>JALGBA010000136.1:1782500-3270000 GCA_023970755.1 Azemiops feae
TCGGCGGTCCGTATAAATATAAGTTAAGCGGCTGTTAGGGCTGCTTCTGTGTTAACCAATAAACGTGTTGTTACTTTCACTTTCGCCTTATCAATGTCTCAAAGATCCCAGAACATAACAGAACCAATGTTCTTAGATCATCAAATCTAATAGATTTTTCCAATTGAAAAATAGTAGTACCATACTATGATTAAAGATAAACCAGTCATATAATTACAACATATCCTAAACATGACAGCTAATTGTTCAGAATACAAACCAGCCGAATTTACGTCTTGCTGATTTATCTTACAGGAAACAGTATGAGTTTTATACATTGCATTAAACCATGAACCATGGTTTTGACACAGCAGTTAGACAGCTTCACAAAAGCCAAAAATAAAACATTTAGTACATTATGGCTTAATACAAGATGTGAAACTGCTATTGGTCCTGACTTGCCCGAAGCAATCAAGATTTAACAGACTGATAGTTTGTAATGCAGCCTATTGGCGACACATATTCCTTCCATGTTAAGATTCAGATTGTGGAAACTCATTAAACGATAAACTTTCATGCAGTCTTGTATCCTGTCATGTGACCATTCTATCACTATTCCTTCATCATTGTTTTTCTTTTGAATAAAATCCAGTAAAATTTCTTTTGTTTCAGTGGGAATATTAAACAAATGTTTAAATACTCTCTATGAAAGCCAGACTTACAGGAAACATCAAAAGTACACAGGAAAGGAAATTAAAACTGGAAGTAAATTTGACAATAATTCTGGCTGAAAGATTCTTAGGTTGCTCTTTGGAGTTAAGTCCCATTGAATGAAATCAGTTTTACTTCTGAGTAGACAGGCATCTATGCTGTTAATATCTATTTATATGCAGAAATATAGGGTAGCAGCTGGTTACGTTACTGTAGCTCAACAGTTTTGACTTCATTGATTCTTGGTCCTCACCAGCATGGCTAATGGCAAGAGACCTGCCCTCTTGTAAGTCAAAATATCTGGATGGTCCTAGACTGCCTTCATTTATGCTAATTTATAGGACTGTGGATGCTTCAAAAAGTATATCAGAGAAGTCCTTTGAACCTTGCACAAGTGTGAATGCAGGACTCTCTGCTAGACAGCAAGGCAGCTTATAGTTGTTCTCCTTAAAGCAGTGAGATTGTTCTAGAGCAGAGGTCCCCAACTTTTTGGGCACCAGGGACCGGTTCCGTGGAGAAAGGTTTTTCCGCAGACTGGAGGGGGCATGGTTTTGTGTGCTGCTTGCATCTCACGGATGGGGCTTTGCTTGTCTGTGCAGACATGCCGCGGCCCAGTACCGGTCCATGGACTAGGGGTTGGGGACCCCTGTTCTAGAGGCCTGCTGGGGGGCGGGGGAAAGCTTTTTTTAGCAAATAGCAGAGAGCTGTCAAGCTTGTGTAAGAAGTCTGAAGCCCCTTGTTTGGATCATTTTTGAAGCAGGTGTAGCCCTTTTAAATAATTAAAACTAGGGGTATGATCCTTTTTATTTTAATTGGGAATGCTGCTGAACACAGCAGAATATATCTCTAAATGAACATGGATAACAATAGCTGCACAAATTTCTGGAGCCACAGCATAAAAAGTGGCTTCAAGACAAGCATTAGGCAGGCATGTGAGAGGTAATCCACAGAAAGGTCAACATCCCTAGGACAAAATCAAAATATTTTGCTGGAAGCTTTAGAAACCTTTTCCCAAATGGATGGAACACATTCTTGATGACAGAGATATACTGAACTGTTGGCTTAAATCCTACTCAGATCCCATTCTTGCAATAGATATTTCTCAGATGCAAATGCCGCATGAATGAAGTGTATGAACAGCACAGCAAAATTACTTATAGACATTTTCAAAAACAAAGTGCTTTGAATTATTTTTAAAACAATTCTCATATACCCACTCCAAGGAAATTAATTGAATTTAAATCTATTTCATTTCAGTGGAATACTAATATGATGGGCTTGGGAGTATGTTCCATTGACTTTAGAAGTCTTATTTTCAATGATAATATGAGTAGAATTATAATCTGGGATATGGATTACAGTCACTTATGTTTATGGAGACCAACTGTAAAAAAATAAGAGTCAAAAAGAGATAGAAATTGCACTTAAAATATCTGGATGAAAATTATAGTGGTCCCATGTCTGTAGTACATTTGCTATAACAGAATCAGACATGAAAAAAGTAGTATTTGCAGGTTTAGTCAAAAAGGTTTCAATAGCATCTATGATAACCTAATCAAAGCCCCACCTGTATTTTTATGTGCACACATGACATGCATAAAAACTGGTGGGACTTGGAACCCACTATTGTGGCTGCCACCTTGAGGACATCTCTGCAGGCAAATGAATAGGGACATCAATTCTTCTGTACTTGCTTTCTGGTGAAAAACTAAGGCTACATTTGCATGAAACTTTGATTACGGATAAATTGGTGTTGAGTGCATTTTTAATTTTTTCATTATTAGATAATTCACATGTGCTCTATAGTTTCTGGCAGAATGAGATAACATGGCTTTCTTTTCTCTTTGGTCTTTATCTTATGAAATGCTGAGGGTTTTTTCAAATTCCACATTAATTATTTTCTGTGTGTCATGGTGTTGCAAATCCAGTAAATATGTTATCTGCTACATCAAAGAAGTAGTTGTTGAGTTTCTACCAGAGAGTTAAAAGACACTGACTCTCTTTTTTCTTGGAAGAAACTTCTGAACACTGTAGGACTAGGGGAATTTCTTTTGGGGTTGTTGATTTAACGTAAGAGGGAGATTGTGGAACAAATTCTATTTTATAATTTCTAACCATCTCACCTTAGTAAACTATATGTTGAAATGCAGGTCTTCCCTGCCTCCCTAGTCCAACGGTAATAAGGTGGGATTGGCAGATGGCTCAAGTCGGAAGTAGTGAACATAAAGTTATGTGTCCCAAGAAGCCATAAGTAATCATCCTATGAGATACTACATGGAAAAATAAAGGTGTGGAAGGAAGAATATATTAAGATTCATGAAAAGTTCCTACATGTCAGTATGTCTACGGAGATTCTCAGCCATCCAGGTCATGGTTGTCCCCAAGGTGCTTTTTCAAAAGGCAACTGGACTTTGTTTTTCCTTGAAGACATTTCATTTCTCATCCAAGAAGCTTCTTCAGTTCTTATACATTACATTTCTTCAGAACTGAAGAAGCTTCTTGGATGAAAAGTGAAACGTCATCAAGGAAAAACAAAGTCCGGTTGTCCTTTGAAAAAAGCACCTTTGGGATGATTATATCTCAGTAGTAATATGGTAGGCAATAGCAGCAGAAATAGCAAACCAGCTTCAAACATGTAAGATCTTACGTTCATTTCCTAGGACCTCTGCTTTAAGAACATTAGATAAGAATCCTGGGAGATAAAACTCTTTTTAGCTATTGTCAGTCAGAATCAAAAGACAGGATAAAATGATCTGGTTTATTATGAGCTATTGTCATATGGTAATAAGGATTCTAAAATTTGCACAATTTAAATTTTGTTTCCCATGGTCCTATTTAAAAACAAGGAGAGCTCCATTAGAAACATTGATTAAATTCCTAGGTGTATTTAAACAATGTTTTAGCAGCTTAAGAGCAATACTAGGAACTAATATCTGCCAAAGACTACAGAAATACTGTATAACTACTTTTTCATAATGTGTGAAATGTTCCGGTAGTATGAATATCTTGCCAGGTATAGGATGCTCTTGATCAATACTATACAGGGACTTTTTAAAATGCTTCTTAGGAGAAAGGTTTCATATAAGCATTCCAAGAAACATTATGTTCCATCTGAAGCAGTGGTGGGATTCAAATATGTGAACAACCGGTTCTCTGTGTGGATGCCGCTTCCGGAAGTCCATTCTGGGCCTGGGCAACACAAAAATTAGCTACCGGTTCTGCCGAAGTGGTATGAACTGGCTGAATCCCACCACTGATCTGAAGTAGAAATAATGTAGGAAATTAAGAGTCGCCAGGCAAACTGGACACTATCAAATATTGTTTACTTCATTGAGACAGCATTAAACAAATGCTTAACTTTCTTGTCTAAGTGACCAATGACTAAGTCTTTGCTGCAATGGGTTTGCCTCACCTCTAAATCACTTTCAAATAGATACTTTTATAGTTGTTATTTTAGGGGTTATGTCAAATGATACAAGCTTGGACAGCCAACAATTTGTATGCAGATTTGCACTGAAATGCACTTCAGATGACTTAAAAGAACATCGTCTTAAAAATGTATGCATGCATGCAGATGTTCATCTACTGCATACAACAGTCTGCATCAGTTGACCGAATTGCCTCTTACTGAAGGTAATGGTCTTTGAAATGAATATAGCTCAGTTGTTTGAAAGCTATCACTAAATTATTCCAAATAGCTCATCTTTGATGGCCTGCAATCACTTTCCTATACTGAATGAGGCCAAGGAAGAGACATCTCAAAGTTAAACCCATTAACCTCTGACAGGAAATTCAGCTATTAGAATATTCTTGTTCTTGGTATTTTCTGTTTTTTATGGTACTTTGCCCCCCCACCCCCACCCCAGGTAACAAAGTATGGCGTCTCCTCTGACCTCAACAGCATTGTCAGAAGTTAGGGAACCTTCAAATGTTCAACTAGTTAAAGAAGATCAATGATAAAATATATTGCAATGAGTATGATGAAGTACTATCCAACCGAGCTTCCATGATTTTTGTTCAAATGGTAAAGTAAGTGATTTTTTTTAAAAAAACAACAGTTTGCATTCCTGATATTAATTCTTAATACTTTTTTTAAAAAGGAAAACCATATACCTTGATCCCAGCATCACTATCTCATTGTAACTTTGGCACCTCTTTTGAAGAAAGAAGCGTTAATAAATAATGAAACTGAAACACATGTCTGAACTGTAATAAATAATAATAATAACTTAAATCTCAATAAATATTTTCTCTAGATTTGACTTTAACAGGATGCATTGCATCAAGTAGTCTTTCTCTTCACTCACGATGACCGCAAATAAAAATGTAGTTCATTAAGTAAGTGACCTTAGTCCTTCTGTAAACCAATGAAAGATCCACATTTTAAAAATGGCATTTTGCTAGACAGGTGATTAAAAACACAGCCTGCTATGTTGGGAAACAGAAAGGATAACATCTCTCTCCTTCTAACATTAATCCTTTTTCAGTTACATTCTAAATTAGTTAGCTTTTAGAAATCCTCCATCCTTTTAATAATTGTTTGTTTAGAATTTAGCAATATAACTAAAAGTTGAGCTTGACTTCTTCTCAATACAGGTAGTCCTTGATTTAAGTCTACAATTGAGACCAGAATTTCTGTTGCTAAGCAAGATGATTGTTAAGTGAGCCACACTCGATTTTACGACCTTTTCTGTCATGGTTGTTAAGCAAATCACTCCAGTTATTAAGTGAATCACACAATTGTTAAGTGAATCCGGCTTCACCCATTGACTTTGCTTGTTGGAAGCCAGCTGGGAAGGTGATCACAGATGGTGATCGCATGACCTCAGAATGCTTCAATGGTCGTAAGTGTGAGGACCATTTGTAAGTCTTCTTTTTCAGTGCTAATAACTTCAAATGGTCGGCAAGTGAATGATTATAAATTGAGGACTATCTGTATATAAAAAGATGGCATTGCTTTCAATTTATATGTAACTCCACTTGAAGCTTTGTAACTGGAGGACTCTGTTGTGAGTCTCCTTTCTGACCAATTGCTATGGGTAGAATAATTCTGTATTATTCATAAGGCACAGGAAAAGAAGCTTGTTATTATCCCTCACAGAAAAGAGGGATGTTCTGATGTACAATTTGGCTAAATGGTCTGTAAATGAAGGGCAGGATTTCAAGTTTAGATTTTTTTGAAGGATTTCTTAATGAGATTATTAGCAATGGAAGATAAAGGTCTACAATTGCTAGGCTTCCATAAACAAGTATCAAAAAAGTGCTGAGTGAATTATTGGGAACTATCAGTTCTCAAGCTGGACAAATTTAGCCAGCAATTTATATGAACGGAGAGTTCTGCTATGATAATTTCCTCCTATCATCATGTGTGTTTTATCCATTATAACATTTCTATATATTCTACTCTTCCATCTCAAATATCCTGATAAATTCCTCAGGATTGTTCACAGCGGCCTTCCTCAACCTGGGATCTGAGTTTCCAGAATGCTTCAGCCAGCATGGCCATTATGAAGAATTCTGGAAACCCAGTCCACATAACTAGAGGATGCAAGGTTAGGGAAGGTTTAGATCAGGGGTGTCTAAGAGGGAAGAGATCAACAAGAGCAAAGTCATGAATATGGCTGAGTAATCAAAGCATTGTTCCTTTTTTACATGCATCACACACATTTAAAAAAGGGTTGGAACCTCAGTCATCTGATCATGCTTGCCATTCTGACATTGTTGACTCCGCCTCCCCCCCAGAAGCCCCTGCGGCTGATCATAAAACACATTCTTGTTAATATGAAAGACAGATTATGCCTTCAGATTGGCATTAAGGCCTGTGATCATTAGTTCAACTTTCATTTTGGGGGACAAAAAAAAAAGAAGGAAGGGAGCTTGTGTTGATAAGCACCTGTTCGGCCAAGTTTTGCCAATGGTGGATCATCTCAAAACCAATGGTGTAAGTAATTCCCATTCATCCTGGATCTCAGCCCCTGAGCATTGATGTCTATTTGCCTTCCTGTAGAAACAAAAAGCTCCAACATGTTGTATCTTCACCAATTATCCTGTGCTGGATTTCCATCAACCAGGCTCCCACAGGTGTTGTTCTCCTGTATACTTGGTCCTCTTCCTTCATTTGAAGGCAATCTTTTCTTTCCTTGGGAGCCTTGGTCCCCTTCTTTGCCCATTTTAGCAGGAATGCAATATCATAGCAGTGTCCAAACACACAAGGACATCAAACGCACCCACATTTTTTAGCGGAATGTTTCCTCAGTATGTGATAAGTTGATAGGTCATCGTCCAAAAATGAAAGGTCATCATCATAAGCAATGGGTCTGCAACAAGGCTGTGGCTTGATTTTGTCACTGACCAACTTTTTATTTTGGGTTAAATTGTTTAAAATTTGGTCATACAGGGTTACAGCAGACTCGCACGAACCACTACAATAACGGAAAATCAATTCTTCTTTGGTAGTGTATCCCAAACCCAAGTCAGTCACATTTAAGTGAATCTCACTTAAGACACAATCCCGAGATTTGAGCCTTTGACCTCTCCGTCCTTTCTTGTTGCTGGAATTACTGTTCCTTCCTGCATTTTGGCGGTTTCTTTCCCGTTTGGAGAAACGTGGTTTATCTGGTGACCTCTTCAGTCTTTTTAAAGTGGTTTGAATAAAATCCATCACATCCTCAAGTTGGCTGGGATAATCCACAGGCATATTAGCTGTTTGGAAAAGGACCAAAACAATTTGTCAGATGATTGCATATCAGTCTTATTTCACATGGAGAAAATAATCTTAGTTACTGAAATTTCTAGCAGACACATAGTTAAATCTGAGAGTGACAACTGCATATGTTAAAGGATGCAAAATTCAGTTTTTAAAATTTTATTCATTACTGGATTTATAAGACCACCCAACTCAACAATGGGACTCTGAGTGATGTACACTAACAAAACACAAGCCATAAACCAAACAAGAACCATTGTGTTAAAACAGATATTGTACATTACATAAATATGACATACGGAATATAAAATAATGACCAGTACCATTATATAAACAACCAAAAGGAAACTCTGCTCAACTGGACCCAAGTTATCCCATGACCATGCCAGCTTGACAAAGTTTATGTTCTATAGGCTTGTATTCAAAATTCAAAAGGATTAACACATTTTTATCAAGACTAGAAAACCCATTGCTGCATTCTTCTTTTAGGTACAAACGTTGTATAAGGCGATTGTGAAAATTCCAACATTACTTTTGATGTTTAAAGAAGTCCATAAGACAAGCTAACCTATTTAATACGTATCCATTGGTTGACTAAGTGTTTCTATGGAAAACTAGATTAAGTGAAATATTAGACTGTGATGTATTCTCATAGCATCTAGTCACTCTTGAACAGACAGAAAACTTCCTTAACTTGATATTCCCAATGCATTGGAGTACAACTGTAATTCCTATCCAGGGTAACCACTGGGAATTATGAAAGTGGTAATCTGATACATTTGGAGGGTTCAGTTTACAGAAAATTGGTCTATTCCTTGTCCATGACACTCTATAGGTTGTCTATTCATAGTTCTATTCCATTTCCATAACTGTCTGAGCATTGTTACCCAATTTTTAATGTAAAAATGGGCAAGAATTACAGCTGGGGGAGAAGGACATTTTTATTTGGTCATCCACAGGAGCATGGCAATGACACAGTGAACTGGATTGAAATGTTGGCCTTCAAATTTATTGAGGATGCGTTTACACAAAAGGTACATTAAGTCTCAAAATATAACAGATCACTTTTTAAAGTTTGAACACAACTAGTCCTATGAAAAATATGGGACCTGTAAAACAGGTCTTCAAGCCACATCTAGCCCATGGTTCACAGGATTACCACTCCTGATCTACTGGAAAACATCTGCTTGGATTCAAGCCACTGAAACAGCTGAACGCATCTTCTCCTTTGAGTGACACTTGCCCTGGAGAATTGCATCATAGATATCATCCCCTCAAGAAATATTCTTATCCAATCCCAGCAAAATTGGTACCATTCAAAGACTGAGTGCAGTGATTAGGAATTCTGGTGGTCATAATAAACAATAATGAAGATAACTCTGGTATATGCAGAAAGTATGGAATTAAGCAGACAACTTCCTAATAACTGAATTATTTGAAGGATGAGGAAAATACAGAGAGTAAGAAACTTGACCTTGATAGAAATAAGCCAGATCTGTTATCAAAGCAAGGAGGAGAAACAGGTAGCTTAAGTCCTAACCAAGCAGAAAGTATGTAGAGGAGGGTCAGATAGACTCCTCCCTAATTCACATGGATATAAGAAGGGAGAGGAAATACTTCACAATTAGATTTGCAAGGTTCTATTATTATATCCCATATCAAAGTAGTTTTAGCCTGCCTGTAGAGTTGATTTCCTGGTCTAGTCTACATACTGGGGCTAAGAGTATAAAAGCTAATATATCCCAAGTATTCCAGCCTGCTTTGCAGTTACTGAGAAGGAATCCAAACTGACCTCTCAGATGCTCAATGGGACTTAAATAATACAAGTGATATCTCAAGTTAGAACCAGAATATTGTAGAATTGGAAGGGACTACAAGGCTCATCTAATCAAACCTTCTGCAATGTGTAGGAAAACCAATTAAATCATCCATGGAAGGTAGGTATCCAGTCTTTTAAAAAAAAAAAAACCCAAAACAAAACAAAACACCCTCCACAGAGGGAACACCAACAACTTCCTTAGGTGGACTGTTGCTTGCATCCAGATTAAGAATGGACTTTATTGCAAAATGCACAGGCTTTGGATGAAATGGAAACATGTTCACCAACTATGGATGATGTATTAACAATGCTAAGGTAAAATAAACGTTGAATGACTCAAACGGTCCTTGTTGGCTTACTAAACTAGAAAAGACAGCTGGCAAGCAATCCTTCCTACAATATAAACTAGTACTGTGTTTCTTTTTCAAAAAGATGAAAGGTTGCATCCAATTTCTGATGCACTGAAAAAATAGGCAGCACAGCCTATTTATTCTTTGATAGTCTTCTCCCGTTATAATTCCTTCTGTGAGACCACCTACAAGATCTCATGCCAGGACTCAAGAGGAGAAACCTTTCTTTAAACCTTCATGTATAGTCAACATGTTGATATATAGTTTTGCACTAGCTTGTAAACTGATGGTAACTAGAAGTGGGAAGAACTCGAAACTTTGGGTTTAGATTTGCCAAACTGTTTCTTGGTCTAAAACTCATTTTATGAGAAGCCTACTACTGCATGCTGGTTAAAATAAAGCCACGTGTACTTAGAAAGAATCACGGAAATAAAATAATAATATATTTATTGTGGCTGGGTTCACACAACATAGTAGACAAGGTTAAATGAGTTTGTGTTGTTTGTGTATCAGTCTGCTATGAGAAACCAGGCATTATTTTAGCATCTTGTGCGAACAGTGATATAAATAACAGGATATAAATAAAATAAAATAAAAATAATAAATAAATAAATAAATAAAAAGAATAATAAAATAAAATAAACTACTTCATGGTTTATTTTGAGGGCTTAACACATTATGTGAATACAGCTATTCTGTTTTCCTGGTTTCAATAAATCTAAAGGCATTTACAAATCAATACAGAATACATACGATTCTTCTATACATTAAATGTATGCCCCTCAGTTGTGAGACGTTTGGGGGATTCTGATGTTCACTTAAGGTGCAGTTTTCTTAGAAGAGGCTAATGGGAACTTAAGGCATTTTGGTTACAGAGATTGAACATAATCTAGAAATTTACCATATTAGCATTCTAGAAGTTTCAGTTTTCCAAAAGATTTCTAATGCCAAAAAAAGCTCTCTTCTTCCCTTTTCAGAGCTATTTACAGTTCACCCAAACTACAAGAATAGCAGGGGTTTTGTGGCTCCACCCCATCACAAAATTAGTTTAATAATTGTGGGTGAATTAATGGCTAACAAAAACAAAAAGCAAAGCAGAACAGTACAGTACACTTAACTTAATGAATCTGATGACCCCTTGCCCCATCTACTTACCTTGAAGCATCAAGGCTACCTGGGAAAATCTGATGTTTGGGAAGACGAGACTATAAAATGGAGGACAACTGATTCACTTCCTTTATTTGCCTTACAAAGGGTCATCTTCCCTGACCTGTATTTGGTTGGGGATGACCTGGCTTCTAATTAAAGACTGTATAGCATACTGAAAGTGATCAATCAACTCTGCAATATGTTACAAAGCTCATTTTTCTAATCATAAGCAACATCTCATTGTGGAAATAAAAAAGTTTTGCTTTGTCTAGTCTAGCCTTGAGCTGTACAGAGGCAAATATATATCTCTAATTGGATGAGGAATTATTGGCCTGTAGGTGCAATGTAGGCAGTTCCTTCTATCAGTCCAGTTAGTAGGTTGTTAGAGAATCAGCAACTATACCAATCAACTATTTGGGAAAGTAGAAAAACTGATTTTGACCTGCCTTTTTCTATTGAACAGCTGATTTGCCACAACTGTGCAGGATTGCTGTGCAAATATGATGTAACACAGGGTTTCTCCTACAGAAGATACTGTCTACTTCCTTCTGGATTTTCTCCCTTATGTATGGTTATATCTAAAGCTGGCTGTGTTAGTTCCATCAGTGGTTTGCTTGGTGCCGGTAAGGATGGAGATAAAAAACTAAAGGAATGCTGCCACATTTGCTGCCAATCTGTCACAGTGTGATAGGGTTTCTTTTTTGAACTAGAGGAGTATTGTTTTACAAGGGTGGCAGTTGACACAGAAAAATATGCATTTTGCTATATAACAGTGGTGGCGAACCTATGGCACGGGTGCCAGAGACGGCACTCAGAGCCCTCTCTGTGGGCATGCACGCCGTCGCCCCAGTCCTAGGCCTTCAGCTGGGTTTTATAAAACCTTTTTGCTTTAGGCCTCCGCCGCCGTGTGCAAAAAAAAAAAAGGTTCTATCAGTCAATTTCAACTTCTTGCGGAAAAAAAAAGATCTTGCAAAGTTGGAATTGATTGATTGAACTTTTTAGTCCCACCCTGTCTGCTGTTACCACCGCAGCCACGCCCACCCAATTGGCCATGCCCACCCAATGGGCCACACCCAGCCAATGGGCCACACCTACCCGGCACTCGACGATGCATAAGTGGGTTTTTGGTTGCAGTTTGGGCACTCAGTCTCTAAAAGGTTCACCATCACTGCTATATAATAATGTTATTTACAGCATGTATTTAGGAAAGGTATATAACACAATACTGGATCCTCCTAAGTCTCCCAGAGACTATTCACCTGTGTCTCTCTTGCTTCCTCTCTTTTTCTCTCAATTCCTTCCACTTTTTCAGGCTTTTACAAAAACGTGGCTTAATCTTCTCCTGCTCAGCTGAATGTCTGCTGCTTCTCCACTGGGGGAAGAATCTTTCTCAGGGTCATCTGCCCAATCCTTCCCCAGAGACCAGAGCTTTGCCATGAACAGCTGATCATCTCCTTCCCTGCTTGGTCTTCTGTGGGGCTCTCATCCCTCGAGGTCTTCATACCTCTTTTTTCCAGGGAAACCACCCTGAATCTTACTTCTCCTTTTCCAACCAGGAAATTAAATGTGTGGTCCACACATTTGATTTCTCTCTTCAACTTTCTTCTCCAGCCACTCCGTTAATTTTATGCACAAAGTTTTTCTCTCCTTCTCCTCCTTCCCTCTTCTATTTTTAGTCAGACCAGTAGCATGACCCCCTAGTGGAGGTGGATGACACCCCCCAGCTACGTAGCAGACTGGAACAATGGGACTGCTGTCTCCAAAATCTCCCGACAAAAGCCCTGGCAAGCTAGAGAAAGCTCTTCAGGCCTTGTGATAAGTGCAGCTTCTCGTCAAGGCCAAAACTGAGCTGCCTTTTCTCCTTTTACTCACTCAAATAGCTGGTTCATGCCAGCAGAACAGCCACCAGGCCAGGCCACTAAAACCCCACGTGCCACATTATTTCTACTTGTTGAATGTAATGAGAATTAAAAATATTTCAGGGCAATAAATATTTACTCCTAGTTGCATATGCTTCTGTAGAAGGAAAAATCTTCATTAGGGTCCAGTCCAAGCTGGGAATAAACAACATGACAAATGCTTGAGAAAGAAAGTTGTAGTTTATTGAAGAGGAGAGCCAGACAGAAAGATGGCTCTGGAAGAAAAAAGAGAGGACATGTAGCAGGGAGTAGGTTTTTATACCTTCTTGGGCTTTTTTGGGAGTTGTTCCTGTGTCATGAACTTTGACCTGAATCTGAGTATGCCTTTCTGGTATTTTGATGGTGGTTAATCCTATTATGTCCTGTCTTAGAGATTGGATGGGGTATGTAGATTTTAATAGTCTTTGTCTTCCTATTATGTTTCTTCAGTTTCTAGCTGGAAGGCTCCAACCTTCCTGAATGGATTACTACACCTGCATTTCTAAAAGCTGGTTTCTGCTGAGTTGTCTGGCTGGGTGTGTGTGTGTGGAGAAGTTTCTGCCTTTTTAAAGATCTTCTCCATTATTTCTTTGAGGAAATATATTCTGCGTTTTTAATATTCCCAAAAATATTTCTTTTCTCTGGATTGTTCCCACACTTCTGAAACTAGCCAAGTCCAGCTTTGTAATGCCACCGCATTATGCACTCAGAATTATGCTAATCAATAAATGATATGCAGCTGTGCCGATTTTTACATAAGCATGCGCAATATTTTTTTTTAATTAAGTAACAACTGAAATTTTACACAATTTCATTGTAAATGGATCAAGTTCTACCTGTGCAGGGAAAGAAAGATAGAAGGCCTTATATCCTTAATTGTTCTGAAAGATCCTAGGCATAGTATCTCTATAACAGGAAGAGTGAGAGGTTCAGAAGCATAATTTGGCGTACAGGGCCAACAGTATCATTGTGCACATGAGCAATCCATTGAAACAGCAACCCCAATCCAAACTATACATATTTTGAATCAAAACCTGCCTCATATAATATTAAATAATAGTTATTCCAGTTTATGAAATAATAATTGGGAGGATGGATCAAAATAGCAATAGCAATGGTATTTAGACTTATATACTGCTTCACAGTGCTTTACAGCCCTCTCTAAACAGTTTACAGAGTCAGCGTGTTCTATTCTATTCTATTCTATTCTATTCTATTCTATTCTATTCTATTCTATTCTATTCTATTCTATTCTTTATACTACCATACTTCCCTAAAGCAACTAAAGAGGGGTTCTAAAGACAGAGAAACCTGAGACTTTCTAGAACATCTATTTGGATATGAATGCCTTCATCGTACACAAAAAAGTCAACAATTGAGTCAAACAGTCAACAATTGAGGAATTATAGTAGTTAGTGTGGTAGAAGGAAGAAAGAATGACAAAAGTCTAAACATTTTGGCTAACTTGCATCATTCCTGTGGCTTCCTTCCAAAAAAAAAAGTGAAGAGGGAAACCCAGGGAAGATTCCAGTGGAAAGACAGAGAAGGAGGAACAGAGAAGGCAGAAAAGTGGAAGAATGCAGATGTGGTTTTGCATCTGTTGGAAAGATGCTGAAGAGGCAAAAATGGCTGAGAATCCCTATGTCACCAGAAAGTAGCAGTGGAAGATTACTGTATAATTTGTACAAGCACAATAAGCACCACCCTAGGAGCCTAAGGGGTGGCTACAACTCCAGGGGTATATCTCATTTGCACATACAAAGCTGTTCCTCGATCCTCTTTCTATTACAACAGAGTGAGGCAAAACCATTGCAAGGCATAACTATCTACAAGTCTTTCACCACTGTGGCAATTTTACGATGGGTGGACTTCCAGTCTCAGAATTCCCCAGCCAGCAACAATTCTAGGAGCTGAAGTTCACACATTTAAAATTTGCTAAGGTTGAGAAACACTGATCTATACGCTTCACCAGAGAGGCATTATTCTTTCAAAGTTTTTGGGAAAAACAGATTGCTGCCACATAAATAATATTAAACTCTCATGCAATATAGCACTCCAGGAAACAGAAACAAGGACAGGTTCATTCTAATTTATTCAGTGAATATGGGAAAGAAAAAGAAAGAAAGCAGGACTGTTTCTTGTTCCAGTGTTGGTACATTCAAGTCCCTACCATCTGTTGAAAGGGTCACATGGAAGGGACCTATGAGCAAGCCATTATACCAATATTATTCCCTTCGTGTGAAGAAAGGCCTTGGAGCAATCAGAGATCCTGAAAGCATCAAGGAATTATACACCATCACTGCACGAATATTATAGACCATGGCCTTTCCTGGATACAGATCGCAGTAAAATCCTGTTCCTACCCTATCCATACTTCCACATACATGTGAAGGGATAGTGAATAGAAGCCTGCACTACATTCCAAGACAATCAGCATTATATTGCCAGTGAAAATATTTCATTTCATCATGAAAACCCCAAGATTACTTGAACTTTAATTTCAAGAAAGTCTGACTTTCATTCCAAGGATGCAACACAATGCATGTGGGAATTGGCCCAGCTGAATTCAGTAGGTCTTGAATAAACAAGACTAAAACTATAAATTGTAAGGCTCTTGATCTGAAGCAAATCTCAAGGAAACAATTTCTGAAATGTGGCTTCTGTTCAACAACTTCGATCCAAGCTTCCTGACCAACCCAACTTGGAAAAGACTAGGGTTTTGTTTTTTTGTTAAAAAAAAGATACAGGAAGCTAGCCTGCTGAAGAGCAAAGGAATAGCCTGTAGCATCATACTGATCTGTAGGAATGCCTTTAGCCCTAGTTTATCTTCTGCTATGGGGCAACAATGGCAATCCCTTGACTGTTTCTTCCTTAGCCCCCGTCTGCCCATCCCCATCTGAGTCTCTGTTGGTGGGCAGAGCTGACTGGATCATCTCAATATGAAAAGGAAAAAAAAAGGCGAAGGCCAGTAAGCAGCTGTAAAAATAACAAGAAAGTGGAATGTGTGCTTACAATCCATTTGGCCAGCGTAGGGATTCAGCAGCCTGCTGGTAGTGTGGTCTTCTTCAGCTCTTCCTAGCATTGAGCGGGCCTTTTCAGGAGGTCTCTTACCAGCGGGAAGCGGAAAGGTCGAGATCGAGTTGAGTAGCACCACGCAGACAGTCACCACATCCCATAAATTCATCTTAGATTCCCTTCCAGCACAAGACCCTGGCAAATGGGAGACATACATTAGTTTTCACCTCTTCTTCCCTTTGAGTGCCATCTGTGTTAATCTCCACCTCTCTTTCCTAACCTGGCCTTGCCTATCTATTGTAAATGCAGCCATTTTAATGATCAATATAATAGCAAGCACAATGCTTGGCATTTAAGTGTTTATTAATAGGGAGTCATAACTTTTCTTGATGTCTCACTCTAAGATGCCACAGCTCCCCAAAACAGCTGGAATTTATGTATAAAATGTAGGGGAAACAAAGATAAAAGAAATATCTGGAATGAGAATGAGAACTTGGTATTAGAATATTGGTCAAAATTCTGGCGCTCCATTTATTGTCCCTACTTTGGATCCCCAAAATTTTCTGCAATTTTGTCATGGCCATAAATCCTATTTTATTATCATTATTTTTTAATCTAATCTAATCTAATCTAATCTAATCTAATCTAATCTAATCTAATCTAATCTAATCTAATCTAATCTAATCTAATCTAATCTAATCTAATCTCTCTATCATCTCAATTTGAAAACTTCACTTTTTTAAAGCATCCCTACACAATTAATTCTTACTTAAAAATGAAGACCAAAAGAGTGAAACGTTGAGCCCTAAATTTGCTCAGCAACCATTTCCATTTGGACAGCAGCAGGCTTGTGGTCACAATTTTGCCCAGTACAGTGAAAAATACCGTATATCTCTCTACCTTATAGTTATGTCTAATATGTAATATCAACATACATAAATAGAAAGCACAAGTTTGTTCGTTTTTTTTCTGGAGATGATCTCCTCCTAGCATCATTTAGAAATGTGGAAACATTTAGCTGCATAGACCTCAACTAGTGAATCTCTGCTGTCTGGTAAACTCACCAGAATCCATCAGTGGAAGACAGAAGTCCAGCAGAATAATTGTATCCAGGGTTCTCTTGAACCTGATGACATGCTTTCAAGGTCCAGTCTAGTTTGACATGACCCACAATTCCAAAGGTGTTTTTTCACAAGTCAGTTGGACTTCCTTGTTTTTCTTTGAAGATGTTTTGCTTCTCATCCAAGAAGCTTCTTCAACTCTGAGTGGATGGTGGGGAATGGAAGGATTTATACTCCTTGCAGACAGCTGGTCATTTGCATTCTTTTAGAGCAGAGGTGTCAAACTGCCCGCCCGTGGGCTGGATGTGTCATGCCAAAACTGCGCCCACCCCATTGCCGGCAATGGGAAAAAAGTCACGATAGGTCGCAACATGTCATGTGACGTTGCGAGTTTGACACCCATTTTAGAGAAATAAACCTCCAGGTGGCCTCAATGACTCTCTAAAAGAATGCAAATGATCAGCTGTCTGCAAGGAGTATAAATCCTTCCATTCCCCACCATCCAGTCAGAGCTGAAGAAGCTTCTTGGATGAGAAGCGAAACGTCTTTGAAGAAAAACAAGAAAGTCCAGTTCTTGTAAAAAAGCACCTTTGGGATAACTATGACCTGGATGACTGAGAATCTCCATAGACATGACCTACAATCCATATTTTGGATACTGGATCACAACTGCCTGCTACCAGAGTGTTTTGTATCCAGGCTTTTTTCCCAGCAGTTCTTTCACAGCCTAGTCATTAGCCCTGATGAAAAAACCGGTCTGTTTGAGCTATACCATTTCAAGTTGCAATTGTCTGAGCTGCACCATTTTACCATATCCTCTTAAATATTGCTGCAAACCTACCCAGTAGTTGCAAATGAAAGGTTCCATTTTAATCCTTAAAACCCAAACACTTCAAAATGTAGAATTATACCTTGCACACTCAATGATACTAGAATCACAATTTTATTTGAAGTAAAATCTTTATTGCAGACAATGACCAGTCCATAAAACATCTTACATGCATACGGATTCAATAAATAGATCAATCAAACTGCGGCACCTCTTACGTACTATATGACAAAATTTGGCTACACTTGAGGAAATGGAATTATTTGAATTTAAAAATAAAGATTTTCAATAAAACTGATCTGAGAGACAAACATATTTAATTAGGTGTGGGTTAACAATTCCCAGATATATTTTATCAGTATAAAATGGACCATACAATAATAATAATTTCACTTGACTTTTTCATCACAAGGGCAGAGTCTGGATTTAAATGAGTTGTCTCTAAAACCATCAATGGAAGAATGTTAAACCATGCCAAGGTTAGGGCCCTCCTTAGCTTGGGAACAGTAATTTGTTTGGTGTATCTGGCTGATCTATAAGGAGTTCAGGGGCTACTTTAAAAATACTACTTTGAGAAGGAGATCATTCAATTTTAGTATCTTTGAAGCATTGCTTGACTGTCTCCTCTATGTGTTCTTGCCTTAGCATCTCCACTGAAGGAAAACCCCCAAAGTTCAAGTTTTGTTATGTATTGGTCCATGTTTTCTTCCCCTCTGCCCAAGTGAGTTATCTAAGTTAGACAACAAATTCTTGAGCAGTGAGAAGTAGGGCTGGGGGGGGGGGGAGGCAGCCATGAGTTCAGGATGGGTTCCTGCAATGGATGAGGCGGGGAGCTACTTCCCATTTGACTGTTGACTGAAATGATATAGGGTTTCCTGCTTGAACAGAGGATTGGACTAGAAGACCTCCAAGGTCCCTTCCAACTCTGTTATCCTATCAAGTTGTTGGGCTGGCAACACTCTGCCCTATGTTTAATTAACAATGTTTCTGGGCTGGTACTGGCAGGAGCTTTTGGTAAGGCTGTGCCACTGCCTCTTTGACCTTCTAACCTGCCACATCTATAGTGGCTGACTTTAGAAGTGGATGGTTCCCGTTTATGAGCTATGACAGACACCAGATTACTGCTCTGCTTTGCTTAAAATTTCCAAAACTTTTAGCAACAGTTTATGAAATGCCATGACATCAGATTTGAGGTTCCAAAAAACTGGTTCCAAAAAACTCGGTTTAAATCATCTAAATTAATAGTATTATGTCTTAAGAGCATTTCCATGAACAAAAGAATGAGAAGGTAACAGAGCTACCTGGGAATGAATTGGCATTTTTTTTGCAAATGCAGTTTGCATTAATTGATTGTTTCCTCTGCGTGCAACAGATAGCAACAGATCAGTTCCTTTCAATTAAAGTGTTTTCTCCCAAGTGAGGATAGTGAGTCACTAAGATTGAGTTATATGGATTATTAGCTTGACTTGGAAGAAAGCAGTTTTTTTCCTCTGAACTTAAGCCATTCGTTTATGCTGCAGCCTCTCACATTCCATTTCTCCTTCATGAACATAAACAGAAGCAGATGAGGCCCACTTAGTGAGCATCTGGATCTACCTTTGCATCACAGAAGAAATACAAAATGCAAAAAAATACAAACTCACTTATGCAAACAACACCATGTGTTTGAAAACTCATAAAGAAACAGGAAAGAACACAAAGAGAGAAAAAAAGTTTCTGTCTTGCTCACAAATTATAACTTGATGCCCTCCTACAGACTCAAGGTTAAATCAACCTGGTTCCAGGTCAGACTATATAAATCTGTTGCAACACACATGTTTTCAGGATTTTAATCCAAAAGCTTTCCAAACCTCCCAGGTTTCCTACCTTGGTAATAAGGTGTGCATAAGAAGGTTTATAAGTAAAAGGCAGCGGCATCTGGGCCCCCTATAAAATTCTGCAAAATAGATGGATTGACTGTCCATAAACCTTAATGCTCAAGATAGTCTGAGTCATTTGCTTTTTTTCCTTCCAAGGAGAAGAGATTCTATTCTTAGCAGGACAACTCCTGTCAGGGAAAGCTATTACAAGCAGTAGAATGGGAGAGCCATTTCTTCATTTCCTTTAGAAGGTTCATCAAAGGTACAGCTGTATCTCTACTAAAGATGCAGAAACTGTACCTTCTTTGCAGATGTTCAGCTAATAATATACAACTCGCAAATGCAGGGAGAAAGAGGTTTTATGATTTTAAACACATCTATATAAAAAAAAAACACCTCATCTGGGACCCAGATGTGTGGTTACCTGGTTGGTAAGGATAAAACCTTCTGGGCTTGCTCAAACAAAGATGATTATAAATGCCCCATGGAACTGACATTTTCTATGGTCTTCGAAATACACTTCTGGTTCTTTCTTTGCAATTCAAATGGGTAACCATTTAAGGGCCTCTCGCTTGCTTACAGAAGAAGGTTAATCTGGCTTTCACATCAAAAATTGGGCTACTTCCAATCATAAAATGTTGTAGGGGTACCATGCCTGGTAAAACTGGGGGTGGGGGGGTGGGGGGGTGGTTGAGCAGAGAGGAGAGCAGGAAAAAAGGAGAGAAAAAGTTATCTGCAGAGTTGGAAGAAAATGTAGCTCTTTTGGCTGAATTTTCCTATCCCCACTGAAGCCATTATCCGCCTTGCAAACAGGCAATCTGGGACCAATCAGGCATTTCCCATCCTTTCAGCTCATTCAGCAGAACAGGCTGGTGTGCAGACTGCCTTAAATTCCACTGGAAATATTTCAAAACTGTCCTTTGATTGGAGACGAGTTTCTTTCATTTGACCCCATTTTTGGATACTGCAAGCCATTTGGAGGTCATGGGCAAAGGAAGCAGAAGAGTTTGCAGGTGCTTAATTAGATCCAGCATGCAATACTCCCCATCCAATTTTTTTTCATTGCCAAGTCTTCATTCTTTAATGGCAAAAGGCCATACAGGTAAATCTGCAGCGTGCTTACCTCTTAACACTGAATAATTATAAACAGTTTATCATCATAACCTGAATTAAGGCTTCTAAAGCAAGGAAACAATAGATTCAAAACAAGCTGGTGAGTGAAGATCTCTCATAGTCAGTTTGGTTTCAATGGGAATAAAAATCCATCCACAACCCACTGAGGATGAGATTTTAAATTTAACGAGACCAGTAACACATCCTGAATAAATTACATCATCCTAAATTACATAACACCTAAAGGCAACCTTTTCCTGTGGAGGGTTTTAAAATGACTATGTATTCTTACTAGCCTTATTAATTCTGGATAAATTTTACTTCCATGTTCTAGGTTGAGTCCTGTTATTTTTCCTGACTTGAAGTATTTCAGCAAGTTAAGAGTTCTAAGTGTCTTTAACGTTTGGGATGTTGGTCTGGACTTAGACGGCACTCAGAAATTCAAAATGACGCCAGAGCTTCAAAGACAACCACATTTTCAACCAACTTTATCTGATTGATACCACAAACCGTAAACATTGCCTTTAGATATACAGATCTGTGCATCTTTCATCAAAAGTACACTCCATGGTGTTTAAGCCTATAGAAAGTTCCAAGGGTTTCCAAAGGCATTCAAAAGGATAAAGCAAAAGAAGCTTAAGAGAGTTATAAAAATAAAGTACCAACTTCTAGTTCTCTCACAGCATTTTGCAAATGAGTGTGTGTGTGTGTGTGTGTGTGTGTGCGTGTGCACGTGTGTAAGTCCCACTTAGTTGGACAAGATCAAGGGAGCAAGAACTGCACAGATTTCAGTAAGGTATCCTTAATGCCAGCCTTGTTTTAAATATCATATCTTGGAAACAGTGGAATTTCCAGTGTTCGTTTATAGTGTGTGATTAAATGATCTGAAAAGCTTCTTCCAGGATTTCTTGCCAGCTGGGCTGTGTTGCTGTTTATGAGATAAGTTGCCAACAAAGTCATTCTCTGTGTCTGTTTGTATCTATTCTCCCTTCCATTCTTTTCTCAGCCTTCCCACCGACTCTCCAAAATAATTGCATACTAGAAGACTTATTCCAAGGCACCTTCCCCATCAAGGCTATGGGACAATTCCTTTCCGTTTATCCCTAAGCCTTTATTCATATAGCATCCTGAGCTATGCTTAACCATAGTTTACTCATCTAAACCATTTCTCAAGGTTCTAATGCTATCATAAGACAAAGAGGCCCTTAAGTGAAGTATGCATTTGTGTGTATTTTTCATGGAAGTATTATGGAAACAATTTTGCCCTAGCTTCTTCCAGAATGTTTTTTATTCCAGCTTTCTAGTCCAGAAGCCCCCAACCTTTTGGGCACCAGGAACAGGTTCTGTGGAGAGAGGTTTTTCTGCGGACCAGAGGGGGCATGGTTCGCGTGCTACCTGTATTTGTGCGGCCTGGTTTCTGGCATGCCGCAGACCGGTGCAGGTCCACAGACCAGGGGCTGGGGATCCCTGTTCTAGTCTATCTACCCTACGGTCTTGGGGTTCCTTTTTTCAGGTGGTCTTCCATCCAAACATTAACAATACTGACCCTTTCACTTCAAAGCTCAGATGAGCTTACTATCACAAGTTGAGACTTATGTGACACGAAACACCATAAACTAATTGCATAGACTGTGTTTGTGAAATATGAATGGCCAGTCTTTGTTTAGGAATTATATTCTCTCCTCTTGCCTCTTTCCATTTTTGAAAACTGCTCAAAGAAGAGGCTTTTTAATCTTCTTCCTCTTTGATAGTTCTGTGCTTCCCAAATGCTTTGCCTTAGAAGAAAGATTCAATATGGATAGTGTGTTAATAGTGATTTGGTACTAGCCAAAGGTACCTAACCCAGCAGAATCCTGAAGGATCCTCCTTGAGTTGCTTCTCTTCACAAATGCAATCTACTTATTGATATATTTCTTGCTCCCTGAGCCACACAAAGGTGATGATATGAAGGTTGGTCTGCTCACCAGCTCTTTTAGGCAAAGAAGGAGAGAGCAATGATGAGAAAGAAAGAGAAGCAACAACTAGAGTGAAGACTGATTCATGATTGCATTTGCCAGAGGTAAGTTAAAGGCACAATGGCTATGTTCATAAGACACACCGAACCAGCCACAATGAAGCGTAGCTGTCATGAGAAACTAGATAGTGGTTACTTTATGGCTGAATGTGTTGTGTAAGTCCCAAAAATTGAGTTATGTAAACCCTGGGTCATGGATATCTCTATAGCCCAGTCACATTCAGATCAGAATTATAGCCAACTAATTCCAAAGTATCCAAGGGTGATTGTAAATAATATTATCTTATCCTTGTGTTGTCTGAGATCAAAAGACAAAAATTAACTTGAAGTTATTTCTCCCTTTTGGCCTCCGGTCCCAAGGGACTGAGAAAGGAGAGGCCCTGCACAAAGTCATTGCTGCAGACACAATTTCCCCTCCACTTTTCATCTCTAGCACTGTTTACTTATCTATGATTTGGCATAAATAATATCAGGGGAGCCTATCGAGAGTCTTACCTAAAACCCCTCCATAATATGGAGCAGACATTAAGAAAGAACTGCACTGTCACATTTCAGCAATCAAATACATTTGGATTGAAAAGTACCTATTTCCTTTTCCACACCACAGCCTGCCAGCCTAGACCTTCTGCTTTAAACAATCTCCATTTTTCAAACTAAAAAGGTTCAACTGCACATGCAAGATGATGCAGTTAGCATAATCTGAACTTGGACCTTCAGAGATACTATGCCCAAGAGATTGGCATTTAACTTCTCAATACACTAGGAAGGGAGGAGAGCTGCTTTGTTCACCTATTCATTCATACCTTCCCTGCACCATCAAATAAACAAGATTCTTGGTGAGCTATGGTTTGGGGGAGCACTTGGAGAAGCATGTGCTAAGAATAAAACAAATAGGAAATGCAGTAACATACCCATATTATGACCATAAAGTGCTTCTCTTCTTTTTGTAGACAAAATTTATTCCATCTTATTTCAACCCTGGCAATATGTCTTGACCTTCTCAAATGGATCTTCTCCTGGCTGGCCTGATTGTGTGGGATTTGGCTCAATCTTGATCATCAAACTCACAAGAATATCAATATGATCTTCTTCTTTACTTCCTCTTTTACCACTTTGGGTGTTGAGGGAATCAATATGTTACAAGCAAAAAAGCCAGAGAAAGAGGAAAAGCAATTGAGAAGAGGCAGACCTGCACCCTGGATTTCAGAAGACCAGATTTGATGAACTCAAAGGGAAGGCGGTTCAGGTGTAATGGCTTCAAATATTTAAGATCCAGAAAATGTCTAGGCAAATAAGGTGCACTTGGAAACAAGCCCCATGAGAGGAAAAAGCTAGAGAAATCTGAAGATACATAAATAATGCAGAGTTCTCTAAAATAGTGAAGTGAAAAAGGGACATGTGCAAGACATGGAGAGGAACTCAGCCAAAGAAAAATACAAGGTTATCCCCAGAAAATGTAGCAACTCTCTCAGAAGGATGATAATTAGAAAGGTGATAGCCACAGAAAGACTGAGTCTTGTGAAACATAGCAAAAACAACAAAAAGGATAAGTTTGGGTATGCTAGAAATAAAAGAAAGCCAAAGATAGTGTAGGTCCATTGTAAGAAGAAAGCAGTAAATATGTGATAAGGAGGAGGCATCCCTCTTGTGTCAGAAGAGAATGGAGCTGGTTATTGTTTTCCTCCTGGGAGAATAAGAGAATTGCACTTTAGGATAGGCAAAAAGTGGTTAGGAGACAGCTTATCTATTTTTTTTTTTAATCAAGTCTTCAGGGCCAGAATGATGAAGGAACTACAGGAAATGACCATAGAACTACCTTCTTTGAGAATTCCACCTTCAAAAAAGTGAAAGAGGAGGATTCCAAAAAATTACAGTTATGTCAGCTTGACATCTATATGGGGCATCAACTCTGAACATATTATCAAGCTGTGCTATTTAACATTTTTATCAATGACTTGAATGAGGGAATGGAGGGGATACCAAACTGGGAGGGACAGCAAATATTTTGGAAGAAAGAGATAAGATTAAAAAAGATCTGGAAAGGCTTGAGTGGTGGGTTGAAATGAACAGGATAGAATAGAATGTAATAACAAGAAAGATTAAGTTCTGCATTGGGCAGGAAAAATGTAAGCACAAGAACAAGGAGGTGGAGATTTGATTTGGCAAACACATGGGTAAGGAAACTGTCAATCACAAGTTAAACATGGTCCTGCAACATGATGCAGCTGGTAAAAAGGCAATTCTAGCTTGTGTGGGCATTAACAGCAAGGAATTGTTCTCTACCCAGCTCAGACCCCATTTGGAGTACAACACTGATTCTGACAACCACAGTAAAACAATGACAAGTTCTGGAAAGTTGAGAGGAGAGCTATTAAGATGAAGAAGGGTCTGAAAAACAACCCTTTATGAGGCATTTTTATGAGGTTATAGGATGTAGTCATATTGGCCTAGCAACTCTATGACTCAACAAAGGAGATTGGTTGGAAGAACATCTTGACAATTACGACATACTCAGAAGTAGGCTACTATTGCTGTGTATCTTGAAACCTGTGCTACTCTAGTAATTCTATTGTAAGTGCCTCTAGCAACCCAGATATGGGATTGCTTGTTCCATAAAGCCCTTGGGATAGGACAGAAGACTTGAGTTTCCTATTGCAGCTGAAGACAGCAACTAGAATGGAGTTACAAAGTATGTCTTAAACAAATCTCTGCCCCTCCATATCTTTCTGCTTCTCAACACCATCCTGCTTATTTGATCTAACAGAGTTTGCCTTTCTTCTGTGAAAGGATTTAAGGTACATTTCAGACTAGCAACCCCGAGAGACCTTGCTCAGGAATCAAATTGACAATGTCTAGGCAACATGGAGGCCCCTTGTCTATTTCTTTCCTGGCACCTAGCCTTAGACTTTGCCTTGAGTTTTTCTTTAACTGGCAGCCAAGTGAAACAGACATGGGATTTTTTCAGTGTAATAAATCATTTCCATGTTGATAGAACTTTAGAAAAAAACATTTGCTTCTCTCTTGTGCTATTTGTGATGACTGTCACTGTTAGAGAGGAACAGAAAATGGAAAGAATGCTGAATACATCCTAAGTAAATCAAAGATTGCATACAAATAATTTTAGATCTATTTAGTTCTGCAAGTTGAAAAATCTCAAGCACATCCTTGAGAAAAATTGGGTCTTGCTTATGCTAGTTTACCTTAAAACAAGGGTGGGAAACAAATGATATTACAAATATTGATGAAGTCTGGAGAACCCCAACCTGCATGGTTAGTAATAAGGTTACTACTTTACTACTAAAGTTAATAATAAAGTTACTGCATGGTTGGTAGTAAAGAATGCTGGGAGTTGTAGTTCATAAGTAATTGCAGGTTGCCCATCAAATTCACTTCCATTCTTGTTATAGGTCTTTGTCATATCTTCAGAGGCAGTGTCTCAGGAAGGCAATAGCTGTCTCTGCATTTTTGCCCCGAGAAGACAGGAGGTTTGGCCAGGCCTTAACTAGATATGTCCTGAAAGATCCCAGAATATAAAATTATTCATATTTTTGCAAAACTCAGTCAAGGGCAAGATTGTCACTTTGGTTTTCAGAGATAGCCATATTTTATCTGCTGTAGAAAAAATGTGATTCTTTAAAGACTAACGAATTCATGATGACCTAAGGTTTAATATATTAAAACCACTTTATCAGACATTGATAAAGAAATGTAACAAAATGTACCATGTCTTTAAGATCAATAAGAGTCTTCACCTTTTTTTTTGCTTTTAGTATGATTTTAACAGATATAAATTTAAAAAGCAGATATAAATTTCTCCACTTCTACTTTTTGAAGTTGCTCTGTGCTAGGGAATGCTTCTCTGTCCTACAAGTGTAGTTTATATACATTTGTTAATATATCTGTGTTCTATTTCCCCCCCCCCCCTGCAATCTTCAGTGAACTCCTTCCAAGGAAACTAAATTCTGAGTCTGTGTCCAGAAACATGTCCTGGAATGCACACCATAACAACTTACTACAAACAGATAACGTTTTCATAACTCATTCTTCTTCTTTAGCATTCTCTGCTCTCCCTTCACAGATCTAATCTTCTAATCTTATTTCAGTGAATTAATCATGTTATTCTAATAAGATTCCTTCTCCAAGGATGGTGGTAATGAGGGAACTGTACACCGAAGTGTAGTTCTGCTCATTAGAAGCTCTACTAGACTAGAATTGCTCGATCAAAGAATCAAAACAGGTCATTTAGACGTTGGGGTCTAATCTTCTTCCATGGGTCAAGTGGCAATGTTGAGCAACATTCTATCACGGAGAAATTGAATGCACGCAGTGATAAATAAAGTTCCTTTATTGTGAGTCACAATTTAGACCATTAAATCCAGTCCAGTGTACTCAGGTTGGCCAAGATTTTACCAGGGCTACTAGCAAAGGCTGTTCTTGTACTTATACCTGCCTTTTTAATGAGAAGCTAAAATTCAAAGTACTTTATTTATAAACTTCTTGTTTCCCATAAAATCCCTAACATGCAGTGTCTGAACTTCTACTTGCATGTCTGATGTTTTGATCAACAATCCTATTTTCCCTGTATTGTGTTTAGCATCCAGAAAAGGAGAAGACCAAATTCCCGTCATTCTTAAATAGTTCATATGTGAACATTTAACTAAAATAAAAATTATTTGAGAATAGTTTGAATGCAGTGAAAGGGGGCTTCCAGTGCTAGTAAAGACATTCAGCAGGTGTTCCAAGTTTTCTTCCTTTATAGAAAAAATGGAACAAGTGGTGCAGAAGGACGGGATTGGTAACATCTTTTTTAGAACCCCATGTTAAATGCCATGAATAAACCTAATATATGGCACCTACAGGTTTGAACCAATAAATTTTCACAGCACTATTTTGACTTCATTTATCCTTGATTTCTACTGTGCCCTTACTTGGGTGCTCTAGAACCAAATCTGGAGAGCAATTAAATCATGCCAAGCCTCTAATTTGGCTGGTGGACCACCATCTTTGATTAATTGTGCCGGTTTCTTTTAGGAATTTAAACTAGCTCAGTCTTCCCCAACACATTGAGGACACCCGGCTGGGAAAGGCTGAGATACAATATATGTAAAAAATACTGTTTGGAACTACCACTAGA
This sequence comes from Azemiops feae, assembly GCA_023970755.1. Taxonomy (NCBI): domain Eukaryota; kingdom Metazoa; phylum Chordata; class Lepidosauria; order Squamata; family Viperidae; genus Azemiops; species Azemiops feae. The sequence continues at coordinate 1,810,138 of JALGBA010000136.1, forward strand.
GGGTAGTAGAAACCAATTGCTTCTTCCAGTTACTGCTCTCAGCTCCTCCCCTTTGTAAACACACAGAACCCATTAGTTTGGGATGGATCATGGGTATGCTAAACTATATTGGTAGAACTTTAGAAAAGACAACTTCATATTGCCATGGATATTATATTTCAAAGCCTAACCAAAGTATTGCAAAATGGTCTAGCAGGGAGAGGGAAGTTCTTCCCTCAGTGCTCATTTTGGATGTGTAAAATTCAAGCAGTCCAGATGTTCTTTCCAGTGGAGGAATCCCCGTTATGCTGCAATATCAATCAGGTATTTTTGAAGCATATATTATATTATGAAGCATATATTATATTATGAAGAGCCGTGCTGCCGCAGTGGTTAGAATGCAGTACTGCAGGCTAATTCTGATGACTGCTGACTGCCAGCAGTTCGATTCTCACCGGCTCAAGGTTGACTCAGCCTTCCATCCTTCCGAGGTCAGTAAAATAAGGACCCAGATTGTTGGGGGCTATATGCTAACTCTGTAAAACCGCTCAGAGAGGGCTGTAAAGCACTGTGAAGCGGTATATAGGTTTAAGTGCTATTGCTATTATCGGTCAAGCATTTTAACTCATCTGACAATAAAGGTTCAGTTTTAATTTGCTATTAATCATTATTGCTGCATTTAATGTGAAAGTTGAATGCCTGATCAAATGATAGATCTGTAGGTCTCTTCTCCCTTGAACCTTAAAATCCCCCAAGATATGACAATAATTGTTTTCACTGAGCCACAAATTAAATCATCCCAAGACAGCCTTGAATCATGGGGCAAACCCAGCCCAGGTGCTCTTAAGTCCTGAGGCTCATGAGAACCCAGAAAATCAGGTTTATTCTCTAAATCACAGCTTAGTTAGCCATGGTTTAACTTGTCATGGGAATTCAACATCAAAGTATCTCTTTTTTAAGTCAGTGCAAAGTCCCTTAATCAAAGAGGTCAAAGGGTATATATTCAGAAAGCAACTGGCTTATCTTATCACCCAATCCTGGGGACTGCTACCCAGCCCAATGATTTACACAAAGCTGCTCTGAGATAGGCTAACTTCACATGAAACTTTTTATTATATAGACATAAAACAACAGGGTTGGAAGGGACTAGTGGTAGTCCACTAGGACACCTAGATCCTTCTCAGAGTTACTGATGAGTTAGCTACTATCTATTCTATATCTCTGCATTGGGTTTTAGACCCTGCTGTTGCCTGTCTTCATGTCACACACAGGCCAGGCTTTCAGATATGCACACACCATATTCCTCCTCTGACTAGTCTCAGGGTGGCCCAGCCAACGTATCTCTGTGCATACTTGGATCTGATTACCTTTTCTATGTTACTGTGCATATTTGGGCTGGGATTTCCAAGAGACCGAATAAAGGTGGTGATGACATATTGTTTTCTGCAAATGATGGGGAAAGGAGATCAAGGCATTTTGGGGAATCAGTGTACTCAAGAGAAGGGGATATTTAGATTCTTCTTTTGAATAGTTTTGGTTTTTGCTCAGCTCAGAGGGCTACCATTAATGTCTCTCCGCTTGGTCATGCCTTGGGAAAACTTCTCAGTCTTGGCAATTTTAAGATGTGTGGACTTCAATTCCCAGAATTCCCCAGCCAGCCTTGGCTTCTGAGAGTTGAAGTCCACACAGCTTACAAGTTTCCAAGGCTGAGAAACACTACCCTAAACACACTTTTAGGCACGCTTCTTTCTCTGCCCCAGCTCGGGGTGGGGGTAGGGGGTGGGGGCTCTCTGAAAAGAGAGAAGAAAAGAGAACATCAAGAGGAAAAGTCAGGCTGGGGTAGAAACTGTTGATGCTACTTCAGCGAAAGCTTTCAATTCTAAGACTTCTTGATAGTCCTTGTAGGAGTGCCTTTAACCTGGTTTGTGGTTTAAACACTGTATATTGTTTCTCCATCCATCTCCTGATCAAGATCTTGAAACCTACAAGCAAGTTTATTGCTGACCCTTAAAGTACATTTCTTCAAAGCTTAATTTTGCAAGAAAAAAAATAGGCAAACTGGGCTTAGTCATGGCCCAATATTTCTTCCTCCCCAAATCAGAAACTAAGACTAAGCAACAAACTACACACATGTTCCAGATCAGTGCCTTCATGAAAGAATTTGGCACAATAAAAAAAAAATTGAAGCTTTGATGCTAGACTTATTTGGGAGAAGAACTCTGAACTGAATCAGTGATATTTCTGAACAGACAGGCACAAATGTGATTAATGTACTAATCCATAAACCGATAGCCCTCCACACAAATTTGAGAACATGGAGCTGAAACAGCAGACTGGGGGAGACCCGGTTCAAAGTCCCAAGAAATTCATTGGGTGATTTGGAACCGGTGGTCCCTTAATTTAATCTACCTTGCAGGACTTGACATGAAGATAAAAGTAGAAGAGGGACAATCTTTGCTAAGAAGGACAGAAATGTGACACGTATGTATCCACCCTTGCAAGAATTGATTCTTGGGATTTAAGGCAGAGCGCCAGCGAGTCAACCATTCCAGGCATTGGAGGAAAAAGCAAAAGGGATGTAGAGTAATCTAGCTACAGTCATCTGGATCGGTGAAGTGATTCTGTTGTATTAAGAGGTTTACACTCCAAATTTAAAGTAAAGGTTGTGCTTGGCCCATGCAGGAGAAGGAGCAGACCCCACCCCTGGGAAGATTCCATTGGAGGATACCAACCCCTTATATTTCTCAATCCCTTGGTCCTAGGTTAACTCTCTCTCTAAATTGTCCCCCCAGTCTTTGGGAATCGCTTGACACCTGGGACTGTAGCATTCCTTCCAGAAGAGAAGTTAATAAAACAAAACAAAAACTTTGGGTTGTAATATTCCGGAGCTTCTTGCTAGAGGCGTCATAGTTCTTCCCGAACTATCCGAGGCAGAAACTTCCAGGGATCTCTCTTCCACCGCAAAGCCAGGCGGGCGAAGCGGTGCTTTTTAATAAACTAATGGTGGACCCCGAAAACGAAATTGTTGCGGGAAGAAAAAGACAAGAAATCGGCCAAGGTCGAATAGATGCACGCTCAGCTCTGCTAATAACACTTTTGTACGTGCAGAGATGCAAGATAGAAAAGATATTCGGAGAAAGTGGGCGGGGGGGGGGAGAAGAGGAAGAGATTCTTTGCAGAGAGTTCACAAATTTTGTCCTACGGTGGCAGCCAATCTGAGACGCCACCCTTCCCCACTCGCGGCGCAACCTGTCCAAAACCTTGAGCCTGGGTGGGTGGCTGCTTGGCCGGTCGACTTCTCCTCCTTACCTTTGAGCTGGTCTTCCCAGGCCCCGGGGTGACATGAACGCCAGAATTGCCCGCTTTCCAAGCTCGGAAGATGCGGAAAGGAGCCCCGGGCGCCGCGATCCTCCAAGTGGGTGGGCGGCGCGGGGTGGGAGAGGTTGCCTTCGGCTGACTTGGCGCTGGCGAGGCAGGCGGGGGAGGGAGGGAGCTTCTGCTGCTGCTGCTGCTGCCGCCGCGGCTCCGCGCCCTCCCCCCGCAGGTGCAGCCGGGGACTCCTCCTTTCCCGGGCTCCGAGCGAGCCGGGTTCGCGCACTCCCAAGCTCAGGACAGACGGTGCGAGAAGCCTGCCTGGCCGCGCCGGGCGCCGCCTGACAGGAGCAGCTGGCTCGGGATCCTACCGTTGCCAAGGCGCTGGTTGGAAAGCGGAGAGAGACACCCCATCAACAGCGGCGGGGAGTCCCGTGAAGACATCAGGGGGGGCTTGCAACGCCAGCGGGTCCAGGGAGAAGCGGGCGGCGGCGGAGGAGGAAGAGGCGGCTGCGGGGAGCCCCGGAGAAAGCGAGGTGGCCCGGCGGGAAGGGGATCCACGAAAGGCAGGGGGTCTTCGAAGCGGGGCTGCGACGGCCAGCAGACGCCCGAGATAGATCCACGTGGGACGCCGTGTCGCTCCCAAGGGCCGGTCAGCGGCGGCGCTTGCAAATCCACCGTGCTGGCGAGGGCGGACGAGCGCTTCTTTGCTCTTTTTCCTCGCCCAGGGAACTCGGTAAAATCCGCAGGGAATCAAAGAGGACGGGAGGGGGGGGGGAGGAGAAGAGAGAAAGAGAGAGAGAGAAAAGAAAGAAAGGAGAAAGGAAAGAAGGTAGGAAAGCGGTGGATCTCCTGCCTCGGGAGGTGTAGCTCAGCGTTTACACCAGGGGGCAGAGGTGGGCACTCCAGCCGTCGAAAACACACGCCTGGCCGGTCTCTTTGCCAGGGAAAAGTGAGACTGGAGATGCCTTTATAGGGCTGGAGGTCGGTGACGTTCTCGCAGCGGCGCCTCTGATTCGCCCGCGACGTAAAAAAAAAAAAACACACACACACACACACACACAACACAGACACGGAGCAAGACAGACTAGCGCCCCCCATCTCTCTCTCTGTCTCTCTTCACCACCACCCCCCAACCATCAAACAACAAATATCTCTCGGCTGAAGTCAGCGGCTCGACATATCGTATATTACATGGCAAGCCACGGAGAAGCCTTCTGAAGTTGGCCCGGCATCTTAGGCTTACATTTTCTTGCCGAGGTAACCCAACACCAGACTTTGGTGGAAGCCGCCCGCGGGGCGTTCTGAAGCTCCCCCGCTGCCCCCAATTCCAAAGCGCTCGCATCACTTAAGCGGCTAAAGGGAGGGGGGGGCGGTCATCCGGGGGCTGGAGCCCAGCCCCGCTCGCTCTCGGCCACCGAAAGGCAGGTGACGTCCAGGAGCCGAGAGCAGGTAAAATAGGGGAGGCAGCGGAGGGAGGCGCTCGTTTCTTCGAAGCCCCGCCCACAGCGCCCCGCCTCCTACTCTCAGGTGTCGAAACCTCTAGGCTGGACCTGCTGAAGCAGCCAAAGGGGGAAGGCGAGGAGGAGGAGGAGGAGGAGGAGGGGGACAACTCCAACCGGATGCTTGGATCGAGTGGCCGAGCGTTTCCAGCCAGGATTTTTAGGAAGCATCTTCAGATGTCTTTTGCACAACTGAGTTTGAGAAAGGCAGCAACGTTGAAATTATACCAACTTTAATTGACATTCATCTCTGGCAACAGAAGCAACAAACTTGGTGGCCCCAGTTGAGACAGTTGTGCTGGCCAAGCTGGTGGGTTATTTCATGGTTCAGCGCATTGGGGAAACTCGGCCACAGATTTGTAAAGTCCAGCCAAAATACGGTGGTGCAAGGCTTTGGGAAAATGTTAAGCAATTTGTGAGTTTATCTGAAGGAGGACCAAGAAGGACAGGAGATACTCACAATTCAGCAATTTCTAACATCCACCTTTAAAACTGCATTGCTGGACTTTCATATACCGTACTGAATTGTGAAGACTGTATAAATTAAGTTCGGTAGCACAAACATTAGTTCAGAATAATTATGTTGATCTGGATAGATTTGTTCTCACCATTTGTTCTTCTTTTCCTTGTTGCTCAACATACTGCCACACTAGGACCGCTGTGACACCACAAAGATGGTCTTCCTGTATAATAAAGAATGGAAAACTGGAAACTAATGTAAGTCGATTGATTTATGAATACATACAGTATGTATTCTGCTGTCCTAACAGCTTTGGATAGCATACAAAGTATATATATCTATATCCGTGTGTGTAGTATATATAAATAAATAAACCATTTAAATTTTGGAAATATTAAAATTAAGCATGAAAACATCTAAAAGATTTAAGCCCCTTTCTAAAATGTATTGAGGAAGAGGCCAGTCTCAACTGCAATGACAATAGATACAATAGAGTGAATAGACCATCGATACAATAGAATTTCCTGCTGACATTTAAAGTACTAGAGGTAGCTGTCCCATTAAGGATCTAAGAGGACAGGCAGATAATACAGGAATAATTTGGTAACTTTGTCATTAGACCTTTTGAGTAAGTTCAGATTTTAGAAGAGACAGCAAGCTAATGGGAGACAGTGTAAATGCAATTTATAATGCAAAGTATATATTATATAACACATTTATAATTTATAGGATTTTCTTTCCTAATTAGCATAGCTGGATTTTAGACCTGCATGTATGCAATCTCTTCTATCTTCTGTTTATTCTAACAATAGAAGAGAACTTAAAACATAATTCAATATGAACAATGCCATTTAATGATAATGACAATATTTTAAGTGTTTAAAATGTTTTTTTTCAATACGTCTTAGAACAATCTGTTATGAAGCAAATGTAAGGATTTCTGAGTGAGTGGGCATAAAAACAAGAGGATAAAAATTCCAGTGGGATTTCATGGGTTGGAATTAGGACAAATGCTGATAGTCTGGAATTGGAGACAATAGTAGAACATGGTGAATCTGAGGCCTGAATCAGAATGAAATCTGACTAGATAAACCTATCATCAGTCTAGACCTAGATGGATCAGAGGCAGGTTTAGGATATAATATTGAAAAAAACCTGGCAAATCATGGGCTAATAATGCAATATTTTCACATGACAGGCACGGGAATGTGAGGTTTTCCAGATATTGCCAAATGACAACCCTCAACATTCCTTCCAATTGGCTGTTGTGACTGAAAACTCAAGGAATTGTAAGTCAGGAACATCTGGAAAGCCACACATATCCTATTTCTAGACTGCAGTTGTAGTTTGGAGATCGTAATAGGTACTATGACAAAGAAAATAATCAGTGTTTGTGAGTCTCTTATTTGAACATTAGGGATTTTGAAACAAATATCTGCCATGATCACTTTTGTGGGGATGAGAATCATCTTTTGGGTTGGTCTCAAATAAAAATAGCAATATAGGTTCACAGATGGGGAAACTAGGAATTTTTTTTTTACCTCTCTTTCAAACCAACGGTTCTCTCTATCCAAAATGTGGATTATAATAGGACAGAGCTATATGGGAAATAACTTATTTAATTAACTATGGTTACACAAACTATGATTTATGTGAAGGATTGTATTATGTTGTTCTTGTCTACTTCAAGCTCAATCCTCAAACAACTGTTTAAACTTAGTGCACTGAATTATTTTCACTCATTTACAGTATCAGAGTGCCTGTTCTAGCCAAATACTTCAAGAATGTCTTACCAAAGAAATGTTTTCAAGGGCTAATTGGATGTAATTGTGCATGGCTGCCACATGTTGCTACTGTGTTCATTCACACGTGGCTCTGCAACATCTATGCGTTTTTCATCACCACAAATCTCACTGGGAATTTGGCATAAATGCTTGTTGTCATCTCCAAATACCTCACCATCTTCCCACAAGATAGCTGTTAAGATTGCACTGGTTCACAGAAGTTTGGATAATATATTCCTTACTTGACAGGGATTACAAAGGGAGTAAAACTTCAAGGGAGGGCAATACAGAGGGGCATCTGCAGAATGGGTCAAAAAAGTCAAGATGGCATCCGCACCTGCATGGTCAAAGCTCTTGACTTTTTTTTATGTACATATAAGCAACGTAAACCTCCCAAATCATGGTTTGCTTAATCACTGTTCATTGACAAAGCTTTTTTATAAACACACCACACATAGACACACAGACACACACACACACACACACACCTTTTGCAGATGCCCCTGGCCATTTTGGATAGTTCCAATAATTTTAGAGGAGTAAACTGTCAGGTAAAGGGGGCTGATCAGAAGTGTGTATCAATCAAGTCAATCCGAACGGAGTATTTGTGTTTGTCTGAGTCACTCCCCTGAATACAGCTAGTTCTTGACTTATGACCAGAAGTTCCTTTGCTAAGCAAGATGGTTGTTAAGTGAGTTGCATCCAATTTTTTGACCTTCTTTTGCCATAGTGATTAAGCAGATCAATGCAGTTATGTGAATCTGGCTTCCCCCATTGACTTTGCTTACTGGAAGTCAGCTGGGAAAGTCACAAATAGCGGTTACATGATCCTGGGATGCTGCAACTTTTGTAAATGTCCAAGCCCCCAAATGTTGATGCACGTGATCGTGGGATGCTGCAATAGTCATAACTATGACAACCAGTTGTAAGTCACTTTTTTCAGTGCCATTATAACTTCAAACAGTTGCTAAACGAATAGTTGTAAGCCAAGGATTACCTGTATTAGATTTCATCTCTAAGCGATAATATGACTTATTTGGTTTTGGTTTAATGTAACCTATTCCATATAGTCTATATATCATAATTTATAATTTTAGCCATTGTGGTTTATTGAGCAGACTGTAGTTGAAGGTAATTAAGCTTTAGAATAATACACAAGTCCAGTGATTATAGTTCAGATCAATATATTATACGATATTTCATTATTTATTTGCTTGTTTTCTACCTTTTTTCAGAAGTTTAAGTGGTTAATACAGTATTTTTCCTGCTGGCTTCAACATCCCTGTGAAATAGAGAACAGGTGACTGTTCCAAAACCATCCATAAACAATATTTGGCTGAAATGGACCTAATTCTAGTTTTCCTAATTCTAGGCCAGGGACATCATCTGCAGCAGAATATTTGATGCCTCTTCTTGGTTTGGCAATACAGGTAGTCCTCAACTTACAACAGTTCCATTTAGTGGAGCGTTCAAAGTTACAACAACACTGAAAAAGGTGACTTATGACCATTTTTCGCAGTTATGATCTTTGAAACATCCCCATGATCATGTGATCAAAATTCAGATGCTTGGCAACTGGTTCATACTTATGACCGTTGCTGTGTCCCAAGGTCATGTGATCCCCTTTTGCAACCTTCTGACAAGCAAAGTCAATGGGGAAGCCAGATTCAGCTAACAACTCTCTTACTGACTTATCAGCTGCGGTGATTCACTTAACAACTGTGGCAAGAAAGGTCGTAAAATGGGGCAAAACTTACTTAACAAATGTCTCACTTAACAACAGAAATGTTGGGCTCAATTGTGATCGTAAGTCGAGGACCACCTCTAATAATTTGGCAATAATGAGACTTTTAAATTGTATTGTTCTTCAGGCTACAGTATCCCAAAGAGAGCCAGATAACAGAGCAGAACTTGGTTTTTCTCCTTTTCTTACTACTTCTTGCTAGGAGTTTAAAGGGTTGCACTTTGTGGCAAAATGCCCGATGTGATTGGGGGGAGGGGTAGAGCACAAATGATGTCACGGGCACTGTGACATCATGTAAATGATGCACATTACACATGTGCAATATTTGCAACGTATGAGTATCACCCAACTGCTGCAAATATGAGTATGACCCAGCTGCTGTATATAATTTGTGTCATTTGTGTGATTTTTTGACGGCCATATTATCACTCATGAAAGGCATCTTACAACAACATGGGATGTGATGTCTTTGTGACTTCTGTTCGGTGCCTGTGATTGCTTGCATTTTCAATTCTAAGTTAACAGTTGCACTCTAGTTGCCTTATGTAAGGTTCCTGGAGTGAATTTACAGCCAGAAATAAGCCCCACCAAGTTCAGTGAAGCTTAATCTCAGTCAACAGTGCATAGGATTACAAATCATGCTCTGTAATCTTAAACATGGGTTTTTAGTAGCAGTTTGTTTGTTTTGGATTTCTCTGTGTTATAATGGCTCCTAAAGCAAAGGATAAGCAAAATAGAAAAATATTTACACATTTCATAAGGCTGCATACATTCTCTCCAGATATTTTTTTTTCCTTTGAAATCTCTTTTGACTGTGTGAGGGTTTGCGTGTCTGGATCAATCGCAAAATAGCTACATCTGAGCTCAGAAATGTTTGCCAGTCTTCCTGTGGGGGGGATGATACAACTAGTGCCTGCATTTCAAAGTTTATTGCTCCACTGTTACTCAACGTGTAACCAACAAAGAATTGCCATAAAAATATGTAATAAAATGGACCAAACCACTAGTCATAGGAAGTTTAGCTGGTGTGAAAATAACCTATGTGTTCATCGCAAGAATTCTTTATGTTTTTAGAAGTTTAGTATTAAAACAGCTTGGCTGCATGTCTAAAAATGATACTAACGATAGAACATCTGGGAATGTGATTTTGAATTCTGGCATTTTATTTGACCAGAGGCAAAGAGACTGGGGCAAAAGAAAAAAATATACAGACTATGAGCAATCACATACTATCATACCACTTTCAACTCGCTGAGAAAAATCATTATTTTTCACCAGACAAATTATGAATGCAGCAGATTTTTTGAGAGACATCAAATAACAGTAGAGGTTGGGAAGGGCAGTATGAAGGGTAGAGGTTGAGAACCAGAGGGTTACTTCATAGTAAGCTAATTGTCTGTAATTTGTAACCATGCTGTCTGGGAATTTTGTAAATTGTTGTTCCAAGAGATCTGGAGAATACCAGGTTAGGGAAATTAATCTTGCTAGGTTCACACATTGCAGTACACCAACATTTATTAAGCAAGTGTGGCGTATCACATATCACAATGAGCTGCAAGCTATAGTTTACAGTCCACAATGGATAGGTTCAGACATTATACTATGGTATGTGGAAACCACTTGCCACTTTTACTACAAAGTATGAACCCATTTCTATTATTTCTGTGTGCTGCACGTTCCTCTATTATACCCATTTCTATATGTGCCTTTTCTTTCTTTCTTTCTTTCTTTCTTTCTTTCTTTCTTTCTTTCTTTCTTTCTTTCTTTCTTTCTTTCTTTCTTTCTTTCTTTCTTTCTTTCTTTCTTTCTTTCTTTCTTTCTTTCTTTCTTTTTCTTCCTTCCTTCCTTCCTTCCTTCCTTCCTTCCTTCCTTCCTTCCTTCCTTCCTGTCTTTCTGTCTTTCTGTCTTTCTGTCTTTCTGTTCCTTCCATGAGTACAGGTAGACCTTGATTTTGGACCACAGTTGGCACCAGAATTTTCATTGTTAAGCAAGACAAGTGAGTCATGACCAATTTTATGACCTTTTGCCACTTTTTATGACCTTTTCTGACCTTTTGTTAAGAGAATCACTGCAGTTGTTAAGTGAATCTGTCTTCCCCCATTGACCTTGCTTGTCGGAAGCTGTCTAGGAAGGTTGCAAATGATGATCATATGACCCTGGGGCACTGCATGTAAATACAGGCTGGTTACCAACCAATCACCTGAATTTTGATCACATGACTGTGGTAATACTGAGACAGTTGTAAGTGCGAGGACCACTTTTTTCAATGTCCCTATAACTTTGAATGGTCACCTTGCTAAGTTTTCCTTAACCTTTCCCAGAAAAATAAAAAAATATAAATAAAGAATAAAGGATAAAAATAAATAAAGAAAAAAATACAGAAATAAAAAACACCCCTCCTTCTGGCATTCTGACTAGATCTTAAAAGTTTGTTGATCTTGTATAATGATGTTTCAGGCTTGTAATTTGGAAATGATCCTGGGCTCACTGCTATCTGAAGTAGCAGAAAGATTAGAACCTATTCCCAAAGGTGCTTTTTTCACGAGGCAACTGGATTTTCTTGTTTGTCTTTGAAGACCTTTCGTTTCTCATCCAAGAAGCTTCTTCAGCTCTGAGCTGAAGAAGCTTCTTGGATAAGAAGCAAAACATCTTAAAAAAAAACAAAAACAGTTGCCTGTTGCCTCGTGAAAAAATCACCTTTGGGACTACTATGACCTGGATGACTGAGAATCTCCATAGACATTAGAACCTATTAGAACTTTCTCAAGATCTGATAGGTCTAACATCCATGATTAGGGTTGTTACCTGGGCTGCAAAACTCCAAACAACCACATGATGGCAGCAAGGAAATACAGAAGATTTTAGCCCTTCCTAATTATCAAGATTTCTTCAGTCTATTGAAAGATTTTACATACATAATAAATACAAAGGAAATGTAGTAAAGTACATGTGAAAAAAAGAAAAGGACAAGACACAAAAAAGAAACATAGATGCTATCTTTCTTTTTCAGATTTGTGCAGTCCCGATAGCATAGTCCTACTTATGATTTTGTAGTGGAATAGCTAGAAGAGATTTTGGTTTCAGATGCAGTTAGTGCTATGCTGCAATTTAAATAGGTCTTGCTTTGAAGACAACCTAGATCAGTGATGGCGAACCTTTTAGAGACTGAGTGCCCAAACTGCAACGCAAAACCCACTTATTTATCGCAAAGTGCCAGGGTTGCATCAGCATTGTGGTGCCCTCAGGGGGAGCGGGGGGGGGGGGGCGTGGCCCACTGGGTGGGTGTGGCTGCAGTGGTCACGGCAGACTGGGTGACTGTGGCTGGGGCCAGTCCCTCGCCATCTCTGGGGCATCCCCGGGGGGCCAACGCCGCTTGCTCGCTCACTTCCTGCCCTGTCGCTTCCAAACACCACCTGCTCGCTACTCTGGCGAACTCTGCTAGGGCAACGGCATGTGTGCTCACAGAGAGGGCTCTGAGTGCCATAGGTTCGCCACCACTGACCTAGATATTATATATCTAGCAAAAAACAACTCATACTAATTTAGTGCTCCATTATCAAATAACAAATCAACCTCCCACAAGAGGAGCTGTGCAAGAACACTATTCAGACAAATACAAATACATTGCAGCAACCCACAACACCAGAAAAAGGAAACTGACCACTTATACATCTCCCAACAAAATAGATATCCACACAACTTTATCAAAAAGTACTTGTCCACTCATCCCACTACAGTACAAGCAAAACAAGCTATGAAAAGGATAACGCTGACATACAGCAAATAAAAAACATCTCAGAAACAACCAGCAGACGATTACAACCACAAGCTATCACTGTAGCACAAAAACCAACTAAAGCCCTCCCAAACATTTTAAATAAATCAAAAGTAGCCAGTAGCCCAAGAAGAAAAAAAACAGGAGTCATCTATAATGCAGAGTGTAAGGACTGTAACAGCCACTATGTAGGACAGATAGGCAGAAGACTAGCAGAGCTCATCCATAAACACCAACTAGCAGTCAAAAGATGAGATGAAAACTCCTCAATCTGACAATACATGGACAGAGTCAACCATAGTTTTAAATGGGAAACTGTGAGCATCCTAACCTAACCCAAGCTAAATCCAAAAAATGCTAGGGAATTCCTGGAAGCTTGGCATTCAGACAAATCAGCCATCAATAGACATATAGAGACAAACCACATCTGCACACCATTCAAAAGAGGCAATAAAAAGCTAAGAAGGAAACAAAAAAGATCAGCAGCTAACACCCAGATAAGCACGGATTAAAATCAGGCAAACAAGCAAAAAAACAAACAAACCCTAATCAAGGAATTACAAAGGAGAAAACAATACACCCACAACACTGGCAGGACAGGTGACTGTATATAAGGTGAGAGCAAACCCTATGCTCACTTGAACTTGATGAGTTTACCTAATTGGATAATGAGCAAACAATTAAGCTCAGAGGGCACTAGGGACTCCACAATTCAATTCTGAGCTACGTATATGCTCTTCTGTTACGTATGGCTGCCTAGTTGCTGATGTGAGTCAGAAGAGCTAAAAACCTTGTCCTTTGTTTCCAAGCTAGTTCAAAGCTCTGCTTCTAATGGCTTGGGGACAGGTTATCTGAAAGATCAATTTTACCCATCATATCCTGGCTGTATGCTGATGGTAAGTCACTGTCTACTACTAAGAAGACCTCATAAGAGACATGGTGTTTTCAGTGGTGATCCCAAAGTATGGAATTTATGCCTTTCCCCTTCAGTCCTATTTCGTAGTCTTATCATTGCTGTCTTTAATTAAAACCACAAATAATTGATACACACAGGCCACTTTTTCCAGTTAAAATGCACAAGTTTTCTTATACTATTCACTGTACGTTTTATATTATTTTTCTTATTTTTGCATGTTGATCTGTGATGGCGCAGCTTTTTGTTTATTTAGGTCTATATGCTACTTTAATAATAATTTCTAGCATTAATAAAATGCTTCTGCTACCACTTATATTATTGCAACTGCTAATAATACGAATCTTGATCTCATTTGCACTGTCATAAAACTTCAACTCATTTTTTTTTCTTTCACAGAGGACACACAGTAAAAAGCATTCATGCATCTGAATACTGAAAAATTTTAAGCAGTCAATAGTTAGAGTTATGCAAGCTCCAACCACAGTAATGTAAAAAACTGGCATTTGGGTTCTTAGAAAAGCCTCATGCAGATCTCCAGTATTCTTGCAGACAATGAAAAAAATGACATCAACTCCCATTTGTGATCTTGCATTATTCTATAACTTTCTGCAGCCATAATTCTGGCATTAATCACGGAAGTGCACAATGGGTCTGTTAGCTTCTTCTCCCTCTCTGTTATAGCACAAATACTTTCCTTCTTTTAGAGTTATCCATAACCTGGTTGAGGTATCCAAACTCACTTCAAAATCTGGTTTCCTATCTTGGTTAAAATAGCAGCACTGGGTAGTATTGATGTACAGGCACTGGTGAAACTGAATGAGAAAATGGGACGAGGTCTCTAGCTGCTACAGATGTTACAGAAGACAGCAGTGTTCCAATATTTGGGGGGCAGCCACAAAGAAGAGGGGGCAACCTGTTTTCCAAAGCACCAGAAGGCAAGGCAAGAAACAATGGATGAAAACTAATCAAGGAGAGAAGCAACCTAGAACTAAGGAGAAATTTCCTAACAGTGAGAACAATCAACCAGTGGAACAGCTTGCCTTCAGAAGTTGTGGGTGCTCCATCAATGGAGGCTTTTAAGAAGAGAGTGGACTCTCTTCAGCACTTCTCTGAAATGGTATATAGGATCTCCTGCTTGAGCAGGAGGTTTGGTCTAGAACACCTCCAAAGTTCCTTCCAACTCTGTTATTCTGTTCTGTTCTGCTACCTGATCTTCAAATGATGAAATTAGCAGCATGACATTTGTACCATGCCTGCCACATAAATCTTTACCATTCACCTTATCTCAGTCAAAACTACTTCACATACTGTATTTATTGTGCTAGTGATAAAACGAAGATTGTCATATAAGCTGCTTAGAGCTCCTGGACAACAGGTAAGATATATTGTAAATGTAACAAATACTGGTAATAACTACCTATTTTTTAAAGTGAACCCAGTGATTCTGATTTTGTAAAGCGCAATTTATGTGAACCTTACTGATTTGATATAAGCAGTAAAGCATGTTTCAAATCATAGCTTAGTGCAATCTGTGAGACAAGCCAATATTTCTTGTGGTTATATTTTTATTAGTTATATAACTAAAGTTATCAAGCAAACAGATCTGTGTTTTCAATATGTATACCTAGTGAACAGACTCAGTTTAGACTAGTGTTCACCAATATGGTGAATGTGAATTTAGAATTTGGAGAATCATAATCCTCAACACATCTGGAAAATCTAGAACGGGAAATCTGATGTAATAATTTAATATACATTATCAATGAAATGATATATACTCAAACTCTATGACAGTTGCTAGATGACCCTGGGTCAATCAATTATTGAATGCACACATTATATAAAGCTAATCATTGTGATTTGTAAAAGTGATTTATTTAGTATTTTTTGTCAATCCAGCAAACTATGGTTTACTTAATATAGTTAGCAAGCAATGGTTTAGTGAGGGATATGATGCCAATTGCTATCTTTCAGCTTCAGTACCCTTCCTTGTATTGGGAATTCTCATATCACCGTCCTGAATGTATTAGAGAAAGAATGAAATCTTGGTTTGAAAAAAATGAAAGACTTTGTAACTGTGTATAGGATTGTGCTCTGGAATGGCCTTTCTAGTTTCCAAAACTGCTATTTGGGCAAAGCTCCATTCTGTTTAGTCTTGAGAATGTTTGGTCCTGGGAAAAGGTAAATAGCATTGATTCAAATATGCTGAAGCAGAATTTAAGCTATTTAGAGAGCACTGTGAATACACACAGAATAAATCAAACAGAAGGCCCTAGTAAGAGAGGAGGCTGTTATTCATGGCATTGTTTTCACATTTCTCTCATCAGAAAAAATGGTCAGTAACATGCAGATTGGCAATACAGCGACAATAAAAATATATATCTGAAGTATAGGGCATATTTCTAAGTAACTCAGAATTAGGAATTGCTGTAAATAGTCCACATTTTCTGTCCTCTTAGATCTTTTCCAGACATTGTCTTATTGCTTGATTATTTATACTTTGACTATTTTATCACTATTTTTCATTCTAGAATATTTAACTTCCGAAATTGGGAGAAATGGATAGTTACACAAAGTGATGTTTAACCAAGGAGAACCCTTCTCTTCTTTTCTCTATTTCCCATTTCGGCCCAAAGATCTGCTAGACTGCAAAGGAAATCAGCAAGTAACCTTATTTGTTACTGATTCATGGAAGGAAACCCCAGGATATTTCTCTAGGATTTTCCAGCACTTTGACCCTAGCTGAGGTCTTCTGTGATCTCAGGACCTTGGATGTGTTTCAAAGTTATGCCTGACTTAGTGGCTCAGCTGTAGTCTATCTGAAACACTAGCAAAGTTATTCTTTGAAATTTTGTGGTTCTGTGGATTTGTGGGTGGTCCATTTCAACACTGGAAGAAATTCTTGCTTCATTCTACTTTTTAACTCCTGGTTTTTAGCTGTTTTTCAATGGAAAAGCTAGTTTGAAGCTATTCCTCATGGGAGCCTCTTCAAAATTCCTCCCAAACCTAAACTACCCATATGTGGGATGAGGTTCCACCAATTTTGCAGACGTCCATGTCTCCCAAATGTTTATTGGGGCTCTTTGTCACCAACGTGCTGCCAAAAAGCCCATAAAAGGCATAAATTGAATACTTCGTGTCTTAAACAGTCAGATAGTACATTTAAAATATTAAATATCTTACAGCTCATCCTGTTTGGATGTCTATGGAAGCCTGCACATTTCTCATTGTGCTGTCACACTGAAGTTATGCACTTACGTCCTTATTGTTTCAATAACCAAAATAGATGTTGCTCATAAATGTTTGCAAACATTGCTGGTTTTGGTGACCTGCTACTTTATTTAATTAATTTATTGCTCACTAGACTAGAAGCATTTGAAATGTGGATTTATAGGCGGCTGTTATGTATCAGCTGGGTTGACAAGATCAGAAATGAGGGGGTGATAAGCTGCCTGGGAAAGCCAAGGGAAATCATCAAAACAATTAAAAAACGAAAGTTAGAATATTTCGGACATGTGATGCGACACCCAGAAAAATACAGCATATTCCATTTAATCCTCCAGAGAAAGATTGAAGACAAATGAGGTCCAGGCAGAAGAAGAACATCATGGCTTCAAAATCTAAGGGACTGGTTTGAACAAAACTCAGCAGCACTTTTTCGTGCAGCTGCTGATAAAAACAGGATCGCCAACATGATCGCCAACGTCCAATAACGGATATGGAACAAGAAGAAGAAGATTGCTCACCCAATTATATGTCAAAAAAATCAAGATGGCAGCTGCAAAGTTTCCACAACTTTTTAATGTGCATTGATGCTTATAAAAGAGGGGGGCTAACCGCCTAGTTACCCCTGTCTCCAAGCAACTGCACTTTTAAAATCATAAGATTTTCTAATATTTTCTACTTCGTGGCATACGGAATAGTGTCTTCTAATTCTAGCTTTTAAAAATTCTCCCTCCCTCTCCTGCCTTAGAAATACCTTGAAATGCTGTTTGGCTTTATGGGTGTACATATTTAAAATGTCATTATTTTCACCGAGGACTAGATATTATTATTCCACTGAAGTTTACTTGCAAGACCTACTTTTCCTTTTTCTATCAAGGATGTGACCCTTTGCTCTGAGAGATTTCCATGTTTACTGGAGATAGGCAGAAAGTAAACGTCCTGCTTTCGTTTTAGCAACTTATGATCAGATGCAAGAAGGGACAGTAGACAGACTATGCAGAAAGCTTTTGCTTGGGATGTGCAGAACATTATATTACCTGTTGTATGAAATTTCTTTTAGAAGTTCCATTTTGATATCTCAGTTTAAAAAAAACACAAGAAAATGATAAGGGGAATAAATGTCATACTGTGGAAAGATGATGTAATAAGTCAGTCCAGATAGTACTGCATGAGATGGGTTAAGCTTTTTAACCCAAACTGGCTTCTTATACAAATTTTATTCATGTGGTCGGAAAGAAAATAAAAAGGGACAAACTCATGAGTTACATCTGTGATTTAAGATATTTTATTTTGGTTTGTTCAGTAGCATCTGGGGATGTAAATAAAACTGGGACAGCTATGCTTGCCGAGGAACTCTAAGATCTACAGTCCCAACACACGTGAAAGACTGGATTAGGGCTAAGGTTAGGGTTAGAACAGAATGCCCTGTTTTATATTTATTCATTCATTCTCATTCCTTCTAGCCTTTGTCTATCCACTGCAGGATGAAGGCTCTTCTGCATGTTTCCAACCAATATGGTCTTGAGCTTTGTTTTGCCAATTGGGCCGCAGTACTTGCTGATATTGTCGATCCATCTTGTTTTAGGTTTTTTTTAATGGATGCTTTTTATCGAGTGGAATCCATTTGATCAGTGTGTGCTATCTGTTCTAACATATGCCAGTGAAACATGAACACTAACCTCATAATTGATACAAAAGCTATGAGTGGTGCAAAGAGCTATAGAAAGATACATGCTCAGCATCACAAGGCAAGATAGAAAGACCTGCACATGGATGAGAGAATAAACAAAAGTATACGGTATCATCAAGAGAGTAAAAGAATTCAAATGGAAATTGGCTGGTCACATAGCAAGAAGAACTGATGGCAGGTGGACCAAGGCAGTCATAGAATGGATTCCACTTGATTCTATATTTATATATTTGTGTAAATAAGAGGACAAGAATCTCAGTAGATGGCAGTATCTGACAATTTTGCCTGGCTGAGAAACAGCTGGTCAGAATATGGAAGGGATACCATCAGGGAATTCTAGGATTAGGCTAGACTGAAGTAAAAAGAAAAAAGAATTCTGGGGAAAAACATTGACCAACCAGCAAATCACATAGATATATCCTTACAGATCCTAGACATTGAGGAGTCTTTATTTTTATGTTTGTATGCAATATATTAGTCTAGATTCTTCAGTCAAAATAGATCTGAAAGGGACCTTGGAGGTCTTCTAGTCCATCTCCCTGCTCAAGCAGGAGACCCTATACCATTTCAGATAGGTGGTTGTTTAGTCTTTTCTTAAAAACCTCCAGTGATAAAGCACCTACAACTTTTGAAGGCAAGCTGTTCCACTGGTTAATTGTCTTTACTGTTAGGAAGTTTCTCCTTAATTCCAAGTTGCTTCTCTCCTTGATTAGTTTCCATCCATTGTTTCTTGTTTTGCCTTCTGGTGCTTTGGAAAATAAGTTGACCCCCTCTTCTTTGTGGCAGCCCCTCAAATACTGGAATACTGCTATCATGTCACCCCTGGTCCTTCTTTTCTCTAGACTGGCCATACCCAATTCCTGTATGTTTTTTTTCTCAAGACCCTTAATCATCTTAGTTGCTCTTCTTTGCACTTTTCCCAAAGTCTCAACATCTTTTTTGTGATGTGGTGACCAAAACTGGATACAGTATTCCAGGTGTGGTCTTACTAAGGATTTACAAAACAGTAATAATTCACATGATTTTATACAACCAGGCATAGAATTAGCATTTTTGTATTAGCTTTTTTGGCTGCTGTTGCACACTGATGTCTCATGTTTAAGTGATCATCCACTAGGACCCAAAGTCCCTCTCACAGTTACTGTTTTTGAGCCAGGTTTTGCCTAACCTGTACTTGTAACTTTGGTTTTTCCTGCCTACTTGTAAAACCTTGCTTTTGTCCACATTAAATTTCATTTTGTTGGATAGGCCCCATTGTTTTGGATCCTGAGCTTGTCTTCTGGGGTGTTGGCTATTCTTGCCAGCTTAGTGTCATCTGCAAATTTGATGAGTTCCCCTTCTATTGTGTCATCTAAGTAATTTATGAAGATATTGAAGAGTAATAGGCCTAAGATGGAATCTTGTTGTAACCCACTGCTTACTTCCCTCCATGTAGATGTAGTACTATTAAGGATTACTTGTTGAGTACAGTTTTTCAGCCAGTTACAAATCCATTCAGTGGTGATGCTGTCTATCCCACATTTTTCTAGTTTACCAAGAAGTATGTTGTGGTCGACTTTGTCAAATGCCTTGCTGAAGTATACTATGTCCACAGCATTTCACTGGTCTGCTAATGTAGTGACTTTGTCAAAGAATGAAATAAGATTGGTTTGGCATGATCTATTTTTAAAAAACCCATGCTGGCTACTAGTTATGTTTTTAGATGTTCACAGATCTGTTTTTTGATTATTTTTTCCAGTATTTTCCCAGGTATTGATGTTAGGTTGATTTGTCTGTAGTTTCCTGGGTCTGTTTTTTTTTTCTTCATTTTTTGAAGATGTGAACCACATCAGCTCTTTTCCAGTCCTCTGGTAATTCCCAGGTGTGCCAGGATTTTTAAAAGAAATGGTACAATGATTCTGAGATAACATCTGCCAGCTCCTTCAGAACTCTGGGATGTAATCCATCAGGTCCCGGTGATTTATATTTGTCAAGTCAGACATATTCTTGGTCTGTACTATCTCTGGAGAGCTATTCAGATGAAGATACTTTTTAACTCAGTTCCAAAAGAAACAAGAGACACCATAACCATAATCATCGAAAGCATAGGTGGGTGACCAAAGGCTGCAATTAACATGGGAATGGTCAATAAGTCGAAAAGTTCAGATAAGGACAGGCTTAGATTTTGGGGGAGAGTTGTTGCAGTTTTCTTTATTTTTATATACTATAATATGTCAGTTTTAGGGTTCAGTATGTTTCCTGATTCACAGTAGCAGGAAATCTTACTTTCATCCTTTAGCATTCAGTCAATTGCCAGTTGTGCAGCTACCACTGCTGTCACTTCAAATTTTGACTAAATCATCTTGCACAGTGCCCCTTTCAGACAGACTTTCTATCACCTCATATTTCAATATGATGGAAGCTAATCCTACTGCTTTTGGGATAGACTGAGTTGTTTATTGGGACCCTGGACTTGTGCCCTGAAGTCTTGCCCTGATGGCGCCACTATGTATAATGAGGCAAAAATAGGCTGCAATTCAAGCTGATCTTTATCTGGTGGTCAAGGCCAGTGACTCAGTTGGCCAAGGCTGGCTCATCTCCCTATTATTAAGAAGGAAAGGAATGCTTCCTGTTCTGTCTTGAGAGCATCTAGGGCACGGGTGTCAAACTCGCCACATCATGTGACGTGTCACAACGTATCACGACTTTTTTTGCATTGCCGGAGCTAGGGTGGGCGCGGCCTCCGTATGATGCAACCGGCCTGTGGGCCAGCAGTTTGACACCCGTGATCTGGGGTGTTTCTTCACGCAAGCAATTCAACTTTTTCTGAAGCATCAATTGACCGGCTTTCATCTTTCTCGGTATTCCATCTGCGAGAAGAAAGCAGTTCTCTGCTTTATCCTGAAAAGCAATCATATGATAACATAATTCACCAGTTTCTTCTCTGTCCAATGCTGTGATTTGAAAGGCCCAATCTATTATCCTTATAAAACTATGTTTCATAAATCATTAGAAGAGGTTCCTCCGTATATCCTCCCAAGACCGAAGTATGGTGATGAGAACATCACAATAAGGAAATGCTTCTGAACCAATGGTCCAGATAGATAATTTCATGCAGGTAGACCTCAATTTACAATCAGTCACTAAGTGAACATCTGAAATTATGATGGACCTCCCTTGGGTCTAGTTACAATCCAGTTTCAAAGTTCCCATGACTGAAGTTGGGGCGCTTGGCAACAAGGCAACATTGACAGTTGTTTACTATGTTCTATGATCATGTGACCATGTTTTATGATGATTTTGCTGAAAACAGGTATTTCTTCTTCTTGTTGTTAGTTGTGAAGTCGTGTCCGACCCATCGCGACCCCATGGACAACGTTCCTCCAGGCCTTCCTGTCCTCTACCATCTTCTGGAGTCCATTTAAGCTCACGCCTACTGCTTCAGTGACTCCATCCAGCCACCTCATTCTCTGTCATCCCCTTCTTCTATTGCCCTCAATCTTTCCCAGCATTAGGCTCTTCTCCAGTGAGTCCTTCCTTCTCATTAGGTGGCCAAAGTACTTGAGTTTCAACTTCAGTATCTGGCCTTCTAAGGAGCAGTCAGGGTTGATCTCCTCTAGGACTGACCGGTTTGATCGCTTTGCAGTCCAAGGGACTCGCAGGAGTCTTCTCCAGCACCATAGTTCAAAGGCCTCAATTCTTTTGCGTTCAGCCTTTCTTATGGTCCAACTTTCACAGCCATACATTGCAACTGGGAAAACCATGGCCGTGACTATACGTACTTTTGTTGGCAGGGTGATGTCTCTGCTTTTTAGTATGCTGTCTAAATTTGCCATAGCTTTCCTCCCCAGGAGCAAGAGTCTTTTAATTTCTTGGCTGCAGTCTCCATCTGTGGTGATCTTAGAGCCCAGGAGGATAAAATCTGTCACTACCTCCATTTCTTCCCCATCTATTTGCCAGGAATTAAGAGGGCCGGATGCCATGATTTTGGTTTTCTTAATGTTGAGTTTCAAGCCAACTTTTGCACTCTCCTTCTTCACCCGCATCAAGAGGCTCTTTAGTTCCTCTTCACTTTCTGCCATTAGAGTGGTATCATCTGCATATCTTAGGTTGTTGATATTTCTCCCGGCAATCTTAATTCCAACTTTAGGTATTTCTAGTTTTCAGAAAAAATGCACCCGTAGTGAACCATTGGTTTGCTTAACAACTGTGGCATTTGCTTTACAAGAACCACATTCGTTTAAGGACTCCCACAAAAAAAAAATGTAAGTTGAGATTGGTCCTGTTTTATGACCATGATGACATATGATCATAATGGGCAGGCTTCATTACAGTCATATGTCAAGGACTGCTAGTACTATGGACCTAATGATCTGTTGACCACTAATATTCTTTTTAGAGAAAGTAATAAAATATTTTAAAGTAAAGATAATAAAATAAACATTTATTAGGAACCCCTGTTGGTCTTTTATAAGAAGCATTGAATATTAGTAGACCTAAGATGGAAATCTTCCAGGAAATACCAGAAGAAATTAATGGCAAATCACTGCTACATGTTATAAAATAAACTTTGCTATTATTAATGTATTTATTATCTAACTATTTTAACCTCTTATAATATTGCTTTATCAGATTGTAAGCTGTGAGATGAATAAATTTAATAAATAAATAAATAATATGATTTAATTGATAAATAATTGTAATACATATTATAGCTTTTATTCAATTTTGAAAGCCCCCTATTTATTAAAAAGCCACCCCAAAAGAATGCAGTATAATTCATGTAACATTTCCTGTAATTGCAAATATACCTGTACTATAGTAAATGTCAATTTGGTACAAATTTGTGTTCTCTTTTGTCATTCCCTTTGCAAGGCTGTGCTTCTTCTGTTTTTACCATTTCATATGGGAAAGACAGAGGACTCTCTCAAAGTAAAATGCTAAAATGAATATTACTCTGAAATAATATGAAGTCCAGTATCATACAAATATTGATAACATAGATGACAATGTTGAACCATTCACTTATCTCTGTATATGAATGTGGACTTGCTTGAACAAGAATGTATAATGGGAATAGAGTGTTATATTGGTGCCAAAAAAGCTAGACAGCGTGCCTCCCCTGCCCCATCCCCATGTGACGTGGGGACGTGGACTCAGCAATGGGTTATCTGAAAAAGTGTCTTCACACAGGCTGCCCTTCCAAATTCTCCAGTCTTTGGGGCGTCACTGGGTCTTTAGTAAGTTATCGTAACCTAAAATGCATCTGCTTTGCCTTCAAAGAGCCTCCTCATTCATGAACTTTAAGCCAAAATGAGGTGATGCTGGTTAAACAGAAATAGCAGGTTCTAAATAGCTAGCCTATTAAAGCATCTTCATGCGGAATAGTCAGGGATAAGAACTGTCATACGATCATTCCCTTGGCGTGAAAGCCTAAGTGAGAAGAATGACCTTCAATATTGCCTACATGAGCCTTGATTTAGATGTCTTACGTGTAAAACTAGGAATAGGCTTGTTGTGTGAGCACTGACTATATGTTTAGTTACCTCAAGACTTGTAGATGATAATTTGGGAGTAGGTCCCAATGAATTAAGTGGGACTTAATCTTAATAGATAGGCATAGAATCATGCAGTAAACAAAGTCTTTTTCTCTACTGTGTCGTTAACTGATTTCCTTAGAAGTGTTTAGCTACTTGTGAATCAAACGGGTTACTGTTCCTTGCCCGTAGTGGCAAAAGTTAGTTCTATAACAATTCCCTATTTATTATTAATGTTCTTCAGGATATCTCTACAATATGCCTTTCTTCAATTAACCCCCACACCTGGGAGGCGTCATAGGCCAAGGCAGGAGTGGACAACTATGGCAACTTTACATCCTATGGACTTCAATTCCCAGAATTCCTGAGCTGGCTGACATCCACAGGTCATAACATTGCCATAGTTGCCCATCTCTGGGCCAAGACATGAAAAGTGATTGATCCCAATCATAGCAAATGGGAGCAACAAGCTGATTTTGGTTGATCTGGAAAAAAAACTAAGCAGGATCATATCTGATTGAATGAGAGACCAGGAAACTTAGGATTGTATGCTAGACAGGGAAAAAAATCCTGGACAATATCAATGGCATTTTCATTAGTACCATCTCCATCATACCAAAAACAGTAATACCAGTTCCAAGAATACTATATGAAGTCACCAAGATTTGAATTTGAGTTAAGAGAGTCTTTATAACTTTATTATTGGTACCACTTGGTGGACCAGGAACTATGGAATTAAATTAGACACAAAGAAACATATGAATTAGGCTTGGTTTTCATCCTTTTCAGAGGAATATTCATTCAAATCCTCATCCCTTCTTATACTCTAGAACAGTTAATAATGGATAAATAGTGTGGTTAGAATTGTATGGAATCAGAACTCTAAGGACTATTTCTTCATTAAATAGGTGTAAAAACCCTTATCAATAAATTAGGAGATGCTATATATTATGAAATCCTAGCATGAACCTAGTGAATGGACCCTCAGATAACGCCTGCTTCCTAAACTACGGGTTAAGTTAGAATGGCTCTTATAAAAAAAGATGGATAGGAAACTAGGTTAATGTACATATGAATGTGTGAATGTGTCTGCTCATATCTTGTTCCAGTAAAAAAAAAAAAATACTTTTGCTTTATTGCCTATTTTTTTGCTCATTTTTTAAAAAAAGGTTGTAGGTTTAATTGATTTCTGAAATAAGCTGCTGTATTCTGAAATAAGGAGCTGGATTTATATAGCGTACCAAGCTACAATTTCTTTTTAAAATTTGGTTCTTCAGTAAGCCACAACTGACTAGCTTCCCACAATACACAAAGCCATTAATTATGGTTTACAATGCCAGATTCAAATAGGATAGAAGATATGTTGCCCTTCTGCCCACAATTATTTATCCTGTAAAACGACCAGTCCAGGGAAGCAGCAACTTCCTAGTTCCTGCTGATAAACCAGTTGAGATCTAGTATGGTACTGGGATGAAGGTTCTTTGTGATGAAGCTCCTGGGGTATGTTGCTGCCTTTCATAGTGTTGTTCTATGTTGGAGAAAATAATAGGCACTATTTTGATGTCCTTGGAAGAAAGATGTGATAATAGTATAAGAAAGTCACAAAGGGATTGCGCACTGAATTTTATATCTGCTATTTCTTAGTCAAATTTGATTGTCCTCTGAAACTTTTATTGTCCATAGCAGAGTTCTCCAACCTTTCCGGGCTCGTGGCCCGGAGGGGAGAGCAGTTTCCAAATTGCGCACGCACGCAAATGGAGCCATGCTCACTGGCGCAGTACTAGCAGCCGCGTTTGTGCATGTGGCATGTGCTGGTGCCATGCGCATGCGTGAATGGCCACCCACCCCCCGCAGCAGCTAGCACCCGTTTGCGCATGCACAAATGGGTCACACACATCCCTGCACTAGCGGCCCATTTGCGCATGCACAAATGGCGTGCACGCGTAAACAGGGCCGTGGGTGCTAGCGCGAGTGGGAGGGAATGCGCGCCCACGTGTGCACGCCCTGGCCAGCAAATTCTGTGGTCCGCTGGCCAAGAGCCCGCGGCCTGGTACTGGGCCCATAGGTTGGGGACCCCTGGTCTATAGAGCTGGAAAGTGCAGTGAATTATTTTAATCCGTATTCTCAGATGATGGAGAAAATATACAAAGAGCCATTGTGTTCCGTTTCTTCTTACATTAGAACCCAGAGCCCTCTAGTAAAGTTGAATGGTGGAAGAGATGAAAGGAAGCATTTTTGCATACAACTGTGTGTACCATCCACGGAATCAGAATTAGCATGAGCCTGAATAGTAGAAATTAGAAGGTTGTATGATACTGGTCTTTAGAGTGATCCAGCAAGGCTGTAGAGTGGTAATGATTCTTTCCTTTATAATGAAAAAAGGGATAAAGAATTGTATAAATAAAAAAAATCAGTGCTAATCCTTTGTCAATAAGAGAGCCCCTATTTTTCCATTATCTCTGCTCTCCTGAATCATCTTTTTTTTTCATTTGTCATCACAAAATTCTTGCCATTGCCAATCATGTTGGCATTAATGCTTCTGTTGCATTCCTTAGTTGGTCACCCATTGCTTTTTAGAGATTCTTTCAATAAACCCTAGAAGTTAGTTTATCCTATTGTTCAACAACCATTTGCACTTGAGGGCAAAGTTCCTGATCTTTTCCTATCCTTCACACTTACTCTTCCTTTGTTGTTCTGTCTGCTGTTATGGCAGCCTCAGTTGGCAGACTTTTTGTCTCCTCTGCTGTCACGCCAAGATCCACCCGGTGTTTTTATATCTATGAGAAAAAGCTCGGCAATTCGCCGGGCTAGTGGGTTCATCTAACTCAGCAGGCAAAGTGCAAACATTGGATCATCTTCTGGTATCTGTTTTTTTCCTTGTTGTCTGTTTGAAACTGGAGTTGCTAGAGGCTCAGTGTCTCTCATTAGGAACTCAAAGTCAGCCAGCATAGTCAGTAATTCAATCGTCAAGCTGCCCTTGTACACTTTGGGTCAATCTTACTAGGATTAGGTGGTGTAAAGAAAGCTTTTAAGAATCCAGGAAAGAGTAATAGGCATTTGTTAATTGCTAGTTGCCCCCTAAGTCTAGTAGATAAACTTCACAGTCTTGTATGAGACACTTCTATCTTCAGTTAACAATAGCAACAGACAATGTGGGCAAACAGCTCGCTCTAAGGCAGCTTCCCTGCCTACTTCTGAAGCTGAGTGATGTTCATTTTTGAATCTCCTCTGGCAATTTTGTATTCTGAATTTGTTGAGAAATATAAACAGTACATATTCAAGAGATGCAAACAGTGTCTACTATTGTCTTTCTGAGCACATTTCAAGGTGCTTTTGGATATCACAAAACCCTAAATAGATTACAACCTGTCAGTGGGAGCAAACTATCCAGGTTTGTCCCAAGTCCCAACTGCCTGTGAAATGGTCCAGTCAAAAAATATATTTTCATAAGAAGCTTCTCCTTCTAATGTGTGTGTGTGGATTTGGTCTTGTTTTACTTAGTCCCTCTCAACATGAGGCTTTACCAGATATATTGGACTACACCTCCCTTTTTCAAACTGGGCACCCTCCAGAAATATAATAGAGAACACAGAATAACAGAGTTGGAAGAGACTTTAGTTCAGGGGTGGGGAACCATGGTCCTTTTATAATTCTGTGAACATGGCTGGTTCAGGAATTCTGGGAGTTGACGTCCACAAGTCATAAAAGGGCCATGGTTCCCCACCCCTGCTTTAGTTGGATGGGGGCTTTAGTTCAATGAATTCCCCAATCAGCACAATCATTGTTATAAAAGTTAACATTTGAAGTCCATACCCTTGAAGATACCATGAATGAAGATGGTTGTCCTAAGATATAGATGTTTACTGGGAATGATAAGAATGAGAATCAAAATATCTGGAAACTATCTGGTTGGATAAAGGTGTCGTGTCTGTTGTGCTGGCTATAATTTAATCAGAAAGTTATTTTAAATCTTATACCATGACTACTTTATTATATTAGATTTTAAGTTGCCCAGATGGAAGAAATGCAGTGTTACAGATGAAGATAGTGACCATATGCTAATTTACTGAGAAATAATGACTAAAGATAGATAGATGCAATTTATTTTGTTATTTATTCCTTTTTAAAACAAATAAAAATATAAATCTAAGTCTTTGGGGCCTCTAGTGCGGCCCACGTGGCACCACTATTCTACGAGCTACATGGGCTGCCAGTTTGCTTCCAGATCCAATTCAAGGTATTGGTTCTTACCTTTAAAGCCCTTCATGTCATTGGTCCACGTTATCTGAGGAACTGTCTCACCCCAAATGGGATTAGCCCACCCCACCCATGCTGGCAGGAGAGGCATCCTGCGAACATTGTCAGTCAAGGAATTCTCCTGGTTTCCAGGAGAAGAGCCTTTTCCACCATGGCTCCTGTCCTTTGGAACATTGTGCCCCCTGAGGTGAGATCCACACCCATCCTTTTGTCCTTCTGAAAGGACCTGAAGATCTGGCTCTGCCACTTGCCAGGGGCCCCAATCAGGGCACATTACTCTAGAGATGCTTAATGGCCTAAGATAAGACCCCCTCTTCCCCATGTGCTTCTTGCTTCCTTCCTCCCCATCTTTGCCAATTTTAAATCAAATTTAATGTTACCATTTATTGTTTTAATATTTTATATTGGTACTTTATTGATTATTGTAAGCCACCTAGAGCCACCTCTGGAGATATGGGCAGCATATAGGTTTAATAAATAGATAAATTAATATCTCACTCTGCAAAGCAACTCTGGTAAGCAATCCAGGTGCTAAATATTGGGGACAACTTCAAGCTCTTTTTTTTTTAATTCACACCTATCTTCTGCAAAGCAAAATACACAGCTTTTTAAATCGTGGCTTCAATTGTGTTGCGCATTGTGATTACCCATGTTTTTAAAATTATATTTTAGTGAATACTACTGGGATTTACACATAATGATATACTATAGATCAAAGTACACTTTGGTTTAGCATGTATGTGAATGAGGCTTGAACAGGATCATTTCTTCTTTATCTTGCTTCTTGGATTGTCAACTCGGCATAGATATTGTTGCACTGCTTTAGAATAAGGTTCAACTTTTTCAGACCACAGAACCTATGCATGCAGAAGTGTGTCCACATGTATTTACTATTTGCATAGTAATTATCATGAATCTAAACTTTGGGTTTCTTTATCACTCAAATATGGATTTTCATCAGTTACAAAGAGGCATGGCCAGGAAAGAAAGTCCTGAATTGGTTGGGTCTGTTTTTCTACTTGCAATCCTTTGACAGAATGTGAAGATTTCCTTTAATTTTAAAGCTATTCTTCCAGAATTATTAAAGGAAGAGAAGAATATCACAAAGGTGGCTATTTTTGCTCATACAGCTGAGCTGTTTTGAATTTCCTTACAGATCAACCACATAACCTCAAACTGACCTTAATGTAGACAAAAAGGAGTAGTTATATTCAAGGGTTAGCAAGCAGTAAACAAAGGACTTAGTTCTGAACAATGTGGGAGAGAAAATAGAAACAAAACTCTTTTCCCCCACTTCACAAACCCTGTATTTTACTGGTTATAGTAAACTACTGTGAAACAGGGAATGATCATGTGGAAATTGGATAGTGAGAGGTCTCTTGACATTGTCCTTAGCTTGCTGATCACTTGTGATGAAGGCTCTATTTCACATGTACTGTAAAGCATGAGAAACAAGGATTTCCAGCAAGTGTCAAGACATGTCCAGCACTAAATTTAGCCCTGCTCATCTTCCTGTCCCTAAGAACACCATAACCTAGTAAAGAAAAATCCAATGAAGTACACTAAAGAAGAGGGACAATTACAACTGGAGTTCAGAATCAATGTTCAGGAGGATCCCATTGCTAACAGTGGCCCCATGGGATAGAAGACTGTAGAAAAAATTAGAAATTAGACTAGAATTAACATTTGATGTAGCATGAGTTAAATTTCTTTGCTGTGGCAACTTTCTTTTAAAAATACATTATAGTTGGAGTCAGTTGGCAAGGCATGTCTTTGGTTACTGATACTCCTATTATTATTTTTCCTTTTAAAATACGTGGCCCTTTGTTTGGTCTCTACTAAAGAGGTTTAGCATCAGGAGCAGTGGTGGGATTCATCCAGTTCACACCAGTTCGGGAGAACTGGTAGCTAATTTTTTGTTGCCCAGGCCCAGAATGGACTTCCAGAAGCGGCATCCACACAGAGAACCAGTTGTTGACATATTTGAATCCCACCACTGATCAGGAGCATATTCATTTTTGTTCTTTTAGTCCCGATGGTGGGTAAGGGTGCTTAAAAGGAAAGTTGCATGCATTTAGACTTCTTCCATGTTAAGCAAAATCACGCTTAGCATTTTTTTAAAAAACAATTCAGGCTTGCTATTTTCCACAACCTTACTTTGTTTATTTGACTAACAAACCAAGAGATTGACTCTATTATAGGAGCCACCAAGAGTTTATTTTATTATTTATTTCCCAACAATATTGTTTTGATAAATAATTCAAGACAGCTAACATATTCCTTTCTCTTCCCATTTTCCCCACAACAATAACCCTTTGAGATGTGTTGGGCTGAGAGAGAATGACTGGTCCAAAGTTACCCAGCCAGCTTTCATGCCTAAGGTGGCACTAGAACTCACAGTCTTCTGATTTCTAGCCTAGTGCCTAGATCATTAGACCAAATTGGCTTTCTTGGTTACTAGCTAACTATGTAACTAATATATCTAGTGATTTGTGATTGAGATAAGAAAGGAAGGAAGGTAGATAGATAGGTAGGTATGGGGGAACCAAGGGATAGAACAATGTGCAAAAGAGATGGTTTGCAATCTTCACTTTTCTTTCTATCTGGGAGAAAATTGAGGAAAGTCTTTCTTTTTAGAAGTCTGTTAAGTTTAGTTTGTTTGCTATAAGTTGCAATTTTGGAAAAAAAACTAATTGGACCTGGTTAGTAATTGCATGGCAGACCACTGGAAAATCCAAGAGCTATAGGAAAAAAATATATATTCTGGAAGAACTTGGAAGAAGAAATAAAACCCCCTAACCCACCCAGCCCCCAATTGATTGGGGCTCACTTGTGGCTCTCAAGCTAAGTTGCCCACTCTTGCAATGGGACACTAAATTAGGATCGTGGGAACTTTTGATGGATACACCTCAGTATTCTGGGAATATTAAGGGATGCTGTTGGTGCTGCAATGAAGCAGCAGCTGAGAAGTTTCCCAGTGTACAGAAGACACAAGGCTTCCATTGTGTTCTCAATTGACCTCATTATGGGATGAAGCCTGTGCTTAATTTTTTGTCAACATGAGCATACCCAGATAATAATGCACTCTAAATGTCTGTAAGCAACTTCTTTTGTAATCTGTTGGCCTTTTCTGCCTGTGGTTTAAACTTTGACATATGTGGTAGCACAATATGCCATGCAACCAAATGTCATAGATGTTTCCTGAGGCCCAAACTGAAAAATTAAACTTGATACTCATCACCCATGCACGGATTGATCTGCCTGGCCATGAACACATCTGGAGACTAAATTTTGCTATTTCAGACTCCAACTATCTGTTTCTTTTCCATGCTAAAGGGCACTCATTTGCTATTTCTCACCATGTAAAAAACGAAAACAAAAAAGTTTGTGGGAGAGGGAATCTAATCAAGATTTAGGATTTTCAGGAGCTGCTCATTTGATTAATTAATGAACTAGAAAAAAAAATTAAGGTTCGGTTCAAATGAAGCTCCTACTGCAAGCTCTAATGTGTGTTTTTAAACATGTATTAGCACTAAGTATGTGTTTTTAGATGAAGGTTTTATCTCTCTTTCTCTCTCCCCCCCACACACTCCAATTCTGCTGAGTTGTTGCAGAGTAAAAACTCCAGCTCTTGCTGATAGCAAAGGAACAGAATCGGCAGTTTTTCATATAAGGGCACTTGTGGTCGAACACCTCTATATTTCTGTGGAATGCCTAATTGTTGATGGTGTGGAAGTGAAGGTGGGAGAGCAATGTGTAAGGTCAATTCACATTTTAACCCATGTAGATTTCACATTGATATTCCCAAGCAAAGATTGCATTTCTGTGGGGAAAGTAACCCAGAGCTCTCTTGCTATGCTTTTAGAATATTATATCTAAGAATAAAATGAGTTAGAGTACAAAATACAGGTAGTCCTCAACTTATGACTCCAATCGAGCCCAAAATTTCCATTGCTAAGCAAGACAGTTAAGTGAGTTTTACCCCATTTTATGACCTTTCTTCCCATGATTGTTAAGTGAATCTGGCTTCCCCATTGACTTTGCTTGTCAGAAGGTCATAAAAGGTGATCCCATAACAATGCAATCGTAATAAACATATGCCAATTGCCAAACGTCTGAATTTTGATCATGTTACCATGGGAATGCTGCAACAGTGATAAGTGTGAAAAATGGTCATAAGTAACTTTTTCCAGTGCCATTGCTAACTTTGAATGGTTAGTAAACGAATGGTTGTAAGTGTAGTGAACGATAAATAATATAATGGTAATATTATTTGCAGCGAAAAAATACACTTGGTTCTAAATTATGGCTAGTAAAGTTTCTTTGATGAAGGAATTTCACAAAGAAGGTATAACCAAAAGAAGGTCATGAAAGTTGGCTGGGTGACTTTGGGTTCTCAGCCTAACTCATCTCACAGGGTTGTTGCTGTGGTGAAAATACTGTAGAAGAAGGAAGGAGTCTTAGGTATGTTAACTGCCTTGAATTATTTATAAAAATAATAAAGGTGGGATATAAATAAATAATAGTCTTTCTGGTTCCATCTGTCTCATCTTAGATTAACTCTGATACAATATATGTCCATGGTGCCTGGAGATTATGGATGTTCTAGCACATCTGAAAGGGCTCCAAGATAAGAAGCCTATCTCCTAAGTTAGCTGTAGTGGTCAGAGATGGATAGATCTAATCAATAAAGTTATTTTATCTATGGGAATTGGAAGGACATGACTGTAAAATGCAGGCCTAACCTAACCATGTTTTCTGCAAGAGATAGGCAAAACCCTGAGCTTTGGGGTTGTTGATGCTTTGAAAGGGCCATGAATTGCTGGGTTATGAAGATTCTAGACTGAAAGCTGAGCAAAACAAATTCTGAGGCAATTTTGTGGCTTTTTTTAATTCGAGAATGTTTTGACATCATTAGAAGCTGTCCCAGTGTAATTGTCAGTCTGGATCATGTGAGGAAAGTTTTGCTAAATATATAGGATTTCATGTGCAGATAAAATTTTCCCTAATCCACTGGGAAATGGTAATCAAGGCAGTAAATAAAAGCCAGGTCCAAGGTTTTTTGTATCATTAATAAATAGAAGCTTCAGGTAGTCTGTATACAGTATGTAACATATAGGCAGCATAATGAAAAAAATTGGTTTAGAAAAATAGGGAAAATTTCAGACAGTTAAATAATTGGCAGGCAAGCTATGTGGGAGGTGAAAAGTAGAGTAAAGACAAATTATTACTAGACTTCTTTTGTTCCACCAATATAAATCTTGGAAAGTAGTAGAATCTACATCAGCTTAATAGAGATCAGCATCTATTTCTCAGTCTCAAACTATCATTTCCAGTAAGTGACTATTCTGGATAATTATACAATTTCTCATTATGTAATGAAAGCATCTTCTAGCTGTAATTATATTTGATGGTACAAGAGTAAAAAGAGATGAGTTAAAAGAAAGAAACTCAAGGACACAAAAATACATTTGCATAAAGATAAGTTTCAAGCAGTAACTTTTAAAAATGGTAAAATATTTAAAGTGACTGAGGCAACACCATTAGAATCTCCAGTGGTGTCTGGTCTGCGACAGGTGCAGCTGGCTGTAGTCAATAGTCAGAAACTGGAAGTTGTAGGACAAGCCAAAAGTAAAAGTTATTTGTGCAGGAGAAAAAACTAAATTCTTTGACACTCCAATGTGAGATGCCCCAGGATTTAACCCTCTCTCCCATTCTATTCAACATCTGTATGTAATTGGAGGTAGAGGTCCTTCATCCATGGGGGTGGGGGTGGGGGGTGGCATTATCATCAGCATGCTACTGATACTTAATCTCTATCCCGAGACATTCTGCGGTGGTTGTCTTAATCTCATTCCTGGACACTGTGAGGAACCATATGGAAATTGGTTTAGGATGAATTCCACTAAAACCAACATGCTATTGGTACAGAAGTCTTCTAATTGGTTACAGGATTACTGCATCTTTCAGTCTGAAGGAGCAGGTACACAATTTGCACATGTGAATTATTTTTTCCTTTATACACCACTCTGGGACTGATGATTACTGCAGGATTAGCAAATGGAAGCCCTGGCCGAACTTCTGCATCATCACAACTCTTTCTGGATCAGCAAGTACTGGTGATAGCCCTTATAATCTCTTGTCTGATTTACTGCAATTTGCTTTATTGGGAGCTATTGTTGAAGATAAATCAGAAGCTGCAGCATATACAAAATGCAACAACCCTCAGGTTGACAAGTGTGAACCAGCATAGCAGAATCACACCAATCTTAATTGTCAATAGACTTCTGGGTTCATTTCAAGGTGCTAGCTATGGTTTGGATGCCCGTTATTGTACAGACTCTACTTGTCCAAAATTACTTGGCCAGGAAGATACGCAGCAAATCTCTCTTCCAGATGTGAAATGATGAGGGCCTAGAAACAGGCCTTCTCAGTTATAGCCCCTCATTCTGGAACACTTTCCCTCTGGAAACCATCGCAGTCACTGGATGTATAAATCTTCTTGTCAGCAGTTTCGTTATCTTAAGAGTTTTAACTTCCACTTTTGAATTTATTGTTTCATTTTGCTTCTGGCTTTAAAAGTTGACTAACTTCTGAATGCTGTTTTATTTCAACCCCTTGCTGGACTCTAAGTGTTTTTTCTTTTTTCTTCTTTTTGATATATATTGTTTTGGATAACCTCTGTCTTTTCCATATGAAAGCATGGCTGGCTGGCATTGTGGGGCGAAGAACATTTTTAGACTCTCACCCGTGTATTTCTGTATTTTTTAGAATTTGCAAAATATGGAGTTTATTTTTATTGATTTTTTTAAAATAACCTTGGATTGAAATATAGAGAAGAACATCACTTCTTTGTTCCCGGATTAAATTTTATGGATTAAAATGGCTGAACAGTGGTGGAAACCTAAGGAAGGAGGGCAGCGGGAATATGTAGCTCCTAGCTAAATTTCTTTTTAAAAAGCTTGATGAGACATTACTGATTTTGCAAGATAAGTAAGGGCAAGAAACTTTGGATGAAGATATACAAAAGGACTCTGACCCAGTTCCAGATCAAAGAGATACTCCCACGGCTGGAGGACTAACAGAGGGCATTTCATCTGCTGTTCTGAAGTTTAAATCTCTGTATTCCTATATTATCAGAATTTCTACTAAAAAGGGAAATGACAAATTCCTCTTTTCTACAAAGACTGAGGGAGACTTGATGGGTTTATTATGGTTAGCTGGTAACTATGTCTACTTTGACTTTGATCGGAAGACTGACTTATTCTGGAGACTGAATCTATTATATTTAATTAAACAATAATTGATAAGCAATGGCACTAAGAAACAAACATGGATATTTGATCCAGGATGGTTTATTTGTAACTTTTGGGATGACTTGGGATAGATAAGATGCTGTGGTAAACTTTCTATGAGTAGATTACAATAACAGTTTGTTAACAGAAACTTTTGAAACTTTAATTTTGTTTTGTTTTAGTATTCTTCTTCTTCCTGTTAACTACTTTGTCGTTATAATAACTTATAAAAGACAGGTCAGCAATTTGTAAATAGATTTAGTAGTTTAAAATTTTTGGGAGGGCCTGTTTTGTAAGGGATGGGAACTAACACTGTAGTAATCTATTAATCAGTATTCAGATAGAGGGGATATTATGTATATATGTGTTGGGGCTTTTTTCATGCACCTGTTTCTTTTTTTAATGTTTTGATTGTTTTTTGTTTTTTGTCTTTTTTTTCTCTTTTGGATTCTTTTTTTGGAGTTCTGTATTTTGTATTTTAATCTTGTTTTGAACAAAATAAATATATATTTTTTAAAAATGGAAAAACACCATCTGAAATAGAATTGCTGCTCAATGCTATCCATGTATACAGCCAAGATATTACAATGGAGTTTGACTTGGACTAACATGCCACCCTTACCATCAACAGGGGTAAAATGTGAAAACTGAAGGAATCAAGTTGCCCTGTAGAAATAATATCCAGAGTCTGGATGAAGACAATTACTACAGATACCTGGGCATCCTTCAAGTTGACAACATGAAGCACATTAAAGGCAAGAAGGTTAATGCCACTTCTGCAAAGAAGCTGAAGAACAGTGAGCTACCTAGTTAGCTGCTGCAAGAAGAACCTATGGACTGATTACAAACAACAGCATGACAAACTAGCCACAATTGCATTGGAATAGCTGCAAGAAATGCCATTTGCCTGCAAGCAAGAACTTGCTGAAGCAAAATAGACAGCGTAATAGAAAATGAAGAATCTGATGTGCTCTCTTAGAATTCAAACAGACAAGCACAAGCACCTCCCACATAACACTCCAGACTTAACAATTGTTGATAAGAAAGACATAAAAGTCTTTGTGGATGTTTTAGTGCCTGGAGACAGCAGAATAGAAAAGAAAGAACTGGAGAATATCTCAAAATACAAAGATCTGCTACTAGAAGGAGAACAACTGTAGCAAAAGTAAGCAGATGGTACCGATAGTAATGGGTGCTTTGGGTGTAATCCCAAAACATCTGGAGCACTACTTGAACACCATCAATCAATTGCAAAGGGCAGATTTACATGGAAATACATACATCCTTAGATGATACTTGTAACATCATCCAACAACATCTGCCCATCCCAGGTCCTTGGGAAGGACTCCATAAATGGATAAAAATGGCAAATTCAGTCTAAACATCTGGCTGACTATGCAACCAACCATAACAAAATATTAAACTTGTAAACTTGTTGCTTGCTGTACATAACTTAAACCACATGCATGCATTTTCAATTTGGGTATTCAACATTACTGCAAACAAATGTCACCCCTAAGTTCAATATTGCCCTTTAAATTAAGAAAAGAAGAGCAGGGCATAATTATGCTGTACTGTATGTACTAATATATACCAAGTGATTCCAAGTTCTAAAAATACACTGAATGTTGACCCATATCTTGAATAAGTACATAGTAATGTCTAAACTATCTCCGTAGTGTTTTATTTCACTTTACCCAAGAGGAAGTTAGTTTAAAAACAAAAACAAAAAAATAAATGAACTTTGTTCTGGTTGGATACGTACAACATTCCTTTCCCCATATATACAAGTTTATTAATCCTCTTACCACAAATGGAAGAAGGGAGGGAATAGGTTTAGGAACCGGAAGGTGTGGCAGAGTAGCTTTCTAGAATATGTTGAGACTGGTTTCTTTAAGTTCTCCAGCCAGCAGAGAAAGAATAAAAAAGATTCCTGAGAATCAAAAGTAGGCTTTCTGTACCACAAGAAATGAGTTAGGAAGTTCTTCTTTTGCCCTGCTCATTAGTCTGCCTACTTCTTAAATGATTTCTACCTGCTCACCTTCTGTCCAAGGTGCTCTCAGATTTCTAAGAAGATAATATCATTGAGTAGATGCAGCTGGTGCCACGGCATGATAAAATATAGTGCTACATTTTTCCATGTGAAGATCCAGATAGTCTTCAACCATTGACCATAATGGATGATGGAATTTCCATTGTAAGTCATGATGGTTGTAAGTTGAGGCACTCATGTGACCAGACCCAATTTTATGACTTTTCATGGTGGTATAATTAAGTAAATGACTTGGTTGTTAAGTGAATCACTGTAATCCTATTGGCTTTTTTTGTTGTTGTTGGAAACTGGCTGAAAAGGCCAGAAACTGGCAAAAACCATTGTAAATCATGGGCACATGACTGCAGAACACTGCAATGGATATAAAGGTGAGCAGTTGTCAAGTGCCTGAAATGTGATCATGTGAGGTCAGCCATTGGAACTCTGGAATGGAATAAAGAAGTTTTGGGTAGATTCATTGTAAGTTGAGGATTACATGTACCAGTTTTATTATTTATTTATTTATTTATTTATTTATTTATTTATTTATTTATTTATTTATTTATTTATTTATTTATTTATTTATTTATTTATTTATTTATTTATTTATTTATTTATTGGGCTCCCAACTTCATGTGGAAGAAGTATCTATACCAGGGGTCTTCAAACTTGGCCCTTTTATGACTTGTGGACTTCAACTCCCAGAATTCCTCAGCCAGCGTGCCTGGCTGAGGAATTCTGGGAGTAGAAGTCCACAAGTCATAAAAGGGCCAAGTTTGAAGACCCCTGATCTATACCGATGGATGATGTGATTGGCTCCTGGAGAGGCACAGAAAAGGTAGATTGGGATACCTGAGTTGGTGATCTCTTCTGAAATGTATAAATATAGGGTTATAATTATGGGACACTCAAAATAGGTCTGACTCTAACAATCATATGTTAATCCCCTTGCAAAATAAAAAGCTTGGGCAACCATGATGTGTTGGATAACAGTCCATTTGAAAGACATTTTCCAATGCAATTTCTCTCCTAGTGGGCCATAAACCAAATCAATAATGGAATCACTTACTTACAGTTAGGAATGTAAGTAAACAGTATGTGGATACTGTCATTATATGATTTAGTCACTAGATGGTGGTGGACATCCACATCTGGATAGAGGTAGCAGTTCATGTTTGGTTCTTAAAAGGGACAATTTAGTTGTGTAGGTTCATGACTGATGTGTCCTCTTAGGTGATCTCATGAGCATAACAAGAGTTTTCTAAGTTGAAGACAACTGGCTCTAAGCTTCTGAAGAATTTCTGAGATGATGTGAGTTGCAATGAAACAGCTGAGTGATAGTAAGTATGTATACCTTCTTCTGACCTGAGGGAATTGCTGACAGCTACAACTTATTGCCCAGGTATTTCAATAAATATCCAAAGAAAAGCTGAAAGCATGCTTAACAAATGTGGTTTTGCTAGACTATTTTTGTGGTTAAGTTAATTAACCTCAGGAGAATTTGGCATTTGAGATAGAATACCCATGGAGAGGAGTTTGAGTAGTGTTCTTTTCTTTAGTGAGATTCTATGAGAAAACTCACTGCTAGATTTACCTATGAGTCAAATCTTGTCGAACTATTGTTGTTCCTAACAGTAATTTAAATGTGTTATCTGTACTATCTGAACATTTCTGTACTATCTGACATTTCTCCAGCTGACGTGCCATAAATGCACGTCTGTCATTCAGTCATCCATTTCACACATATAAGTACATCCCATTCCCAAATTAATACAGCAGAGCAGAATCGTGGGCAGGTGGAGGTGGGGGGGAATCCATTCCTATCCCTTCAACTAATCCTATTGCTGTTCACTGCTTTCCTACTTTCATTATTGTGGGCGGCATTGGTCAACCTTGACTACTTGAAGATGTGTGGACTTCAACTCCCTGGGTGGAGAATTCTGTGAGCTGAGGTGCACACATCTTCAAGCAGCCAAGGTTGAGAAATGCTGATCATGGGATATTAGTGATTATCTTCCCTAAAATTCTAAGGTCTTAAAAAGTATGCTATGGTATGAAGGGTTAATCTGTATTGATTTGTTCTGGTTGTAGGGGAATTCAGGATTATAAGATCTATGTCATGTTTTTATGGCTCTTTTGTGACCTGTGTACTGCAACTCCAAGAATTCAGCATGGCTGGCTCAGGAATTCTGGGACTTGAAGTTCACAAGTCCTAAAGTTCCCTTCCTCTGCTTTAAACAGATCCCTTCCTCTGCTTTAAACAGATCCTTATGGTTTTGGGGTTTTTTTGGTGGCAAACTGAGCTCATTCTTCCCGGAACTCACAATTGTTCCCCTTATTTTCTTTCAAGCCTAATTTCAGTAACCTAATTAATGGCGGTGGTGGGGTTATTTTTTTTCTTGTTGGTATGTTATTGTTCATATATGGCTGAGACTCAAAAACTCTTAGTGACTGTGAATGAATCAGAGAACGGATAATAAATTCCCATCTCCTTTCTACCTAGTGTCTTGAATCCAAAAGCTTTTTAGCGCTGTGTAAGAAAGGCAATTTCTGAACTGTAACTCTTAGTTCATCTAATCAAGCAAGGATAAGGGACTAGTGAAGGCTTTTTATTGCTAAGAATGTAACAGTAAGAACTTGGTGTTTGTGTCTATGTGTGTATATTTGTAAGGACTGGAGGCATGTCAGAAGAGGATGTAACAACCTACACACATAGCAGACTCAGCACATACAATTACGAATTTTGATAACGAGCCAGATATCACCAGAAGACAAATATAATTTATGGGTTGGAATAAACTTGGATTACAATATATTGGAATCAGTATATCATGAATTTAAAAGAGAAGACAAGTAAGATGGGAAGCCAGTAATTGCCTAGCAAATAGAAGAAACACTTCTTTAGTATTAAGAGTGTCTCTGGATATATGCCATGCATTAATTTTCATTTCTTCCTTGCATATAATTTGTCTACAGTGTACTTGAACAAAAAAGGTACTAAGTAACATAGGAAGGAAGATTTTTGGCCAGGATGACCAAAATCATAGGGGAAATTTGGGCAAATCATTGGTTGGCATGGCATAGTTTTGCAAATGACTATTTGTGAGCAGCTTAAGAAGGAAGATGCCACACAGGGTCCGGGTTTGAAGTTTATCTGCTCTATTTTCCATCCCTAATCTCCACAATTAGGGAGATGCTATAGATAGTGGTGGTAGATATAGAGCAGGGGTAGGCAACCTTGGCTCTTTTATGAAGAAGTCCACGAGTCATAAAAGAGCCAAGGTTGCCTACCCCTGATATAGAGTATAGATATAGATGCTATAGATAGTGGTGGTTGATATAGAGTTGAACACAGATTTGAAGTAAAAAATGGTGGTAGATTGATTAATTTTAATAGCAAAAGTGATGCTTGCTGCTTGTTTTGTTTTGTTCCATACCCATTCCCCCCAGTTGATCATGCTTTTTATGTCAGCGATGCGACAGATTTAAGTTTTTGTGGTCCTAGCTTTTAGCTTTAAGATAGAAGTAGAGATAAATATTTGCACTGTATTTAATAGATATCATAAGAGAGTACAAAGGCTTTTATAAAGCAAATCAGTTATAGCACATTATTAAGCAGATTTTTCTTTGTTGAGTCATATGAGATTTAGGGGGACTAAAACTTTGTCAGTCCTTGGGAATTATGGGTTGGAAAATTATGGATTTTCCAGTGATCAATGACTGATTTGAGTCTGGTGGGCCACAAGTATTGGGACAAGTATTGGAATGGTTATTTTGAGAAAAGGGAATTCCTCAGGATCATTCTCCAAAGCAAACTGCCAAGAAATCTCATTGCCAGTGTTAAACAAACCTTTCTGTCTTCCAGATTGGCAGTTGGAATCAGTCCATGCTTTTAAATGGAACAGACCTTAGCACTACAATATTTATATAGTGATCCAAACAATATGCAATTGCAAAACAAATACCTTTTCTTTTCATTCATAATTTGAATGTCATGCTTATTTTTGTAGTATAGTCTACACTAAGTATAGTTTATTTTCATTCAGCTCCACTTCTGGTGACTACATGGACATATCCATTTGCTTTCTTGGCAACTGTAAGGAGAAAACATAACAGCATTCAATGACATGAACCTTTGGAAGATTGCTTAGAAAGGGAGAATAGTGGAAGATATCTTTTCAAAAGGATGAGAAGAAAATTAATTGTAAAGAAAGTCATTTCCTGGTTCAAATTGAGAAGACATTTCAACATACAGATTTCTAATATAGTTTATGATTTTTTTAATTTACTGTATTTGAGTCCTATATTTTATCATGCTTGTCTATACAAAATCTACATCTATAGGCAATGCAGTCATAAGTGGCAAGTACAATCAGGTCTTCAGCATTTCCAAGAAAATGCTGTTTTTGACAGTACTTTTCTACTCAAATGTAATGGAGTCCAGTAAATTCTAAATATTATTTTTTGTTCTAGAAGTTGTGATTTGAGGTCCATTAATAATCTTGCTACAGAAGTTAAGACACTTTCCCATTGTCTAGACCATGGGTCGGCCATCCGAAACGTCGGATGAGCCGCACGGACCCGTTTGGCCTAAAAAAAAAA
Source organism: Azemiops feae (assembly GCA_023970755.1). Classification (NCBI taxonomy): domain Eukaryota; kingdom Metazoa; phylum Chordata; class Lepidosauria; order Squamata; family Viperidae; genus Azemiops; species Azemiops feae. The sequence continues at coordinate 1,852,227 of JALGBA010000136.1, forward strand.
AACCCTGGGAGCTGCGCGTTCGTGCATGCGCGCGCACCCGCGCATGCGCGTGGCCCCGTTTGCGCATGCACGCATGCGCGCGGCCCCGTTTGCGCATGCACGCATGCGCGCGCGCCCCCGTTCGCGCACGCGCACCCCCGCACGCGCACCCCCGCACCCGCCCGCGCATGCGCGCATGCGCTCGCCAAAATGGCGGAGGAGGCTCCGGAGCCGCAGGTAAGGCCTCAAAGAGCCGCAGGTTGCCGACCCGTGGTCTAGACCAATGGCCCCCAGCATTTTGGGCACCAGGGACTGGTTCCATGGAGAATGGTTTTTCCATGAATGGGGGGGGGGCTGTATTTTTTTTCACTGCCTGGATGTCACATATGCTCGGATGGAGCTTCGCTCACTTGCACGGCCTGGTTCCTAATGGTCCATGGACCAGTGCCGGTCCACTGCCTGGGGGTTGGGGACCCCTCGTCTAATTCTTTATTCATTTCTTAATATATGTCAAATTGATTTTAATATGTAGGTTGGGAAATATTAATAGTTTGGGAGAAAGTTTAGTGTTTGTTTGGCTCAATTATCCCGAAGGTGATTTAAAATTATGCAATTGGATGCCAGGGGTCTAGTCTCTTACTCTATCAAAACTTCATTAGGACTATAGTAGCTACTGTTCTGGCTGAAATGATAGAAAGGAATCAGATTTAGGCTCACAAATGGAAATCCCCTGAATGGACAAGAGTCTCTTGTGATGCAGGGCAGATTTAACTTAAGCTGATGGCCCATGCCACAAATAGCTGCATTTAGCATTTCCAGAGCTTTTGGATTCCAGTCAGACTACCTCAGTCAGCCCTTCTGAATTCCAACTGAAGCAAAATCTGCTGGAGGAACTTCTGAGGACCCATTTTATCACAGCCTCTGGAAAGACTTTCCAGATTTCTGTTGCTATGTTCTGGAAGGCAGCTGTCTGGACTTTGGGTTTATTTTTCATAACTTGAAAATAAACTACCAAGCATGTGCCACCCTGATTACAAATATGCATCACCGAAACCTCTAAAATCTCTAAAAACACCTTTATGTATAATCATTTCTGAATATACATTTGGCATCCTTGACATTTTTTTTTCTTTTATGACACATTTCCTCTGTTTTGGTGGTCTCTACCTGCCAATAGGGCTTTTTAAAGAGAATGGTTGGTATAGTGGTTAAGGTACCAGGCTAAAAAACAGGAGACTTGAGTTCAAGTTCTGCCTTGGCCATGAAAGCCAGTCTGGTGATCTTGGGTTAATTACTCTCTCAGCCCAATTCACCTCACAGGGTTGTTGAGGAGGAAGGTGTGATGGCTATGTTCACTGCCTTGAGTTATTTGTAAAAATAAGGGAGCGATATAAACAAACAAACAAATAAATAAGGGTTGCATAGTTGTAGAAGACCACTAGGTCTTTACTCTTTACTCCCATCATGTAGTCTTCAAGGGTTTTGTAGTTCTGATATGGTATGCCAATATTTCTTCTGATTAAACAGAGGATTAAACAGGATCGCCAACATGATCGCCAACGTCCGATAACGGATATGGCACAAGAAGAAGAAGAAGAAGAAACAGAGGATTGTGGTATAATTTTAGCTCCCTTACATGACAAATATATGCAAGGGTCATGAAAGGGCACTTGCATTGTCCTTTTCCCCACTATTTTCAACCTGGCTCATATATTATAAATCTCATTAATTAACATGTTACAAACTTTTTTTTGTTCCAGTTCTCCATTCCAGTCTTTCTCCAAGGGTTTCAGGAAAAGTGCTGTACTCATTTTCTCGTACTGTTTTGTTAATTTATTTCTACTTGAGATAAATCATTCTTTCCCAACTGTTTTAAATGAAGCTCTTTTTAATGATACACTGTGATGTCCAATTTGTTTTACGTAAGTTCCTGTTCATTGTGCACCACATTTCAGGAAGGAGAAAGACAGCCTGGGTCATATCAGCAACTAAGATGATGACCCTGGAAGGAAACATTTAACAGGAATGGTTGGGGATGCTAGATACATTTAATCTGAAGAAAAGAAGTTCCTAAGAAGATATGATAGCCAGCTTCAAAAGTATCTAAAGGACTCATGTAGAAGACAGAACAGGATTGTTCAGGGTTGTTCCAAAAGACAGAACATTAATACATGGAAGTTGACTATCAGGACAATTTCTTAATGGTAAGAGCTGCTCAACAATGGAACAGATGGTTTCAAAAAGTGGTGAATTTTAGGGGTGCAGTGGCTCAGTGGCTTAATGACACTAGAAATGGACTTAGTTCCAGTGGTTCGAGCCCAAGCACTGCCTCACCTAAGCTTCTGTCTACCTAACAAATTGAAAGCATGTTCTGTGTAAGTAGATAGATAGGTACCACTTCGGTAGGGAGATGAGCTAATGCTCTGTGTAGGCAGTCAGATTCCTAATGGCTCTGAACCTTCCCGGTTGCATCACCTGTTTGTGAGGCAGCTCTGGGGGGGAGAGAGGGGGCCTTGGGTGATGCTGCAGGAAAAGTTGTTTGTCTTTCTACTGTGAAACCAGTTCACCTTCCTGTGGTGCACCTTGGAAAGTGCGTAAGCATATCCTATAACAGGGCTAGTACCTTGGCAAGCCAAAGTTCTACTCTGCAATAGCATTGTGGTCTCCTGGCTACTGTAACAACACCATATGCTAATAATAATAGTGGTGAACTCTTGGTAGGAGCTGTTCAGATAGAGGCTGGATGGCCGTCAGTTGGAGATGCTGCATGAGGCAGATGTTGACAAGATGACCTCCAAGGTCTTCCAACCAATTCTAATGCTGGTCTGAATCTTGATCAGATAACTGGAAAATAGTAGCAGATAATTGGAAAATAGTAGAAAAATCTAACTCTGGGCTATATCTGGTGGTCATCCAGATTTTTGCATTCCAGATATAGTAGTCCTATGAACTTGACTTCTTCTTGGCAATTCTCCCCCTTCCCTCATCACAAACAAGATAAAATAAAGGACAAGGAAACAATTTGGCACTGCAGAAGTCACTAACTGGCATCATAAAAACATCACCATTTAGCCTAGGATTATTAAAGTTTTTGGACACAGGAAAATGCTGTCTCTATTATCAAAACGTTCAAGGATACTGTTACCATTTTTGTATCTTATAAAATAAAGTAATTAGTTGAAATATATTTGCAGCCAATTTTTGTTTAAAATCAGTAACTTATCTCAGACAGTTGAGGATAAATTTTTAGTTTATCTCAGTTTTGTTCTTTTCTCCAGTTCCCTTATCCTTAAGTATATCTCACACTATGAGATATTTGCTGCACTAATGCTAAAGTGATGAAACACAAGACAGAGTGTAAAAAGACAAATGTAGTAGGTAATACTTGCCAAGTCTGTGTTTCTTGTTATTGTACAAATAGTCATTTGACACGGGTACTTTTAGCCAGGATATGTACTTTGACTTCTGTTTTATGACGGCACCATCCTTGGAATACTTTATACTCAATGGTTATGTTGACAGTGTTTTTTGGCAATATGTTGGATGAATCCTAGCAGCTTTTAAGGGCATGCAGATCACAATGACTCTCAATCCTGAGTGCACGTGTGCAACAGCAGATGCCATTTGTAACTAGGTTCAAGCTACCAGGGGAAGGCTGCCTTGTATGCCAGGCGCCTCACAGCTGACAAGAACAATGCCCTTCAGACCATCAATAACTGTGTTTTGCAAGGCGATAATTCTGTTGGACTTTGGAGTGGCCTTTAATGTATCCTTACAATGTTTCAGTTGCTCACCTCTCTTTTGCTCTTCAAATTGTAGTTCAGAGTAGGCCTGTGAGCTAGCTATTTAGTTTTGTATCATCTTACATCATGTTTCCAATTCCAGGACATTACCATTATACTTCTGCATTGGCTCAGCTCACACATGATTCGTATAACATAGTTGCCACTGGAAAATCAGTGCTTCTGCTTCTGTAAGAGGCAATTCTTTATTTCAAGCATAATATGTCCAAGAACAAAGGCTGTGCATTCACATACATTCTTGTTTCATCTCAGTTGGTCCTAATTGAAGACCATGATAATACTGTGGATTTGGTGAACAAATTTAATAGACTTCCTCCTCTTACTATTGGTGTTACAATTTAACATGATATTAAGTATCAATTTATATAATCTGCTTTCCTTCCTTCCTTCCTTCCTTCCTTCCTTCCTTCCTTCCTTCCTTCCTTCCTTCCTTCCTTCCTTCCTTCCTTCCTTCCTTCCTTCCTTCATTCATTCATTCATTCATTCATTCATTCATTCATTCCATTTGGAGCATTATCTTACACTGTTGCTCCTTAAGAAATTATGTGGCATCAACTCAAGGCTGATCCTCAACTATTCAACTGTTTCATTCATAAAGATCTCTAGCCACAATTCATAAAAACTATGAATAAAACAATAATTGCATGAAAAACAATTTAAATATAGTAGCAAATCTCTTAATGTTAGAACACCAATACACATGGATATGTATACTCTGGACAATTTTTAAAAAAGTTTATACTTCTGTGAAAACCCTTTCCTCCCAGTCTTTATTGCATCTTCTTGGTGCTTCAGGAAGAAAATTATGGAGAATTAAACCACACCCTAATTTGTCTCTTACAGGGTTGTCTTTTGCTGCTGTTGATAGCTGCCCCTCGCCACTGATCTGTAGAATCCTGCTGTCATTTCATTATTATTAATAATGCAGTTGGTATCCTGTTTTTCTTCCTGGAGGGCATAATTTTGTTACTATGTCAAATTACATTCAACTTTAAGCAGCATTTCTTAGAGCATTATGGGTCTTGCTTGCTTTAGGTAATGGTTGTAAAAACTTGCATCATTTTTATTCCACGCCATGCTGGCTCTTTGTGTACTAACTCCCAGCTTTTACTTGGAAGTTATTTCTGCTAAAACTTAGGACCTTGGCTGATTTAATGCTCATATGTCTTTGTTTCTGTTCCCGACTTTCAAAGAGCCAGCTGAGACTAGAACGCCAGTTCAAGCATTAACAATTCAGAACACTCATCTGACAATGTCAAGGACACTGTTAATCACATGCCATTCTACTTAAAACAGCTAAGATAGCAAAATGTTGTCTACAACCTTGAGGAGTAAAATATTAATAAGACAGTTGGGCTAAAACATGATTAAAACATATTCAGTATTTCCTGAAACTGTTTATGGTAAACCATTATGGATGCCCAAGCAGACTGTGGAGTGGAAGAGCTAGATTATAGCAAATTAAAGTCTGTCTAGTCTAGAATTTTATTACATGGTCAATGAGTCTAGGGCAGGGGTAGGTAACCTTGGTTCTTTTATGACTCGTGGACTTCAACTCCCAGAATTCCTGAGCCAGCATGGCTGGCTCAGGAATTCTGGGAGTTGAAGTCCACGAGTCATAAAAGAGCCAAGGTTGCCTACCCCCTGGTCTAGGGCCTTCATAGCATCTAATCCACAGGTGTCAAGCTCACCGCGTCATGTGATGTGTCACAATGTATTGTGACTTTTTTTGCATTGCTGGAGTTGGGGTGGGCGCAGCCTCTGTATGATGCAACCGGTTTGCAGACCGGCAGTTTGACACCCCTGATCTAATCCATTATTTCAAATGCTTTTCTCCTGATCAGGCTTCTTTTTTTTCTTTACTGAAATACTCCAAACAAGTCTTTTCTGTGGCATCCTTGGTGCTCTCTGATCTTGATGGCTGGCTTGAATATGTTTCATTACATGACTAGGTAACAGCATCAGTTTCAATAGAAACTGATGATGTTACCTAATTGGGTAATGAAATATCTGTAAGGAAACAACCAAACTCAGAGAGCATCAAGGGCTCCACACTCCCAAGATAACCTATGTTCTCTGCTGTTAATAGCCTTTTCTCATAAAGAAATAACTATCTCCTGTGTCTTTTCTTGTTCTTCAATATATGAGCTATGTGACTAAATCCATTCAGTATACAGTATTTAGTATTGCAAATTACATCACATCAAAGAAGCATTCCTTTCCTAATTAACACTAATATAAAACTGGCTTTTTCATAACAGCTTATGCAGGTTAACCTTTTACAGTAACCTAAACCACACATTCAACATATACCAAAGGACAAGAAGGAGTAAAAAAAATAGTTATACATAGAGTAGAATACACCCTCCTCATTATCATATTACCAGCTCTTTGAATAATGCCTGAATCATTATAAGAAACAGGTGAACAGTTTAGGCCAATACAAATATGATGAAAAAAATCTACAAGCAATAATTGAACACAATTGATACAATAGTACCAATAAAAATGACATTAAAATTGTAAATTATACATGATACATCGTAAATCATATGAAATTTGCATATAGTAATTATATTTGACAGTGGTAGATGTTTGCTTTGTTTTGAAGGAACAAGTTTTATACAGTGTGACGCTTTACTAGTAATTCATTAGGAAATAGTAGAAACATATGTAGCTAAACTGTGAGTTCCTAATTATATGAGGACAACTCTCTGCACAATTATCTATACAATGTAGAGTCTTTCTATAGATGTTCTATATAATGGAAATCAAAACTGATAAGCACTATTGTTATAGATTCCTGAATAACATCCTTGCATTTCTGAAGATTGCTTGAGTATTGTAATATTTCTTTTTTATGTAATACTATTTTGATTCTAATCTTGTTATTGGTTAGCTATCTTGAATGTACTTTTAGAAGGCTTCTAATAAAACTTCTTTGTTTTCTGTACAAGCCTACCTATACTTTGATAAAGAAATATTCCCATTTTAGGAGATGAATCTGCTGGGGAATCAAAAAAGTCAAGGTGATGGCTATGACCAGACCATCAAGGCCTTGCTGTGATGGATATCAAAAAGAGGTGAGGCATTGAAGGCCTAATCACAACCACAGCCCAGCTTTCTTCATTCCCCTATGGATTCCCTGTCTTTTAGATACTCAGTGAAAAATACAAGAAGCCTTATAAATAGGAAATACTGAATAGAAGAAGGGGACGACAGAGAATGAGGTGGCTGGATGGAGTCACTAAAGCAGTAGGACTGAGCTTAAATGGACTCCAGAAGATGGTAGAGGACAGGAAGGCCTGGAGGAACATTGTCCATGGGGTCGCGATGGGTCGGACATGACTTCGCAACTAACAACAACAACAACTGAATACAAATATATTAATGTATTCATTGGATCACTAGCAATTATTTCCCTTTACCTGCTGCTCCTAGGAAATACATATATATATATATATACCTATTACCTATTTATAAGGCTTCTTGTGTTTTATATATATATATGGCAAGAGAGCAAGTTGTGGTCAGTTGATATCTTGCTTAAACTTCACCATTAGATATCAGGAGAAAAGTCCAATTTCAGGCTGTATGTAACATGAGGTGGACAGGTCACATGTAAATATCCCTCTTCTCTGACATTATAGGCAGAAATGAGAAGACTCAACCTTCAATTTCCTTTTCCTGGTCTATTAGTTCCTTGTAGCATGACCTTCAATAAAGAAAAAAAAACCTCTTTTCTTCTAGAAATAAAACCAGCTGTCCTAGACTGTAATTTGACTGTCTTGGTTACTCTAGGAATCCTCTGTGCATTCAGACAGTGATCTCATACAAAGCTTCCATTCAGATAAACAGAACATCAGAAGAAGCTGAGGTATATCTAGTTGCACTAAATAAGTGCATTTCTTTGCATCTCCAGGACATGACACTTCAATAGGCAACACTGTTCACATTGTTGCCACAGCTGCAGGAAGAGTTTGGATTCTCAAGTTCCATTAAAAAGCAATATTGGGACATTGGTGTGTTCACCCCCTGCCATTGTCATTCATACTTACCCATGTGGATAGAAGAATATCAAAGGTGGAATGACATGTGATGAATTTTTTTTAATTAATCAACTACCTGAGTAAAAATTGAAGGTCATAGCTGGGCTTGTTCTTCTATTTCATATCCTCTTCAGATTTTTGCAGGTTTTATTGTAGAATTCTCACAGCTTTTCCCCATACAACGCCAGAGAGAAGACTGTTCTAACCCAGAGTCTTTTTCATCAGGTGTTATGTGAACTTCAACTTAATGCCCTCCAGATTAAAAATACAAGAATTATAAACAACCAAACCAAATCAAACAGAAAAAAAGCAAATCCTGAATATGTTGTTGTCCTCACATTAGTACGGCAGTATTCCTGAATGCTAATGTTCTCCATGAATTAAAAAAAAATCTTAGAAAATATAAAGATTTATTACATATGAAAACTTCCTATATACATACTGTTTGTTTATATTACTATTAATGCAAAGAGTCTAATAACTTGTTTTTAAATTAATTTCTCCTTGCTTCCAATCCTTTCAATTTTTCCCTACATAGACTTTTAAAATACTAACCAATAGGTTTTCAGGAGCAATCTAAAATGTCATTTTTGACTTATAAAGTTTTTGTGGCCAGGTGCCAAGATACCCTCAAGGCTGCCTTTTTCAACCTAAATTCACCTGTCTAATGCACACATCCTAGGGAAAATTACTTGTGTTCTGTCACTTCCATTAAGTTAGAGGGCTTCTTTTGAATTTTCTTGTCATGTGTTCCATTCTTATATCAGACACTGGTGTTTTTTTTTTTAAATTATTTTCTGCTTAATGGAAGTTTTATTTTGTAACATTTAGACTGCCTTTGTGCAATGCTGAGGGTCTTCTGACTGCAACTACATAGAAATGAAATACATGAATAAATGTTCCCAATGCACATTCAAGCTTAAATTGTAATTGGAGATATTTGTAAATAATGTCTAATTTTGCCAACCTTTGTTTGGGGAAAGACAGATGCCATTTGCTTTATTATAAGTCTGATGGAAGTGGAATGCCCAACTTTGCTTTTAGCAGACTTTCCCCCCCATATCTCTACTCTAGATATACTCAACTGCAACTCTCATGATTCCAAGAGAATGATGGTGCTAAGGATTGACTTGGAGGGGTCTAGGACAACTCGCCATGACTATCTCACTATAGCCACCACACAACGGCCAACTTGCAATGGCCAATTTGTTGTGATAACTCACCACAAGACAATCCACATGGGATAATTCAATTGCAGTAAACACAATAAATAAATAAATAAATAAATAAATTGTTAATGGGAATAATGTTGAAGAAACTGTGACAGATAACATTTAAGGCATTGAGTTATCCTACATGGAATTGTCTCATGGCAAGTTGGCCAAGGTGAGATGGCTGCAGTGAAATGGCCACGGCAAGTTGGCCAAGGTGAGATGGCCATGGTGAGTTGGCCACCGTGAATTGTCCCATTCTGGACTTGGAGAGTTTCTGCATTTAAAGCTTATGCTAATGACTTTTCCCACTAAAACAGAATCCTTTCCATTTTACTCTTTTCTGTTCTTTTGCAATTGACTTTTACAGTTCTCCAAAACAGTTCCACCAACAAGATTTGTTACAGTGAGTTGGCCTTGGCGAGTTGGCTGTGTCAAGTTGGCCATCCTGAAGTTGGCCCAAGTTCGAAGAATGAACCGCTTCTTTGTCCTTTAGGATAAATTAATTAACACGACTCCCCCAAACTTAAATAAAATTGTAATGAAGCAGTTAATGTACTGATAAGCTTCCTTTATAGTATTTATTTATTTAGGATTTTACTAATGTACCTCTTTGGAAGTTCTTGATTCTTCCCAAAAAGTATAATAAAGATGGAAGAAGACTCCTAACCTTAACCCTGATATACTGAGTTACAGAGGTGGAGAAGAGAGAGGCAGAGAATGATTTCCTAGAAATAAAACAAAAGGTTTTCCCTGTGATATATATATATATTAAAACAGGTCCAAACGTGCTAGGAATGGAATGGAGAAGGAGGCTTAAGCCATATTGCCTTTCCAGCCACCATCCTCCTTCTGTTCACTCAAAAAATATAGAAATATTTAGACAGGAAATATTTAGCTTCCCAAAGGGAGGGCTGCTTCCATTCCCAGCCAACAAGGTATTAGAGTCATGTCAAGTGAGGTCAAACAAGTGCTCCTCAGCTTCAGTGTTCTGTTGATTTATCCTGTCAGCTGCTAGTTGACAGGCAGCTCAAAGGCTCCCAGAGCAGGCATGGAAAGTGACAGGATAGTGTTGGTTTAAATAAAGGGAGAACTTGTTCAAATGAAAGGCACACTCTGCATCCTGCTGGGTGATCATGGACGTCAAGGGGTTTGATGGATGAACAGTATTTTAGCTGTCAGTTAAGGCAGTCTATTGTCTCTTCTACCAGTATTGAGGACTCTTATTGAGGGAACCTCTCTTTCAATCCCAGAGAGGATAAAATAAGTATCAATGGTAGCTAGTAAAATGGAAAGACAGTTGTCAAATATTAACACGAATGAGTTTGACTTGTTGCAATCATGTCTGGCTTTTATGAGACACAATCTCACTGCTTCTTTCATTTCAGTTCAAAAGATGTAGAAGCCACCTGTCTTTTCCAGCAGCAGTGAGCAATACCTGTTGTATCAAATCTCTTTTGAGAAATGGATGTAATTCCTGTCCCACCTACTTTTAAGTTAATCAATGGACTGATTCTAAACATGACAAAGTCGCCTTATAGGGGAGATGGGTGGCATAACAAACAAACAATAAAATGCCTGAAAATACTATGTTTTAAATTTCATTGTCAAATAAAAAGAGAAGTAAACTACAGCAGCAAGATTCATTTGTTGAAGATAAAAAGTCAGCTTAGGGTTGTTCAGATCTTACCACTGCTGAGGTCTATTACAGGGCTCCAATCTCACAGAGAGAATCCATAATCAGACCTCCACTGTGACTTATCCTGAGTTCAGAAAGTCAGAGTGGGACACAGTGGAGGCTAGGCACAAGGTTAATAGAAACTGAGCCTCCTCAGCACTTCCTTCCTTCCTTCCTTCCTTCCTTCCTTCCTTCCTTCCTTCCTTCCTTCCTTCCTTCCTTCCTTCTTCCTTCCTTCCTTCCTTCCTTCCTTCCTTCCTTCCTTCCTTCCTTCCTTCCTTCCTTCCTTCCTTCTAATAATAATAATAAAGTTGGAAGGGACCTTGGAGGTCATCGAGTCCAACCCCCCTGCTCAGGCAGGAAACCCTACACCATTTCGGACAAATGGCTGTCCAGTCTCTTCTTAAAAACTTCCAGTGTTGGAGCATTCACCGCTTCTGGAGGCAGGTTGTTCCATTGGTTAATTGTTCTAACTGTCAGGAAGTTTCTCCTCAGTTCCAGGTTGCTTCTCTCCTTGACTAGTTTCCATCCGTTGCTTCTTGTCCTGCCCTCAGGCGCCTTGGAGAATAGCTTGACTCCCTCTTCTTTGTGGCAACCCCTGAGATATTGGAATACTGCTATCATGTCACCCCTAGTCCTTCTTTTCATTAAACTAGACATACCCAATTTCAGCAGCTGTTCCTTATATGTTTTAGCCTCCAGTCCCCTAATCATCTTTGTTGCCCTTCTCTGTACTCTTTCTAGAGTCTCAACATCTTTTTTACATCGTGGTGACCAAAACTGGATGCAGTATTCCAAGTGTGGCCTTACCAAGGCATTGTAAAGTGGTATTAATACTTCATGTGATCTTGATTGTATCCCTCTGTTAATGCAGCCCAGCACTGTGTTGGCTTTTTTGGCAGCTGCTGGCTCATATTTAAGTGATCGTCCACTAGGACTCCGAGATCCCTCTCACACTTACTACTATTGAGCAAGGTACCCCCTATACTATATCTGTACATTTGGTTTTTGTTGCCTAAATGTAGAACCTTACTTTTTTCACCATTGAATTTCATTTTGTTAGATTCCTTCCTTCCTTCCTTCCTTCCTTCCTTCCTTCCTTCCTTCCTTCCTTCCTTCCTTCCTTCCTTCCTTCCTTCCTTCCTTCCTTCCTTCCTTCCTTCCTTCCTTCCTTTCCTCACTCACTCACTCACTCACTCACTCACTCACTCACTCACTCACTCACTCACTCACTCACTCACTTACTTACTTACTTCATTATTTATACAAATAACTCAAGGCAGCAAACATATCCAATACCTCTTCCTCCTCCTGTTTAATAAGAAGAAATACAATTATATTTCCTTCAAATTGAGTTCAGCTCCTCAGGATTTCATGGACTGATCCGTGTTTTCTTGGCAAATATGAATGAGGTATGGCAAACCACATCCAACCTTTGTTAGCTTTTTAAGATCACCCAGGAACTGCTACTTAATTGGGTCCAGTTAGGGATGCCATCAGTGAGAAGTTTTTATCTTTAATAATTATACTTCTACAGGCCCTCATCTAACACAGACAGTGACAACAGTCACACTCAATGTGACTTTTATGCAAAGTAACTGGAAACAATTGTATATTCCAGCAGAGTCTATTTCCTTATAATTATAAATAGAATTAGCATCTAGGAAAAAAGTGGAATAAAAGGTTCTAGAACTTTCCCCATCCTATCATGGGATGGGGTTATGAACTAGGAGGAACAAAACTAAACTTTAATTTTAAAGAAAAAAAAATCTCACCAAAGAATCAAAACACCTCACAGCAAGAAAGAAGTTAAAAAGAGTTGCTAATAAGTCTATCTGGCAGGTCCTAATTGATGTTCCATCAAAGTCAAAACAGTAAAGTTCCAGTCAAGAAGCTTTGAACCATACGTTTTGAACCTTGAGTCATGCTTGAAGAGAAAACCTTTTATTAGAGAGGGTGGATATCACATCTTTATTCGGGTAATGCCTGATCTGGTTATAGGGTCATCAAGACATTTGGGACTACTCTTCAGTAGACATTCAAGACAAATATAGTCTCATCTAGTGGCCATCTGGATTTTTGCAGCTCAGATCTGGTAGCCCCAATCTACTTTGAAAGGAAGTCCTTCTGGATTGTTCATGTGGGTTTGCTGGCTGTAGTGGCAAATCAATTCTTTGTCCTCCTAGCTGATATAATAGAAAAAGTATTTCATCCTCCTTGCCTACAGGCAGCACTCTTTAAGCTAAAAAACAAACTCCCTCTCTAATTTGCCAGCAAAAATAAAAATAAAATCCAGCAAAGCATCCTGGAAAAGCATTTTTAATGAACTCCAGACCAATGATAAAAGGTTTGGCTGACATTTGACTTGAAAGAGACACAAGGACATAATTTCATGAATAATTCTCTGGCATAAAATATAATCTGGTTTTATTATAGTCAGTGAACATACTACTGGAACATATAAACTGAACAAATAGTATTAATGTTTGATTTCCTTTCTTTGTCACGAAAAACTGGGTGGATTGGTCTATTTGGATACATACTACTGTATTGTGTGCACCAGAAATATATATATGGATGAGCTTCTCTGGTTACCTATGAGATGCTTAGTTCAGTAAGATCTATGAGACTAATATGATTTATATAATCTGAAGTCAGTCCCCTGAGCCTAAACACTGCATTAATGAAAAGATATCAAAACATATAAATCACTGCATTCTATATTCAGCTCTAAGTAAAAATGAAATCTAAATAAACAAAATAAACAAAATTTTAAATTAGTTTACTTAGTTTTTTAAGCAATTGACCTAAGCATATTGGTAGGCTAAAACAGTTCTTTGCAATAATTTTACAAGACTGGAGCTATTTTTCAAACAAGTAAGTGAAGCAGTTGGTGGCAAAGCAACGAATTTTAAATTAATGGCAATATTACCTTTATGAAATCTGGCAAATGCTGATTTACAGAAACTTCTCAGTATAGTTAAAATGAGCAAGATACCTCTTGCAATTAGAGGGAGAAAACATGTTCAAGAAAAGTCTTGAACTGCAAATTGTGAGAGTAGCACTGAATTGTCGTTACCTAATTTCACAAGTCATAATACTTGAAAAACATAACTGGTAGGGAACTTGGATCACAGATATCTTTAAAGTTATTCATATGGCTATATCTCACCGGTAAGTCATTTGGTACAATCTGCTACCGTAGAACAGAGGAAGACATAGAAAAGGGTTACAAGAACAATTTTCTGGGTCATTTCCAAATCACCAGAACTTCTTGCTGCAGAAACCCCAAAATCTCACACTTCATCATCTAGTTAAAGATATGTTGGTTTTTAAAAAGGTGGTTGTTGACTTTTGCCCTTCTAACCCCCCAGATCTATTCTATTCTGTTCTGTTCTGTCCCTTTTCCTTTTCCTTTTCCTTTTCCTATTCCCATTCCTATTTCTCTCCACTCCAGCCAATTGTGCTTAAACTGATATAAGGTACATTATATACCTTATATATTTTTGTAAGGTACATTGTGTACCTTGCATATTTTTGGGTACACTGTAGTGTTTATTCTTCAGAATTTTTATTCACTTACAACAATGTTAACATATAGCAACTGGTAATGGTTATTTTTTAACCTTGGGAAAATTTTCAGTTCTGTATCGAACAAACCCTCAGGTATTTGGCATTTAGGAAGAGCAAAGAATGTTTGGAAAAATGTGAAACTTTGTTCTCAAAGAGCGAGAGAGAAAGAGAACAGGTTTGGTGACGATATGCTAGAAACATTAGCTACTCTCTTGTGTCTTTTTTTCTTTTTGGTGGGGAGGAGTTCTTGTCTTTGATTTTGTTCTTCTGTCAATTCTCGCAAGTTCATTCTAGCAACTTCTATCTAGTATTTAAATGTGCTTTACCATGTTGGCTTGTTATGGACCAATCTCTGAATTTAGCTCTTTACTAGGTTTATGAATAAGCTGGTCTCTGGTATTTCATGTACAATCTTGGGCACATATTTAACTGTTCTCTATGAAAAGTCAATATTGTGCAATATTATGCAAATTAATTGTTAATGAATAATATCAAGATTGCATAAAAAGTGGTTCAGCCTAGGACCTTTAAAAATGTTCAGCTAGGCATAATGGATGTTTACTGTGCACTTGAAAAGATGTGAAGACATCAAATTGCCAATAAAGGAAAAGCATGTTAAATGTTAGGCAGCTGTTAAGAGATGAAGGTAATGAGAACAGAGTAGGAATCGATCTTAGAGTAGAAAAATGGAATAGTGTTGAGTCTGCATAGAATGAATGGGATTATTGGTGTGCGAGGTTTTTGATCATCGGTGTGCTTTCATTGTTATATTAAAACAGTTCTATGGTAGTATTCACCAATGGGATTTTATTTTCTGTTTCAGTTTGGATTTCATTTTAGCACACTTACATGCTCCAATCTAGTGGATCTCTAGGCAATTTGCCTCCCAGTGGATTCATTCCTCCACTAGTGGATCTTCTCAACCGCAGTATCAGGCATTAGATGCAGCATGAGCTCCAGGCAGCATGAAGTGGTTG
Organism: Azemiops feae; assembly: GCA_023970755.1. Lineage (NCBI taxonomy): Eukaryota > Metazoa > Chordata > Lepidosauria > Squamata > Viperidae > Azemiops > Azemiops feae. Next base: position 1,867,497 of record JALGBA010000136.1, read on the forward strand.
GCTTTTGCTAGCTGAGAACAAAGGGAGTTATAATTCAAAGGAGCCAGAAGATACCAGGTTGACAAAACAATCCACAGAAATCAGGAAAAATACCAATGACTCAAAAAAGGAATCATTCGTCTATTTCCTAATTTCTACATCTCTCACATCTTCCTCTGTTTTTTGTCAGAGATCTGTACTAGGTTGCACAAGATGTCATTCTGGGTCCAATGGGTTCAGCTGAATTAGACTGTGGCTGTTTGTGACTCAGGATCCTTGCCAATGAGCAATAGCTTATTGGCATGTCTGTAAAGAGAATTCTGTAGGAATCTTGCAATTTGTGGTTGATTTTCTAGAGTTTTCCAATTGTAGAAAATATTTTATTTTAACCACTTCCAGAATATATTTGGATTTTAAATAATTGTTGCCAGCTTTTTCAAAACTGCACTTGTATTAACGGCATTTATTTTTAGGATATATATGTTTTTGTTGTTCATAAAGCAACCCCCATCTTGTAACCTTATTCTAGACTGGACCATCAGAAGAGGAAATAATGGAGGAAAACTATTGAAAAGTGACAGTTGGTGAATCTCCAGATTAGTGTATAGGTTGAGAATAGAAAATTGCTTGCTTGATAATCTTGCATAAATTTGGCAGTTTAAGAAATAATTTATATTTAATGCTTGCGGATACGGGAATGTTTTCTAGGGCTGTTTTGGGCATTCTGGCACTCACAGATGTTATATCCCTAAGAGATCATTGTGTGGATTGGTTTCTGTGTGGTATACTAATGCTCCTGGACTCATCATGTATCTGTGCTGAAGTACTCTGAAAATATGACCCGTAAACATTTGATAGTCTTTGAAGCTGTCTGTGGAGATTCTCAGTCATCCAGGTCATAGACTCTAGAGTCTCTAGTCTGTGCTCTTTAGGCAGAAATTAAGTGTCCAACTCAGCCATTCTGTTCTATTGAGCTGCCACACTATCACCCCCCTCTACCACAAAGATCCTGTAGGAGAAGGGCAGTATGGACAACCGTGGGATCTGGCAAGGTGAGAGCTGTGAACCAGTTGTCTCAAAGATACCGTTTCAAAAGGCAACTGGACTGTTTTTTTTCCCCTGAGGAGAAAGAAGAAGACATTTTACTTCTCATCCAAGAAGCTTCTTGGTTCTGGCAGGATGATGGGGGTGATGGAAGGATTAGTTGTGATAGGATGTGTGTGTGTGTGTGTGTGTGTGTGTGTGTTGGAAGAATCATATTTCTTTGCAGTCATCTGATCTTTAGCATTCCCCCCAAGAGGTCTTGAGGCCACATGACGGTTTATCTATGCCAGGGGTGTCAAACTGCCGGCCCGTGGGCTGGATGCGTCATGGCGAAACCACGCCCACACCATTGCCGGCAATGGAAAAAAAGTCACGATAGGTTGTGACACGTGACGTTGCGAGTTTGACACCCCTGATCTATGCCATCAGGGTGACTGCAAATGGGGGTGGAACCTTCTTGGAACTGCTGCAAGGACTGTGTTGTAGATAGGGGATAAGTGGTGTCTTATCCCTCCCCCTCGGTTGAGAGAGGGCTGCTCAATAAATGGCCTCTTTTACCTGTCTTTCAAACCAATGGTCCTCTCTGTCCTATTTGAAGTCTTTAAAGTTTTATGTAAAGCTTTGACCCTTTTCTTAAGATAAGCAATTCCTCCTCTTTCTTTAAATGTAGTTCTAGAGTGCTGATATCAAGGGATGTGAGTTAAAATTGAATTTGCGGAACAAAAGAAAATAGAATTTGCAGAGTATGCAAGGAGAAACAGCAGAATTAACAAGGAATGTGACAGTTGGGTGAAGGCCAGGGTATCAAGATAACTCAGTTTTCTCAAAGTCACTGAAAGATCACTCAATAGTTTCTTTTCTATACAAACGGTCATTGATTGAAATGGGAAAGTAATTTAATAATCAGCAGGCACATTGACTAGACACTAGAGAATGATGGCCCTCCAGTGAGGCTGGGTTTTGAACACCCATGACAGATGTTCAACCCATTTAGATATGCTATGGTCTTTTGGCCACTTCAGTGCAAATGAGTTTCTCCACCTTAGATTTTATTCAATTGGCCATGTTTAATATGGCCGTCATTCAAGGGGAAAGTGGCTTATCTAAAATTTTGGATTTCAGAAAAGTGCAAGCAAAACTTTACTTATTAAAGTTATAATTCTGTTCTCTTTTGATCTTCAGAGTTGAGAGGAGGCCCTTGTGGGAGTTTCTGCCTCATGTACCAGAATAATTTATCTCACTTTGGCTATTATGCCATTTAAGCCAGTGGGAAAGTGGGACATCTTTTGCTCTTCACCTTAAGAAGCAAAATGCCTTGGGCTGTCCCTGCTTTGACTTGCTTTTTCATGATGCAGCTCTGTGAATATTTTGTTAAAGGATTAGCTCCTTCCAGAGATAACATCAACAGAGGGGGGGAAAACTGCTGAAAATAAATTGGCAATGTTGCCCTAAACATAAGTGGCATGAAGGTCTGAGAAAAGAATTGCACACCATTCTTGTGATAAGTCCAGGACATCGCAGTCTACTGTGATGTACACCCATTATTCTATAATTAATTTAGCAGCAGCTCTTTTGCTATTTCAAAATGAAGCAAAGGCAGTTCTCATTGTGAAAGTTTTGCCTTGTCAAATTTAAGTGCTATCATTATCCATTATTTTTCTAGCAAGAAAAAGTGCTCATGATACAATTCACTACCTAATTTTTAAACCCAGAATAACACTGCCAGAAAGCATTCAAGAAAGTAATAAGGCAGAGAATATGAATTCAGTTAATTGAGACAACTTAACAGGGCAGGATTCCCCCCCCACACACACAAAACTTTACTAATTTCAAAAAAGAAAAAGAAAAGAAATACAAAAGAGCAAACTTTCTCAAAGCCTTAAATGAATATGAAGCATTGCACATTCTGGCACAGCTTTGAACTCTTCTAAACTATTCATAATGCCTAACAATGCTCAGCATATCTAAGGTGATGGCTTAAGTACTTACAACCATTTGTTTAGTGAGTGATCAAAGTTACAACAGAACTGAAAAAAGGGACTTATGATTAATCCTCACACTTACAACTGTGACAGCAATTGCAATGTTCATGCGATCAAAATTTGGGTCCTTGACAACCAGCATGTTCTGTGTTTACAATGGTTGCAGCATCCTGGGATCATGTGACTGCCTTTGCAATCTTCCCAGCTGCCTTCCAACAAGCAAAGTCAATGGGGAAAGCCGGATTGGCTTAATGACCATGTGATTCACTAATCAACTGCAGGATTCACAACCATGATAATAACCAGATTGTAAAACCAGGCCTGACTCACATAATTGCCTTAGCAACAGAAGTTCTGGTCTCAATTGCAGTTGTAAGGTGAGGGCTACCTGTTGTCAGATTTGGACGAGAACAACTGAAGCGGATTCATAGATACATGCCTGCTTCTTGAATAGATTAAACTGTGCAGGTATTGAATGCAGCACATTGAATATGGAGGCATGAGACTCTGCTTCCTGGCCAAACCATCCTGGGCAGTCTTTCTGTAATAGATCAAATTGCTGCTATGCACAGAGCCCCACAGCAACTTTGGAGGGGAGAAGAGCAATTTTCCCCCTAAGAATATACTGTAATTTCCTATTTAAATTATAGATAATTTTGATCATCAGTGGTGTGTGTGCGTGTGCGCGCGTGCACATGCTCCCCTTTGTCAATGTTGACTCTTGGTGACTGCCTGGACAAGTCCTCCTTTCTAGGGCTGAGAGAGTGACCAGTCCAAGAAAATCCTGTTGGCTTTGTGCCTAAGGAAGGACTTGAACTCACGGTCTCCCTGTTTCTAGCTTGGTGCTTTTACTTGCTTTCAGGCACATTTTCAGATATATATGAATGTTATTGTCATTGTTTAATAAAGACATTGTAGGGGAACTGAGCTTTGGCCTTGGGAAGGGAGTAAAATAGATAAACAATTGCTTCGTCCTTGAAAGTGGTGAAGTCCTGCCTTGAACTTGTTGTCATTAAAAAGAGAAAAGGTCTTGTACAGACTTTCAAGATACTGCTAATATACCTTGCAACAAGAAATAGCTTTCCTGGTATCCCTGTCTGTTTCTTGGACTGTCCTACCTCAAAGATCTCATACCCACCCACCCGTAGTCAATGGATTTGTGAACCTTAAGGACAATGCGCAATTGAAAGCATAAATCATTTAATTCCAACCTATTGCTCAATTGACATGAAGTTATCTAATGTTCAATGCGTAACATTCTGGATAATTTTATTTCTCATATAATAATAATAATAATAATAATAATAATAATAATAATAATAATAATAATAATAATAATAATAATAATAATAATAATAATAATAATAATAATAAGTTGGAAGGGACCTTGGGTCATCGAGTCCAACCCCCTGCTCAGGCAGGAAACCCTACACCATTTCGGACAAATGGCTGTCCAGTCTTTCTTAAAAACCTCCAGTGTTGGAGCATTCAACCGCTTCTGGAGGCAGTTGTTGGTTAGTCACTCAAATTAGTTCTGGATTTGCAGTATTCCAAGTATTGTGGCCTTACCATAGTTGCATCTGTAGCAACATTGTGGTATTCAATACCTTACCACTGTGATCTTGATTCTATCCCTCTGTTAGTGCAGCCCTGCACTGTGTTGGCTTTTTTGGCAGCTGCAGCACACTGCTGGATCATATGTAAGTGATTGTCCACTAGGACTCCAAGATCCCTCTCACAGTTACTATTTCCTAGATAGCAAATGAGAACATTTGTTAAACTTTGCAAACATTTGAAATTGATAGGGAACTGAGTCAAATTTGTAAGGAATAAACAACAAACAACAAAAATAACACAAAAAAAGTTTTTTCAATATTTAAGAACAAGAAGAAAATCAAACAAATGGTCAGTCCACTAATGGGAGAAGATGGCAAGAAGGTGAAGGGCAGCAGGGAGAAAGCAGATCTGCTTATTTCTTTCTTTGCCTCTTTCTTCATACAAAAGAAAAACATAGCAAAAATGAAGTCAGGAAAGCTAAGGCTTAGAAGGAACTAAGGCTTGCAACAAATGCCAAAAATAATTTAAAAACTTTCTTTCAATATGTAAGAAACAAGAAAAAAGTCAAGGAAATGATGAGTCCACTAATGGGAGAAGATGGCAAGGAGGTGACTGGTAGTTGGAGAAAGCAGAACTGCTTAATTCATTCTTTGCATCTGTCTACGTGTAAAAGGAAAAAATAGTCCAATCTACTAAAACAGCACCATGGGAGACAGAATAGAAATACAAGTCAAAACAGGCAAGAAAATGTTAAGAGAACACCTGTCCACTCTAGATGAGTTCAAACTGCCCGCACCAGATGGATTACACTCCAAGGTCCTGAAGGAGCTGGCAGACATGATCTTGGAACCACTGAATAAAATCTTTCAAAGCTCCTGGAGCACCGGGGAAATACCAGAGCGCTGGAAAAGAGCTGATGTAGTTCCAATCTACAAAAAGGGGGGAAAAATAGATCCAGGGAACTAGAGACAAATCAGCCTGACATCAGTACGTGGGAAAATCCTGGAAAAGATTATCAAGCAGCCCATTTGTGTGCACCTAGAAATGAACAAGATGATTATTAGAAGAAGTAATCAGATCATTAAAGAGAGATTCAACCTAGAACTAAGGAGAAATTAACCAGTGGAACAGTTTGCCTTCAGAAGTTGTGGGTGCTCCATCACTGGAAGTTTTTAAGAGATTGGACAGCCATTTGTCCGGAATCGTACAGAATAGGGTCTCTTGCTTGAGAAGAAGACCACCAAGGTCCCTTCCAACTCTGTTATTCTATTTTCTGTGTTCTAAATTGGCACAGACATAAGAATAAAAAACAAGGTTGTAGCTTCCATGCATTCTCTTTGGAACAAATAGGAATAGTATATCTTATGCAAAAGGAACAGCTACATCAGCTTGAACTGAGCTCAGTAGAAATCTTATTGAAGTATCTGGCTTCAGCAGTCAGCTATTAGTTTATATCTTGGCAATCAAAGGTCTGACATATCAGCTCTATCATGGAATGAAAAATGTGGTGACAAAGCTTAATAGATTTCCAACTGCAGTAGTTAAGTCTGATAGACAAGAAAATGTATGACTTAATATTATTTTGTTGATATCTTTGACCCCGCTCCAGTTTCTAATATAATAAAATTTTAAAAATTTGTTCCTGGAAGTTTCTTCCATCGTTTGGTTGATGTTCTGGGAATTAAAATGACACTTTATAAAAGAATACGATAAATCTTAGGAGTTAAAGCCCAAGATGACTTGATTACCACCAGAGTTAGCTCTGTTTTCATGCCTTAATTTCTAGTAAAACTGGCAGGCAAAGAAACAAAGCCCAAGGTTTTTAATATCCATCTTTCCTGCTCTGTATAAAATCTTTGTTCAGCTTTTTATATAGACACATTACATAGATTTTCCCCTGTAATTATAAGCATTTTCCTTTATTTTCTTATCTTTTAGTAGGAGTCACTATTTTCAAGAAATTCAAATGGGGAATAGTATTATTTAACCATTATTTTGAAATCCAGCAATTTTAACTACCATTATTCCATGTTGATAAGTATCTGAAGAGAGTTTCAGCAGCTTGGAATGCAACATAGTTACTGCTGCCAATAAATATATGTGTTCAGAATAAGCTATTTCTTAAGCAAGATAATGTATTATATTAAAAATATATGCCTAGCACACAGCACCATATACGGAGGTTTAAAATTAAGGTTATGAAAATTATGTGACCTATCCTTTTAAAAAAAAAACACAAAAGCTTTCAGACAGAAACTTTATCAGAACCTCAAATTTCAACTGCTTGGACTTGGTACAGTCTTTACAAACTGAGTCTGTTTGGGTGCCATGTAGACTGCAAAATAAACCCCACTGACTACTAAATAAAACAAAATCTCCAAAACCAAAAAAACCAATCAATCAATCGATTAATTAATTAATTAATTCATGTTATTCTTAACCCATTCTGGACAAACAAATTTTAGAGTAGGATACAATTAATAAAATTAACACAAACCCATAAGACATTTCTCCAAAACCATTTCTCAAAATGATTGCCATGTACAAGACATTTATTTCAGAAAGAGAAAACCAGACTGTCCCATAGTACCTGATCTTATGTGATCCATGACATGTATGTCATAGGTTTGTCAGCACTAGTTAGACAGACATCTATCCAGAATGTTTTGCGTTGTGCTCCACGACTGAGTAGAAGTTTCAGCCTAATGATACGCCAGGCCTTCAGACTCTCTGGAAGTCATGCGAGAGGGCCTTTCTCTTGTGTGGTCTCTGGAACCTCCAAAAAGTGTGCAAGAATGAGGCGTGCTTTCCTGGTTTTTTTTGTAGGTTGCAAGGCCACACTCTAAGCTTCCAGGTCTCATGCAATACAGAGCTCCCTTGGATAGGCATTTCCAAAAATATTCACAATTATGTCAATATTTATTAAATAAATTTAATGTAATTTATTCTTCGTTATGAATTGTTTCTCTTCTCTTCTGTCTTCTGTCTTCTCTCTCTCTCTCTCTCTGTGTGTGTGTGTGTGTGAGAGAGAGAGAGCGAGAGCGAGAGAGACATGCCAATGAAGTCAAGTTAAGCAGTTTCTGAATTTTTGATATGCCCAGCCCAAAACGTTCACCATCACTGCTCTAACCCCTGCTTGGAGGTAGCCGTTGATGACATTCACCACCTCCCTAAATAAGTGGTTCCAATTATTGCTTTTGAATTGCTTTTGCTGTGGAGAAAATAGTCCTGTTATTAAATTGGTATCTGTGTTCTTCCTCCTTAAATCCATTATTCTGTATCCTGAATGCTGGAAGGACACAGAACTGATCTTGATCTTTTCTGTGATACCCTTTCAGATCTTTGAAGAATGTTGTGGTTTTGCCCACTCAGTCTCAAGGCTAAAAATTGCCAGTTCCCTCAGTTTCTCTTTGTAGTTTCTATCCTCCTGATCACCTTCTGGAGACTAAATGGGAAGTGGCAGGTTGCCACAATAAAGCACCAACATTTTGTACCATCTTTACTTACAAGTTGCCTCCCTGTTTAAGAAAAAAACAAACTCAAAGGTAAGGTGAGCTGCCAAAATCCTGGAGTGATTTTTGTGGTATTAGGGAGAAATCTTCCTATTTGCTTCTGGTAAATAAATGTTTGATGACTAATTCTCCTCAGCATGGCAGACATTTGGGGATCAAGATCATATCCAGTGGTTTACCAGAGCACATAGAACTTGTCTCTGAAAAATTGCCAAATGTCCCTTCCAGTGTTCCAAATTTGCCTGCCCTGATTCACATATTTGGTGGTTACTTCCATGGGGGTTGGGTAGAAGAGGGGGGAGAACCCTTTTGTTCTTTTCTGCTTGTCTGCAGTTGCACAACAATATGACATTTCATTGCTTTAAGCATTAAGGGTTTTTAAAACAGAACATAAACTTAGCTTTTCAAAATGTTGTTATTGTTCCTCCAGAAGCAACATATGCTTGTTTTTAATATTATATAAATCAATATACTGTTGGTATTTACAAAGTCCTTCTAGAAGGGTGATGACTACCATGTTGAGTATAGAAGAAACCTAAGAAAGTGTTTTTAAGCAAAATGAGTATGTTGACCAAATTCAGGCCACCTTAGTGGAAATCTATTAATGGGACCCATTTTTAATAAATAAATAAAATGAAAACAGCCTTGTGTATATGGAATCTGGATCAGAGAAAGCTTCAAGAGCTCACCAGGAAAAATTCCTCTTTGCTAGTTCCCCGTGATGATGTCCCATTTACTAGATTCAGACCTTACTGGGTACATGAAACAGCACTGATGTTGCAATGTAGAATAGCAGGATATAACTTGTCCGCCCTGTAAATGACGAGTTACAACATATGACCATGGCATCATACGCATATGCATCATTTCTTGCATTTTTGTGGTAAATTTGAAGAATAATATTTTAAATAGAGAGAAGATGACCAGGGACATAAACTCTAGGGGAAAAAAAGGGAGGGAAATCACAATTTGACCTATTGACCCCACTCATTACATCATTGCTTCCATCACAAAGACTTTTGTCCTTCCCCAAAACATTAAGTGGGTGTCCATTCTACCAATAGGTTGCCCCTCCCTAACTTAGTTTTCCAGGTTGCCCAATCATCATAGGAGGATTTAAATGTCTAGTGAGGTGAGGAACAGGGAAAAAAAAAAGCAAGAACAAATGTTTGCGCCGATTGAAGTCTGATGCTGATGGCAACTTTGGGTTGAGTGCTGGGAGATGATTTTACCAATTTTTCCACATTTTGTTCAAGATTGAATTTCCTGTTTACCCACACCCTGAAGCTTTTGTGCTCCTGGCAAAACATAAAAGCCTCTGCATTTATTTGTACATGGTTTTTATCCCATTGTGTCAAAATCTGATTTGTAGTTTCTCAAATGTCTTCTTTTCTCATGGGAAAAAGTCTACTTTTCTACTGTTATGTCACAAACTTTGAGAATGTATTTATTTTTTTCTTTCAATTTCTCCTGATGCGTTTTTGAGCCTACTTGTTGTGGGACACAATGGAGAACTTACTGGCGTTGTTTTCCATAACGCATCTTTCCATTATTTTGAAGCCTTCATGAATGCTAACACTTCCGCATTTGGAAAAGCCCTACAAGAAGGGTTTCCCCTTCATTTATTTATTTACACCTCACATGTCTAGGGCAGGGCTTTTCAACCTTTTCACCCATTGTACCACTTTTAGGATATGGCAATATCCGAATACCACCAGTCGCCTAGCAAGGTGTCAAAAACTTGATGACCAAAAAAGAAAAAAAAGAAAAAAGTGATAAAGTACAGGTAGTCCTCAACTTACAACAGTTCGCTTAGTGACTGTTTGAAGTTACAATGGCACTGAACAAGGTGCCCCCCAAGCCACAGCCGAGCAAGACACCTGCCTGCCCAACCGGTGGTGCTCTTCCTCCTGTCGGAGGTTTTTATTGTTGTGAGCATTTCTGTTGAGGATTGGCAGTGGGGGTGGGGTGGGGAGTGTTTGGTTTTTATTCCCTCCATCTGCTGGGTGGTTGCAGCAGGTTTTGGTCACTTCACATGGCCCTGGGACACTGTGACCATCATAAATATAAATCAGTTGCCAAGCATCTGAATGTAAATCACAAGACCCTGGAGATGCTGCAACATTCCAGCTGATCGGCGCTTCTTCTGGGCTCAGCAGAAGTGCCAGGATCAGTGCTGCTTTCAGCTGATTGGTGCTTCTTCAGGGCTCAGTAGAAGCACCAGGATCAGCGCTGAGCTCCAGCTGGAGCCTGGCGCTGATCCTGGCACTTCCACTGAGCCCTGACAGCCCCAAAGAAGCACCAATCAGCTGGAAAGCGGCACTGATCCTGGCATTCCGCTGAGCCCTGACAGCCCTGCAGCTCCAGCCGTCTCTTGCTCAGGCTTGTGCAGTGCTGCCACCGGTTCAGCTCATTCCCCTCCCCCGCTACCACTTTTCTAGGATGGTCGCGTACCACCTGCCAGGTGCCAATGTACCACAGGTGGTACCCGTACCACTGGTTAAAAAGCCCTGGTCTAGGGTACCTAACTCTGGATGATTTTTCAAAGCCATTCACCCCATCTCCTGACTTAAAGGGACCCAAGAGCACATTATCTCAATGCTTGGGGGAAAGAGACAGGTTTTTAAGGATTATGTAAAGATGGGGGGGGTATATTAATTCCTGGCAGATTACTGTTCCAGAGGGCAGCTGCAATAATAGAAAAGGTTCACTTTTGGGGTCCTGCTCAAAAACATTGCTTGATCAGTGGGACACAAGGGAGGCTGATACTATTGAATCATCAATTGCAATTTAATTGAAGAGTTTAAGGTCAGGGAGGCTGTTGACTTCTGGAGACCTGGTTAAAAGTGAAAGATAAGATTTTCTGGTCTATGGAGATGCTCAGTCATCCAGGTCATAGTTGTCCCAAAGGTGCTTTTTCAAGAGACAACTGGACTTTCTGAAGAAGCTTCTGGGATGAGAGGTCTTCAAGGAAAAACAAAGAAAGTCCAGTTGCCTCTTTGGGACATAAGATTTTCTTACACTCATTCTCACACACACATACACAAACAGAGAGAGGGGAGGGGCGAGTCCTGCTTAGAAATAAAATCAGCAAAAGGACACCAAACTCCATCCATGAAAAGTTCACCCAAATTCAATTTTTTAGGGAAACATCAAAGAATAATCTGTTTCTTTAAATAGAATGAAAAAGCACTAGGGAAAAAATGAGAATGTTTCTGCACGGTGCTGTTATACATATTCAGAAACAAGAAATTGAATTAGCACAGTTTCTAAGGACTGTTGAAATCACATTCCTAACTTTCTCCAGATGGGAAATTCCAATAATCCTGGCCCAGTTATGATGGTTGCAGCATCTTGGGGTCCTATGATTGTCATTTGCTATTTTCCCAGCTGGCTTCCACCCAGTAAAATCAACTGGAGAAACTAGATTTGCTTAACAATCGTGTGATTCACTTAACAACTACAGTAATTTGCTTAACAACCGTGGCAAAAAGATCATAAAATTGGGGGTGACTCACTTAACAAACCCCTTGCTTATCAATGGAAATTCCAGTCCCAGTTGTGGTTGTAAATCGAGACTACATAATATCCTTTTTAATCTGCTGTGGCCAGAACTGTCCCAATATTTAAGAGTGGTTGCACTGTACATTTTAATAAGACTGATGGATCACCTATTAAGGAACAATATAGCCCCATCCTAAGAAAGGGTAAAACTTTAGAGGAATGTAACTGTGTAACATGTCAGTTTTTAAATAAAGGAAATGTAACAGCACATATTCAAAATTAGATAGGAAGCAGTGGTGGGATTCAGCCAGTTCGCACCAGCTAATTTTTGTTGCCTAGGCCCAGAATGGACTTCCGGAAGCGGCATCCACACAGACAACCAGTTGTTCACATATTTGAATCCCACCAGTGATAGGAAGCTACAAGATTTGGCAACAAGAAGATAAGCGGCAGAAACCACAAATAGGGACAAAAAGGACACGTAGGGCTTAAGAAGGCATAACTCTATAGGGGCAAAATGACACGTATGCTCAAGCAAGGCACAACTCCATAGACAAACAGACACATAGACTAAAAGCAAGGTAGAACTCCAAAAAAGCTAAATAGCTTTATGAAATTTTACTTCCCTATTTCTGAAAATAAATTTTATAAAAGATCGTGCTTTGCTGTTGTTCAGGGTCTCAGCTCCCTTAGCTGCTGGGACCTTTTTGCTGAAGCACTTCAATAAAAGTTCCTGATAAACTGCACCACCTGTCTGGATGTCTCTATTGGTTTTGGTACCAGGCGGAAGCCGATTTGGGGACAACAAGACAGTTATTTGTTTTATTTGCAGTTCCATTCCCAATTATTCCACACAAGGAATTTGAGCGCATGCACTTGCTCCTCTCTCTTTTTCTTTCTCTTTCTCTGTTGCACATTTGGTTGATATTTTCATCAAGCTGTCCACCAAGATCTCTTTCCTATCCATTTAAAGATTTAAAGAACAAAAATACAGTACACATTCTTCAAGCGGATGCTTAAGGAAACATTTTGTTCCCTGTTGTACTTTCCTGAGACATATTGAAAAATTATGCCATCCAAACCCACTCTTTTTGCCACCAGAGCTGTGTGGCATGATAAGAAGAAAGTCTGGGGGTTATAAGAGGGAGATGTGTGAAGCCACTGGTTGAGCAGTGCCAGTTAATCCCTGGACTGAGCTATCTAAAACACCACAGCTAAGTGTATGTGGAGGTTATACATGGGGTAGAAATGTGTGGAACAGTATTTTTTTGAGGTCAGAATGTTCCACAACCATTTCGCACACTCCCATTTTTGAGCCCTATTCACTTTTGGAAACCTGAACCTCTGTCAGTGACAGTGCCAAGCCCAGGATTTTGAAAATCTGGTGCAGTATGAGGGAGCTTCATCTCCAGAGTATGTACGAAATCTGCTCCCAGTTCCACATGTGAAATAGAAAATGAAAATGAAGACGTGTTTTGAATGTTCTGCTCCTCTTTTTGAAGGTGAAACTTCTTAAGGTGAAATGTGGATATTGCTTTGTCTCAGATCATCTTATTCCTCTTTCAGAAAAATACATTTTGATATTTGGAGTTGCAGAGAAACTAATATTCTGCATAACCTCTCTGCAATACAGAGCAGTTAAGTTTGGCTCATTTGTTTTCGGAACTGATCTTGTTACGAAACAAGTTATTTTGATTAAGACTTTAGTTTCTAATAGATGTTCCTATATGTTTTCGATTGCAGGAATAAAATAGATTTTAATGCCCTTGAAAAATGGCTTCAATCTTCCATGACAAAATGTATTTTGGATTCCTGTTTTATTGATAGTATCTGAAAATAATTAAAGAATAGTTTCAGATTTATCTAATACTATATAAATAATTTTCCACTAGCAGTAAGTTCTTATATCTACAGTATCTACAAATGTTGCACAATGGATCTGAAATCTAACATGTGCACAGTGCTTTAAATTAAAGCAGAGTATCGTCTATAGAAAAGATAATTATGAGAAAATGCCATGTAAAAGGTAGTAGTTAGGCCTCTGATCAATTTGCCTTGCTCTCTTCTATGATATTCCAATTCATTTCCTTTCTCACCTAATTTTCTACTCTTCTTCCTTCCCATCACACTTTTGACACTTCACATTGTTTGATCATAAACAAGACCTTTTATAATGAACTGCAAGAGAATCCATTGTGGATACTACACAGAGAGGCCCTATGAAACTCAACTCAATTCAATTCAACTCAACTCAACTCAACTCAACTCAACTCAACTCAACTCAACTCAACTCAACTCTTTATTTTGGGCTTTGGTCCAGATAGCACAGCAATAAAATACATAGACCTGTGATTATTAATAAAACTTTGAAAATGCAATAAAATAACCTAAAATACATTATTATAGTAACTGTAGAATTAGATCACCCACATGTAAATGTTCCCAATATGGCCTACAGTTTAGGCTTATTGCTATGAATAAATCTTGAGAAAAATCTTTCCTCTTTTACAGCAAGGAGTTTTAAACAATTATATTGCATAGCCATATGGCAATTAAATTCTTTTTATATTGATTATTTTTACTGAAGAATATTTTTACAATAGTCAAATACAAGAAAGAGAAATAGAGAGAAAGAATACAAGTGCAAAGAAAGAAAAAAAGAAAAAGAAGAAAGTAAAATAAAGAAAAAGAACTCTTGAAATCATGGCTCCTGTTTGAGGATCATGATATTGAGATTATGGCTAGCAGCACCTTTGTCTACCTTAGACTGGTACACCACTTGCAGTGTTTTTTGTTCCAGGAAGCACTTATGACAGTGACTTGTGCCTTATCATTACGAGATTAAATTATTATAGTGTGTTCTATTTTGGGCTGCTTTTGAAGACAATTGAGAAACTGCAGTTGGTTCAGAATCCATGGTAAGATGAGTGCTCGGAGTCAGATTTTTTAAAATATTAGTTCGTTCGTTCGTTCGTTCGTTCGTTCGTTCGTTCGTTCATTCATTCATTCATTCATTCTGCCCATCTTACTGTCCAAAGCAATTCTTCTCAATGGTGATCTTAACTTCTGAACTTACAGCTTACTTCAGAGTTCCAAATACCTTGTAAAAATTTAAGGGTGTTCAGATCTGTCTTTGGTGGTTTATGGGTTTTGGGGTTTCTTTTTTTTAAGATCTTAGGATTTTCCTTTATACAGTATGCTTTAGGAGTGTTGGAATCCTGTGACTAGGGATTAGAGAAATCCTTGCTATAAATAAATATATTCATTCTCTCTCCAAATGCTAGAATTCAGGCTAATTTAGAATACAGGTAGTCCTTGACTTACAACGGTTCATCTAGCGACTGTTCGAAGTTACAATGGCATTGAAAAGAGTGATTTATGATCGTTTTTCACACTTATGACCATTGTAGCATCCCTGTGATCATGTGATCAAAATTTGGATACTTGGCAATTGACTCATATTTATGACGGCTGCAGTATCCCACGGTCATATGAATGGTCAATGGGGAAGCCAGATTCATTTAACAACTATGTTACTAAATTAACAATTGCAGTGATTGACTTAATTCTGTGGCAAGAAAAGGTTGTAAAAGAGGGCAAAATTCACTTAACAACTCATTTTAGCAACAGAAATTTTGGGCTCAATTACGGTCGTACGTTGAGGACTACCTGTAGAACTCTGCCTCAGATGCACGGCAAGTGAAATTGGGTGGCAGGTTTCTGTGAATTTCTTTAAGTAAAAGAAAAGTCCATAACACAGATTTCCCACATGTTTGTAATGCCATTACTGAAAAAAGCCCAATGGGATAATTTTCTCTTAATGTCTTCCCTTGGTATTTAATTGGTATATGGAAGCCAGTAAGAATACAGACCACATCCCATGGTTATTTTGCAATTCAGTAACTACAAGAACATTATATTTGACTCATAAGAATTTCTTTTACTCTGTGTTCATTAAGCAAATGAGAATGTCTGGAAAAAAAGAGCAGGATCAATATTCTGTTTGGTATTAATGTAAAACAATTGTTTGACAGTATAGTTTGGGGGAAAAAATGAAACGAGAAACTAGTTTGTACCACAGTACCTTGTACTGTGTTTCCCTGAAAGTAAGACCTACCCCCAAAATAAGCCCTAGCTTGATTTTTGGGGGGTGGGCCTAATATAAGCCCTATCTCAAAAATAAGCCCTAGTTTTGGGATGAGGCACACACCTAAAAATCAAGCTAGGATGGGGGTGGGGGAGTGGAGCTGCCCCACACGCCCCGCTTACCTCACAGCCAGACCTCTCCTCGCCGGCCCACTTCTTCTGCGGCATCTCCCAGCCTGCATTTCACAGTCAGAGACCTTTCCAGAAGGCCACTTGCAGCTGAGAACTGAGCTATGGATTGAATCCATAGCTCAGTTCTTGGCTGCAGTGGCCTTCCAGAAAGGCCTTTGACTGTGAAATGCAGGCCGAGCTTCATTCTCAGCTGCAGAATGAAGCTGCTCCTTGGGCTGGCTGGGCGGGGCTGTCGGTGCTGCTATTGCGAGGTGAGTGGAAAAGATACCCCCCCTGAAAATAAGACCTGGTGCCTCTTTTGGAGGCAAAAAAAAAAAAAGACAGGGTCTTATTTTCGGGAAAACATGGTAGGTAGTTATTTAACACTGTAATGGCCAATAATAACATCATGTTTTGAAAGTGTGTAGGTAAATTCATGCATGACAAATTCTTTAATTGTTTTAGCCTCGCTAATGAGGGAGAATCTGTTTAGTAACACATGTTTGCAATGTCCATTTTGCTCTCTGAGTTCATGGTGACTTAAACCTAACCCTAAGTGGAATTTTCCTCAATTGGATTTTCTCTTGTGGTTTACCAGGAAACATAGGGTAGGCAAGAAAAGTCAGTGCCCTCGTAACCATACCCAAACACTCCAAATTTGTTGGTGATGTACATATTGCTATCCGAGTTCATGGTGACTTACCCCTAAGCCTAAGTGGGATTTTCCTCCAATGGGATTTCCCCATGTATTTTGCCAGGAAACATAGAGAGGTAGGGTAGAAAACTCAGGGCCCTCCTAAACATACCCAAGCACTATGAATTTTTTGGCGATGTCCATTTTGCTCTCCGAATTCATCGTGACCTAATCCTAAGCCTAAGTGCAATTTTCCTCCAATGGAATTTTACAAGGAAACATAGAGAGGGTAGGGTAGAAAAGTCAGTGACCTCCTAAGCATAACCAAGCACTCCAAGATTTGGGGTGATGTCCATTTTGCTCTCCGAGTTCGTGGCGACCAACACTAACTTTAAGTGGAATTTTCCTCCAAAGGAAATTTCCCATGTATTTTACCAGGAAACATAGAGAGGGTAGGGTAGAAAAGTCAGTGCGCGCCTACAGATACCCAAGCACTCCGAGTTTTTTTGCGATGTGCATTTTGCTCTCCAAGTTCATGGTGACCAACACTAACCTTAAGTGGAAGTTTCCTCCAAAGGAAATTTCCCATGTATTTTACCAGGAAACAAAGATAGGACAGCTTAGAAAAGTCAGTGACCTCCTAAACATACCCAAATACTACGAGATTTTTGGCGATGTCCATTTTGATCTCCGAGTTCATGGTGACCTAACCCTAACCCTAAGTGGAATTTTCCTCCAAAGGGATTTTTCCATGTATTTTACCAGAAAACATATATAGAGAAGGCTACAAAATTAAGTGCCCTACTAACCATAACCAAGCACTCTGAGTTTGTTGGCGATGTCCATTTTCCTCTCCGAGCTCATGGTGACTTAACCCTAACCCTAAGTGGAATTTTCCTCCAATGGGATTTCCCCATGTATTTCACCAGGAAAAATTGATAGGGCAGGATAGAAAAGTCAGTGACCTCCTAAGCCAGTGATGGCAAACCTTTTACAGACCGAGTGCCCAAAAACTGGCCCCACCCCACTCCACCCCCTGCCCTGCTCCCGCCCCACCCCGCCCCCACCCCATCCCCCCGCCTGCCTGCCTGCAGGGCCACTCACCGCCTCCAAGGCCCGCCGCAGATCACCCAGGCAGCCCAGCAGCGCCATGGCGGCCATGTGCTCTGCCTGTGCCCCACAGCATCATCTGCGTGCGACGGGGCATGAGGGCAGTCTTGTCCACGCAGCCTGGCTGCCATGTCCTTGGCTGCGCTGCTCCGTGTGGGCCACACTTGGGGGTGACTCTCCTCCAGGGGGGCTGCTGATGAGGAGGGGGTCACGGGGGAAGGCGAGCCTGGGGCAAAGGCACGTGTGCCCACAGAGAGGGCTCCGAGTGCTGCCTCGGCACACGTGCTATAGATTCGCCACCACTGTCCTAAGCATAACCAAGCATTCAGAGGTTGTTGGCAACGTCCATTTTGCTCTCCGAGTTCATGCTGACTTACCCCTAAGCCTAAGTGGGATTTTCCTCCAATGGGATTTTCCCATGTATTTTACCAGGAAACATAGAGGGTAGGGTAGAAAAATCAGTGCGCTCCTATACATACCCAAGCACTCCACGTTTTTTGGCGATGTCCATTTTGCTCTCCGAGTTCATGGTGACGTAACCCTAACCCTAAGCGGAATTTACCTCCAATGGGATTTTCCCATGTTTTTTGCAAGGAAACATAGATAGGACATGCTAGAAACATCAGTGCCCTCCTAACCATACCCAAGCACTCCGAGTTGCTTGGTGATGTCCATTTTGCTCTCCGAGTTCATGGTGACTTAACCCTAACCTTAAGTGGAATTTTCCTCCAATTGGATTTTCCCATGTATTTTACCAGGAAACATAGAGGGTAGGCTAGAAAAGTCAGTGACCTCCTAAACATAACCAAGCACTCCGAGTTTGTTGGCGATGTCCATTTTACTCTCTGAGTTCATGGTGATCAACACTAACCTTAAGTAGAAGTTTCCTCCAAAGGAAATTTCCCATGTATTTTACCAGGAAACATAGATAGGGCAAGCTAGAAATGTCAGTGCACTCCTACAGATACCCAAGCACTCCGAGTTTTTTCGCGATGTACATTTTGCTCTCTGAGTTCATGGTGACCTAACACTAACCCTAACTTGAATTTTCCTCCAATGGGATTTTCCCATGTATTTTACCAGGAAACATAGATAGGGCAAGCTAGAAAAGTCAGTGCCCTCCTAAGCATAACCAAGCACTCCGAGGTTCTTGGTGATGTCCATTTTGCTCTCCAACTTCAGGGTAACCTAACCCTAACCCTAAGTGGAATTTTCCTCCAATGGGATTTTCCCATGTATTTTACCAGGAATCATAGATAAGGCATACTAGAAACATCAGTAGCCTCCTAACCATAACCAAGCACTCAGAGTTTGTTGGCGATGTCCATTTTGCTCTCTGAGTTCATTGTGACTTAACCCTAACTCTAAGTGGAATTTTCCTCCAATGGGTTTTTCCCATGTATTTTACAAGGAAACATAGATAGGGCAGGCTAGAAAAGTCAGTGCCCTCCTAACTATAACCAAGCACTCCAAGTTTGTTGGCGATGTCCATTTTACTCTACGAGTTCATGGTGACCAACACTAACCTTAAGTGGAAGTTTCCTCCAATGGGATTTTCCCATGTATTTTACCAGGAAACATAGAGAGGGTAGGGTAGAAAAGTCAGTGCCCTCCTAACCACTTCAAGGAGAACGGGTTATAGATAGCTTTAAATCTTCCTAAGAAATTTTGTTCTCTCTGGTCTACCTTCAGATTGCTTTGATGAACTTGGAAGTGGAAACAGCAGCAGTCTGAATTAAATTCTATGAAACATTAGAATTGGCCTAAACAAGTACAGGTAGTCATCAACTTACAACTGTTCATTTAGTGACCGTTCAAAGTTACAGTGGCACTGAAAAAGTGACTTTTGGCTGTTTTTCACACTTACAACTGTTCAAAGTTACAATGGCACTGAAAAAGTGACTTATGGCTGTTTTTCACACTTACAATCATGGTCACATGATCAAAATTCAGATGCTTGCCAACTGGTTCATATTTATAATGGTTGCAGTATCCCAGGATCACATGATCAGCTTTTGCGACTTTCTGAGAAGCAAAATCAATGGAGAAGACAGACCTTAACCTTAACCAAACCTTAAAAACTGTGTTACTAACTAGCAACATAAATTTGGGACTCAATTGTGCTCATAAGTCGAGGACTAACTGTATCATTTTCTAGTACAGAATTATACTGAGGCACTAACAGCTATTTCTGAGAACATGCACAATGTAATTTAGTGGCTTGTAATTTATCAGGATGAGATTATCAAACATTTCGTGAAAGGTTGAAAGAAAGATGTTTATAACAAAAACAGTTCTTCTGTTACAACTTCATATTTGCAAGAGCTAAAATAATAACACTGTAATAAAAAAAACCCCATAAAGACTAGCCAAATCCTCTTTGAATATCTCAGAGTACTTTATTTTGCTACCGATGTGCCAAAATTACTGCTGAGTGATGGCTTTCCTGCTCCAGCTTTGCATTTCAAAATTCATCATTGATTTAATAAAAGGTGGCTCAACTTCCAGTAGCATTGGCAGGTCTGAAATTACATAGGGAAAAGATTTGTGATGCAAACACTGAAATAGATGCATGGATCAGACACCTGTTTTCAATATATCCCATAGCTGGTGTTGATTTCTATAGCTGACAAAACTTGAACAGGAGAACCAGGGGAAAAGTCCATGGAGTGCAATTTTCAGTTTAATGGTTGGAGGCTAAAGTATATATACCTGCACAAAGGGAGGGAATGCTTATTCCCATTGAAAGGTAAAGTAGAGAAAACATAACAGCTATTGGCAGGTTAGGGCCAATGTGAGTCTGCTTGGATTTGATGGCAAAGAAATCTAATTAGTACATTCAGTAAATAAATGGCATAGGCTGGAAATCGGCTTGAATGGTGAAGAGGAACAGAAGAGTGGAGATGAACGAGGCCACTCTTTTGAGTCCAATTCCTGTGCCTAATGAATATGCTTGTTGAAAGTGGGAAGTGGCATTTGCTTCAAAACAAATGATAATTCTATCTAGTTCTTGTATAGCACTTTTGGTGACCACAAATCCCATTTAAAATATTTTAGTACATAAAGAGCCACAGTGAGTGGGTTAATAATTTCAAGTGGGTAGAGTTGTTTCCAGGATTCATTCTCTCTCTCTCTCCCTCCCTCTCTCCCTCCCTCCCTGCATTTCTCTCTTTCTCTCTCTCTCTCCCTCTCTCTCTCCCTCTCTCTCTCTTTCCTTCTCTTTCTTTTCCCTTCCCCATTATAAAGGGAAATTTAGCTACTTCCCTACTTTACAAAGGGCATGTTAAGTCTAATTTCTGTGTGTACGTTTTATGCCTCCAAAGGGTGGAAATTGGGATACAATTTTCTATTTCATGGTCATTTCTATTTCCAATATCTTGAAACACAATAAAATAACTTAATTATTAAAATCAATGAACACTCCTTATTCTTTTTAGATGCAAAGCACCTTGCATATATCTATATATGCTGTTATCTAATGGAGATTTTGTAAGTATTCCTCTTTTAAAACTATACACTATAGCTACTTTCTTTTAAATGCAGTGCTTGGTCCTACCGGTATATCTTTTTCTGGCCTGGTTTTGGGAGAACTTTCACTTGACAAAGAAGAACATTTGTGGACTTTGATGCTATTATTTGGGGGCCAGGGTTGTCTCTCTTTGATCAAGGAAAAATGAATGCTCTTGGAATTTGTTTGATGCTAGCATTTATTCTATTATGCAGTCTAATGGAAGCAGAACATCCCAAGTTTATTCCAAAGGAATTTATGACATGCTTCTTTTACAAGCTTAATTGTCAGGCTTCCTCCTTCTGTAATTCTTAATCACTATGATAATTTATTATAATGTAATAAAATATGATATGATACAAATTATATATTAATATAATATTTTCATTTATTCTCTAATCCATGTATAGATCTTTCTATTTTGTCTCGTAATGCCGAGCATGTATCTTTCTATGGCTCTTTGCGCCACTCATAACTTTTGTATTGATTGTGAGGTTAGTGTCCATGTTTCACCAGCATATGTTAGAATAGGTAGCACACACTGATCAAAAACTTTTGTCTTCAGGCATAGCGAGGGGTTGTTCTTAAAAATTATGCTTAGCTTGCCGAATGCCTGCCAACCACATTTAACATGCTGTTCAATTCCCTTTTCACCTTCCATTGAGATCCATTGGCCAAGGTATATGTAGTGGTCTACTACGTCGGTTGGAAACATGCAGAAGAAGCCTTTATCCTGCAGTGGATAGACAATGGCTAAAATGATAAATATGGGGATGGTGGTGATGATGATATGATTATAATAATAGCACATCTCCATGCACCTAAAATTTTTCTGATCTTGAATCTAGCATTATAGTAAAGCAATTAATATTATCAATCAGACCCTGACAATACAAACAATGCAAACACAATAGCCATGACAATAAAATAATAATAATAATAATATAGACTCACTACGACCACTACTGTTTCTCATTGCGTTGATTCCTCTGTCATCAATACTGATAGGCCATGACTATCCACCATCAAAAATGGAAACCAGCATGGCTGCATAAAGAACTCTCTGATAAATTGAAAGATAAAAAGGACACGTATAAAAAGTGGAAAGAGGGGCACATAACTAAGGCAGAATATCAGCAAATAGCCCGATATTTGCCAAGATGAAGTGAGGAAAGCTAAGGCTCAAAATGAACTAAGGCAGAATATCAGCAAATAGCCCGATATTTGCAAAGATGAAGTGAGGAAAGCTAAGGCTCAAAATGAACTAAGGCTTGCGACCAAAGTCAAAAATAACAAAAAAAGCTTCTTTCAACAAAACAAGAAAAAAGTTAAGGAAATGATTGGTCCATTAGTGGGAGAAAGTGGCAAGAAGGTGACAGGCAACAGGGAGAAAGCAGAACTATTTAACTCGTTTTTTTGCATCTGTCTTTACACAAAGGGAAAAAACAGTCCAATCTATCAAAAACATTACCATAAAAAACAGATTAGAAACACAAGTTAAGATAGGCAAGAAAATGGTAAGTGAGCACCTGTCCAGCCTAGATGAGTTCAAAGCACCAGGACCAGATGGATTACACCCCAAGGTTCTCAAGGAACTGGCAGATGTGATCTCAGAACCATTGAACTATATTTTTCAAAGATCCTGGAGCACTGGGGAATTACTGGAGGACTGAAAAAAAGCTGATGTAGTTCCCATCTTCAAAAAAGGGAAAAAAAATGGATCCAGGAAACTACAGACCTATCAGCCTGACCTCAATACATGGGAAGATTCTGGAAAAGATAATCAAACAACAAACCAGCGAACACCTAGAGGCAAACAAAGTCACTACTAAAAGCCAACATGGGTTTGTCAAAAACAGATCATGCCAGACAAATCTTATTGCATTCTTTGACCAAGTAACAAAATTAGTGGTCCAAAAGAATGCTGTGGATATAATTTACTTGGACTTCAGTAAGGCATTTGATAAAGTAGATCACAACCTACTACTTGATAAGATAGAAAAATGTGGATTAGACAGCATCACCACCAGATGGATTCGTAGCTGGCTGACTGGCCGTACTCAGCGTGTAGTCTTCAATGGAACTGCATCTACATGGAGGGTGTGTAGTGGGGTGCCCCAGGGCTCTGTTTAGGCCCAGTGCTCTTGGATGAGGGGATAGATGGGGAACTCATCAAATTTGCAGACAATACCAAGCTAGCAGGAATAGCCAACACTCCAGAAGACAGGCTTAAGATCCAGGAGGATCTTGACAGACTTGAACACTGGGCGCTGTCTAACAACATGAAATTCAATGGTGAAAAAAATAAGGTTCTACATTTAGGCAAGAAAAACCAAATGTACAGGTATAGTATAGGTGGTACCTTGCTCAATAGTAGTAACTGTGAGAGGGATCTTGGAGTCCTAGTGGACAATTACTTAAATATGAGCCAGAAGTGTTCTGCAGCTGCCAAAAAAGCCAACACAGTGCTGGGCTGCACTAACAGAGGGATAGAATCAAGATCACGTGAAGTATTAATACCACTTTACAATGCCTTGGTAAGGCCACACTTGGAATACTGCATCCAGTTTTGGTCACCACAATGTAAAAAAGATGTTGAGACTCTAGAAAGAGTGCAGAGAAGAGCAACAAAGATGATTAGAGGACTGGAGGCTAAAACATATAAGGAACGGTTGCTGGAATTGGGTATGTCTAGTTTAATGAAGAGAAGGACGAGGGGGGACATGATAGCAGTGTTCCAATATCTCAGAGGCTGCCACAAAGAAGAGGGAGTCAAGCTATTCTCCAAAGTGCCTGAAGGCAGGACAAGAAGCAACGGATGGAAACTAATGAAGGAGAGAAGCAACCTAGAACTAAGGAGAAAGTTCCTGACAGTTAGAACAATTAACCAGTGGAACAACCTGCCTCCAGAAGCGGTGAATGCTCCAACACTGGAAGTTTTTAAGAAGAGACTGGACAGCCATTTGTCTGAAATGGTATAGGGTTTCCTGCCTGAGCAGGGGGTTGGACTAGATGACCTCCAAGGTCCCTTCCAACTTTATTGTTATTGTTATTGTTATTAAAATATTGCCAGGCTATCTCACCTACTTTATATGGATGATCTGAAACTGTTTGGAAAAATACCATCTGAAATAGAATAGTGGCTCAGCATTGTCTGAAAATACAGCCAAAATATTGCAATGGAGTTTGGACTGGACAAATATGCCGCCCATACAATCAACAGAGGAAAAATAATGAAAACTGAAGAAATCCAGATGCTGTATGGAAATAACATCAAGAATCTATAGTAGATGAAAAGGATAACTAGAAATACCTGGGCATCCTTAAGGCTGACAATATCAAGCATGCTGAAATCAAAATGAAGGTGAAAAATGAATACATCAGAAGAGTGAGGAAGACCTTAAGGTACAAACTCAATCATGGAAATACCATCAAGGCAACCAACAACTGGGCAATTCCGGTCATTACATACACAGCTGGAAAAGTGAACTGGACTTCAGCTGTAGTAGAAGTCCTGGTTAGGAAGAGTAGAAAAATAATGACAATGAATCATGCTTTTCATCCCACAGCAGTATTGATAGACTCTACTTAGCAAGGAAAATAGGTCTGCAGGGAATGTTGCAAATACACCAGAAAGTTGAAAAAGAAAATAGGACGTTGGAAGGGTATCTGAAGGACAGTGAAGAAGATGCACTGAAGCTAGCAACACCATGAACTGTCCTATAAGAAAGACCAAGAAAGAGCCATGGTGGCGCAGTGGTTAGAATGCAGTATTGCAGGATAACTCACTGTTCACTCCAGGAGTTCGATTCTGAGCGGCTCAGGGTTGACTCAGCCTTCCATCCTTCCAAGGTCGGTAAAATGACCCAGATTGTTGGGGGGGGCAATATGTTGACTCTGTAAATCAGAGTCAGAGGGCTGTAAAGCACTGTGAAGCAGTATATAAGTCTAAGTGCTATTGCTATTGCTAAATGAAGAAAAGAGATATGGCAAAGCAAAGTATTACATATCCAACACACACACACACACACACACAGAGTCAAAACAGATAACAAGACCTTGCAATGGCCAAGAGCAGGAAAGTTGAAGGAAGAGGCAGATGGGCTAATTCTGGCTACATAAGACAAAGTTTTAGAAGCAAAGAAGCTGAAGAAGCAATGGACCACCTAGTTAGCTGCTACAAGAGAATTGCACAGACTGACTACAAACAATGACATGATAAAGTAGCAATAATGGTACACTGGAATATCTGCAATAAATATCACATGTCTGAAAGCAAGACCTGTTGGGACCACAACATTGACAAAATAATAGAAAACGAAGAAGCTAAAATGCTCTGTGATTTTAGAATTGAAACGAACAAGCACCTGCCACACAACACCATAGACTTAACAATTATTGATAAGAAAGACAAAACAGTCTGGATAGTGGACATTACAATACCTGTAGACAGAACAGAAGAGGAAGAACTGGAGAAAATTCACAAAATATAAAGACTTGCAAATAGAAGTAGAATGACTGTGGTGAAAGAAAACAAAGATAGTACCATTAGCAGTGGTGGGATTCAGCTGGTTCGCACCAGTTTGGCAGAACTGGTAGCTAATTTTTTGTTGCCCAGGCCCAGAACGGATTTCCAGAAGCGGCATCCACATAGAGAACCGGTTGTTCACATATTTGAATCCCACCACTGACCATTAGTAATGGGTGCCTTGGGTGCAATCTCAAAACATCTGGAGCACCAGTTAAACCCCAACGGCATTGACAAAATCACCATCAGTTAATTGCAAAAGGCAACTTTACTTGGATCAGCTTATATCCTGCAATGAAATCTTTATTAACAACATCTGCCTTTTCCAGGTCCTTGGGAAGGATTCGATAGGTGGATAAAACTGCCAAATCCAATCTAAACATCTTGTTGACTGTATGATGAAACACAATAATTTTAGAGCAGTAAGGAAATGGCCCACTTTATGGGGGGGGGGGGTGCTCACAGTTTAAGGTGTTGGGGGGGAAATCCTAAAATATGTTTATTCTACTGCATTTATATCTTCACCAAGATTTGTTTGATCTTTGCAGAGAGTGAAATGTAGAAAGAATTTTTAAAAAAACCATGGCAATCTAAACAATTGGAAACATATTGCAAATGTTTTTTATTTCACTGCCAGAAAGGCAAGTCACTGCAAGAGTCCACTGAAATGGTTTCATACAATATTGCACAATGATTCTGTTCTATGTTTATGTTTTCAAGTCATCCTGAAAAAGCACATGAAGTATATTTTTGTTTAGGTGAGAGGAGCTCATGTTGTTTTGTCCAGGAAATGTAACTATAAGCAAGTGGAACTAAATATTAGAAGATATCACCATCATCATCATCATCATCACCACCACCATTGTCTACCACTGCAGAATAAAGGCCTCTTCTGCATGTTTCCAACCAATACAGTCCCGAGCTTTCTTTTGCCAATTGGACCCACAATACTTGCTGATGTCATCGATCCATCTTATAACTACATTTACTAGGTATGCAAAACTTTAAGTTTGATTCCAAAAGGTGTTTCAGAACATATAGTGGCACCACTGAAGCATCTGTCTGCAGCTCTTTAAAGCAGCCATATCCTTTTCAGGGATCATGCAGCAAGTGTGAGACCTCAGGAAAAAATGCCGCTGTTTTAAAGGGCTATAGACAAATGGTCTGTTTGTGTTCCCATGTGCCTTTTCCAAATTATCCAATCTACCTATCTACCTATCTACATACCTACCTATTATCTATCTATCAGTCATCAGATTTGGAAAGCATTTGATCTTTGTGTGTGACTCTGGACAGCATACAACAAGAAAATATAGAAAAAATCATTATAAAAATATTAAAAGTTATTATTAAAAAGAAAAAAAACAGTATAAAAATTTAAAATACAACAAGGAGAAAGTAAACAATCAACCTCAAATTTAAATTAAAAAATTAAATTAAATTTAACGTATTCTCATCCTGTTGCCACCCATCTTATTTTTAACCTGGTTCCAAACACTTCTGTAAGCTCATAGCAGGTTGCTGAAAGATCAAATGAGCCTCTTGTCCCAAAACGGATTATATATAACAAAAAAAATATATTATTTTTGTTTGCACTGTAATACCTTTAGGAGGACTGAATAATTAAATATTGGATGGCTGTCATAGGAAACTCGCTTTTGGCTCAATATGTTCTGCTTATCTCATTGCTTGTCTTGTCTGTATAAGCAATTTGATGGAATGTATTATTTCCATGGGATGGTGGGTTTTTTGTTTTTTGGTCTGAAGCAGTGCACATAGGTGCATGTGTGCAAAGAACTGGATCCAGGTGCTGAAATGTTGAAGAAAAAAAATGGTAGCCCTGTCTTCCATCAATGATCTCCAGTGAGGACTCAGTGGTTTTGTGAGATCTCTTATGTAATTATGAGTTTCTGCCTGCATTATGTTGGTTAAGGAGACGTTACATTTCTGGAAACGAAAAATACTTATTCAGAATGGATGCACTGGGGAAAATGCACCTTTTCCTGTCCTCTCCCAAATGCTTGCTTTGGAGCTGTTTAACCATTCTCTGAAACTGCACATTTCTTTTATTCTTTTACCAATAAAAGAGTTTCCAGGGTATAAGGAAAAGGTTCCAGATCCACTCCATAAAGGTCACAATAGAATTGGGCTTACATCATATTAATTGTTGACTCTGATTTTGAAAAGCGATTGTACTGACTTTTGGCCTTGGAACACCAGTGTGGTATTTAGACAGATGTGAAAAGCAACAGGGACTTGAGCAGACATTGGAGATATACAAGAAGATACAGACGTTCTTGCAAAGTGATGCAATCAGATTATTACATTAGATTGCAAGGAGGCCCCAGATAACTTGTTATCTGTTTCTTTTTTAAAACATCTAGGGAAATTGCCCAAACTTCATCAGGTTGCCCTGATAAATTGTCATCCAGACAATTTCATGTTGTGTTTGATGCCCATGATCCTTTTGGCTCAGGGTGGATTATAACTAATGTCAAACAAGCAAGCAAACTTTTCTGTAAGTTCGGTAAAATCATACTTCTTGTAACCAAAGAGGTTTATTAGTGTAGAAAACAAAGGCAAAAAGATAAGATGTAATGAATGTATGTAAAATTATGTATAGTAGCATTGAACAGCCTCAGAGACATTTAGGTAAATGTGCATGTGTACTCTATAGAAAAAGTGCATTATAGTTCAACACGATGAGGAAATCAGCACAACCACATGGATAGCTGTTATATACAGAAGTTTCATTTCACTATAATCATTTATAGAAATGAATCATCAGGCACGTATACTACCATTAGGTTCTTTGGCATGTGCAGCCTCTCAGAACAAATCTGACACGTTGAGCAATCAGAGAAAAAGTAAGTGAACAAAGTAGCTTTCTCATCACAGGAAAACTTGGTCAGCTACGGTATGCAATCCTATCTTCCTGCTGTTGGCACAGAGATCAAGTCCTAAAGTGACCCCACAAAGATAAGACTATCTCTAAACCTAGACATTTTCTACAACCGTTGATGGACTAGAATCTATGGATAGAAAGGTCCACCACTCATCACAGCTCTTTACTCTAACTGTGGCTCCAACTGGATCCAGCAGGTAGTGGCTGTATGCAGTGGCTGTATACTTGGGAGAGGAACACAAATTACACCTGATTTCCAGAGCCTGCACAGGTTTCTTGCTAGCTTCATGTACAATTTAAAATGCTGGTTATAACCTGAAAAACCCTCTACATTTCTGTGTTCTGTGTTATCTACAGGACCACATCTCTCCACTAGAATTATCATGAACTTTTCTGGGGGAAGCAGATTCCAGCCCCTTGCCTTTTGTGGGAGGTTTGGAAATCAAACCAAGAAGCACTGTTTTCAATGATGGGGCCAGCCCCTGCAATGGCCTCTGACTGAGGCTCATTTGTTTCCAACATTAATGGCATTTCAGAAAAAATTAAAATCAGAGCTTTTCTGGAAGGCTTTTGGGGTCGGATAGCATGTATGTTTGGGGATTTTAATACATTTATAATTTATTGCAATTTGGTATTATTTTATTATTTATAACGAATCATCAATAATCTTCCTATGATCATGCTAGGATATAAATGTGATCAATTAATAATCTTTTTTTAAAAAAAGTCATGAAGTTGGTGACCTTTCAGACAGTGAAGGTCAGTAAATCTGGGCAAACAAACAGCATGCTGGTGTACTCCCCTTTTGCATTTCTTGCCAGTGGGAATAACTAAACTAATGATGGAAGTGCCATCTGCAGTTTATTTAGTGTACTGTCCAAACAGGGACCCTACCCCTTTCCTGTCCTAAGCCATCGTTTGTCCCTGGCTTTCAATACTATTCTTGCCTCAACATTCACTGGTAAGAAGAGTTGAAGCCCTCAAGAGTAAGAGTTGATGCAATCACAAACAAACAACAGGGAAGCAAGGAGTCACTCCTTGTACTAAGAAGTCTGTTTTACCAATAGAAGGGAATATTTGTAGCTTAGGGTTGAACAGTGGTGCCTTGGTGTTCTTTGAGCTCTGTTCACAAGTCTGGCTTATTGTGTTATCTCAGTGATGCTAACATGTCTCTTAGTAAGAAAACTTAAAAGGATAACCAGGCAACTGTCCTGCATTTGGTTAGCAGTTGTGAAGAATGGAATTCTCAACGTAAATATGATCATTTGATCAGATGCTGCAGTACTCCTTAATTTTTCTGAAGATCAATATTATTTAGTTAAGGAGTGGCCTTTTTCATCTTGATATTCCATAATGGTAAAAAGGATAGTTTTTGATTTTTGCATATTTTGCATATCCAGTAAGGAAGCAAATGCATTAATATGCTTGGCATAATGCAATACATTGCAACTATCCAAAGACATTTAGATAACATGCTGACACCAGGACAAAATGTCACATGCAAGAGATGAATTGAGAAAAAAATTGGAAGAGAGTTTGTCAGTATGGCCAGAAAATATCAGGCAGGGTATGGTTTGATCTCCCTTTCAAAAGTAGTGGGACTTTGAAATAAGAAGGGCTTAAATGCTCAAAGCACAGCAATTACTATTATTGAACTTATTTACCTTCAACCATGAGTCTGTGAGATAGATCAAGAAGCCTGGCAAGTGCTTCAGAAAGTGCTGGTCAGACACTACATGACCAGATGTCTCCACAAAGCCAAGGGTCCACTTTTCAGTGCAGATCAACCCCAAAGAGAGTGCATTGTTGAGCAAGCAGGTTGAGGAAGACATGTCCTGGCCAGCCTTCAGTAGTCAGTAGAGGCTGGTCAGATCCCATCCCCTAAATGCACCTTCACCAGCATTATGGAGAAATATCCTAGTTGATGTGCCAGAAGAAAACTGTCAGGAGAAGAAGAAAGACTACTTTTAAGGTGGAATAGCTGAATGTAAGCTCTCTGTGGTGGCCTTGGAATGAGATGAGGGCAGCATGAGGACATATCCTTTAAGAGCAATGAGTGAGAATCTCTGTGTTGCAGTTAGAAGGAAATGAGGATGAACCCTACGTTAATCTAATAGATCGATGGCTAATCAAATTTCATGTCTGTAGCACATGAGATCCACGGCTTCTTTTAATTAGATACTGGTTGAGATGAGTTGGTTGAGACTATGGTGTGGGTGTATTTGTTTTGAGGCAGCTGAGTGTCACATTCTCCTGTACTGTGCCATGTTGTTGTTTTTTAAACAGATACTTTTCATCCCAGGACACTCTGGCAAATGGCAACCACAACACAGAAAACAGGTGCAAAGAATCCTCTAGTGTTTGCTTCCTTTCTTCATCAGATGTGACCACAGAACTTTAGAGAGCAATGAAAACCATTCTCTAGGCAAATTCCTTTTCCTCTCCTTCCAACAAGATCCCATTTACTCTCTGCAGTCTAATTCCATTACTTATGCTTTGAAATTAATCTGCATGCAATCTGCTTTTGTAACACCACACAAAGAAGGGCAAAACTATAAAACATGGCTTTGCTGTGTAATAACACAAGATGTTTCTTACTTCATTGTTGGCCTTTTGGTTTGTTGTTGGAGAAACATTCCTCGTAGGAAGACAGCTGTACATCTATACAGCCATTAGTCAGGCATGTTCAAGATGGAACCAATGACAACAAGAAACTTTGAAACAACAATGTCTATTCATAACGTGGTTTAATCCGCTGGAAAAAGAACAAAGAAAAAGTGGCCCAGGATGAACTAAACTTAAAAACAGTGATAGTCAGATTTTCTTCAGTCTGATTCATAATTGTGCCATTAAATGCATGAAGATATCTAGTGGATATAAAAAAATAATCCTTGCTAAACAACTCAGTTATGAACTGAGGTGACCTCTAGTTCCCAGGATTCATGCAGTGGTGGCATTACACAGGGCTTAAAGACCACCCTAAAATCTGTGCTCTCATGATTTGAACTATGGGACTTTCCATATCCACTCTCCTTTGTCCATGAAATAGATGATAGAGAGGAGAGACTTATCTGGCTTGGAGATATACCTATAGCAGGGGTGTCAAACTGCCAGTCCGCAGGCCAGATGCGTCACACGGAAGCCGCGCCCACCCCATTGCTGGCAATGGCAAAACAGTGCCAATACATCGCGCGACATCACGTGACGTTGCAAGTTTGACATGTCTGACCTATAGGGTTCTCCACACACCTGTTTATATAATTCAGGTGAAAGGGCACTAAAAGGCTTGGGGATATGTCATGCTATCATCCTGGCTATATGAGAAGTGGGGTTTTGAAGGTCCCAAACTGTATCTAGATCAGGGGTTCATTGTGGGCCTTGCTAATCCCACAGCATGAGTAGGACATAAGACAATCCTCCCTACCTTTTAATTAAAGTAAAATTTAACTAAATACTAAATGTATAAAATGAAACAATATTCCCATAAATTTAATAATTATCTTTTCTACATTAACAAATTGCCATCTGAAGTCTGAATATTGTGGGCCATACCAAGTATTCAGAGAGTTTTTGCTGAGCTAAGACCTCAGTTTGTATACCCTTGATCTAGACTAGAGGAAGCAAGGAAGACATTCAGCAATTCCTTTCAGTTACAGTTTTTCCTATAATAGTTTCAAAAAATGGGCTGAAAGAAAGAATGAGCCTTCAGAACTTAAATACTCAGTTCCTAACACAACATCAAGCCTTTGATTTTTTAGAGCTGTTCTCTAACACTTCTCCTTTCATGAATGAAGGCGAATATATGTGTCCCAGGATAATGTTGCAGGATCCAATCTGGGCTGGTTACCGGGAACAGAGGTGTTATTTTCCAATCTGGGCTGGTTACCGGGAACAGAGGTGTTATTTTTTGAGCTTTTGGAATTGGGAGATCTTCTCTCTAGCCAAAACTTCTTCCTTTGTCTTTTCCTAGATCATTCTCAACTCAGCTGTGCTGGGTCTCCAAATTCTCTAGATCTCTGGCTTGAGACACAGAACTCTGATTTGTGTCCTCCTTGGGACTTCAGAGTCTGGCTTCTCTTCCTAGATGAGGAATGGAGGTCTACTTCAAATCTTTGCCAAAATAGTAAATAATTTCTACATTGCAACCAATGGCTCTAGTATTTGGCAAATCAAGTCTCTTGCACCAATGGGGGGGGGGAATAATTTACTTATTTAAAAGTTTTATAACGGCCCTTCATCATATCAGATTTCAGGGCAGCATGCAATATAAAGCAGGAAAGTCAATGATCAAACAGAGGTACAAGAAGAGGAGCCATCTTAACTGAGAGTACAGGTTTTTAGGCTGCATTTTTTAAAACCCCTAGGTATAATTCCTGGCAACAAAATCCAATAATAGCATACTAAATAACCCTAAATATACTCCTCTTTTCATGACATCCAAATCCATCTGTCTGAGATGGCCATCTGTCTGTGTTTAATGATAGCCTCCCCAATACATTATTTTTAAGGATTTTTTTTTTTAAAAAAAAAACAGTATTGGAGGTCCCATCACATCTGTACATATCTTATATGGTTTGGTATTAGAGCAGTTTAAGTGTTTTTCAATTAACAAGCCATGGAATAGGGTAGGGATATCAGTAGGGTAGGAGCAGTGTGATAGCTCAACACTTAAGATGCTGGGCTTGTTGGCTGGAAAGTCAACAGCCCTGGTTCAAGACCTGAGGGCTGCATGACTTTCTCCCATTCTCGCATTAGCTCCTGCCAACTTAGCAGTTCAAAAGCATGCAAATGCAAGTAGACAAATTGTCAGAACCCATATATTTAAAGGGCCTTTCTCCTCCTTTCTAAACCCAAATTGCATTCTTTTCTCTCCCTGGGTTCTGCCATACTCCTAGAGGGGAGGGGGGAAGCGCTTGAGGGTTATTGCCTTGTTTCCTCTATCACTACAATGTAACACTTTGCTGTTTCTGCATTTCTTCTTCTGTGAACTTTCTCACCCCTGTTGTCAGCTAATAAAGAGGGGAGGAGAATGGAATGTACCTCCGGCAACTGCTTTATCTCCGTGTTCGCAAGGGAAAGTGCGAAGAGCCACCTAAACATCGCTGCAGCCCGGAGACGGCCTGATGTTATCTCCTTTTTCCCCACAATGGACTTAACACCTTGGGATTGGCCTGTTTGAACTGACCGGATAAACCATGGGGTGGGGTTATGCTTGGGATACTTTTTACCTATTGATCTGGCAGGAAACCCTCAGATCCTGTCTATTATGCCTACTACCAGCTTCTCCTAATAAAAAAGCTCCTTTTGGAAGACACTGTTTCCACGAGTTCTACTTTCTTAGGATGAGGTATTGAAGTGGGCTCTGACACAAATAGGTACCACTTCGGTTGGAAAGTGACCACACTCTAGGATGTCACACTGGCCATATGACTGCAGAAACATCTTTAAACAGCAGTAGCTCAATGGCCCTAAATGGAGATGAGCACTGCTCCCTAAAATCAGCTACAATTAGTGCAGGGACTCCTTATGAGTAGAATATGGTTTAAAAAATTGTTAGTATGGTGGTCACAATAGTGTGATTAAAGTTCCAACTGTCTGTTGTGCATTGTGTGTGCAATGAACATAAAAATGTGTAGACCTTCAATTGGACCATCATGGCTACCAACTTGATTCTTTTGATCACAACCTATGGAAACCCTGGAAGAGAATAAGGCATCTGAAGGAGTAGGGTATATTGTTTCACCCCAGGTGATGTACACATGGATGCATAAACCCAATATATTATTTATTTGATTTCTATAGCTGCCCATCTCAACAAGTGGCTCTGGGCAGCAAAAATCATAAAACATAAGATCACTTAAAAAAACCAACTCATTTCGGGAGATGTTTGAGGAAACTGCTGGAGTGACCAAAAGAGATTAAATCAGAAATGAGACCATAAGAGAAAGAATTGGCCTAGAACCAATACTAAATTACATACAAAAACAGCAAATAAAGTGGTTTGCTCACCTGGAGAGGATATCTTGGAATTCCATACTGTACAAGGCATACACAAAAAGAGGAGAAGGTCAAAGAACACGTGGCAGACCCAGAAGATGGAGAGACAACAGAGTCCGCCAGAAGAGCAAGAACCAGAACTTTGTACTTCCCTCAACAGGAAGTACCTCCCCCAAAGAGGAAGTAAAGGAGGAGGAGGAAGTAGTAGTTATGTTTTTTTTTTAAAGAAAAGGATAACATTCCTGATCTTTGATATGTTCCAAGTTTGGGAGTGGCTCTGGTAATCCAAATCCCCCTTTCCCTCCTACCATGATGACGATATTTGAAGTTTGAATTAATTTGAAGTTTGGATTTGAATATTGAATTCAATATTGATATTGAGTTAATCCTGTATATATTTTGTAAATTAGTTTAGCACAATAAAAGGATGCTTTTTAAAAAATGATGTAACTATTCACCATTTTAGCATTAAACAATTTCAAATCACAACTTCTATTTCTGGGAACAGGAATTGCTATAATCATTTCATTACAGTCAAACTGGATGGTTTTTCTAAAGCGGGTGAAATATCTCAGGATAGATGGGGCCAACAAAAAGAGGAGCCAGGCCAAACTGATTTTCTATAAGTGTCAGGGTAAAGTAGAGTATTTCATATGCAATCTAATACTTTTGCCTTTTCTCTCACTTTAAAAATTACAATCAGTGGCAAGCTTTGGAATGGCTCAGAGAGGCTGCATACTACCTTGTAGTTGCAAGCTTTGCATTGCTGCTACGCATGAAGTGGCTTGTGGACAATAGAGATAAATTAGTCAGCACTGATGGAAGAGACCATGTAAAGCCTAATGGAGAGCAAATGCTGCCTCTGCACAATAAAAGAAAAATTTCCCCTTCCTGTGAGAAGAACAAATAATACACAACAGAACACATAATATGCAACAGAGGATCACAAGAAAAAGAAAAGAAAATGCAAGAAAGCAAAATTCATTAAGTAGCCTTCTCAAAGATTACTGCACAATGACATTTCATTCAATTCAGCAAATCATGGTCACTTTCAAGTCAAACTCAAGCTATATCACATTTAAAAAACACCTATCAGTGATTCTGGGAGGCATACAAGTAAAACATACATTAGAAGTTTTACTTGTATATAAAAACATAGGAGGCAATTAAAATAATAGATTAAAATTCAAAGTTAAAATGTTAGTAATCAAGTAATTTGCAAATTACTGGACACGAGCATGTAATATCCTGGGAAGCGATGTAGAAGTGGTATCTGTCAGAGCTGCTTCTGAGATTGATTGATTGACTGATTTGACAACTAGCTTGCAATTCATATATTTTATAATGGTCTCCCATCCAAGTTCTAACCAAACCAAACCCTGCTTAGATTTTTGAGATTAGCCAAAAATGACTAGATGGGACTTTTTGTGTATATGTGAACTCATCATGAATTAAACTTCATCTGAAGAAGCCCCAAACTTTACTTGTTTTGCACACTTGTAGCTGGGCTTCTAAATTCAGGCTGATGTTTACAGACAAGCAGATTCCTGATGAGAAAACAAAATTTGGCCCGAATTTGAACAAACTGGTGCTATTTGAAGAAACAACATTAAACTTTAAATATCAATATAAATTAGGATCATCAATTAAACAATGCAGTAGACACAAATGAAATACAGTACACAAATACCAGAACATTTGGAATTTGAAAAATAACTGGTCCAGTCATCAGGGCATTAATAGAGAATACATCATTACTATCACAATTAACACCATTTATAATTTTTAGAGTATGTATACATACTATTAGAGGGATAATATTACTGTGGGACTGATAGTAAAGCAGAGTCCTACGTATGCCCATAGAACATCTGGAAAAGCTTTCCCACCAGCTGCACCAACTGTTCCAGAGCAAGTAACTACCGTTTTGAGAAAGGGTGCTTCTCTTACACCAGAACTTACAGCAGAAGTCTCAGCAAAGCACATCTTCAAATGCTTTGCACAACACTAGAGTATATATGGCTTCATGACTTGGGATCAGTTACCGTAAGGATTGTCTTCTCCCAGTTGTTTCTACCCATCCAATTCAGTGAAGCAAAGTGTGCATGTTACAGGTTCTGTCAGCCAAGGAATGTCTGCTGGTTGGTTCTCTGCCATAGCCCTGGTATAGGGTTTCCTGCTTGAGCAGGCTTGGTCTACAAGACCTCCAAAGTCCCTTCCAATTCTGTCATTCTGTTGTTTTGCTATTCTGTTATTCTCTGCCATAGTCCTGGTATAGGGTTTTCTGCTTGTGTCTAACTTTTATGTTTTACTGTAAGTGTCCATGTTTGGTATTTAGGGTTACCCACAATCATTTAATTCAAATTTATCAACAAAAGCATTTTCATTTATGGCATAAGGAGGAACAAAGCATAGTATTAGAGTTATTGAGCCTTTTCCCACACTCTGCTCTTTAAATTGAACGCTCCTTGCCTGCACTTCCTGTTGAGCACAGCTGTTGCTGATAAAACCATCTTTTTTCTTTTTCAATAAGAGCTTCTTATTCACTGTTAAGAGTTCTCAGAAGAATCATCAGGTGTTCTGGCACACACGCACAAACCTTAATACGTTCCACATTCTGGCATGAACTACACAGTCAAAGGCTTTGCTTTTGTCATTGAAGGTGCAAGAATTCTCGAGCAACCAGGACTGGAAATGAACAATCCAAGGAATGAACCTCTCTGGACTCAGATTAGGAAGATTTATTAAGAAAGGGTTGGAGTGATAACACAAGACTCTTAGTGAGTGCTTTTCCTTTCAACTGAGAAGTTTCTGTATAGGCAGTCTGAAGCATTTAGAACAGGGGTATCCAACTTTGGCAACTTTAAAACCTGTGGACTTCAACTCCCAGAATTCCCCAGCCAGCTCATGCTGGGAATTGAAGTCCACAAGACTTAAAGTTGCCAAGGTTGGACACCCCTGATTTAGAGTCTCCTTTCTTGGGCTTGGGAGAGGAAGCTTGTCTAAGAAGGAGGGGAAACCTACATCTGCAAATAGTTTTGAGAATGGCCACTAGACTCCGTATCAAGCTATAAACCAGCTTTCATAGAAGGGAAAGAAAATCTTCTTGAATACAAATGTTTTTTCATGTATCCATCTTATGTTACTTGCTTGATGCCACATGCCTCTATCTTTTTCTCTGTGTTTGCCTCTGCTCTTCAGTGGAAAAGTTTAAGTAAAACTTTGCTTGCATTGGTTCAATGGCTGGGCATTTGGACCTTCTCCTCAATCTCTCTGGAAAAAAGGGGGTACATAGAATGAAAAAAGGGGGGGGGTAGATAGAAAAAAACTCCCACAGTATTGTTCTGTTTTTCGACACAGTTACTTGCATATTAACTGCTGCTTCTTCTGCAGCTTTAAACACTTTAATTGTACCTTGTGCTTTCTTTTTGACAGCCGGTTTATGGCCTGTCACACTGCACCTTCAAGTGGTGTTGATTCTTGAATATATTCTTATAATAATAATAAAGTTGGAAGGGACCTTGGAGGTCATCGAGTCCAACCCCCTGCTCAGGCAGGAAACCCTACACCATTTCGGACAAATGGCTGTCCAGTCTGTTCTTAAAAACCTCCAGGGTTGGAGCATTCACTGCTTCTGGAGGCAGGTTGTTCCATTGGTTAATTGTTCTAACTGTCAGGAAGTTTCTCCTTAGTTCTAGGTTGCTTCTCTCCTTGATTAGTTTCCATGGCATGGCAAAGCCCAACAATCATGTCTACTTCAAATGTGTTTGGCTTGCTAATTTATTTATTAAATATATATGCTGCCCATCTCACTATTGGTATTATAATAATAATAAAGTTGGAAGGGACCTTGGAGGTCATCAAGTCCAACCCCCTGCTCAGGCAGGTAGCCCTATACCATTTCAGACAAATGGCTGTCCAGTCTCTTCTTAAAAACTTCCAGTGTTGGAGCATTCACCGCTTCTGGAGGGAGGTTGTTCCACTGGTTAATTGTTCTAACTGTCAGGAAGTTTCTCCTTAGTTCTAGGTTGCTTCTCTCCTTGATTAGTTTCCATCCGTTGCTTCTTGTCCTGCCCTCAGGCGCTTTGGAGAATAGCTTGACTCCCTCTTCTTTGTGGCAGCCCCTGAGATATTGGAACACTGCTATCATGTCCCCCTCGTCCTTCTCTTCGTTAAACTAGACATACCCAATTCCAGCAACTGTTCCTTATATGTTTTAGCCTCCAGTCCCCTAATCATCTTTGTTGCTCTTCTCTGTACTCTAGAGTCTCAGCATCTTTTTTATATCGTGGTGACCAAAACTGGATGCAGTATTCCAAGTGTGGCCTTACCAAGGCATTGTAAAGTGGTATTAATACTTCACGTGATCTTGATTCTATCCCTCTGTTAATGCAGCCCAGCACTGTGTTGGCTTTTTTGGCAGCTGCAGCACACTGCTGGCTCATATTAAGTGATTGTCCACTAGGACTCCGAGATCCCTCTCACAGTTACTACTATTTAGCAAGGTACCCCCTATACTATACCTGTACATTTGGTTTTTCTTGCCTAAATGTAGAACCTTACTTTTTTCACCATTGAATTTCATTTTGTTAGATAGTGCCCAGTGTTCAAGTCTGTCCAGGTCCTCCTGTATCTTAATGAAAATGTTTTCATTCTATAAGCTCATTTATAAAGTATTTCAGTATGGTCTTTCAATTTTCCTTTAACTTCATTTGCTTTTATTAGACTTTTTCCAGGATAATCTTCAGTTTTCCTATCTTAGCTATATATTTTTTGTGGTTTTCTGATTTTTTAAAAAACTCATCTTCTTTCTATTTGCTGAAGTATCAAGAAATAGAATATTTAAGGTAATTTTTCTTGCCTAATGCCAAATGGAAATCTGTGTTCAGTTGTACATCCTTCCTACCACCAAATGGTTAGCTTTTGTTAGCTGCCAGAAAAGCTTGTTCTGAACCCTTTTCAATCATTTCCTCTTTGAAATTTGAAGATTTTTTTTCTGCTTTAGTTTTCATGCATAGGTTTATTGATTTTATATTCTTTCTCTGTATATGCCAAGTCATACCTTGGAGGCATACTAAATTACAGTAAGCCTACATATTTGACAAAGCAATTCATATTTCATAATCTGGAAGTATCTTAACTGAATTGCATTTCTTTTTTAAAAACAATTATTAAAATTTACATATATAATATAGTTAAAGAAAAAGTAATATATTAAATAAAAACATAGCAAATGTGAAAGAAAAAAGAGAAGAAAAAAAGACAAAATAAGGCAGGAAACATGAAAATATATATAAATAAATGGCTCCTGATCTTCCTCTTGGCAGTTATACATACAATTCTAACCAAGTGTGTCTCTCTAAGATTACATCATAATTCCCTTATTTCTATAACCTTTCTAATCAACCAAACCATAAGTTGCAACACTATTTTCTTTTTTTTGCACAAAAAAAATCATAAGGGGTTTCCAGTCATTGATGAATGTCAATAATGATCTTTTTTTCACGTCAGTATGGCCATCTCAACAAGTTCTGTCAATTTCACATACTATTCCATCTTCTGTTTCCTATAGTTAGTTTGATTGCAGAGTTGTTGAGTTTATGTTGCTTGGGCTAGTTAGCAATGAATAATTGTTCTTTTATAAATCAATTCATCTGCCATCTGAATTAATGCATTACCTAATCCAAATCTTCTTTTCAGTCCAAATTAGCTTATTTCTCTTTTTTATCCTAATCATCCATTATTAGTACTACGCCAGTTTTACAATTTATTATAGAATTTTTCAGTATCTTTAGTACCTATAGATACAATTCAAGAAAATGCACAGGCTTGTATAACATTAATGTTCACTGGATATTTAGTAATTCTAATATATGTAATCTTATTTGTTGGGTAGTAGCGAAGCATTTATTTAGCAATGTTCCTTTCAAGTATTATAGCGGTTCCATTTTTCTGTATAGTCTCACCCCCTAAATAATGTAACTGTCTGATATGTCTGTATAAATGTAGGGCTACTAGATCTAGCCTGCAAAAATCCATTAGGCCACAAGATGGCAGCAAAGAGGTACAGTACTAGCAAATTTTTATCCTTTGCTGCCATCTTCTGGACATCCATATTTTAGCATTGAGATCTGATAGCTCTAGACATTGTAATGACATGTTATGTTCAGCCTCTTTTGTTTCTAAATAGAAGAATTGTCAGCTTATTAATGGAATCAGTTATGACATCTGAGAATACCTGATTACTTTTCAAACTGTTAAAATCCTCATTGTCCTGCAAATGAAGTGCTCCAAACTTCAGCATTCAGAGCTAGTTGCTTAGCTCCCTCTTGAGTTCACATAAAAGCTTTTAGGTAGAAATAATTGCTCGTCCTTGCCTATTCTATTCTCCAAATTTCTTTTACATTTTTAAAAAGTTCCCATATAACAGTCTTTTTCAAACTTGGAAACTTAAAGATATGCGGATTTCAAAGCCCAGAATTCCAGAGCCGGCGTATTGGTTGGAGAATTCTGGGAGTTGAAGTCCATTCATCTTCAAGTTGCCAAGTTTGAAAAACATTGAGAATAGGAAAAAGACAAAAGAAAACTCTGTAAAAGGACAGAGTTTGGCATATGAAACATGTCAGTCCCTATCTTTAAGGACAGTCCCAAACTGTAGATAGAATTCTTGATTCACTCTTCGCGATATGCAGGTAGTTCTCAACTCATGACCACAACTGGGACCAGAATTTCTGTTGCCAAAATAAAGTGGTTAAATGAAACATGCCTGATTTTATGATCCTTTATGACCTTTTTTTTGCCATGGCTGCTAATGAATTATTGGAGTTGTTAAGTGAGTCTCATGACCATTAAGCAAAGCTAGCTTTCCCCATTGACTCTGCTTGTTGGTGGACATCTGAGAAAATCGTAAATGGCAATAGCATGACCCTGGGATGCTGCAACTGTTGTAAATACATACTGGTTGCCAAGCACCTAAAGTTGGACCACGTGACTGTAGGAATGCTGTGACTGTCATAAGTTTTAGCACCGGTCGTAAGTCATTTTTTCAGTGCCATTGTAATGGTTGTAAGTCAAGGACTACCTATTAGTGTTACATATCCAGGATATGAAGCAATGACATAATTCCCAATGACATAATTCCCAATGTTCCATCCTGATCAGTTCAAGGTTGACTCAGCCTTCCATCCTTCCAAGGTCAGTAAAATGAGGACACAGATTGTTGGGGCAATATGCTGACTCTTTAAATTGCTTAGAAAGTGCTGTAAAGTACTGTGAAGTGGTATATGTCTAAATGCTATTGCTATTAAACCCAGCTGAAAAGAAATTAGTACCCAAATGCAGGCAAATAGTAATGTAAGCAGGGCTTACATTTTATTTTATTTTCATGTAGATGCTGGATTTCAGAACAGAACAGAATACCAGAGTTGGAAGGGACCTTGGAGGTCTTCTAGTCCAACCCCCTGCTCAGTCAGGACGCCCTATACCATTTTAGACAAATGGTTGTCCAGTCTCTTCTTAAAAATTTTCAGTGTTGGAGCATTCACAACTTCTGGGGGCAGATTGTTCCATTGATTAATTGTTTTAATTGTCAGGAAATTTGTTTGGTTGGGTGGCCTATAGTATATACCTATGGAAATGTCATTTCCCCCCCCCTTTTATATTTACCCAAATGCATTCAAGACAATTTCATCATTGTTGTGCTCTATTTCTGTAGAGATGTAGTTATTTCTTATGTATAGTGCAACTCCACCTCCTCTTTTATTTGGTCTCTTTCTTTTAAATAATTTAAATCCCTCTAGCCGTATTTTCCATTTGTAGGATTCATCCCACCAAGTTTCCGTAATGGCAACAATATCATATCTGCCCTCTTTTACTTGAATTTCTAATTCTATTTATTCCCATACTCTGTAGCATGGGTGTATAGACCTTTGAGTCCTTTTTAACTGACCCTGTGTTTACTTTTTACATAACCTGTTTTGTGCCCACTTCCTTACCACCTCTTTGGTTAGTGCACACGGTATGGCACACATTATCAAAAGCAGAGTTGTCAGGGTTGTTTTTCCCATTGACCTAGATTATTATCATCATCATGCATTAAACTTCTGTGCCCACTTCTTTCCCACCACGAAGCTCATCCATAGCTTCCCATGCCGCCCCATCTATGTTCCCCAATTGTATCCATGGCCTTAAGGACAGCATGCCATGTAATGCCAGCCCTCCTTTAACTTCTTATTTTTGTCCTTTCATATGAAGAATTCCAATGGGAACCCTGTGACGCCCAGAGACCTGTTCTCTGCCTCATTTGTTCTTGCTGAAGGATTAATTCAGGCTCTCAGAAGAAGCTGAGCTAGTTGAGCTACAGGAAAAGGGTTAATTCCAGGCTCAGTTGCAACAGATGTGCAGGTTAGAAATGAGGCATTCGCTGCTTGTCAGCTCGAAGGACAAGAAGGTGCCTTGGGGAAGGCATCGCTCCACACCTGGGCTGGAGAACTGGAATCAGTCCCAGACGAAGTTTTTTTCCTTTAAAAAAAAAAAAAAAAAAAAAGGCTTTTTCGTACAACAAGCATGATTATTTTCCCCCAAGGAGAGAAAACGATTTAACTGCTTGTCTTTTAATGTTTTTGTTACATTTTGTTCTGCTCGATCTTGCTATCGTTTTGAAAACCTGCTCGTTCCCATAAAGGTAACTGTTATCCATCGGACGGGAAAACAATGACTTTGTGCAATGGCTTCAGAGGATTTCCTTCCTGAATTCTGAGGTTGGTCCTTTCATTGGCATTCTGTTAATGCCTGAGCAGCATGACAGTCCTGTGGTGGGATTGCGAAAGGAACAAGACCAACCAACAGGCACTTTATATCTATATTAAAATTATATGTTGCCCATTTCACTGTTGGAGTGATTCTGGGTAGATTGCAAGTTACAGTTACAGTTACAATGAATAAGAATGAAATTGGGATATTATTGGCTGAAATGAATAATGCTTCCTCTCTCCTTTCCTCCCCTTTCCTCTCCCCCTCCCCTGTCCCCCTCCCCCCTCTCTCCCCTCCCCTCTCCCTTTCTGTCTCTCTCCTCCTCCTCTCCTTTCTCCTTTCTCCTCTCCCCTCTCCCTTCTTGTCCCTCTCCTCCTCCTCCTCTCCTCCTCCTCTCTTCTCTTCCCTCCCCTTCCTGGATTCTGGTGTTTTGGTCTGACAGATCTTTCAGAAAAAAGTTTACAAAATATTGCATTCATTATTTTTTTTGCAACTTTTCCCAACGAGGGAGCTTTTGTTATGCAGTTTA
Source organism: Azemiops feae (assembly GCA_023970755.1). NCBI lineage: Eukaryota > Metazoa > Chordata > Lepidosauria > Squamata > Viperidae > Azemiops > Azemiops feae. The sequence goes on from JALGBA010000136.1 coordinate 1,911,294, forward strand.
TATATACCCTTTTTAGTAAAAATGTTCTTGATGTCTTAAATCTTTTCACAATACAGATCTTTATTAACAGGAGTTTTTCTGACATTAGGTCTTTCCCCCCATAACTTTTATAGGTGGCTAAGTTCTAATGAGTTTTCAGACCCTAAAAGTGGAGGCAAAAGCCTGGCCAAGTTAAGTGAATGACACTTTAAAGCAGGGGTGTCAAACTGCCGGCCAGCCGGCCGGTTGCATCATGCAGAGGCCACGCTCACCCCAGCTCTGGCAAATGCGAAAAAAGGCACGATACTTCGCAATACATCATGTGACACGGCAAGTTTGACACCTGTGCTTTAAAGAGACAGTTTAATGCCAGAAAGCTTTTGTTACACCACAGTTACAACCAAAATTGAATTATATTGTTGAGACTTGGGTGGAAGCCATGAGCACTGTAGAAGAAACATGTAATAATAATAATAATAATAATAATAATAATAATAATAATAATAATAATAATAATAATAATAATAATAATAATAATAATAATAATAATAATAATAATAATAATAATAATAATAATAATAAAGTTGGAAGGGACCTTGGAGGTCATCGAGTCCAACCCCTGCTCAGGCAGGAAACCTATACCATTTCAGACAAATGGCTGTCCAGTCTCTTCTTAAAAACTTCCAGTGTTGGAGCATTCACGCTTCTGGAGGCAGGTTGTTCCACTGGTTAATTGTTCTAACTGTCAGGAAGTTTCTCCTCAGTTCCAGGTTGCTTCTTTCCTTGACTAGTTTCCATCCATTACTTCTTGTCCTGCCCTCAGGCGCCTTGGAGAATAGCTTGACTCCCTCTTCTTTGTGGCAACCCCTGAGATATTGGAATACTGCTATCATACTGCTATGTACTTTAAGAAGTGTACTATACCAGCCAAGGTCTGAATCTGTGACATCTCCATCCTCAAAACTTTGAGGTGAAGGAAAGAGTCCTGGAGATCTGTTCCAAACAAAGTGAAATAGGTATGTAGTCTGACTCAGTCAAAGGTTTTATTTCTTGATTCAGAAATTGGAAAATAAAATGGCTGATTTTCATGGCAAAAATTATCAAACCTAAATTTGAAACCATTTCATATATAATTGGTGTATAATTGGTGGTTTGCATTACAGAGAGAGAGAGAGAGAACAAAAGAGAGAGGGAGAGAGAGAGTGCACGAGCGAGTGAGAGTTTAATGGCCACAAGGAAAGAAATGAGTAAGCTACACCACAGTATCAGTGACAAGAAGCTGATGTGGTAATGCTTAATTCTCTAAATTCTTGAGGGACCTTAAAAATATTTTGGCTCAGATCCAACAAAGTGTTCAGGAAACATAACCCTTTTTAGCAAGACATAAGCCACCGATCTGAATTGTTTGGTGAAAAAATAAGCAAGAAAAAAATTCGTGCAGCTCACTCACTCTGGCTACTGATAAATTGATTAGATAGTTTTGTAGGTTTACTTAGCAACCCCTGTTGGCATTGGCAACTCCATCACTGAGCAAAGCATCACATGATTTCAACTTGTAATTTTACTGTTGGCGTTGACTCAACATTCAAGTGTGCTTGAAAAAGCTGCTGGTGGATCCCCACTTTTGGGAGATGAATGAAAGAGAGGCTCTAAGGCAGGGGTCTTCAAACTTGGCCCTTTTATGACTTGTGGACTTCAACTCCCAGAATTCCTCAGCCAGGCCAAGTTTGAAGACCCCTGCTCTAAGGCACTGCTTCTCAGAAGTAATACTAGTCATTTTGGATGAGCTCTTAGTAGAAATTAAGCTAATTTCTACTCTAATTGCTTTCAGGAAGCAGATCTTATCTTGGATGAAGTTCATAAACAGTTAGGATTAAGATAAGATAAGATAACCTTTATTGTCATTTTTATACTGTGGGCACAACGGCACACACATTGCTTATGTTCTATAGATTTATATGTTCTAATTGTAAACCAACCATTAATTATTTTAATTATTGTATACCTGTGAATCATCAAGCATTCTTCAGGACTGCGGCAGGATGTCTGTCTGTCTTCCAGGCCTCGTGTATTAGCCATTTCATTGTGGTGGATCCTTTTTGAATGTTCTGACTCTCTTCTTCTTGAGCTTTTTGCAACCCAAACTAAACTGATATATATGAGATAAGCTAGTAATTAACTCCTATTTGTTAATTGTTTATCTAACATTTTTCCTATTACTTTCCCAGCACCCCATAATCTCCCATATCAAGGCTATCTCCCTTGGCATCTGCCAGGTTTTCTACCATTGACCCTTTGTGTGAAATACTCTTTTAATTAAAAAAAAAGGGAAGAAACTGGCACGATGTCCAGCAAAGCACATCACCTCTGTTTCTAAGAATGCCTTTCCATCTCAAATTAGTCTCCTAAAGTGGTAAGTGAAGAGAAGCGAAGTGATAAGTGAAGGGACTGGACAGCCACTTGTCTGAAATGGTATAAGTTCTCCTGCTTGAGCAGGGGGTTGGACTAGATGACCTCCGAGGTCCCTTCCAACTCTGTTATTCTGATTCTGAAGTGGCTACAAGCCAACTCCTTGCTTGGATCCAGTTCAGTGAAAGGATAAAGGTAAGCAAGGTTAGTTGGGAGAGGTAAGCATAGGGTTCTGATTAATTGGTATACTATAAATTGGATATAGCTTCCATGGCAACTAAGGGCGAAGACCTCCAACAACATATTTAGAAATGCCACAACATGTTTTTAAAACTTCAATAGAGTTGCTTCAACACTGAGATGGGCAGCACATAAATTTAATTAATAAAACTCCAAATGTGGCCACTGGAAATTCTGGCTTAACTTACCTTACAAGATGTGTTGGGTGGTTAATAATATTTCTGCAGGTGAGCTCTGAGAAAAACAAAGAAGGTTCCACTGCAATCAATAAAGAAAGAAAATAAGGATAAACCTACATTTACTTTCAGAATTTAAAGTGCAATGTGTATTTAAAATGCAAGGCTTCTTTTTTAATGTCCCAACTATTCCTGAGGCCCTTTGCAAGTGGTACGTTTGCAAACCGAATGCTGATTTTATAGAACAACTATGAGTCAGATATCATGTTTCCAGAATTGTAGATATACTTGATTCAGCTTCTGTTTTCCCCCTATTCCTTGCCTTCTGCCCCTCTCCCCTCTAATCTCTTTCCCATATTACTTTTACTACAACCTCCTGCCAATTTAGTTCATTTATTTTATGTTCTTGATACTTGCTAGGCAGCCAGATTTTCACCCTTCATTTTTTTTTCCCAGTTGGGTTTCTCCTTAGGTATATTGCTGACTTCTTCTTTGGTTTCTGTGGATGACAAAAAGAGCAAACAGTTCTTTCATGTACCCCACAATGAATCCTTGTAGACCAGGTTACCTAGTTTGAAATCCTAGAGCCACTTGAAGCCTGTGATAATCTCTGTTCTAGTTACAACACAGCTGTAAAACTTAAGGTGGACAAGGAGGAAACCTCATAAACAGACAGGAAAAATCATATCAATTTCAGTTTTCATCCTGGCCTAGGTTTCTTTTGAAATGCACATCAAAGTATGACTAGTCACTTAGTGAACATTTGAAGTTATGATGGACCCTACTTATGACCTGGATATGAAGTTCTGACTGTCACCTCCCTGACAATCACATGACCAAATTTCAGGTGCGCAGCAATATGGCTGCATTAATGGATGGTTGCTGCATTCCCATAGTCCCATCACCACATTTTATTATGGTTTTGCTGAAAACTGGCACCCACTATTGGTTTTCAGCCAAACCCTACCATAACAAACCATCGGTTCACTTAACAACCATCATGTTTGCTTAACAAACATGGTGTCCACTTTATGACCGCTGCATTTGCTTAATGACATTGTAAAACAAGGTTGTAAAATCATGTCATGTCCTAACCACTATGACTTATGACCATGATCAGCGGGCTCCATTGTTTATGACCATTATGACTTTCCAGTAGGGTGGGGGTGGGGGGAAGAGGGGGTGGTTCTGTGTGAGTGGCAGGTGCATGTGCACCCGCAGCTCCATTTGTGCAAGCGGCGGGTGCGTGCGGCCACTGCTTGCACAAATGGAGCTTCATGCATGAGCGTGAGTGGCCGCTATTCACACAAGTGGACCTTCATGCGTGAGCAGCCACCACTTGTGTAAATAGAACTATGTGTATGAGTGTAAGCGGCCACCACTTGCGTAAGTCGAGCTGCACATGTGCATGTGCTCACCCGCTGCTTGCATGGCCCAGTTCCAAACGGGTCGCAGCCCAGTAGTAGGCCGGGGGTTGGGGTTAGGGTTGGGGACCCCTGACTTATGACCATGATGGGCAGGCTCCATTGTAGTTGTAAGTTAAATTGGTAAAATTAGGTGTTGCTAATGGCAGGAAAAAGGTTGTACATCCCTGCTACAAATGAACCTGGCTTCATTGATTTAAAATGTTTTGCTTTTTTAATTATTTTTCTTTTTATATTGTTTCTTTCTCTGTTCTGCTTAATTAAATAAATAAAGGTGGATACTTACTAGCTATAGATTATATACTGCATATGCTAGTTTCTATCCCCTTTCTTCATAGTTTTATACATCTATAGATCTCATTGAAATAAATTGCTAAAATTTGGCAACAACTTGCCAAAAATAAGTAGCAGAATTTTCTGTCTTTTTTTTAAAAAAAAAATATCATTAAAGGAAGAAATAATAGAGATGTTTAAAATTTCTATTATATTAAATGTGCTTTTTAAAGAATCCCGCTAAACTCTAAAAACATTTTCACCATGGAACTAAAAATGCTGGTTACCTTTCCATGCCAGAACATACTTTTCATACTTTCACAGGCTGAATAAAATATATATTTAAGAAGAAAAGTGTGCCCTCTTTGTATAAATTTTACTGTAAACCCCCCCCCCTTTTAAAAAAAATTAAAGCTTTGAATCATTTTCTGGCATTCTACACAAATAAGGAAGAAAAGACTAAGAACAAACTTATTCCCCTTGCATTGTTCTGGTTGTTTTGAAGGCCAGTGTAGTATAAATAGTTTTTCAGACAATATATAATCCTGGAAAATCAGTAATCCTTCCAATATTACTGGAGCATTTTCTGTATATTCAGCTAGCTACAATTTGTAGGATTTCTTGGGTCCCTTAAAACAATGGCACCCAACCTTTTGGGCACCAGGGGCTGGTTCCATGGAGAGAAGTTTTTCCGTGGACCAGAGGGGGCGTGGTTTCACATGCCTGCATCCCACAGATGGGGCTTCTCTTGTTTGCAGAGCCTGGTTTCTGGCATGCTGTGGCCCGGTGCCGGTCCACGGCCCGGGGGTTGGGGACCACTGCCGTAAAACATATTGTAGGAAGAAGATTTCAAAAAGATGTGATTACACAGAGTAAATTCAAACTGAGAAGCCATGACATAGTTCAGAAAATGATCCCCAGTCAGCAGGAAGAAAAACAGGAGGCAAGACAGTCCTCAATACAGATGGTAGTAAGCACAAAACAGGTCTTCAGTAATGAGAAATTTGAAACCAGTGAATAAGATGCTGATGGGAAATCTACATTGTTACATCTGCTTCTCAGATTAAGTGAAGTGTGTCTTCAGTATGAATTGAATTAAAATTATATTCCTTAATTTCACAACACATGGACAGGCTTAACCATAGTTTCAACTGGGAAACTGTGAGCATCCTAGACCCGTGGTGGTGAACCTATGGCACGCATGCCACAGGCGGCACGCAGAGCCATCCCTGTGGGCATGCGCACCATTGCCCCAGAGGGAGGCGGGGCCGGGCTGCTCCCCTCCCTTTCTCCATGTGCGCCAGCGCTCTCGCTCTCTTTCTCTCTGCACTGGGAGTCAGAGCAGCTGCAAGAGCTGGGCAGATCCAGGCTGGATGGTGGAGGCAGGGCTTTTTTTGTCATACAACACAGGTTGTATGAACGGAAGCTGCCAGCGCGAGTCCATGTATGCCTGCAGAGCGATTTCACCCCCCCACGGATCGGGCCACTGGGGGGCCGCAAAATCACTGCGTGACCATGCATCCGAGCTCCGAAGACTTGGAAAAGGCCTCTTCTTCCTGGATCTATGGCTGTAGAGTGATTTTGCACCCCCCCCAGCCGATCCAGGCTCCAGAGGCCTTTTCCAACCCTCCGGAGCCTGGATCGGGCCGCTGGGGGGGCGCAAAATCACTCCATGGCCATGCATCCAAGCTGGGCTGGGCTGGACTGGCTGGACACGGAGCCTCCTCGCTGCTTCTTCCCCCGTGCTGGCCACTCCCACCCAGTCTTCCATGACCACCATAGCCACGCCCACCCAGTGGGCCACACCTACCCAGCAGGCCATGCCCACCCGGCACCCGGCGATACATAAGTGGGTTTTGGGTTGCAGTTTGGGCACTTGGTCTCTAAAAGGTTCGCCACCACTGTCCTAGACCAAGCCAACTCCAAAAATTCTAGAGAATTCCTGGAAGCTTGACACTCAGACAAATTAACAGGCACATAGATGTAAACAACATCTACAATACCATTCAAAAGAGACAATAAAAAAGTCAAAAAGGAAACAAAAAGATCAAACCACCTTTTCACCAGCAGTGAACACCCAGATGAGCAGAGATTAACACCACAATTAACATTAGATTTACAATCAAGAAGCAAACAATACCCCAATCAAGGAACTGCCAAACAGGCTAACAGCCTAATCAAGGAATTACTAAGAACACTCCTACCCACACTGACAGGGCAAGCCACTGATATATAAAATGAAGCAAACCTCAATCCCTGCTAGCACTGAAGATGTTCCTTAGTTTGGTAATGAAACATCTAAGAAAACAACCAAGCTCAGAGAGCACCCAGGACCCCACAATTCAATTCTCTTCTATCGGTAAGCTGCTCAGTATTTGCTCAGACTGTGGTTCCGCTCCCCCAGAAGGGATACTTGGGAATGTAGGATACTTCTACATTCACAGCTATTGTTGAATAGGCAGGTAGATCCTGTGGTTAGGATGGCCCTTCCCACTTCTGACTGGTGTACCAGTTACAGAATAACAGTTGCAAGGGATCTTGCTCAAGCAGGAGATCCTATAACATTTCAGACAAATGGTTGTCCAATCTCTTCTTAAAAACCTCCAGTGATAGAGCACCCACAACTTCTGGAGGCAAGTTGTTCCACTGATTAATTGTTCTAACTGTCAGGAAATTTGTTCTTAGTTCTAGGTTGATTCTCTCCATTCTCTTCCTGGAATGTGAGGTCCTGGCAATAGTAATTCATGCTCATAATACCCCCACAATGGATTACTGCCTTGTGTTCTATATGGGGTTGTCTTTGAAAGCTCCTTGGAAGTTAGCTGACAACAGTCCACCAACTGGGGACTGAGATTTGCTGAAAATAAATATGACCAGAGTTGTGAGCATTGCATTGGTGCTTAGTAGACTTCCTAGCTCAACTCAAAATGCTGGTTGTGCACTGATGTGGTTTGACTTTCAGGATAAGCTGCTTGGAGTAGATTTGCATTCAGACTGGGATGTAAAAGGAAGAAGAGGAAGGTATAATTTCTCAGGTTTTATTTCATACTCATAGAATACTGTAGTTAATGCTGATCATCTGGATGCTGCCCTTCCTAATGGCTCTTAGGGAGGCAGGAAAAACAGAAGTATTTCACAAAGCTTTTAATCTATGATGTTTCTGGATTGAACACCAAGGGAGACAGATTGTGTTTATAGTTTTAATGGAATATTTTACAGTTTTCATGATTTTATGGGTATAGGCATTCATGTGGAGTGAACCATGTATAAATATTGCAGTAAAGAAAATATAAGCTACCAAAATATAAGCTGTTCTTTGCTTCATATACTTTAGCCCACCCAATTAGAATTCAAGACAGCCATTTCCAGTTTGTCTATTTTATTCCAAAAATGCTTTTGAGGGCTAATTAGGTAGTATACAAGAAGAGTTAAACACATATGCATTCATGCACACACAGAGCAAACAAAATAAAACCAATAAAATAGCAGCCAGATTCAAGCTAAAGAGTTGCAAGAACTTTAAAGGAATGAACACTTTTAAAAAACTAATGGTGTTAAAGATGCACCCAAAAAGATTCCATGCTTCATTCGTGTTCTTTTCTGATGGGCAGTATCTCTGGATGTGACCATAAAAAGTCACTGGCTGAGTTCATATGTTATTCTAAGACATGGAACTTCTCAAAGTATAAATCACAACTCATTGTAGGATTGAAAGCAACTTAGTGGGGGCATATATTGTTGTTTAATAAGTGATCATTTGCATTAGTTTTGTCTGGGCAAACTCAGAGTTAGTTTTGATAGTACTCTGCTTGCTTTTAAAAGTGTGCTTCTAAAAATGTGCTGCTACTTTGCCTTGGAGTTGCACAAATCCCTTTATCATTCTAGGGCAGTGGTGGCGAACCTATGGCACGTGTGCCAGAGGTGGCACTCAGAGGCCTCTTTGTGGGCACATGCACCGTTGCCCCAGCCCCGCCTCCTCCCATGGCCCCCTCCTCACCAGCAGCCCTCCGGAGGAGAGTTGCCCCCAGGCACGGCCCACGCAATGCTGCACAGCCAAGGACATAGTAGCCGGGCAGCGGGGACAAGACTCCGCCCTTGCATCCCATCGCGCGCAGATGATGCTGCAGGGCACGGGCAGAGGGCATGGCCACCATGGCGCTGCTGGGCTGCCTGGGTGATCTGTGGCAGGCTGTGGAGGTGGTGGGTGGTCCAGCGGGCACGGCGGAGCGGGGACAGCGGTGAGGTGGTGGTTTTTGGGCACTCGGTCTCTAAAAAGTTCGCCATCACTGTTCTAGGGTATCATAGTATCACAGCATTTGAGAATCCCTAGGGGAAACCAAAATTTGGTTTGTTCAGAGAGAGAGAGAGTTAGAGAACACCCTATTGTTAAAAAGAGATTCTCAATCTCTACAGAGAACAGGGACACACATTTTGTAGTGTCTTGCCTTGTTCCTGGTTTGTTTCTATCCTTGCCCAAGCATTGACTACATCAAAATAATATTTCTGATCATGCTTAGGACCTGTTTTTCTTTAATCCTTAACCAGAATGCCAGGCCAACAACAGGTTGTGTCATTCTTTATTCTTTTTTTTATTTTTTATTACCAGATGATTCAAAATCCCAGTTCTTGATTAAACACAAAACAAAACAACAGAAATTGCAAAACTGTGCTGAAGTGCTGCACTTTCTAACAATTTACAGTATCTGGAGCAAAAGCCATAATTCTTGTAGGGTCCTGAGCTTGCTTAGAATGGTGATTTCTAGCATACATCAGGAGAATTATATAGAGCCAGTGTCTTGTTTCCAATTGTTATGGAGGGGAGAAGAATTTGGGAAATAATGCTATAGTCTTTTTAGATTATTCCATGATGAAATGTTAGAAATAATTCTGTTAATGTAAACCAACAGACTTTTCTAAGTTCTGGGTGGTAACAGATAATCACTGGATGGCAACAGCAAATTAGAGTTATTATGTACCTTTGCTGCTATCCAGCACAAATTGAGATTTTGCAGCCCAGAGTGAGCAAGCCCTCATAAAAACAAATTTGGGAGGCCAGCAGAGCCTGGGTTCTGGAATTCTTTGCAACTCCTTAATAATATCTCTGTTCTGAATTATTTGATGGAAAGGGGGAAGGAGGAGAACTTAGAAAGAAGGAACTGGCAACTTTCTAAATCATTGCCCACCTGCGTTTCCCAGAGGGAAGCATAAGGGGGGGGGGGATTTTTTTCTGGACTTAATCCAGAAACTTAAGGAAACTTTCTTTTCCTTAATCCCTAGATGGATCTAGCCAATTTTGAACTCAACATTTCTTTTGATATTTTATTTATTTTATTAATTAAATTTGCATAGCTGTCCATCTCACAAAATGTGACTCTGAGCAACATGCAACGATCAAATAAAAACACCTATAAAAGCAAGAAATAATTAAAAATACATAAAGTCCAGATTTTAAAAATAAAAATTATAAAAACAAATATGCCAGCCCTAGGCAAAGGGAAGATAAAAATGGGCCCTTATCAAAGGAGCCATCTGAGCATATCTCCAGTTCCCTGGGACCCCCAGGCCTGATTACATAACCAGGTCTGGAATATGTCTGAAATATAAAAAGGAGTGGAGCTAATCTACTGTCAAGGGGAGAAATGTTCCATAAAACGGGTACCATAGTAGAGAAGGCATGTCTTCAAGGACCCCCATCTGATGGTATTCACAACATGCTCTCTCTGCCAGATCTAGTGGGGTGGGATGATGTAATCAGGGACAGATGCTCTCTCAAATAGCTCAGTCCCATGCCATGAAATCTTATTTTCCTGCACCAAATTTGATCCTATTCTGTTCAGTTTTGGAGAGTTATTTTGCTGACGGACATATAGAACCCTTAGCCCTTTATAGAAGTTTTTTTCCCTTATTGGATAGGGAAGAATAAAAGAATAAATCTGAATCACGAGTGACGCTGAATGGGGAAAAACAGATGCTACGTGGATGCTCAGTGTGTCAAGTAATCGTTAACCTTTAAAAAAGAATAGCCAAAATGCAACCAAGAAATGCAAGCTTTTAAAACAAAATTTACTTGTTTTTAAATTAATTTCCCTTCTGCTGACTGCTTTTTCATTTTAAAATAGTTATCTGGCATAGGTCAAGTTGTTCTGAACATTTTGCCATACATACCATTTTTAATGAAGGACAGTGGAAGAATCAGTTTGAAAAAGCGGCAGACAAAACAATTGGCACACACAAAGGTATATCCAGGCAATTTGGGGGAACATTTGAATTATTCTTTTTCCGCAAACTGTGACTCATGAGCCAAATGCAGCTCAAGTGTCTTCTATACTTTAGTCTACTGGAACTTCATAGGCAGAAGGAAATTTAATAAAACTTGTGGAAGATCATTATATGCAGCTTATTGTTCAGGTTGCGTTTGAAAATTCAATTTAGCATTTGATTTTTTTTTTTTCAAGTTGCCATGCTTCAGGAATAACCTGAAGAAACTGGAATTCAGCCCTCAGCCTTCTATGTAACCCTTTTTATCATTAAAAATTGATCGATCTTGGAGGACCTCACAACATGGACTCAGAATTGTTGAAACTGTTCTGATGACATAATGCTGGCACTGATTATGGCTAGGAAGGGAAACAAGGAGAATGGCTGGAACTGACATGAGGAATTCAGGAGATAGGGTTGTGTGTTGGGTTATTACTTCCTCTTCCTCCTGTCATACCTATTTGTATTTTGGCCAAATGACAATGCTTGGCTAAGAACCATGAAGTTCTACTTCAGCATGAAATACCTGTATGTTTCAAGGGGCCATAAAAGGGACAATGATTATCTGCTATAACAAAAACTAGAGAAACATATTGTAAGTCTGGCTTCTGTCGAAATCAGAGGCCATTTCCCATGGAGGAGTAATATAAATAAACATGACAGGTTGACTTACATCATTTTATTCAAATATATACAATAGGTTTAGAGCATCTTAACATGTCTACTATTGTCTCTCTGCTATGTGTTTCCGGCAGTCATGAAATGAGAAGAAACAGCGGGTTGAAGGACTGGGGGAAGGTGCAGATACTTACAGAAAAGATAATATGGAAAGATTATAGCCAGTGTCTGTTGAATTACAGAACTGGAGCAGAGAAGAAAAAGTAGATGTAAAAAAGAATAGCAATAACAATAGCAAAAGCAGTTAGACTTATATACTGCTTCACAGTGCTTTACAGTCCTCTCTAAGTGATTTACAGAGTCAACATATTGCCCCCAACAATCTAGGTCCTCATTTTATCGACCTCTAAAGGATGGAAGGCTAAATCAACTTTTTGCCAGTGACAATTGAACTGCTGGCAGTCAGCAGAATTAGCTTGCAGTATTGCATTCTTACCACTGCACTATCACAGCTCTTGTATTCTATTCTTCAAGGCAGTAGAGAAGAGTGAGCTTCCATCATGGTGGATAATACTGTCAACAGGGAATAAAATATATTTTAAAAAATAAAATATAAATAACATTGTGGAGGAATGCACTAAAATGTAACATGTAATGCAACCATGGACTCCTCATTACCCTGGGATTCTCAAGTCTGTTGAAAAAGAAATCACATATTAAGGGATTTCTGGAAGGACAATAGGGTCAGAGTTAATCTCATCTCAGGGGGAATGGGTACCGTCAAATGGAACTCATTAGCGATGGAATCCAGAACATGACCCTCATGTCAGTCCAAATGATAGCAAGGGCAATTTTACAGGTTAGTTTAGAGGGGATAAATGAAGATGACATAGGCACTTGAAGACATGTCCTGTGAGGATAGGCTGAAAGTTGTTCAGTCCCGAGGAAAAAATACTGAAGAGAGACAGGATAGCCACAATTAGATATGTAAAGGAAGCTACAGTCAGTCATCATTCAATAAAATAAACTTCTTCTTTGCAAGGTAGTCTTTGCTTAATGACTACCCTATATAGCAACCATTCAAAGTTAGATGGCACTAAAAGTAATTTTACCAACAGTCCTCGCACCTGTGACAGCATCCCAATGGTCACATGACCCAAATTTGGATGCTTTACTCTTTTCAACAGAGTAAAATCACAAGTTGTGATCACATGATGTGTTGCTTAATGACTGCATTGCTTAGTGATGGAGCTGCTGGTCCCAAGTGTGGTTGTTAAGTGAGGACTATTTGTATATTAATGCTTTGTAAAATGGACCTTCAATGGACCAGAACATAATAATGTTTGGACAAAAATATAGATTCTTAATAATACTGTGCAGGACAGCAACATCTGCTCCCTTAACCATCTCCTCCAAATCCTGACTGCCAGCTCTAGTTCTTCCTCTTTGTTGTCTGTAGAAGCAACATCTTAAGGAATTCTAAGAAACATAAATGCGAAACAGGAGATTTAAGCCATCGAGTCTGACTCCCTATTCAGTGCAGAAATCCAAGAATTCCAGAAAGATGGCTGGGATTTAACTTCTGGTTGAACATAGCTAATGAGGGTGTGTATGAAGATTCTCAATCATCCAGGTCATGGTTGTCCCAAAGGTGCTTTTTCCAAAAGGCAACTGGACTTTTTTGGTGTTTCTTTTTTCCTTGAAAATGTTTCCCTTCTCATCTAACAAGCTTCTTCAGTTCTTGGATGAGAAGCAAAACATTTTCAAGGTAAAAACACCAAGGAAGTTTTTGGAAAAAGCACCTGTAGGATAGCCATTGGAGGCTATAGATCCATTGTTAAACTGCTCTTACTATAAGGATTTTCAGTTGGAATTTGCTTTCCTGAAACTAAAATCTATTGTTCTGTTTCATATTGTAAGGATGACAAATGATCACTTTATTTCGTGCGGTTGGGGAAGAGGAATATGGCTTTTTCATGTATTTGTACAAAAGAAAGGAATATATGCTACCAGGGTAAGTATACAAATGTACAGGTAAAATGTATGGATGCACACTTTGGTATTGACATTTCAGATGTGTGAATGGGGTTGTTGGAGTTATCTGTTAGATTATTTATTCATTAAATTTATTTGCTGCCCATCTCGTTTCGAAGCAACTCTGGATGACTTACAGCATAAAAACATTAAAATAACCTGGACCCATGCCATGCAGATTAAGATCCAACATTTGTGTACTTTATTACTTTCACAGATTAGATTAAAATAAACAGGCAAATGTTGAATAACATCATTTTTACAATGATTGGAGTGGTAACCACAATATATCTAAAAGTGGCTAACTAGCATGATGTGCCAAATGTAATTACAGAAGCAAGTGGCTTCTGTGCTTTTTAACCATCTTACAATTTTTCAACTGCTGGTCAAGATTGCAGAGATAATGTTTAAATGGTGGGAGATGATGGGCAGCACAATTAATCCTATATTTATTTTTGGCCCACAACATAAAGCCAGATAATGTTTTTGGCTCAAATCTCACATATCCCTCCAATTCTTAAGCCCACAGTCTCAGGCTGGAACTGCTATAAAATTATCTTTCCATTGTATAGCATTTCTTGATTTATGATGAAATCCAGTGCAATCTAGCAGATTTAACACAGCTGTGTGATCCTGGAAAGTATCATATTTTGAACATTAATGTTTTTTGTTCACTGGGTTTTTATCCAAACCTATTTCCTACTATGGTAGGCAGACTAGTATGATTCCATTAACCTCTCCTCACGGTTTCTTTACGCAAAGGAATAAATGCTACATTGCGAGGGTTCGTGCAAGCCGTACAATGCAATGAAATGAAATGTCATCCAGTCCATTTGATGACAAACTCAGAGGAAATTTATTAGCATAATATACAAAACAAAAATCCTTTAGAAGCCAAGGAAGGGCAATTCTGTTTGTTTCCCTTTTAAGGCGATTGTTACTAGCTTTTAATTTATCCCACAGTTTAAATTCTAAGCCAAGACCACAAACACTTGGCATTTCAAGAAAGTTCTGCAGGAATGGTCAACATATGGAAATTTTAAAGAAAATGTTTTTGCTCATAACAAGCAAAGATGGAATACAATCAGGACTGAAAGTATCTGAAAGTATAATTCCAAACCAAGCATGCAATCTAATTGAATGGGTTCCATTCAATTGCATGGTTGGTTTGGAGTTTTACTACCAGATATAATTGTAGCACATATTTGAGGGAAAATGTGATTCAGAGCACTTCCCCATCATTTTGGAAAGGGTTTTCTTCTGATTAGGAACAAATCAAAAGTTTCCAATTTTAATGTAAGTGAAGATAGCTTGGCTGCTAGAGATCAGACCAAAATGAAAAGCTAAATGATTGTAAAAGGTGGTTTCCACATACCTGTACGCCATAAAGGAAGAGAAGATGGAAGCAGAAGGATGAAAAGCCCATTTCTCAAGTAGTCACTATATAACTGAAAAATATTTGCTGATGGAGCAAAGCAAAGAAATCAGTACAGTCGAATGAGGTAGCAAAAAAAATATCTAAGGTTAAGAAGAATACTGATTCTCCAATAAAATTGGGTCACCAACCAAGTGTTGTCCACCATGACTAGTTCAATCCCCAAGTCTCCCTAGAAAATCACCTAGGCAGAATTGACTCCAATCAAAAGTCACTGCAGAAGCTGAAGCATATCTTACAATGGTACTTGTAGAAGGATGTTCTACTTACTCAAAGAATTTATTGTGGTAGTTAGTGAATGATGAAATAATTATGGGTCTGGGGAGGCAGTGGCATGAATACTTTAGAAAATATACATATATACATGAGAGAATATTCTACTGTTTCCTACCATTGTTTGCAAGAACATTTTCCCCCAGACTTTAAATTGCAATCAATTTTTGCCTAACTTGGCAAGGATGGGATGCTTTGAGAGGATCTAGATATTTGGGGTTGGTGTGTATGTGATTTCAGTTTCTGAAATGATCATGTCACAATGGTCAATCCTCCAATAGGCAATGTTAGAGATATACTAGTTTATGAAGATTGTCCTTCATGCCACAGTTCCATCTACTGTATATGATTAGTTATTGTATGAATTGGGTTTTAAAATTGAATGGCAGGTTCAGAATCCAATTGAAAACAGAAGCATGGAGGGATAAACCTTATTTCTTTGCCCCTTAATTTGCATTTCATCCACATTTGGAGCTCTATTCATGCAGTTCACTTACATATTGGGGAAAGGGTATCTTCCAGATTGGTCTGCAGTTCCCATGGGTTGCATCCAGCTTCCATAATTATGTTGCTACAATTCAATCTTTGGCAGGGGGGTCCCCAAGCCTAGAAATAAGGAAATGAATGGGAGTGGGAGGCCTCTGGAAAACAAACTATTCCCATTCCCAGGGCCTCCTCAGTCCCTCAAATTACAAAAAACAGGCCAGAATATTTCAGTTTTGGCTTCAGACTAGCAGGTCCATGATTGGCTGCAGCTCTAAATCTATAGAAATTGTCCATCTTGCTGTATGGGATGAAGGAATAAATAAAGCATTCTTAGGAGATTCTGCATGATATTTAAAATCTATATGGGGTGGTAGATACCCTTTTCTTACAACCAACACATTTCATTACTTCTTCCTCTTGTGCATAAAGGCAAAGCTTTCTCTTTTTAGCTCTCTTCTTTAAAAACTCATTTTCCATTGTTACCATTTGTGGGAGATGAACAGGATGAGCCCACGGGCAGGGTCAAACTTGTCATCAGTTTGGAGTTGCTGTGCTCCCACAAGAAACTCAAGTCAGGCCCCATGAATTCTGTTGACCCCTAACTAGCACCAATTTGGTTTGCCCATTAGTAGATCAGATTCTTGTGTATTGCTTGCATGTAATAAACTTTCATGTTTTGAACTTATCTCCTGTAACTGGTTACTTGCGCCTGACACATATTTTCTGACTTCCCATTCACCTTAAATTCTCTGAATCAAAGGCCTTGGAGGAAAATTATATATATTTTCTCTTTCTCTCTTGTGTGGGACAATTTTAACCTGGGCACTGAACAACTTTAGAAAAAAAGTGTGTATTTCATGGGTCAGACACCTACCCTCTTGGGATTGGATTCTGTTCTCTAGAACTGCCTCCCCAGAATCTGGGCAGGCATTCTGTTTTCTTTTTGGTATCTTCAGAAAGTTTCCTACCTGCCCACGTGTTTCAAATATGTGTTGAATCTGTACAGTGAATATCTCGTTCTCTGGCTACCAGTTTTATTTTTTTATCTTTTATGAAAGCCTTTGCTGAACGATTACAATAAATGTTAAAATAAATATACAAGTGACCTTTTGCTAGACCAGAAACAACAGTGAAGGCTAAGAACATGCCTGTTGCTTTCTCAAATACCAAGTAGCATGTGTTTTTCTGGAAATGCAGTTCAAACAACTTGGCATCCTCCTGTCAACATTTGTCAAATTCCACTTTCCCTACTGGCAACCCATGACAATTCCTTAGATTGCTAAGTGATTTCTAGCTTCCAGCATCCATGCCCTTCCCTTGGTGACTCACCCAGATTGGAAGATTAATGTTTTTATAAGCAATCCAGAACATTTTAATTTGTTTGGGTTTTAACAGCTGGGGATAGGCAGACATAGTAGTATTTCAGATTATTACCCCTTTAATGGGTGTTGAGAAGCTTCAGGAGCATAACATTCCAAAATATGGGTTTCCTTTGAAGGATTGCTAATGGCATCTTCTCTGTTTAATTGATAAAAAGACAAGCAGAGCATAAAAAAAACTTAAGCCACATATGCATTTTGGTAGGCAACATGTCAAGGACACTCATTCCATCACTTTGCTATGAAGAATTTCAGTGTTTTTTAAAAAAATAATAATCAAGTAATCCTGGGATAATTTTTAATAAAGGAGGAAGCTTACCACATTCTTCCCAACCACAGTTCTAATAAAAATAGATTCCCCCACCAAACACATGATAATAAACATTAGAAAAGTTTCAATAGTATAGGAATCATGGGAGAGACATGTCTATGGAGATTTTTAGTCATCCAGGTGCTTTTTCAAGAAGCAACTAGACTTTCTTGTTTTTCTTTGAAGATGTTTCGCTTGTTATCCAAGAAGGGACATTGGACGGACAGTTGACATATGCTTGGGATTTCAATATTTTTCCTAGGTTTCTACCTATGAAGGAAAAGTCAATCTTCCCTTCTTTCAGCATGATAATTCCTGTGAGAAAAACACGTAAGTGGTTGATGTTCATTCTGTTGCTGTTACATTAGAGTCATCCCTGTTTGATCCAGAAGCCGAACATGTACACAGCTACTTCTTCTGTTCTTTTAGCGAGGACATTCATTTGACCCTTTCTTTGTTTTTAAAAGATTCTGAACTCTTCAACCTTTAGAAGACTTTCCCAAACTATGTTGCATTTTATTTTCTAGACATAGCTCCAGCATAACATTCTATATTCTGTAGGATTTATCAAAAAACACCATTTGGCTATTTATTTGTCAGATCCCTGATTTTGGTCAGGCATAGATTTAAGACAAAACCACAATGTCAGATAATTTTATTGTAATCAGACAATAAAACAACAATAAAACAATCAGACAACAATCTCACAGCAATTATATCGACCTTTATGGGAAATACCATCCTATGCATGTGGCTGACCACAGTTGTACATTGGCAGAACTATATAAAATGATCTTGAGTGCTGGATAATATATTGAATAATATATTCACTTCATATGAAGATAATGAATTAGTGGAATTTTAAGTAACAGATGAGAAAAGTAAAGAACTTATATATCTCCAGGGGGCAAAGAATGAGAAAGCTATGGAGTTTTATTTATTTATGGAAAAAACTGTTTATTTATTTATTGAGAAAAATGATTTGAGAAGAATGGCACTGATTAACCAGCAAAGCAACCAAGTGTGCATATCCTGAGACAGTTTGCATGTCACAAATTGTGCTACTATTCTTGAACAATGGCCAGATTATTTTCAAATATCTATACTGAGAAAGCAAGTATGTGCCTGAAGACCAAATGGAGGTCTGACAAGAAGGTGAAGAGAAATTAAAATCAGAAAAATAAAAGATAGTTTCCAAGCTGTACATAAGAAACATTTTGCCAGAGTGTAAAGATGATGGTGATGGAGAAAAATTCACTAAACCTATTTTACTGCCATCACACATTTCTAAGCCTTGTAATTCTTCTTCTGGACCGCTCAAGAAACTCATTCAAACTGAAACAGTATCTTGAACTATCCCAGAATAACCCTTGGTGAGCATTTCTAATGCATTCATAGAGGCCTTCCAGTGTCCTTCTTCATCAGTAACCAAGACATTTAGGTCAGGGGACAGATGAGCTCTGCTGTTATTGGTGATAGGTCAAGTGTTTCCTTGGGCACTAAGGGCTGCTTGATGGCAGAATGGGACAATTTGCTGCAGCCAACTCGCCACAGCCAACTCACCACGGCCAATTCACCACAGTCAACTTACCGTGGCCAACTTGCCAGGGGACAATTCACCATGGCCAACTCACCACAGGCCAACTCACTGCGGGACAATTCAATAATCCAAGTTAATTATTTAAAATAATTTAAAAATTATTTTAATTTTTGTCATTCGCATTTTATTTTGTCCTTCCTTTTGCATCCTTTTTAAAATGATTCTGTTCCACCATTTCTTCAAGATTAGGGTAACTCTTGTCCTGCAGCAAATTGTCCCATGGTGAGTTGGTCATGGCAAGTTATCCCACAGCAAGTTGGCTGCAGTGAGTTGGCCACAGTAAGTTGGCCGTGGCGAGTTGGCTGTGCCAAGTTGACCACACTGAAGTTGGCCCAAGTTCTGAGAATGAACCGCTTCTTTGTCCTTTAGGATAAATGAACTAACACGACTCCCCCAAACTTAAATAAAATTGTAATGAATTACAATTACAGTTAATGTATTGATATGCTTCCTTTATAGAATTATTCATTTAGGATTTTACTAATGTATCTCTTTGAAAGTTCTTGATTCTTCTCAAAAAATATAATAAAGATGGAAGAAGAATCCTAACCCTAATCCTGGTATACTGAGTTACAGAGGTGGAGAAGAAAGAAAAGGAGAGAGAGGGGGGGAGGGAGGGAAGGGAGGGAGGGAGGGAGAGAGAGAGAGAGAGAGAGAGAGAGAGAGAGAGAGAGAGAGAGAGAGAGAGAGAGAGAGAGATGATTTCCTAGAAACAAAACAAAAGGTTTTCTGTTGTCCGGCAAGTTGGCCGTGGCGAGTTGGCCATGGTGAGTTGGCCACAGTGAGTTGGCCATTGTGAGTTGTTTGTTTGTTTCAATCTTGTAAGCCCCCCAGAGATGCTTGTTTATGGTGAGATTCTATATACATTTTATGAATAAATCTTCCTTGGCTTCTTTGTTATGTTGTTAGTTGAATACTTCATTTGTAGATCAGCATCATTATATTTAAGGACCTCTCCTATGAAGATCTTTTTATGTACTTCTTGCTTTGTAGATTTACATCTATATCCACCCTAGTTTTAAAAAATCCTATTAGGCAGACACACATCTTTGAGGCCCTAGGGATACAAATGCCACCCCCATCAAAGTCTGTGGTAGAAAGGCAAAATTATTAAATATATAGGAAGTAAGCATGTGAATGTTACTGTATATGAGCTTCCACCTTCCAACTGGACTTTATTTTTACATATTCTCCTACTTTTTAAACTATCATGCTTGATTAATTGTTTTAAAGAAAATATTTTATCTTGCATAAATCTCCAGTCCTAGGTTATCCATTTTCTTTTATTGTATTGATGAGAAAATCATGCTTTTTAAATGCTGCTATGACCGATGTAGAAATTCAAGAGACATGATTTTTTCCTCTGAGCAAAAGAAAACATCATAAACTTTATGTCATGTTAAGACAGCATGGTAGTGGAATGAGTAATATGAGTGTTATATAAACTGTATAACCTATGTTTAAATATTTTGATTTACACTATATTTAGACATGGCACATAGCCAACCAAGCTTACTGCTATTGTTATTCTAAAAAAAATACAATAGAGATCAGATAACTCCTTGGATTTAAGTAAAAAAGCATAATTGAAAAACTCCTAACTGTTGTTTTTTAACATAAACATCACATCACATCTTGTCTTATTAAGTTTGCTGGAAATCTGCAAAGAAGTCATTTATTTCAGCTTTTTGGCTAAAATCAAGTGTATTATCCAAGTGAAGTAATCTGGAAAGGGGTGGGTTTTTTGCCCACAGGAGAGAATAAAACCCTTCTAAAATTGTAACAAAATCTGTAATTCATTTTCAGACTGCTCCTCTACTGCTCCTGATCGTACAGAATCTGATCTACTGATCTCTGAGGATAGTGAGAGCTTATGGAATTAGAATCTCTCCTTCCTCCTGCTAAATATATTGTTGTCAACAGGAAAAAGGAGAATAAATTGAATTTGATGAAGTGAACAAATCCAGAGTTGGGTCAGTTCATTCAAGGAAGTGGCTGAAATTCCACTGATTGCAGTAAGTCTCTTAAATGACAAAGTTTTTTTTTCCTGGACTGCAGCTTGGATGTTAACTAAAAACACATGCTTTGGGGCTAATTTTTTTTAATTGATCTGTCAATCAAATGGCACAATCTCTTTATTCAGTTCTGGTAGTGACATGTATGTAAAATCATATTATATATCATCTTATTAATATTTCCAGAAATCTGTATTTATAAACAAGCTACAGCAGCAATTTGTGACAAATGAAGATACCAACATGATATTGTCCTTGTAATTAATTTAGACAGTTACACAATCTGTAGCTATATGTGGCTAGCTTATAGTATTTCTAAGTATGCAGACAGAAGATTTACAGTTCTCTCCTGCAACCTGTAACAACCATCCCAAAATTAAAGGACCCAAACACTCTCTGTCTTAGAACTTTTTGTTTGTGTGATGCATCATAACTCCTTCTCCCATTGAACTGTACTACACTGGAAATTGCAGAACTGGCTTTCTAAGTTAGAAAAAATGAAAGAGATGTTTCTATTCAGTGTACTTTCAAAGTTTCTCCATGTTATTTGAATATTTTTTTAATGTTTATGTCTGCCTTCACCCACAGAAGTAAATAATGTTAGCAGTTGGTTGATTGACTCTTGCATAAATAAAAAAATAGCTTCTGTGAGATCATTCCTTCCACTGAAGGGCAGAATCATGAAGATTAATAAAAATAAATTCAAATAGCATTAAGGAGAAAGAGACTGTTTTTTTGTAGCATGCATGTTTCTTTAACATATATACATGTGAAATAATAGAATATGTGTCAGTAATGGAATACAGAAAAAACACAGATTATAACCAGATATGTCAAAATAGTGTTTTTCATTGGTTGGTTTTTAGCTTGAAACTTTCCCAGGCTGTCACCTTTTGCATTGTTTTTTTCCCCTGAAATTTGATGACTGCCAAAATATGTTCTCCCTTAAAATTTGGCTCCTGTGAAAATGCTACTTCAACCATTTAAATTCATATAAACACAATAAACTAGTTTCTTCCCCCTAGTCATTCAACAGCCAAAGTCCCCCCAAACCACTATTATGGAATTTTAAGAAGATGTGAAAACTACCTTTTAACTGAACATGCTATGTTTTATGTTTTCAATATGGGAATTAAAAATATTTTTGAAATAATGCTAAAAGTATGGGGTTTCTGTGGGCCCTGCAGGAAATTCCATAAAATATCCAGTCTATATCATCGCAGCATACAGCAGTAATTGAATGAGTTCCAGTCTGAACATCTCCAGATGTTCCATAGAATATCATACATGAAAAAGATAGCACATTCTGTACAAAGTAACAGATTCTTGTTTATATTTAGCTTTTATTTGTGTAATAACCAGTATTTTCTTGGACTTCTAGTTGTTACAATAACCACAAGGAACTGCCTGGAATTTCTTTATTAAGTTGGGGAGGTGACAGAACCCATATGCCTCACAAAACCACTGTAATTAAGGGCAGATTGACACTTACTTTTTAGACCATCATCAGTATGGGTTGCCCAGCATTGAGTCCAGCAATAAATGAATGGTCTTCCCATTCTCAGCTAATCACAAATGTAACTGTGCCTATGTGTTGAGTTCCTACTTCAAAAGTGTTGTTTTTCATCCTAACTTTCTTAAACTCTGATGGTCTGAAACATGTCTTTCGGATCTAGTGACAGTCCCATCTCTGATCAGTTCCTCTGCTTGTCATGCATCCTCCCTTCTAGCAGCTGGTTACTGCGCTGTCCAATCACCATTTTTAAAGTATCTTACAATTGATCCAACAGGGCATGTTACGTCAATGAAGTCAACTCGTCACCTTAGATGAGTTCAAATCACCAGGACCAGATGGATTACACCCAAGGTTCTGAAGGAACTGGCAGATGTGATCTCAGAACCACTGAACTATATCTTTCAAAGATCCTGGAGCACTGGGGAACTATCAGAGGATTGGAAAAGAGCTGATGTAGTTCCCATCTTCAAAAAAGGGGGGGAAAATGGATCCAGGAAACTACAGACCTATCAGCCTGACCTCAATACCTGGGAAGACCTTGGAAAAGATAATCAAGCAATGAATCAGCGAACACCTAGAGGCAAACAAAGTCATTACCAAAAGCCAACATGGGTTTGTCAAAAACAGATCATGCCAGACAAATCTTATTGCATTCTTTGACCAAGTGACAAAATTAGTGGACCAGAGGAATGCTGTGGATATAATTTACTTGGACTTCAGTAAGGCATTTGATAAAGTAGACCACAACCTACTACTTGATAAGATAGAAAAATGTGGGTTAGACAGCATTACCACCAGATGGATTTGTAGCTGGCTGACCGGCCGTACTCAGCATCTGGTCCTCAATGGAACCGCATCTACATGGATCAACCGCATCAACTATTTGGATGAGGGGATAGATGGGGAACTCATCAAATTTGAAGACAACACCAAGCTGGCAGGAATAGCCAACACTCCAGAAGATAGGCTTAAGATACAGAAGGATGCTAGACTGTATTAACAGAGGGATAGAATCAAGATCACGTAAAGTGGTAATACCACTTTACAATGCCTTGGTAAGGCCACACTTGGAATACTGCATCCAGTTTTGGTCATCACGATGTAAAAAAGATGTTCAGATTCTAGAAAGAGTACAGAGAAGAGCAACAAAGATGATTAGGGGACTGGAGGCTAAAACATATAAGGTAAGGAACGGTTGCTGGAATTGGGTATGTCTAATTTAATGAAGAGAAGGACAAGGGGGGACATGATAGCAGTGCTCCAATATCTCAGGGGCTGCCACAAAGAAGAGGGAGTCAAGCGATTCTCCAAAGCACCTGAAGGCAAGACAATAAGCAATGGGTGGAAACTAAGCAAAGAGGGAAGCAGCCTAGAACTAAGGAGAAATTTCCTGACAGTTAGAACAATTAATCAGTGGAACAACCTGCCTCCAGAAGCTGTGAATGCTCCAACACTGGAAGTTTTTAAGAAGAGACTAGACAGTCTGAAATTGTATAGGGTTTCCTGCCTGAGCAAGGGGTTGGACTAGATGACCTCCAAGGTCCCTTCCAACATCATCATCATCATCATCATCATTATTATTATTATTATTATTATTATTATTATTATTATTATTATTATTATTATTATTATTATTATTATTATTATTATTATTGTTGTTGTTGTTGTTGTTGTTGTTGTTGTTGTTGTTGTTGTTGTTGTTGTTGTTGTTGTTGTTGTGTTATTATTAACACCATCATGTTAAACTTTCCTCAGTTGTGTTTTTTCACCCACTGGAGACTTTTACCATCTCATTCAACTCTTACATTTCCTAGGGAGCATGCTCCCTTTGTTTTCCTATTCTCAAAATACTCCAAAGCTTTCCTTCCCTTCCTCTAAAGTGCAACATTGGCACTTTAGTTTCAGCAAATGCTGCTTTGCCTCTATAAAGCTGAATGCAGTTCTTGCTACAAGGCTTCCATGGAGCTATCATGAAATGTAGGAATGAAGGAATAAGCTGTTCTCTTTGCTTCAATTCCCTTTGTTTCCCCTGCAAATTACATAAATAGTCGCATGCAGAAGATGCCAATTTACAGGTCATATACTCTGTATGGAGAATAATCAAATTCTCAAGATGGCAGTGAGATGGATCCCCCCTGATGCCGAATGACTAAGAGCACGCCCTCAAAAACATGGCAAAGAACGTTCATAGATGACTTAAAGACTTTAAAAATGACATGGGAAGATGCTGAGTTACTCAACCAAAACCGAAAATACTGGAGGTCTCTTGCTGCCCGATATGCTACATAGCATGGGAGGATCTAATGCTAATTTGCTTTAATCAAATTAGCATCGATGAAATAATAATACAATAAATGGAGAAAAACAACCAAAAGATTAGTTCCAAAAGAGAAAAGATGGGAAGAGATTCATGTGTGTGAACATCTGGAAAAGCAGAGGAAAGATATAGAAACTAGTGAAGGGAGAGCAATTCCTAAAAAGAAAAACAAGGCACTGGTAGACTGGTCAATACTTGAGCTAGCTAGGGAGATTCACCTTCCTTGAACACATAGGAAACACAAGTTGCAGAGGAACAACCAATTAGATCCTGTGGTTTTAATCCTATAGTCACAGACTGTGCACCAACTCAGCCTCATCACCAAATCACTGCATTCTGGACTGTAATGCTTAAATTCAGCTTTAGAAACAAGTGGGAGCAGCACAGGAGACAAGTAACTTTGGCTACAGTGAAGAATTGTCCTAAAATCAAAGAGGCTGCTCAAGTGGAGAATGATACATGATAAAAATGAGAAATCACAATAAAGCTAAAATCTAGATGCTTAGATAGTTTTGGGCACCAGATATAACTCAGGACTATGTCAGTAACCAGGTATTCTGTTAGTCCTCTGATAGAAGGCAATGATTCAGTCCATAATAATTTGGGAAGTACAAATTAGGTTAGGATTTATTTTGAAATGCAGATTGAATAAAATATTTTCCAATCCCTATTTTACATTCATAGAAATTTTACTTGACTAGAAACAAAGAGGGAGGCAATTTGGGCCAAACTGTTCTTTCTTCTGCCACATGTACAGCTTCTCAATCCACTCTTTCTAGAATAGGGTTAGAATGCTAAGAGGACTTGGAGCTACTATAGAAATCTCCTCTGCTACTTTGATTCATGGAAACTAAATGTAAAAATCCTCCTGTGGATGGAAGGATAAAGTTGGTTGCAACTCAATGATTATATCTGAAAACATTTATGGCCTGTTTGGACAAGAAGAAATTATGAAGATAGAAGAACAGAATGAGGGGTTCTCTTTTGATGCCTATGCTCAAGCAGGTAATAAATTACAACTAGTCACAGATCCTTTTAAATTTAGATACCTATTCTGAGAAGGTTGTTGGATTCAGTGACCCAAAAGGGCTCTTCCAGCTCAATGGTTTTACCCTGAAAATGGTACTTTTCATCAGTGATAATTTTTTGTTTAAATTCTATATAGTTAAGTTGAGGAACCCAGTGGAAGTCAGCACTGAAGTTTACAAAGTTAATATCGTCTGTGCTTTTGAATAGTGGCGTACTCTATGTCTATATTTAGCTCCTATCTGAGTATCCTACGTTTAAAGTCTTCCAGGTTGCTGTTTGAAATCCTTGGAATGACTCACATTCACTCAAGACCAGGCTGTGCTTAAGTTTCCAATGGTTTTTACTAGACACAGATTCCAAACAATCCAACCTGAAGGAATGGCCAAATGTGTTCCCAGAACTATTCTCCAACCTCACTCCATGATAAACAGACTTGACATGATTCTTCAAGCAGGGGATATCATGTAAACTGCAGTACTCATGAAAGCAGGGTGAGTATTAATATTTACATACCCACTGGACACTCAGCACAATTGCCATGTACTGTATTTTCATGAGTTCTGTTCTTTCTAAAAAATGTCAGAGGGAACAGTGAACAAATCCACCCCTCATTACTCCTGTCAAATATGGGTAGAGACATAAGAGACTTCCACATAATATCCAACGGCATTGCTGGAGGGTCTTTTTTAAAAAAATAATTTTATTAAATTTGAAGTGCCATAGTTATGAAAATGAACTAAAGTTCCTTCTCCTGAACATTTAAGACAACTTTGAAGATTCTGCATTCTATCTGAGGACAGAATACCTGGGAGGACAATTCCTGAAGAAATGAGAGAACATCTTACATCAGTGGGAAAAGAGTTATTCTAAACATTTAATTATATTTTCCTGACATTCTCTCCTGCTTGGCATTGTCTATATCAGAGTATACATCTAGTGCCAACCTCTTATGATGATTCTTCTTTGTCTTATGCAAAAAATAGATATTTCATTTCAAACTTCATACACAATTGGCTTCTTTGATTTGGCAATACATGCTCCATTTAAAAAAAGGGAAAGAAAAGAAAAGAAGACCAAAAGAGCATAGAATACAATAGAGCTAGAAGGGACCTTGGAGGTCTTCTAGTCCAGCCCCATGCTCAAGCAGGAGAACCTATACCATCTCAGACAAGTGACTGTCTAGCCTCTTTTTAAAAATCCCCACGATTTCTGAGGGCAAGCTATTCCACTGGTTAATTGATCTCACTGTCAGGAAGTTTCTCTTTAATTCCAGGTTGCTTCTCTCTTTGATCAGTTTCCAACCATTGTTTCTTGTCCTGAGACTGGACAGCCATTTGTCTGAAATGGTATAAGGTTTCCTGCCTGAGCAGGGGGTTGGACTAGATGACCTCCAAGGTCCCTTCCAACTTATTATTATTATTATTATTATTATTATTATTATTATTATTATTATTATTATTATTATTATTATTATTATTATTATTATTATTATTATTATTATTATTATTATTATTATTATTATTATTATCTGCCCTCTGGTGCTTTGGTGAATAACATGACCCCCTCTTCTTTATAGCAGCCCCTCAAATACTGGAATACTGCTATCACGTCTCCCCTATTTCTTTTTTTATTTAGACTAGCCAAACCCAAGTCCTGCAGCCGTTCTTAATACATTTTAGTCTCCAGGCCTTTGATCATCTTAGTTGCTCTTCTCTGAATTTTTTCAAACTCTCAACATCTTTTTTGTGATATGGTGACCAAAATTGGCTACAGTATTTCAGGTGTGGTCTTACTAGGGTTTTATAAAGCGGTACTAATACCTCGTGTGATCTGGATTCTATGCCTCTGTTTATACAACCCAGGATTGTATTAGCTTTTTTGACTGCTGCTGAACACTGCTGCCTCATGGTTAAGTGATCGTCCACTAGACTCCAAGGTCCCTCTCACAGTTACTGTTTTTAAACCAGGTCTTGCCCAATCTGTACTTGTACCTTTGATTTTTCCTGCCTAAATGTAAAACTTTGCTTTTCTCCACATTGAAACTCATTTTGTTGGATAGGGCGCATTGTTCAAGTTTGTCAAGATCTATTTGGATTCTTGGTCTTCTGGGGTGTTGGCTACTCCTGCCAGTTTGGTGTCATCTGCAAATTTGATGAGTTCCCCTTCAATTCCCTCACCTAAGTCATTGATGAAGATATTGAAGAATACTGGGCCTAGGACGGAACCTTGTGGTACCCCTCTGCTTACTTCCCTCCATGTGGATGTACAGTAGTGCCTTTGAGGACTACTCGTTGAGTTTGGTTGCCAGCCAGCTACAGATCCATCTGGTGGTGATGTCTATTCCACCTTTTTCTAGCTTACCAAGGAGTAGGTTGTGGTCTACTTTGGACACATCTCTTAATTTGTGCCTTCCTAATATTAGTAAATGTAGTATCCTCCCCAGAAGGAGCTTCAAATTACTTTTTAGCTTTGCAAAAGTCTGGTAAAATAAAGCTACAGGTAAGAATTGTGGAATGATAACAACTGCAAGTATCCTAAACACGTCTTATAAGCTGAAGGTGCTTAGATTATTGATAAATATAAGTATCTTTTGTATAGGAAGTAATATCCTGCATGTGTGAAGAATCCTTAACTCATCTGTACAGAAAGACATCAGAATGTACTAATCAAAGACCCCTTCAGCTGTGCTATGGGATCAGTGATACAGTGATCTTTGTTACTGTCTAACAACAGGCTTTCAAGAAAATGACATTACCCAATGAAGAAAAAATCTTCAATTTGGAAAAGATGTAGAATGGAAAGAATGGCAATAGCTGATAGCAATTTATCATTGTAATATATGAATGCAACAACAGTTTGTGTTGAACCAGCCATGATCCTGAGAAGATTTAGTGCAGCTTCTTTGAGCATCTGCTGAGATTGGTTGTACCTTCTTGTCAGTGAAATGACACTGAAGAAAGTGACTTAAGACTGTTTTTCTTACTTATGACCATCACAGCATATGATCAAAATTCATATACTTGGAAACTGGCAGGTATTTTTGATGGTTGAAGTGTCCTGGGGTGATTGATCATCTTTTGCAACTTCTGACAAGCAAAGTCAATGGGGAAGCCAGATTCAAACTCACTTAACAATTATCTTGTTTAGCAACGGAAATTTTTGCCTCAATTATAGTCATAAGTCAATAACTGCCTGTACACACAACTCTATGCAAAACTAGATGAAAAAAGGAAGAGTTTGACAATGAGCAAACTTTTCAAGGATTTGAAGGGCCCAGCCAAGAAATCCAGAGATTCTAATCTTGTATTTCAAATAAGAATGGATAAATATTAAAACTATCTGAAGGCTGGAAAATCATCAAAGAATGCAAATAAGCTAGTTCATGTACTGTGTGTACCTATATATGTGACATTTTGTTTCTAGGTTATTTTTTTCTAAATTAAAGTAACTAATGGCACAAATTATATCTTAATTCCTTTTTTCTTTGTACATTTACTGTACGTGGTTTCAAAGTCTCAGGGAACTGATTCTAAATCTTCATGTCCATCTGAAAACATATTTAACTTCTTACTCATAAGCTATAGCAAAAAAGGAATAATCCAAATAATTCTGGATGTTGCAATACAAAGAAAAAAAATCTATTAAATGTTTGAGAATTTTCTTCAATTTTGTGGCTCTTTTCAACATTTGTCATACAACTCAGAACTAGTAATTTCCTTTGAAAATAAATTTAGACCCCAAGACTTCAAAATAAAAATAGAGCTGTCTGCTCTTTATTTTGTTTGTTATTTAGAAGAGTAAACAATATGTTGATAATGATCAAGCTTTGAAATGCTCACCCTCCTTGGATAAATGGCCACAGTTAACACCTCACTTGGCACTGAGGCTTCAGTCTGTCTGATTTTAAGTCCCCAAATATAGAAAGGATTGCTTTAAAGGTTGAAGGTTATCCTTCTGTGAAATGGAGCAGATAACTTGCTTAATTTCACAATGGGTTTGATGTTTAAGTTGGATGCTTAGGTATGGAATTAGATGTTATTTTCTTAGCCACAAACAATGATTAGTACAATCTACAAAGAGGTGAAGTTTGGTAACCTGGTTTTATTCTTTAGAGACAGCTATGGGTATTCTCTCAAAGTAAAATGTGCCAAATCAGTCCTGTTGTGTTTAGGAGCCTCCAAATGGTTCATTTTGCATTTTAGAAAAAGAATCTAAAGATTCTTAAGATTCTAAAGATTAAAGAAGCAATGGATGGAAGTTTCAGAGGGAGACTCAACCTGGAATGAAGGAGAAATTTCTTAACAGTAAGAGCAATTAGTCAGTGGAACAGCTTACCTTCTGGAGTTGTGGGTACTCCATCACTGGAGGTTTTTAAGAAAAGACTGGACAGCCATTTGACTGGGATAGTATAAGTTCTTCTGCCTTGGGCAGGGGATGGAACTAGAAGACCTGCAAGGTCCCTTCCAGCCCTCTGATTCTATGATTCCCTCTATAAAATTCTACTGTCTGCTGCTTTCTTGGTCTATATACAGGTACTCCTCAACTTACAATAGTTCATTTAGTGACCGTTCAAAGTTACAACGGCACTGAAAAAAGTGAGCTATGACCATTTTTCGCACTCATGACCATTGCAGTGTCCTGGTGATCACTTTTTTGTAACTTTATGACAAAGAAAGTCAACGGGGAAGCCAAATGCACTTAACAACCGTGTTACTAACTTAACAAATGTAATGATTCACTTAACAATTGTGTCAAGAAAAGTTGTAAAATGGGGTAAAACTCACTTAACAAATGTTTCCCTTAGCAACAATTGTGGGCTCAATTGTGGTCATAACTTGAGGACTACCTATATTATTTTTATACCCCTTTCTCTGAAAGCTCCACATAGCAGTTTATGGGACAGTTCCTTAATTTTGTCTACCTCACTATAGAGATGTGTAGAGATATGTATTTAGGAGAGGATTTTTGAAAAGTATATGCGAGTGGGAGTGAGGATAACATCTCTTTAAAGCATTTTTTACACTTTAGAGTGTACACAGTACTACTACGGCTCTCAGAGTCTCTGAGCTGATTTTTTTCTTCCTTCCCAAATTCTGAGGAAGTCTGAGAACTACTGATCCTTAGAGCAGGGGCCATGGGTTATATATGCATCAAAACAGGTAAGACAGCTGTTGTATAATCATGATTGAAGTCCTGCCCATTTGTGTATTACATCAACACATGTATAAATGGGGCGGGGTTTTGATCAGATTGCAGTAACTGCCATCTTACCTGTTTGGATAAACACACACCTTGTAGGTATGAATATCAGACGAATCCTCCCTCTTGGCAAGTCTAATCCAGTACTGTCATAGTAATGTCATAGTAATGTTTAGATAAGATGTGAGACATTTTTGGTGGGGCACCTTTGTGCATCTTTTGCAAGCTGATGGTGGTACCATATTAGCAGGTCAAGTGATGGATTCCCTCCCCCCAAGATGGCCTGGAAAAAAAATCCATCTAAAATAACTGGATAGTTGTTTCTGCACCCAAGGTAAACCAGGATCAGCAACTTTTTTTTTTGTTCAGGGTTAAATTTCCCTAGAGACTCTGTACGTGTATAGTGGAAACAGATCTTAAGGAGTGGAACAGAAGCAAAAGGGTCTGGAGTCATCCATTTCCTCTCTTTTGGACACTCCTGGTTTCTCTTCCTCTTTTACTTTTATTGATTTTAGATTTCTATCCTTATTACTTTATAAGTAACTCAAGGCAGTGAGCATTCCTAATACCCCTTCCTCCCCCTCTTTTCCATCATAACAACTGCCTTGTGAGGTGAGTTGGGCTGAGAGAGCGACTGGCCCAAAATCACCCAGCTGATTTTTCCTCCCTGAGGTGGGACTAGAACTCACAGTCTCCCAGTTTTCAGGACAGCATCTTCACCACCACAACTAACTGGCTCTTCAATACCTTTCTCTCTATCCATATAGCAAGCTGGAAATGAAAGTTTTTCAAATTAAATGTGAATTACACTGAGATGCAGGTGACAAAGTGCAAATGTGATATGACCCCAAAGTAGACAGCTATTTGACAAGCTGGTGCTATCCAGATACTTTGGATTTCAACTCACATCACCCTTATATGCATAAATGTAATGCTGATATGGTTAGCAGCCTTAATCAGAAATCTGAAGATGGATGGAAAGGGCTAGAATTTTAAGTATCTCTTTGCTTCCATCTAATGGCCATCTGGATTTTTGTACCCTAGTTGTGAGATACCTATTGTCAGCAGGATTAATGGGGAGTAAACTCAAAAGTTTATTAGCACCAGTCTGCCTGGATTATTGTAGATTTCCTAATTTTATGGCCCTGAGAAAGGTAAAGAGCCCATCTGAGAAAAAAAAGGACAACTTAAATCCCAGTTCTAATTGCAGCCCATACATGAAATCGTGACAGGAAACAAGTATCGATCATTTTTTATCTAAAGGGAGTAAAAGATTGGGGGCAAGATGGCATTATTTCACATTGTATGCAATCAACCCATTCTATTTATTATATTCTTCACAATTGTTCTGTTTAGGCAAAATGTAAATGACTGAAAACACAGTTTTGTACTAGGGCCTTATTTAAATAATACAAGCAATAAATAAATAGATCAGATGCACCCAATTTCTTTCTTTTTGGAGACAGTGACATAGTCTGTAGGCGTTACGGAGAACTGACATATTTAACCACAGTTAATGAAATTCACTTTTTTTTGTGTGTATTCTCACAGCCCACTGAGCTAAAAAGTAGTGGACTAGCTTGTGGTTTGGTGTCTCAGGCAAATCCTAATCCTGTATTTTGCTCCATTTCCTTTCTGATCCCATTCAGGTTATTAATTGAGGTCTGGGTGACCCGCTAGGCCCTTTCACAACTGGTATGCTCTGTGTCAGGAACTTGCTGATTAGCAGGCTGATTATGTGTTGGGGTGTGTTAGGGAAGGGGAAGTTGTTTTTCTATTATTGCTGGCTGGAGATCAAGGGTTTTTAAAAATGTTGCGGAGTCTATTTAGGAAGTGTATTTGTTTACACAGCCCTTGACAGCTGTGGTGTTAATAGAAGGGCAGCTCTAATTTAAAGGTACAGGATGCTGCAAATGGCTGTTTTGACCCTGCTGTCAAACTCATATGTCTTCTAGACCTCTGTCAATTCAGGGAATGAAACACATATCGGACTCACTGCAAAGTGTTACCAGGCTTTGTACTTGTGGATGTTTTAGAAAATTTAGCAATGCCGTACCAAATTCATCACGGTTGAGTTGAGTTAAAGACTGGGGGGGAGGGGCAATGCAACACCATGGTTGGAAGCCCTTCCTGCTCTTAGCCCTTGATTAAGATAGCAGATGGGTTTCTGCAAAATGGGATGTTAACTCTACATGTTCAGAATAAAAGCCCGAACTAAATGTTATAGATGCATCTAAAATATAAAATGCAAAATGGGATGTTAACTCTACATGTTCAGAATAAATGCCTGAACTAAATGTTATAGTTGCATCTAAAATATAAAAGTTATCATGCAGTGAACTCTATTGGCTTGCTGTATCCTTGGGAGAACATAGAACCTGCCTCCCCTCCCAATCCCTTCTGCCTAATCTATCTGTTGGCTAACATATAACTAAAGGGTAGACCAGCCTGCTGGGAAACGCTATTAGCAAATCTACCTATCAGCTGAAATGGAGCTCTGTTGGCTTAAAGGTGGGTCTGCCCAATCTGTTGGTCCAACTAATGGGAGATAGCAATAGCACTAGCACTTAGACTTATACACCGCTTCACAGTGCTTTACAGCCCTCTCTAAGCAGTTTATAGAGTCAGCATATTACCCCCAACAATCTGGGTCCTCATTTTACCAATCTCGGAAGGATGGAAGGCTGAGTCAACCTTGAGCCAGTCAGGATCGAACTCCTGGCAGTGAGCAGTGAGTTAGCCTGCAATACTACATTGTAACCACTGCACCACCATGGCTCTCCTGAACAGAGTGGTGAAGATAAAAAAGTATTTTTGATTTCATGTCCTGAGATTATTTGCCCATTGCCTGCTTCCATCTTTAGTAGTCTTTAGTAATCTCTTTGGATTGGGGTGAGTGAGTTGTTTATTAATCTCCTATGGGTCGGGTTCACCTTGCTTGGGCCCAGTTTAACTGCGTACTAGCTATTGGCAAAAGCCTATGGCAGTGGTGGTGAACCTATGGCACACATGCCAGAGGCGGCACTCAGAGCCCTCTCTGTGGGCACACGCATGGTTGCCCCAGCCCCACCTCCTCCCATGGCCCCCTCACCAGCAGCCCTCCAGAGGAGAGTCACCCCCGGGCACGGCCCATGCAATGCTGTGCAGCCAAGGACATGGTAGCCAGGCAGTGGGGACAAGACTCCGCCCTTGCACCCCATCGCGCGCAGATGCTGCTGCAAGGCACGGGTGGAGGGCGTGGCCACCATGGCGCTGCTGGGCTGCCTGGGTGATCTGTGGAGATGGTGGGTGGTCCAGCGAGCACGGCGGAGCGGGGACAGGGGTGGGGGAGTGGTTTGGGGGCACTCGGTGTCTAAAAGGTTCGCCATCACTGGCCTATGGTATACATGCTTTATGGTCAGCTAAAGGTGAGGGTCCTTTTTTGTTAACCATAATCTGCTTTCAACAGAAGTTGGCTTCTATATTTCTTCATGAGGAAGAAAACTCCAGGTTGTGGATTCTGTGTGCTGGGGTAATGTTAAATGCATCACCTGCAGATATTGTAAACTGACCCTTTAAATTTCTATATGTTTTAATTTACTTTTTATAATTGGTTTATTTGTGGGTGTGCATTTTTATATTAATTTGAGGATTTGCTTATTTGCAGATGAGCTTTTCCGTGATTGTATACAGGGTATACAAGTACTTAAAAGAAAACTGAGGGGAAAACCTACCATATATACTTGTAGATAAGCCTAGCCATGGATAAACCCTTTCGTAGATAAGCTGAACCCAATTTTGGAGTATAGTTTGGCATCTAAAGCTCCTGTCTTGCCTGTGAATATATCAGTACAGTAGTCAAATTGTACTTGCCAGAATTATTTTTTTTGAGATAATAAATGCATATTGTAATCATACAGCTTTCATCACAGGATGGAAATCCACCCTAGGGCTGAGACTGGATAGAATTATTATTTTCAAGTTCAACTTCCTGGAAAGGGTTTGCAAAATATATTGGAAAGTATTGCAAAAATCATGCAGCATGTGTTTTATTTCAAAATAGAAATTAAGGTGTAAAAGGCACCTTGTTAATTTTCTAGATGCGGGCAAAAGAATGCTGCTTCAGTAAGTTTTAATGGAATTCAACAGGATTGTCTTTTATAAGGAAATGTACTGAAGAAAAAACAAGGAGCATTAATAAGGTATAACTGGAAGATGAACAAAACTGTTATCAAAACATTCCCCTTAAATTTATCAAATTTATCTTACGGATTTTGATCAAAGAGTGTATCAGCTCTAATCCTGACCACAATTAACTTTTCATCTGCATCATAAGAAAACTGGTATCAGAACAAGGCAACATGATTGCATGGGGAAAACAGCCATTAATAGAAAGTTTGGGCACATTGGATAGCTTGTATTCAGAGTTCTATTTACTCTTATTATAATCTGTCTGAGGCAAGGATACACCTATTAGTTTGCTACCATCCATAATTACTAGACCTACTGAATATAACTGTAGAAAATTGAAAGCTCTTTTATAGATTGACACTGAAATGTAATTTTTATTATCGAAGAAACAGCAAATTATCAAATTTATGAGGAGTATTATATTAACTGTATTTAATATTTCTTGTGGGTCAGCCACAAGCTTTGCAGCATATATTCCTAGAAATTCAGCAAGTATGAGCAGTTGTGTATTTTTGGTTTATCTGAAAGACCACGCTCATTCCACATTGCCTCAGATTTAGCTGTCATAGCACACATCAAGTTGTCTGACTGTAGTGATAATCATAGTTTCCTTAACTGTGATTTGTTGAATGAACCATAACTAATTGAGTTTGCTCATACTCCAAGACCCAAATCAAACAGGAAATGATCAAGTCTGTTTTACATTTGCATGAATAGTATTACAAGGTCAATGGTGTTAAACAGCTTTGTTCTTAACATTGTTGAATCTATGTCTCTAGTCATCTCAGTTCTTCAGTGATGGGTTGTTAAGATTCTCTTCCTTTCTTTGCTGCTTTTGAATAACAACAAAGTTTAAAATAAGCTTTTCCTACAGTAGAAACACAGTAGTGCCTTCAAGTCAGTTTCTGACTTCTGGGGACTGCCTGTGGTACTCCATACAGTTTTGTCCCAAAGGTGCTTTTTCAAAAGGCAACTGGACTTGGTTTTTCCTTTGAAGGCGTTTTGCTTTTTATCCAAGAAGCTTCTTCAGTTCTGAAGCTTCTTGAATGAGAAGTGAAATGTCTTCAAGGAAAAACCAAGTCCGGTTGCCTTTTGAAAAAGCACCTTTGGGACAACCATGACCTGAATGACTGAGAATCTCCATAGACATTCTCCTTGCAGTTTTCTTGGCAAGTTTTCATAAGTAGTTTGCTATGGTCCTCTTCCCTGGGCTGAAAAGGTTTGATTGGCTCAAGATCATCAGCCTGGCTGTTTTGTGCCTAAAGTGGAAGTAGAACTCACACTCTCCCAGTTTTTAACCTGGTGCTTTAACCATGACATCAGTATGGCTCTCTTACTTGAGGAATAATTATTAAATTCTGTGCCCTTATAGAGTAGAGCAAGTAAAAAACCCAAATCATTCTTAGGCATTTTATTACAACAGAACTGATAAGAGGCAATTTCTCTAGAGTTTTCCTGAGTCTTAAAATAACACGAACTACAAATTAACAGCTTCTTTTCCCCTGTAAAGCAGTTTCAGACTGGAGCTCATGTTTGCACAACTGTGGACACAGGCCCTGCTAAAATGTATACATTAAAGAACTCGGGGCAATTATTTATATCCTAAACACATTGCAGCGCAACCACAGCGTTGGTGGCATTGATGTATTTTCTCAGACAGAGAACACATGGAACCATCAATCCAATGATTTATGCTTGATGTACAAAAAGAAAATCCCAGAGCCTAACAATTCAGCTGATATGGATAGTCTTGCTTGGAATAACTGTTGCTATTGTTATTATAGTTCTTTTAAAAACAACACAATTAGTAGCATTATTAAAACAGTCAAAATAATTGTTTGTTTGACTGTCTCTTATTTTTTAAAAGTGCACTAGTATCTTATTCAAGTAACTTTCGGTCTCCTTCCCAACCACAGAGGTTATTTTCTGCTACATTAAATCTACTGAGGAAACCCAATCACAGTGAACAATTGAAATACATGGCAAAAAACTAGAGCAAGGTGGATGTATTAATATATATATATGAAGGAAGAATGAATGGATTGAAATACAGTAGAAGATGGATAAAGTTGTGATTAGATGAAGTTGATGAGATTTCAGAACGAGAGACATGAGAGGTTTAAAGGTGGGAAAAAGCAGTATATGAATTGGTGGATGATTATCAACGTGTTGCCTAATATATTCTGATTCAGCATAACAAAGAGCTTTAAAAATGATAATTAGTGCTGAACTGGGGCCAGAAATAGCCAGCAGTCAATATAGTGACTTCAGGAGAGGCGTGATTCTACTCTGATAGAACTGTGCCTTCAGGAGCTCTGTTGCTACATTTAAAACCACTTGTAGTTTCCAAATCATCTCCAGAGGAGAGTCAGGTAGAGCACATTACAGTAATCAAGCTGTATGGTAATCAGGGCACAGGACATCCTGTAACCCTGGTTAAGATAGCGTTTTATCTCACATATTTCAACAAGGCCTGAAATTCCAAAAAAACTCAATTTCTAAAAGGTGCCCATCAAGAGTAACTACTAAAGGAATGACACAGTGCACTGGGAACACGCATCTGGGACTTAGTTGGGGCTTATTTTATTTTATCCCATTCAGAACATTCAGAACATCAATTCAGGACATCCAAGGCACCTCCAGTTTGGCCCAATGCAGTGATACATAATTGGGTGTCATTGATATGTAGGTGACACCGTATCCAAGCAGTGGGTGTCCTCTCCCATTAAATAACATAGGGAAGAGGACTGAATCCTGAAGAACTCTACAATAAATCTCCAAGGGCTAGATTGTTCACCCAAGGGACTGACAGACTGAAGTAGGAGTGAAACCATTGAAGAATGTTGTCCTCAACTCCCAACTGCTATGGATGGTCCAAGAGGATGCCACATTTTAAAAAGATATCAATCTGTGCATTATAGAAAATAATGTATAAAATGCATTTTACTCTTGAAAACTGTATAATAGCATATACACTTTAGGAGAACTAAATACAGACGTGTGTATGTTAACTGAAGAGGACATGGCAGTGTGTATAAATATTTGTGCAAATCTTTTCTCGGTCCAG
Source organism: Azemiops feae (assembly GCA_023970755.1). Taxonomy (NCBI): domain Eukaryota; kingdom Metazoa; phylum Chordata; class Lepidosauria; order Squamata; family Viperidae; genus Azemiops; species Azemiops feae. Next base: position 1,949,501 of record JALGBA010000136.1, read on the forward strand.
AAGCTGCAGCAGTGCACTTTTGTCTAATGTAAGCTTGTCATTACTGCCTAACGCCAGAATGGATAGGCAACTACTTCTGGAAGGCAGAAGATATTGCCTACTCACCTTCAAAGTGACCTCAGGGTATGTTTCTTAGTTCTATGTCTAAAATACACTTATGTCAACTTGGGTACTTTGTCTCTTGGGCTAGAGTGTTTGTTGTAGGCTAATCTCAGCAGTTAAATATCTACTTTGCAAAATAAAGACTGCCCCTTCAATTGAGCCAATGCTTAAATCAGTTCTTGTACTTTCTAGATCTTCCCTTTGCCCTGAGTGTTAAAATACCACAATAAGTATAACATTTTAAAATTTTAAGTCATAGGGTGGCTGCTTTGAAACTAGCAGAAACTTTATTTTAATTGTTCTACTTTCTGAGTTCCTTCTGTGCTTTATTCTTTTTTTTTTTTTTTATGAGTGCATTTTCACCACGCCACCAATTTAGCAATCGGTCACATGCAATAGAAAGATTTTACGCTTAGCTCCCAAACAGCCAGAGAACTAATGGACCATTGTCAAAAACAAGTTGAACTCTCAGTATGATGATGCTGGGTATTTATGGAGCTATTGGAAATAAATATTATCTCTACCAACTGACACAAGAGCCCAACTATTAATTGACTTTTGCTTTTGAAAAAAATGTAAATTTCTATACAAATTCAGGCAATTACATGGATCTTCTCAAAATACCAGAGGGAGAATGGGAAGACCTCCTCCATGCCCCCCCTCCTCCCCAAATGTGAGTTTTCTTAACAACATCATTCTGTTGAATTCAGCTGGAGTAAAAGCATATGCTGCTTTGTACATCCAAAGAAAGTTATGGGTTATATTGAATGGTTTGGCTCATTATATAAGAAAACTCTGGCTAACATCTGGCTGTTTCTAGAAAATGATTTAAACTAGGCAAACTTGGGGGGGGGGAGCCTTTTTTACAGCTTTATCTAAACCTTTTCAATATTTGAAATGTTTTCTCTCCAACCAACTATCCAAGCAGCTGGATGATTATTTCTGGCCTCTATTGGATGTGTCTGCTTTCAGTTCTCTTCTGAACAAGGACCCAACAAGTTTTTAGCACCACCAAGCTCAAATTCCCAATTGCTGTTGCAAGTTTATTTAATACTAATTGCAAATAAGAAATGCATCCCAATATCCCTTTGAGCAATTTTTCTCCTTCAAGTAGCCTCCCCCAATAATTAAATGTTCTTATTGATTAACTGATTGATTAATTCATTTTATATAGCTTTTACACTAGTCTCGATGGCTTGCAATAAAACAAAATACAGAAAACACAGAATAAAAAAGCAAATTAAAATAAAACACACAGCAGGGCATAATCTAACCCAGGGCTTTTCAACCAGTGGTACGTGTACCACCTGTGATACATTAGCACATGGCAGGTGATACGCGGCTCTGCCGAGCCAAGTGTAATGGGGGAGGGAATGAGCCAGCGCAGCGCAAGACTTACTGTGAGAGAGTCCTCCAGAGCTGCAGAGTGGCTGGGGCGAAGCAAAGACCCCAGGCTCCTATGGGTCATAGGATCATATCCTTTAGAATTAGATTTACTAGATGTCCAAAAAAAAATAATCTACTAATCGGTAATTGAAATATAGAAGTTGATGAAATGGAAGAACCAGAAAAGATGTAAGTTTGGTAGTGCAGGGTGTAGATTACTAAATTTTTGTGAAAAGAATTCTTGGTTAACTGCCAACACCTGCTTCAGGCAACATATACAAACATGGTCATCACATTAGAATCAAATCAAATTGACCATGTGAGAGGGAACAGAACACAGTGAAATGCAATCCAGTCAACCAGGACACTTCCAGGAAGACTATAAAATACATCATGGTATCAAATACAGAAGTTACAGTTAGAAAACTAAAGAGTAGTTTGCCAAAAATTTGATCACAAGGATTATCTAGTCCAGTGTTTCTCAGCCACAGAAACTTTAAACTAAGTGGACTCTCAGAATTCTACAGCCAGCAGGCTAAATCATTTCTGAGATATGACTGTTCATCCTTTTCTTAAATACCTCCAGAGATGGATAACCCACAACTTCCAGGGATAGATTGTTCCATTGCTGTACAGTTCTTATTGCCAGGAAATGTTTCCTTAAATTTAAACAAGATCTAGGTTGCTGCAACCTATATTCATTATTGTATTTCTGATTCTAGTTTCTGTAGCCAGGGAAAATACTGTAGATCCTGACAGTCTTTCCTGAAACTTTCTTTTAAGTAGCTGCACATGGTTATCATGTCTTTGCTTTTTCCCCCCCTTCATCCAGACCATTCCAAGCTCCTTTAATCTGCCCTCAGACTTAATTTACAAAAATAAAATCTTAGGAGAGCTGAGAAAAGAGATATGGTTAAAACTAGACTAGAAAGAAAATCACCTCCCTTTCAGAGGAGAATATCTAAAGTGACCTTCAGAACAAGCTATCAGAAACACTTAGAAGAAGAAAGAAAAATGATGATTGAAAGCTTACAACATGAAGCAAGGAGTCTCAGAAAGAAGTCAGTAAACTGAGGGGAAAATCACAAAAAATGAAAGATATTTTTAATAAGATCATAGAAATCACGTCAACTGGTTTTAGCTGTGTTTCCTTTTCTTTTTCTTATCTCAAGCTTTTAATTTCTTTGGCTTAATATATCCTGCTCCTTTTCTGCAGTCTACTCAGTGTTGCTTACCCCAAAAGGAAATACGCTGATGGCTATGTCTACAAGCATGTCAGAGAAATCATAAGATTATTATTATAGCTAAGGTCAGAACATTCAAGAATAACCTCAGACGAGGTCTAATAGAGGCCACAGAAGTTAAAGGAAGATGTGAATATCATACAAAGCCCTTTGCAAATAGGATGATAGAATGACATTAGGATAGGATCATTTGGAATGGAATGGAATAGAATGGAATAGAATGGAATGGAATAGAATAGAATAGAATAGAATAGAATAGAATAGAATAGAATAGAATAGAATAGAATAGAATAGAATAGAATAGAATAGAATAGAATAGAATAGAATAGAATAGAATAGAATAGAATAGAATATTCAGGAGTGGACTTTGCTAAAAAGTGCAATACACATCCCCAAAGGCATGAGTCAAGGACTGGTAACATATCTTCTGAATTGTTTAAATCTGTAGGAAAAGGAGGAGTCAGTGATAATCACAAACAATGGAACAAAACTGTGTGGCCCAGAATTGGGGAAAAATCAGTGTTTATATTAATTAACCAGTGGAACAGCTTGCCTTCAGAAGTTGTGGGTGCTCCATCACTAGAGGTTTTTAAGAAGAGACTGAACAGCCATTAGTCTGAAATGGCATAGGGTCTCCTGCTTGAGCAGGGGGTTGACTAGAAGAAAGTCCCTTCTAACTCTGTCAATTCTCTTAATATTAAAGAAGGGAGCCGGGGAAAAATTGCTCATATTACCAAACCATTGCTTTTGCTTAATATCTTATAAAAAAGAAATAGAATCCATACTCACAGTGAGAAGTGCCAAATGAACAAATCTGAGGTAGATGAAATCAAGTTACTAGCATAAAATAAATACAGGGAAATGCAAGTGAATACAAGAAAGAAGTTTATCTTTGCTTCATTTTTTTTATGGTAACACAGTCTTCATTCACAACTGAATGAGACATGAATATACAAAATAAATTTTGCAATGAGCTCCTGTAAGACATGAATTTAGAGAAACAAACTGGTTTTAAAATAAGAAAAGAAGAATATATTTTGTCTCCATATCTGTTTAATTTAAGAAAAATGGTACAGTTGGACAGAGTCAAACATGATAGTTGAACCACTGATACTGTGGGGAACACTGATGGCACAACTCCGTTAACTGAAAGTAAAGACAACTCATAAGAACTCTTTATGAAATAAAAAACGGAAAGTGAACAATCCAAGTTAATATTAAATATTAAGAAGACAATAGGGTAGAGTTGCATATGATTGGATTTTGTCAAAACTCCATTTTAAATGGGTTTGGGTTGTCTAATTGTTAGTTGACAGTATTAATAATACATTGTTCTGCACATGTGGTAGATGGAGGTTGCAATTAATAAATTAATTAAAGAAATACTATGTTTCTCACCACAGACCTATAAATTATGTTATTGTCAACTTTCTTCCATTTTTCCTTCCAAAATGTTCTGCTCCATTTAAATTAAGAAATGTATGTATCCAGGCAAACTAGAATGGATGTGTTATTAATTCCTGTCTACTTAGCTCATGCTTATGGGCTCTTTCATTGTTAGAGAGAACATTTGATCTTCTCCAGTAACTGTTGAAAAACTTCTACCAGTGTCTCTGTCATATAATTGATTTGGTTACTTTAAACTTAAAATGTCTGTGTGTATCTATGTGAATGGGTTAATACTGAAGTTTGGGTGATTTTAGATGGATAGAAAGAAGAAACATCACATCAAAATGTTTTTGAACTATGTCAGACAATTTTTAATTCACTTTGAGCTATCCACGTCCCTTAAATCAGAGGTATCCAACATTGGCAACTTTAAGACCTATGGACTTCAACTCCCAGAATTCCCCCTTGCTGGCTGAGGAATTCTGGTACAGTCGGGTACCCCTGTCTTAAATAGTTCCAATAAACCTTTAAAATTTTAAATAATTTAAATTTAAATAATTTAAATAAAGTTTAAATTTATTTTTTAAATCGTGAGAAAAATCCAGCCTGATTTTTTTTATTTATTTAAAGTTAGTAAGGATTTTCATACATGTTCCAAAGCCATGGAAATGTTGTGAAAGGACAGAATTTGCATCTGATTCATCCTGATAGTGATGAGTACACAAGTCCATTTCCTCCCTGTATCAGCTTCACATCTGTTTACATATTAGTTTGTGTGATCTCATTTCTGCATTTAGGTGTATTTTAAGAATACCCATGTGAAAGATACATTTCAAATATATCCATTTGTTGAAGGTATTTCCCTCTCAAATTATGGGTTTGTAATGCATTTTATTTCCAAATATTCCTCTCTAGAATATCTTTATCCCAAAGCATACATAGCTGTATCATACAATTTTAAGAGGTGTGAAATTCAGTTAGTGTCTGTGCCCAGCCCCCATATGAACTGAAAGGAAGTAGAGTGGGTGGGCGCAGAATGCCCCCTTTCTGAAAGGGATATTGTATTCATGTTCAAAATATTTGACTGAAATGTCAGGCTTGGCTTTTAAAAAGTAATCTTTCTCCAGTACTGCTCCAGAAAAGGGCAATCAATAGGTGAAACGTTCACTCTACCTCAAAGCAATCAAGCAATGTGCATTAAAGATTCTGTTAATTTTATTTCTAAAGAAATTCTAAAACATTATTTCTGGGAAATGCCATGGTGCCATTGTTTGGGTGGGCTTACCTTACTTTTGTTGCTAATTTTATAGCATCAGACTCTTAAGAACAGACAAAATACTATAAGTTGAATGACTGCTCATCGTTTGAAAGTGTATTCTTCAATTCTAATCCAACACTTAACCTGTACATCTCAATTTTGGAAACATCAGATCTGTACCATTTATATTTCAGCTTCATTTAATATGCTTTTTACTCCCTAGTTTCTAATCTGAACTGAATTAACTAATTTCTTTCAGATAAAATTATTAGAATTCTGTTGTATTTTTACTATTCCCCCAAGGAAATGACTAGGGGACTTCAATTCTATGTGCTTTATGCATGTTGATTAAAAAACTCTTTTAATTGGAAAACATGATTAAATATATTCAGATTAAATTTACCAAATTTAACTTTTAAAGATCCCCTAATTTTTTTCATTTTCCCATAGTATTTAATCCATACTCTTGAATCTATCTAGTCTAGATGGAAGAAAGACCCAAGGAAGTTTCACATGATGGCAAGATATAAATTAAAAGCATTCAATCTGCTTTAGCCTGGAGACTAAAACATATGAAGAATGGCTGCAGGACTTGGGTTTGGCTAGTCTAAAGAAAAGAAGAAATAGGGGTGACATGATAGCAGTGTTCCGCTATTTGAGGGGCTGCCACAAAGAAGAGGGCATCAAACTATTCTCCAAAGCACTAGAGGGCAGGACAAGAAACAATGGATGGAAACTGACCAAAGAGAGAAGCTACCTGGAATTAAGGAGAAACTTCCTAACAGTGATGACAATTAACCAGTGGAACAGCTTGCCCTCAGAAATTGTGGGCGCTCCATCACTGGAGGTTTTTAAGAAGAGACTGGACAGTCACCTGTCTGAGATGGTATAGGTTCTCCTGCTTGAGCGGGGAGCTGGACTAGACGACCTCCAAGGTCCCTTCCAGCTCAGAATATGCAAGGTTTTGCAAGTTTAAGGTTTCCATAAACTCTCCCCCCCTCATTTTCTTCCATTTTTACCAATTGCCTATCTCTTCCAAATACTAAGAGCTCAGATTGACTCACAGCAATAACAGGCAGTCTTCCATCCAAAAAGACTACAGGTGCAATACTAGTAAATTTTAACAATTGCCTCCATACTTTGAACCAATATGTTCTGCGCAGTTCTCTGTGGGGCACAGAATATATGTGAAATGGTATCAGGGGTAAAATTAGCCTTGGTAGTCAGTATAAATCAAGCCTTTTATAACTGGGATTCTTTTGCATTCACTCCACTCCGTAAATTCTTGCTTTTAAAGAGAGAGTCAAATTCCCAATGGAAGAAGAAAACCAATTACTTAATGCTTTCTAAAAGAAACTCACTCAGAAGGTGGGAGGAAACTGTCATTTAAAGCTTTAATTTATAGATGTTCAATCCAAAATATTAGCTAGATTTTGCCTCTGAACATATGTAACCTATTAAAAGAGAAGAGTGTCAGACTTTGGCTTGCAATATTCGTCTCTCCAGACAGGAAACGGAAATCAAAATTTTTACTTATGCCATTGGCTGTAAGATTTTTATGAGATATCTTGATATATTTAATAAATGGTGATTTGTTCACCCAAGGAAGAGGTTAATGTTAAATGCATCATTTCTTCTTATACAAGTATAGATTTGCAGAATAGATATATAACACCAAAACACTCACCTTCAATATCCTAGGCAGAAAGAAATGGCAGCAGTTTTAAGGGATCAGAATGCATATAGGAAAAAACCTTCTTGAGACAATATTTTAACAACTACATACTGGATGTCCACTTTTTACTCTTAGTGTGTTGAACTCACACCATTTAATGAGGTATCATTTCAGGACAATGATAAATGGATACCCAATCTAATAGTTGGGTTTCCCATCAACTAACAGTAGGTAACCCAACCACTGATGACTATCCTAGGGTAAAAATTTGCACCTGAATTTAATGCCTATTGATGTCTGTCCGTCCGTCCGTCCGTCCGTCTGTCTGTCCGTCCGTCCGTCCGTCCGTCCGTCCGTCCGTCTGTCTGTCTGTCTGTCTGTCTGTCTGTCTGTCTGTCTGTCTGTCTCTCTCTCTCTCTCTCTCTCCACACTCATCCATCCAACCATGCATCCATTCACCCATCCATCTAAGGAGAAGGATGATCCCAGAGAACAGATTCTGTTATGACTGCATTTCCACACAATTAAATCTTACTGATTTTAATTTCAAGTAAGTGCCTCTATGACTTGCTCTTGAAACTGATTGTGAACAACCCAATAATTCAAATAAATTGGGTTGGAGCACAAACTGGGGTGGAACTGGTTGATGTCATGTAAAGAAGAATAGAATAGAAGCAATGTTTTATGCTTCCTCGTCACTGTTCAGACTTCTAGGTCCCAGTACTGGACTGGACTGAAAACCAAAAAGAGGTTAGGACTGCAGGAAGAAATGACAAAAACTGCCCCTTGCCTTCAGCTCCAGCTTAGTGTGAATTATTATGGGAAAAATTAAGTGTCGCATTAAAACTGATGAGACTTAAAAGCACATAATGTTGAGATATGCTTCCAACTTTATAAGCCTTGTTGCAGCCTTTGAAAAATAGCTTTTAAATTCTTATTCTCTGCTTAAATGGCAAAACAAGGTCAACTCTAATTTCTTTTCTTTTAATCAAAAGAACCAAATCCAATGCATTTAGAATGACCAATTTGGTTGGAAATCTGTAATTCAGTCCCAAAGTGGAACCAAATATTTGGCATTGTGTGGGCTTTTCCAGACTTCATACGTAACACTTAATATTTTTCATATCCACAACACATCTGGATTTCATTGTTGAATAATTTAATAACTTCCAGTAATCCTTCTGTTACATTATTCTCTTGGAATGGCTATTAGTATTTTTCTATGTTGTATTGGTTAAATTCAGTTAGATGTGTTATATTCTTTCAACATATCAATAGCTATATATATTTCTCATATAATTTCTTGCTACGACTCTATCTGTGGTTTATATGCTGTAAATATATAATTGAGAACTGTGGAGAAATTAATTTGGTTGCTATTTTAATGTGAATTTCCCCAATATCACTTTTTTATTTATGTATGAACTGAAACAAAGTTAGCTTTTGAAATACACTTTTGAATACATTTTAAACTTAAAATTTTAAATTTTAAAAAGATGAAGATTCTGAACAAGTTCAGAACTTCTTTTTAATAAAAAATAGTCTGTAATTTAATTAGCCACTGGTATTCGACACAATCAAGAGCTTTGGCCAGTTCTAAGAAAAGTATTCCTACAACACTATCATTGATCTTATTAAACAAATTAAAATTTAAGAATATTTTTCATACAAGTTGTGGATTTATCTGATTCCATATCTCTTAATGCAGTGACAAAAGAGTGGTACATTTCTATTTTTCTGGTGGTTTTAGTGTAATCTTATCTCAAGAAGTATTCTGAAGATTGAACTTTCAAGTGATTTTTCTAAAGGCTTATTTACTAAAATATCAAGCACCTATAAGTGACATTATTTTCCCTGATAGGTGACAAGGTTATCCAACAGGGTTGGTTTTTTTTTCTTTTTGATTTCCGATGTGAAATGACCTTTTCAGTTTAGGACCAGCTTGATTTCCATTTTGGTAAAACTTTCTGTTTTGATTTTTTTTCTATCTTTTCCAATTTACTTCTGTCATAGTATGCTTCTTCCCCTTATTACACTTGTTCGTTTTTCTGCCTGTATTACTATTGTGAATGCAGTACTTGCTTTATAATTTGCATTTTTATTTTCATTCCCAATTTTTCATTTATTTCATGGAGCTACTCCATTGTGCTCTTAGGGGGAGCCTGGAACCCCCACAAAGCGCCAACGTCCGATAACGGATATGGCACAAGAAGAAGAAGACTCCATTGTGATGTAAACTTCTTTCCTTTTGAATGTGTGTACCTAAAAATGGGATGGAATGTGTATCACAATGCTGCACTGCTCTTTTCATCATTTTGATTAAAGCCTGCAATGTTATGAATACATCAGATCATATCTTTCAGCTATATCACAACTGCAGTATACCAGCCTCCTCATATCTTTCTCCTTCATTCAATTTTTCTCCTTCATTTATTGTGATGTTTTCCTTGCAGAATTCTTCCTTCAGATGAGAAGAAACAGCATTGAACCCAGAAAACAACCTGCAGAAGGAACTCCCCAATTTCTGTCTCTGTATTCTCAGTGAATTGAAGACAATTCCTTCATTTCAAAGATCAATGGGGAAAAACTCTCTTTCCTTCTGTGAAAATGAGGTACTAGAAGTACATTTTGTTGTTGCTTCTTAATAGTTGGAATGTTACACTTGTCTCTGCTTTGTTCCTTCCTCAGAATCCATTTTTCCTTGAAAGAGGTCATAGACTTTTCTACCTTATTCATATTTTAAACATTTAGTGCCATTAAATCATTCACATTACTTTTATTAGTGTTCTTTCTCCCTTCCCCAATTTCTATAATAGGCACATTCTACCCAGATTGTGACAGTGCTTAGAAGTATTCACAGCTAAGTTTAGTGTTCCAAATACTTGGTTCGTGCTTTACTTGCATCCATGTAACACAAAAGTAGTTGCGAAAAGTGTTTGGAAAGTTCACAATATCCAGAATGTGGAAGCCAGGCCATTAGCCAAGATCAGTTATCGGGAAGATGTGTTACAGTAATCATTCATATTATTGATGGTTCATCACTGTTTCTTAGAGTTTTCAGTTGTTGATTTCTCACACTCTCTATAAGTTTTTCAACTTCATATATTTTCTTTTTGAACTACTTTTCTGGAGCACTGTGCACATCTAAATTAAAAGCTACTCTAGCCCAGAGAGAAGATATTTCTTCAGTGAATTATTTCAGTGAGTCTATGCAGGAGCAATATGCTTTCGGCAATAAAACCTAAACTGTTATTGAGATTTGTTTGGAACAGTTTGCAGTTGGCATTTAGAGGAACACGGCTGCCATCCTCTGGATAGGCAGAGAAGGAATTCTCAAGCCACAAAGTTTTCCCCCACCCTCAACTCTTTCTACATTTTCCCCCCACTCTCTTCCTACAAGTGTCAAATGAATTTGCAGAAACATTTAGAATGGCTATGAATGGGAAGGTCCCCAAAACATTTGATTTTCATTATACAACAACAAGAAGAGTTGTCAATTGTTATTATAGACAGAGTAGAATTATTGTTGGAAAAACAAGGAGAAAAATATACCTCCTGTCATTTAGAGAGTATTCTCAGTATTGTACAGACAAAATTTGCTCAAGGACTTGGAAAAGGAGAGAGGAATTTCTCCTCTAAAGTATTCAACTTAGTTGAATATCCTATTGGAAGCAATGTAATCAGCACTTTATAGATGATTAGGGGACTGGAGGCTAAAGCATATCAGGAACGTTTGCTGGAATTGGGTATGTCTAGTTTAATGAAAAGAAGGACTAGGGGGGACATGATAGCAGTATTCCAATATCTCAGGGGTTGCCACAAAGAAGAGGGAGTCAAGCTATTCTCCAAGGCACCTGAGGGCAGGACAAGAAGTAATGGATGGAAACTAGTCAAGGAGAGAAGCAACCTGGAACTGAGGAGAAACTTCCTGACAGTTAGAACAATTAACCAGTGGAACAACCTGCCTCCAGAAGCGGTGAATGCTGGACTCAATGACCTCCAAGGTCCCTTCCAACTTTATTATTATTATGACCACCAAACAGCAATAAAACAAACAAACAAAATTAAAACCAAGAATATTGCATGGTTGTTTATGTTTCTTATTTATGCTTCTTGTAATTTATAATTTCTAGTAGTCCTAACCCATTTTTTTTAAATAGCCAGCTAAGTTTCCTTCAAAATCCCAATCAATATGAAGCTGTTCAACTCAGTCTGCTCTTTGGCTGGTTTATACAATTGACTGAATCAAATTTGTCCCATAGGGTTTTTAAAGGAAAACCACTGATTGCCTCTACTTTTCCCTAACAATGACTCATTTATTAAAAGCTCACTGAGATGAGAGAAACACATGTAGAGGTGTTAGGGGTGGGTGGGTCTTTTTTAGAATTCTATGAAACTTTGAAACCTTGCAGTTTTCTGGAATGCATTTAGATCTTTTAAGAAACCATGTCCATTAAAAGACACCCGGCTATTCAACACCTGAACATGACAGGCTGAAAGTTTTCTTTACCCACTAGAACCCTGTTTAGCAACCATCTTCATTCATATGTTCAATAAACCGATGGGGAAATGGACCCCAGAAAATAGATTCACCCTGCATTGGGGACAATTAGCTAGGACGGCTTCAGTGTGAAGGAAGGCAGGGACCTTAGATATCTCTTTTCCCAGTGTTGTCTCAGTGTGTGAGGAATACTTCTAAACAGGATTTGGATATTACTAACATGATTCTGTTATTTTCAGTGAGGAATAGTTTATCTCAGGATGGATTTGTATGCATTTACTTTCCTGGTCCCAAATTAAAATATTTGAAGATTTTCATGCACAGGGCCAGAAAATACTGTATATGCAGCTTTCCTTCTACATAGACATATCCTCTACCTAGCAGATCATAGTGTAAACATATTGTAGAGTAAACCTCTTGAAATAGATATTTTGAAAGAAGTACAGCCAAACCCATTAAAAACTGGTCTATTAATTCTAAGGACAGCCCACGCTCCAACTAAAGTGAAGTTTATAAATTCTCTGCTTCAAGTGCTGAAATGTTAAAGGACATATGTGACCTTACTTGGGGCAAATGACGAGGTTGAATGATCCTATTTTAAAGTAAAATATAAAGCTTTTTTTATTTTAGGAAACCAAGCATTTAGAAATGGCTGCATTTATTTGATATGAATTGATCTGAACAAAGAAGAAGAATATAATCTAGCTTCATGGTAGACTGGACACTGCATTAGAAATGGTCCACACATTAAGGCTGTAAGTCAAGGACTACCTGCATAGGTACCCAGATCTGGAATGCAAAAATCCAAAGGACCATTAGAAGGCAGGAAAGTAAGTGCTGTCATTTAGCCATCACTTACTCTATTGCAGCCCAAATCATCTGATTGTCTCATCATACCCTCTTGCACAGTCCTCTTAGTTGTGATACCCCCTTACAAACCATTTTGCCATGTGCAATTTGCTATTCCATGGGGAAATTTCCCATTAGCCACCCTCCAAAGGAAGTTTAATATGGCCAGGTGATATTGAAGGTATGAAAGCAAAGTTTATTTGTTCTTCCTTAGTAATTCATTTGTACAGTCATTATTGCTGAAGGAAAGTGATATTTCAAGTATATATATTTAAAATATGGTCTGGGAGAAAAAGAGAATAAGGGGGTGCTTTTTCAGAGCCACTAATGATAGATGTGTTTAACTACTTTCACTTGCTGGAAAATAAGCTCAACTGAACAAAATAACATGTTCTTCCAAGTAGCTAAGATGTTCTTTTTTTATTCAAAGAAAAAACATCAGACAGTGGAACTTGGAATGCATTCTGTTAAAATACAAATTAAAAGACTCAGATCTTTTTAAAGGGCAGTGTTAGAGATCAATGGTTAATTCTTAAACCAGAAAATTAAGATTCTATGTAGGAAAAACATAAGCTGTGTAAAGAACATTCTTACCCCTAGGCCAGCCATTGCCTTGGTTTTTCGCTTTTCTATTTAAATCTTCTAATATTAATTGTCTTGTAGTATTTGTTTTTACTTGTTATCATATTATAAATGTCCCAGGGTCAGTGTATCAGTGAGATGGCTGACATAAAAAAATTAATCAATAAATAAAAGCAGGATATAAATGAATAAATGAACAAAAATGTGTGTCCTAGTTTTTTTTAAATAGGCATCAAGCTATAAGCAAAAAATACATTACTTGTTTGTTTCATTGAATTATATCTCATTTTTCTGCTCTTGTGAACACCCAAAGCATCCATATTAAAAAAGACAAAGAATAAGCCATTAGGATTCATAATATTGTAAACTCCAATCTCAGATCCCATTTAGGGCCCAGAAGGCCCAGAACTTACGATTGTGCAACATTGGTTCCTATTATTGGTAAGCAGAAAGAAATATCTGGCTTGCCATACCTGTTATAAATATTAAGGATTTCTTAATTTACCCTTTCCTGGTTCAGAAGGCATTAATTTATGGTGCTTCAGATTATCTTTGATATCTAGACTGAATACATCTCCCCAAGTCTACTATCAGTTCCTCTTGAACACAGTGTACACAAAGTTTATTTCAGCTATGGTTTGGTTGAACGAGGCCTTTCCTATAATTAAATCGTTCTTTGACTTTGATTGCTAGTTTCCTTCTCAATCCTGTTTCTGCCTTGTCCTCTATTGCTGATTGGTTTGTTTCTTGATCTTACTTTCCTGGATTGTGCAGTATTTTTGATTCAAAGGAAAATAAGCTTCAGAGGTAATTGAGGGACAAACATGATACCTATCTGCAACTCCTTAAAACAATGTCTTTTTCTAGGTTTATGTAGCAGTTGTAGAATTCAGGGAAACTGTATGATCCTGGAAAAAGAAGTGTTTAGTTTAAGAAGTTGCAGAAATATGCCATCGTGCCCCTGGAAAATCTGAAGCACATTTTGGAATCAGTTCCAAAGTACTGCATGGTGCAAAGTTGAACATAATAACTTTTTACACAATTTGCATAAGTAATTACTATTAACAGACTATTGTTTACAGACTCTGATAAATACCTAATTCTCACAGCATTGTCTTATGCCTAAGGATATTTACCCGTGTAGTAGTAGGGTTGTATTACTATTATCCTTCTCATCTTTCCTATTATCTTCTCCTACTGTATCTTATGATCATCACTTTGTTGTTTGTATGTACACTGAGACAAATTCCTTGTGTGTCTAATCTCACTTGGCCAATAAAAGAATATTCTATTCTATTCAAAATAAGGAAACAGGAACCACAGCAGGACAATATTTTGCACAGCAGACAATTTCCAGTTGATTGACTGCTATTTTCTTGTAAAATTTTATCAAAACATTAGATGTTGTTCAAGACAATTAAAGACTCAGCCATTACTAATTCCTTGAAGATGTCTGTGTAGAGCAAATGTCATAGCATCTTTGGCATGTTCAATATGTATCTACATGTTGGGCAAGGCAACATGAATTTTGTTTGTACAAAATAATCACCAGTGGTATTTTAATGCTTCAAATTGCAACAGAAAGTATTTATTTAATATAGATGCCATCTTGCAAATGTGACTGCAAGTAGATAGTAACACGCTAAAGCAATAAAAACCATATTAGCAAAATAAAAAACCAGCAATGGTCCCCAAGGAGGAACCCAACAAGATAATAAAGAGAAACTACTCAATGGGCCATCTGAACTTCCAAATATCCAGTTTTCAGTGTTTTATGGAATCAATCTGATCTTGGGGAAGTGAGGTGAAATAGTGCTTCACAGAGTGAGCACATCATAAATGCTGGGTATGTATTACATGCTTCTTCTACAACATTGTTATTAAAGTAATATCTAATTAATTTAATTTTCCCTGAACTTGGGATATGAAAGAGGAAAAAACTATTCTCTTCAAGCTCTTTTTAAGGGCATCAATTCTCATATTCTTCTGATACAGTAGAGCTGCACTCTGATTTGAAAAGGTTTTCCAATGTGCCTTGTGAGATTCAGTTGTATAATATATCTCACCATGATCTTTCAAAGTAGAGCAGATTAAATATTTAAAGACATAATACATAAATAAAATAAGAAAGGGAAATAGTAGAGTGAATCTAGCCTTTTGCTGTCAAAGTTGAGCAAATCAACTGGAAGTATTTAGCGTGTTTATCTAGAACTAACTTACCCTCTCTCCTCTACCTTTGGCACTATATCCCAAAGCGAACATAAATTAAATCTTCCATGAAGCTAAGGAAGATTGGATTGCAGCTGAATTGAGGTGTTTGATTCCAAACTTGGAGAAGATTCTGTGGCCACATATGCTTCCTCTTCCACCTTCTCCTCTCTCACAAAGTTCTTTTCTCTGTTTGGGTTGCTTTAACTAAAAATAGCTTTTCTGAATGAATTGAGAAACAAGATGGTTCGATTCATAAACTGGAGTGAGTTTGCAAAGCTTTGTTTTGAGAGTTAGCTGAGACCACATTTAGCAAATTTGAACATCAGGGCAAAGTCTAGCAAAAGTCTGGAAATGGGAAAAGAAATTGGTGCCTGATGAAAAACTGTGCATGTCTGAGGATTGTTCAAATTGAGTTTATGTCTCCAAGCCCAAGAAGTTACTGAAAAGGAGAATATAAGGAGTTATAGTTGTTAGCCAAAGAATACAATAATTTGTTCGAACTCTGACTCTTGGCTGAGTTAGATTGCCACAGCTGCCAAAATACCTGAAATCTTCCATGTCAGTACTGCATGTTTCTTTGAAAGTTTGATCATCTAACACGGAAAGGTTTCATCTTCTGCCTGACCAGGAAATCTAGGATAAAGTCCCCCGGGGATATCATTTGTGCTTCTCTCACTTTCTGTTCTCAGCAGAAGCCTTCCATAACCCAACTCATGAATTACTGTGCAGACATACACTTTCTTCACATACAGCATAACAACTTGTCTTAATGAAGTCAACTGTAAACTTTAAGAGTGCTTTAAAGAAAAAGTTGAACTCCCTCTTTCACAACAATATCTTTAATATTTTAAAAAAAAGGTTATTTCTGTATCAGTGACCTTCTGAACACTCAGAGAAAATGTCCATACATCACAGAACAGTTTTCTTTATGTCCTCCTTCATTGCTACTAAAATATTCAATTCTAGGGCAAACATCAACAGAATTTGCATGTCTGTGGCAGAATATATAGCTGACTAATGCTCTCTCCCATTCCTCCTCACTGATCCAGGGCTCAAAGTTTTAAAAATAGACTTTGTATACAATAGCCAAGTCAAGAGTCTTGTTCTCTTGTTTTTACCATGGTGCAAAATGGTGGGCAGCCCTGACAAAATAAAGTCTTGTGAGTCACAAGATGAAGTATAAATATAGATAGTTTACTCTTGATGAGACAAGTGTTCTCTGTTCACTTCCTGACTCATCAAAGTTTCTACTCTCCAAACTTAAGTGTCATAAAGTAGTCGCATGGAATAAATGAGACTTTTTCATATTAAACTATTAGTGGTTTGCAGCTGAAGCAATCTGGAAGGCCAAGTGAAGAAACAGTTATTGACTTCATCACGCTAGTGACTCAGGCATTTAAGTTCTGTAAGGGTTTCTCTATGAAAGAGGGTTTTTTGCTCCTATTCTTATTCAGCTTCTTCTTTCCCTTCAGGGTTCACTGAACTAACCCATGAGTTTGCTTTGAAGGAACAATGGGTCCCCTTATATTGCAAGCCTGAAAATCCAAGTAGAGCAGAAAGTGACAGCATCAAACAGAAAAATTAAAGATTTCAGATCCATACTATATTGTGAAGCTGAAGCTGAAGGCTTTCTTCTTAAAAGGAATTGATATACAGTAGATAGGACTTCTACACAGTATGCCTTTCAGCACCAGGTGATAGGGTAAAGTAATAAGACAGCCCTTACTGAAGCTCTTTTTAGATGATGACTCAAGTATGTGAAAGAACACACAATTCAGGGGTGAAAGTTCTGAAATGCTAGTGGACTCTCACAACATTTTGCTCTGACAGGTTTCTGGACAGGACAGATGCTAGAGAGAATGGATTCCAGCTAATGTCCATCTTTGCTCTTTAAACAAATGCATCATGGTAAGGGTGGGATTGACATGTTAGAAATTTTATAAGATGGTTGAGAGATTCCTTCTTTCCTTAACATTAAAAAAACCTTGGCTTGAGAGATATTCTTCAGAAATCGTTTCAAGTGACAATTCTGGAAGATAGCTCGCATTTAAAAAATTGATTGCTATGATCTACAGTATTCTTAGATCAATTTGACCCACAATATATTTTAATCCTTAATGTTCTGTATACCTGCCTTTGAAATATTTTGTATTGGTAGTAGAATCTCTTGTTATGTATGATTTTATATCTATGTCTGATTTTATACAGTGGTGAATATATCCCCACCCATCCCAATCTTTACAAATTCTTGTAAGATCTTTAAATATGATCCTCTTTTGGAAAGTGGACTGAGAGGTTTTGTTCACAGTCATTCAAGCCTTACGTACCTCCAGAATGAACTACTACAATGAGCTCTGTATGGGGATGCCCTTGAAGAGCATATGGAATCTGCAGCTGGTTCAAAACACAGCAATATAGGCAGTTATGAATACCACTCAATCTGCATATATTACACCTTTGCTCTGTGAGCTATTTTGGTTGCCACTATGGTTCCAGTTCAATTCAAGGTGTTGATAGTTTCCTTGACATGATTATCTGGATTATCTGAAAGACTGTTTTTCCCTGATGGTATCTGCCCATCCCATCAGTTCTGGCAGGAGAGACATGTTGTCTACTAAAGAGTGCCATGTGGTGGAACCCTGAACTCTGTTGGCTTTTTGTAAGGCCTTTAAGAGGTGTCTATGTGAACTGGCATGAGATTCAGAACATGAGGCAGAGCACATGAGATAGTTATCATGATAGCCATTTTTGTTTTTAGTTGCCATTTGGATACTTATTGTTATGGTGTTATGTTGGATTTCAGTCATTGTTAATTTCCAGATAATAAATAAATGAAATTTAAAAATAAAATTTCTGCCCCAATTCTCCATGATCTCCCATGGGCCCATTAAAACTTTATAAGATTCATAAGATTTTATCCGCTACACTGCGATACAATATTTCAGTATTCTCATGCGTTCTTGTATAAGATTGCCAATATCTCACAAGGCTTGAAAATATCATGAAATTTCCTTCATTTAAAAATTTAAAACATTTATAATCAATTCTGCAGGTTCTGCACATACTTAGAAATACAGTGAACATCTTGACATATGTGAGCATTGTGTGCACCAGTCCTTCTATGTTTTGCAAGTTACTTTTTTGATCGTAAAAGAATCATAGTCATTGAACTATGTCCTATATCTAGGACATAGTCGTATATCTAGGACATAGTCCTATAATTACCAGATAAGATAGTTACAAATATAATTATCTATCAATAAATACTTTATATTTTAATCTTGTATTGTATTGTATTGTATTATTATGTAGTACTCAACTTACAACAGATCGTTTAGTGACTGTTCAAAGTTACAATGGCACTGAAAAAAGTGACTTATGACCATTTTTCACAAAGTCTGTTGGATACAAAATGCCACTGCACATCTGAAACAAATACTGAAATCAAACAGAAAACTTTAATGTGGAATATTCAGTAAATGTTGACGGTCATGGAGTGCTGAGCATATACACACGCATGCCCTTGTAGATATTATAAATTAAGGAAATAATTTCTTCTCTAAGTTGTAATTTCAATGACTTTCTATTCCTCTGCATGCAATTCTAACTGGATAATATATTTTGCTACATGCCAAAACTGGGATCAAAGGATGTTATGACCTTTCACAAAGAGGACCTCAGATGCATTTCCAAAGGACTTTAGAAGGAAGTGAATAGCAGGTGAATGAGAAGGATACAAATCTGCCTTCATTCATTTGAACATGGAAGTTGCCCACAAAACGTATGAACTCAACACCTCTCCCACTAAAATAATTACAGTAGAGGAATATCTTCTCCGTGCTTTCCTACAGGCAAAGCCTATATTTATAGTATCAACTTTACAGCCAAGTGAGATAATTGCTGTAGTAGTAGTAGTTTCACACACTATTTAGCACTTTCAATTAGTTCAACCAAATATCTACACATGTAACTCTCCTCTGCCCCTTTGTTGTTTTACATATAGGTTCATTCCAGGGTAAAATACAGTATTGAATTCGTTCTGATTTTGCCTGGACAATTGTGTGGCATCCAGAGTAAATGCAACTCTCAGCTGCTTAAACTCATGAAAGAACTTACCTAAGTTAATCCTTAATACTCAGTGGTGTGTAGGTTTGCTGAGACTCTTTGAAGAAGAGTCATTTGAAGTGACGCATGCTCTCTGAAGGGGAGGGGATTAAGCTTCTGCATCTCTGTGCATTCCTCTGTAGATGCCAGCCCACGTTCTTGCAAACAGACTCATGTGCTGATGACTGGAGCATAACTAAAGAGACAAAGAATTTCTATACTCTGAAATACTTTAATTCATTTTTTATAAGCTAATGACAAGCATTTCTGGGAATGGATTGACAGTTTCTGACTCAATTATGGAAGAAATTCAATTATGAGGTAGATTCTCTTTCAAGGTCAGAAACAAATGCTCTTTGCTCTTGAGCACAGAAAGACGGGTTGTCAAAAATGATTGCTATTTCCACAATCCTCTTGTTGATGCTGTACCACTGAATATATGAACATGTTAGTGTAGTTGCTCAACATTGTTGCGGGCTACAGTTTACTGGATTTGACCTCCAAATCAGCTATAGCAGGGCTTATAGGAAAGAAGACATTATGGGAGGACATCCATGTTTGTTTAAGATAGCAGAAAATTTGAAGGAATCTAGTACCACCTTTTCTGAGTAACACATTTTATTAGAAGAAAGCTTTAATAAAATGTGTTATTCTAAAAAGATGTCACCATATTCCTTCTGATTTCTAGGAAGGGAGATGATTAAAAAAGGAACAAAAGGGAAAATAGAATCATCTCTATGATCTGTATCTGACACTGAACGACTCATGATTATGAATCTGGAAAACTTCCCAGAAGTTGTGATCCCAAGTAGCAAAACATTGCAGTGATTTGGGAGCAGATCTTAATTATGAGTAAGACATTATGAGGCTGTACATGATTGATATGGCTGCATATATGTGACACATTGGCTGTTTTCATTCAAAACACACTAATCAAGTCAGCTAAAAAGGAAGTGATCACAACAGACCACATACCAAGCTTGATTACTTTTAACCTGTGTTTCTCAACCTTAGCAACTTTAAGATGAGTGGACTTCAATTCCCACAATTCTGGAAGTTGTCCACACATCTTAAAGTTGCCAAGGTTGAGAAACACTGCTTTTAACCTTGATTAACTATTTTGTGCATTGTGTGGATTCAACCTGTTTATTCAGGTTATGGCTCGGTGTATTATGGAAACACAGAAAATGATTAAATTCAATGATCAAACTAAGGGTGCTTTGTGAATGCAATCAGTAATCTACTGCTAGCAAACCTGATAGTAAAGATAGATGATCTGCAGGGTTGGATGATCTTTTTAATGAGGAAGAAACATGATAGGTAGCCTAGAGACAATCTGCTAGAATTTGAACAATTCAGATGAAGAGGAAGGGGGGGAAAACTGTACATGTGTAATGTAAGGTTTTAGTGTAGGGCAGAGATACAAGTGTGAGCAAAACATCCAGCACAGAGCTTCTAATGTAATCAAACATTCAATGTGCAAAAGCAGCCCAGAAGCCATGAACTGTGTGAACAAATAAATAGCATTAGAAAACTGACTGTTATTTGCTCTTTTATAGAAGTATTTATACCATGTTATCGATAAATACCAGTACTAAATTATGGTTTACAATAGACCACAAGAACTTACTATCTTTTGTGTTGAACCCACATTGTCATAATTTCAGAAGATGAAAATCTCCTGGAAGCTAGATGATGTTACAGAGATCCTGGAAAGCGCTTCCCTGTGGTCAGAGGAAGATCAAAGTGCTTTGATCTCTTTTCTGTCAATGATGAATGCTGAAGATATGACACAAAGCTATGAAAGGTTGTGGAAGTTTAATAACATGTATGAAGTTGGATGTGGCTTAAGCATGGGTAAAATCATGAGAGTAATGAGAGGCAGCTGGCACTGTGATCTTAGAAAAGAGACAGATAACAAAAAACAGATTGCTATCTTTGTCATGGTGTGAAAGAAAGCAGTATACGGGCACAATAAATGCCATTGTTCACAGTATGTGGTGTTAGTATCTAAGGCAGGAATAGAATAGGAAAAAACCCCCAACAATTGTCTGTTTATAAGCTTCCCAAAAGTACCTTGTAGGAATCAAGGGCTGAATTAGAAAGGCTAATGGTTGAATCTAATAATCTCACTTTATGTTGTTGCAAAGACTAACCTTTACAGGAAGCAATGAGAAGAAATAGGAAAATCACCTTCCCACTCTGACCTATTTATGTTTGTATCCATATTGTGTAAATTCTGTTCCTTCTATGCACATTCTTCCTGCCTAAATGCTTGTCTTGCATGCTTGGTAAACATGCCACAATAAATAAGTTGTTTTCCTAATGTATATTCAAGTCATTGTACATATATGTATAATATGTATGTATTGCAATCTGTATAAGCATTGTCCATATATAACCAACCAGCATCACATTTTTGAAGCCACATAATATAATAGAGTTGTACTACAGCCATCCTTCATCTAACCCAATCTTCTCCCAAACGAGTACTATCCATATATGTTGGGTGTCAGCTTCTGTAATCTTCAAACCAATCACCAGGTTGGGAAAGGTTGTTGAAGTCTGAAATAGAAATAGAAATAATAATAAAGTTGGAAGGGACCTTGGAGGTCATCGAGTCCAACCCCCTGCTCAGGCAGGAAACCCTATACCATTTCGGACAAATGGCTGTCCAGTTTCTTCTTAAAAACTTCCAGTGTTGGAGCATTCACCGCTTCTGGAGGCAGGTTGTTCCACTGGTTAATTGTTCTGTCAGGAAGTTTCTCCTCAGTTCCAGGTTGCTTCTCTCCTTGACTAGTTTCCATCCATTACTTCTTGTCCTGCCCTCAGGCGCCTTGGAGAATAGCTTGACTCCTTCTTCTTTGTGGCAACCCCTGAGATATTGAAATACTGCTAAGTCTACGATTTTCAGATGCAATTGGCAACAGTTTTGTAGGTTTTCATTGTAGGAATGCTTCTATGAGGATGTTTTCTATGTTGAATTATGGTCCTTCCCAACACATTTTGCATTTAGTTTTATTATTTCATAAAATGCTCTGGACATTGAAGGCTTTAAAGTTGCAGTGATGTGCTGTTTTTTTTTTTAAAGAGGTATTCAAAGCCAATTCAAGTGTGGTCAAGAAACCAGGGAAATATTTTGTGCTCAAGAAAGATGTTCAGCAATTTTTGCTTAATTAAAAAACAGTGCGTACAAGGCAGGCTTCATCTGACTTCATCATAGAAGATTGGTAACTAATGAAATGTATATATGCATATTTATATACATATTTGTATACATATCTGTCACCAATCTCAAGGTACCCTGCCTCAGGGCCGAGATGATGTTGCATTTTCTTAATATTCAGTTAGAAATATTTTGTGTACAAATTAACAGTTAGTGATGCAGGATGCTGACTTATGTTAAATAAGATCATTTGTCCACCTCATGTAGACTTCCTCAAACTGGTATCCTTCAGATGTGTTGAAAGCATGATTTCCACATAGGAAGCTGCAATCAATATCCCGGTTTCAAAAAGGCAGATTTATCTCAGCCTTATCATGCTCAATTATGCAGCCTACCTGCTGAAATTCTCTCTCCTTCATAACCATTAAAGGTACAATATTATTCTCTTTTTCTAGGTGTCCTACAATACCTAGTCAATCTCTGGGTTCAACTTCATGGGAGACAGGTTGATTATATGTGCTCCATACAACTGCAGCAAGGAGTCTACAAGTAAAAAATGACATATGGAAATAACTAATAAAGTTGCAATCCTATAATCATGAGTTAGATAGCCTCAAGCTCTCTCTTTACATCTCCTAAAGGAATTACCAAGGGAACTGGCAAACCAACAAACAACAGTAGCACAATTTTCTGCTGATTTTTATCGACAGGAAATCAAAGTATACTTTCGTAAGTTCCCAATAGTCTTAAAATATCTTTAAAAACTGCTCACATCTACAAACTGTTATAACCTTGGCTGATTCCACAAAGCTAAGTAGGGTTAGACTTAGTACCTTAGTCCTGGAAGGCCCAGAAATATCAGTGCTGAAGGCTAGATGGGGAAGTCAATAAGACCTTCCAGAAGATGGCAGTGGCAATCCACTTCCAAGACAAGAACATACAGATGTCCACAAAATCATCAGGAGTCCAGTCTGACTAGATAAAGATTTTATCTTTTAAGACAAGAAAGAAGAAGCTAGGCTAGAAGAGTGTCTTCAGTTGGGTAGGGTTTCTTTGTTTTTTTTATGAGGAATTGCTTTGCTCATCCACTTTGAAATTCCATTGTATGGACCCATTTGCCCTCTTCTCACCTTTCTGACACACTGGCCTCTCCTCTCCCCCCTCCCCATCTCTAGATAGACATGTTTTGGATGCCTGTCCTGCAATGCAATTCATCCTGGGATAATTTAAAGTCAGATGCAAGGGGATATGGTCCCGCCACTGGGGGCTATGTTATCATGGCCCAGGCCTATAACCCTATCCCTTACACCCATCTCAATTTGATCTGGACATCCGGATTTTGTAACCTCATTTTATATCTGTTTCTCTGTCCCTAATTCCATCCTGTAAAATTCTGAGGACATGTAACAAGAAGCCAGCAAGCTACTTTTCTCCTCTCACCAGTCTGAGCCAGCGTCACCTGCTGTTTTGGCATCACTGGGCAGGCATACGCTCTCGCATTCCACCCTGGAATGTCAGCTCAATGTTTGAGATTCACACCCCTGTTTGGAGGGCAGAGAGAGTTGGCATCTGAAGCCAAGGCTGGTGTTTGTGAGCACATAAAAGTGCCGGAATCCCCTCGCATTTTGGCAGTACTTCAAGGGCTCTCTCAACAGAGAGGATCTTGACAGCATACTTGTAAACTCCACAGGTCCCAGGGGGCTCAAACACCATGGTATTTATGCTTGGGGTGGTTGGGCGGTTGGGATCATCCAAATGCTTGGCTTGTTATGTAGACATAGGTCTCCTCGTAAGGACCAGCATTTCTGTCACCTGTTAATTGGCATTTAAAAATATAAAAGCATTTCAGAAGTCAACAAGGAGGATAAAACATCTACTTCCTCTACTCAAACAACAATAAAATAAGTTTAAATTTTTCAAATAATTTCAAGATTTAACAGAAAGCAGACTTTCCAACATCATTTTTCCCAGAGGAATAAAATATATTCAGTTGCACTGAATAAGAATTGGACTTGGTTGTATTTCAGGCTCTGTAGGATGGAGGCAGAGAATTTATTTTCTTAGTGTTTGTCAATAAAAGGCATCAAATACTTCCATCTGAAATAAATGCTTAACAAAGGGTGGGAGGTTTTATTTTTGAGTCTTTGTTTTCAAGAGCATCATGTGAATGAATCCATTTTTCCTTCGTGTGGCCAGAATGGAATTAGTCCTCTGCTAAGTTTACAATTAATTCGTCCAAATGAGGTTTATAACTGACTCTTCCAATTGGCATAGTCACTGAGAAAAACCAGCATGTTTGTGGCAGTGGTGGGATTCAGCCAGTTCGTACCACTTTGGCAGAACCGGTAGCTAATTTTTTGTTGCCAGGCCCAGAATGGACTTCCGGAAGTGGTATCCACACAGAGATCCGGTTGTTCACATATTTGAATCTCACCACTGTCTAGCTTCATGGTACACTGGACACTGCATTAGAAATGGTCCACACATTAAGGCTGTAAGTCGAGGACTACTTGCATAGGCATCCACACAGAGAACCGGTTGTTCACATATTTGAATCCCACCACTGGTTTATGGATAACCTTAAGCTCAATAGTTTTTGGCTCCAACTCCTCAATTTAAAAAAAAAACAGATTAAAAATTGCAGTAGAACTCTCTTGCTCTTTGGCAGAGATACTACCTCTTAGTTCAGTTATGTGTTTTGATGTTATGTTGTGTTCTGTTGTGTTGGGTTAGGTTAGGTTAGGTTAGGTTAGGTTAGGTTAGGTTAGGTTAGGTTAGGTTAGGTTAGGTTAGGTTAGGTTGTTATGAGATTTATATTCCACCTATATTTTGTTCAACTCAAGGTGGTGTATATAATATTTCTTCTTCTTTTCTCTACCACAATCTTGTCAGATGGGTTGGGTGATAGACAATAACCTGTCCAAAGTCACCCAGCCAGCTTCTCTGTCTAAGGGAGGTCTGGAAGTCATGGTCTTCCAGTTTCCTATTAATGGATCATAGTGATTCAAAAATCCAATAAGCCAGCTGCCACTTGTATCTTAAAATGTCACCAGCATGTTGAAGAGGGTTCATGGCTCAGTTGCTCACACAGCGTGAAAGAGTTTCATTTATGTGTTTGGTAACTATCAAGATGTCACACCCTCTAAGTAAACCCTGATAGGATTCCCTCCCATTTAAGTCTGCAATGGCCAGCAGAATAAATGTCGAGCTTTCCCATGAATAGGAAAATGTCCTGGAACAATATGTTAATATAGGACATCTCATACAGGTACCAACCCATTCAAAGTCGAGTTTATGGCCATCATCTTGTATGGCTCTTTTTGACTCCATAGATAATAAACCTTTTCTGATTAGATGGGACTGGACAGGTTGAGCTGCTTTACATAAAAATAAATCTCTTGTTTTTTGGGACATCTTGATAGTCAAGCATCCTAGACCAGCGGTCCCCAACCTTTATGGCTTGGCAGTCCGGAGGAGGGGGGAAGAGGGGAACCGGCCCGCACAAGTGGTGGGCTGACACAGAAAGTTAATATTGTGAAGTTCTTATTATCGTTTACTCTACTTTCCTCCAACCTGATGTTCTCCAGGGATAATGCTGCTCAAGGATTATGGGAGCTGTGGTAAAACTCTTCAGGAGAGCAACAAGGAGAGCACGTAGGATCTTTCCCACCTCAGTAATGCTATTTGAGATCCTTTTATCCAGATCCAGAAATGCTGGGAATTGAAACTTCAGCATGCAAAACATGTGTTTTGCCATTTTGCTTTGGCTCCTCGTTAAAGTCTTGTGAAATTCCACTAGCAGCAAGAGTGGGCATAATGCCATCTACTGAAAAGCTTACAGGGGCAGTTTACTTTGCATCCTATTTAAAATTAGACTTGACTGAAGAGGGTAATAAAGATACTATGAAGGAGAAAAGATGGGTTAGAAAAGGAAGCAAAAACAGCATCTGAGCAACAAGTGAACTTAATCTCTAAATGGCAAAACAGACAACTTGACAAATTAATTAGTGTATAAGAATGAATAGAAAATCTTGAACACAATTCTCCCTTTACTAGGGATTTTCCATTTGGTTGTTTGCAGACTTTGGAAAGCATTATTGCATTGGCTTCACATCAGCTCAAATAGTCTTGTTACTCAAAAGGTGTATGCATGTATGTATGTACTGTATGTATGTGTATTTGTGTGTCTCTGTACACATGTACACACAGACAGACACAGACACACAGGTAGACATAGACACAGACACACAGACACACAGACACACACACACCTATAAAAGCAAAGAAGCTTAGAATAAGAATACGGAATCAGAATTCTTGAGCCATATTATGGTTGGTCACATAACCAGATTTTTAGGCTGGATTTGGTATTTTTAACTGCCTATTGAGTCCTCTCCAAGATACTGGGGTAGGCACATGTTGTTGCATGGTGTTAAAGATATTGTCCCAGGAAGTAAGCTGTTTCAAGTAAAGCTGTCTTTGCCATTGACTGTTGGGGATTTTGGCAATGCCAATAGGATTCAAGTGGTGCTCCAGATGTTTTGGGATTGCAACCAAATAATCTATTACTGTTGTTATTATCTTTACTTACTTTTACCACAGTTGTTCTACTTCGGTTTGCAGGTCTTTATATTTTGTGATTTTCACTTGTCTCCAGATCCTGCAATGTCCACTATCCATATTTTTTTGTCTTTCTTATTACTGACAATTGTTAAGAGCAGGATGTTATGTGGCAATCTGACCTTTTAAATCATCTGTTACTGCTGAGCAACTATCAGCAGATGGCAACACCTAACTCCACCTTGGCTGATCAAAAGTGCTTAACCACATCGTATTTGGAGACGATAGGACTCAGAGAAGAAAGTACCGAAGTCCCCAGAAGACACGGAAGAGGGGGAGCAGATCTCAGAAGAAAAGACAATGGCAAACCATCTCCATGTTGTTGCTTAGAAATATAGATGGATCTGCCTGTGCTCTCAGCCATCAGTGCTGACATGAACTCTAGAGTGTTTTTGCTGTTGCATTTCAAGTCACAAAAACTTCAGTGGAACGTGTTGATTTGATGCTGGTTCAACTGAATCATTCCTCTGAAACAAAGAAACACCGCCAAAAAGGAAGTAAAGTTGGTAGGTTATTTCACTTCACTTTGCTTCTGAGGGAGCAAAGTGGAGTTGCACTCATCAAAAGTCTGTTCAAGTGATACAAGATGCCAAGACTAAGTATAGTTGGGCATGAAGCCACCTCCTCAGTTAGCTAATCTTAAAAATGTATTTAAGCTATCTCTTACTATGAAAACCATCTTGTAACTTTGATCACTGAAAAACAACTATGCGGAAATCCACGAGACTCCTAAAAAGCAAGTATCATGTTCCATTTTTATTTTATTTTATATTTTATTTATTTATTGTTACTTTATTCCTTTCAGTGAAGACATGAAACGTCCTTACATTGAATAAAGTAAGCCCCATTTCTTAAAGTAACCTGCAAAACAATTTTTTTTCTTAAATACTACCCAGAGACACTTGCTTCAGAGACGAGCGGTTATATAAATTAGATAAGTAAATAAATAAATAAATAAAATGTCTGCTCGCAATATTGAAAAGCCTTATCAATATTTTCATTTGATTAGCTTTACTTATGAAAACATTCTTGACCAAGGATGGCTGGGATACTTGATTTTAAACCCCAAAATGAGAAAAATCATACATCATACAATAGGGAAGGAGATTTTCAACTTTATGCTTCTTAAGTCATATCAATTATTTTATTTTTAAAAAAAATCAGATCCCCTCCCAGACTGGAACACAATAATTTTAGGAAAGTATGTAAAAGATTTAAAAGAATTTTAGAAAACATCTGGCTTCATGGGAGGGCTCTGTAGTAATCACCAGGTTGGGGGAAAAGGCAGATGAAATGGGGAGAGCTGTCTCCTTACTGCCCAGATCTCCAATTTCATGGTTCAGGCGGAAAAAACATTGGGTCCTTATTTTACTGCCATTCTTTTCCAGACCTGGAAATTGGCTACCAGTAGCTTATGAATAATTTGGAGCAGATTTTGATTAACAGCTAAGGCCATTGGTCAAACCATGTGCCAAAACTTGGTTCCATTCCATATCCCCACCTTGGTTAGGACTGTTATATGTTTTCTTGCCAGCTGAGGATATTTGAGAAGATGGGAGAGAAACCAAGTCAGAGAAATCCATAAGTCTTTCTTTTTGACTTGATCTGCACGTAGTAAATAAGAACATCCTTCTTGTAGCAAGATATGGATCAGCAGGGAGGCAACAAGTACTATGCCAGTGTACTTTTCTACTGTCTGAAGGATTGGTGTTGGGTTAACTAAGCCATGAGGAAGATCTCTCCGTCAAAAGAAACTCCAAACTCTCTTTATGCTGGCACAATACAATGCAGTGAAAACCGTCTCAATCAAAAGAAAATAATCTAGATCCCCATTGTGGAAGAATATAATACAGGGAAGTGCTGTTTGAACGAGCCCCCCACTTTCAACTCAAACCTCTATATGGCCTATTAAAAACTACCTAAACCTGGATTCAGGTTTGTGCCCAATACCTCTTCTCTACATTTGTTTGTCAGATGCTCTCACATTTGACTCTCTCTTCTAATACTCACTGCTTTCCAGTATTGGTAGTCCTCAATTTATGACCACAGTTGAGCTCAAAATTTCTGTTGCTACGTGAGACATTTATTAAGGGAGTTTTGCTCCATTTTAACATCCTTTCTTGCCACAGTTGTTAAGTGAATCCCTGCAGTTGTTAAGTTAGTAATGTGGTTGTTAAGTGAATCTAGCTTTCCCATTCACTTTGCTTGTCAGAAGGTCATAAAAGGGGACCACATGACCCGGGACACTGTAACCATCTTAAATGTGAGTCAGTTGCTAAACATTTTGATCACGTGACCATTGGGATGCTGCAACGGTTGTAAGAGTGAAAAACGGTCATAAGTCACTTTTTTCTGTGCTGTTGTAACTTTGAATGGTCACTAAATGAACTGTTGTAAATCGAGGACTACCTGTATGCTAGGGCTAAACCTCTGACCTCTAGATGGCAGCAAAGAGCTGGAGTTTTCTGAATTGGCCACCAAGTAGTAATCCAGATTTTTGCAATCTAGATTTTGTAACCCTAAATACATCAAAAGGAGACAGCAAAGGTGAGGGGGACTTTTCCAGCTGCTACAGTGCGGAAGTGCTGCCCCCATTTCTCTTGCCCGTTCCAGCATTGCCACTATAGCTGTAAAGTGCACTCCATCCAGACTCCTGCATAGCATTTAGGAGTCCATATACTGCTGATTGAGAAATACTGTAGTATATTATCTAATCCAGTGTTTTTCAACTTTGGTAACTTTAAGATGGGTGGACTTCGACTCCCAGAATTCTTAGCTAGGGAACTACTGATTTGGGGACCAACAACTATTTCTTTATTAATTACATTTCCAAAGAACACATGGTGGCATATATCATTCTTTTCATGTGTGTTTGTCTTCACAATAAGCCTAAAGGTCAAATTATGACTTTGACTACCAGTATCAGCTAGGCCTTCCTTCCTTCCTTCCTTCCTTCCTTCCTTCCTTCCTTCCTTCCTTCCTTCCTTCCTTCCTTCCTTCCTTCCTTCCTTCCTTCCTTCCTTCTGAAAGAACCACAAGATCTTGAGGTTAGATGGCTTTAATTGTTCATCTTGACCTGTACTATAATCTGTACCCACCATTGTTTTCAATAATGATCTTTTCATTTTGATGAGTAATTACTGAAGATTGAAATCCTCCTCTAACTTGAATCCCTTATGTTTAATTTTCAGTAATTGGTTCCTGACAGCTAAGTTTGTTTGTTTTTCTAAATATGCTAAATCTATACAAAGGCCTTTTCTCTACCAGAAAACAGCAGAAAAATATCAAGCCAATATTCAATTATTTGCTACCAAATTTTGACACTAGGTCCCTAGGGGTGCAAAACAAAAAAAATAATAATCTGTGGAGCTTGTACGTTTATTTAAAGTGTTAAACTACCT
Source organism: Azemiops feae (assembly GCA_023970755.1). Classification (NCBI taxonomy): domain Eukaryota; kingdom Metazoa; phylum Chordata; class Lepidosauria; order Squamata; family Viperidae; genus Azemiops; species Azemiops feae. The sequence continues at coordinate 1,979,989 of JALGBA010000136.1, forward strand.
ATCCTTGTTTGAAAGGAACATGATTTTTATATCTTGCATAAATTTCCAGTCTCAATTGTGGAGGTACAGCTGGTTTTTAGCTGCTTTTGAGATAAAGGATGAAAAAGAATTCTATTGCCCACCTACCCACCATCCCACCCACCCACCCACCCAAGTTGTGTTTATAAGCAAGTCAGTTACAGAGGTGATCCTAAGCACCGTACTAAACCATGGAAAGAAAAGAGCAGTCTATTTGTCCCCTATGCCCTTTGCAGCCCAAAGCGATGGTTGGTTGCCACAAATCTAGGAACTTTCCCTTGCAATTAATTGTGGATTGCAAATAATGGCACTGTGGCTTATTCAACAAGCTTTAGCTCAAGTCCATGTCTGAAATCAACTTTAAGGTAGAATCCAATGCCACAGAAGTAATCTTTGATTTATGCAGTTGACCTTGTTCTTCCTTTCCTCTCACCTTCTGCCTTTATGCTTATCCCCAAATTGAAGTCTCTTCTCTAGAGCAGTTTCTGAGGGTATAGCCAATGCTGAAGACCTATAAAGTGTGTGTATTGCAGGAGATGAAGTAACAATAATCCAAGGGAGGATTAGATAAAAAGGGGCCAATGATCATAATATCAACATATTTCATTTTTCTAGGAAGGAGGTTGGTAACGATATAGGGAACTTCATGGGACTCTTCTTCCTATTGGTTTATGCATGCAATGTACAATATCTTGACACCCACATATATGCAACTCTGTTCTCATTAACAAGTCTTAATCCTCAAGATTCATCAAAATTTGTGGAACACATTAGCTTTTTATGTGGCGGTTACTGAATTTATTATGTGTTGGACTCGCAGATCTATTTCATGTGAACCCTATTATGAAATGACATGAGGAGCTGAAAATAATGGTCTTACCTATGCAAAGCCTAAAGATATTGTGGATAATTAGCACTCTCTAGTGTACTTCAGTGGGATGACAGTGTTAGTTTCAATGATAACTCTTTTTTTGCACACTTCGAGATCGTCTTCAGAGTTGTTGTTTCTGTCAAGGATATTGATTGTTTTGGCAGTTTGCATGTTTCTTTTGCCCTTCTCTATCCTCTCCACCAGCTCCCCCTTCTCTAATCCTATTAGGTCTTTTACATTTCCCGACCATATCTCTAATTATTTTTTTGAAAGAGATAAAAGTTGTTCAAATGTTCTCCAAAAGAAATGAAATTCAAATTTATTGTTGCTTCGGATCCAATTTCCCATCTAGACTGGCCTTTCACTTTTGCCTTGAAGGTGTCTCTGTGTCGTGTTCTCAACATTCAAAGAAGCAAATTTGTACAGTCCAATGGCAGGTCTTCTTTGGGTTCACACTTCTAGTCATCCACAAGTGGTGGAACAGGGGTACAAGTAGGCTAGCTCTTACCAAAAATTGCCCTTTGTTCTTATTCTTCTGTTAAACTCATTTGGCAATAACTTTCTGGGGTCTCATCTCTTTAGTTAATGCCTTCTGGGAATTAATGAAATTCTTCTCACTGAAAAGAAAGCAGAGCAACAATTTTGGTCAAGCTAGCTGTCAAACCCTGGTTAATATTCTATCATGGTCTGTATCCATATCATTTTGCCTTTTACTGTGCTATCAGATCGTCCCTTTCTAATCCCCCATCTGCCCTGAACCCTGCCTCCCCAGGCTTCTTGGTGTGACTTCTTTCTGGCCATCTATTCTGCATTTTCTTGATCCTCATCCGGTCCAAATTTTCATCTCCGGCTCCTGGTCCAGCTATTCCATTTATGTCCCTATGAGCCTCTGGCACATACATATATGCTTCCGCAGGATGACGATGGATGGCAAAATTAATCAGCCCGATTTAGCCTATCATTAAGTTTCTTTGTTGCTTTCCTCTGCTGATCCCTGTTTGAATCATCGTACTTGATGCATTCAGTGCCCTACCCCAGAACATTCAAGCTTTCTGACTTCAGCTAGCCATCATCAGAGATAAAAGCTGTAATTCTTAACCATGGATGTGCAGGTAGCATCTTCAGTGGAGTTCTGACCAGATATATATAATAGACATTCTTACCATTATTTTTCCCCAACGTCTCCAGAAAACATTCATTCCTATGGCCTCTTATTGTAGGAGAGGAAATTTTAGATTATCAGCCACTTGGAATATGAATGAAGTAAATAGCTGTAGAAATGTAATCAAAGAATTTTCATTTATTATACTGTTATAATTAATAAATCCAGTACAACCGTAGAATAAAATAACAATTGATTCAATAACACATTACAATTAGTTATACCATAATATAAAACAAGTAGCTTTTAAAGATCCATGACCTGTAATATTAACTTCTATAAGATCAAAGTAACAGATAAGAATTATACAGCAGCTATAACTCATAGAATTAATGAATTTCAAATGGATAGAATGTTTATATAGCTATAACAGAACTGTAGTTTTAGATTATATGAAACAAACCTTAAAATGAGCACTGTAGAGCACATAGATGGTTCAAATAATAATGAAAATGAACAGATGCTGTGACTGATAGCCACAGTCTGTCAGATAACCCCACAGCACAGATGCTATGATCTAGCCCCAGTCTAGAAGCTTTTTAAAGGAATACCATTCCAGCACTTAATCCACAAAACACCTCTAAGAATCATATATTTATTAACTGGAATCAAGATTTTATAATCAGTACTGGTGAAAAGAACACTTCTTTGTATCTGTTGATTAATTTATACCGGAAGGTCTGTTCCTCCTTCAAGTGCATCAATTAGATCCTTTCTCAGGCCCCCCCCCCCCCCGCAATGTGCATGCACTCCATTCAGTTTCACACCCACCCCGCTAATGTATTAGATTTTCCTTTCATCTACTGATTATTTATTTATAAATCAGATTTAAATGTCTGCCCGTCTCCCATGGTTCTGTATTTGCTGTATATTCTACACTGGGTTGTAGAATATACAAAGAACATACAAAGAAACAATCGTAAACGATATGATTTGTAACTCGAAATGACTAACCACAGGATCAGAATTAAATGACAACATAAAAATTGTGTGTTGCCCTGTGCTGATATAGTAACAGGAATGTTACAATCATGTACAAAAAAAACCACTACTCAGACAGCATAAAATTTTCCCCAGACTACCCTTCTGCCTCCAGTACAAGACTGAGCCCTTTGGTAAAGACTAACCATCATGGTCTAGAATGCAGACAGAAATCATGAAAAATTAAAGGGTTTTTGGCTCGAAAGAAATGCACCTGGTCCTTTGTATAACTGAAATAACTTTCAGTCTATAGCAGAAGGCAAAATCAATTACTCAATAATCCACAGTCATTAACCAATATGATCTAGTCAAAGATTCATACCCAGCACTACTTATGGCAACACACCAGAATATGAACTGGGGGGAGTGGGTTAAGGGAGAAAGAAGAGAGAAGAAGAAGAAGGAAAAAAAAACTTCCCCAGAGTGTTATTAATGGAAACACAAATTCAAATCAAGTCACATAGTCTAATTGTTATGTTTTTTTTGGAAGCTCCAGGGGAAGGGGAGCAAGCACCCACACATGACAAATCATGGACAACCTATATTGCAAGGCCAATGAGAATATGCATGGGAATGAATGACAATGGCATTGCTGTAACTCAGGAAGTTCAGGATTACGCTCCCCTGGCATTTCAGGAACCCTGGGCATGCATTCCTGATTCCAGTTGCCGCATACATGAGATAGTCCCAACAGCTGGCCCTCATAACTTTATAGGATCGGATTCGTCCTTCCTTGCATGGAGTGTAGAATGAAAGTCCGATCTAGGATTTAACTGTACCTGGTGGGTGTCCAGTCTGCAAAGAATAACGCATGTGTGAGGATCAGTCGGTCTTGCCAGAGCTTGTCAGATTTGGTCTTGCTTGCCACTTCTACAAGCTGTACACATGGCACATTGCTCTGGTCTCAAGTTGCACCCCTTAAATAACACTGGTTGTGGGGAGGAGGGGGAGGAGGAGGAGGAGGAGGCCGAGATCTAGTGGCATGCTCTAAATGCTGCTTTACTAGAAAGATTATTTTATCAGGGTACAATTTCTTTTTTTCTCTCTCTCCCTGCATCCTACTTCAGACTGATTTAAGTGCCTAGACAAATCACTCAGCCAGGCCATTAGTTCCTGGGTGGGAAGAAGACTGCTGTCATGTGCTTAGCTGTCACTCAGGAGGTGAGAACACTGGACAACTGTGCAAGCACAACATCCTCATCTAAGGACCTTACACTGGAGCTCACTTCCTCTGGCAGGAGATCAAAGGGAGATTTTTTATCCCTCAGTGCATGGCAGGGTTTATCCTTGGGGCCAAGTCTTTGAATTATTTTAATGCGTTGTTGCAGGCCCTCCAAATGTTTCAAACACATTTAACATGTTGGGATTACAGCTGAGCTGAGATAGAAGTTAGGATTTCACTGAGATAATTTTTGAAAAGATTCCCAGAATGTTGGAGATTGGAAAGGAAGATGAAGGGGAGGGGGGAGGGGTGCTGGGTGCATCATAATGAGAGGGATACTTCATGTCAATTTATGAGCGGAAGGAAGTCAGAGATTGAGAAATATGTTAAATAAATACATACAGTACAACTGCCTCCGCTGGCCATCTTAACTTCAGTTCTGTTCATCAAAGAACAATTTTATACACAGTAAGGTTTGTACTGTTCTCATTTAGAAATAATTTGCAGGAACATGCAATTTCATTAGAAGATGGCTTATGATTTTACAAACTCAGTGAGGAGTCAGGCAGTCAATTTGCTGTAGTGCCTAAAATGCTAGTCTAGAAACCAGGGCACTGTGAGTTCTAGTTGTGCTTTAGACATAAAACCAGTTGTGTTACTTTGGGCCAGTCATTCTATTTCAGCCCTAGGGAGAGGATGTTCCCCATAAAACTTCCTGGACATGTCTGGGCAGTTGCAAAGGATCCTAAGCTGACTTGAAGGCACATACACACAGACACACTCTGGGAGTCAAGGATTCTGAACAGACTTTGTAATGCAGATTTTGCCTGCATTTACTGGAGAAAGATGCAGAATGTTTTAAGTTTTCCAGGGAAATGCCTTTACTACACAACCATCAAGACTTACTTCACTAAGATTTTATGATCATGAATGATCAATTGATTATGTATCATCAAGTTGTTTTAGATAGGTTGCGACCATATAGATAGATTTACTCCATCCCCAACCTCCGTTCTTAAAATGTTGCACTCATCTCCACTATAACTGAGTCTATCCACCTTGCTGCTTGTCATCCTTTTCATCTGTTTTCTTTCCCCTTTTCCCGTCATTAGAGCTTTTTCCAGAGAGTTGGGTCTTCACATAATGTATCCAAAGTAGGATAATTTGAACCTGTCCTTTGTGCTTTAAGTGAGAACTCTGGGTTGATCTGTTTGATGATCCATCTGTTTATTTCAGTGGCTATCATCATCGCATGATGGTGATATGGACCGCAAACAAATTTAATAAAATAAATTCCCAGGAGTCTTTTGCAACACCAATGTTAAAAGGCGTCAATAGTATTCAGATCTAGCTTCTATAATTCATGAAGCATATTCTGAATTCCTTTTTTTTTCTTCTTTGGCTTTCTCAATTTTCCAGCATACATCAGCAATAATGTCTTGGATCCTTTCCCTTTTCTCTAAAGCCAGTTAGAACATTTAGTATCTCTTTTTCCATGTAGGAAAAGGGTGCAGGAGAAATGCATTGGATGAGCCTAAGGATTATTTTGCTAGCATGTGAAATTAAAGGCCTTGTATGATAGTTTGCACATTCATTTTTGATTGGGAGCCATCCAGAATTGGTTATAAGATATAACCTATAAGCTATATAAATGCTTTAAATAAATAAAAACAAATTTTGTTAAGTCTACCTGTTTTTGGTGTTGGCATTTAGATTGACCACTTCCAATCAGTGTGTGGGCACTGTGTCATTCTCCAGATTTGCTGACATAGCTTGGTTAAAACCTTTATGGATCTTCCTGCCATGTTTAGTAGCAAGTCCTATACGTCTCCAACTTTTTAATGATCTAACTTCATCTTCTAGTACTAGAGATTCTTGTAAGTAGGGAATATCTTTTGAAGCATCTTGGATGCTGACATCTCTATTGTAAAGTATTTCAGTATACCTCTTCCAGCTTCCTTCAATCTTCTTTGAATCGGTTACTGTCTATCCTTTAGTGTCCTGTAATATATCCAGAGCCTCTTGATGCGGGTGAAGAAGGAGAGTGCAAAAGTTGGCTTGAAACTCAACATTAAGAAAACCAAAATCATGGCATCCGGCCCTCTCAATTCCTGGCAAATAGATGGGGAAGAAATGGAGGTAGTGACAGATTTTATCTTTCTGGGCTCTAAGATCACCACAGATGGGGACTGCAGCCAAAAAATTAAAAGACGCTTGCTCCTGGGGAGGAAAGCTATGGCAAATTTAGACACCATACTAAAAAGCAGAGACATCACCCTGCCAACAAAAGTACGTATAGTCAAGGCCATGGTTTTCCCAGTTGCAATGTATGGCTGTGAAAGTTGGACCATAAGAAAGGCTGAACGCAAAAGAATTGAGGCCTTTGAACTATGGTGCTGGAGAAGACTCCTGCGAGTCCCTTGGACTGCAAGGCGTTCAAACCGGTCAGTCCTAGAGGAGATCAACCCTGACTGCTCCTTAGAAAGCCAGATACTGAAGTTGAAACTCAGGTACTTTGGCCACCTAATGAGAAGGAAGGACTCACTGGAGAAGAGCCTAATGCTGGGAAAGATTGAGGGCGATAGAAGAAGGGGACGACAGAGAATGAGGTGGCTGGATGGAGTCACTGAAGCAGTAGGCGTGAGCTTAAATGGACTCCAGAAGATGGTAGAGGACAGGAAGGCCTGGAGGAACGTTGTCCATGGGGTCGCGATGGGTCGGACACGACTTCGCAACTAACAACAACAACAACAATATATCCAATTGAGGGTAGACTCTCTTATTGAGTTCAGGGATCTTTTGAAAGACTTTCCTTGTCTTTCTATGTATGTTTCCATCTTCTATGTCATTATAGATATTGTTGTAATAATGCTTCCTGTACAGTGGTGGGATTCAGCCAGTTCACACCACTTCAGCAGAACCAGTAGCTAATTTTTTGTTGCCCAGGCCCAGAATGGACTTCCGGAAGCGGCATCCACACAGAGAACCGGTTGTTCACATATTTGAATCCTACCACTGTTCCTGTTTCTTATAACAGTTCTCTAAAATCCTTTCTCAAGTTTCTTTCAGAGATTTCTGTCTTTCTTCTTTTTCTTTGTTTTTCTTCCTGGCAACTTCTATGGTTTGTTCTGAAATGCAGTTGGCTATCTTCTCTTTCTTCATTTTAGTCAGTCTCTTTTCCCAACAACTTTTTAAAGTTTATTCCATAATTCCTCTGGTTCTCTGTCAATGAGGTACAAGACTTCAAAGCAATTCCTGATGTTCTCTTTGAAAATGGTGGGTATATGTTCAAAATCATTTTGGAAACTGACTGGCCTTCTTCTTTAGATTAACTTGGATCTTATGCATTGTTGTTGTTGTTGTTAGTTGCGAAGTCATGTCTGACCCATCGTGACCCCATGGACAACATTCCTCCAGGCCTTCCTGTCCTCTACCATCTTCTGGAGTCCATTTAAGCTCATGCCTACTGCTTCAGTGACTCCATCCAGCTACCTCATTCTCTGTCGTCCCCTTCTTCTATTGCCCTCAATCTTTCCCAGCATCAGGCTCTTCTCCAGTGAGTCCTTCCTTCTCATTAGGTGGCCAAAGTACTTGAGTTTCAACTTCAGGATCTGGCCTTCTAAGGAGCAGTCAGGGTTGATCTCCTCTAGGACTGATGGGTTGGAATGCCTTGCAGTCCAAGGGACTCGCAGGAGTCTTCTCCAGCACCATAGTTCAAAGGCCTCAATTTTTTGGCGCTCAGCTAACAGTTATTATCTGCTTGATGGTCAGCATCTGGTTGTGTTATTAATGCTATAACTCAGTTCCTCATCTTCTTTAGCAATAACAGTCCTCGACATATGACTACAATTGACCCCCAAATTTCCATTGCTAAGCAAACGAGCTGTTAAGTGAGTTTGTCCCCATTTTATAACTTTTCTTGCCACAATTGTTAGCTGAATCACTGCAGTTGTCAAGCTAGTAACAGAATTGTTAAGTGAATCTGGCTTTCCTGTTGATTTTGCTTGTCAGAAGGTTGCAAAAAGTGAGCACCTGGCCCCAGGACACGGCAACCGTCATAAATACATGCCAGTTGCCAAGCATCCGGATTTTGATCATGTGATTAGATGCTGCAATGGTCGTAACTGTGAAAAATGCTCATAAGTCACTTTTTCAGTGCCGTTGTAACTTTGAATGGTCACTAACGGATAGATAATAATAATAATAATAATAATAATAATAATAATAATAATAATAATAATAATAATAATAATAATAATAATAATAATAATAATAATAATAATAATAATAATAATAATAATAATAATAAAGTTGGAAGGGACCTTGGAGGTCATCTAGTCTAACCCCCTGCTCAGGCAGGAAACGCTATACCATTTCAGACAAATGGCTGTCCAGGCTCTTCTTAAAAGCTTCCAGTGTTGGAGCATTCACCGCTTCTGGAGGCAGGTTGTTCCACTGGTTAATTGTTCTAACGGTCAGGAAGTTTCTCCTTAGTTCTAGGTTGCTTCTCTCCTTGATTAGTTTCCATCCGTTGCTTCTTGTCCTGCCTTCAGGCGCCTTGGAAAATAGCTTGACTCCCTCTTCTCTGTGGCAGCCCCTGAGATATTGGAACACTGCTATCATGTCCCCCCTTGTCCTTCTCTTCATTAAACTAGACATACCCAATTCCAGCAACCGTTCCTCATATGCTTTAGCCTCCAGTCCCCTAATCATCTTTGTTGCCCTTCTCTGCACTCTTTCTAGAGCCTCAACGTCTTTTTTACATCGTGGTGACCAAAACTGGATGCAGTATTCCAAGTGTGGCCTTACCAAGGCCTTGTAAAGTGGTATTAATACTTCACGTGATCTTGAAGTTGTAAGGCAAGGACTATTGGTAATCAATTTGTTTTCTATATACTCTACTTAGCGATGTCCATGTACAGTGTACTGTTTTGTTTGTTTCACTCTGTTAAGAATTTCTGTGTTCGTGCTTCTTACATTTCATGTCCCTACTGTAATTCTATCTTGGTAACTTTAGATCTTCTTTTCCTGTATGGCAACATCAGCAACGAGACATTTTGAAGGCTTTAATTTAGCCATATCATAAATACCATTAGTATTCTGAAAGCCCTTCCTAATTAGCTTGATGGGCTAATGCTAGTCAGACTTCATTCTTCATTCTTCCTAGTATTCCTGCTTCCAAAGAACTGTTGGGAGCAAAAATGTAAGTCTGCTCTCAGCAAGATCCATTGTAAAATTCATTTACATTCCTAAATCATATCAGATCATGTTATTATATTTTATGGAGATATCTGTAGAAAATTTTTGGCCTCTTCAGTAAAGTGTTAACTTGCCAAATCATATTTTACCTTCTTTTTCTTAAAAAAAAAAAAAAAAGATTGCTGGTGAACATTTGACTGAACCCACGTTTTCTACAATAGTTAATTATCAAATCAACAAGAAAAAAAAAAAAGCTAAATATAGTCTGATTCAAAGTTACTCAGTTTCTACTAAAACAAATAATCAACACCACTAACGTAGATCCAGTTTTTCCCACCCTGGTCTGTAAATCTTGTTGTGCTGAATTACTACTAGCTTTCAACAGGGCTTGCTTTCTGGCCAATGATTGGATTACTGCAATGTGCTCTGTATGGGATTGCCCTTGAAGAACATTCAGAAGCCGCAGAGGGTTCAGAATGAGACAGCATGAGCAATTATGGGCATGCCTTAGTACGCCCATGTTATTCCTTGGTTACACTGGTTCTTAATAGACTTCTGAGTGCAATTCAAAGTACTGGTTGTTGCCTATATAGGCCTACATGACCTGGGTCTGGGATATCTGAAGGACTGCCTCTCTCCAATCATGTCTACCTGCTACAAGAGGTCTAGAGAAGGTCCCATCTATTACAGAATGTCATCTACTTGACCAGGAAGCATGCTTTTCCTATTGCTGACCATGCCCTTTGGAAGACCATCCACCTCAGATTAGACTAACCTAAATCTTACTGGTCTTTCAGAAAGCTCTTAATACTTGATCTGTTCTCTCAGACATGGGAGTCGGGAGGTTAATTAATCTTGAAAAGTATTGTTAATTTATTATGGATGGGTTTTTCCTCAATTGCCATTCTTGTTTTACTTTTCTATTACTGTAATGGTATCTGGGAATGATCTGGGGAGTGGGGTGGCAGGGGAGATGCTGTCTAGGGAATAATTAGATAAGAGAGGGCAGAACCCACAGCTGCATAATGGACAGCAGAGAAAGGAGTTTTCCCTAACTTGTCAGGCTGTTAAAAAGGGAGATTTTTAATATAAGATTTCCAAGATTCTGTTAATGTAGCTATACAATATGGATAGTCCTTGACTTACAACAGTTCATTTAGGAATGATTTGAAGTTACAACAGCACTGGAAAAAAGTGATGTATGACCATTTTCCACACTTATGACCATTGCAGCATGGTCATGTGATCAAAATTCAGACGCTTGGTAACGGGCATGTATTTAAGAAATACAGAAATTTTGGGCTCAATTGTGATCATAAGAATCATAGAATCAAGATCACGGGAAGTATTAATACCACTTTACAATGCCTTGGTAAGGCCACACTTGGAATACTGCATCCAGTTTTGGTCACCACGATGTAAAAAAGATGTTGAGACTCTAGAAAGAGTACAGAGAAGAGCAACAAAGATGATTAGGGGACTGGAGGCTAAAACATATAAGGAACGGTTGCTAGAATTGGGTATGTCTAGTTTAATGAAGAGAAGGGTGATGGGGGACATGATAGCAGTGTTCCAATATCTCAGGGGCTGCCACAAAGAAGAGGGAGTCAAGCTATTTTCCAAAGCACCTGAGGGCAGGACAAGAAACAACGGATGGAAACTAATCAAGGAGAGAAGCAACCTAGAACTAAGGAGAAACTTCCTGACAGTTAGAACAATTAATCAGTGGAACAACCTGCCTCCAGAAGCGGTGAATGCTCCAACACTGGAAGTTTTAAAGAAGAGGCTGGACAGCCATTTGTCCGAAATGGTATAGGGTTACCTGTCTAAGCAGGGGGTTGGACTTGATGACCTCCAAGGTCCCTTCCAACTTTATTATTATTATTATTATAAATTGAGGATTACCCATAAAGTAGAATTAGCTCATTTGGTCATGTTTCTTATCAGATCTACCTGGGAAAGCTGACAATTATATTTATATTCCTATTTGTTCAGTTGTTACACTGATGTAACAGTGGTTACTCTGTACACCATCCAGAATCACCTTGGCAAGAGGAGTAGTTATATCAAACAAAGAAACAAAGTAAGTAAGTAAGTAAGTAAGTAAGTAAGTAAGTAAGTAAGTAAGTAAGTAAGTAAGTAAGTAAGTAAGTAAGTAAGTTTTGGTTGAATGCACTGATTCTTTCCTTGTATCCCAGATCACTGAATTCTCATACAAAAATCACTCAGTCCAATGGAAAGAACAAGTATGTATTATGTCTGTCTTTTTGCCACTAATTTGCACATACTAATAGCATAAAAAAAGAATCTGGCAGTTTGAGAAATGATTGGCACACTGATATTTTAATTCTTGGAGAGAAAGCTCCAGCGTCTACTTCTCTTAGTTCCACAAAGTGTTGTCTATCTATAAATCTTTCCAAGCCCAAGTTTTATAGCCCTTTCAATATGGATGAATGGATCCTTGTAGCAATAAGCCAAAGTTTGCTTATGTCGATGCCTTCAGAACTGGTGCTACCAAACCAAATGCTACCTATTGTACTTGTCATATATTGCAACTACTAAAGACAAGCTTTAATAAGCTGGAAAGGAAAAAAAATACTTTATGGTCTCAAGGAGGCAGATGATTTATAACATAAAACTACCAATAGCTTTACTTGGTTCTTACAAAATCATAGCAATTAAAGTAACCTGAGATGATGCAATTGTAGGATGGACCTGATCTTAAGTGATCTCTATTTTTAAAAGTACATTTCCCTTTTTATCCTGAGATCATTTAGAATTTTGTCCACTAGATGGCAAACAAAGACAGCAAATGTCTTACTGGCTACTAGCTGACTTTCTTCAGTGTTCGGTTCCAATTTCTGAAATCCTGCTTTTATCTGCCAATAATCTTGCAGATGGTGGCAGGTTCTTGTGTGTGATTTAAGATTTGTAACAAAAGAAATTTGGCTTGCACAGCCTATTCCTCTTGCTCCTTTATTATTTATTTGTTTATTAAATAAATTTATATAACTGCCCAACTCACACACAGTGACTCCCAAATGGTACACTAAATCTCTAAATTATAGTACAGTAGTTAACCCGCTGAAAAGCTTAAAGGATCTATTTGAATAGACAAAGCAGAACTTATTTCTTTGTTACAGCTAAATAACTGGTGCTCTATTGGGTTATTATTTCAGAGATATTTCGTTACTTAAACAGAGAAACAAAATGAGGGGGAGCAAAAAAGCAATGGGAGTGGGAGCAACTTCTGATTTCCTGCAGCTGCCCCACTGAGTTTCCTTGTGGAAAGTTGGCAGGGAGCATCAGTAATCTTCCTTCCTTACTCCTTCCCTCCCTTCCCTGCCTCTTTTCCTCCTTACCTTTCTCTCTCCTTCTTCCCTCCCTCCCTGTCAATTTGTGATTTCCTTCCTTCCTTCCTTCCTTCCTTCCTTCCTTCCTTCCTTCCTTCCTTCCTTCCTTCCTTCCTTCCTTCCTTCCTTCCTTCCTTCCTTCCTTCCTTCCTTCCTTCCTTCCTTCCTTTCCCCAGCCAGCAATTACCATGACTATAGGCCAGTGGTGGTGAACCTATGGCATGCGTGCCAGAGGCAGCACTCAAAGCCCTCTTTGTGGGAACGCGTGCCATGCCCCAGAGATGGCAACCATCCCTCTTCAACCAGCCGCCTGAGGTCCCACGTGGCCAGATGCATCCCGGCATGGCTGGTTTCCCTCCCCCCTGTCCCGTCCCTCCTGGCCTCACATGCTCTCCTTTTCCCAGGCAAGACCCACTGCATCGCCTCCTCAGCTGTCACCCAGCTGTCCAGCTCAGAGGTGGCTTCTCTGAACTGCTGGCGGTGGCTGTGGAGCCCCAGAGTACGCCGGTCGAGGAGCTGGCAGGCTGTGGCTGCTGACGGATACTGTCAGCCCCCATGCGCTCGCTGGCCTCTGTGTGCGGGGACTGATGGTGTCAGGCAGCAGCTGCCCCGGCCCCTGCCTCACCTTGCCCCGTGGCAATGGTATCCCTGCCCTGCCTCGCCTCACGTCACCCTGCAGGATGAGCCTCCTGCCCACCACCCTACCTGCCAGAGACCCCCTGGATCTCCCCCAACCCTGCCCACAGGCGTCCCTCCCCATGAGCAACATCAAGGTGACCACACCCACTTTGGCCACACCCACCCAGTCTGCCATGACCACCACAGCCACGCCCACCCAGTGGGCCACGTCCCACCTGGCACCCGGCAATAAATAAGTGGGTTTTGGGTTGCAGTTTGGGCACTCGGTCTCTAAAAGGTTCGCCATCACTGCTATAGGCTATAGTAACAGAATCTTGGAGGTCTGAATTCTCTCTCCCTCAGTCTTATGCTTCAATGAATGGGGGAGGAGCTACTCTGAACTTCTTTTTCATTCTTCCACTGTTGCCTGTGCCTAAAATAATGTTTTTGGTTTTGTAACCATCATAGTCTTTTCCTAGCTTCCCCAAGGTCATCTCTGTGGGTCTCTATACTCAGTATCCATTAATGACTGATGGTAGACTAGAATCTGGATATTCCTGGTGCCAATCTAATAGTTTAACTAGTACTTACTGGGTGCTAATGGTCAGCATTCTAAATTTGCAGGTTCACCTGGAATCTCAGATAGGGTTCTCCTGTCCTACATTATTGTTGTTGTTATTGTTGTTGTTTTGTTATTATACTATTACTTTTACATGAAGATAAACCAGGAACTGCATCCATAACTCAGAACAATGGCATTAGCTCTTCAGTGCTTACTGTTGAATACTTTCAGTAAAGACCCTTTCCCTTTAAGACAATAACAGAATAACAGAGTTGGAAGGGATCTTAGTGGTCTTTTAGTCCAAGCCCTATATCATGTCAGACAAATGGCTAATCTCTTCTTAAAAACCTCCAATGATGGATCATCCACAATTTCTGAAGACAAGCTGTTTCGTTGATTGATTGTTCTATCTTTGTTGGTCTTTTCTGCACTCTTCCTAGAATCTCAACATCTTTTTTATATCATGGCAACCAAAACTGGATACAATACTCCAAGTATGGTCTTACCAAGGCATTATAAAGCAGTACTAACACTTCACGTGATTTTGATTCTGTCCCTCTGTTAATGCAGCCTGGGACTGCATTGGCTTTTTTGGCGGCTGCAGCACACTATTGGTTCCTGTTTAAGTGGTTGTTCACCAGAACTCCCAGCTCTCTCACATGGTTACTGTTGTTGAGCCAGGTACCAGGTACTATTCTATATCTGTGCATTTTTCTTGCCTAAGTAAAAGTATAAAACCTTACTTTTCTCACCACTGAATTGCATCTTATTGTTCAAGTCTATCAAGATCCTTCTGAATCTTAAGCCTATCTTCTAGAGTTTTGTCTACTCTTGCCAGCTTGGTGCCATCTGCAAATTTGATGAGTTCCCCTTCAATCTCCTTATTTATATAATTTATTACGACATCGAAGAGTACTGGGCCTAAGACAGAACCTTGAGGTACTCCACCATATACTTCCCCCCATAAACTAGTTGGATTGTTTTTAGGATGTGTTGGACATGCACCAACATTTTGAAGTGAACAAACATGACCAGAGATTGGTATTTGGGCATGCAATACATTCAGTGTGCTTGCCAAAGTCATGATCCAATTGCCTAGTCAATTGGCTCCCTCAGATCATTTGTTAGACAGCAGTGAAATTAGTCTTAAACACATTTTCTCCCAGCTCATTGAAATAAGGTCCAAGGCCAAGAATTTGGTCTTGTTTGGCTCACAAAGTCCTTTCCTATAATAGCTGCTTGTGCAATGGGCGGATTTCAAAAAATGTCTAATGAAAATTGCCAACACCGAAGCGAGAAAATGAAGAGCAGCTGCTACAATCCTAGATATAATAACATGCATATTTGTGCATTTTATTTGAAATTATTTTGTCTGGATGCACTATATAGCATCGCTTCAGCTGTGATATTGTCAGACTACTGTTCAGTCATTGGATACTAACTGAAAGATATATATTTTTTGTAGGAGAGGCGACGAGCTGCGTGGGACACCAGAGAAACAATGAGAGGAACAAGCTATTCTTGATGCTTCCTGTTTGGGAGTTTGCTAGGGAGCATCTTTTTCATTGCTCATTAAGATTCTCAAAGTCTTGGTCTACTAAGACACAATGGCAAAATAAAATTTTTCATCAATTCTAAATAAAAAAATAATCATGCAGAAACAAAGGGAAGAAAACCCATGAGTTTCTGCTTTGCCTACATGCCTCTCCGTTTCGACTTGCCATTAGAGTTGGGGGTGAGGAGGTGTTGCTTTAGAAATGTTTTGATGGAGAAATGAAACCCTTTTGATTCTGCTGAAGACTGTGAGACCTGGAGCCATTTCCAAGGACACTGCAACAGGTGTGGGAGAGAAGCAGACGGTTCCCATAACAAAGTGAAATTGTTTACAGGGACTACGTGAGAAGGCAGGGGTTTGGGCAAAGAGACTATTGCTTAATTCTATGATCTGGTGTCCTGGAACCTTAGAGTGAATTTTGCTTCGACAGTACCATGCCATGTATTCAATAAACAGTAAAAGTTTTGGAAATGGAATGAACCTGGTTATTTATTTGGATCCTCATATTGACACCTTGATTTATGAATACAGTTGGGATCAGACTTTCTCTTATTAAGCAAGGCAGTTGTTAAATGAGTTGTACCCAATTTTACAACCTTGTTTGCTACGGTTGTCAAGTGTATCATTGCGATTGTTAAGTGAATCATGCAGTCTCTAAGCAAAGCCAGCTTTACCTGTCGAAAACCAGCTGGGAAAGTCACAAATGGCAATTATGTGAACTTGGGATGCTACAACCTTTATAAATATATGCCAGTTGCCAAGCATCTGAATTTTGATCACATGTCCATGGGGATGCTGTAAAGCTGTAAGTGCGAGGAATGGCCATAAATCTTCTTTAGTGCCCTTGTAATTTCAAACGGTCATAAGTCAAGGACTACCTGTAGCTACTTGTCCTTTGAATCTTCCAATGGGTGCATGCATTTTGCAGTCAATGGGTGTTGGAGAGGGCAAAGTAAAGCTGGAGACTGAAGATGTCTGGGGTGGATGTCAAAAAATGTCTGGTTGGGGTGACAGCTGCATGATTGACATTCCACCTCTTTTATTACAGGATCCCCTAAGCTAACATTAAAAAAGTTGTTTGGTTGGCTGGAGCCCTGAAACCAAGAGTCCCTGCTTAAATGATGGATGAGCTGAAATCTTTTTATACAGATCCCATTCAGGACCATTAGTTTCCTGTGAGATCTTCCCTGCAAAACCCAGTGCGAAAGATGTACCATTTGTATATTTTTCAACTTCAGAAACAGCAAAATGTTGTAGATGTTTAAGGGTGAAAGGGTAGGTACACTTACTCTGGATTCTACAAAAACCAACAGCAAGAAATGAATATATATATTTAATTGTTCTTTTCAGTGCCAAGCAAGGCCCTTTTATTTTAGAAAACCGTTTTAAAGTATATGAATATTACTTCTGCTAGTAGTTCTATTGTGACTTGATTTACTGAATGATCATGACAAAAATTACTAGTGTTAATTTTTATTTCTGTTACGTTGGTGTGTTTAATACATGTGTGCCCTGTCTAGGCAGTTCATGAACAATTTGGAACACATTGGAAAAAATACTAAAAATTGTTTATATACATAAAAACAGGGAGCCTATAGCAGTGGAATTATTAAACTGTAATGGCTGTACTGTCAGTGGAAAGATGTGAAATGTTTACTATATGTTCTGTTTATTAATTGCTGGAGGAGTCCGCCAAGCTATAATCAAACCAGTTTTGATGCAATCATTTGAAACGGGACTGCTAGCCAGTGTTTTTGCTATTTTTTCCTGTGCTTTTTTTTTCTGTCTTAATTTCTCTTTCCCTTTATTTATCGGTACTTAAATTTTTGGCAATGTATGCTTCTATGTACTTTATTCAATGATCATTGAGATTCAGTTCACGTGAGAAATGCTATAAGAAATACATGCTTTTTAATCAAATAAAAAGTGCTGTTTCTAAATGTTAGTCATATTGTTTACTGATTTGATTTTTATTGCTCTGCAAACTCACAAGCAAATTCTGATGCCTTTAACACCAAGTAAACGAGAAAGGAATGAATAATATATTTTATTTATGCTGCTTTCCACAAGTTCAATCTAAGCTCAACAGATTCTGATTTCATTTTTATTGCAGTGTGTGTTGCTAGCAGTTATATAGCCATAATCTCCTACACATTAAATAAGATATTTGTACTGAAAATGATTTTTTCCTATTGTTCTATCAGTTTCATAGATGCTGAGCTTAGTATAATAAATGACCTCCTTATTATAAATTCAACACAGTAATATTGTCAATTAGGTACTAAAATATTATTTTTATATTTTATGGGAAAGCCTTTACAGGGGGTTAATTGGACTATCCAGGACTATTGACTGGATCTATAATAATTTGTGAGTATTCAATGGAGAAAAAGTGTAAAATATTTAAGAAGTGTCTTGTTGGATTTGAACACTAGCAGCTAATCACATACCGTTTGCATCATTCAGGCTATACATTAAATTATCTAAAGAAGTTTTTGTCAAAGTCCCCGCTCATGGCAAGCTTATAGATACACGGAGCACAAATATGGGACTGTACTGGGATATGAATACTATTGTTCTATGTATCTTACCAGCTAAAGGAGGAAGTGGAAGAAGGAAACAGGCTGCAATGAACGAGATGTGCTTCTTAGATTATGAAACAAAAAATTATTATTAAAGAAAGAACAGGGAACAAAAACATATTTTGTACAAAGTTGAAGAAATGTGCTCTTTAAAAAAGTTACACAAAATAGTATTGTGTAATATAACAAGCAGTATTGTGTAATATAACAAGCAGATCAAGATGAACACCTGCTACCCAAATCCTTAAACTTTCATCTGGGGAGAGGTTTCTCCAGGCCTGTCCACCATAATAACTAGTTTCATACTTATTTTCATCTGCTACAGATAAAGCATACAATCAGAGACTGTAATCCATATAGCAGTGTAAGGTTTGCCAGCTGTTATCCCTGCTTCTTTTCCATCAACATTCTCTTAAAAAAAATGCAATTTTTTTATCCTCCCAATAGCCTGTAAAGTAAAATAAGTGGTTGGGTATACATCCCATCCTCAGCCAAAATGTGGCTTGTTTATGTTTGTCTTAGTATATTGGGTGAATCAAGCAACTGTGGGAGGCAAGCTCTTATGACAATTAATGGGCTATGGCTAAAACAGAGTTTGGCATGATTTGTGAATCCAGGTATTCTGTGGTTTGTTGAAGAATTTAATTCATTCCTACCATTGGAATAAGATTAGTTATCTCAATCAAGTCTGTTCCTAAGGATAGAAGTTGTTCTGGTAAAGATACTGTTGAAATGGAGAGCAAATCCAAAAGATCCAATCTTGGTTGGTCACCAGGACCAGAGGTTTAGTCTTCTGAGCTTTTGGACTCATGTTGAAGCCCATCCTCCAGCATGAGTCCAAAAGCTCGGAAGACTAAGCTTCTGGTCCTGGTGATCAACCAAGATTGGATTCTGCAACATTATCCTGAGACACATATATTTGCCTTCATTCGTGAAATCCAGAAGAAGTTGGTGTAGCAAAAGAAAAGAGGATTTTAGCTTGGACAGCTGTTAGCTAACAATATTGACTTGAGTGAACTTCATAAACAGATTACAGGGGGCAGAGTTGACCCTACCCTGACCCGGACAGACAATACATTCTTCTGTTTCCCAATAATAGTGGCATCTGGTAGAAACCACAATCATGCCATTCACATCATGACTTCACTGTGCACGTAATTCAAATTATATAATTATGTGAGTCACTTGACACCAACTGCTGTACATAACCAGGTCACTTACCTCTCCTTGCCCAGTAATTTACCATGGCCAGGATCTGAAAAAGGGTGTTAGGAGTTACCAGACAACCAGCAGTGATGTGGTTCTAATGTAGTTACTACAAAGCTGACTCAGGCAATATGATTAGTGGATACAATGCACCGAGGCATTGCAGCAATTTACATTTTAGCTGTGTTGTGTGATATAATTGCTGTTGAAAATTAAAAGTATAGGACATGGACTCCACCGCCTTACCCAGCTGGTATTGCTGAATTTCCATTGCCATTGATTGGGAATATTAGTCCAGTGCTTCTGGAAAACATCAAAGCTGGTTTATCCAGTTTCAGTGCAAGCCTGAGTAACATACTGATGACACCAAGAGAATCAGCCATCCTACCTTGTCAGCCAAGATATCTTCTCAAACTGATATCTACAATTTATTATTAAAGTTGAAGTGTTCATATCTGGAAGATGATAAGAGCACAAGCCAAAAATTGAGATGGGGTAGAACTAAGAAGAAATTGAGGCCAATACTAAAGTCAATTTTATTTAAATGTAAACTTAATTCAAATTAGATGAATTAAAGGATTGATAATATCAAGCGCCTGGGAAATCAGGAGATTCAGGCAGTTCAAATGAGTATAAAGATTTATTGCAAGCTTAAGCTCTCTACAACAGACATGTCAAACTCGCAACGTCACGTGATGTCGCGTGATGTATCGGAACTTTTCCCCCATTGCCGGCAATGGGGTGGGTGCGGTTTCCTCATGACACATCCGGCCCGTGGGCCGGCAGTTTGACACCCCTGCTCTACAAGAATCTGTCCAAGTGACGGTTAAGGGAAATGCACGAGAGTTAAGAAGAGAAAGGAATTCAAGGTCGGCTGAACTTCGATCTCCTGCGGGTGTGAAGGGACTTGTGACTTATGATGTGTTTGATCCCTCCTGCAAGCTCAGTCTGGTCATTTTCTATAGACAAGTGGGTCAAGCATGTTACTGAAAGGCAAAAAAGTATACAACTCCTGATATTTCCACTTTAAAACACATTTTCCAGATAGCTGGGCCACATAGCTGAAAGAATGATGTTTTCCCTTTTATCCATTTCTAGCTTAAACAAATAGACTTTCACCATCATAACCTGGATAGTGAACAAACTACTCTGCATTATGTTCATAAGGAGGGATTTATAAATGATGATTATTGCCAAGGTATACACAAGATGAAGTAGAGAACATTGGTAAAGACTGTAAAATGGCCACAACTACAAGTTTTTGATCACATGATTATAGCCATCTTGATTTTTTTAAAAAAAAATTCTAGCCTGACAACCATACTTAGCATTTGAATGTTATATTGGGGAACACACTCCAAATAGTATTAAGTGAGCCAGGACAAAACTTTCATTGAATTAAACTTTAATATAATGAATATTATTTAATATGATGTTTCCTGTCACATAACAAATGACAATTTTGTAACCATGTTTGGAAGGTTTTGAGGACTATGCTGAAGGTTCTTGGAGATGGAATATGATATTTTAATACAAAATATGACTTTACACTTCTGGCTTGGCTTTGTCTATCACTATGTATCAGCTCTGAATGAGAGAACATTGCAGTTTGTAAATGCTTGTTCCTGATTTAGTTGATTTAATTCCTGCATATGTGACTCCATTTACCTATAGCTTGTTCTTGGCAGATATTTTATTTCAAAGTTTAATCACAGTTTAAAGCTTACAGCAATGCTTTATTGGTTATTATTTTCTGTCTCACTCTCTCTCTTTATTTTCAAGCCCTATGATGGAAAAACGTTAGTTTACAAAAGGCAGCATATAAATCCATACATATGAAATAAATGATTGCTATTACCCAAGAAACCCACCAAATGCAATAAAAGAAAATGAGTAGAGGTTTCTCTGCTTTATATGACAATAATACTTATGGCCCAATCTGGAACATCTGTCCCTTGTATTCCTGAGGGATGTTTGCAACATGCATTGTAAGCACAAGGGACTTTTGCAATATGTGTGTTCAATTCATGCTTTATTGTGCTGGGAACAGGAAGAAGAAATTGAATTCTAAAATGTTTATGTTACTGGGATGGGTGTAGCACCTAAAAGAGTGGATTTGTTTTGGATTTGTTTTAACATATGTTCCTTTAACATTATTACAAAACAGGGTTCTGAAGTTAATGCCACACCTAATGATCGTGTGGGATTTGCTTAATGACAGCACCTGAAAATGCCAGAAGTACTGTTGCTAAGAGGCACAGTCATGTGATGTTGTGCTTTACTATGTCACTTAGTGATAGAAGTTTCAGTCTCAATTCCTGTCCTTAACTGAGGACCCGAAAACTACCTGTAGTTACCATCTTATTCTTCCTCACTTTTTCCTCTTAATTTCTACTTTCCTTCCTCTAAACATTTTTAGCCCCCAAATCCATAAATTGTCATTTCAGTCTTTTCTTCCTTCATCACAAAGTCCAAACAAGATTTCCAGACTTTCAAGAAGGTTTCTAGCACTTTTCCCCCTGGTCATACTGGTCCACTTTGGCTCTTCCATAAGCTCTGTCAGTTTTATAATCCAATCTTCCACTGTGTGTATCTTCATATTTTGCTTTCTAGGAAACCCCAAGGTTGTAGTCTAGACTGAAAAGTTGAAGAAACAAGTCAGAAGATGGCTATGATAAACTATTTCCATATTGTTGCCACAACCTGGATATATTGCTGTCTTTGCAGTCACCATGAATTGAAGATTCAAAAGTGACTTTACTTTGAAGTATTAGATGGCAACATCTAGTCAATCTTCACTGATCTTGCAAAGTTAAGACCAGACCTGTTTAGTTCTTGGATGGGAGACAACTATGACAACCATGATTCTCAAGGCTGTTGACTGGGAAAGAGGAAAAAAGTTCCTGGGAGTAGGTCATAGTAAATCATTTGGAAAATCATTTACATATTAGAGAAATAGAGCTCAATTAATGAGTTTGGTAGTCTTCAAAAGCTATGAGGGATATTGTTACCACAGCATATACCTGGGTGAATAACCAGGTCTATAATCCAGGGTTGGCTCTTAGCTCCATTCATTAGGATGGTGGCATCTCATATCAGTCATTAAACATCTGATTCTGATTCCATAGAATCAACTGCCTTTGACTTTTCAATCAAATCCTCAGTTAATACATTTTAAAGGGAGATAAAAGTATGTTACTTATAGCCTTACTCTCATGAAATGACTGTCATTATCCAGTGGAGATGTTATACCATTAAAATGTATTTTTACTATTTTATGGAAGCTAGTAAGTTTGGAAAAGTTTGAAATTGGTTGTGTATATTATGTTACTTGTTAATTTTTACTAGCATATATATGATATGGTATCTAGCTACATTTATTGCACCAATTACATTTCAGCTAAAGAACTAGGCATGTTGCTATATTATTGTGTTGAGGAACAATTTCATTGTAACTCCATTTTATTTTGCGTATGATATGGAGTAGTTGGTGAAATAATTTTTATTGCTACTACTAACCCTATTTGGACATTCTAATTTTCTCCTGTCCTGCTTTAGTAGTGCATGAATAACTCTTAGTAGTGCATGAATAACTCTTAGTAGTGCATGAATAACTCTTAGTAGTGCATGAATAGCTGTTAACTCTTATAAGGTAATGTTGTTTCTGTGACAAATTCAAGTAGAGATGCTGCAATGGTCATAAGTGTGAAAAACAGTCATTAGTCACTGCCGTTGTAACTTTTCAGTGCCATTGTACTTTCAAATGATCACTAAATGAAGGGTTGTAAGTCAATGGCTATCTATACTACCAAGAGATGAAGAAAGAAGAAGGAGGAGGAGGAGAGGAGGAGGAGGAGGAGGGCATTTCAGTCACTCCCACTAAGTGTTTAATGTGTTTGTTTACCCAGGCCCATGCTTGAAGGGGTGCAGATAATCTGCTTTAGCCAGGGATCTTAGTTACTCTCACCCCACAGCCTTCTCAACAACCTTTCCTAAAAATAAAAGATTGGAGACTCTCAATAGCAGAAGGAGTGAACGATCATCTCTTTCAAGGGTGATAGCAACTCCTCCTCAACCCCCCTCCCTCTCAAAGAAGAAGACTTTGTTTCACTGAGAAGCAAGGAGCAAGGAGTGATTATTCCATAGGTATGGAGGAAAAACTGTCACGGAGAAACAGGGAATGGGCCTTCCTAACCCAGTGGTGGCGAACCTTTTAGAGACCGAGTGCCCAAACTGCAACCCCAAACCCACTTATGTATCGCCGGGTGCCAGGTGGGCATGGTCCACTGGGTGGGCGTGGCTGTGGTGGTCATGGCAGACTGGGTGGGTGTGGCCAAGGTAGGCGTGGTCACCTTGATGTTGCTCGTGGGGAGGGACGCCTGTGGGAGCCGGGCAGGGTTGGGGGAGATCCAGGGGTCTCTGGCAGGTGGGGCGGTGGGCAGGAGGCTGATCCTGCGGGGTGAGGTGAGGCAAGGTGAGGCAGGGCAGGGGTGCCATTGTCACAGGGAAAGGCAAGGCAGGGGCCAGGATGGCTGCTGCCTGACACCATCGGCCCCCGCACACAGAGGCCAGTAAGCGCATGGGGGCCGACAGTGTCCGTTAGCAGCCACAGCCTGCCAGCCCCTCGACCGGTGCACTCTGGGGCTCTGCAACCTGCCACCAGCAGTTCAAAGAAGCCACCTCTGAGCTGGACGGCCGGCCGACAGCTGAGGAGGCGATGCAGTGGGTCGTGCCCGGAAAAAGGAGAGCATGCGAGGCCAGGAGGGATGGGACGGGGGTGGGAGGGAAACCAGTCATGCTGGGATGCATCCGGCCACATGGGACCTCGGCGAGTTAGCGGGCGGCTCGTTGAAGAGGGACGGTTGCCATCTCCGGGGCATGGCATGCGTGCCCACAGAGAGGGCTCTGAGTGCCGCCTCTGGCACGCGTGCCATAGGTTCGCCACCACTGTCCTAACCTAAAGCCCCCTCCTGCTCTGGGGATGAGAAGTAGCATCCAAGCTGTGAGAAAGATTCAGTTCCCCACTCTTTATATATCTTAGAAGCTTTTTGCTGATTGCAGTGGAGCAAAGTGCTTTCTTGCCCTCCAAGTGGGGGATAATCAAGTTATTCTTGGCATGTCATCCAAATGAAGAAAGAAAAGTTATCCTTTATCCCATCTAAAGATAAAAAGTAAAGATTTCCCTTGTCCAGTCACGTCTAACTCTAGGAGGCGGTGCTCATCTCCATTTCTTAGCCGAGGGAGCCAGCATTGTCCGAAGACATTTCCATGGTCATGTGGCCAGCATGACTGTACGCTGAGGCACACAGAACACTGTTACCTTCTCACCAAAGTGGTACCTATTTATCTATTTGCATTTGCTTGTTTTCAAACTGCTAGGTGGGCAGGAGTTTGGGGAATGTACACGTTGCACAGCTCTTGAGTCTTGAACCCAGGCTGTCCACTTTCCAGCTGACAATCTCAGTGTCTAACCACTGAGCCATCAAACCATCCCATCTACAATGCTCCAAAAAAGAACTTTGTTCTCAAGCACGGCAGCTTAGTTTATCACAGAAAGACATCTTTCTCAAACTTTGGAGAGCAATGCTTACCAGAAATGAAAAACAATTAGATGGACAAATATAGGATAATTGAATGCCATTTGCCAATACATTGTTATTATGAAGAGGCAGCATTTCATCCTGGATAATGAGCTTCAGGACTCTGCCCATATTCTTTGAAAATCAAAGTGCTGCAGTTTCATTGCCCTGGCTACCATTCTTATATCTCAACCGCATCTCCTGATAGCATCTATTACCTTGCTCTGAGCACCCGCTGACTGGAAACGCTAAAACATTTGTCAGTGCAAAATGCTGTAAGTGAAGCCATGGATCTTCAAAAAGGGAAGAGGGTACAAGTTTTCGTTCCTCCCAATAAAATTAACCATTTCAAAACCACTCCAAGAGATAGTATATTCTGCTGTATCCTGTCCACCATGGACTAAACAAAGATATTCATGTCACCATTTCTTTATGTTGAATTATAGTCACCTTGAAGTAATCATTGGGAATAATATATCCACTATACCCACATCCCCATTATCTTTTCATTCCTCCCATGCAAAATTAATTTCCATTTTTTAAAATACTGCACCCAATTTTGGTCACTGGGCTATAAAAAAGATATTGAGCCTCTAGAAAGAGTGCAGAGAAGAGCAACAAAGATGTGCTGGTGCCTAAGACGTATGATGAACATTGCAGGAACTGGGTATGTCTAGAATAACCAAGAGAAGGAGTAGGGGTGATATGATAGCAGGGTTCCAATATTTGAGGGGCTGTCACAAAGAAGAGGGGGACAATCTATTGCCCAAAGCACCGGAAGGCAAGACAAGAAGTAGCAGATGGAAATTTGTCAAAGAGATCCGATCTAGAACTAAGAATAAATTTCCCGGCAGTGAGAACAATTAACCAGGGGAATAGCTTGCCTTCAGAAGTTATGGGTGTTCCATCACTGAAGTTTTTTAAGCAGAAATTGGACAGCCGTTTGTCTGAAATGGTATAGGGTCTCCTGCTTGAGCAGTGGGTTGGACTAGAAGATCTCTAAGGTCCCTTCCAACTCTATTATTCTGTTATTTCAAAACAGAAAATGAATACAGTAGAGTTAATTCTGAACATCTCTAGAATTCAATAAAGTCTCCAAGAAGCTTTTGAAATATCATAAGACCAAGAAAGGGATTTTAGGAAAAACATTGTTTTTCATGTTTGCCTGGAAAGAGTAATAGTGCAAGAAAAAGTTGGTTGCAAGTTCTAATCAATACACTATTAAGTTACCGAGAGATTACTTAGATAAGATTACGTAGGTAAGAAATTATGAAACCACTTACTTTTCCTGTTTTCGGCAAGAAAAAATAATTTTGAAAAGTTTTAGTTGTGTTTATTCTTCAACTTTATATCTACCACTCAAAGTAATCTAAGTTCTTAAAAGCACCTACCTGAAATCTGTCCTTCCATTTTGCAAAATAGCATGGATTGTTACAGAGTCATATAAAGAGATATGGGTTTTTGATGTTTAGAAAAAAAAATATTTATTCAGTTGGCTGTTTAGTTTTTTAAAATGGAATTTCTGTGTGGCTTTTTAAAACTGTATTAAGCTGCTCAAAATTGTTTGCAGTTGGGTAGTCTAGAAGTTAAATAAATAAAAGGTACCAGGAACCAAACTTACTTCCATTTATCCTTCTTGAATAAACATAAATTAATTCAAAGGCTTTAACAGAGAAGGGTATTATACTATAGCTTGAGATGGATGATTTTAGGCCCTTTCCAGTATGTTGATTCTTGATATAAAGCAAGTTATCACAATCTGCTTTGGGTTAATGGCCCTAGTGGTTTGGAAAGAACCAGAGAACCAGTTTGGTCTAGTATAGGGGTTTCCAAACTTGGCAACTTTAAGACTTGCGGACTTCAACTCCCAGAATTCCTCAGCTATCACAAGTCTTAAAGTTGCCAAGTCTGGAGACCTCTGGTCTAGTGGTTAATGAACCAAGCGTAGAAACCAGTAGACTGTGAATTCTAGTTCTGGCTTAGGCATGAAAGCCAGCTGGGTGACTTTGGGCTAGTCAATCTCCCTCAGGCCTTGACATCAGGTTTGGACAACAAGGTGGTCAATCAATTCCTGTCACAATTAATGGATCAATACTCAGTTGATCCAAAAAAGTGAGGCCTGTACTTGTGGCAAAAATGTTAGGGGGAAAAGAATCTCTATATACTGTATAGGATTATTGTCCATCAAGTCATTGTGCATGGCCCATGTACATATAACAAGGGTTTCCCTTCTTTGCATTTTTTAAAGTGGGACATTGTAATCATAATAGTTTGTTGGTTTGCAGCTTCAAAGATTTAGAGCAGGTGTTATAGAAATCTAATGGGAAACAGTGAACATTTGTGTGTTAAGCATGTGATTTTTTTAATTTGCAGATAGATGCAAAAATGCAAATAAGTTTCTTCACTGACTTTATTCAAAGGAAATTAACCAGAGGCTAATCTTCAAATGCTATAAATAAACTTTCGACTTCAACTCCAGATGGAAACCTAGAAAGTAGAGGTAAATGTGGAAATGCCTAAACCACCATTGTTTTAAGAAAATAGGCAAGGAGAGGATAAAATGGCCATAATAACCTGTTATTTTTCCATGAGAAAATCTTGAAATTCTTTCACCAGTCTTTTCTTCAGTCATCCAAGGAAGGAAGGAAGGAAGCAACATGAGAAGATAAATTTTTGCTGGCTCATTACGTGCAGCATACATTATCTCCATAATCATCATACATTCAAAACAGCGTATTGATTGTCTTCCAAGGAATTTCTTGTACAACACCAGTACATCATATAGATCTAAGGAAGAAAAAATAAAGATGGAGCACCAACAATAGACAATAGCACCAGTAGAAAACAAGATCCTTAGATGCTTTCAAATCCATGTTGAAAAGAAATAACACAGAAGCTTTTTTGAGTCTTACATCGCTGAGATGTCACGCTGTGCTTTGGATGAAACTAATTTGAAACTTATTGAAAGTTTTATTTTCATTTTTGTTGGCACATCTAAGCACAGGCCCTATAGACCCAACAGTCTATCTCTTCCAAGGAATCGTTCTTCTTTGTTGTTATTTCTCCTCATGCAGTCCCAAAGGTACTGACAGCTCCTTTTTTCTTTTCTTTTTCTTTTAATCCAATCAGTTTTGTACTTTTGTTATAAATG
Source organism: Azemiops feae (assembly GCA_023970755.1). Taxonomy (NCBI): domain Eukaryota; kingdom Metazoa; phylum Chordata; class Lepidosauria; order Squamata; family Viperidae; genus Azemiops; species Azemiops feae. The sequence goes on from JALGBA010000136.1 coordinate 2,007,988, forward strand.
ACAATTGAATTTTACAGCATCTGAAGACATTTACAAATACCAGGGGTTAAAACTGCCTTTTTTATTCTCAGTCTCTCTTCTTACATTCATCTGGAGATTTGGGAATTTCCACAAGGCTGATTTTTCCTCTGTTACTTGGATAATGCGAGGAAGCCAAGAACGCTTAAGATACAAATTTTTGCATTTGGGAATGGGGAAAATGATGTCAATAGCCATTTTGAGCGAGCATTTGTCTCCTAAAGAGTACTTTATTCAGTTAAATGATGGTGTTTAATGTTTTTAATGTTTTAATATTTAATGTTTTAATTGAATATTAATTTTGGAGATGAACCAGGAATTTGTATGCTGCCCAGGGTCATATACATGAGATGCGTGGCCACATGAATTTGAATAATTAAACAAACTCATTTTGATAATTGTAATTAGATTAATTTTGTGCTGGAATCTGCCTTGCAGTTTCTCAGATCCTTTCTTTCCTTGCTCTTCTATCTTCTGCACAGAATGCTTGTTGACAAGTTATTTATAACTGATTTTGGCGGCATCCTTGAATGGATTTTATTTTTTTAGGTGGCACAGGGCACAAGTGGCACAGATATTTCTGGCGTTATTGTGTACTGCTCTGCGTATCTGCGTCATTCTGCAACCTCTGGACTGCCCTTACCTGCCTTCCTGTAAAAAATCCATAGGAGCAATATCCTCCTGATATTGTCTCTTGAGATCTAATTGATGCAGGAGAAAACCAGGGAGGGTGCGGAGTTTAAGATGGAAGATTCACAAACACTCCTTAGCCAGCCTGTAATTAAGTAAGTGCTAGAACATCATATTCGACTTCTGAACATTTTTCCAAAGTTCTCTTCTCTTTCAAACCACTTTCTAAAGCCAATTCTTCTCATCAGAAGGAGGGAGAACAGCTAGAAAAAAAATACATTAGCAGAATACTTCTGCCCAGCATGAATGCACATATTAACATTATCTTAAATTTATAAAATTCTCCAGTCTGCTGTTATTTCGTGCTCCGTGTGGCTTGATTTTTAAGCAAACAGAATCAAAACAAATGATTTGCAGGAGAATGGATGAGATGTCAGGGAGATCATTTTAACTGCTATTGGCATCACTACAGACTTTATCTGAATTTGAAGTATAAAAGGAAACCTCTCATTTTACATGCCTATTTTGCAGCAGTAATCCAGGTAGTTTTAAACTACACTTCTGATTTTAATGAAATTGATAGAAAAAATATGCTGTCTCTTCATAAGTCAAATTTTATTTTAAAGATATTTCAGGGTGCTTACAGAGCTTGGAAGAACCCACATATTGTGCGAGTATAGCCTTTATAGAAAATAGGGAGTGGGAACAGAGAAAAGTGGGACCTGGAGCAAAAGGATAGTAAAAAATGATTGGTTCAATCAGGCCATTTTCAGTATACTCCATCTCATGTACCTAACTGACTTAGTTTTCCAAACCCTACAGACATCATTCTGTGGTAAGAACGCACCCCCCAATCCTTGTTACTATGCCCCCCAAATCACAAAAATAAAACTCAGAAAAAGAAATACAGAAACAATGTTTCACTCATGAAACCCCTGGTTATTGCAAAAAGCAGAAACATTGAATAAGGTCTATTGATTTATGAAGAGAGCTCAATGGAGGTAATAGACAGACTAAAGATAAAGGGGTAAAATTAATTACATTTGTTTGACAGGATTAAAACCCAAGGAAGTCAGTATTTTTGACCCATTGCTAGCCTTGTAAAACAAGGTAAACAAATCTAATAACAAAAGCACACAAAGCAGGCCTCCAAATTATGAAATGCTGTAAAACTGTATAAAAATCCTTGTACTCATCAAATCAATTTGTCAGCTGTCCCAGAACTGCATGCTGTTGCTACTTCTGCTCATCAATAAACAGACCTTCTTTCTTAAGCAACCTCTATTTTATTCCCGGCTTGGAACTGGACCTGATTTTTCTTCCAGCAATTCCATAGATACTGAGTTCACCTATTCAATTGTTTTGTTCCCCTTAGATTTTCTCCCTATTTTTATATCTGTGGTATTTTACTTCCAAACATTAAGGCTTTGCAAATTTCTAATTTCTCTCTCTTAGATGTGAATGCTGCCATTTTGAGCATAGTCCCGATACAACTAAATCACAAGGTCCGGGTTCAAGAAGGGCACATTTGTTTTATAACTGGTTTTGCATTTTTTCCTCCAAGGTAATCTCTGAGGCTCTCAGAGATGGGAAGGGAGTGGTATTACACTGCTACTCATTGAAGAATTAACAGCCAGAGAAATCTTTGTTCTCTATTGCAGTAAGATGTATAGAGAAAGTGGAGAAAGGCAGCTTATGGAAGGAATGGAATGTCAAAAATAATCCTTGTCAAAAATATTCTTGTCCCCAAAGAACTACTGATCCCAAAGGAGATTGATAATTCTGTGGGGAAAAAAAACCCTTTTTTTCTTCCGGAGCCAAAGGTGCTTTTTTCAATAGGCAACTGGACTTTGTTTTTTTGCTTGAAGACATTTCGCTTCTCATCCAAGAAGCTTCTTCAGTTCTGAATTGTGGCTTTTCTCGCTGCCAGCGGGCTCACCACGAAGGAGCATCCGGGCAGCCCCGCGCCGGACGGAGTGAGAAATAAGACACAGAGTCAATTTCTCCTCGGGGTGAAATGAGCCCAGAACAGAGCCAGGCAAATCTCTTTTATTAGTTCAGCAAAATATAGGTGGTGACATGGGGCAAGCAAGGGGGGTTACATTCTAGCTCAGCAAACTATAGGTGATTTCATGAAACAAGTACAAGTTACAAGAAGCGAACAAAAGTGGTTACATGAAGCAGGCAAAAGGCTGTTACATTCTTTCAGATAAGCATTCCATTCGAAGGCAGTTTGTGTGTGTGATGCAGTTACTTTGTTCAGCTATTTGCTTATGTTACAATTTGTTGCAGTTTATTGCTAAACAGCTTTGTGCGGAGTTTCTCATGTCCTTGGCTCCTGTTTCATGTGAGAGCCATTGGCCTAGCCACACTGCAGGAGCCTGAACCAAACATTTTCCCAACACTGAATGGTAGTGGAGAATGGAAGGATTTGTATTCCTTGCAGTCATCTGGTCATTAGCACTCTTTTATTATTCTTTTTATTAAGGAATATAAATCCTTCCATTCTCCACCATCATTCAGAACTGAAAAATCTTCTTGGATAAGAAGCAAAATGTCTTCAAGCAAAATCCAATTGCCTTTTGAAAAAGCACCTTTGAGACAACCATGACCCGGATGACTGAGAATCTCCATAGACATTTTCTTCCTGGTGCATTTGTTTATTTAGTGTATGGCATATACCTCTAGGGAGGCTACAAAGTAATGCCCACAGTAGAAGTCTTGGCAGCTGACAGTCTCTAATCTGTTTGTTGCACCAGTGCACCACTAGAGGGAGAACTAGCTTCACACTAGCTGGCCTGCAATGTCTTCAGAGGAAATCACCTCATCTGAGACTTTTCTCCACCGCTCCTTAGCTGATCACGTCTGGGCAGATCTAGGACCAGTTCCAGCTTCCCATGCAGAACACAGCCAGCAGTTTCTCACCATCAAAATGGCAGTGCCTATCTATCTACTCGCCAACAATACTTTCAAACTGCTAGGTGGACAGCAACTAGGACAAGAGACAGGAGCTCACCAGACGGTGTTTTGGGTTGCACTTGTATTTTGCCCCCCCCCACACAATATTGATGTAAAAAAAAAAAACCAATGGTCAAAAAAACATTATTAGAAGGAGCATCCAGGGTCCACCAAACTCTTTCACACAAAGGATTCTATAAAGCTGTTGATAGTTATTTTTCCTCATGGTAGGAGGACGATGTAATGGAATGTGTGGCTGACCTTGGGGGACAAAAGAAAGAGATACTGCCTAGGAAACGATCAGACAAGAGAGGAAGGAGCCTGCAGTCACTTAACAGTCAGGGAAAGAAACTCAGGAAGAACCTGCCCTAATTGATCAGATGGTTAAAAGTGGAGGCAGGAAGTTTGTATTTCAGACTTGCAAGATTCAGTTAATCTAGCCTTACAATAAAGTAGATTTAGCTCTTTTAGTTGTGTTACCTGGGAGGCCTGACCAAAGAATGGCAGAGGATTCACCAGCTGCTGCCCCAAATCTGTTTTACGTTAAACACTGGAAAAAGAGCAAACCCTGCTCGGCTTTGTTCCTGAAACACAGTAGAGCTTAGCTAGTGGGGCAGTACAATTTATATTGACATATTTTTTTGCCCACTCAAGGATGACAGGAAAGTACATTACTGTGGCAGCCTGGATTAACCCATGGTCTTGCTTGGGGCAATGTTGAATTTGGGTTTGGCTACATAGACTATAACACTCGGTCTTATACTTCAGAAAAGAACGAATTATAAGAAATGGGGATCAAAATATATCAGTGTGTTTTTTAAGATGGGATAAGGACAGGCAGGGTATGGTTCTTTGGAAAGCTTCAGTGGTTGTACCAGACTTGGCCATAGATTGGATATGACCCACAGGCTACCCACCAATGATAGACTCATTATGAAGCTCAGCAGGCCTGTTCAACTTTTGTGAACCTTATTCTACAATATTATGCCCAATTATTTGCAAAATGTAAGGGATCTATTCTATATGTCCTGAGCCTAGTGTTGATTGTTGCAACACAAAATCCCTTAGACTAGTTTCCTTACTCCCCATACTTTATGAATAACATAAAAGGAATTAAATCCTGTCTTTATAGCACTGACTCAAATATCTCTTTCCTCAAGTCCATTCTCAAGACAGACATGTTGATCCATCATGAAGGAAAATTCTGCTAAGCCCACAGGACCAATTGCTGTTCCTTTTAAGCCACAGGCTGCTTACTTATCCACCCACAGAAAAATACTTCCTGATTTCATCAGACAGATTTCAACTAAATATCCTATTGTGTGGAATGGTGGGGAATAAGACCAGGTGTACAGAAATTTAAATAAAACAATCAAGTGGCAACCAGATTATAGCTCAACCACCCTGACTTTATGGAAGGCACTATGTTTATACATAGACTGAAGAAGAAATTATGGGTGCTTGGCACTTCTTGCCTTCTTTTGAAGAACATAGCTCTGGAAACTTACACATTTTTGCAAAAGTTTTTATTTTTTACTCTTTTTTTCAATGGCACTGTGGAGACAACTCTGCATTGATGTTTTCGAATGGTGCAACATCTTCTTCTAGTCTAGTTTAATGAAGAGAAGGACTAGGGGTGGCATGATAGCAGTGTCCCAATATCTCAGGGGTTGCCACAAAGAAGAGGAAGTCAGGCTATTCCCCAAAGCACCTGAAGGCAGGACAAGAAGCAATGGATAGAAACTAATCAAGGAGAGAAGCAACCTAGAACTAAGAAGAAATTTCCTGACAGTTGGAACAATTAATTAGTGGAACAACCTGCCTTCAGAAGTTGTGAATGCTCCAACACTGGAAGTTTTTATTGGACAACCATTTGTCTGAAGTGGTATAAGGTTTCCTGCCTGAGCAGAGGGTTGGACTAGAAGACTTCCAAGGTCCCTTCCAACTCCTATTCTATTCTATTCTATTCTATTCTATTCTATTCTATTCTATTCTATTCTATTCTATTCTATTCTATTCTATTCTATTCTATTCTATTCTATTCTATTCTATTCTATTCTATTCTATTCTTGCACAATAGATGCAGTATTATGCTCCTAATGCAATTGGACTTGCTTCAGAGGGCATGAGGAACCTCTATAAGACGTTGATCCTAGAGCAGGAGTGCTCAGAAATCTACCAACATATACTGAATGCTCCTGCATTTACCCCCCTATTAGTTCTCATTCAATTTGTGAAAAAGACTATTAGATTTTGGTTTTCAAAGGATCGCTTATCTATACTACCCAACTGCCCCATCATCAGCATAAGCAAGCAACTTTTTTCTGGAGGGCAGAAATGGATGTTCATCACCCTCTATTAATCCACCCCTCACTATCTAAATGATCTCAGGGTGTGTTTTCCTGCTCCATATCCAAAGTAGTTTTTTGTGTTATGTTACCCCAAGACTATAATTTCAGATCGTGCACTTCAGTTTGTTGCAAGTTAACCATAGCTAGTCTAGACAGACTTAACCATAGTTTCAATTGGGAAAATGTGACCTTCCTAGACCAAGCCAAATCCAAAAATGTCAGGGAATTTCTAGAAGCCTGGCACTCTGACAAATTAGCCATCAATAGACACATAGACATTAACAACATCTATAGACTTTGCAAAAGAAACAATCAACCAGCACCCAGATCAGCATAGATTAACTCCAGGATTAACATCAGACCAACAATCAACTAAACAATACCCGAATCAAGAAACTGCCAAAGAAGCGGACAGTAAACAGCCCAACCAAAGAATCTCTAACACCACCCCCACCCACACTGACAGACAAGCCACCAGAATATAAACTGACAGCAAACAGCACTCCTTACTAGCACTGATGATGTTACCTAGTTTGGGTAATGAAATGTCTGCAAGAAAACAAGCAAGCTCAGAGAGCACCAAGGACCCCCCTAACCATAGCTAATCATTGGCTATTTTGCAGAGGAAGAAACGCCTCTTCAATCACCAATACTTAACGTGCTTTCTAATAGTTTCTCCCCTTCTTCTCATTAATGCAGAAATAGCATAGTGTTTGTGAACCTTGCATTACATTATACAAGACTGTGATTCAAAACCAGGCAGGATTTCTATTTCATTAGTGCTGCTCTTTGCCCAGATTAGATGTTTTTCCACCTGTTTTTTTTTTCAAATAACCTGCACCATTTTACCATTTTTCTACTCACCTTCAGATCCTAATGGAAATCACCCATCCATATAAATCACCTTGTCTATATATTTCATTGAAAATTTAGAAATAAATGTTGAAAGTGAAACGGATGTCCTCTCTCATGTAGTTAACAGTTTGACTGTACCTCTTGCAATATTGGTTAGACACAATGATTGAATTCAAGCAAGCTAGCTGTGGATGGAGCATATGCTGACTCTGTAAACTGGTTAGAGAGGGCTGTAGAGCACTGTGAAGCGGTATATAAGTCTAAGTGCTCTTGCTATTTCTATTTGACAACATCTTCTATTCATGGGAAATGTATGGTGTTCCAAAGGTTGCTGTGTTAAACTTTCAGAATTCCAGCCAATATGACTAATGTAACAATCTAATTTTGGTACAAAGATAATGAATCATAATGGATTGGCAATGCATGGAACACATGTGGTTTTCAGCCTCCCCCCCCCAAAAAAAGGCAGGACTTTGGGGACCTTTTCTTTTCTTTTTTAAAAAAGAAAATATTATAGGAGATCAAGGGGCTGTGGTGAGGGTAGGTGTTGTTACCAACCAACAGAAGATATGTTTAAAGATTTCCCTGATACTATTTAAAAGATACATTCTGGAAGAAGAAAATGGAAATCCATTTCCATGATAGTAAAATGTCCTCCATCACTGTTTTACATCTGTCTTTACTAAAGTAAGAAGAGCCTTTAGATGCCCACACTGGAAAGAAAATGGGACAGAGGAAGCCTTCATTTCAACAACATTCAGCTTTCTGTGTAGAATAATTATTACAAAGTTTACATCTGGCCACCAGCTGGATCTCCTGCTCAGCAATGCTGTGTACATTGATTCCTTAGGATGTTGCTCTGCAGTTCTCCACAGGAAACAGTCCTTTTCAAGCTCCAGGAGTTTATTCCCATGTTATCTTCGGTGCTGAAATACTCTACTTCTTTGCTGTTTACAAATGGCCATTTCCTTGGGGGATAAAAGAACTGCTGTTATTGTCAGCATGTAGCAATATCTGCTGAGAAGAAATCTACCCTATCTTTCTGTTCCTTCTTGTTAAATAAAAATATATGGGAAACAAATTTAGCTCCTGAAAAGGATACTTGGTTCATCAGTTCATGCTTGGAAATACATAAGTCAGAGGGGTTTTTTTCCCCTTTCAATCATATTTGATTCTTGGAGATTGCCTGAACAAACCCCTGCACTTTGGTTGACAAGGTTTTTCAGAAGTGGTTTGCCATTGCTTCCTTCCCAGAGCTGAAAGAAGGTGACTGGCTCAAGGTCACCCAGCTGGCTTTTTGCTAAAGTAGGGCTAGAACTAACCCTTTCAACACTACTCCTAAATCATGTTGAATTGAGCAATATAGAACTTCATTATCCAGATAGCTTTTATCATTCAAGGAAAGATTTCAGGCCTAAAAAAGTCCCCTGTAGCTAAATTTTGTTTTCAGAGACATCCCTGCTCTGAAATTGTTTAAGCATTTCAACTCCTCCAGGTAAATTGTAATGAAATGTTTCTCTGGTTTATCCACTTAAAATGGAGAATTTCTATATCAGGTATTTAATATTGCTTTAGTGATCATGTGATAAGCCCCTGTGCTTTCTTGCTTTGATTCCAGTCCTGCCCTTTTAATCCATTGATATTTTTTTTTTTTATTCATGGGAAGGAATGAACTAGGGGTGTATGAAATTCAGTGATTAAAGAATAGAAATTTCTTGAAAACAATTAAGAAATTGTAAAAAATGCTAGAAAATTTAGTTCCCCCTCTGGACTGCGCTGAATCCCCTTCAGGCCATGTCAGTCTAGTGGTTTCAGCTAGAAAGTAGCCTGAACCGGAAACATTTAGAGATGTCCTTTAATTGTCAGATTTTGTACCTAGCTAGAATGATCAATATTCGTTCATTCAGCATTAGTGGTGCCATGTTTTTCAACAAGAGAATGTACTGACAATTCCCGGTCCCCCAAGATTTTTCCATTTTCTTCACTTTTATCACTCAGTTGTGGCTTGATAGGTCTTGAATAATGGATCACAAGAAAGGGAGTTTAATACACAAGATATTGTATGGAGATGTCTACAGTGCTGCCATATCTGTCAAGCTTCATACCAAGGCATGGCAGTAAATCACCAATCTCCAGATACTTAATCCTTGGTTCAACTTCTCATCTTGATTTGATGTAAGATTTAGGCACAACTCCGCTAGATTAGAATCTTTGTTGTAGACAGGAAGACGTACGCACACACAACATGGGTTGCAGTGGGGGGGGGGTTTGAGAGTAGAGATATAATTACAATAACTGCCAAAGCTAGTCTGGGAACTGTTTCTTCTTGCCTTGCCACTCTCAACCTGTACCATATATTGAAAGATTTATAGATTAAATTTTAACTTCAGTAAACTATTAAACTGTACGATACTGCAACAATCCAGCTACCACTACATGGCAACAAAGAGTGACAGGTTTCTCTTAGCTCTTTGCTGACATCTGGTGGTGGTCCGGCTGAGATCTACTTGCCATAATGTCATTCTCATGTTAAAGGGCCACCTTCCTTTTTTCTTCTTTCAAAGTGGCAGACTGCTCCAAATAAGGCAGGAGGGAGCTATGTGATTGAATTATCTCTATATACAAAACTCATGGCATGTAAAAAATTAAACGTCAGGAGGAAAAGTAAATGTTAACAAGAGTTCTTCCTGGGGTAATAATTTGTGTAGATTTTTCTCCCATCCCCAAAATGTTTTGGTCTATATACCTATGGATGTGAGTGCTGTATATGTATACATCTCTTGTTTTTATTCTGTATTAGTATGGCAGTCCAGTTGATCCATTTCTAAGAAATCAGCTGTATTATCCCTGTTTTGGTTTGCAACTTTCTATCAGAAGGTTTTTGTAGGCAACTTTGCAATCATACCAAGTTTAATATAAATTCTCTGATGAACTTTTTGTTCTATATCAAAATCTGCCTAATAGCAATCTTCTTCTGCTGATAGATTTTCCTGATTGCAATATAGCTATATTTTCCAGAAACGTTTTCCAGAAAATGTTTTTTTTAAACACCTCACTCACAAAGGCATAAAAGGCAATGTATTTTAATTTTTTTAATCAGAAAATGATAGACTTTATTTAATGATATTGTTTAGCATTATTATGACAAAATTGTTATAATTGACTCTATTTTGGAGGAATCTATAAATCTGGTCCTAATTAATCTGATTCATTTTACATTCGTATCTATAAGATAATTGCATTCTGTGTATCTGGTCAATGGTGCAATAGAAATGGCAGACAAATTAGCTTAATTTTAATTAAAGCATTATTTGTATTTATTAAACTTATAATACCAACTACTTAGATTTCTCAGGGATTTTTAATAAATGTATGATAGGAAAGTGAATGCAAACATGAACCATTTTACATTTTTGAATCAATATACAAACTGAAACATATAATTCAAAATTCATTTCTCTAAAATTACAATTCATCTGTTTACATAAATAAATTCATTAATGTTTACTTTAACTAAAATTCAATTTAAATTGTGAAAATGTACAAAATGAATTGCATTTGAGAAATTCTTTCTTGTTTCTCCTTTTATTTAAACGTACTAACAGTTAACAATACAGGGGAATATAGAAGAAAAATGCATATAACTTTAATTAGATTATTTAGGAACCTGGAATTTGGTAGTAGGCAATCATCAGGCCTTTGTTACTTATAATTAAATTCTTTGCAAAAGCTGGGCAGAATCACACACACACACACACACACACACACAAAACCTGCATTGATAAATGGGCACCCAAGTGCATATAAATCTTAATGCAAACTTTACAAAATCAAAGTCAAGCTTGAGAAATTGAATGTGAGAGGATGGAATGGACTTTACTCAAGTGTTTATACTGCATGAATTAACTTTGGCTGCTCCCCTCCTTTATTTCAATGGCATTGCCTATGTGTAAGACAAGCGCCCTTTTCTTCCTTCTCAATGGACAGCCATTCCCTTCCCCCATTCTCCAGATCATCCTGTCCTCTTCACCACTAATCCTTAGAAAGATTGCTATAAAGGTCAACCATCTGGGAAGATTAAACCACATTTATCTGCTTAACTTAGTATCCTCTCTAGGACACTTGCATTCTGTTCTCTAACCATGTTTACTTGGACATAAAGATACATACACATCCATTTTCAACAAGACTTATATTTCAAGAGCATGTGTTTAGGGTGGCAACTATGGTCTTCTTCTGCTCCTGGTTTTTCTCAGAAAGAGACTGCTAGATTAGTTACCAGAATTTCCAAACCATAATGAATCCAGATGAATAAATGTGTTGATATCTATTCTCCCCTTCGATCATTTTTATGCTTGTGCTCTTGTATATTTTACTAGGGTGGGAAGAGACTGTTCAGTCCAATCAAAAGCATACCATCCCATTATAGGATTTTAAAGACAGAATATCTATTAATTCAAGCTTCTTACTCTCTTCAATCCTAAAAGTATTGACTTAGGAAAATCAATACTTGTAGAAGGTTTCTTTTTTGTGGACGGGTCAGTGATTTGTATAACAGTATGTGTGTATTTAATTTATATACCAGTTCTTTTGTAAAAATTGTACATGCTTGCCAAAACACAGAAAGTCAAAAATTCAAAATGAAAACAAAAAATGGGAAAGACCAATACTCCTACACAAAAACAGGCTATTTTAAATACCAACACTGTGATCTGAGTTGCCACCCATTGGCAAAGCACATGCTTCTGTCTTCTGTCTTTTCAATGTAAAAAGATTTTATATGGAAAGGAAACATAATGGAGTCATTGGTTTCATCGGTTAGAAGTATTTGCATTCCAAATGTAGCTGTACTCGGGTTTCTTTGAATTTATTTTATAGCTAGGGAGGAATGGCTTTTCGAAAGAATATAAACTTGCAAATTTATTTATCTAACTATCATTTATCAAATTTGGGGCAGAGAACTAAGCTGGATGATTTCTTCAAATTTCTTGAGCAGAAGACGGAAAGGTAGGACTTTTCCTCAATGGTATATGGTAGTCCTTCAAGGTTGTATAGGGAAAGGGTACAACAATGTACACTAAATGTATCTATTGAAATTACATTATAACAGAATCTTGCAAGCCTGAAGTATTTACCTCTCTTTTCCCTTTTCTTTCTAGAAAACTAGGGAGGGTCCCTTCTAAAATGCTTCCTGTGCCCTGTCTCCTGTGGGCTGAGAAACCTATTTTCCAAAGCGCCTGAAGGCAGGACAAGAAGCAACGGATGGAAACTAATCAAGAAGAGAAGCAACCTAGAACTAAGGAGAAATTTCCTGACAGTGAAAACAATTAATCAGTGGAACAACCTGCCTCCAGAAGTTATATATATTTTATTTGCGGTCACAGACCAAAATGCAAGTGCAACAAAAGAAAACACAAGAAAAATATCACAAACAATTAAACACCAGAAGTCTTGGCTAAAGAGGAATTACAACGTTCTCCTCTGGTAGTTACAGCTCTTAACAGAAAGCCTCCAGAAGTTGTGGGTGCTCCAACACTAGAGGTTTTTAAGAAGAGATTGGACAACCATTTTTCTGAAATGGTAAAGGGTTTCCTGCCTGAGCTGAGGGTTGGACCTCCAAGGTCCCTTCCAACTCTGCTATTCTGTTAAATCTTTTACATGCTGGTTGTCCAGTCTGTGGCAATTCCTCCTGTCTCCCAAGATCACTTCCACATTCCATTACATCAGACATGTCAAACACAAGGCCTGGGGGCCAGATGTGGCCCGCGAAGTGGTTTCATGTGGCCCGCGAAGCCATCCTGGAAACAGTGAGGGAACGGCCCCTGCTGCCTTGGCCCTGGCCCAGACCGGCCAGGAGCCAATGTACAATTTTGTGGTGGCCATCTATGCTGAAACGCATTCAGTCTTAGCTCCACAAGGCCGTCTGGAAACAGGGAGGAACCAGCCCGTGCCGTGTTGGTCCCACCCCCTGGGTGCATGCTGGGGAGGCTCCTCCAGTGGACCATGCCTTGGCACTTGCCCTGGTCCCACCCGCTTCTGCCAGAGACCCTCAGATCTGTCCCACTCCTGCCCAGGCCCCCACAGGCACCCTTGACACGAACGATGTAGAGCTGGCCATGCCCACCCAGTAGGCCACACCCACCCTGGCCACACACACCCCAAGGGCAACCGCAATGCTGATGCGGCCCTCAATGAAATTGAGTTTGACACCCCTGCATTACATGATACGAGTAATGTCCCCCCAGCAGAAATTCCTATGTGGCAAGTTTTCCCTTGAGATATAATTGAAGCATGGGAAGTCAGGGAGCCTACAGGCCATGGACAACTGCACTTGGGGGAGAGGAGAATTAAAATCAGCAAGATGGGGAAACAGTGTCACAACACAAGCGCTGCCATTTTTGTATTGCATTAACATCGTGCCTGTGTTCCCAAGGGGACGGCCTTCCATCACAACAGTGTCTACCATATTTGAACCTAATCCCCATGGATGATACTGCCACTGATGAGAAAAGTAGATGATGGCAAACAGGACATTTATGCAATCACTTGCAGCCATCTGGGAGTTAAATTAGTGAAAGAACACCACAAGCCAGCATGTGAGGATTTCTCCAAAATTCTTTTCTGGAAAAAGAGAAATCCAAAACACATTTTCTTTTATCCAATTAAATAAGAAACTGGTAGCTGGTCAGCCTGCTGTTTGCTAACTGGTTTTTGTTTCTTAAACTCTTTTTCTTTTGTGATCCATTCATGAAGTCCAAGGGGGATTTGGCTATCTGCCTCTTGGACTAAGGATGGTCCATCCAATACCTACCAGTAAGACAGTACAGATATAAGAGGAAGTTGTTTACAGGACTATAGAGAGACACTTAGTCACCAGCAAGAGAATGAATGAATTTACTTGTAAAGAAGACAAGGCAGCTTTAAAAACAAAACAAAACCAGAGTCTATAAAAATGTAGAGTAGTGCTTTCATGACATATACCATGTTTCCCCCAAAATAAGACCCGGTGCTATATTTTTTTTGCCTCCAAAAGAGTCACCAGGTCTTATTTTCAGGGGATGTTTTACCCGCTTACCTTAGGACCGCTGCAGCCAGGCCTCCCACACCCCGACACCTGTTGCGATGCTGCTTGAGTTGTCCTGTGGCCACTTGTGGCCACATGCCACGTGATGCATTGCACCACTGGTGCTGCTCACAGCAGGAGACTGTGTGGCTCATAGCGCAAATCGAGCTGATGCAAGTGGTGGCAGCGCCATGATGCGCCACATGGTATGCCACTGCAAGCAGCCACAGAAGAACTCGGGCAGTGGCATGACAGGTGTCAGGGCATGGGAGGCCTAGCTGCAGCGGTTCTAAGGTAAGCAGGTGCAGGGCACATGGGGCAGCTCCATCCCCCCACCTCTGCCGTAGCTTGATTTTTATACATGCACCTTGCCCCAAAAGTAGGGCTTATTTTGGGGGGGGGGTAGGGCTTATATTAGACGCATGCATAAAAATAAAGCCAGGTCTTATTTTCGGGATAGGTCTTATTTTCAGGGAAACACAGTAGGTTCATGAATCTGTGAAAAGTTTTCTTATGTGAAGGGTAAGGAAAAATGATAAATAAAAGTAGTTCTCAACTTACAACCACAATTGAGCCCAAAATTTATGTTGCTAAGTGAATTTGCTCCATTTCATGACCTTGCCACAGTTGTTAAGTGAATCACTGCAGTTAGTAACACGGTTGTTAAGTGAATCTGGTTTCCCCACTGACTTTGCTTGCCAGAAGGTCACAAAAGGTGATCACATCATCCTGGGGCACTGCAACCATCATAAATATGAACCAGTTGCCAATCATCTGAATTTTGATCATATAAACCTAGGGATGCTACAACAATTAAAAGTGTGAAAAGCAGTCATAAGTCACTTTTTTCCAGTGATGTAACTTCAAACGGTCACTAAATGAACTATTGTAAGTCTAAGACCACCTGTAGACATTTATTACAGACTGGAATAACTCAACACTTTTCATTTATTGTTATTTCATGGCTAAGTGTGTTTCCTTCAGTCCTTTTTAGCTGCTTAGGAGTTGTTTTCAAGCAAGAACAATTTAGCATCAGGCTATAAATGTTCCCTGGTTGACTGGGAATGAAATTCATGCACTAATTCTAGGATATAAACTCTGGCCTCAGCTATACCTTCACCAAAAAGGTGGGCTGGAATCATGTCATTTCATGAGCTACAACTTTTAAAAATTCTCTCCTAGAGAAGAATGAATAAAAGAATAAAATCCTTTCCATTAGGCAGAAATTTATTTGCCTTGTTTGCATTTTGCCATGTTAGGCATCTACCTGCAGATCCTTTTCAGAAAAGTAAAATGTGCTTATGTCTCATGGGGTCTACAAGGACCTTTCTGCTGCTTGCACAGGCCTCAAATTAAACCCAGGGGAGATGGGGGACTGATGGTGCATTTTTTTTACTGGAAATATATCAGATCTTCTGTAGAGATACAAATGTAGACTAGTTGCAAACTCATGTTTCTAATAGTGTCCTCTAGGAAGTGAACTGGTTTTGTTGCATGAGTTTGGAAGTTCTTAACAAAAATTACACAATTTCCTTTCCATACAGAGTGATAGCTACTTTCAAGCAAGGTTGTTTGGTGCCCCTTACTTTAAATAAACTATCTAGTTGGAAAATAGGTCTCCTCCATAAGGGATCTATATTATGCAGTCTGATTCATTGGTCAGAGTAAGCTAAAATTAAGGATTTTTTTTCCCCACTCAAGAACAAAAATAAAAATCGGTCTTTGGAATTTCTGAATGCATAAATCACATTTGAGCTAGTGTTTGTTTTTTCTGCTTGTTATAGAAATAATGCAAGCCCTCGCATATAATAAGCATATTTTTAGAAAAAGTATGTGTCACTTGAAAAAAAAAATTCACTACTTTGCGTAGGGGAAAATGAAACAGAACGTGATAACAATCAATATAGGATACTGATCAAAATCTATTTGCCACCGATTCCAGGTAGAGGGTTATTCCTTCCTAAGGTAAACCTCACCAGAAGAAAAAGAGTTGCCAAAAAAGGGTTAGGAAAGGCTAGCGTGAAAGGCATTTTTAAATTGCAATCCGTAACGGGAAAGTTTCAAGTGAAAAATCCAGAGGGCTTTTAAAGAGGCGATTGCATGTGTTAAGAGTTAAAACCGGGCAATTTGCGATTTAGGCGAAGGAGAGAAAACTGGACGAACGGCCGAGAGCGGATGGAAGGAGCAGAGATCGGAGAGCGCTTTTACTCAAAGGAGCTTCGTCCACCCTGGAGTTCGCGCGCTCAGTCCGCGCCTTTGCGCTTTGCGCTCCGGCGCGCGGAGCCTGCTCGCCTTGCCACGGCGCGCGGAGCCTGCTCGCCTTGCCACGGCGCGCGGAGCCTGCTCGCCTTGCCACGGCGCGCAGTCCCCGCATTTCCTCAGGGGGGCGTCCGTCGATCGCACCGCAGGGGAGACGGGGCGTCCTGCCGGGTCTTTCCTTCTCGATTAGAAGGCGCGCCGGTCTTTTCTTCCTAATCGCCGTGCGCGCCACTTCATTACGGGAGCTTCGCCTAAATCCCATCCAAAGGCAGTCTCCGCCCCGTTTGCGTGTGTGGAAACCTTCTGCTTAGCCCGCGTCCGCTTCCCTTAGCGCCGTCTGGCTTCTGCGGACTCAGGACTTGCGCGCCGCGGGCTCTCTTCTCGTTTCCCCCTTTTCCCCACTTGGAAGCTCCTCCCAGATCATCCCTACATTTTTTATTTTTTTAAAAAAATTATTTAGTGGCGTCGCCTCGGATTGCAGATCCAACCTTTAACACGCTTTCAAGTCAACTTGCCCAAACTTTGATTCAAACAATATTTGGGGGAAGGCTCGAGAGGCCGTCCGACCTGAGCCAAAAAAGAAAAAAGAAAAAAAAAGAACATGGGTTTAAACTACCGAGGTGGTCGCAGCTGCCCCCGCCTGGCGCTCCTTGTATTGATTTGTTGCGTCGGACCTCTCGCTGCCAACCGGAGAAATATCCCGCGGCGACAAGGTAAGAGTCGGAAGATGGGGTGGCTTAACCAACCCGGGCTGCGTGTTCCCCAAAAGTGCCCGATGGAAGGTGTGTGTGTGTGTGTGTGTGTGTGTGTGTGTGTGTAGCAGCTGGCCTTCCTCAGGGGCCGGTGGAAGAGCAAAGGAGCCGCGAGTGGTTGGGAAAAAAGGAAGGGCAAAATAAAAGCTTTCCTCCAAGCAGCGTCTGCGTGTGCGTGTGCACGCGCAAACACACACACGCGTGGAAGGGCGCCCTGGCGTTTACCCGAGCCTCGCTCCATCCATCCGTTATCCTTGCACACCTCCTCACTTCCAGCTCAGTTGCTCCGCTACTGTATATATCTCCTGCTGGGTAAAAATCTCAGCGGCTACTGAAATCCGCTGGAGCTGATTCCATGTGATCTCAATTACTGGACACTAGGAAAGCAAGAAGAAGAAAAAAAGAAGACACGGGGGCGGAGGGGGAGAAGGAGAGAATGCTTAAAAAGGGGAGAAGCTTTTTGAAAGCAAGATTTATTTAATCCATATTGACAGAATGGCTGCTAGTTTCCTGTTGCGCCAGGCACAATTGGAGGAGTTTTGTTTTGCTTTCTTCTCCCACCTCCCCGCCCCTGTGGTGGAGACCAGCCTCGGTTCATTATGTACAAAGCCAATTAAAGAGTCCAGACACATTGCTTGGAGATGTCACTTCTAGGGAAGCTTCTGACATTTGCCTCAAGACTACATCTCTAGTTTTAACTCTGATGACTTTCTTTTTTTAACAACCCAAAGGGCATCCGTGAACATATATGTTTTATGGGGTTTAGGATTGATCCAAGCACTGGGGGTAAATCGATCCTCAGTTCTTTGAGAGAAAAGGGGGGGAAAAATCAGGCTGCCTCCAAAGTAATTTGACTATTTTTTAGGGGGTGGGAAGAGTTAAAAGACATGCGTTTCCCTCCCTGGGCTTTGAAGGCAAAAATTCAACAAGTGTTAATTTACCCATCACTGTCTCCTCATGCTGGAAAAAAGGTCAGTCTTTCTGAATTACTGCAAAATATCTATTTGTAAAAAACCTAGATTGGAGAAGACTGTTTCCAGGGAAGTTATTGCAATCTGAAATCTAAAATAGTAGACTAGAATCATTCACCCCTGTAACTCCATTAATTCCAGCAGAACACTTTCTTGACTGAAGCTGATCTTTACATTCAAGCAGTGCAGTGTGAGCAAAATTGTTAGGCAGTGCTTTTTAGCAAAAAAAAATAATATTAGGAGGAAGCAAATAACTTGCTATATAGTCTCTGAAACATATCTTCTAGTTTCTAAATATGCTATTCCTAATACTCCAGTTGAAACAAACTTTTCCTCCTGTTCTCTCATTAGAAGCTGGTTTAATTGTACAACTTTATCATTCGTGCTAGGGTTCAGTGTAACAAATTGTTGGGACAGATGTCCCATATTCTCTTCATCTACTTACAACATGATAGCTCATGGGATAACAGGGCTGCATGCAGATCCTTGACCCTGTTACGGCACCAAAAGGGAGCATGGTACTTGGATAAGGCCTTCTGGCTTTATTTATTTTGTTTAATTAGTATATTTTTATCCCATCATTATTATTTTATAAGTAACTCAAGATGGAAAACATACTCCTTTTCCCAACAACTACAACTCTGGGAAGTGGACTGGATTGAGAAGGAGCGACTGGCCCAAAGTCACCCAATCAAACTTTCATGCCCAATGTAGAACAAACTCAGTCTCTTGGTTTCAAGGCCAGTATCTTAACTACTACACAAAACTGGCTAGAGAAATTGGCCAATGTAGGTGTCCTCCTGTAGATTCTAATCTGTTTTAAAAAAAAATTAGATGATAAGGCAAGTGTAAATATAAAAGTAAGGTACTTTACAAATATGGAACTGTTCATTTGGAAGGGATGTTAGTTAATTCAATTTTTGAGTAATGTTTCCTCTTTAGATGATAGTATATGCTGAAAGATAGACCAAAAATGGTGTATGCAGGCCTACACTTCAAAACCAGTACCTTCGGATCAAGTGGGAAAGACACCTTCCCAAAAGAGAGAGTTGGGCAAATCTGCCTTATTCACTCAGCCCAGTTTAACTGAAGACTTCTAAAAAGGTTCTAGACAATCTGCATTAATTGAAAGAAATGTGCAAAATCCCCCAATGTGCATCTAGCATGAGTGAGAAAGGGACCTCTTTGTGTGCTGTCCCACTGCCCCCAAACAAACCCCGATTTCCCCTGCACCGTACCTAGTGGCCAGACAGGTTGATGCTGGAAAACCAGATCATCCAACTCAAATCTGCATTGCCCCTCATTCATTCCATGCAAGGCAGGAGTTGGGAACCAGTGCATATCAGCCACCATGATCACTAGTCAAGAGTTATGAAAGTTGTGTCCAGTAATTGTCAATGCTGCTAACATCGGATGTTCTTGCTTTGACAACAGATGGAAATGCAGCCATTTTCTTCTATTGCCTTTAGAGTTACTTGATGCTGGCAGGAGGAATGTGGATGAGAGTCCAGCTAGTCATAACAATAATAACTCAGCCGTGGGAACCCAAGGTCATTGGGCCCAGAGTTGATAGAGTTTTGGCGGGCTGGAGAGCTGGGGAGAAAGCCCACGCTTCAAGCTAATTGGGGAATGTGATTTATGACTGTTTATTGGAGGAGGGAATTGTGCTTTGTTACTTTGTATCCAGGGGAGGGGAATTTAGTTTTTGGTTTCAACTATGTAGTGCTGATACTTTGTTTCTCAAATAAAAGATTCTTTACGGTAAACAATGCCTCAAAGTTCTTTTGAAGAGTTTCATCCGTCGGAACCATGACAGTAATATTTGGAAGGCTACAAGTTCTGCATCTCTGTTTTGCAATTAGCTTCATTCAGAGTGAATGAATATACAATACCATTATATATAAACAGTAATTGTGCTTGGTTATCATGGGAACCAGTTTGGTGTAGTAGTAAAGTCACTTTTTCTCACTCCTAGGAAGAAGACAATGGCAAAAACTTTAGAAAAATCTTGCCAAAAAACCTGCAGGGATTTGTCCAGGTAGTTGACAGGAGTCAACACTGGCTCAAAACAGTCCCCCCTCCCCAATAACATGCCTTTCATTCACTTTTCTTCCTTTTCTTTAGGTCAGTCTTGCATATGAAAAATACTTTACATACCTATAAGCAATTCTTAAGGGAGGGATCTGTGAAAGCTAATGAAGGACTTCCAAAAGGAAGGAAGGCCAGACAGCAGACCGTTCCTTCAAGAAAGCTGTTAATAAAACCGGATGCACCTTTGTAAGACCTGTGTTGACCCTTCCTCAGTGATATTTGGCTTTCAATATTCTAGATTTTTAAAATATTTAACAATGTCTTCCATCAATTTACCCAGAATAGGTATGATATAATTTCCCAGATCACAATACATTCTTTTAAAATTTGTGTTATACTTTTTAGAAACTGCTAAACATAAAAGTCTTTTCCCCATAATTTAATTGTACTATTCCTTGTGAAATGCAAACTAAGTCATGTTTGGAAATGCTAAACCACTGACCAATAATTTCCTTTTATGTTTAAACCCTGCAGTGGCATTCAAGCTTTTGGACAGTACTTGGATGGTGCTAATTGGGGGTTAATGTTCTCCATGACTGAACATGCACTTGACTTTGTCTTTTAGTGTTGTTCAATAGGGCAAGCTTTGGTTTGTTTTTTCCGCAAAGTAAAGTGGATTTGTTGTTTGACATGGAAATAGGTATGAGAGGAGAGTGGAGAAGTAATATTTGTGAAGCCCAAGAGAGTACTTGAGTTTTCTTAAAAGTAGTCACAAGCAATGATATTTCTCTTTGTAGTTCCTAAAAGGAAGGTTCATATGATTTGAGTGAGGAAGAGATGGGATCTTAGTCTGGTTATGACCATGCTCTAAATGTGGAAGAGCTATTTTTTTTCCACTATAAAGTATAAAGTTTTGCAGTCTTGTTGCTTCTATCAAACAAGTGACTGACAAGGGGGGGGGGGGCTTTTGAATTTCAGCATGTACATCTGTTAGATACAATCCTATTCTACCCTTCACTCATTGATTCAATCTCCTGAAATCCCACAAAGTGAGGGAAAACTGAGTAAAACTGAGACTGCAGACTCAGATTGAGAAAACAGAAGGGAGTTTTAAATGAACATTGTGCTGAAAGAAGATACTTATAAAATGGATGCTGGAGGACAGTGTCAACCAATGGGTGGGGTTGCCCACAGTATTGGTACTACATATAACATCCAGAATGTGTTGGAAGGATCTATATGTCCATCCATGGACATTATTGTGCAGAAGAATTCTGCGATCATTTATTTAAAAAAAAATCATTGCATTCCATTCTAATGCACACCAAACACACATGGCTTCATAGCTCCCTTTGTGTGGTCACTGAGTGCATGCATTCTCCCTATATGGAAACAATTGGGTGTAATGTTGCTCTATAGGAATAAAGCATTCAATTACCTGATCACGGCAGAACTCTCATGCATCCTGTTTTCCATAGGAAAATAAGTCGGGTTTGTTACAGTGGTAAAAGACGTGGGAGTAGAACCCAGGAGATTATGAGTTCTAGTCCTGCTTTAAACACAAAAACAGCTGGGTGACTTTGGGCCAGCTATTCCATTTCAGTCCTAGAAGATAATGGCAGATCTGTTTTGAAAAAGGTTGCCAAGAAAACTGTGTGGACTTGTCTTTGTAGTTGCCAAGAATCAAGACACAATTGAAGGAATCAATAAATAATACATACAGCTTGTAGATGGATGGGGACTCCATTTGGAGTAATGATTGCAATCCTTTGTATAGGTTTAATGTGTTTGTTACTTGCTTATTTTTAAGGACTGCTGTTTTGTCTTGACCTAGAAGCCTGGACCTTAATCTGGGATGAGTCTATTTTAGTTAGCAGTTAAGGAAGCAAGCAAGCATGAATTCTTGTTATTCAGAAGCATAGCTTCCCATGTTATTTCACATGCATCTATCTTCCTGTGGGCTGAGGCAGGGTGAGTCAGATTAAATTCATCTTTTAGAAATTTGAAGACTGAATATGGGAATTCTGAGTACTACTATCTCAATGCATTGAATTGGAAAAGGCCTTATAACATTTTTTAAAAAGGTGATATGTGTCCCGAGTTCTCTTTAAGCTAATACTCAAGATACCTTTCCACCCTGAAAAATTAGAATTGGTATGAAATGTTAACATAAATTATGAACACTTAAATTAATATTAAAACAAATTAACAATTAAAAACACAGTGAAAGGAATGTAGCTTTGTATTTTGAAAAAAATAAATCCTAAGAGATGGGAGACCAAACACTGAATTCCTTTCCATTTGAGGAGAGGACCCTAACCTCTATGCCAGAAAAATAGATCTGGGCATCTTCTCAAAGAATTCTTCTGTACATCATAATAGCTGTACAATTGTAACAAGAAAAGAGTATTTACATAGGCAGGTCTTAAACAGTCTTTTAAGTCTCAGTACTTGTATCTATCTCCACAAGTCCTGCTATGCTGCCTTATGATGGCAGCTACTCCTGGGAGGGATGAGTGAAGAATGTTGAGAGTGTACAGTATGCCAAAAGTATCTGTCCCCAGAAATACTACCCAATGTGTGGCAGTCATCCCAGATGCCCAGGTAAAGCAAATAGGCCCCTATATTGGAAAACAGAAATATAGTAAGACGTAGAGGCAGATGATGACTTTAGTGACAGTGGCAAAGGCATCAATTCATACTACTCAGAAGAAAGCAATGATAAACCACTTCTGTATATTTATCCACACGGATAGAAATGCTCAAATGATGGACAATGTAGTATCAAATATGGGCCCCTCAGGCTGGAGGCCATTCAACATGCTACTGGGGAAGAGCTGAGGATCTTTTGGAATACTAATGTTGTTTATGATGCGGCTAGATTGAAGCCTTCAGGATGTCTATTTGCTGATGTTGCCATACAGGAAAACATCAGAAGATGCAAAGATAGAATTACAATAGGAGCATAGAATGTAAGTCACATGAACACAGGAAAGTTCAACACATTTTTTTTATCATGGTCAAAAATCTATCCATGTGGTCACTAGGAGTCAAAAATGACTTGATGCCGCATAATCAATCAATCACTTGTATATAAGCCAGTGTGATCATTATGAACCTTCAGTTTGGAAGGCATGCAGACACTTTGGTCTAAGTGCCCAGTGGCACATGTTTTGATGAGTGCAGGATTGGGAGCAGCTGGGATTTTAAACAATGGAGATTTTCATGCTCATGAATGGTAGCAGACGGAAGGAGTCAGGCAGCAATTCTATTGAAAAGTAATGATGGGCCTTTCATGAAATGGTGGTTTTGTGAAGACCACGGGTTCTGAAAGAGGGCACTTAAAAGTGCATAAAAGCCCCTCAGAGTCTTTTGCTATATTTGATCTGAAGCAGAATCCCCCTTACGTCACTGAGGTTTTTGCATAAGTATCAAGGGCAACATTAGAGCCTTGATATTGAAATGTTTGAGGAAGCGATTAAAACGATCTTTGTATTTCGTATAGTTCTCCTCCTGCCCCCCTCCCCCCCAGCTGCTTTTCCAGAATAAATCTGTATAGAAGGAAAATGCAGAGTCCAAAATGGCAGTGGGAACACTCACTGTTTTAAGTCATAATGCAAGGGGCATAATTACTGGCATACTTTTGCAAACTAAACTTAAATGTATGGGGGCTAAGGAGTTCCTTAAAATGCACATTGATTATGAGTTTAGATTTATATTCCAAATGAGAGGTCATCAAAGCCTCTTTTTGTATCTGTTCTCAAACTGTTCTCTACCAGCAGAGAATACATTAAAAGTTTTTGATGCACTTCATTCAGCCATTGTGGTTTGCAAAATTAAGGCATGAACAAGGCTACTGTGGCATGTTCAACAAGCTATAGTTAAATGTGCAAACCCGATGACTGTGCAGACACAACAGTGGTCCCCATTAATGAGTCACGATAGCAAAGAAGAATGAATCATTCTCTAATTTGGGTGAATAGTATTTTTTAGATATGGGGCACATTGTTCTCTCTTCAGTGGCTACATAAGGAATGGTGGTGGGCAAGATGAAATGTCAGGGTAATACCTAGACATGCACCTTTTAAAAACTCGTGGTTGCACAATTATTGCCCAATCCTAATTTATGCATTATGCATACTTGTAAATAAAATTCATATCTGTGAATAGAATTTTCTGTTGGCGGGATAGGCAGTACTGGTTGAAATTTTGTTGTAGCAAACGCTTGTCCCAAGAACTCAGCTGAAATATTCCTATTAAGAAAAGAAATCAGGATGAGTGCTGGTCTCACACATTCTCCCTTGTCTTCTTGGCTTTTATGTATCCAAATAGGACATTGAAAACTAACTTGTGGGTTGTGCCGGTTCAACATGCAAACCCAGGTTTAACAGAAGAGTGGTTTATAGAGTAAATTCAATTCCATATGTTTGTATAACACTGGACAATAAAGCAATTGCAAGGTGAAATGCTGTAGACCAGGGGTAGGCAACCTCGGCTCTTTTATGACTCGTGGACTTCAACTCCCAGAATTCCTGAGCCGTTTCCAAGCTGAGCCATGCTGGCTCAGGAATTCTGGGAGTTGAAGTCCACGAGTCATAAAAGAGCCAAGGTTGCCTACCCCTGCTGTAGACATAGTATACTTAGACTTCAGTAAAGCATTTGATAAAGTAGACCACAACCTACTTTTTTGTAAGCTAGAAAAATGAGGAATAGACAGCATCACCAACAGTTTGATTTATGTTTGGCTGTCAAACTGTACTTAACATGTAGTCCTTAATGGAACTACATCCACATGGAGGAAAGTAAGCAGTAGGGTACCGCAAGGTTCCCTTCAAGGCCCAGTATTCTTAAATATCTTCATAAATGATCTAGATGAGGGAATAAAAGGGGAACTCATCAAATTTGCAGACAACACTAAGTTAGGAGGAATAGTCAGCACATCAGAAGATAGGCTAAAGATCCAGATGGATCTTGACAGACTTGAACACTGGGCCCTATCTAACAAAATGAAATTCATTGTAGATAAAAGCAAGGTTTTACACTGAAGAAAAATCAATTGTACAGATTTAAACTAGCTGAAACTTGGCTCAATAGCAATAATTGTGAAAGGGGTGTTGTAGTCCTAGTGGACAATCACACTGCCAGCAGTGTGCAGCAGCAGCAATCCTTGGTTGCATAACAGAGGGATAGAATATCTAATATTTAATACTTCAAGGTCACATGAGGTATTAGTACTACTTTAGAAAGCGTTGGTAAGACCACACTGGAATACTGTATCCA
The DNA here is from genome assembly GCA_023970755.1 of Azemiops feae. Classification (NCBI taxonomy): domain Eukaryota; kingdom Metazoa; phylum Chordata; class Lepidosauria; order Squamata; family Viperidae; genus Azemiops; species Azemiops feae. The sequence continues at coordinate 2,033,156 of JALGBA010000136.1, forward strand.
GTTTTGGTTGCCACAATATAAAAAAGATGTTGAGACTCCGGAAAGAGTGCAGAGAAGAGCAACAAGGATGATTAGGGGGCTGGAGGCTAAAACATACGAAGAACGGTTGCAGGAACTGGGTATGTCTAGTCTAATGAGAAGAAGGACTAGAGGAGACAGGATAGCAGTGTTCCAATATTTGAGAGGCTGCCACAAAGATGAAGGGGTCAACCTATTTTTCAAAGCACAAGAAGGCAAAACAAGAAACAATTGATGGAAATTAATCAAGGAGAGAAGCAATCTAGAACTAAGGAGAAATTTCCTAATGGTGAGAATAATCAGCCAGTGGCATGGCTTGCCTTCAGAAGTTGTGGGTGCCCCATCGCTAGAGGCTTTTAAGAAGAGAATGGACAGCCATGGTATAGAGCAGTGATGGCGAACCTTTTAGAGACTGAGTGCCCAAACTGCAACCCAAAACCCACTTATGCATCGTCGAGTGCCGGGTGGGTGTGGCCCATTGGCTGGGTGTGGCCCATTGGGTGGGCATGGCCCATTGGGTGGGTGTGGCTGCGGTGATAATGGCATACTGGGTGGGACTAAAATGTTCAATCAATCAATTCCAACTTTGCAAGATCTTTTTTTTTCCTGCGAGAAGTTGAAATTGACTGATTGAACCCTTTTTTTTTTTTTTGCACACGGCGGCGGAGGCCTAAAGCGAAAAGGTTTTATAAAACCCAGCTGAAGGCCTAGGACTGGGGCGACAGCGCGCGTGCCCACAGAGAGGGCTCTGAGTGCCGCCTCTGGCACCCGTGCCATAGGTTCGCCACCACTAGTATAAAGTCTCCTGCTCAAGCAGGGGACTGGACTAGAAGACCTCTAAGGTCCCTTCCAACTCTGTTATGCTATGTTAAGTATGCAGTTACAGCTTAGTCCACTGTTGTGTGAACCAATTCATAATATCTGAAGTCAGAAAATTGTGGTTCCAGTTAAAGGCTATGGAATTATTCCAGAGGAAATATTTTACAGAGGAACAGGGTTAGATACTTTGTTCATTTGGAGAGCGTATTAATTGAACTCATCATAATTTAGATGATCCAGTGTATCAAAACTTGTCCCTAATGTAGTAAATTCTGCTTACAGCCATGATATCCTTGCAAATGTCAGATTATTTCATTTGGTTAAAATACAGTTTTCAGAGTAACACCTGGATTTTATTTTTGATAAGTTACTGTTGCTACAGACAGCACAGTTGGGGATATAATGCTTAAGAATGGACAGAGATTAAAGCTTTTATTAGACAGATGGCTAATTTTGTTGGCCTGACCTCAAGGATCTATCTAAGTGATCCCAGTTTAGCTCCGTAGCTGCCAATAAATTCTAAGATAATTATGATGGACATGTGTATTTGAATTAAATGACCACCAGCTGTTTCTGGTCAGGAAGGCAAATGAATAAATGACAAAGTGTGTTTTTTATCAGCTGTGGCTGATTCTGTGACTCAGTTTCTATCTTGAGAGACATATCTTACCATAACTGGCCATCTTCCAAAGGACTGACAGCAAAAAGTTAAGGGTTTTCTTCTGCCATCTAGTGGTCATTCTGATTTTTGCAGCAGGGTCTGGTGGCCCTAGTTATAGATTGGAAGATACTGTGTAAGGTTCCATTTGAAATTGATTTGGAATTTCCCACTGGGGCGGAATGCCTGAAATTGATTTGATTTTCCACTGGGGCAGAATGACTTGTATGTACAGAGAAATTAGAACATAGACTACTGATTCTGTATCATCAAAATTGGCTGCCTTGTGCTTCTGAAGCTAATTCAAAAGGTTGTGTGAAGCACCAGACGTTTAGGGACCACCTTCTAGTCATCTATGTCTGTGTTCCTGCTAGATTCTTCTCCGGCAATTGTAAAAAGCAGTGACTTTTCATAGGTGTTCCCCTCTCTTTAAAATTTTATCTCATAGGAAATCTACTTAGTATTAGCTTTCTTATGGTGAAATTTGAAATGGATTCTCCAGACCTCCATGCTATCACTTATTTTCCTGACTTGACTGTAAGGAGACCCAGATCTTCAAATACTTTTTATTCCAAATACATCATAAAAATAGTGGCTATGAACATGACTTTGGTTTTTTATTCATGCATATGTTATTTTACGATTGGTTTAATATGTAATTACTATGCCAATCTTACAGAATCTTATACAGTTCTGAAAGATAGTGTGTAACTTTTAAAAATGAGTAAAACATGCAAATTTTTATGGAACATTACCGTATCCTGCTAAAGAGTTTAGGAACAAATGTGCATAGTAGAAACTTATTGGTGGCCCCTAGAGGAAAAGACTTCCACCATCTTCATTTTATGGCCAGATAGATCAGTTTAGCTTTACTGCATAATCATATTGCTGAAAGGGGCCATTTACATTAGTAGGGCTGTGTACAATTTGAAACTGATTTGCAAAAGAAAAGAAAAAAGGACCTTGCATGAACTCAACACCAGTTTGCTATTCATTAAAGTATCCCAGCATTTTTCAGACTGTTAGGTGTTCTTTAAGTAAGCCACTCATTAAAATGAACGGGCTATGCAACACTGTGGATGTGAAAGGAAAAGGGTATTTCAGAGTGCCTATGGGTGTCAGCAACTCATTAAACAAACAACCTATTTTCTGGCATCGTGATACAAATGCAGAGGGCAACTGCACAATGTTGGCAAAAAAAAAAAAAAAGTAGCAGCTCCTTTAAAGAGCTGCTGCTGGCTAGGCACTATAAGAAAGCCCCTGAATGTTCCCAAACACCTTTTTCCCCTTTGAAATCAAAGGACTACAGAGCCCTGCAAATTAATATTTAGCTTCTATTTCTCTGATCATCCTTGTTGCCCTTCTATATACTTCTTTCTGTTGATCTGAATCTTCAAAATGTGGTACCTGCAAGTAGTTAACCAAGCCCTAGATTAGGTCTGGCCAATGCAGAATAACAAGGAATCTCTATTTCCTCTGATTTAGAAATTAACTCTTCTCCTGATGTAGCCTAAAATTACATTTACTTTTTTGTGTGTGCAGAGGTGGCTGATAGACAATCTGCAATCAACTGCTATTCACAAGTATTATTGCCAAGCCAAATATCCCTCATTCTATACCTGCATCTTTAATTTCTGTTTTCCAAGTCAAGAACGTTCCATTTGCCTCTATTAAATGTTCATTTCTGATATTTTCCAGAGCTTGTCACTGAATCATTCATATAATTTTGATGTTATTGTATCTTCTAGGGTAGTAGCTCTTCCACTCTATGTTGTGTGTTCTGTCAGTTTGATGAACACTGAGAAGCATTCCCTTCATCTCCTCCTCCATCTCCTGGTAATAAAGCAGTTGAAGAAGACAAGGTCCAAAACTAAACCTTGTGGCACCCCAATGCAGGGTCAACCCGATGAAGAACTACTGACAGTCACTTTAAATATGAGTTTGGTGGTAGCTCTATATCAGAGGTGTCAAACTGCCAGCCCGTGGGCCGGATACATCATAGCAAAACCGCGCCCACCCCATTGCTGGCAATGGGAAAAAAAATCACGATACGTCATGACATGTCACGTGACGTTGCGAGTTTGACACCCCTGCTCTACATTGATCTTATTGTCATGCCATCCAGCAGGTACTTAACCAGCTTGTTAATCAGAATGTTATGGGATGGGATACTTTGTCAAATGCTTTGTTTGAAACTGAACTACGTCTACATCAACACATTTGCACAATCTAAGGAAGTAATCTGATTTTAGAGATTATTATGGCCAAACCTATTTTTTTAATAATTCCATGGTAACTTGTGGCAATTAGTTTTCTGGCACTCAAGATAAATCCTTTTCTGCTTTGCTGAAGAATCTTTCGATTTTCAGAGCAACCTACGTTCACTCTTTGAAGGTGGAGTTTCAGATACTCGTGTCTTCTAACACTTTATCCATTCTCTACAGTAATACATAAAAGTTCTGCTAATTCCTTCCATTGCCAAAGATACAATTTTTCTGTCCCTAGATATTTAGAGGGACTTAATTCAGAGGGATAGGTTTTCCCTGACTAGGTTTCTATCAGTCTCAGGGTTCACAATTTCCCAGTAGAGCCTTTACTTCATGATGGAGAACACTGAAGCAAAATTGCTTTGCACACTTATGACATCTTTATTAATTGTCCTCTTTCTGTTCATTTGAACTAATCTGAAAAAGACCTTTCTACTATTCGTGCCATCATTGGTCAATCTCAGCTCATCCTGAACATGTGTAATTCTGGGGAAATGATATACAAGATCCTTATAGATACTAGATCAATTTACCGCATATGATTCCTTCAGCATTATCTAATTGTTTATGGATAAGAGTTTTTGCCTTTAATTGGATTAAAACAGCACAGTATTTCCCAATTCTGGTCCTCCATAAGTCTCAGACAACACACTGTGTGTTGGATATGTTTGCCACCTTGAGTTATTTATACAAATTCTTCTTCCATGTCTAGATCAAACTTTAAACTGCTAGAATGAAGCCACCTTCTTGGCTTTGTCATTGGCCAAAAATAAGTCATTATTGGTACATATTTCTGGTAGTAGCCGATATACCAGCAGATGGGCAGGGTTCCGTGTCTCTCCACATTCACATAGCGTGTTGTTATCTGCTAAGAACCTCCACTTGAGCATTTTGGTTTTACATTTAGGCACTCCAAATCTCAACCTATTCAGGGTCCTCCAAGTCAGATCCTTCAGCCATATCCTCCTTTAATGTTACTCCTTGCTTGATGGTCTCCTTCCTCCATCTTTTAATTTGATTTTGTTCTTGTGTACTGTAGGAATAATAAATATGGGATATGAATAAATAAAAATAAAATAAATATTGTGAATTGCTTTTGAGCAGAAACTGTTGTCTGCTAGCCCCATTCTCCTCCACCCTTTTTATCATTTCTTCAGTCAATGCAAAGAGAGTGGTAGAGAACACAAGACAATAAACGGGGTTTCTCCCTCCCTCTTTTAATACCAATAGTGAGCATAATTCAAGAATTGCAGCTGGTCATCATGAGAGAACAATGGTCCATCTTATCCCTTTTCAATGATGAGAAGGGAACTAGAAGGATCTTGAAGGAATCAAGAATGAAATGGTGGCCAAACTCACCTTGTTTCTCAAATCCATTCCTTTTGCTGAGAATCTTCTCAGTCTAAACGGATCAATTCTGCTTCTCCTATGAAAGATATAACTGAGGGAGAAATCTATTTCTGAAGCTGGGCTGGTGGTGGAATCACCTGTAAAATGAAATGCCACAAAACACAGTTTGCTATAATTAAACACCATGATCAAAGCCCCTTGTGGGTCCGATTCGAAACTTCTTGATGACCGTTGGACTCATTTAGAACATTTATTTATAGTTGCCTCTGAAATGCATTATGGATGAGAAAAAGGAAAGTCAAGCCCAATTTTGAAAAGGGCAGAATTAAACGGTAGCTGTCAAGAATCTGGCTATATCAATAAATGGTTCCCCAGAGACTTGACTATTTCTATCTTATTTCTGCCATTTCTTTCTATAATTGCTGGGAGGATTCGTTGCTTAACATTCAAGCTTCTTCTTCACCCTAGCTTTGTACCACAGTACCGTTATTCACTTTCATTCCAAGACAGGTTGGATTGGTTGCTGAAATGGCTGAGCAACACAGCATTCACCACGTGCAAAAATAATCATAACCATAATAATGAGGCTTAATTGTGCCATAACTGAAAGCAGGCAGCCGAGAGAGCAGAGTTCCTTTTGGATGACTTTACTTGAATGCTAGTTTTACCTTGCAGCTCATTGCCATTTCTTCCCTAATAAAATGCTGTATTTTGATGTGGGAAGTCAGCCCCCCAGAGAAGGAAATATTAAAAAGGGCAGAAAAATATATTCCCTCAGCATCTTGAAGAGGCAGGAAAGCATGCCCAGTTTTCTTAATAGCCCCAGGTCTCCCTTCCCCAAGCAGAAACCAGCTCTAGAGATACAGATGTAAATCCAGGGAGCTAGGAGATTAAGAAGACAAAGACGTAAAATCTACATACCCCATCCAAACTCTAAGAGTCATCAGCCCCAGCCCCAGGGAAGCAGGATATGATCTTTGGACATAATAAGATTAACCCATCACCATCAGAATACCAGAAAGGCACACTCAGACTCAGGTCAAAGTTCATGCCACAGGAACAACTCCACAAAAGGCTCCAGAGGGTATAAAAACCCACTCCCTACATGTGTTCGCTCTCTTTTCTGCCAGGGCCATCTTTCTGTCTGGCTCTCCTCTTCAATAAACTGCAACCTTCTTTCTAAAGCAGTCGCCATGTTGTTTATTCCCAGCTTGGATGAAGCACGATGAAGACCTTTTCTTCCAACATTGAAAAACATATCAGGATAGAATAAATACAATCTATCTTAAGTACGTCAGAAATAAAAGGACAGACATCTCTGGAATATGGTCTTCCAATAGCTGTGTGAGAAAGAATTGTAAAATTCAAAAGGCCCACAGTCTGTCTTTGTCCAAATTGTACCTGCAAAATTGAAGAAGGATTTCCTTGTTCCTCTGGTGCTTTATTTGTTTTTAAATGTAGGACCATTCAAAACAACAGGCAAAAGCGATAGAGCTGCATGGCAGAAAATCCAAGATGGAAAACAGTCTGCTAGAAAAAGACTCTAAGCTTCCCCATTAAGGCAGTAAGTTAAAGGTTAAAGAGCAGACATTCTCCAGCATTGTTCATACCTTCTGATTTTTCTTGTCCTCCAATTGCTTTGCTTCATTAAGATTTCTAACTGTAGCTGCTACTCAATCAGTTTAATTATTCTGTGGTTTATTTGGAGAGTTTGTTTTGATATGTATGTTATTTGGCTGCCCCAAGGATCATTTAGAATCTGATGCTGATATATTACTACTGCTAATTATAATGGAAACTGCACCAAAGGTATCTCCTAACAATAGCATAAATGGGAATTATTGAAATTGAGAAGAAAACTGTGAAGCTTTTAGATTCACAAGGACAGTTTCTATCTCTCCCTTTTCTGGGTATTTTCCCCTAAGTTTCTTTGTCCCTCAGTGCAATCTAATGTCATTTTTGTTCCTCAGGAATTGAGGTGGATGTCTGTAGTCTACCCTATACTCCACCTAGGACTGTGACCTGATAGCTTTCCCTCACCCATTGGTGTGTATATTAATTATCTTACCAGGAAACTCAAAGGTTTGCACATTAGTTCCTGAAACTCTCATTGTCCCATTTTTTCCCCAACATAGGAAATTTCTTTTTTTTTTTTATAGATATTTTCTTGTTTTTTAACTATAACAATCTCCAGTGCCTGGTGTACAGCGTGTTGTCTTGGTTTATATTTTAACAAGAAAAAAAAGGACAGTAATAATTAATTAACAGTCAATAATGATTAAATTTGATAATTCCATAATTAATATATTAATTAATAATATATTTCTTTGATCTTCCCTTCTCCCATTTGTATTTTCCTTCTTCAACCTTAGCCAAAATATAATTCTTAATATTTTCAATATATAAATGATTAGGTATAGGCATTTTTTATATTTATACAAATAATAATAATCTCTCTATATAACATTTTTTTCAGCTTATATTATTCTCATAACCATCATCTCATTAGTTCAGCATACATCCTATTTTTATAATTTTTGTTCGCTTAGATTCCCTTATATTCAATCCAATTCTTATCAGTCATAATTTCTTCATATTAGTCATCTCACTATCTAAATTTTCCCATTTAGGTACATCATCCCTATATTTTATGTCATGCATTATAAAAATACTATACTTTTTATCTGTCTTATAGAATATAGATATAACATCCTTTTTAATCAGTTTATATTTTACTTATATATTAATAAAAGTTACATCAACCTACCATTTTAACATTTAATATATTATAAAACATACTATATTACTTAAATCTCATTATCCTTCTTGTTATAAGGCCCCTTTATGTTTGAAATTCTCTGTTCAACTGCAAATTTGGTTGACCTACAGCTGGAATAGATGATCCAGGAAGCCAATGGGGGTTTGCCTGGCTCTATTACTATTGTTCCAAGATTTGTTTCTCTCAGCAACTCAGCAGTATCTGTAACTAACCATGATTATGTCAAAATGACATAATTGCATGCTTGTTGTATCCCATGTTCTGCTTGTAGATTCTTGTGCATTACCTGACTCCATAGCTTCCCCTTCTTCATTTTCCCTTGCCCTATTTGTCTGTTTAATTTCACCATATACCCTTTCCAGGCTTTGGGATATAATCCTTGGCCTGACAAGTGATTATGCTATGATTTAGTATGGAAAACCACACTAAAGCATGCCACAAAACCACCTCTGCATGACCCAGGTTTATTAGTCTCTCAGATCTTTCAGAGTACAGCATCCTAAAATTATAGTTCCCATGACCAGTAGTTGGGGCTTATTGGGGCTGTAGTTGAGAACATCTAGAGGATACAAGTCTGCCCATTCCTGCTTTAGAAGAGGCTGAAGGGGAAAAAAAACCCTAAACAAATAGGTAATGTCAGTGGAGTCAGTCCTGAACTAGATGTGATGATGCACCCAGAAGCTTACCCAAATATCTCTCTGGATGTCAGTTCAGAGGAGGATGAACCAGTCCCAGGCACATCAATGGCTCTGAGGCAGGGGCTGCAAGTCCAAGTGAGAGGGAGTGGTTGATGGGAGAGAAAGTAGATGAGCAACTAGCTGAGAGTAATTTGGCTGAAGCACAGGCGCAGCAGGACAGCCCTGAGGCTTCAGGTGGGAAAAGCACACAGCTGTAGCTGGTCAGTCAGTGATGAGGAACAGCCTGCACCTGATCCGAGAACATGTAGGGGAAAGAAAAGGTAAGAGCAGCAAAGTCAGCCCAACTACTCGGGGGATGCAGCCTTGTCTGTCTTGATAGGCTGCATCAGAAGCTGGCTATTTAGCCCAGCAGTCAGACTGAGATGATGTTGGGAACGTGTTCATTTTCCTAGCTGCATGTTTCTTGGTTGTTTTGCTTCCTGCCTTGCTTTGATTTGACACTGTGCCTTGACTTTGGATCATGCCTCATAAATCCTTTTGAGTTGTGGATTTATCTTATTTGAAAAACTTTCAAATGCCTAGTGCGCTCATTGGCCATTGCTCTGTAGACTAACATTGGTCTGCTTTTGTTGGAATTAATTGGGCAGTTTTGGGGTTTTGGTGAAAGGAGTTGCTGGCAAATATTAATGAACCCACTAAACCATTGTTATGTGTGTATGTGTGAGTGGGACAGCACACTAGGAGAGCCAACGTCTAAATTATTAGGACATGTTCTGAACTTTAGATGGCATATTGGAAGTCATAAGGATGCTTAATTTTCACAATGCACTCCCTCCTGGAAAGTTTTGTAATAAATTCTTTATCTCTGGCAAAGAGGGCTTTGCTGTGGTGGAGCTGTAGCTTTTTATACAAAATCCAGAAAGAGAGATGTCACATTCATAATGTAGGCTCTCCATGTTTTTCAACAGTTTAAAAGGTAGGGTTTTTTCCCCCTACAGTAAATCCATAGACAACATTCTTTTATGATGATTTAATTACAGTTTACTCAGGCTGCTGGGGCTAGGTAAAATTGCTTCCTAAGTAGGGGTTTGAACATTTCTACTGTAAAAGGACGAAAGGAAAAAAACATGGCCAAGTCTTTAATTTTATCCAGTTCATTATCTGATAATTTTAGTTATCAGGGCAGATATGATATTGTTGCCATTACGGAAACTTGATGGGATGAAACCCACAAATGAAACACACAGCTAGAGGGATTTAAATTATTTAAAAGAAACAGATCAAATAAAAGAGGAGGTGGAGTTGCTCTCTATATAAGAAATAACTACATCTCTACAGAAATGGAGCACAACAATGTTGAAAACTGTCTTGAATGCATTTGGTCAATATAAAAGGGGGGGGGGAATGACATTGCCATAGGTGTACACTATAGGCCACCCAACCAAACAGAGGAAATAGATGAACATTTTGCTAGTCAGCTAACTAAGGTATGTAGAAAGCACATTACAATAGTAATGAGGGACTTTAATTACCCTGACATCAACTGGGAGACAAACTCTGCACAAAGTGGAAGATCAAACAGATCAAACAGATCTAGCAGACAACTTTGTTTGCCAAAATGTAGAGAAGGGAACTAGGGTATCAGCCATATTGGACCTAATTCTCACCAACAGAGATGAAATGATAGAAGGTGTTGAAGCCACAGGAACCTTGGGAGGTAGTGATCATGCAATATTGGAATTCAACATTATGGAAGCACAAGCAATAGAACACAGTCAAACTAGAGTCTTGGATTTCAAGAGAGCTAATTTCAATAAACTTAGAGAGAGCTTGGATGAGAATCCTCAAGGGGAAAACAACTCAAGAAGCTTGGGAAATTTTGAAAAGCGAGATAAGAGAAGCCCAGTCTAGCACAATACCAACGAAGAAGAAAAATAACAGCTCTCAAAAGAAACCAGCATGGCTGCATAAAGAGCTCTCTGATAAATTGAAAGACAAAAAGTACAAAAAGTGGAAAGAGGGGCACAAGTACAAAAAGTGGAAAGAGGGGCACATAACTAAGGCAGCAAATAGCCCGAGCCTGCAAAGAGGAAAACTAAGGCTCAAAATGAACTAAGACTTGCAATAAAAGTCAAAAATAACAAAAAAAGCTTCTTTCAACATGTAAAAAACAAGAAAAAAGTTAAGGAAATGATTGGTCCATTAGTGGGAGAAAGTGGCAAGAAGGTGACAAGCAACAGGGAGAAAGCAGAACTATTTATCTCATTTTTTGCATCTGTCTTTACACAAAGGGAAAAAACAGTCCAACCTATCAAAAACATTACCATAAAAAACAGATTAGAAACACAAGTTAAGATAGGCAAGAAAATGGTAAGTGAGCACCTGTCCACCCTAGATGAGTTCAAATCACCAGGACCAGATGGATTACACTCCAAGGTTCTGAAGGAACTGGCAGATGTGATCTCAGAACCACTGAACTATATCTTTCAAAGATCCTGGAGTACTGGGGAACTACCAGAGGACTGGAAAAGAGCTGATGTAGTTCCCATCTTCAAAAAAGGGAAAAAATAGATCCAGGAAACTACAGATCTATCAGCCTGACCTCAATACCTGGGAAGATTCTGGAAAAGATAATCGAGCAACGAATCAGCGAATACCTAGAGACAAACAAAGCCATTACCAAAAGCCAACATGGGTTTGTCAAAAACAGTTCATGCCAGACAAATCTTATTGCATTCTTTGACCAGGTGACAAAATTAGTGGACCAGAGGAATGCTGTGGATATAATTTACTTGGACTTCAATAAGGCATTTGATAAAGTAGACCACAACATACTACTTGATAAGATAAAAAAATGTGGGTTAGACAGCATTACCACCAGATGGATTCGTAGCTGGCTGACCGACCGTACTCAGCGTGTGGTCCTCAATGGGACTGCATCTACATGGAGGGAAGTGTGTAGTGGGGTGCCCCAGGGCTCTGTTCTGGACCCAGTGCTCTTCAACATCTTCATCAATGATTTGGATGAGGGGATAGATGGGGAACTCATCAAATTTGCAGACGACACCAAGCTGGCAGGAATAGCCAACACTCCAGAAGATAGGCTTAAGATACAGAAGGATCTTGACAGACTTGAACACTGTGCGCTATCTAACAAAATGAAATTCAATGGTGAAAAAAGTAAGGTTCTACAGTTAGGCAAGAAAAACACAGTGAATGTTCAGTGGCTTCTTTTCATATTCAATAAAAACAATGATGCACCAAAGACAGATAACCAAGACTCTAATAGTAAAACATCCAGTTATCTTTTTTATCCAAAATTTATCCAAAATATTGTTGGATAAATATGCATTTATAAACACAAAATAATGATGGCGAAAACTCTTGGAATTTAGTAATGCAACAGAAAATACAGCAATTGTAAATCCTAGAATTCAGATATTTGAGTAGGATACTCTGTTTTGTATGTTTGATGTGATTGTGTTCAGGTTCTCAGAGACTGTCACATAGAGATACTTTCTGGCTTTAATATGGAGGTTGGATTATTCTCCCCAAACCTTATGACATTTGAAGCCTTTTGCTACAGAACCTTTTCAAGGATAGCAATATAATTAAAGGACTTCAAGTTGTATGAAAGATTAAAGCATATGCGGCTTATTTTGTGTTGCACACTTTCTAGCTGCACACAGAATAAAATTATCCAATCAGCTTTTCAAGTCAACAATTTCACCCTGGCTGGTCACCATCATCTCTGCAATAACTGGCTCTGAGATACTTTGGTTGGTGGGGGAAGGAGATTGACTTACTGGATTGAGACAGTATAGACTTCACAAATAAGATAAAAATATCATCTTTTCCCCTCATTTTGGTCTCTCTTCTTTTTTAATCCCTCTATTCTCCTTGTCATCTTTGTCTCACCTAACTGTTCCTTTCATCCATCTCTCTGTGAGAATATAATAATAATAATAATAATAATAATAATAATAATAATAATAATAATAATAATAATAATAATAATAATAATAATAATAATAATAATAATAATAATAATAATAATAATAATAATAATAATAAAGTTGGGAGGGACCTTGGAGGTCATCGAGTCCAACCCCCTGCTCAGGCAGGAAACCCTACACCATTTCGGACAAATGGCTGTCCAGTCTCTTCTTAAAAACCTCCAGTGTTGGAGCATTCACTGCTTCTGGAGGCAGGTTGTTCCATTGGTTAATTGTTCTAACTGTCAGGACGTTTCTCCTTAGTTCTAGGTTGCTTCTCTCCTTGATCAGTTTCCATCCATTGCTTCTTGTCCTGCCTTCAGGCGCTTTGAAGAATAGCTTGACTCCCTCTTCTTTGTGGCAGCCCCTGAGATATTGGAACACTGCTATCATGTCCCCCCTCGTCCTTCTCTTCATTAAACCAGACATACCCAATTCCAGCAACCGTTCCTTATATGTTTTAGCCTCCAGTCCCCTAATCATCTTTGTTGCTCTTCTCTGTACTCTTTCTAGAGTCTCAACATCTTTTTTACATCGTGGTGACCAAAACTGGATGCAGTATTCCAAGTGTGGCCTTACCAAGGCATTGTAAAGTGGTATTAATACTTCACGTGATCTTGATTCTATCCCTCTGTTATGCAGCCCAGCACTGTGTTGGCTTTTTTGGCAGCTGCAGCACACTGCTGGCTCATATTTAAGTGATTGTCCACTAGGACTCCAAGATCCCTCTCACAGTTACTACTATTGAGCAAGTTACCCCCTATACTATACCTGTACATTTGGTTTTTCTTGCCTAAATGTAGAACCTTACTTTTTTCACCATTGAATTTCATTTTGTTAGATAGCACCCAGTGTTCAAGTCTGTCCAGGTCCTCCTGTATCTTAAGCCTGTCTTCTGGAGTGTTGGCTATTCCTGCCAGCTTGGTGTCATCCGCAAATTTGATGATTTCCCCATCTATCCCCTCGTCCAAATTGTTGATGAAGATATTGAAGAGCACTGGGCCTAGAACAGAGTCCTGGGGCACCCCACTACACACTTCTCTCCATGTAGATGCAGTCCCATTGAGGACCACACGCTGAGTACGGCCAGTCAGCCAGCTACGAATCCATCTGTTGGTGATGCTGTCTAACCCACATTTTTCTATCTTATTGAGTAGTAGGTTGTGATCTACTTTATCAAATGCCTTTCTTAAGTCCAAGTAAATTATATCCACAGCATTCCTCTGATCCACTAATTTTGTCACTTGGTCAAAGAATGCAATAAGGTTTGTCTGGCATGATCTGTTTTTGACAAACCGATGTTGGCTTTTAGTAGTGATTTTGTTTGCCTCTAGGTGTTTGCTGATTCGTTGTTTGATTATCTTTTCCAGAATCTTCCCAGGTATTGAGGTCAGGCTGATAGGTCTGTAATTTCCTGGATCCATTTTTTTTCCTTTTTTGAAGATGGGAACTACATCAGCTCTTTTCCAGTCCTCTGGTAGTTCCCCAGTGCTCCAAGATCTTTGAAAAATATAGTTCAGTGGTTCTGAGATCACATCTGCCAGTTCCTTCAGAACCTTGGGGTGTAATCCATCTGGTCCTGGTGAACTTGTCTAGGCTGGATAGGTGCTCACTTATCATTTTATTGCCTATCTTAACTTGCGTTTCTATTCTGTTTTTTATGGCACTATTTTTGATAGGTTGGTCTGTTTTTTCCCTTTGTGTAAAGACAGATGCAAAAAACGAGTTAAATAGTTCTGCTTTCTCCCTGTTGCTTGTCACCTTCTTGCCACTTTCTCCCACTAATGGACCAATCATTTCCTTAACTTTTTTCTTGTTTTTTACACGTTGAAAGAAGCTTTTTTTGTTATTTTTGACTTTGGTCGCAAGCCTTAGTTCATTATGAGCCTTAGCTTTCCTCACTTCATCTTTGCAGGTTCGGGCTATTTGTTGATATTCTGATTTAGTTATGTGCCCCTCTTTCCAGTTTCTATACTTGTCCTTTTTATCTTTCAATTTATCAGAGAGTTCTTTATGCAGCCATGCTGGTTTCTTTTGAGAGCTGTTATTTTTCCTCTTTGTTGGTATTGTGCTAGACTGGGCTTCTCTTATCTCGCTTTTCAAAATTTGCCAAGCTTCTTGAGTTGTTTTCCCCTTTAGGATTCTCATCCAAGCTCTCTCTAAGTTTATTGAAATTAGCTCTCTTGAAATCCAAGACTCTAGTTTGACTGTGTTCTATTGCTTGTGCTTCCATAATGTTGAATTCCAATATTGCATGATCACTACCTCCCAAGGTTCCTGTGGCTTCAACACCTTCTATCATTTCATCTCTGTTAGTGAGAATTAGATCCAAAATGGCTAATCCCCTAGTTCCCTTCTCTACTTTTTGGGAGACAAAGTTGTCTGCTAGGATTGTCAGAAATCTGTTTGATCTTCCACTTGGTGCAGAGTTTGTCTCCCAGTTGATGTCAGGGTAGTTAAAGTCCCCCATTACTATTGTGATTTGCTTCCTACATACCTTAGTTAGCTGACTAGCAAAAAGTTCATCTATTTCCTCTGTTTGGTTGGGTGGCCTATAGTATACACCTATGGCAATATCATTTTTTCTCCCTTTTATATTGACCCAAATGCATTCAAGACAGTTTTCATCATTGTTGTGCTCTATTTCTGTAGAGATGTAGTTATTTCTTATATAGAGAACAACTCCACCTCCTCTTTTATTTGGTCTGTTTCTTTTAAATAATTTAAATCCCTCTAGCTGTGTGTTCCATTTGTGGGTTTCATCCCACCATGTTTCTGTAATGGCAACAATATCCTATCTGCCCTCATTAACCTGAATTTCTAGTTCACCCTGTTTGCTGTTCATACTCTGTGCATTGGTGTATAGACATTTGAGTCCTTTATGACCGACCCTGTGTTTACTTTCTACATAACCTGTGTGGTGCCTGAGTTCCCCTATTGTCTTACCACCTATTTGGTTAGTGCACTTTGTGTGGCACTCGCTATTGAAAGCTTGATTTTTCTTGACAGCAAGGTTGGTATTCTTGTCCACACACACATCTATGTTACATGCACTGATAGCCCTATAGTTTTTAGATTGCCGGGGACAGGGATGTTCTGTATCAATTAACTCACTGTCCCCGCTGTTTAGTTTAAATATTCCTCCAGAAAATCTGTGAATTTATAGCCGAGTAACTCAATCCCTTTCTTTGATGGATGCAAACCATCTCTTTTGTACATTTCTTCATTGGACCAGCTACTGACATCGTGACTAATATATCCAAAGCCTTCCCCTTTACACCACTCCTTTAGCCACATATTGAATTGTGCTATACGCTGGCCTTTTCCATTTTGCTCTTTATACACTGGTAAAACCTCTGAAAAAGTTAGCCTACAGCCTATTTTGCTAAGTTCCTGCCCCAAGCTCTGGAAATCATTCTGCACAGAGAGTACATCTTTTTGGAACAGATCGTTAGTGCCAAGATGTACAATAGCCTCCACATCACAGTCCTTGCTGGCATTCTTGATTATTTTAGAAATACGCTTCTTGTCCCTACTGGCAGTAGCACATGGGAGACATCTGACCTCTTTTGAAACCTTTGTGTCCTTTCCTAAATTTACATCCCTTATAATTGAATCACCAACCAGAAGGTGGCTTCTCTTTTTGGATGCCTTTCTGTTCTTGCATAACTGATGTGTAATACCTGATTCGCACTTCTCCCTGTCGAAAACAAGTTCTTCATCTCGGTCCACGATCCCCTGCTTATTTGAGTTATCATCACAAATACCTTTACCTGTCTCCTTAATTTCCCTATTAATCATATTAATCATATTAATCATATTAATCATATTAATCATATTAATCATATTAATCATATTAATCATATTAATCATATTAATCATATGAACATTTGGGTTAGAAATGTGAAAAGCACTTCAGAGCCTAGAGGAATCGGTGGCTGGGTCCACGTATGGTACTAAGCACAATCATGGTTTAATAAATCATGGTAGGCTATATTCAGAAAGCATACTACTCTATAAGCCAGTGTTTCTCAACCTTGACAACTTTAAGATGTGTGGACTTCAACTCCTAGAATTCTCCAGCTAGTATTTTGGCCAGCTGAATTCTGGAAGTTGAAGTCCACACATCTTAAAGTTGTCAAGGTTAACAGCTATAAATCATGGTTTGTGAACTACAATGCATACTTGCAACAATACTGTATTTTGTTTTTGGTATATCAAGTGTTGCATAAGCGAAATACATCAGCCAACACGTCTGCCTGCGTGCTGACCCTTCTTTCATATTTCCAAGGCTTTCCCATGAATTAACAGATTTTTCTTCAGATTTAAGAATGAAAACTTCCATGTTTTCTTTTTTATTTTTCTTTTACTTTTAGGAATGCATTTGAAACATAGGTATTCTGATCTAACTTGCTTGAATTTTAGGATCTAAGATGAGGCATTTTTTAAAAGTAAATCATGTGTGTTGATCCCCATATTTCTTAACTGAATAATTTGGAAATCTGTCATTTAATAGAAATTGCAATTTTATAATTATTTCTGGGAATAAGATCCTTTGATCTTCCAATTAGGCAGTTATACTTTTAGGTATTGAGCAATCAGAGTTTTCAAGATAGCTCTAATTGAAAAAAAAACCCTTAAGTAAGATTTTAATTTTTCAGTTGCTCCTTTTAAAACCTGTTTCTGATATTGAATCAAATTTAGAGAAAAAGCCTGTTTTTATTTTTATTTTTTTGTTGGTGTTGATACCTGGGATAAATTTAGCCTTCCCCAATATGATCCTTTCAGAAACATTGACTAGGACTGGTGACTAGATAAAGATAGTTATAACTTCTGAAACCCCTGAAAGAAACTGAAAGCTTGTTTTTTTTCAAGGAATGATATAATGACTTTATATCACAGGAAGGTAGATTCTAAGGAAATATTTAAAAGAACAAACGTTCTAAACAGTATCAACATGTTAATAATGGCCCCATCCACTCAGAAATGTGTTGAACTCATTTTTTATTTTTATTTATTTATTAAATTAATATGCTGGCCATCTCTGTTGAGCGACTCGGGGCAACTTACAATTTCATAAAAACAACAATATAAAATATTAAGACATTAAAAAAAATGAATACATTGAATATTGAAAATTAACAAAAGTTAACTTGTGAGTTTGTTAGGGAGTTGGGTAGCCTTAAGCATTTGATTAATAAATAAATATTGGAAATATTCAAGCAGAAACCCAACAGTATCTTTCTAGGATATTTGAATTTGGATTGCCACACTGTGCAATAGATTGGTCTGGACTCTAAATACAGGTAGTCCTTGACTTAGCACTGCAGTTGAGCTCAACATTTCCATTGCTAAGCAAAACAGTTGTTAAATAAGTTGTTCCTCATTTTACAACCCTTTTGCCACAGTTAAGTTAATCACTGCAGTTGTTAAGTGAATCGCATGGTTGTTAAGCCAATCTGGCTTTCCCCATTGTCTTTGCTTGTCAGAAGCTGGCTGGGAAGGTTACAAACGGTGATGGCATGACCCTGGGACAGTGCAACTATATGCCAGTTGCCAAATGCCCAAATTTTGATCACGTGACCATGGGGATGTTGCAGTGGTCATAAGTGTGAAAACCGGTTATAAACTACCTTTTTCAGTGCTGTGGTAACTTTGAACAGTCACTAAATGAATGGTTGTAAGTCAAGGTTTGTCTGATTCTATGATCCAATTATTTTTCTTCAAAACATCTGGAGAGACCCTCACTGAAGTAGGCTGCTCTAGAGTTAGGCAGATTATTAGGGAATAGAAGACCATTGTCTGGAAAAGCAAGATGCATCGTTATCCTCTTTAGCAGACCAAAGGAATGTATAAATCTTTCTATATGAAGGATCTTTTATTGCTTCTCTATAGAGGGTCAGTTCAGTTGTTTTGGCCCTCAGTGCTGTTTCTTAGTCATGCCAGATCAATGCTGGGGAACTGGGATATATGCATTTATGTACACTTTATTACACATGAACTATTCATATCCTTATTCACTACAGACTTACTGGAACAGGGAAACTCTCATTTTCCATAGCAGCCATCCTGCTTCAAATCACTGCTTTTTCATGGGGCTGCTGTGCTTCATTCCTCAGTATTGAAAGCAATGATGGCAGTTTGTTATTCAGATGATTGGCAGATTGCGGGGTGTGTGTGTGTATGTGTGCATATTGGGTTGCAGTTCACGCAATGGATTGTACAGAAGGCCATTATGGGTTGTGGGGTTGCCCGCACTGTTTTATATGGATACTTTTTTCCCCCTCAGTGTGAATTGATTTGGTAACATTTGCATACAATTTTGTGAAGTTTGAATCCAACCAAGCAATTGCATTTTCGTTGTCCTTCTCCCAAATAATACTTTCATGTCTATTAGTATCTCTCTCCCATTTTTTCCATAGCAGAAAACAGTCAAATGAATTGTTTGGAAATCCCGAATGACATTTCCCTGTTTGCTTTTTTCTAACCTCCTAACATCTTGTTGCTGATCAATACTGGCAAGTATTTTATGCTGTTAAGTTTTGTGCTTAGCTGCAGATCAAATATTTGTGGAAATGACAAGAGCAAACTTGATGGAAGCTTGTCTCGCATTTTCTGAAATGACCTTTAAGATAACTTCCTCTCACCTGGCATTTTTGTCAGAATTGGCTGAAAAGCCCTCTTTTTTTATAGCTTTCAACCTCTATCACAACAACTAAGGTCAGCAACATCATTTGCTTGCACAAAATAAAAGTGAATGTGCATATATAGAAACATCAATGCATGCACACATCTGTTTACTTGGAAAATTGTTATTGCATATTACATATTATATAACTTTGGTTTAAGTTCCTTTAGAGAAAATACACATCTTTCACTTATCTTTTTTTGTCTGGGAAGAAATGATAGAAATTCTTCCAATTTAACAGTAAGTTCTGCTCTTGATTCTTTAATTCCAGGATATACCAGGGAACAAGAATGTGCTGGAATAGCTAATAAAAATGTTAGAGATAGTCCCAAAGGTTAAATTTTGTAATAAGATTTTCTAGAGAAATCTTTATGCTGAATTTGGAGGAGAACTGGACCCTTTAATTTTATACTGTAAAAAACACTTTGAGGGAAGATGTATGTTCCTTAATTTGAAGAGGGAAATAAGTTCACACACACCGTCTCCACTTGAATAGGTTACCTAAATAGCACCTATCCATGCAAAATTCAGTCCATGTAGGCCAATACTGTGCAGCTGATTCCACTGAATCAGCTGCATGAATGATGAATAACATGAATAACATAATTTTGTAGTAAGCATATTAGATTTAGAGTCGAGACAAAGCTCCCTGAGTGACTTGCAATTGCTTTACTCAGTCTACCATACAGGATTTAAAGTATACATTTGAGGAAATACTATGTCATCTTAATTTCAGGAGGAAATGTAGTATGAATGCAACATTTTTATTTGTTTGTACTCTTCTGTTCACTGTGATGATGGCAGGAGACAAGCAAGCATATATTTCTTTCATTCTGCAGGATTGGTGGATTTGCTGAGAGATGTCATTGAATCTCTATGTTTAGGAATATCTCCATTCAAATAATAATAATAATAATAATAATAATAATAATAATAATAATAATAATAATAATAATAATAATAATAATAATAATAATAATAATAATAATAATAATAATAATAATAATAATAATAAAGTCGGAAGGGACCTTGGAGGTCATCTAGTCCATCCCCCTGTTCAGACATCACTGAGAAGAGCAACAAAGAAGAGCAACAAAGATGATTAGGGGACTGGAGGCTAAACGGTGTGATGAACAATTGGGGAACTGGAAATGTCTAGTTTAACAAAGAGAATGACTAGGGGTGATATGATAGTCCGATAATTGAGGAGCTATCACAGAGAGGAGGGGGGTCAACCTATTCTCCAAAGCACCTGAGGGCAAGACAAGAAAAAATGGAAGTTTAACAAAGAGAGATCCAACCTAGAATTAAGGAGAAATATCCTGCCAGTGAGAACAATCTGTGGAATGATAATCAAGAAGTTGTGGGTGCTCCATCCCAGGAGGTTTTTAAGAAGAGATTGGATAGCCATTTGTCCGAAATGGTATAGGGTCTCTTGCTTGAGCAGGGAGTTGGACTAGAAGACCTCTAAGGTCTCTTCCAGCTCTGTTATTCTGTATTCTGAATCCACTTCACTAAGATTATATAAAGAAAATATATTCTTTTTGTAGTTTTAATGTTTTCTTAATTTGTTTTAAAAAGGAACTGTTTGCTTTTTTGCCTATGAATTTGTCATAGTTGATAAAAACAAACATGTTGATCAGCAAAACTATCTGTGAACTAAGTATAAAATACTGAATGTAGCAATCAGTCCCTTGAACAGATGATGTGAACAGCTTTAATCTTCCTCCTAGGTGGAAAATATAGGACAAGCTTCATTGATTCTGTGCTAGTGGAGCGTATAAAAAACTTTAAGATACTGCCCAGGTTTTTTTTTTCCTTTCCATATTATTTCTTTGAGGATCTTGGCAAGGATAGCTAGCAATTAACCAAGAAGATAAATTAGCTTCAGCAACACAGGTGCCCTAAGATGAAATAGTATAACATAACAGGTGAACATCCATGGCAATAATTAAATAATTACCATTGGGCAACTGAATCAAACAGAAGGGCAACCTTCATCTGGATAAGCTACTCTTGCAAGTGTAATTGATGTATAGGATTAATTGGCTGATCGGATGCCTGTGAGATGGTAAGGACTAACCCAAATCTGAAAAAAGCTGTACCAAAGATTTTCAAATTCTTAGAGTCCATCAGAACAATAAGCATGAATATACTGAGGTTTTAGCTAGCCCAGATGAGCTCTCTTCTATATATCCTTTGATCTCAGCGGCTCAAGAAATTGGAGTCATTGCAGTTATCAAGAGTAACTAGCCAATGTTAAATTTTGAATTCATGGTCCATGATTGATGTTTTGATTATGTATCAAATCAATATCAATATAAATTTTTCTCCAGGATGATAATGATGATTGGTAGGTATATATTCTTTTAAAAAATAAGGATTTTGTGTTAGCTAATTGAATATAGTACTTCTGTATTCATCGGCCGGGACTTTAGCAGGCAAGAACCAAGTTGGGAAATGTTTATGATAAATGTTTACTGCTGGACATGTCAAAACATTGTATTGACAGCTCCCTTGACGGGAGCAGTAGTGAAATTGTGCAACAGGTCATGGGCCATTGTAGTCAAGTTTTTCTTCAGTCCCCCTGCCTCACAGTTGGAAGCCCCATCTGTTTGTGTATTTCTTCTGACCTTTGTCTGTCAGTTGGACGAACAGCTTCCTGCCAGCTGCCTCCCATTCCCCTTATGTTCTCCAGAAACAGACAAAGTCAGAGAGATAATTTTCAGTTCACTGTGGGTGAGAGAAGCCTGTAGGGAGATAGTGTACTTAGGATAGCTCATGTCCTCAACAGGCTGTTGTATGGTTCCTTAAATGAAAAAGCTTGTAGTTGGGTTCACACTTTGTATTAAACCCCCAGCATATTTATTTGGTTTTGGTTTAATACGTTGTATGAATCCAGCCACTGCTTTTGAAAACCTATGATTCATGTGATGTGTAATCACAGCCACTGCTGTTTATTCAAAAAAGTCATAGTTAAAGCAATTTGTAATCCAGCATTAGGTTTCAATATTATATATACATACATGTTTCTCAGCATAATGGAAATCAGTGGGGTTTATTTGTAAGATGTGTCAGGCTAAGGCCAAGAATGATCTGCCTCTGGCTGTGCTGCCTCTTGTCTTGACCCTCTTTCTGAAATGGGCTCCCTCCTTCCTGGGAAACTGTCCCTTCATGATATTGTTTAAAATGCAAGATGAAGATTTCCCAGTCTTTGTTTGGTAACTTTGTTGTTTCTATCTCTCAGAGAGTTTCCGGTACTAGCAATTTGGGAATAAGTGACATTGTTCTGCAGTAGTCCATTCCTATAGCTCAGGTAGATTTCAGTTGGTGTCTTTTGAAGCTATGATGTGATATCCTTTTTGGATCCATCTTGTCTCCAATGCATTTTAATAACTGTGTGAAATTTTGGGAGATCCTGGAGCTAAATGCTAGGAGTATGCCGAAAACAGCCAAATCTATTTTTTGTAGGATTTTGTAGCAATGGCGTGGCTCCTCTAAAATATCTCTCTGCAGCTGATAACTGTTTGGATGAAGGATCATATTATTTTTAGTTGTTAAGCCAACTTTGTCCCTCCCAAGAAGATAATATATTAGTCTTAATCTGTAGTTCCTGTACTTGTAACCTTGAGACTTGGCTATTGCATGGGACTTTCTGTATCATCCCAAAATTTCAGTTGAAGCAAAACACATCAGACAAGTTGGGTTTGGAAAAAACTCAGACTGGTCATATTATATGTGCAGTAAGCTAACTGCACTTTATTGGCTGCCAATTGATTTTGGGAGAAATGCAAAGGACTAGTTATTAACTTTTAATGTCTTACATGGCTTATGCTCTGAGTATTTGAGAGAATGTTTCTACCTGTATAATTACCCTCACCTCTGAGTTCATCAGTAGACATTTGCCTATTGTTATTGCAATCCCATCTTGTGGTCACTCATATTTCAGCCTCTAGATAGCTGGCCCAGGTCTCTGGAATGTACTCCCTATTGATTTGAGGAATTCATCTCTTAACTATGAAAACCCCGTTTTTGAAAAACAATCCTTTTCCTGTTGTTAATGATTTTAATAGTTCCTTTTTTAATGTTGCTTTTAATATATTTGGTTTTAATGGTGGCTTTATGTTTTATTGTAATCTGGAAGAAACTTCCAATGGTTGCCTAAATAGCAATGCATAGATTACATTAAGCCAGGGCTTGATTATCCATGTTCTGCTGAATAAACCAGAGTTCACTAGATTCACAAAATATATTGAACCAGAACCAAATACTCCGCATTATAACTTTGTACAGTGAATGAACCCAGGCAGTTTTAATGAAAGTTGTGTTAATTAAAATCTCTGTTACTGTTCACAAATAACAGGTTCTCTCTCTGAATTAAAAAGCCATTTGTGCTGGTGTTTTTTTGCATGGTGTAAGTCAGTAGACATTGGGGATGTTAAAATAAATCAGTCACTGACAGTTATTGAAGAAGCTGACCTGTCTAGCTGCAAATTCTTGGAAACTCTGTGGAATCAATAACATTTCAGGGAAATGGCCTGGAACAATTATGTTGTCTCATAAGACATGTTGAGAAGGCCTAAACAAGGATGGCGGGATAGTCCTTATCATACTGATGCTTTGGGGCATGGCAAGGATGAACAACTTATTTCATTTCTGTGCACATACAGAGACAGATGAATGATAAAGTGGTAGAACATTGTTGTACTCATTCCTTACCCATCTGCCACTTTCCCATTTCTTTATAAATGTACCTTTTGACGAAGTTTAAAAATCAGCCCAAAGAGCGTTTTGACAGAATGAACCAGGTTTCTCTTAGCTTTGCATTGTGGTCTTATACTTTTTTTGCATTGTGGTCTTATCATGGAGAGGGAAGACTAGTTTGAGAATAAATCCCAACCAAAGAATTTGCTTCTTAGAAAGCAGGCCATTTTTAGTTTCCACTGGGTCTCACTGATTTCTTCAATGGGGAATAGAGTTTCAACTAATGGTCAAGTAAGTTTGTTATATACATGATCAGATCTATTTTCCAGTCACTGCAAATGTGGGCCCCATTCAAAGTGCTGATTTGACATTGCATAGATTGGTCCTAGGGTTATTGTCTTCTTCTGGGGGAATCTTTCTGTTCTGTTCATAAAGATATGGAAGGGATACTTTTCTCTACAAGAATTCAGGGGACATGAGCTCAAAGGTAGTGGCTCCATGCTTTATAGACCATGCCCCCAGAAGATTGTTTGGCACCCTCCCTCCTAGCTTTCTGCAAGCTGGTGAAAACTGTCTTGTTTAAACAGATATCTGGGATTTAGTAGGTTGCCCAATTTTTATTCTGCATCTCTTGTGCTTCTTGTTGTTTGAACAATTGAACTGGGTGACATAAAAATACAATAAATAAAGTATATTTCAGTTTTTTTATTGCTTTTTCTTAAAAGAATGGCAATTCTAATTGGGTTAATATGACAATCCATGAAAAAGAAAGATTTAATCTTTCTCTCTCTCTGGTTATGAATCTTTTCAAAATCATAATCTTCTTCCCATGACATCTAAACCACATACATTTATCTATCATCAACATCTATCCCACTTCTCACTGGTTCTCATGATTTCCCCCCTGTTTTATAGGTCATCTTTGGGTAAGGAGGACATGGGGAGGAGCAATTAAGCTTCCTTCCCTATACACTGCAGTCCCAATCCAGGTGGGATATGCCTTTATTTTAAAATAAAAGAAAGAAGAAAATAGAACAGCATAGTGTGGTTTTAATACACTATAATGCTTGACCCTTTGAAGTTATTCATAGAAAAAAACAAAAGCCATGTGTGCATCTCTAGTCACTTTCTATTACTGAAGATGTTTTTGTTTCTTGCAACTTCTTAATGCTTTGTCATTTTTTGAAACAGATAGGTTGGGGCCTCCTGTGGACATAACACTGGATTCTTTGAACTGCACTGCACTTAGTATTCAATGGAGAATGCCTCAGCAGCATGCAGATACCATCACAGGGTATACTGTAAGTATCTGTTGATTTTATTTTTTTGCCAGACATAAGTAGGTAATTAAAAAGCACTTTTAATCAGATGGGCAAAGTCAGGAGCATCCACTGGGAGGAGAGGGAGTGTCTCAACAAGTCAAGATGTGCTTTGACCATGCAATTGAAATCCCAATGGTTTTGGTCACCTTCTTCATCTTTGATCACCCCATAGACACCCCTGGTAGTACATACCTTAGATTGCTTTAGATCAGACATTTGAAGTTCTAAGTTGAATTTTGCTCAAGAGAGGTGGACAATTTTTCTTCTTTCCAGAAGAAGCTGGCTGTGCTTCCCTTGTTGTGAAGAAAATGAATACTTTCCTCTGGATTTTGTGATAAATTATGAAACCAACTTCTGCTTCCTAGTCTACCTGTTCATAGGGCTCATTGGTTCACTCACCCAAAGTGTTCCCTCTTTAAGAATATATATCTTTACAAAACCAGTTAACAAGGTACTCAGTGCTGTCACCTGAGATTCATACTAGTTATTTTAAATCATAGAATAAATGTTTAAATAAATATTCTAAAAGAAAGGCATATGAGAAAGGTGAGTATTAGTATCAGAGTTGCTGCATTGGCACTAGAGAAGGAAATATACTCAGTTTTGGGGATTGCTGGCAACCCCTAGATAACCTTGCCTGGACTTTGAAATTAAGTGGATGCGGGCCTAGTTAATACTTGAATGGGAGACATTAAAGAATCCCAAGACCATATGGATGACAGGAAGTTGAAAAAATATCCGGAAAGAAAGCAGTAACAACCCATTTCTGTACTGTTGCCAAGACAACAATATGCAGGTCCATGGAAGCTTCAGGGGTTGAAGTTGACCTGAAGAAAGCTTTAGTTTTCATTTGTTTTAGCTTTAGCAGGTCTCAGGAAAAAAAGGTATACAATACCTTCAGAAAAGATATTGCTGTTGGAGAAGACTCTGGAGCAGGGGTCTTCAAACTTGGCCCTTTTATGACTTGTGGACTTCAACTCCCAGAATTCCTCAGCCAGGCACGCTGGCTGAGGAATTCTGGGAGTTGAAGTCCACAAGTCATAGATAAATGGGCCAAGCTTGAGGACCCCTGCTCTGGAGAGTCCCTTAGACTTCAAGGAGATCAAATCAGTCAATCCTAAAGGAAATCAATTCTGATCGTCCTTTGGAAAGACAGATACTGACGCTGAAACTCAAATACTTTGGCCACCTAATGAGAAGAGAGGACTCACTGGAAAAGACACTGATGTTGGGAAAGACTGAAGGCAAAAGGAGAAGGGGACAGCAGAGGATAAGTTGGTTAGACAGTGTTATTGATGCAATGAACATGAATTTGTGCAAATTTTGGGAGACTGCTCTATTGTATAAATGAGAAGATGATATATACTGTAATAGGTGGCTTTCAGTGATATCAGCTTCAAACAAGTATGTAACTGCTCAGACTGGATAAGACCAACTGGTGCCCTAAGCACAACCCAACAACGGGGGCCCCTCAGTGACAGTGAAATTCTCATACCATAGGACCAAAACAAATGTGATATCTGATGGCATCTTCAAACCAAACTTTTAACTTTAGTCATTCATCTTGACAAAGATAAAGTTTTTTAAAACAATGCAGATTAAAGTCAAACACAGCAGATGAGGACAATTGCAAAAAAAAAAAAAATCAACTAAAGACCAATGTGACAATGAAAGAGTTAAGGGTGTGATAGCTGGGAGGGAAAACAATCCAATGCTCCCCTTCCCCTGGTGCCTTAATAATACTTTGCTGAATGGTTAAGCTAGGGCTGCAACCACTACAAATATAACAGTAAAAGTCAACAAGGTACTTTATAGCAAATTGCAAAAGGTGTTAAATGTAATAGCAAGAAGACATGTATGCACCTGAAAAATGAAAGTGATTCAGAATGCAGTGGCATGTGCAGTTTTGGATGCCTATGGTTCACCTGAGTAACACCACTGCTCCATGAGCTTCATTGGCTTCCAGTTGCTTTCAGGGTGCAATTCAAGGTACTGGTTATCACCTTTAAAAGCCCTGTATGTCACAGGTTACACAGGTTACCTTTCCTGGGGGATACCTACCTAGATAGAAATGAAGTTGCCACCTGATGAGATCTCAGAGGCATGCCTTCTCAGTAGCTGCCCCAGCACCTTGCAATAGCCTCCACCTGAAATCAGTGATATCCCTACACTTTTAGCTCTCTACAGATGTAAGGGAAGGAGTGATAGAACCTGGAGGTGGAGATAAAAGAGAGATAAGCCTAGAATTTCTGTGTAACCGGAAGCAAAGCAAATCCAACTCACCTTGAATTCTGTTGCTAACTCCTAGCAGTTGCTAACCATCAGTTGTGAATATTCCTGTGCATAGGCATGACTAGCAATAAATCAATAAATCAGTTTAATTGGACCTTCACATGTGGACCTGATCTTTTGCACCTGACAGGAGGGCTGACAGGAGGGCTGGGAAGACCTGGCTCTTTCCCCAAGCACTGGCTCAGCTAGGATGGGGTTGACCGGGAGGAGGTTTGGTCTGTTGGTGAGAGAAAGGGTACTTTTGTTTTTAGACATGTTTTTTGTGGATTGTTGTAAACCCACATAGAATCAGAATAGGCCATGAATTATTGGTATCAAATATATCAGTTAGAATTATAATATTAAAAAGACCAGCTGTGTCATCAAAATTTGACTTGAAGGATCTAAAAACATCTATGAAAGGAATTTGCTTAACTTACATGGAAAGAGTATACATTGAGGACATTGAGACAATTTATTGGATAGTATAAATACAAAGCAGAAAAAAATATTCCCAGAATTTTATAGAGGAATTTATCTATTTATCTCACTGATAGAGAAGCACCAGGTGTGGATTATTTAAAATGGCAGATAAAGTGCCAACAGCTCTTGATTAACAAATATGGAACAAGGCTGTATGGTCTACAGCTCTTCTCAATTATATCTGCGAATATCTGAAACTGAAGAAAGGAGGTGTGAAAAAATTCTTCTTGCAAGTAACGTTTTTAAGGTTGTTAAAAAGAAAAAAGTCCGATGCGTGGAAAAAGAAATGGTAAATTAACTAGTAGGATTCATAAAAGGCAGAAGAACACAGGATCTGATACCTGTCACGTAAAGAATAATGGAGAGAGCAAGAGAATATAAGAAGGAGATATACCTTTTTCTTTATTAACCACAACTGGGCCTTTGATTGTAGATCATGCCAGAGGGTGGAATACATTAAGGGTAATTGGCATGCCAGAGCATCAGATTATTCTTCAGAGGGACTTTACAATGAGCTGCTGTAAGAAATGAATTTTGAAATAATGAAGTGGTTCAGAATAAGAAAGGGAATGAGATAAGAATACATACAGTCCCCATATGTTTAATTTATATAGTGAATATATTATAAGAATGGTAGGAGTAGACGAAATTACAGCTGGACTCAAATTTAGAGGCTGAAGCGCTAATCCTTTGAGATATGCAGATGATATCCCTTTATTAGCCAAAAGTAAAAAAGATTTAGCTAATTATTAAAATAAAACTAGAAACTTTTAAAAAATCCTTTCAATTGATCTTGGAACAAATAAAAACTGATTCTTTCCTTGAACAAAGATCAACAAATAGAAACTTGCATACTTTGGGCATGTGGCATGAGCAGATGATGGACTAGAAAAAAATGACTCTGCATGCCACTTGTGTGGGAAGTAGAAGCATGATAAGTTGGTGGATAGTAACAAACTGATATAGGGCTATCCTTGGGTGATCACAAGAGGTTATTGGAGACAGGATGAGAGTCAGACTCTACTGTTAATAGAACCTTTTGTGTACATATCAATGAAAGAGACAACTATTTCCTTATTTGAGGGTAGAAACTTACCATACTTGTTGCGTTTGAAGGATAATTATTCACAACTTAGTAAAAGATGTCTAAACTTCCTTGTTATGTTATATTTTAATTATTTTTATTCATTTTGTATCTTTACCATTCAGCCATTTTGATGGAGTCAAACACAGAATGTATCATTGTGGGTTTTGGTTGCCATTCTAAGTGATGTGATAAATTTAATATTGGCTTTAACTTTATAAAACCTATTGACTTCTTGAAAATATTTCAGCAATTTGAAGTTTGGTAACTGATTATGTGCTATCAAAATGGGGTTGATACATAGATACACTCACCATATCCCCTGACCACACGAGGCAGCATAGCAGGACGTGGGGTTTTTTGGGGTGGGGTATTAGTACAATTAACAAATATAATATATTTATACACTTATTGTATTGAATCATTTGCATTTTTATTACTTTAACTTCTGTTCAAGGTGTTCTACACTGAAGTCAAGGCTGATGAACCCATTAGACAACAGTCTCATGATGTACCTCTCAGTTTGGATATGCTCGGTATGGTGAGTATCAGCCTGGCATTATTTTTATGTTTATTATGCAAACATTCATATACTGTCTATTCTCTGGATTTTAGGCAGCAACCATAACCATGTAAATAAAGATATAAATTGATTCAAAAGGCACAGAATTTCAATGTACTGCCCTGTGATTTCCCATCTCATTGCAGTTCTGCTCAGCAAAAACCTGGTGGGAATATCCTACTTTCCTAAACATTAATAGAGTGGGGTCCATCCTGGGCAGGCTACTACTGAGAAGGCCATTTCCAAGCCCCACCCTCCCAGCTCTCAGTTATGCATGTGAAGTGTTGAAGCCTCTTGTATATAATTAAGAAGACCAACAATGTTATCAACAAATGATTTCTCATTTGACATGATCCAGCACATGCAGAGATAAAAAATAAGGCTCAGCTTATATATTAGGGCCACCAGATCAGGGCTGCAAAAATTCCATATGATCAAAGCACAACCTCAGGCATCTTTGTTCCATTTATTGATCAACTGGAATTTTGCAGCCCTGATTTGGTAGTCCAGTCAGATATATCATAATTCTTATAAGAACTTCTCATTAAAAGCTTATATGATTTTCTGTCCTATCTATCAAAAATTACACAATATGAACCACATAATTTACTGAATTAACTCTGATAGGTTTGCCTGAGATTTTGAATGATGTACTAATTGCACAGACTATATTTATATACCACACTAGGCTATTGAAAGCAAATATGGTGCAATGTGCTATGTCAGTATAGTCACCTTGAAGCATATAGGATTTTCATCCAAAGTGTACCAGAATCTATTCCATTCTTTCTTAAACTGCTATCCTACCATTAAGACTGTAACTCCCAGATTTCATATCAGCTTTGGCAATAATGGGACTTATGTCTGGAGGCATATGTTTAAGAAGCCTGGCATAGAGTGACACAATTCTTGGCAAGCTGATATAGAGGAAAGTGTCCTTCATATAGCCCGGTCCTAAATCTTTTAGAGAATCTAGCTCCATGGTTGATTTCACAAAGTTAAGCAAGGACACCAGTTCTGATTATGACTTGGAGATTTCAAGAAAATCCCAGAAGATGACAATGAGGACCCAGATTGTTGGGGGCAATATGCTGACTCTGTAAACTGCTTAGAAAAGGCTGTAAAGCACTTTAAAGCAGTATATAAGTCTAAGTGCTATTGCTATTACAAATTTCTCTAGTGCTATGGCTACTTGAAAGAACTGGTTTGGTTAATGCTTAAGGCACAGGCTAGAAACAAGGAGACAGTGAGTTCTAGTCCTATTTTAGGCATGAAGGTGATCTTGGACCTTTCTCAGATGTAGAAAGAAGGCAAAGGCAAACATTTCTGAAAATCTTGTGAGAAAACTGCAGTCCAGATAGTTGCAGAGTCAATGCAGACTCAAACATCTCCTCCCCCCCAAAAAAAGGCTACCTGAGCTAGACTACAACTCTAGGTGATCACAGGATGATAACGAAGTGACTTAGACATAGCTTTTTATCTAGTTTTGCCCAAGCTTTTATGGCCCAGATTTTTACAGCCCAGATAGCCTTGTCCTACATATTGTTGCCAGGAAAATGTCAAGGGCCTGCTCATGAAATTATGAGGAATTGAGTTAATAGCAGTAACAATAGCACTTAGACTTATATACTGCTCCACAGTGCTTTACAGCCAATTCTAAGCAGTTTACAGAGTCAGCATATTGCCCCCAACAATCTGGGTTCTCATTTTACCGACCCCGAAAGGATGGAAGGCTGAGTCAAACTTGAGCCAGTCAGGATCGAACTCCGGGCAGTGAACAGAGTCAGCCTGCAAGACTGCATTCTAACCACTGTGTCACCACAGTTGATTTGACATTGAAATATCAAATGGAAGTTGCAATATCAAGTAGAAATAGGAGTTAAACTTGGATATTTTATCTAAATCACTTTGGAACTAAAATGTAGCAATATATTTAATCTCTGTATTTCTCTAAATCTTATCTATCTCGTTGTCAGCAGATGCAAGGTTGGAGTTGCTATTTTTTTCTCCTGGCAGTGTACCTGTAATACTGCCTAGGGAGAAGTTCAGCAGGTGGAATATTTCCTATCATGGTCTTTCTTTCTATATTGGGAAAAGCTGCACCTGTTGCAATCCTAGGTATCATCCAGCTGTTAAGCCAGCCTGACACAACAAACAGCAAACTTTTGAAATCACGGCAGAAAATGTTCCTTCCCTTTTGGATTTGAGAAATGGAAATTCAGGAAATATTGCTGTCTGCCTAAAAACCACATGTGCCTGTTTTCATACTGACTCTGAGCATGATGTTTCAATTAAGGAGAAGTTTGGATACAGGAGGAGAAACGTCTAACAGTGACATCTTTCATTCAGAGTGAGCTGTGACATGTGGAACCCATCAGAGGCCTTCCATGTGCAAGATCTTATTTAAAGTGCAAACATGCAATTTTTATACAAGAGAACAGCCCTGTGTGCTAAAAAGCAGGCTCTGAGTTTCCTTTTCCAACAGCATAGTTTGGGTTGATATGTTTTTAAATCTCAGAAAAGGGCTGCAAGCGAATTTGCAGTTAGGTTTGGATTAGCCACAATTTTTAGTTTCCTTCTTTGGGCTCTCTTTTGATCTGTTTTTCTACTTTGTGTGGGTGCTCTGTTCTGTTCTCCTCAAACCAGAAGGAGAAGGTATTTGCTTCACTCTCATCTTCAATGTCCTCCTGCTCAGATTTAGGTTTGCAAAAAAAAAAAAAAAAGGAAAAGAAAGGAAAGGAAAAGATTGAGAAAGATGGAATAATACCACATGTACTGTGAAAACAGAAAAGGGGGTTATAGGTAATCTTCACTTAAGGATCAGTCACTTAACAACCATTTGAAGTTACAATGGACCTTCTCAGAGCTATTTATGACCTGTTTTTGAAATTACAATCTGGGTCCTCATTTTACCGACCTCGGAAGGATGGAAGGCTGAGTCAACCTTGAGCCGGGTGAGACTCGAACTGCCAAACTGCTATTAGCCGACAGTCAGCAGAAGTAGCCTACAGTACTGCATTCTAACCACTGCGCCACCAGTGATATGTTAATGATTCCTTTCTAGTTAGCAGCTGTATAGGTGCATCAAAGAGGGTTACTATGTAAAAATCTGCATGTGAAACTTTAATAGGATAGAGTTAAATGTAAAATTTGTTATGGCATAAGCTGCTTTTATAGAAGAATGGCACCTTCTATCCAATGCTTGGTTGCTGCTCCAAAGTATTGGATGAAGTATTATCAATGATTAGTTGATCCACTTATATCTGTGGAAAAACAGTAGTCTCCAGGAGATTGACATGCAGGTGGGATATAGGCCTTATCCCCTTTGATCTTAATGATCAAGTGGCTGCTACTCCCATTTTTTATGGGGAGAAGTTTTAAATAGGACAACTGGGATTGTGATGAGGTTTCTACTGCTGTTTGTCTATAGTTGACCTTGGTGGATCTAAGAAACATCTTAATATTTGGATGGGAGATCCACCAGACCTGTAAGTGAGACATGAAAAAGCATCTTTCATTGTTGCAAGAAAACTAATAGATCCAGTGTGTGTGTGAAAAGGTTCATTCTCCGAGCTTGTAGGTTGGTTTCCAAATGTTTTCATTACCAGGCTAGGTAACATCTTCAGTAGAGTTTAAGGGATGTCAGCATCAGCGTTCTTCTTTATAAGGGCTTCAAGTGTGGGTGTGTTGAGTGAAGGTGTTGTGATGGGTCTTGTGACCTCCCAATGACAAGACCTATCATAAGACTCACTGATGACTCATACCTGACCCATCACAAGACCCTCACTTGACACACCCACACCCAAAGCCCTTATAAACAGAAAAACACACTGTCTTCCCCTAAATTCTCCTGAAGATGTTATTTAGCCTGGTAATGAAATGTTCAGAAACCAACCCACAAACTCAGAGAACGAATCATCACCCTCATCCTACACCAGAGCTACAGATATTCACCACTATTGCAAACTAATGGATGTATTTGTGAAGTCACCTGGAATCAAGCTTGGCTTGAAGAAAACTTTATTTTTTCATCTCCTTAAATCTTGATAGAGACATCATGTTGAGTGCCTGCTAATAAACTAATCAATTATGATTAGATAAACAGAAGGGTTTGAATCTTATCACTAAACTGCCTCATAGTTGTTTCTTCCATTTGATCTTCACATAATTGTTCTGCGTGGATTTCATAGGGCTTTAAATGGCATAAGTGGGCTTGTGTGTTTTCTTTTGAAAGGATATATTTATGATATTTCTAATGAAAATTAATGGTGTACATCCTAGTGTAAAATCTAGTGGATGTTTAAGTCATCTGCCTAATGTATTTTGGTTTCATTCATTTGAGTGCATCATAAAGGGAATGTTGGCACTAAGATGGCTTATAGTTTGAATAAACAAAGTAGCTCTTACACTTTATTATTAAATCATCCTGTTTTTCATCATCCTGTTTCTCAAGAATCTTTTTTTCCTGCTAGGGTCAGATGGATGGGCAAGCAATTTTTGTAAGTACTACAGTTCATGTATGCATTTTGTTTGTATAAAAGTAAACAATGTTTATTTAAATGTAAACAAAGTTTATTTATTTAAATGTAAATTCATTTTTGTGAGGATTTGGTTGCCAAATATCAAACTTTGGATGGGTAACAAGGAATGGATATGCTTGGTTGTAGTCACAAAACTAGATGATGATGCAGAGATGAAAAGTAACTTGAGACAAAATCACAACAAAATAAAGGTTTCTATGGTATACTGATTGAGAGATCGTAGAGAAACACAACTTAAACATTCATATTCAGGATTTCATTTAAAGTGAAATTTGTATGGGCACGGATAATCAGTATGAAAATATTAGTGATAAAGTCAATAACTGATGATCAAATTGTACTGAATTTGTTGTTCATTGCAGAGATTTTCAATCTTCTTTTATTGCTATATTTAGCTTCAGTTGTGACACATCCACTCACAGTCTAGTTCATTTAAACAGAGTTGTGATATTCCCAGATTTTTATTTTTACAAAACAGGTTATCAAATCGTACAATGCCAGATTCCACATACAATTTTTAACAGATCAGGAAGAAAGTGTTACATGTATGCATTGAAGGCTTCAGATACAATATCTGGTATCTCTAAACATTTTTTATTTTTTGTTCATGCCCTTATGGTTTGAAGGTTAGAAAAGATATTTACCCAAAACTGCGAAAGAAATTGTCAGTTGGAAGAGATCATTCACAGAATATATCCCCAAGCTGACACACCAGAATTTAGCAGCAAAACAACAATTTTCAGCCATTTAGAGATAAAGCAACAGCAAGAAGGAGTAGCATATTTCCTGACTAACAACATTTTTTAAAATGCAGCAGCTTTTGTGAGCTGTAGCTTCCTTCATCAGATGCACTAAGTAAATGAAGCTTACATAAATTGATATCTTTCAATAAAATTAGCTAGTATGAAAAGGTGATACCATCTCCTTCAGTTTTTTTGACTCTCATAGTTCTCTTCCAATGAAGAGAACTATGAATGAATTATAATGAAGAGACAAAACTAACTCATCCATACAGGAACTGCATATGTAGTGATGAGGCAAAGAAACTATGTCTGACTTCTGTCTGTTAATCCTAATCAGGGCCAATGAGTCAAATTGAACATGGCTGTTTTCTAAAAGCAGGGTGGGGGCTAGTATAGTATATAGTGATTCCTGATACAGAATTCCTGGTGCTGCAATTGTCCAGCTGTTTTGGCTCTCCCTCCCTGCAATGAAATCGAATTGTCAGAAGAAGAGAAAGAAGATATTAGGAAATTTACAAGTGGAAGATAATTTTTTTTAAATTTTCTGTAAAGTTTTCTGCTTTATCCGGAAATATCCATGTCATAGGGATTATGAGATATATACTTTATTGGTGAATGATGTTAAATTCAAGTCTTAAAAACTTATGATTTTCTTGATAAACTAAGGAAACCTCCTGTTTTACCTGCTTATCTGCACCTGGAGATAACATATTTTCAAATTGAATTAAACTCAAATTTTAAAATTTAAATTAAATTTTTAAAATTGTAATAATGTTGGGATGCCTGCTAGCTTAGTTCTGAAGTAAACTGAGCATTTTAGAAATGTTTGGTTATTGATTTTAAGTTTTATCTGTGAGTGGGTTTTTATGAAAGTACCCATAAGATGTTTATTAAAACCAATAAAACTGTTCTAAACATTGGATTGATTTTGGCCATAATATTAGCTTAAAGTGGCCTTTCCCAAGCAGGTACCCATCAAATGTGTTGGTGCTAGTCAGAATGACTGGGATTTCTGGTACATGTAATCCTTACAACAGTTTGTTTAGTGACCGTTCGAAGTTACAACGGCACTGAAAAAAATGGCTTATGACCATTTTTCACACTTATGACTGTTGCAGCATCCCAGATATCATGTGATCAAAATTCAGACACTTGGCAACTGGTTCATTTGTTCATTGAGTTTTGCTCCATATTACGACCTTTCTTGCCACATTTGTTAAGTGAATCACAGCAGTTGTTAGTGACATGGTTGTTAAGTGACTGGTTCATATTAGTGTCCTGTGGTCATGTGATCCCCTTTTATGACCTTCTGACAAGCATAGTCAATGGAAACAAGATTCACTTAACAACCATGTCACTAATAACTGCTGTGATTCACTTAACAAATGTGGCAAGAAAAGTCATAAAATGGGGCAAAACTTAATTAACAAATGTCTCAGTTAGCAACAGAAATTTTGGGCTTAATTGTGGTAATAAGCTAAAGACTATTTGTACTTATAGCTCCAGTGTGAAGGGACACTGAGGGATAATTCAGAAATAAGTGGCACCCTTATGCAATATCAGTGTTTTATGCATTTGAATTTACTCTCTCTTATTAACATAAGTGGAGTTTCAGTCTAAAATATATTAAGCTTTCCTGCATGTTGGGCAGCTTAATCACATCTGTCTCCACCAATCATAATAATATATGCAGTTTAATATATTTTTTTAAGACCAGCCTAGAAAACTGTACATAAAAATAAATCTGAAAACAGTCTAAATAAAAATTCATAAGCAAAATTATGGAGAAAAACATATCAGTGATTCTTTATTCAGTAAGGAAAAGTATATTTTATGACTGATTGAACCTTCAGAGTTTGTCATGTCTTTCATACATAGCTTTCGCGGTTTCCTTGTAAACATTTAATTTTTGAACCAAAGAATCTGTGAAGAGAAATGATTAGACTTCCCCTAAACCATTTATGTCATATGAGCCTTTGATACAAAATGCACCGTTGCTGAGAAAAACTAATCTGAACTCTAACCAAGATATTAATATTGCATTAGTTATTCAATAACATCTACCAAAGATGTTTGATTTCTGACCCTACAGGGAAAGCAACACTAGTAGATTTATTTTATTTTATTGCATTCAAACCCATTAAGAAACATTCTTTTCCAGTTTTGTCTCTGTGGGGTTGTATGGCCAAAAAAATAAAGTTTTAGTTTACCTTATTGCAAGACCTAAGAGTCTGGCAGAATATAATTCATATAAAAAGATGTATGCATAAGGGAGTAGAGGTCATTTGTGAGAATGTGGCAGCTTTCCCCTGATTCTTCATCCCTTATAATCCTGTGCACAACACTTATGCCTCACAGCTACCTCTATCTCTGGTGAATGCAGGACAAAATGTTTGTTGTTTTTCTGTTTTTCCCTTCATGAGAGATCATATTATTTTAAAGTGAGTGGTACTCCAGCAATAGCATGTGGAATAGCAAACTTGAACTTGGGAGTGCAAATCCTGGTCTTAGTAAAGAAAGACAACTCTCTTTTATTTTTTCCTATTATTTGTCTTGGAAGCATAAATAAAAAAGCAGTGGTTAGAGCTGTATTTGTATGATTTTGTCAAGGGAGTTAATGGAGAGAAAAAAGACCAGCACAATGAGATTTGGCAGACAATTCACCAGCTTTCTGCACCTGGAAATTCTATTTCAAGTTGTTTTAAATTTTGTATAATTTTCCATGTACTATGACTAAGATTATAAATATTTGTAAAGGGGAAGGGAGGGGAAGAAGATTAAAGGGAAAAAGGTTTGTAGAAGGAGCTGTCGTAACTGAAATGTCCACACATATTATTTTAGAACGGGCTAGTTAGTACTCTAGAAAAGAGAAACAAAATTCAAAATAATCTTGATAGATTAATGAAATGATGTGTCCTCATTAAACTAGAAGAAGAATGATTTGCCACAACTTTCAATCTTTGACCCTGCGTTCTTCAATTTTTTTATTTATTACTTGGAGGAGGAAATGGATAGAATGTTTATTTTTCTTTATGAGATTGGCAGAGACACAACATTTGATAGGAGTGTTAATAACCTAGAAGGCAGAAATAAAATTAAAAAATGATATTATAGTGGGAGAAGTGGGCTGAGAAAACAACTGAATAAAGATAAATGTAAAGTTTTGAACTTAGGACATAGAAATATAATGCCCAGATACAGGACAGTGAATCCATGGTATTTGTGAAAAAGAAATCATGGAATGGTAGTTGTTTGCTAGCAAAAAGCTATAGGGGTTAACATGGTTCCTAAAAATACAAATTTTGAGTTGTATCAGTAGAAGGGACAGCATAGGCAGTGATGGCGAACCTTTTAGAGACTAAGTGCCCAAACTGCAACCCAAAACCCACTTATGCATCATTGAGTGCCGGGTGGGCGTGGCCCATTGGGTGGGTGTGGCCCATTGGGTGGGCGTGGCTGCGGTGGTAACAGCAGACTGGGTGGGACTAAAAAGTTCAATCAATCAATTCCAACTTTGCAAGATCTTTTTTTTCCCGCGAGAAGTTGAAATTGACTGATTGAACCTTTCTTTTTTTGCACACGGCGGCGGAGGCCTAAAGCGAAAAAGTTTTATAAAACCCAGCTGAAGGCCTAGGACTGGGGCGATGGCGCGCGTGCCCACAGAGAGGGCTCTGAGTGCCGCCTCTGGCACCCGTGCCATAGGTTCGCCACCACTGGCATAGGGGACAGGGACAGCATAGTCTGCAGCTGGATAGTGGGCAGAGCAAGAGGCTCAGAAGAAACCCTGCCTAGCTTCTTGAGCTGTAAAGGAGATAGCAGGAGAATTGTACATTCAAACTTGCAAGGTTGATGTCAGCCTTACCAGGTAAACCAGACAGGACACATGACCAGATAAGATGCAGTAATTCTACTTTATTAGAGAGATACATTGATAGAATATTGAAAGTCTGAAATTTCAATCCTACCCCAATCCCCATCTCCGTTACAGCTTGAGAAACTAGGAAGGATCCATTCTGAGCAGATTGCCCCTCTCACTATTCAGCTGTGGGTTATGCTATCTCTTATTTGTTGATTCCCTAGGTTGAAAAGCTAACTTTACAACCACTCCTTGCATTTAGTGATTGTCACATAACTGAGCTTTGGGGGGGCTTCTGAACTACATAGTGGGTATTTATAACCAGCACATTGTCCTGCAGTCACACGATTGCCATTTGTGCACTTCACAGCCAGCTTCTGCCAAGTAGAGTCAATGGAGAAGTCAAAAGTAAAACAGCAAGTTGCAGCCATGTGATATCTTGCTTAATGCCTGTGAATGATTTGCTTAACAACCATGGTGGAAATGAAGCCATAAGTCCATCACAGTCATGTGATCTCTTGCTTAATCACCATATCACTTAGTGATGGAGTTGCCAGTCCCAACTATGGTCATTAAATGAGCACTGCCTGTAAGTTTAAATTAATAATATTACATTTTTTTTTACATTTTGGGTAACATGGAACTATCTGCTCTGTATTTTGTACAGAAGTCCCAGCGAATTTTGAAAACTACTGTCATCCATATCTTCTTTTCTCTGAAATATGCCCGTCTTTTTCATTTGCTCTTCATAGGACTTGTTTACTTTTTCCTTTCTGTGAAAGTTTATTTATTTCTTAAAATGCAGAGACCAGAACTAAAACAATATTTTAGATGCATTCTGACTAATACAGAGCAGAGCAAAACAGGTACTTCTAATAAGCTTAAAACAATATTTCTTCTCTATTTTTTTCAGTTTGCAAGTTGAGTAAAATAATAAACCCACACAGCATATCCCTCTCATGCTAGTTAAAAGTAATTTCAGACATATATTCATGTCTTGTCATAAATTATTCATGTTTAGGTTTACAGTATTTACTTAACAATAATGATGAAATGGGAACTCAGAAGTACAGTATATGCACCCCAGGCTTCTGAGTTGTTCTTCCAACTGTGATATTCAATGATAAAATATTTTTCATATATAGAAAAAGTGATGCTCCTCAGACCATTGCATTGTTGCT
The DNA here is from genome assembly GCA_023970755.1 of Azemiops feae. Lineage (NCBI taxonomy): Eukaryota > Metazoa > Chordata > Lepidosauria > Squamata > Viperidae > Azemiops > Azemiops feae. The sequence goes on from JALGBA010000136.1 coordinate 2,073,115, forward strand.
TTGTTTGCTCTAGTTGTTTGTTTGCAGTCATACACAGTATCTGTTAGTCTCTTGGCAACCAATTCATTGAAAGTAATTCTCCCAAGCAAAATTCTCAGAATCTTCATTAGCAGAATAGAAGTGAGATGAAAGGATAGAATTACAAGGATTTTAACAATGGAATTGTTTCTAGTTTAGAACCTATTTATCCCTCAATAATTAGATTAGGGATTTCCCCCCCAATCTCTAATCAATTTTTTATGTGGTTTTTTTCCCCATAAAGGAGATGGTTGATTATAAAACCCTTATAAGAATATGAGCCAAGCATTACAGTCACTCATTCTGTTCTCCTCCAATTAATTTCCAAATAATTAGTATGTAATTCAAAAGAATCCGATCAACTACAAATTCTATGAACCTTTCTAGAACAAAATTAATATATAAAATAACTTCTGTTCAGAAGGGAGATAGTATATCATACTTCTAGACATATGAACCAGAATTGAATTTTGGACATTCCCTCTTCAGCAGTTTATTTCAACCTGGTAATTTCCACCTTATAAGGCATTTCAACAGATATGCAATAATATTTTGGTCAACTAGTTGTAATTTTAGATCTATAGAAATATATTTTACTTATTTATTTAATTATATTGATAATCAGGTGTGATGGCTCAGTGGTTAAAGACATTGAGCTTATCAGCTGGAAAGCTGACAGCTGGTGTTTGAGACCCAAATGCTACACAATGGGTTGAATTCTTGTTACTTGCCTCAGCAAGTAACCTAGCAGTTCGGGAGCATGTAAATGTGAGTAGATAAATAGGTACCACTTCAGTGAGAAGGTAACAGCATTTCATGTGCCTCAGTGTATAGTCATGCTGGCCACATGACCATGGAATTGTCTTCAGACAATGCTGGCTCCCTAGAGTAAGCACTGACTCCTAGTGTCAGATACTGCTGGATAGGGGAAACCTTTACCTTTATATTGATGATCATATTTTAATCTTCAGATTGCTCCAGTCTTGACTAACTCTGGATGTGGAGGCAACAAGACAAGACAAACAATATAAAGAAAAATAAACCTTAAATTTAATTACCTCTATCAAGATGCCAAAAGCAATTAAGGGAGGAAGACATGTTTGAACAAATTAAACTTGATTGCAAAGTGTAGGCAAGATTGTGGCCCTCTATACTTTTAAATGAGAAGATCCATCCATCCATCCATCCATCCATCCATCCATCCATCCATCCATCCATCCATCCATCCATCCATCCATCAAATTTAGGTACCATCCATCACTCTTAAAGTGTCCTCAGCCATCACTGAGAAGGCTTGTGTCAAGCTCGAAGCACATGTATGATGTTGCCACCATTATTGCTTCTCAGCTTGCCAATGCACTAGGGGGAAGGAGAGGGGAAAATAGAATACAGACTCCAGACAACAAGAAGTCAGCCCTTGTGAACCAAGGACATTTCAGCAGGTGTTTTCAAACACAGAGAGACACTTTCTCATAACAATATTTTGACACTTGATTGGACCATGTTACCTGCACTAATAAGGGGAGGGAGAATTCTATACTTGAATTATAGTGGTTTGTGCAGAAAATAACCAGAGCTGGTTTTGCTTTAAACTGTGCCAAAATGACGTACTCAATAAAGTTTTGCATTAAGAGATTGGATTGTTTCGATGGTGTTTGCTTGGTTGGGTTCATCAGTCGGAACCTTGACAGCTTGTTTACTGGCTCATAGATCTTGTGACGAGAAGAGATTCTCAACAGGCACTTTTCTAGATATACAGACCAAATGGGCAGATTCAATTCTGGTAAGGTGTTGCCTGATACACTCTAATGCTGCACCATTTTATAGATACCAAAATGGAATTCCATTGACAGCTGTGTGGTAGACACTCCAATTCCTTATTCCATTCCTTGTGAAGATCTAATTTAGTGCATTGAACATCTTAGTGTGTTCTAACATATGTTTATAAATTGTTATGATTAGCTAAAATTTAATTTTAGCTTTTCATTAAAAAAAAAAAGCTCTTCATCCCTTTCTGTATTTTTATGCCAAGCAGGAAGTTGTTATTGGAGATCTGAAGCCAGGGACTCTCCACAGTGTCAGCATAGGAGCTTATGGCTGGGCAGGAAGAGGCAAAGCCAGCATGCCCAGGAATGTGACAACTCTATCACAAGGTAAATATTATTTGAATAGCTTTCTATTAAGTGTGCTGATTGAGACAGAATTCACTGTAGACACTGTAAAGGTATTTCAGAGGGGTACATGGGACGTCAGGAAAGTTTCAGTACAGTGCAGAAACAGGAATGAGAGAGTTATGGCAATTTCAAAGGAGCCTCTGGTCAGGAGACAGGATGCAATTGTAATTGCGAAAAGAATGATGAGGATTATTAAGGTGTCAAATAAACTTAGTATGATATGACTTAGTATGCTTTCTAGGTGCCAGTGTGGTTCTTTTCAAAAGTCTACACAAAGGCATTTGGAAATTAGTTTATTTTAAATCATAGGGCTTCTTCTGGGCCATAAGTATATTTATTCATTCAGAGCAACACTTTCATCTTTTACATATTTCCCCCTATGAAGGGGAAAAAATGGTGGTATTTTCTATATTGAATAGCAGCAACTTTCCTGAAATTGAAGCAAGGATGGGATGAAACTCCAGTGTTTGATTTTCTTTAACATTACTGTTTTATGAAAGGTTTTGCTCCTACAAGTATTTCTGAGTTTTCCAAAGTGTCCAATAATGTATATAATTGCTTTTTCCCCCTCTTAGATAAATGTATGCCTCCAGCTCCACCTAGTCAGCCTCAAGTCATTGTTGTTTCAGACTCAGAGGTTGCTTTATCATGGAAACCAGGGCCAAGTGAAGGAAGTTCTCCCATTGAGTACTACACAGTGGAATTTATCAGGTGATCTTGACTATGGTATTAGCATGTAAGCACTTTTTCCATATATGTGGGTTTATATTTGTTTCAGTCTGATGTCATTAATGTAAGTGAAACTGGTTCTTATTTATTCATTAGTTTAAATGGCTTTGATTCAGCACAGCTTCAGAGTTCCTTTTGGGTTTTGGACCAAGTCAGTCTTGCTTTTTCTTTGTTGTTTATGATACATACATACAGATTATGGACCTCCACAGTAGCTCATGCAGAGGTCTCCAAAGCTCCACATGTTACAATGCAATATGGAAAGGTGGGCTTCTATTTAATCCTAACTCATCTCTGAACTATCTCCTGGCTGTTACTATAGCATTTTTTTCTCTTCCATTTTATTTATTTATTTAAATTTGTTGGCATCCCAACTAGTAGACTCCACTTAAGGATGTATCAGTTAGGTATATAGAAAATTCCCATGTAAGCTCATACCTGTATTTTATGTTTATATTGGCTTGTTCCACTGATGGAACGTTCTCTGTAACAGTGGTGGATGAGATCTTTTGTCTTGAGCAAATTTCAATTTTCTGATCATTGTAGGAACTCCTGTTTTAATACCAGTGTCGGCCATTCAGTCCCATTCCTTTACTGGCAATTAAATTTTTAAAAGGTATAAAATGTAGGCAGATTTTTTTTTAATTAAGAATGCCTGGTTTCATCCAATTTTTTTAATTAAATGTGTTTATTAGATTTATTAAACAAAAATGTTAGTGACTCATTCCTAGTCTAATTCAGAGGTTGTTTCATTTTGTTTGGTGGGGAAAGTTGGTGTGGTTATGTGATCTTCTTCAGTTCTATGCTCTTCAGATGGCTATATATTGTGCAGGTGAATTTAACAGTGGTTTTCAGTCTTTTGTTCGTGTAATCTATTCTGAAACTTGCCTTTTCCCATGACACAAGAAGGCAGTATGATTTGGAAGCCAAAAAGACTGATTTTAAAAAATATATTTATTTCATGCATGGTTCTGAGTCTTTGTTGGACTGCAATCATTATGCACTGTGATTATTAAGCAAACCAGTGGTTCACTATGGGGAAGGTTTTGCTGAAAACCTGAAGTGTCAGTTTTTAGCAAAACCATTGTAAAATAGGGTCATGTGACCGTGGGGTGTATCAAATGGCCATAAATGTGGCTATGTTGTCAAGCACCAGAAGTTTGGTCATGTGACTGCAGAAGTGAGCCAAACATTGGAACTTCGAATCCAGGTTGTAAGTAGCCCCAAGGTCATAATTTCAAACAGTCACTCAGTGACCAGTTGTACCCCAAGGGATATCTGTATTGCTATCCTTTGGCATATCACTCAAGGCCACATGTGGCCCTTGGACTGGAGAAAGTTGCACAGTCCTGCCCAAGAGCATACTGGAATTTCCAATATTTCCATGGAAGGTTTTCCATGTATCTCTGTAAGGATCAAGTATGAGGAGGGAAAATAAGCCTATAAAGAATTCTTGCTTATGTTATCCTTCTCTTTTTCATGTTTTGCTGTAGCAGAGCAATTCAAATGAATGGCAAAGTATTGTAACTGAGCAGTATTGTGCAATTGCCACTGTGGGCTACTCTTGGGAATGTCTGTAGCTTGTTTGGTGTCTTGTCCAAACTGGAATCCTCTAGGATTGCTGGTTCCTTGGGAGTCAAGCAAGGATTTAGAATTGGAAATGTTTGCTTATTCTTTTCAAGCTGGGCAGGATTCTTCATATGCTCAATGTCATTTTAAGAAGTAGAGGTTTTCAGCAATGAGGGTAAATGAATTGCAATTATTATAAAATGAAGAGAACTATTCAGAAAGTTTAAAGAAAGGGGAACAGACATTCTTAATTACAAGAAACAGAGGAGTCCCTTGGGGTTTGGATCCACATGAAAAACGGAGTAGTCAAATAATTAAGTGACTCTTAGTGGATCAAGGGAATTTGTTAGGAGAAATTTCTTTAAGAAAAAGAAGACAATATTTTACAGTTGAGTCACTTTTTCTTAGTCTGTTTTACAGAGATTTAGGGGTTTTTTTAAAAGCTTTTTTGTTGTCTCCTGTAGCTGGAAAAATTGGTTTCTCAAGTTCACAGAACTGGACAAAGCTGAAACAAACAGTTCCAAATTGCTCTCTTTTTTTATTTCAGAGTACGCCCTTCTTGCTCAATAGAAATGACCTTCAGATGATTAAATCATTTTTATATTGACTGATTAGAAAAAGCCAGATGAGTCTATTTTGACAGCATCTCTGGGCTACAAATAAAACACACAAGAAAAAAAAAGCCCACACAAAATATCTCTCTTGTGCTACAGTTTTTATTAGAATGGTTCCAAAAATGTTTGCAGCTGGTTTCTTATGTAAACAATAGTACATTTAAAACTTGAAAAGTTATTTCCTGCAGTAAATATTTCAAGGATGCCAGACTAAATGGGACAGCAACTTAGTCTTATGTGTCAAAGTCTTTCAGTCTCTATTATGTTCAGTCATTTCCGTAGGAACTTTAGCAAGTTCATGGGAGTAAAAATTGCAGTTTTGTCATTTATATTGAACAGTGTAGGAATGATCCCATGGGAAAAAGGATAGCCTCTTCCTCCTATTTATCCCTGTAATGCTGAGTGCTCAGCACAGCTAGGATGTTCACATGTCAATAATTTTGTTTTTTCTCTGCAAGCTTCCAGCAAGTTTGACTCTTATATCCTTTGGACCTGCTTTTGATTTAGCCTCCTTGCTGGGCACCAACAATTTAAAATATAGGGTTGAGCAAGCCAAGGAGAACTGCAGCAGAACTTCTTATTGGAGTGAGAATATAGCCAGGGAACGAAAGATGCCCTGACATAAAAGTGACTGGAGAAGAGATGGCCACTAATTCATCACTGGAGGACAAAAATGTTACACTAAAAAAAAAAAAACTAATTAAAAAAATCCTCACATGAAAATAATCATGATAATGCAGTTTTAGGGTTTTTATTCTCTTCCATATTATTGTAATTACATTGTTGCCTGTATTGAAGCAGAGCTATTTTAAAATGCTTTGATAAGTTTAAAAATAATAGCTATAATTTAAATAAACAAAATCTTCTCCTGAACGGCTATATAAACATGCTTAACCAAATCTTATCAATCATCTAGTTTACAGTATATGATGTGTGATTAGCTTAGTGGGTCTCAAATTGTATTGACTTTGCTTTGATCTCAAACATTCCAGGGAATATTAATATCAGTATATCACTTTGTTAGCATATACGTGTCTATGATAGCTGTCATATTTGGTAGCTCATTGGACCTTTTTCTCTTTAGCCAACAATCATTCTATCAGGCTGCAGCAGCAGAAGTTGAAAAGCAAGGCCATTCCATCAGCTTGGTGGAGAATGGCAGAGTCCTTTTCTTGATATGTTTCCATTCCAGTTGACCAACCTTGACTTGGCCTTTGAGTGGTACTATGCTCCCAACAGTAGGTGGGACCAGCAAAAAGAGATTAATGGCTGGGGACATTAAAAAAATATTTAATTTAATTAACTTTCAAATGTAATTTAATTCAAATTAATTCAATAGAGTTAAAAGTGATTTTGCCGCATACATCGAATTTTTTTTCCTTCTGTTACATAAAAATGTGATGATTTATTTAAGGGTTTTTAGAAATGTATTAAAAAAAACCTTGGGACTGATGTCTGTGTTATGATAACTATTGTAAGCACTGATGCCCAGGGTCCGTCTCTTTTCTTCTTCCTGTTCCTTTCCCCTTTTCTGTTGGCCCATTTAAGTTTTAAGTCTATGGGCAGGAACCATCTTATTGTACTGATTGCATGCAAATTGCTCTGAGAGCCTTTTCAGATGGTGAATGGGTTATCAATGTTTTAAATAAATAACTCTTCTGTGGTTGTTGTTATTGTTGTTGTTTTGCACGAGAATGGGATCTGAGGTTTATGCTTGCCAAAATCAAAACAATCAGGAGACACCGACCAGCGTAAAACCCTCAAATCATGTAATTAAATTTCACATTCACTATTCCTATTAGAACAGCAAATTTAGCAAATGTTCAATATTGGCAAATGTTTGGCTCTTGCTAATTGACTAAGCTCACTTTAATTACATTTTGGGCTTTTTGTTCATCCCAATCAGATCCGATTTTGATACCAATTGGACAGCAATTAGAGAGCAGATCCAGATGGACTCTATGATCCTGAAGGGGCTAACTCCAAACGACAAGTATCTGTTTGCCATCCGAGCTACAAATTCATATGGGTCCAGCCTGCCAAGCATTGCCAGTGATATAATCAGAATGTTCCGTGAGTAGACAACCTTATATTGCTGAGCATTGAAAATGTTGTGGCTGGTAACTTTCCCTGGCTACTGACTATTTAAAAAATAGTCAACTTTCCCTGCTGCCTTCATTTCCTCAACATATGACTTATGAAAATGCCAAACATAGGTATAATTCAAGAAAACCAAGCCCTCCCCCTTCTTCTTTCGTAACTATATTTCATAGTTAAGCATGGCACATGTGGGGAACAATAACAGTTTGTTGGGGCAGATTAAATGCTGCAGAGCATTCATCAGAATAATGATTCTTTAGAAATAAAAGATAAAATAAAAATAAGATCCCAAATGTTTAGAACTGTAATATTAAGAATCTGTTATTTTTTGTGCCTTATCACCTATACTATTTTTAATCCAAACCTTCTTTTCATTTGATTCTTTATCTTTTCCTTTTTTTAATTTTCATAACTCTTTATTCTGGTATCATTAGACTAGGTTCCATATGAATTGTCCTGTTTATTTTGATTTCTTGTGTTTAAATTTAACTTCCAAAGAGAATATTTATGGAAACCTCCTGAAGATATAATCATCATTTATATCTTTGCCCAGAAGGCCATAAACCTTGTTACTGGGTGCACATTTTTTCTGACATCCTGTTTATCTGTACATGAAAATATTTTCAGAACTTTCACAACCAAGGGTGAGAAATTTGATGTACTACAGTTGGGTAGGCTATTTTCTAAAGCAAGGAAATAATGGTTGATGGTTCCCACAATATTAATGTGTTACTGAGAAATCCAGTGTAACCTTCATCACCCTTTCCTTGAACCAATCCACTTGAGGGATAAGAGAAGCAGATTTGATTCACAGTGACTGGTATTATGCAGAACACTGGGCAACTAACATGTTTAACCTGCGCTAGTGACATCTCTAGTGCAATCCTTCTTAAAGAGATTATTAATTCCCATTTATGCCTAGGAAGAATAGTAACAATCACCTTTGGAAACATGGCTAACAAAGAAGGAAAAAACTGCCATTCACCAGTTATTCTGTTTCATTCAACCTTTAGCATAAGGAGAACTTGAGTGCATAAAGATATTTATATTCAATAAAAATGCCCTTAATATTTACAATGTGAGCATTTCAGTCTCTCTGTATCATTCCACCATAATGGCATTTTGCAAATAATAATAGCAATGAAAGTAAAATACTTTGGTGAGCACACTTTGAGATTCTACTATATGGGATAATCTTTATTTGGTGACAGATACTACAGTACATGAGCATAGCAGGGCTGCTACACATATCCAGTGGATTAGTAAAACTAATTAGTAACACTAACGTTTCCACTCCCAAGGCCAAGAAGTTAGTCACTGGACACTGAGACATTTCTTTCTATTTAGTTATAGCCATTAGACAGAATCCCCTTCTGTAGACCAAGAATTCAACTATTTTCCAAATATAATTAACTTCTGAAATTAACTCTTTAGTAGCAATAGCCCTTAGACTTATATACTGCTTCACAGTGCTTTACAGCCCTCTCAAGCGGTTTACAGAGTCAGCATATTGCCCCCAACAATCTGGGTCCTTAATAAGATGGCTTCAGAACTTTTTGAAGTTCTTGAACTGAATTGCCACCTAAGTTAGCAACAGGAAAAAGGCTTAACCAGGTTCTTACTTGTTAGGATTGAATTGATTAACATAACCCTTATTAGTTGTTAGAATGGATTTTTTTTAATTATGGCTACACAAATGGGAGTGTGCCTTAAGAGTGCTAATGTTCATTGCACATTAAAGATCTGTAAAAAAAATAATAAGTTCCAATGGGCTATGGGATGTCCTTCATGGCACTTTTAAAACATTGGATAATTCAAGAATGAAATAAACTTCCCTAGCACTGCTCTGTTAGGCTCATAAAGTATTTATAATGTTGGGAATGCAATATCTATATCTATTTTAAATAATCAGCTTTAAAGAAAACGACAAAACAACAGAACTAAAATAGGAGAGGAAAATACAAACAGCCATTTTAAAAGTAATAATAACACAAAGGAGGCAAAACAGGTAAAAACTTGCATTTTATATATATTACTTGCACAAAATTAATACAATCTTTGCCTTTATCCATAATCTGGATAAGGGCAAAGGGCCAAATCTTTACAAATAATCAGTACATAAACTGGAAGCCATCGGCTCTGAACCTTTTTGACACCAGGGACTGGTTTCTTGGAAGACAATTTTTCCATGAAGGGGGGTGGGTGTGGGGAATGGTTTTGGTTGCACTTGCTTACCCACTGCTCACCTCCAGCTGTGCAGCCTGGTTCCTAACAGGGGCCCCCGGGGATTGGGGACCCCTGCCCTAAACTATTGTAAAATGAACTGATTTATGAAATGATTTTCATGATTTATAAATTATGTTCATATTAAGCAAAAAAAATAATAATCAGAATTTTAATGTACAACTGTTTCATCAATGCCCAAAAAGATATGTTGAACTGACTTTCATTTACATTGTGTAAATCTCTTATTTGTTACAGACTAGAATAATTATTGTTTTCTGGAATCATATCTGGAACTTCTTCTTTGTTTGCACAACTAAATTAAGGTTAATCTTGCCAATGTTTGGTATTATAAAGGGAGAATTATGCATTATTTCCCAAAGAAATTTCTCCCCCCCCCCTAAAAAAAACCCAGCCAGTTTTAGTGCATTTACCTTATATGAAAATGACACTGTCAAAAACATACATTTGTGACTATGCCAGTTTTATCTTCTCAGACCCGGAAGAGTTAGGGAGTGGAAGCTACGGACCTCCATACATGACTGAGTCTGGAAATGGTGATGATGATGATGATGGAATTGACATTGATGATTCAGACTCTGACATTTATATCGATGAGGTACATCCATACGTCTCACTCTGGCATTTTGGTTGCTTAACATTTTTAATGCAGTATTTAAACAAGAACGGCTAAATAAAGATCAAATACAAGTCTATCGACAAATGTACACTCTGATGCTATATTAAGTATTCGTTTGCATTTGACTCAGTCTGAACATTTTCTTCCTTTTCTGATCCTCTGAAGCCTTTGATTTTTTCCCCCCAGACGTATTTGTTTTCACTGAAACAAACTGAATGAGGGGGAAGAGAGTAATTGCTTCAAAGGGAAGCCATTTACGCCACTGAAGTCTGCCTTTTGCATAACTTCTGTTTCATTTATACTGTACTAACTTTATTTCAATCAAAAGTACCTCAAAATTCTCCTCTCCCTTCTAGTAGCTGAAGAAGCTCACCATTAGTAGAGGAAGAAATACATTATTCTTTTTTCATATTTTTTAAATTGCAGTAGTGCGGTATGTGGCAGCTACCCAGGCCACCTTTGTCATTAGGCAGAATGAGGCGGTAGACTCAGGTGATGGATGCTATGGGGGCAGGAGCAATAGCAAAGCTCTGGAGGCAAGAACAGTCTGATGTGTGACACCTTAAGCTAGTGTGTTACCTTCAAGTATAGTAGAGGATACTTTTCTATTGGCACTGTTGAATAGTCAGCTCAATTGCTAACCTACTTGGGCTCTAGAGGCAGAAACCTTTGGATTTAATCCTTTGCATCAAAGGCTTTTGTTGTTTGCATCAAAGACCATCTTTCTGGGAAATTAGATAGTGGCCATCATTTAAATACAGGTAGTCCTTGACATATAACACTTCATTTAATGAGCGTTCAAAGTTACAACACCACTGAAAAAAAGTGGCTTATGACCAGTTTTCACACTTTCACACTGTTGTAGCATCCCCAGGGTCAGGTGATCAAAATTCACATTCGCTGGGCAAGTCGCTCATATTTATGACCGTTGCAGTGTCCCAGAGTCGTGTGATCATCTTTGGTGACCTTCTGACAAGCACAGTCAATGGGGAAGATTCACTTAACAACTGTGTGACTAACTTAACAAATGCAGGGATTCATTTAACAATTGTGGAAAGAAAAGTCGTAAAATGGGACAAAATTCACTTAACCAATGTCTTACTTTGCAACAGAAAATTTGGGCTCAATTGTAGTTGTAAGTTGAGGGCTATCTGTATAAAGGATATCTGTATAAAGTATGTAAAGAAAAGTGTACCAAGTGCCTTTCTTTTGTGGGGATAGGGTTTGTAAGAAAAAGACGACTATCAGAAAAAACGTCTTTTGAAATAATTCAGGTTAGCTTTGCATTCCAAAACATCTGCACTCCAAAGTTAGAGACTGCAGACAGCATCCTGATTTCTGCTCTCCCTATTCATTCAGAGAAAATATGAATAGACTGTTATCTTAATAATCCTGAAGGACAGGCCAAACCTCACAGCCATGGGAGGTGATTCATGATAGGATAAGAGAGATGCGAGACGCTGCTTTACACTGAGTGAAAAAGAAATGTTCTGTTGTCACTGTCATTTCACAATCTTGGACAAAAATAATTCCTATGCTGCTTGCTATATGAGATGCTTTGAATAGAGATATTATGGCTGAAGATACAGCTTTTTACAGGCGTGTGTTTTCCTGAGCTATATCTCTTCAGTCAGATCAATAGACGATTCAAAGTTATTGTGTTTTATAAGAAAAGATATTCTTATCCTTACTGCTATTCCTTATGTTCCATGGGAATAAAACCTGCAATAACTAGCCTTTTAAGTCACAGTCAGTAGACCACATTGAAGTGCTATCCATCAGTTCTTTAACTGACAGAAATATGTAGCCCAAGTTGCTGAATCCTATTCTGTCACAATAATTAGACTGGTAAGTGATACTCTCCTTAAATTTTAATGCAGAAAAAGTTAGGAAAGCAGGTGCAGATCTCACAGTTGAATTTTCCTACCCAAGGAGCATTTCTAGCTAGTGAGATAAAAAAACCCCCACCAGTGACCCTTCCTAATGGAAGACAAATGTGGATATATGCCGAGAAGGAAATATTTATATACCTGTCAAGTTATCTGATCCAATCTATTTAGATTATTCTGAATATGGGTTTAATGCTCTTCTATGGGTTTAATGCCTCCAAAATAGCCAACTGATAGGCATAGAAAATAAAGTGGCAAAGGATGGGCAACAGATGAGAACAGTCATGCTGGTAATGAATTCAGTTCTCTTCTTGCAACACCTTCTAGAAATAATAAAAAGGGGGAAAAGTAAAAGTAAAAACCACAACCACATGAAACCATGTGAAATAATGGAAAACATACTCATTGGGGGCAAAACCAGCAATGCATACTTGGTAGAACCCTGATCTCTTTCCCAGGTTTAACACAGGCCTAATGCTCTCTCAAAAGCCCTGTATTTTTAAAAAATATTATTTCAAAAGAATGCTAAACTGGTGTATATGAAGTGTAATACTGATCAGGCAGATATGTCTATGAAAGCCATGTTTCATAGACATATCTGCCTGATCAGTATTACCAGTGCTTTTTTTGTAAAAAAAAAAAAGGTGCCGGAACTCACACATGTCATACAACCCACCTTGCCTACCCTACAAGGTTCCATCCAAAAAAGGTGCCGGAACTCCGTTCTGAGCGTTCTATGAGAAAAAAAGCCCTGAGTATTACACTTCATATACACCAGTTTAGCATTCTTTTGAAATAATATTTCAGCTAAGATAGCTATGAAAGCCAGTGTCCCAGTGATTGGAGGAGAGGCGGTTTAAACTGCGCAGTAAAGATGAGATAAAAGCAATGTCATGAGCCATGTCATATAAAAATAATTACCAGGACATATTTCAGTTATGGTTAGGAGGATGTGAAGATGAACACTTAATCAGTATTCTAGCTCAGATTAAGTAAAGCTTTCTTCTCCTTAAGAGATGGCACAGTAGGACACTCCTATCCTAGACGTTTGCCAGCAAATCATTCTACTGCTACCATATCAGATTGAGTAATTATTGAATATCATTATCCTACCCATGATTAACATTTAGCTCTAAGAACTGTAGTATTAAGCTTTGGCTTTACTAAACACATTTCTTCAATAAATTTTTCATTAGCTCAAACCACTTCCTGCTATCAAAGGAGGCAATACAAAATTTTTGGTTGAAACCAACAAAATACAAGGATCTAATGCAGAACTCCTTTCTGGGCTGCTTTCACCTACTACATATCCTGTCAGTTCTATGGCAACAACTACATTCCTACCACGTGCTACTATCCCTTCCAGCATTACTGCTAAGGCCATCAGGAGGAACAGCGGGACTTCAGTTGTACGACAATCTGATCAGTCCTGTGATGAAACCATCTGCTCTACCAACAGCTTTTGCATCAATGATTATGAGCGGAGTGGCTCTCGTTGCCATTGCAACCTTGGCAAAGGAGGGGAGAGTTGTTCAGAAGGTTGGTTCACTTGGAAAGCTTTGGTAACTCTCTGTACATTCTGAAGATTTCTTGGTTTAGGACAGATTTGTAGAGCAGCATTTTCATATATTTGATTTGACACTTTAGTGCATTTACAAGCATAGAAGAACCATAACTGGAAAAGACACAGCTGGCTTTTGGGCAGATGGTGAGTTTCACAAAAATCTAGAGGGAACTTAATTCATATCTACTATCTAGGTTGAGTAAACAGCATACCTTTTGAGAAGCAATATAACTTTAATGACCAGCTGCTTAGGTCAAATAACAAGAATTGGCTTATTTTAATTGTACTTTGATTGTGAGTTTCCTAAGGGCCTCTATTTTAAGAATGTCCAAAGTCAGCATTACAGTTTTGGGGTGTCCCAGACTTGGCTTTGTTTCTGAATTCATAACTTTTCCATATATTATAATTTGGCCATGCACTTTTTCCCTTAAAGCAAAGCATTGCACTGAAGCTTTGACATTAGAATGAGGAGCATACTGAAGCTGTTGTTATTAAGACCACACTTAGAACAGAAAGATAGGGAAAAGATGTGATTCTTCAAACTTTTAGAATGAAGGGACCAGTTAAGAAAATTTAAGAAGTTGGCAGTGACTGTTAAAATGTAATGCTAAAAATACCAAGATTATATTGATCTAGTTTTTAAAAATGATTGTTATTTGATGCTTAACTGCTAAGCAATATTTTTGTTATTGATTTTCAGATATTAATATTCAGTATCCTCAATTTTTTGGATATTCCTATATCTCCTTTGAGCCTCTTAAGAATTCCTATCAGACATTCCAAATTACTGTTGAATTTATGGTAAGTGAATGCAGTCTTGAACTTAAAAAGCTTTTGCAAAACCTATGCAACGTTTGAACTAATAGCTAAATGAGTCAAAGAAAAACTCTTAATACATTTATACCAAAAGTAAATGTGAGTATCTTGCAGAATATCTCTGTGCCATTCTGTATGAGAGCAACTTAAAATAGTGATATACAGAATGTGCCAAAGTTTTAGCAGAATCAACAAAATCAGAGCCAAATCAGAGCATGATTATTACAGAGAAATTATGCAACACAAAAGTAGACAGAATCTGGTTCTGAAAAGCTCATTTGAGTTCCCCATTTGGTACTATATATCACTGGCCCTTTAACACTGGAATATAAATTGGTAAAAAAAAAAGCACCCATTAAATATAATAAAAAAATCAAGATAGCAATCAAGATGATATGATTGAAGTTTCATCTGTTTTTGTGTCACACATTAAAAATGGGTAGAGCTTCAACTATGTCATGTGCCCTTCTTTTTTTATTGTGTAACTATGAACACCCCTGGCCAAATTGTTCACAAAATCCCATACAATTTTTCCCAAGCAAATGTATTATGCTAGTATGGATCTATATGGAAGAAAATTCTGTTCATTTCATCCTGTAAATATGTTAATTTGGTGGCATTTGCTAGACCTGGCTGAAATTGCTATTAACAATCATTGATCTTTTCCATGCTCCCTAGTGACTGGACATGTTGATTCCAACATGTTGATTGGAGATGTTGGAAATGACAGATTAGACATCTTCCCATAATGATATGGGAACTTAATATATTACAAAGGAATATAGCAACCCTACCCATAGATTATGTACTTTTGGGGGAGTGTAGAAACAGGTGCACTATAGACAATAGAATATTTGATTTAATATGTAGAAATCTGGGATTTAGATTTTTTTTAGAGACTACTGTTTAGTGACTTGTGCTTAGTTGCAAATGCAAAATGATATAACCTCATATTCTGTTTGTTTCACAGTGAACTGAAGCAAAATGTATACATAGATAAGACAACTATTTAGGTTTTGATTTTAATTGGGAATGACAAACATGTAGGTTATAGGTTTTTTTTTAATTAGAGAAAGATAGGACATGAATCTTGAGATAAATCAATCAATCATAGGTATCAGAAATGTCCATGTCTGATGAATCAGAAAGTAGTGAAAGGTACTACAGTATAATGTTCTTCATTAGAAGACAATTTGGTGTAGTGGTTAAGGCACTAGGCTAGAAACCTGGAGCCCCTGAGTTCTAGTCCCACTTCAGGCACAAAGCCAGATGGGTGATTTTGGGCCTGTCATTCTCTCAGCCCTAGGAAGAAGGCAATGGAAAATTACCTCCAATAATCTTGCCAAGAAAACTGCAGTGACTAGTTCAGGCAGTTGCCAGGAGTCACAAAGCGACTTCAAGGCAGGCACACAGAGACACACATTCTTCTTATCCCATGCAACTACTTTTGTAAAGAGTAGCAAAGTAGTAAAGTAGAGGTAAAGCTTCACTTAGAACAGTATCAAATGAAGAGCATGCAAGTAGTCCTTATTTAGTGACCACAATTGGGACCAGCAACTTGGTCATTAAATAAAGTGGCTCCTAAGTGAAACTGTGACTGTGCTTACTCTGATTCTCTCTCAGCCATAGGAAGTAAGCAATGGCAGAGACTAATCCGGAGTCAAAAACTGACTCAAAAGTATACACACATAAACTGCCACCTTTGATCCTGGGGTATTTATGGTAATCAAGACTGACAGTCCAGTCCATGAGTTTGTCTGGTTCTCTTTTAAAAACAATCTATACTGGTGATCATCACTCCATCTGATAACAGTTAATTCCATGTTTTGTGCAGGAACTTCTGCCCCAATTCTTTTTATGGTTTTAAAACACTATATTTAATTTGAGTCCATGACCCTAAGTTCTAAATGATGAAAGTAGAGGAACATTTCTTTGTCTACATTTTTCACATGATGCATAACTTTAGTCATATTATTTTATTTGTTCAGAACTAAAGACTCCCACTCCATGCTACAATCCCTTTAAAAGAGAACTGTCGCCTTTTTCATATGCTTTTTTTCTACACCTTTTCCAGCTTTACAATATACAATGGTACCTTGGTACTCATTGTTAATTGGTTCTGGGAGGCATGATGAGTACCAAAAATGTCAAGTACCAAACAAATTTTCTCCTTCATGAATAATCTATTAGTCACAAGGCAAGCAACACCAACAGGTTCTAGCTTGCGCATCGAATATCAAACAAATGATGAGTATTGAGACAAAAGGTTCACGTCAAAATGTGTTGAGTATCAAATTTGATGAGTTTCAAAGCAGTCCAGTACCAAGGTACCACTGTACTTCTGGAGAGACAATGACTTTTAGATTTTCCTTGCTTTTGCATTCCTAGGCAGAAGCAGAGGATGGCTTGCTTCTGTATTGTGGAGAGAATGAGCATGGTCGTGGTGATTTCATGTCACTGGCAATCATCAGGCAAAGCGTTCAGTTCAGGTAAGCAATAAACAAAAATAGCTATAGGATCTCTTTATCCTTTCCACCTTGTTCACTTAAAAATAAGTGGTGATAAGCACATGATTATAATAATGTGCTCTGTCAAAGTCAGGGGATCAGGAGACCATAACTCATAGTCTTCTTCCTTGTCAATCAACTCGTTGACAGCTTCTTTTCATATATAAAGTACTGGAATTATTATTATAGCGTTAGTTCTTATCAGGGAGTTGGGAGAATTCCCTTGCTGCATTGTGCCATCAGCAAGGCAGACTCTGTGAATCTTCAAATCATTTCAGGAAGTTGATAGTTTCTTATTTATATAACTGACATTTTCTTTTTTATGTCTACAATTAGAGGATTCAAAATCCTTGAAGTCCTTTTGTCAAAGAAAAGAATTAAGAAAGACCTTTCCTTTTGCCCACAGTAAAAGAAACATAAAAGGACAGATTAAAATAAGGATTGCTAGAACATTTTTAAAATGCCAGATTCTGTAGCAGTGCTAAGGCTATGAAAATATGGAATTTTTAATACTTAAAAGCAAGACTAGTTAATATTTTGTTAATATAGTACAGGGTTAAAAAGTAAAAATGCCAAGGGTTTTCAGAATTTTTGTGTGAGTTTTCGGTGTAAGGTCATGAAATCTCAAAATTTGGCAATCTTTTTTCTCTCTTTAAGTATATGGTAGGTTTGGTGTGGTAAATACTGTGTTTCTGATTTCTTCAAATTATTATATTTAAAGATTTTCTGTTTAATAGAAAAATATTAATACATGTCAAATGACTATGCAATCTTTGATCATAGAGAAAGTCATTGTGATAGTCTGGAAAAAAAATCCCCTGAAATTTAGGTTCCCAGATATCCAGGCTTGATTATCTCGCATTATCCTATATTGGTCTCAGGTTTAACTGTGGAACTGGAATTGCAACAATAACAAGCAAGGACAAAATTAAACTGGGCAGTTGGCACAGTGTGACTGTATTTAGAGATGGAATAGATGGATGGCTTAGTTTGGATAACAGTCCACAAGTTCCTGGTAAATCTCAGGTGAGTTACTAGTGATAAAAGGCAATAATATAGTTTGTTCTGAAGTAAAAAACCAGAATTCTCAAAATCAGGGGTTGTGAACTACTGGACACACTACACATTTCCTTAACTTCAATTTGGAGATGTTTTAACCATTCTTTAAGGATATTTCTCCATGTTACAGCCTTTCTATCCTTGGCTAATATTGACTTTCTTGGGTGTCGTGTAGAAATGGTATTTTCCATTTTCTCTTGATACATCCACACATTGTTGTACTTCAACAATGACTGTGTGGATGACTTCTTCTTTCTCTAAGGGTATCGGTGCTTCAATCCCTGGAGCTCCTGGACCATGATTTCAGTATTTAGAGAGATCCTGATTCAACACATAGAGAAAGTCTAGTCTACTATTTACACACATCTTGGGGTCCTGTTCTGTTAAGCAATAACAAGATATTTCTGAAGCTAACTAAAAATCAGCAGATAGCTGATACTCTAGCTATCTGCTACAACTCATATCCCCCTTCCAGCACCAACCAATGTTAAAGAGAAGGTGGAAATTGATGGGTGTTTCCACAGTGGAAACCTCTTCATTTGTCATGCTGTAAACTATTAGGATAGTTGTTCTTGCTGGCCTTATGAACAAAGCAAAACAGAGACCTGCTATGTAGACAGAACAAATGTATTCTCATTGCCTGGAGCAAACCACATTAAACCATCAGAAGGCCAACTGTATATTTAGGAAGTCAGAACTCAATTTAAACTGTCACTGGCTTGTACTATCCCTAGTATCATTTACATCGTCTCTCCCTTTCCTTCCCTTGTTTTCCAGATGTCACTAGGCAAAAACTCTAGACCAGGGCTTTTCAACCTTTTCACCAATTGTACCACTTTTAGGATATGGCAGTATTCGAGTACCACCTAGCAAGGTGTCAAAAACTTGATGAACAAAAAAAAAAAAAACCTGTTCAAAGTTGCAATTGCACTGAAATGACTTATGACCATTTTCACACTTATGACCATTGCAGCATGCCCAGGGTCATGTGATTTATATTTGGATGCTTGGCAACTGATTCATATTTATGATGGTCACAGTGTCCCAGGGTCATGTGATCCCCTTTTGCAACCTTTTGACAAGTAAAGTCAATGGCAGGGCTGCTGGTGGCCAAGTGCTAAGGCAGGACTTCCCTCCCTCCCTCCTTCCCTGCCTCCCTCTTTCTCATGCCACCTCCTTCTGAAGGAAGAATTTGAAACCCCCCCATATTTTTTCTCTTCCATATATTCATCAAACAAGGAAAAGCCTCCAGAAACAGAAAAGACAAACTGCTGAGTGAACTAGCTTAAAAAGGCACATTCCCCTTTAAGAATTAGCTACTGGCTAGAAAGGAAAGTAAGGAAGAAAAAAAATGTAGTAAGTATTGGCTGCCGGCTAAGGCAGCCTCCCCAAATGGCTCCATTCATAAGTAAAAGAATCTATAGGCAAAATCCATTCAGGAGAAAAATACTTCAAAATCCCTTGCAGCAAAACTTACAGCTAACAATAGCAGAGCAATAGAAGCTAACATGAGACATCAGCCATCAGCCAAATAGAAATTGCCAAACACTCCTTAAGAACACAACGCCCACATTGCACAAATCCCAGAACTTCAAAGTCACAAAAGCACATAAGAATCCGTCCACTCTACATCTCCCTCCCTCCCTCCTTCTCTCCTCCGTGCCTCTACTGCTCCAGAGGACTCTCTCACTGTAAGTCCTTGCCTGTGCTGGCTCTTTCCCTCCCCCACTACACTTGGCTAGGCAGGGCTGCGTACCACCTGCCACTCATTAATGTACCACAAGTGGTACGCGTACCACAGGTTGAAAAGCCCTGCTCTAGACTAGTGCTTTTGCTTTTGCTTTGTCACTTGGGAATAAAATATATCTTTAAAAAATCTCAGAATCATTAGCCAGTGCTTCCCACTCAGTTAAGGAGGAGTACATCTGTTAAGTATTTTGAGCAAGGAAAAACCTTACAGCAGTACCAGCTTCCAACGTTTAACCAGCCAACTGCCCAGAGAGCTGAGATGGCCATTTGTGATCATGCATTTAGGAGGATAAGGGTGATGATGGAAGTACAAAATAACATTAGACAGAGTAACTTTATATCAGAATACATCAGTTTTCTTTTCTTTTTTTAAAAAAGTTTTATTAATTTTTAAAAATTACAGTCTTTAGTGCTTAGTAAACAACATGTTATCTGGGTTCAACTATTTAACATTAACTTTTTCAGTATAAATCTGTTCAATACTACACAATCTAGTATTTTTCCCCTGATCCTCCTTTCTTCTCCATATTTTTTCCATTTTCCCTTCATTACACCATTACAACTTTTGGTATTGTTAATGTATATAAAGTTAGATAGAAGCATCTTCATCATATTTTACTAATATCATACAAATAACAATAATATCAATTCATAAATCAATAATGTCAATTCATTAATCAATATCCTGTTTTTCGTGCCCTTGTTAAAGTTTGATTTCCCATCAGTATTTGAAATATCTTTATCAGTTATGATTTTCTCAATATTAATTACATGTTTCCTGTCTACCTTCTGCTTCTAGGGTCAATATAGCAAAATTACTTTTCGGACTCCCTTCTATCTTGGTGGTGCTCCCACAGCCTATTGGCTTGTAAAGTCAGTAGGAATCAATCATGGCTTCCAAGGGTGTGTTCAATTACTCATTATTAATGGAAAGCCCATTGACATGAGGCCCTGGCCTCTGGGAAGAAGCCTTAGTGGGGCAGATGTTGGTAAGTTCAACATAGTTACCATTAACTCATTTATCTCATCCATAAAACCCAACTTATCCAGTCTAATAATGATATTGCATTGACCTTGTTCTATGTTATAGGTTTGTTTTAATTTATTTATTTGTTAGATTTAGGTTCCACCTTTCCTCCAGCAGTAATAAATAGTATATATATAATTTCTTCCTTCACTATTTCCCACAACAATCCTGTGACTTAGACTGGCCCAAAAGGGGTGGAGGCCAGGAAAAGCTGTTTATCAGTTGCTGTTCTAGCCTTGTGGAATGGACTCCCCAGAGAAATTAAGATTTGCTCTATCCTGTTTAAAATTCTGGAACCTACCAGAGTTTTCTACAGAGTTGGTTGAAGACTTTATTGTTGTCCTTAATTTATTTCACTTTGAATTACTTAGATTGATTTATTAGAATTATTTTATTTGAACTTTTAATTAATTTTTCATTACTTTATGAATATTATAATTTATCACATTTTTGTAACATTGATTGGTTATTGGTCATTTTAATTTAATTTGCTTATATTTACCATATATAATTTTATTGATTATTTTGTAAATGACTGTGAGTCTGTATTGATTCAGTGTTTTACAAGTAGAATGAATAAATATGTCAGTCAATCAATCAATATCACATATTGAGCTTCTATAGTTGTAGATGGACTAATCTGAATATCCCAGTACTTATTCAACACTTTAACTACTACACTATAACTTTCTTAAGTTAGATCCCAATATAACAACATTTAAAGTAGCTTAATAGGATAATTTAGCGAATCTACTCTAAATGTGACTGAATCTAGATCTAACCCAGAATAATGACCTTGGAGTAATGAGTTTTCTTAGAAATATAATTCTGTGTTCTGTTTGTTTATTTGTTTAGGTACAAATAGTCCAAGTTTAATGATCATTCATTCAGCAACTGTTCAACATCATGACTGCACTGAATGAATGGTGGTTATGGTCCTTGAAGTTAAGGCTGATGCAGCATTCTTGCAGTCACATCATCAAAATCCAGGCACTTGGCAGCCTGCCCACATTTAAGATTGCAGGGTGCCCTTCAAGTCTCTCAAACACCTACAGTATCTTTCTCCCATCTCTGCCCTTTTAGCATCTCTGCCCTCTGATGCCCCTGCCACCTCGCCCTCCACCATCCCTGCCACCTCCATTGCTCTGCATGTCATGGCCTTCACAAAGCATCCCCAGGCTGGACTTGCTTCCCAAGCAGTGGGAAGAGGAAGACACCACTGTCCACTCATTCAGCAACTATTTGAGGTTACAGCACTGAATGAGAGGGACTTATGATAAGTCCTCACAGTTGCAGCTGCTGTACATCCCCATGATCATGTGATTGTGATTCAGGCACTTGGCAACCGGCTCTCAGTTATGACATTGCAGCATCCTGCAGTCATGTGATTACCATTTTCTAAGTACACTGCTGGCTTCTGAAAGCAAAGTTAATGGGGAAGCTGGCAGGAAGTCACAAATGGTGATCACAGGATCACACAAGGCTGGGACTACAAAGATTTTGCCTAACAATAGCAACTGGGGTTGCCAGAACTGCCGTCATAAGTTTATGT
The DNA here is from genome assembly GCA_023970755.1 of Azemiops feae. Lineage (NCBI taxonomy): Eukaryota > Metazoa > Chordata > Lepidosauria > Squamata > Viperidae > Azemiops > Azemiops feae. The sequence goes on from JALGBA010000136.1 coordinate 2,095,345, forward strand.
GGTCACATGACATTGTGTTTTACAACTGCATCGCTTAGTAAAGGAGTTCCTAGTTCCAATTACCCTCAGCTGGGACTGTCTGTATAAAGTCATATGCAAGCCAGGTTCCTTTGTTCACTCCCATCATGCTCTCTTTCCATGGGCTATGTAGAACAATCAGCTTGTAATTGCTCTCGAAACCGGGTAGAGAAGGAATGTACCAAATTTCCATGCGGAGGGAGTGAAAAAAATGGGAGGTCCTATCAGATGATAATATCTTATATATGGGATCTAGAGAAAGTTAAGCCTATTAAATCAGCCTGGACAGGCAGATAAATATAGGAGAAGCTGGCCCCTCAGAAAACCTGGTCCAGAGTCATCTAATGCCTTACAAATAATAAGCAACCTTGAATCACAGTTACTTGCAAATCCATCTAAGCCATTGAATTTGTGTAGAAAATATAGATGACATTCTAGGACCAATCTAAAGGATTGTCCATGTCCCTGTGGTGTACCAATGATAGAAATAGATACAAAGTCAATTTTCAGGTCTAGTGTAACTTAGATAAGAGGTCATCCTTTTTTCTTTTTATAACATCTATCAAAAGAGGGCAGTAACTGCGATCAACCACATTCAGAGGTTGTTGAACTCTCCCCTGGATAGAAATACCAGGTATCTGTGGGATATTTAAAAAGCTAATAAATTGACCTAGAAAGCAGGCACTGAAGAAAATAAGGGGAAGCCGCCTGTGCAATTTTACGATAGAGTGAGAAGCTATAGAATACTACAAGACTTGAAACTTAAAAAAAATTCTCTCTGATCTGCACTGCTTTTTGGCTGCCTTTACCACACAGCTTATCAAAACCCACCATATTAAAATCCTAGTAGTATATTCATGTAAAATACAACATTTAAAAGAGAAGGTGTTTGTTTGTTTGGGTTAATTTGTGATGTTGAGTTGAATGTTAAGCGGTAACCAGATTAATAACAAGGACAACCCAAATTTTAGAAACTTAAACATTTTCAAATCTGTGGTTCTGTTCCTTCTGCCCAACTGTGAAACTACTTCCCACTTCATAGGAAATGTTTAGGGCTGTGTAGGTTATTTTTCAAATGCAAGGAGTTATTAGTTCCCTTTTCCCAACTGTCCTTGTATGTAGGATATCTTTGGTAAACCTATGCTTTATGTTGCCTCATTTTGAATATCAGAAGGATAACACTGAATGAACAGATGGGAGCAGAAATGATCCAGTCGATAACATCTACCTCAAAATGTCTTTGATTGGATGAATGGGTTTTTATTCCTGAAGCTTGAGAACTCCATTTGATGTTTCCTTTTCAACATATGATCAAGGCTGTATTTCATTTTATAGGATTTGTTGCTTGTGGCATTTATATCAAGTTGGCTCATCAATCTTTTGTGGAATGGTGTCTTGGATTTCATAAGTAAAAAAAGTCAAGGTATTTTATCTGCAATGCTATACTGTACATTCTTACATGAAGTAAGACATACTGAATTTACTTGGACTTACTTCTAAATAAGCATGATGTCATGGTTCCGATTAGGGGAATACTTCAAAGAACTTCGAGGCATTGTTTACCTTAAAGTCTCTTTATTAGTATAGCATCCTTCAGCACGAACATGGTGGATGCCAAGATCTGAATTCCCCTCCCCTGAGCACATAATATTCAAGCACAATTCCCTCCTCCAATTAGCAGTCAAAATCACGTTCTCCAATCAGTTTGAAGGGCAAAGTTTCCCTTCCGTTCAACAACCGCCAAATTCTTATCTTCTCTTATTTCAAAAGAGCCTTGAGAGATATTCTTCCTCCCCCCCCCAGCATCAACCAATTCTAACTCTAAAAGTAACACACAAGTTAAAGAAGCAAAGCTGCTTCTCCACATGTTGTCAAAACAAGAACATCCAATGTTAGCAGCGTTGACACATATTAAATGTAAGGTGTTTAGGAGGCACATGGTATGGATGTTAGACTCAGTTAATCCACAGTACCAGTAGTTCCTGCTGTTTTCTATGGAATCTGTGAATTATAGGAAATTCCCCTGGTTTCTAATGAATCCATTGTTTGATTTTCTCATTTGGATTCGGGATTACAGTAGGTAGTTCTACTTTATTTTCTTGTTCATTGTCCCATCTGTCTGACAGATTTTTTTTTTCTCTGTTCTATTTGGTACATGCCCATCTTTGCACCTTATTTTGTACTTTTTTGCACCTTTTATTTTAAAAAAGAGCTCCATTTGATGTACTTGACCACTAAATCATTTCAACAGATCTAGTGTTTTAAGACATCCTGTCTCTAGATATTTGGGAATCACTATCTTCTCATATCCAACCAATAATTTTAGAAGAACCTAGAAAATTCTGGGATCAGGGCATAGTTCAAGAGAGTCCACATTTTGGGTGGAGTTTATGAAATCAAGTTTTCACAGGAATCTTCCCTGTATATCGTGCCTGTATGTCTTCTGCTTGTGAAGATCTAAAAGAGGGAAACATAATATTCTTTATAGAACATAAGAGCTTAGCATGCAGTTTCTTGTTCAGTTGGTAGATTGATAGATTGTGAATCATACAAATATTGTGGCTTGTATAGTATGCTTGTTGAATATTCATTAGCCAGCAAATGAATATAGCACTCATATTTATATTCTGAACTGGTGGGTTTCTGGTAAAAACCACTGATGAGGGGTAGTATTAGAAAAAAAATATTTTTAATTATTTCCTATATGGGGACCTTATGGGATATCAGTGCAAGGGTGCCATCCAGTATTTTCAAATGATTCATTTTGGAACCATTTGAAGGCAATATTGCTAAGACTATCCTTCCTTAGGAGGAAAATAGTGCCAAATTCTACTCTGTGTCTACTCTGTTGTTGTAATCGTGTAATGCTGTTCCTGCCATCTAAGAAAGAATCAGTGAATTCTGTCATTGATTAGATTTAAAGTTACTAAGAATTCCCAGGGTGACAAACTGAAATCCTGTATAATATAATTACATGTAGTCCTTGTTCAACGACCACTCATTCAACATCCACTCAAAGTTACAATACCAAATGAGGTAACTTACAACTCATGGTTGTGGCTGTTGCAGCATCCCCACGATCATGTGATTGCAAATTTGACACATGGAAACTGGTTTGTAATGACAGTCATAGCATCCCGCAACAATGTCATTCACATTTACAACCTCCACTGCTACCTTCTGACACACAAAGCCAAAGGGGAAGCTGTAGGAGGTTGCAAATGGCAGAAATGTGATTTCAAGTTGTTGTGGTTGTGATTTATCTAACAAGGCAACTGGAACTACCAAAATTGCCACTGTAAGTCAGCATTTCACTTTACGATCATGTCGCTTAGTGATGGAGTTCCCAGTCCCAATTACCATCATTAAGTAAGGATTGCCTGCATAGAATTCCTTCCTTTTGTGTCTGTGTATATGCGTGTGTGTGTTATGTGTTGGCTAGAGAATTACTCTTCTAAGAAATTTAACTCAGATTTAGGTAAGATCTGATATGGAGATCACATATTAGGGAGTATGAATTTGATTGCTATTATGTGTGGGTGCAGGCAATTCCTTAGGTCAGAGGTCCCCAACCCCTGGGCCTCTGCCACTACTGCGTCATGGCCTATTTGGAATTGGGCCGTGTGAGCGGCGGGCCAGTGCATGCCGAAGCAGCTAAACTTGCATGAGCAACAGGCCGTTGCAGTTCAACTTGTGTGAGCGGCAGGCCGGTTCCTCTCTCCCCCCTCCCACTGGACCGCCAAGCCATAAAGGTTGGAGACTACTGCCTGAAGTAATCAGAAATATAGAGTTCCTCTTTGTCTAGCTGATATGATAGAGAAATAGTCCCCTTCTCTTCCCATTGCAAAGAGCGTCATGTGTTGTCAGTGTTTTTTTTATTTTTTGACTGATTGATTGACTCATTGACAGGCATATTCTCATGCTCCTGGCATACCAACCTTGATGGTTTACCATACAACAATAAACATAATGTATGCCCATGTCTAGTGCCTGAGTGCATGAAGGACACTCTTTCCTGGTTCGGTTTCCTGGCTGGGTTGACACTGACTGAATAACTCTTGACTGCTCTTTGTATTTAATTCCTTTTTTGTATTATATTTTAACTGTTTTAATTGTTTTTATAATTGTTCACCACCCAGAGTCACTGGTTTAAGATGGGCCACTATACAAATTGAATGAATGAATGAGTGAATGGATGCTGAAAATTAATGACAATATCAGGTAAAATAATAAAACAAGGACAATCAAGGAGCATAAACTAAAGTTCACAAACATCCATTATAGAAATAAAGTGCTAAGAAGAAAGGGACGATAGCTTCTCAAAATAGCTTATAGGCTTCTCTTGAAATTGGCCATCAAGAGCGAGGTCCAGCCACACCTCAGTGGGGAGAGAATTTCACAATAATTGGCAAATATATATTATTCTAAATCAAAATGGCTCTAAATTACACCTGTTCTTCCTGTGCTCATTTAACAGCCTGTTCTGTCCCATTTCTTCATTAAATGGAGAGCTTTTTTTCTATTTCAAATGCATATTTGGGGAAAAATCTATTAAAGAGTTCTAAATGTGTTTTTCTCTCATAGTATATAATTTTATATATATTTTTGCTATATGATTCTCAGCCAATAGCTACATCATAGCATTTCTGATTTATATATTATTTCAGGAAACAGATCAGTTGTATAAACATTTGGAAGGGCTATGAATAACTGGGAAATCTGTCATTCAATCTCTTGATGGCCTTTATTTCATTGAAGTAGCTCTCACACATTGTTTAGGGATAATGTGAGAGATACTGCTGTGGGTTACTTGGTCACTTCTTTTTGTTGGATGCACAAATTTAAAAAAACAGGTATTAGGGAGAAAAATTAATTTTACTCTATCATTTGCTATGCCAAATGTAGTCGGGATAAATGTAATGTATTCTGTAATGCCTACAAGACAAATCAACAATACTGTAAATGTTATGTGTCATTGAGTTAGCATTGACTTCTGGCATCTACCTGATCAAAACCCTGTAGTTTCATTTTTGGAAGTGGTTTGCCGTTGCCTCCATTTTAGGGCTGAGAGAGAGTGAGTGGCCAAAGGTCTGCCAGCCGGCTTTGTGCCTGTGGCAAGATTAGAACTCACAATCTCTCAACCCTACTGGCTCTCATAATTGTGAGACCACTGTGTTGAATGTAGAGTATTCCAGAGAACTGTTTGGCAAAGCCTGTTAATGTAAGTGAAGCAGTGCATTAAAGTAGCTTCTAAAACATGCAGCTAATCCCTAAGCAGGTGTGCTTACACCTGCAAAATGCCAGCAGGAAATGCACAGTGAAGTGTTTGGTATGTGCACTCACAGAGAGTCCAAGACAATTTTCAATGCAGATCCACAGGCATTTCAAAGGAGTGTCCTGCTGAATGTTTTGCTGGACATTGGAAATCTAATAATTCATCAGTGGATATAAACTAAACTTGAAATGTCTGTGTGAATTTTTCCACAATCAATTTCTTCAACTTCTTCCTCCAAGTATAGTAAAAGATTAGGTTTGTTATGGTCTCTTGAGTGTACACATTAAGCCACATTATCCTGTATTACACTAACTCTTTAATGTCTAAAATGGTGACATTTATTTATTTATTTATTTTTAATTTTAATTTTTCCTTTTTCACTTTACAATTTACAAAACAAAATACATTTTTTTCTTCCTTAACATTTAAATGCACTTCAGAACTGAGAGAGAGTCAAATCTGCCAGCATTGACAATTGCCACTTTCCCATTAGACAACAAGATAATGACTATGCTGATTATAGAAGATGTTCTATGCATTTACTTAATTTACTCAATTTGTAAAGCGGGCCACCTGTAGGTAACTCTGGGCAACTACTAGCAGGAAAACAACCACAGAAATAGAAATAGAAAGAACACATATAAGCGCCTATATTGCAGGAATCAAAACATACTTCACATAGATTAACACATATTGATGCTTATGCAGTACCCTGGTCTGTACCATTGCTAGAGGGAAAGGGCAGATCTTCAGGGCTTTCTAAAGGCCATCAGAATAAGTGTCATGCAGGAAAGGGGATGCTGTTCCACAGGTAGATGCACTGTTTATTATAGCAGGGGCCATGTGACTTGCAGGAACATCTATCTCCAATGGTTTCTGCTTGTCCCACTAGATCTGGCAGATTGGGCATGTTTAGGGTCCCCAGAGTGAAGCAATGTCATCTAATGGGTCTGAGGAAACATTTTCTTCTCTCTCATGACACTTTCATTATGGAACAGCCCATTTCAGAGATATGGATGGACGTGACCCTGTTAGCCTTCTGGAAGATTATGAAGACCTGGCTTCTCCTCCTTCCCCAGGCACTGGGACCAGGATGTTAATAGAGCATTGGCATGAGCATGGGCAATATGTTGGGACAGATATTTTTATAGGGAATATGACATAATTTTTCCTTTTATTTGGATAACTGTATTTTTAAACAATTCTTAGTTCATCACCCAAAGTACTATAAGATGGACGAGCCATCTGAATTTGGTCAATAAGTAATAAACAAAATCATGCTAATCCCATCTGATCTTTTGGAGTGCACAGGTATAATTAGAGATAGGAGGTCGGAGCTTTGTAGATTACAACAACTTGAAATGTACCGATAACCATACTATACTTTGGCAATATGGATTATCTGCCATGCAGATGGAATATTTAACAAGATGCATTGCAGCTAATAAGTTGAGATCCTGCTGCTTAGCACCTCTTAGTGTAGGTTCTATCAAACATAGAAAAAATAAGACAACTGAAGTTAAATGACGCTTAATCTAAAGATTGGAGTAGGCTGTCTAAAAGAACAAGAAAGAAGTTAACGAAGAGTATAAAATCTGGCAAGCAGTCATTTGTAGAAAAATGTTGCAATTATTGCTTCATTGCTATCATTTTGTGAAACCTTTGTAGCCTGGAATTCAATCTCTTAATTGGTTTAGGTGTTACCTAGAAGGCGACACATTTATATGTCTACTCTGATGTTTGTATAGGGAACAAGAAATTATAATGGAAAACAAAAAGCTTTATTGAACTCTTGAGATAGTGCACACTTGTCCATTCAATCAACAGAAAGTGGCACCTATCAAATATAACCTGACTTACTTGAATGATAAGTCACTGCTTTATGCTTTTCCCCTGCTTTAGGTGAATGTAGCAGTGGGATTTGTGATGAAGCTTCTTGCATTAATGGTGGTACCTGCACGGCCAGCAAAGCAGATCAATACATCTGCCTTTGCCCACTTGGATTTAAAGGCCGCCACTGTGAAGAAGGTGAGCAGGTGTCTATGTCATCTAGAAACAGAGTTGTACTCCAGAATTTCTGCAGGGCACCTGATTCAGGAAGACACATGTTTTAATTCATGCTTACAGAATTTCTGTTACATATCAGTGATTCTGTGGCTTCCATAAATAATACCCTATTGCTGAATTGGATACTGGTTCAAAGGATCCTTAGAACCCCACGATTCTATATGAGAGTGAAGAAAACATTAGGCATACTCTTCTCCCTCTCCATTTCCATAGCTAGGAGAAAAAAAATGTTGATGTTCATGTTCACTGTCTGAACTCTCTGATTTGAACTAAGGATCTTGGTTTGAGGAACACGTTGCTAGGGAAGAGAACTACAGGTTCAATAATGTGTTTAAAATTAGGTTCTTTGTTTTAAATCCTAGATGCTATAATATTTAAAAGTCCAACTGTTTCTGCCAAAATCTTCTCCTGGCTCTGAAGAAGCAGAAGATGGGTGTGGGGAAGAATGGAAGGCCAAATTCTGCTCTAGCTTACTTGAGATTTGTCAGATAGCCCAAGACTATGTTTTAGCAACACATGTGAAGTTCTCTAGTGGTTTCTTTGTTCCTTCTCCATTATTGTAAACTTCATTCCATGAATGAAAACAAATATATGTGTCCCAGGATAACATTGCCAGAATTCAATCTGGATCGTTACCAGAGGTTTGCTCTTCTGAGCTTTTGGACTCGTGCTGGAACCCACATTCTGGTGAGAGAGAAGTTCCCTGAGGATGGGCTCCAGCATGAGTCTGAAAGCTCAGAAGACTAAACCTCTGGTAATCGACCCAGATTGGATCCTGCAACTTCCTTCCATCTTGTTTCTGTCAGCTCCTCCTATTGTGGTTAGATAGTGACAAAAGCCATATCAATTATAATGATCACAAGGTAGGGAAGTCCTGGTTTCATTCATAACCGTGCACAGTATCTTTTTTTGTTGTACATTACTTTATGGTAAAGGCAATGAATACATAAAATAATCTTCTGAAATATTTGACTAGCTTGATCATGGACTTACAGAACTGTTTTTTTCCTGTTAAAATGCCATAGATATTTAAACGTTTTATCACTGTAGCATAGATGTTTGCAGCAAACCAATGTTACATCAAAATGATAACCTGTGCAATGATATCATAAGACAAATCTTGTTAATACATATCTGCATCCCAAGCTATGAGGCACATAATAATAATAATAATAATAATAATAATAATAATAATAATAATAATAATAATAATAATAATAATAATAATAATAATAATAATAATAATAATAATAATAATAATAATAATAATAATAATAATAATAATAATAATAATAATAATAATAATAATAATAAAGGCGCCTTGGGTGCAATCCCAAAACAACTGGAGCACCACTTGAACACCATTGGCATTGACAAATTCTCCATTAGTCAATTGCAAAAGGCGGCCTTACTTGGAACTGCTTCCATCCTGCGACGATATCTGTAATAACATCAAACATCCACATCTGCCTATCGCAGGTCCTTGGTAAGGACTCGATAGGTAAACAAAATGCCAAATCCAGTCTAAACATCTGGCTGACTGTGCGATGATCCATAATAGTAATAATAGTAATAGTAATAGTAATAATAATAATAATAATAATAATAATAATAATAATAATAATAATAATAATAATAATAATAATAATAATAATAATAATAATAATAATAATAATAAAGTTGGAAGGGACCTTGGAGGTCATCGAGTCCAACCCCCTGTTCAGGTAGGAAACCCTACACCATTTTGGACAAATGACTGTCCAGTCTCTTCTTAAATATTTCTAATATACCTAATATTTCTTCACTTCTCTTTCACCACAGCAAGTGCCCATGTCCTAACAATTGATTAGTAGATTTCTGTGAATAAATCAAGCTACCAAGGGTTCTTTTTTAGTAACCACATTTGAGACTGGCAGTTAGGGCAGTAAATGAAGAGGTTGCTAAGTGAAACGACCACTGTGCTTAAGATCTTACTTCAGCTTTCCTTTGCTTTACCGACCTGGGATGTGAGGATTAATTGTAAAGCTACTTGTAAAAATTTGGCACAAAAGTATTCACTCTGATTGGTTGCTAAACAAGGCAATCACTAAGTTTGTTGTTTGTTGTTAAACATCCATAATGTATTTTACATGATATAGTCTCTAGTACTAATTTTTGCAAGGAAATGTTAATTTTTTTACCATAAATAAAGAGATGGAAGTTATAAATCGCCATTTTAAGGAATAATATGCTTTTATTTGCTTGGGTCTTTCAGTTTTCACCCTCACCATACCTCAGTTCAATGAGACATTGAAATCTTTTGCTGTTACCCCCTGGCCATTAGAACCAGTCAGCTATCTTTCTTTCATGGAATTTGAAATCACATTTCGTCCAGATGTGGCAAATGGTGTCCTGTTGTATAGCTACGATACAGGCAGCAAAGACTTCCTGTCCATTTGCATTGTGGACAGCTATGTGGAATTCAGGTTTGACTGCGGCTCAGGAACTGCTATTATCAGGTAAACATTTTTTTTTAAAGTATTTGTCCATGGCATTCTTTATTTCAATTCTTTCCCATAAGGATCATCCAAAACAATAGGTAATTAAATTGAGAAATTAGTAATTTAATGAAAACCAAAACCAAATGTTACTAAGGTTGATACATTATGAATTAGATTTTCATAATTTGTTTCATAGTTTTGTGGCACCCTTAATGTCTTATGGAGTGGTCTGCAATCTAAATAATTTTCTATGATCATAGAATTAAACATGGCTAGTCAGAAAAGAAAAAGAATCATACTGATTTCAGTGGGATTCACACACAGGAAAATGGCATTGAGTAGTAACCTAATTAATGAAAGCAGAAAGCATTCAGCAATTAGGACTTGTGCTATAAGCAGGGTATAACATGCATATTTTTTCTTATTAGTCAAGGTCTGTATTACATATTGATCCAGTGTGATGATTACCCTAATATCGATTGATTTACCAGGGATAATTAAACTCTTAACTGTTCTTACAAACACGAGGGAAAGGGCATGAGTAGATAATTTGGAAAAGAGGCAGCAAAGAAATTGTTTGGTTTATTGTTTTCTCAGCATTTTAAAAAGGTATTTATACTTGGAGAAATGTTAAGAGCTCATCAGTGATAAAAAGGAAAGCATGAAAGGTATTTAAAATTTAAATTTATGTATTGTTAGAATTGACATGACATTTCTGCCTCTTCTATAAAAATTTACTAAATTTAACATGTCTGGGGGGGATTCAATTTACATCTATCTATTATATATTGGCTGTTTTTCTCTTCGCAGATTAGTGACAGTTTATAAGGATTACCTTCATACTTTTCACATTCCTCCTGTGGGATGCCTCACACATCAATTGTGAATATCAGTCCTTTCTCAATGCCTCTTTTCATAATTAGAATTGTGCAGTGATTGGATATCCTTAGAGAATACCACATGGATAAAAAGCCCTGATACTGATTTAAATAAAACAAGTAATTTAAAATATCTGTCACAATCCACCCATTTTAAGAGATCCTTCATAGCAGAGCTATTTTACTCTTTCCACGTTCTTTGCCTTAGTTTTTAACTGGTGTATAATTTAGTTAAGGATGGACGAAATTTATTTTACTTTCATCAAGTTAGTATTTTTTTTCAGGCACAAGTTTATTTCACTTTGTTTTCTGGGGCCCACATAGGCAACCTTCTGTGTAAATCAGGGATGGGGAAACGACGGTCCTTTTATGACTTGTGGACTTCAACTCCCATGGCTGGGACTTCAACTTCAACATGGCTGGCTCAGGAATTCTGCGAGTTGAGGTCCACAAGTCATAAAAGGGCCATTGTTTCCCACCCCGGTCTAAATAAAAAATTCTATTTTTTTAATGTATGCTTTTTTTTGCAATCGCTTTCCCCTAATATAGATCTTTTCAATTAATTCTTCCTACCTAAGCAATAATATTTGCAATTTCCCCTTATTATTCCCCTTATGCATTTATAATTAGATAATGCATTGTAAGGTTTAAAAAAGAAAAAAAATTCAATGGATAATTGCATTCTGATGTATATATTCGCCTGGAAACTTTAGGTTTGATCAGGTTTCATATTAAAATTAGGATGAAATCAATTTCATCCCCATGTCTCATGGTGTATATTTATTTCATGACTCATATGAATCTCTCCAGCTACTCTATTTCCTCTGGAACTTTGGCTGATCTCTGGGAGATTGATAGTTGGTTTATTATACTTCTTTTATTAAAATAATTTACTTTAGTATTTTGCTCAATTATTAAAATGATTGACAATTGCAGAGCCTCTTAAACTCTACAGCTCATAGCTAGAAACTAATCATAATAGTATAATATAGATCTATTTGAGCATCTGAAATTTCTATTATAAAACAAGCAGTTCTCTCGATCATAAAACTAATCTCAAGCTGTGATGGTTAAGTAATAACTCTTGTGCTGTACTCTACAATGAAGCAATTTCAGCTTCTCATTCTTGGAACTTCCAAGCTGCAATCCAATTCTAGTACACAATTGACCCATAATTTCAGAAGTTTTTTTTATTGCAAGCAAAACAATTAATTTTATTTATTCATTTGTATTTATAAAGCTGCCCATCTCACAAAATTTGGGTGGCATAAATATTCTAAAATTAAAAACATCCAGTTTTAATATTAACATCCCTTGTTTGTTTTGCATATGAAGCCTTGGCCTCACCTAAGAGTGGCACTGTGGGCATCGTAACTATGAAATTGGCAAATGGTATAAAGTCACTGGATAGCGATGCATATTTCTGGTCTCCAATATATTGATCAAGTCCTAATCATGTCCTTGGTGGGGCTTGTAACATCATCTTTGTAGCAGAATATTCAGAATGAATTCTAGAAAGTCCTTTCCTTGATCTGAACAGTTGGGCTTGGACAGGGTGCATATAGAGAGCACCAGGAATCAAAAAAAGAAAGTTTTGCAAAGTATTATGCACCATTTGATTAAACTTTCCATATTATGCTTCATTCCTCATTAGAACAATCTTTGTGGCATTTTGCATAAGACATGCATTTGCCTTCTTTTACGTCAAAGCATTAAACTGACTGTTACAATATTGTTGTTTAGGCTTCTCTAATACAGAATCCTTCAGATATGGTGGGATTCAGCTGACATTCTGTCCTAGCTTGAGTCTAATAGATTTTACTCCCACAGATCTCAAAGATATTAGTTTGGGGAAATTCTTTCCTTTTTAATGATTACAGGATTCCCAAGTTCTCAGCAGTCATTTCTACTGTATGAAATTCTTAAACTTGAGATACCAAGACCTAAATATGTAATCACTTCATGCAAGTAATGTCTTCTACATGATTAATCTTAGAAAACCGATTTCTCACTTTCACTGTGATTCCATTCATTGGATCAAACATCACTGTTTCATTTTATCTTTGAAATAGGAGCAAAGACCCCATCAGTTTGAATCAGTGGCATGAGCTCAAAGTGTCGCGCACAGCAAAAAATGGCATTTTGCAGGTTGATCAGCAAACTTCAGTAGAAGGAATGGCAGAGGTAAGAAATGATCTTATATTCATAAGTACAGAGGTTTATTTAATTTTGAGGTCTGGGGGTTTTTTTGGATTTAAACTGCTCTGATGTTTTCTAATTTGATACCAAAAATAAAAGAAGCCCTTCAATAAATTTTAATGAGATACTCTGCTGTGGCTAAATAGGGCCAGTAATTTTTTTAAAATAGCTTTTTTTAAAAATTTAATAGTAATTTTATTACAGTTTCTAATTACAGCAATAAAAAACTAATACGACTGAAAAAATAGAAGAATAAAAAGAATGAGTAGAAGGCACAGAAAAGAAAAAAATTGGGAAAAATAGAGAAATAGAAAACAAAATAAAATAAAAATAAAGAAAAAAATAAATATACAAAGAAATGACTTTCCACCTTAATCCCAATGAGCATAAACAATTTCAGTAACTTATCATCTTTTAAAATAGAACAAATGATCTCTTTTTCCCATATCCCATTCTTATCTGTAAAGAAATCCATCAACATTGTCATTTCAGTCCTGATATCAGCGAAAGTTCATTAAGGGATACCAGAGACACAACATGTCTCTTTTGAGCTTGATCAAATAAATCAATTTTATATTCCTTCCTTTTACTTAGAAGCCAACAATCTTAATCTTTAGTCCATTCAAACAATGTTGTAGAACTTGATTTCCTTTCATCTTTTCTTTATCCATTTTCACAAAATTCTCCAAGCCTTTAACAAGCCTCTTTTGTAAATCCAATATATAAAAATTACCCAAGTCATTTCCTTGTTTGTTATTTGTATATTCCTTTTAATTATTAAAACATGAACCAGTTTCTTTTGTATGTTCAGGGTAGCATCTTTTTCCATATCATTCTTATAGAAATCCGCTTTCAAGCCAATCTTAATCTTGTCAGGTAGAACTCGCTCCTCTATCATAACATCATTTCAACACAAGCCATAGAGGCAAAAAAATCTGCTGGATCCATTATTCAAAAATTTCTTTCAATATATCCAATATTAAAATATTTTACTTCATTCTGTAATTGTAAATCAAGTTTAAATGTTCTTCTCCTTTAATCGTAATCTTTATTTCCTTCTAGCTCCCTCCAATTTTTAAAATCTTATTGTATATTTAAAAAATAATAAAAACAAAAGCATTTTCCTATGGGAAGGATTCATTATAATTAATTACAAAATCTTGTTTCAAATTTCTCTGGATCCTTTGTCCCTTTTCTAAAATCAAAGTTTTAATCACCCTTTTGCTGTTTATAAAAAGAGAAAGTTCTTAAATTATAGTTAAAACTTCTTTTGATATGAAGTGAATTCATCTGAAGCTAAAAAAAACTGTCGATTCAAAGCTTCCTAACAACTAAAAAGCAGTTAACAAGCAATTTCCAAAGTGATTAGAAAAGGAAGCATGCAAATTTAATGTTCTTTGAAAGTGCTCATCTTGGTTTGAACAGTTAGTTATTTCCTCATCTCCCAGAGTTTTACACCAGCCAAAGACTATCTTGTAGTCTCCTTATGAGGGGTACCTGTCTGGAGCACTTCTGGGCAATCTGTTAGAAAATCCTTGTCCAGAGAGGATTTATCAAAGAGCAGTCTACTTGCTGGTTCTTCATTCTATTATTGTCATTGGATCTGATTTTCATGGAGCCATCTTCAGTCCAAAAAATTATTATTTTGTATAAAGGAAAGCCAGACATGTGTCTTCAGTGTCCCATTTTCATTTTGCATTTTCAATACTTCAGTAGTCTAGAAGCAACCACTATCCACTGTACAGCTAGAGGGATATGCTTTGATTACTTCTCTTGCATGTATTTTTATATTTGTTATTTATTGGCAGGGAGCTTTCACACAGATTAAATGTAATCCTGAGATCTTCATGGGTGGAGTACCAAATTATGATGACGTAAAAAAGAACTCCGGTGTTCTGAAACCATTCTCTGGAAGTATTCAGAAGGTATCTGCTTTTCAAAACAATGTATTCACTATTAGCTAATTACACTTTTAGAGTTAAAATTCGATCCAAGTCTGTTCTATTCTGTTGCCTTATACAAGTCTTGTAAGTAAGAGATCCAGATCTCATAATCAGTAAGCAGAAATCAGGCTGCACTTTTTAATGGAATTAGGTGGAATTCAGAACTGGGCATGTACACATTTTCAGGGTGAAAAGAATGAAGGCATCTGGCCACGATTTGTGCATCTTCCAGTTTTAATTCATTTTTGATACTGCTCAATCCACAGAGCGGATTGATAAATCAGAGCATCTGATAAATCCAAAATGTACTGACAAACATACAGCTGAGAAGATAGGAAGGAAGGCCATGGCTTTTTAAAAAAATTGTCCCCCAACCTCTGAATCATTTGGTTTTATTCTACACAGTTTTACTGAAGCCAGGGGAAGGGAATTTTTGGTACCTGCTCCAAGATTATCACAGATTATCACAGTTTGGGAGAGAGAGAGAGTCTGCAGGGGCTTTGCTATGTCTTCTTGATGGCAGAAAAGCACCACCGTAGATGTTTATTTAGTGGGCAAGACCCTTTGGGAAACCTTTTAGGAACATATGATTGCAACCTAAAAATTCTTAATCCATTATTTCAGAGTACCAAAAGCCAATTTATTGAACAATAAATTGTTCAGTATAAAGTCCAAAAGAGGCAAACTATGTAGGTGGCTGCTATATTCCCTTTTAAATGCACCCTTTCCTTGAAATGGGGAATTAAATAAGTTTTGGATCAGGACGATTCTGTTTTGAAATTACTTTTTTGTTGAGAAGGTCCTTTTACATAACTAATTTGGCCTGCAAGAAGTCTTGCAAACTTCTATCCTGCTCAAACTCTTCTACAGTTCAGGGATCAAATATCTAAATATCTAAGACTGATTCAGTGTTTTGTTTTGTTTTTTAAAAACAACAACAACCTGGAATTAAGTAATTTCTTAGCCTTAAAGAGCTCATTCATGGTACATTCTTGTCTTCAAACTTTTGAGGATAAACAGTGGAATCCTTTGGAAGATTGTTCTCAGGCAACATATTGATGAAAGTAAACAGATGTTAGACTGACCTCTCTGAATACTCTTTTCCTCTTCTAGTTTTAGTTGGAAAAAAAAAAGCTTACCTTAAAAGATGTAATTTGATGGTTAATAAATAAAAGTAATAAAACAGAAACTTAAAACTTTAAAGCTTCTTTCTTATCTCTTAAACAAAGATAGTTTTGAATGACCGAACAATAGACATGAAGCAAGATTTCACAGCTGCAATCAACTTAGGGAACACGGCCCATCCCTGTGTGAGTGCCCCCTGTGATAACGGGGGCTCCTGCGTGCCCAAGAAAGATGGGTATGACTGTGATTGCCCTTTGGGTTTTGAAGGGCAAAACTGCCAGAAAGGTAATATAGTGCTGTAATCATAGCAATTCCATGTATATGTACGCATTCTCAGTCATACTATTTGTTTTTTGTTGTTTTAATCATATACATTATATTTTGTGTTATGAAAAACAGAGAACCACAGAAGAGGCATAGAAGGGTTAATAACCACTGATAGACATAAGGTTCACGAATACATTTCTGTGAAAGCTGCCACATTATGTGATAAGTTCATTCATTTTTTAATTTATTTACTTATTTTTCAAATTTATATAGTCACCGATCTCATAAAACAAGTGATTCTGGGCAGCGTAGAACAAACTTGAAAACAATAATTCAGAAATAATAATAATTATTGATAAATATTGTATTAATGATAAAACACAACTGAGAAAGAAGTAATAGGTGTTAATAATAATGGAGCCACTTCACTAGTTGATATTTTCCTGGAGTCTCCAGGCCTCATGGCTCAACCAGGTCTTGAAGGACCTTTGTAAAGTCAAGGGTAACTTGCCAGGCTGCCTTAGAGAACGAGGATATTCCCAATGCAGGTGCCACAGCCAAGATACTACTTAGGGCCCATCAAATGTAGCTCTCTAAATGATGGAAGCCGCAGCATGCCCTCTTTGATGGATCAAATAGGACCAGGGGTAGGAAACCTTGGCTCTTTTATGACTCGTGGACTTCAACTCCCAGCATTCCTGAGCTGGCTCAGGAATTCTGGGAGTTGAAGTCCACGAATCATAAAAGAGCCAAGGTTGCCTACCCCTGGGATAGGCTAATACAATTGGGGAGAGGTGGTTCCTCAAATAATCCAGTTCTATTCCATTTAGGGATTTAGAGGATCAAAACTGCTTCTATGTCTAACCTAAATCAGCTTCTAGATTGATTTATAGCTTGACCAAGAGCATTTGTGCATTAAAAAGGGGAAATATGTTCTTGACTAGCTACCAGGGTTCACTTGAGAAACTTTATATTTGCAAATAAATCTCATTGTTTTGATTTGTACCAAGCTGAATGCCTGCTCTGTCATCTTCTGCAGTGACAGACACAACCGTAATAAAAAAATAAAGTAATTTTCTCTATATTTGATTTTGCAAATATCTAAATTGATTTGATTCATTCATTTGTTTAGGAAATTGCAGTTGATAATTCTAAAAAAAAATTCAGAACCCCAAAGATCCATGTTTTTTGTTGCTGCTGACTTTGTTTTGCACATCCCCAAATTTATCATTTCATAGGGCTGGAATGCTGCCCAGAATGTTGTTTATTTTCTGAATTTTGCACGCACACACGCATGCACGGTTGTGCACACACACACACCCAATAGTAACTCTGGCATGCCTTCCCCCATTTGTTTAACTTATGGTAATCTTTCTCCAATTTCAGATAAGCTAAATTTATTTCATTACAAATTCCCATGGTTATATTGTTAGTTTTCTAAACTAATACCACCACTGAAATTCTGATTGATTTCACAGCTCAGGTTACTTTGAAGCTTCCTGAGCTAGAATTAAAAAGTTCTGTGCTGCCAGTATATGAGAAGGAAAAACTTCCTCTTGTCTTATTCTGCAGGATTCAGCTCATGCTCTTAAACAAGGGGATTTATAGCCTTTGTAACTTTATCCTCCTTTGTGTTAACTGCCTTTGCTGCAAGTGCAGCTTCTAATCCTTTGCTACTCTTTGGATCTCTTGTAATTTGTCAGCTAGAACAAATCCTTTCTTAGTCACACCTCGGAGACCACCAAAGAATTATTTACAAAAGTAAAGGGAAAAAGGAGTCTGTCCCTTGGACTTTGGTGAACGGAGAGATTTCTTTTTAAACTGAAGGACTTGTTAAGCGAATCTAGCTTTTCCAACAACTAAACTGCAATGCAGGTGTACTCCAGTAGGTGGCAGTGTATTTCTTTGTGCTGTAAATTATTTGTTCAGCTCTGCAGAAGATTTTTAAGTGGCTGTTCTCTTTCCCATTCTTTTCAATGGATGAAGGCCCTCAACTATATAGTACATGTCTACTAGGGATATCCTGTAATTTCTAGACAAATGTTCTCAAGAGTGTTATGTGCAAGACATATTCCTGTAATGCAGGGATAGGCAAATGTTCATGGACACCAACATTCTTGCAGTTCGTGTGCAAGCAGTTCTCAACCTCAGCAACTTTAAAATGTATAGATTTCAACTCCCAGAATTTCCCCAGCCAGCCATGGGAGTTGAAGCCCACCCATCTCCAAGTTGCTGTGGTTGAGAAACACTGCTCTAGATGCTTGCTAGTTTCTCAAACTTGTAACGTTTCCCTGGTTTTTAAATGTCTTTCTAATTTTGTTAAAAATAAAGGAAAGGTGGCAAAGATGTAGAACAGAGTCCCAGCCTGCAAGATCATGTTTATGTGTAATCATAACTCTGAGCCTACCTGGACTTTTCTATACTCCAGAATCATGTAGAATCAGATATTTTTTTATTTACCTGCCAACCAATAGATAAATAAAATGAATGGGTGATTGTAGCACGGTGCTCTGTTTGGAGGCAAATCCTCCTATCCAGAAAAAAAAAAGAGAGAGAGAGAATAAATATGCTGGTGGATGTAATTCCAAGGAGGAAGAAGGAGTTGCAGGAAGAAATCCTAGTCTGCGTAAATGCTTCACCATACTTATTTTGCTTAGAGAAAATGATGTATCTTGACTAATGGAAGTGCAGAACCCATTAGCCGTGTGAAACCAAAGTGAGATTTAAGATGACTTAATCAGAGTGGAAGATTTTAATCCAACAAATAATTTTGAAGAGTATTAGCTATATAGACCACTGACCTGATTTAGGGGGGGGGAATATTCAGGCTGGTCTTCTGGTATGGCACCTTTTACAAGAATGCAGGGTCACCATTCAGATCTGATCACACCAGTTGCAGCAGAAGCAGCAGCAGCCATTAGATCAGGGTTTTGCTTTCTTATCAATGACATCTGTGCATGAGTAAAAAGCCACAACTTGCAGTAACATTCAGGAGAAGGCTAGTATTTATCTGAGCCGGACTGCCTTTTTTTTTTTTCCTTGCCAAATTCTGGGTTAGAATGTTACAGTCGTAAATTTGTGAACCAACCTTCATTAACTGTTGCATGCATAAAACTGCAATAGAATGTAGGAGGGGTTTTCTTTTTGCTGCTGAAAAATAAAATCTGAATGTTTTTCTGCTTTATGCTGTTCCACTGAAGAATGTGGAAATTACTGCTTGAACAGTAAGTAACATCTCTGAAATGTGTTGAAGAACTGTGCATAGATGTTCGCTTTTAGCTATGATGGCTCCAAAATGATGAAAGATTGACTTTGACGCCACAGTGCTTTGCCATGTTGTATCTTTTGTATTGTTGTAATGTTATTTGCATCACAAGGCACATTTCATCTTCTAGCCTCCCTTGTCTCCTGGACATGCCTATGATTAGATGTATGATTATGTGTCTATGTGCCTCTTTTGCAAAATTTGCCATATGATTCAAACTGCTTTTTACATCATCTCTAGATAGTATCATTGATAATCATATCCTGAATTATAGGTGTAATGCCCAGTACAGTATTATCAATTGGCTCATATCCAGCTACTTGTTTTCTTATTTATGACTGGTAAAAATGTCCTGCATATTAACATAACTATATGTAGGTAAATAATTTAATAAAACAGGGTAAGGAGTAGTGCCATTTGTGAGTGGGCTTGCACAGCAGATTTAAAACACTAAAAAAATATTTAAAAACCCAAATTTTATAAATCAGGAAATGATTCGATCCGGATTTTGCACTTCAGCCTTCATTTGCTGTAGTCAGTATGTTCAAAGATTTGAAGAACTGTTGTCCAGAATATTTGGAGAGGTCCAGAATATTTAGAGCCAAATGCACAAGATTAAATGGCCAAATCCGGTGTGTTTATGTGAACTATTAGTGATGGTAAACGCAGTGTAGAATCTTATGGAAATAAGGGATCAAGCTTGCACTGAGAACTTGAGGAATTGCAATGAAAGATTTTGAAACCAGTTAATTTCTACTTTTCAAGCTTCATTTAGATCCTCCCAACTCTCATCTTATGTTTATTCTTGCAAAAGTATTCAGAATCCAAATCATGGAATCATATGGGTTCTGTGGAAGTAAAGAGGAAGAGAATGCTCCCAGGGGTATGGATATGAAAAAGTTAATTTAATTAATCTTGATAGTGAGCAGAGTCCAGCAAATCCTGGGCAATTCCCAGCTCCAGATCAGAAAATTTCCATCTCTTTCAGATTATTTAAGAGGGGAGGGGCTTGTTTCATTTTTGCCATTCCTGTGTACTTTTCATCCTGGCTTGTTCTACCAGCTAAAGATCACCCACCAAAGATCACCCAATTCTGAAATTAAAATTGGAGGATCAACTGCACGTGATTGAGATGATCCAGTAATAACTGAAATGTTCTACATAATGTTTGAATAAGTGCTCTAAGAATTGTTGCTCCTTGGTAAAACTGCAGTTGTGCTCAGAAGTTTGAAGGACAGGTTTTGAAGAGCTTCATTGTGAAGGACAAGAGGGAGCTTTCACTGGCCTGGGAAGAAATGAAGCAGTTCTACATAGGCCTTTGTCTGAAATAGACAAACAGGAGAACTGAGCACTTTAAGTGGATGAAATGTTGTTTTCTATAGAACATTACAGAAGAATTATTTAAAATAAAATAGAGGATGAGATCTGGCACTACAGGAGCAACATAGATGGCATAATAATAATAATAATAATAATAATAATAATAATAATAATAATAATAATAATAATAATAATAATAATAATAATAATAATAATAATAATAATAATAATAATAATAATAATAATAATAATAATAATATAAAAATAAAGTTGGAAGGGACCTTGGCATCAAAATTACTCATGCCACCTTCTCCAAAAGTCATTTGCTTCCAGTTTTCTTAGACACAGTAATCCATCACATAATGTTGTATTTGGGGTAACAACACAACAATCAATAATAAACCTGAAGCATATGCAGTATATGAAGCATATGCAGATCCTCCTTCCTCCTTCCCTATTATACCCTTCCTTCAGCTGAAATTCAGACAATTCTGTGTTTATTTACACAGGTGATAATGTCTTATTTTCCATATAATGGTGTGATGGGATCTTCTTAATTTATATTCATCACTTACTGTTATTGCAATGAAAGACCATAAGATCCTTCTCTAGGTTTGACCTGTAGGATTAAGAAGTTTATCGTGTCACTGTGAAGGTCGAACTTTGAATCACAGTTAATCAAAAATTATTGACTAAGAATCTTCTGAAAAATATATGTTTTTAATGTTCCCTTATGTTTGTTGACACAAATTACTGAATGTATAAAACCTGAATTTTGATATTAAGTTTCCCTTAACATTTTAGTTGTGATGGAAGCCATTGAAATTCCACAGTTCATAGGTCGCAGCTATCTTACATATGACAATCCAGACATTCTTAAAAGGTAAATTCATACAGTCAGAGCCTGAGTTTTGCTTGTAGTTCTGTCATCCAGAAATGCTCTTGGATATGTGAGTGGTTTGGTTTTACGTAGGTACATGGCAAATATTAAAAGCATAAGAACTGTCTTTTCAGACTTAGATTAAAATCTGTTTTGCTGTATTCTAAAACAGCCAACAGATATCATATAGTGTTATGTACTGCTTTCTGTATATTTTTACCCAACAGGTGGGTGTGTAAAGGACCAGGGTTTTATCTTGCTAAGTAGGAAAATATGGTAGAAAGGGAGACATAGAAAGCTTTAGTGAGAGCCAAAATCTGACTTAGATTTCTTTAAACTGATGCCCTCTAGTTGTGCTCATATCAAAAGAACTACTTTTGATATGGATATGAACCACATCACAGAAGGTTTACTCATATGTACAAAGTAAACAAAACCCAGTGTTTTTTTTTGAAACCAGCTATATTTAAAAAAAAATGTTATTTGGCACTTTACAACTCAACTAGTGATTTGTTATTCCCCAAAGCCACTTTGAGGGTATACTTATCAGATCTTTAGGAGAAACATCCAAATGTTACATTATCAGAGGGGGGAGGGAGGAAGTTATTGCAATCAAGATTATATTATTTCCCTCTATGCCACTGAAATCCTATTTCATACACCACACAGAGTGTCAGGATCAAGAACAAATGTGTTTATGAGATTTAAGACTACATTGATGGATGGTCTATTGTTATGGAGAGGTGACAGCCCAATGCGATCCAACAGTGACTTCATCTCCCTTGGTCTTCAGGATGGTTCCCTGGTCTTCAGGTAGGCTATCTTTTCACTTGGAACAGGTATGGCTGTGATATTTACATAATTCCTGCCCTGAGTTGTGAACGAATGTATTTTTTCTGTGTAACTGAGTTGCCCATTTCTTGAAACGAATTGCAATTTCTTAATGTTATTTTTTGTTTAAAAAACTGTTAGTCTCACAGAATCATACAAGATCCAGCATTCAATGAAAAATATTTGGGGATGGTGGCTCATTCCTCAGTCTAATGAAAGATGAAGTATTAGTTATAATAAGTCCTAGATATCTGTTCCCAGTATATTGGAAGGTATAATCCTTTAGAGAGAGAAAAATAATACGGGCATGGATGCATGTAGGGTTCTGGGTAATAGACATAAATGTAAAAATAAAATCCTGTTCATGCAAATCTCATATATGAAAAGGAGAAAAAAGGTCCAGGACTTATAAGTTGTTAATGAAGTAGATGAAGATGAGATACCCTTGATTAATTGTATATGTTATTTAATTCATTTCACATCTCAGTCATGTACCAAAATATTATCATAAATTAATATGACAACCTAATTGTAGAGCAGTATTTATCAACACTGATCGCTTTAAGTTGTGTAAACTTTAACTCCCAGAATTGCCCAGCCAGCTGACTGGGGAATTCTGGGAGTTGAAGTTCACACAGCTTAAAACAGACAAGGTTGAGTAAAACTATTGTAGAGAGAATCATATTGCAAGGTACCCCTTGTTAGTAATAGTATCATTATTATTTTGAAAATAATAATGTTGTTTCCTATGCAAGTGCAGCCTCTTTGGTGGTTCCTCTCCCTTGGCTCCAGCTGCACAACAGATATTTAGAAGTCAAGACCATAGTATTCCAGTAACAGGTCTCCTCCATCTTGATTTTGGGAGTTCTGTTGTGTAGTTAATATTGCTGCCAAAGGAACTATAATTAAGTAAAAGTGTTTCAGTCATGAAAAGGAAGGAGGCATCAGTGAGTTACAAGATCTTTTCCTGCCAATCTTTTTCTACACAGTCCTACAAATATGTGTTAGGAAATACCATAGGTTTTATGTAATAGTGCAGCCTTAATCTCAAAAGAATACTTATCCTGGATCTATGTCAGTTATAATTCATATTGTGTCATTTTTCTTTCCTTTCCTTTGTTATTTATGTCACTGCTTTTGTTTTTGTAATTGTTATATTTTACTGCTCTTAATGCTTTTAATATCCTTGTAATCTCCCTAGAGACTCACAGTTATCAGAACAGAATAAAGAAAAATAAGTGTTGTCCAATGATTGTTGTTTAGTGAAAAGGAATGAACATGACTGTATGTTCTCTAGAATCTGTTGACTCTTTTCCTTTGTTTTCAGTTACAATCTGGGCAGTGGCATTGCTTATATAATAGTGAATGGCTCTTTCAATGATGGCAGGTGGCATAAAGTTAAGGCAGTTCGGTAAGTTGTAATTCTTGATCCTTGAATAGTTCTGTTCTTCATTAAACATCAGTGTGTAAACCCACTTTCAATATTCTTTTTTTTTTTTAAATAAAAATGCAAGCCGTATTTCCAGCATGGTGTCCACCATATTTTACATGGTGGTCTGAAGACTAGACATCTAAATTTTTCATACAGATGTCATGATGCTATATCATGATGAGACATCTTTGCTTTGCGTCTTCATAACATTGGGAATCTGATTTCTCCAGTGTGTGATTGCCAGCATATGGGGCCACACAACAAAAACATAGGTACCGCTTTGTAAGCGTGTAGTCTTCTCCCTTACTCAAAAGGCTTTCTTCCCCTTCTCAAGTTCTGCTGTCATCCTACAGTTGGCCCATCAGCAGAAGGCATCTGAAACATGTACAACCACTTATACATGTTAAAATAAGATACATTATGATAGACTTTGAATGTGGGAACATATCTTTTTATCAATTTAAGAGATGGACAATCTGGGAAGATCACAGTTGATGATTATGGTGCCAGAACTGGAAAATCACCAGGAATGATGAGACAGTTGAATATCAATGGGGATTTATATGTTGGTAAGTCCTGCTAAATTCTTTTTTTATTTTATTTAAGAATTATGGAGAAGTTTATTTAATATTGCATATTCTATATTTTTAATATTTTAGTTATATATTTAATATGACTTATATTTTTTAAATATTTTATAACCCTAACCCTCACTGATAACCAAGAAAATAGCTTTGTTGTTGTAGTGAAACAGTGTAATCTAAAGGCTGAATTTTTCTTTCTTCGTTTAATATCTGTCCTGTAAAAGAAATCCCTGAAAGGCATAGACAGGATTACCTTACTGTTGAGTTATGTACCTTCCTTATCAACAGGTACCGAGTACTTTTTAAAACACTTGAATAAGTGCCCTGTGACATTCCATATTACTAGAATGGAAAAGCCAGTTTGGCCCCATTTCAAGGTAGAGAGTGTGTGTGTGTGGGGGGGGGGAAATCACCCCTTTTAAAAATTATTATTTTCCAGAGTGCCCTAGGTACCATTTTCTGATTATACTCCCAGCCCCACAACAACAAATCTAAAAATTGGTCTTTGGAGTCCAACAGTGGTGTTCTGGCTACAGGTCATCCTTGTGTTTGTTTCCATGTTGTGTTGCCTTGATGGTTGAGACAAGAATGGAAACCACATGCAGTGTTCAGTACAGCTGTGAATATGGGATGGAACCCAAGAACAACTCCTCACAATCCCCCTTTCTGTTTCCCATATTTTCCCTAGAGCATTGAGGATTTTCTGGAAAAGGATTTGGATAGATGTTGGAGCTGAAAGAGAGTTAGGTGCAGTAGTGAAAGGCACTGGACTAAAGCAGAAGAGGGAGTTCTAGTCCTGCCTTAGGCACAGAACTAACTGATGTTTGTTGGCCAGTTAGTTTCTCCCAGCCCTAGGAAGAAGCCAGCAAGGACAAACCATTTCCAAAATCGTTTCCAAGTTTCACGCTGAGTTGTATTTTTGCCACATTGTCTTTTTCCTTCCCTGTGTGTGTTTAAAACAATGCTTGATAAAACCAAATACAGGGAAAACACTTGTCTTGGAACTGACTGCCCTTGAGGACAAAATGTTCCCTGTAACATTTTATGATGATTTTTTTACAACATTCACAACAGAGTGCTCCTATATTGACTGTCTTCTGTTAGGGGAAAGATTTATGATCTGCTCGTTAGGGTTTTTTTTCAGCCCACTGAAAAATGGAAGCTTGTTTATCCAGAAGCAACTTCTGATCCTTTTCAGAGCTTCCCATCTATCTGGGAGACACTGAAGGGATGAAAAGGTGGGCAGAGACCATTCATGTTCTCATTGATCTCCACCCTCACTTTTAAATGCCTAGAGAAAGTGGGGCAAATTGGCAGGATGTCTAGGTCAGAAAAGAGTCACTTTCAAGGTGTCTCTGTAATAGAATGAATTGTGCTTCACTTGGCTTTTGGTCTTATCATATTAAATGGAACTTGCTGCAATTTAATGAATCTGCTTTGGGCGCCTCTCTGAAGGGGTTTTCAGGGCCAGAAAAAAAGCCATACAGAACTTTATCAAAGTTGTCTTTTTCTCTCTTGCAGGGGGAATGAAAGAAATAGCGCTGCATACAAACAGACAGTATATGAGAGGTCTTGTAGGTTGCATTTCGCACTTCACACTTTCTACAGATTTTCATATTTCACTAGTTGAAGATGCAGCCGATGGGAAGAACATTAACACTTGTGGGAGAAAGTAATAGACAGAAATCCATCATCACACAGACGATAACGTTGTGTAGCAGCAAAATGACTGATCTTGCACAGTGAAGACTTCTCCCCCGAAACACCTGGAAGAGTGAATCGGAAGTGAAGTGAAAGCAAAACAAAAGGGACCATTTGCCATTTCTCTTTTCCTTTGGATGTTGTGCTCTTTCAGTCATACCAAATGCTTTATAGGGACCATCACAATTTTTGCTACTTCAACTACAGGACAATCTCACCAAATCCTAGCACCGCTGCAAACGTCTGGTGCATTTCTTCATATACCTAGTGTAAAAAACCTACAGCTCTGGCAGATCTATCAGACATGTCTGGTTCATAGGTGAGTGGCATTTACCAGGGCCAATTTACCCCCTGACTAAGAAATGGCTCAGATGTGCAGGAATTTGCACTATTTTGTTTATTTGATAGTTTTCTATTTTGCCTTTCCTCAGGAGCTCAAGAAGGCACAGCCCAGGCCTCCTTCTTCCAATTCTCCCTACTCTATCAGATAGGTTGGGTTTAATAAGAATGACACGCCTAAGGCACCAGTAGGTCTCTGGCCATGGAGGGGTGTGAATCACCCTGGCCTTAGCCCAGTACTTTCAGCATTACACCATACTGGCCCTAGTTATGGAGCCCAGGGCTTCTGAGGGTGGGAGCAACTCCTGCTGTATCTTACTATGCTTTAGCACAGAGCAAATTTTAAGGTCTCCATTTATGTTTCCCACAGCTGGGCATTTTTTGCTCCTCAGTTCTTCTCCTTTAGAAATAGCATGTGGGTTGACTTATCCATTTTAGCGGGTAGAGCAATGGTAATTAAAGCTTAATACTATCAACAACCATAGTTGTAAAGTAGCATGGACTAAAAGAGCTGGTCCCCAAATATATGCCTACTTCTTTGAGTGTGGTGCTAAAGCCAGCTTAATTGTCACCTACAAAGGGGTGGCAGTGAAGTCCACCAGCAGAGCACATGGAATTTATGTTCAACAGCAAGACCACTGGGACTATGCATGAATGGAAAAATGTTGTTTGGGTCTATGTGTTCTATTGACCACAAGGAATCATGAGAAATTGCTTTCTCCCTTATTATGCAGCCAAGGCCCACAAGCTACATGGGATTGTGCTCCGTAGTGGGTGCTATTTGCCACACAACTTTCAGAAAACGTAGATGAGTTGCTTCTAATAACAGTTTTGAAAGTATTAAAATTTATTTGGATTTAGAATCCATTTTCAGAAAAGGTTTTCTGAATTGTTTGATTTATTTTTGGAGAAAATTTTTATCCTTGGCATTTCTTTTCTTTTTCTTTTTGTTTTTGCAGTCAAAGACACTCCACTTGTTTAACAAAATCAAACACATGGGCTAGCCTTTCTACCCTTTGCTAGCCTTTGGTCACCATGATGTAAAAAAGATGTTGAGACTCTAGAAAGAATGCAGAGAAGAGAAACAAAGATGATTAGGGGACTGGAGGCTAAAACATATGAAGAACAGCTGCAGTAATTGGGTATATCTAGCTTAATGAAAAGAAGGACTAGGGGTGACATGATAGTAGTGTCCAATATCTAAGGGGCTGCCATGAAGAAGAGGAGGTCAACCTATTCTCCAGTGTACCTGAAGGCAGGACAAGAAACAATGGATGAAAACTAATCAAGGAGAGAAGCAACCTAGAACTAAGGAGAAATTTCCTGACAGAACAATTAATCAATGGAACAACTTGCCGCCAGAAGTTGTGGGTGCTCCAACACTGGAGGTTTTTAAGAAGAGATTGCGCAACCATTTGTCTGAAATAGTATAGGGTTTCCTGCCTGAGCAGGTAGTTTGACTAGAAGACCTCCAAGGTTCCTTCCAACACTGTTATTATTATTATCCCTCTCTGTGACACTCATATCATTGGCCCACCAAAAGAAAATGTGTTGCTTTTTGTTAATGTTTTTATTTGCAAATGAGGCTTTGCTACTTCCTATTTGCATGGATAAAATTAACATTACAACAAAAAAACTGAACTTTCACAAGGTACACACATACATGTCAGCCCAAACCTTCACAGAATCTTTGCAATTTTAAATGCACTCTTAAATTCTAAACAGGACAGAAGAGTATAAATGTAGGGCACATGCACACAACAGCATATTAGAACAGCTACAACAATGTTATGCCAGCAGTTTATATTTACACAGCCTCAGCAACTTGTGTGTGAAGCACAACAGTGCATGCACACGCACTGTTGCATCATCAGTCTGCAAAATAAACTCTCCATGGCCAACTGACCATGGGAGAACTTGCTGTGGGACAAGAGTTATACTAACATCAAAGAAATAGTGGAATAGAACCATTAAAGAAAGGATGCCAAAGGAGGGACAAAGTGAAATGTGAATTAAAAAAATTAAAATATTTTTAAAATTATTTTAAATAATTAAATTGAATTATTGAATTGTCCTGCAATGAATTGTCCCATGGCGAGTTGGCCATAGTGAGTTGTCCCTCAGCGAATTGGCCATGGCGAATTGGCCATGGCGAATTGTCCCATTCAGGTGCAATGTTACCTATCTGCCCACATGAAGTTCTTCACAGTCGTTCTTAAAAAAAAATGTAGTATCTTACCAGGTAACCTGTCGCACATACAACTTTTGGAAATGTTCTGTTTGGACATGTAATTGTTTGCTTTTTGCTTCTCAACTCTCATTTCAACAATCCTGCACTCCTCCTAAATTTATAACAGCAGGAAACTGACTGTTGCTGCTTCTGTACTGGCAAGTTTGAGGAAAGTTTGAAAAATGGTGTGCTACGAGGAGCAACCCTTTCAGATACTCAGATCAAAGCTGCTTGAAAAATAGAAAAATATGTTTGTTTCATACCGTGAACAACATTAGACTTACTTTGAAACAAAATAATTAGAGCAGGTCAGTTGATTTCAAAGTTGATCATTTTTTAAAATTCTGATATAAGATCCCTTATCCAGTTTCTCTGTAGGTTGGGCAAATTGTAAGGAATGTTTCTGTTTTGTTCAGACTCAGAATGTTCTAAACACCTTTCTTGTGGTTGAAGGTCAAAATATTTGCTATGCCCTAAGACCATAGTTATGAGAATAGTATAGTATTTTCTTTTTAATTTTTTTAATTACGTTTCATTATAAAGTAAAAATACAGAAGAAAAGAGTAGAAAACTAATGGAAAGAAAAGTGTAGAGAGAGAGAAAAAAGTGATCAATTCTGACCTTTTTTCAGTTTAATACAAAAAAAATGCAACCTCAACCTTTTGCTTTACATTTTGCAACATTTCAATCCATTTCTATAATCAGGGCTTTTTTTCTCATAGAACGCTCAGAATGGAGTCCCGGCACCTTTTTTGGATGGAACCTTGTAGGGTAGGCAAAGTGGGTTGTGTGAGTTCCGGCACCTTTTTTTTTTTTTTTTTTTTTACAAAAAAAGCACTGTCTATAAATAATACAAATGCTAAAATCAAAGTTTCATTTTCTTTCAGTTTCAAGCAAAAAAATCCAGAAGTGGTTTCAAAGTAGAAACAAAACTAGATAAATTCTTCTCTTGAATTAAAAGGACTGAAGCATTTTCATGTGGTGAGTTTATATAGATGGGGTTACTGCTCCCTCAGTAAGTGTCTCTCCTTTCTTCTAGATGAAATTATACTATAAGGAAGGGACCACATTAAACTTATGAATTGCTTATTTTGTTTGCATTAAAGAAAGCTAAGAAAGATTTTCCTTAGCTCTTTAACTGAACATTCAAAACATCAGCTTGCTAGAGAAGACAAGGGAAACCAACAGAGGTAGGGAGAGTGCATCAAATATAATCAAGATGTGTGAATGAAACTCTGTCTTTTACAAGGGACACACGTTAAAATGATGTGGGGTTTCAATCGAATGTTGTCACCACCATATGATTCTTTGGACACCCTATAGAGGAGGAAAGTATATTCTGCAAATATGAGCTTCTTCCAGTCAGATGTTTTGACGTATGTTGATAACATGTCATGATAACTTCATGAGTCAGAGATGATCTCACCCTGTTGCTTTAGGCATAAACTATGTTTTCACAATTTAATCCCCCCCCATTTGAATGGGTGCATTTGCTGAGCCAAAATCATATGAAATATATCTTGAGATCCAAATCTCTGAAAGTTTCATATTTGCTCCTGTAGGCTTTTAAGGGAAGCTTTGATGCTTATTGACTTTTCTCATTCACTTCCTGAATACATTAGTTTTAAGCAGGCATGCAGATGCTTCATATGCTGTTCCCATATCGTCTCCAAGTAGTAAGCAGAGTAGTTGGGTTCTTGTTAAAGTCCAACTGCTTTCCAATTTGATGGACTTGGAACCCAAAATCCGTCTTCACCCCAACATCTTCTAACAGACAAATTGAAAGTTGGAATAATTACACTTAAAATAATTGAGATGTTCAGGTAATGTCTTTTAAGAGGCTGCTTTCTTCTACCAAAATGCCCATCCTATAGTACAATTTAAAGAACTTTGAGAAGCTCCATGTTACTTCGAAATTCCTCCACAAAAGTTTGGATAAAAGTTTCATTTTTGATACAGTGAAACACCGGGCCTTTACTTTTAGTAGCTTTTTGTCCTTCAGGTGAAAGAAGAGTGTTTTTTTAAACAAGGCTGAGCTCAGTTAACCTTCCTTCGGTTTGCAGTTTCAGTTCTGGAATCTAAATTAAGTATTAATTGCATTTTGGGGTTTGTCTGTTGAGCTTTGGGTTACATCTAATTTAAAATTGCTCATAGCAAAGGTATTTTCTTGGTGGACAAATGTATTTCAGAACTAACTGCTGTTTCATATGAGGCCAAATTAGGCATTTTCCATAAGGATCAGGTCATGCTTCAACCTGATCTAACTTTTATTACTAAGATTAGCTCCCTTTTTCACTGGAAATGTTATTATCCTCATTTTGTTTTAATCTCCCTCCTCATAAGGAGAACTGGCATAAAGTCAGTTAAATGATTTTAGGGCATGCTGTTTTAACTTTAATAGGTTTGCAGATTTTTGGCAGTCTGAAGGCTTATTCAAATTCAGAGCAGAAAAGGTATTAAGGGGCCTGAAAGAGCATATAATGGAGACCTTTGGAGGCTTAGAGGGAAAAAAAGAATCATTAGTGAGCGGCACATTCAGGTAGAGAGATTGTGACTTGAGCAGTTTTCCTGTAGGGGAGATTTGCAAGGTTCTCACTTGAACATCCCTATGCACACATGATGAATATGCATTGGCAGTTTCCTTTAGATGGCTTCTCTAGAAAATGCTACTCTTGACACTGCTTTATCATATCTTGGGATAGAGAGTGCCGTCTGGGGCCTCAGAAGAAAATTACTGTTTATTTCTATTCTGTTAAGTCATTCAGAAGATATTTAACCAGCCTCTGATTTCCAGAATTGGCGCTGTGATGTTGGAGTTTTATAAGGGAGAACTCTGCACGATTGTTTCCCCTCCTTAAACTCAATTCTCTCTCTCTTTTTCCCCTCTGCTTGCAATCAGTCTGGTATTCTAACAACTGGTGCTTTCTTTTCTAGTTCATAAACTTTTCTTGTTCATGTGGAACACAAAAAGCAGCACATGACAGTGTCTTCCCATCCACATTTTCAGTACATATGTATCTTTATTTGCCCCAAAGTATGGAAAGATAAGAGATCAATTTGCAAAGCTGCCAAGCTACTTTTCCTGTGCTGCATTTAACAGCATGTGAGCAGTGATGACGTAGGGAATGGCACCTCAAACAGCCATATTTGTTAAGGGCTTCCAATTATGCTGCTCTGACAGTTCATTCAGTCAGTCAGTCAGTCATTTATTCAGCTTATACATCCACCTATCTCAAATTCATGACTGGGCAGCTAATAACAGTTTAAAAAACACAATAAAAAACAACATAGCATTCAGCAGCTGAGGTACAAAAAAAGAACCTATAACAAGAAATCAGAATAACCGTCACACAAGCTTTGCCTTTCATCCAAATCCCCAAGCTAAAAGGGTATGAAAGGTATATTTGCTGATCTTCTGGAAGAAAACTGCAGGAAAAAACCAGAAATTTCAATGACTGACTTAAGGGAGTGCGAGAGAATAAGAAGATTAGTCATACTAAAAATTGCATTTGACATAATTTAATTTAATATTTAATACAGGAAAAAGTTCATATTTTATTATAGTATTGTTCTTACAACTAATTTATTTTAATGAAAATGGTATTATATATTATATATAAAAACTGACTGCTATCTCTAATTTCAGTATCCATGAGTTGCAATATGTAATATTTTAGCAACCTCTCATTTATTGGTTTGAAGTGATGCAAAGGGTGATCTTATACGTTATAAATGTATAGGATGCTGAGGTTTTCCAGAGGTTGCTTTGAATCCAGGAACTGAGACGAGGCCAAGGCTGCAGCTAATGGTAGACAGACTAGTCACATGTTGTGCAGAATATCAGAACTACAGAGGAAATAAAGTCACTGTTTTGGGTTCAGATTGTAGTAGCTCTAACAGGAGATGGGCAAATCCACTC
Organism: Azemiops feae; assembly: GCA_023970755.1. Taxonomy (NCBI): domain Eukaryota; kingdom Metazoa; phylum Chordata; class Lepidosauria; order Squamata; family Viperidae; genus Azemiops; species Azemiops feae. The sequence goes on from JALGBA010000136.1 coordinate 2,128,098, forward strand.
TGCTCTTAAAGCATAGGTCCAAGACTATGGAGATAGCTTAAGGAGATGTTCATTTTTTCCACGTAGAAAAAAAATGTATCTACAAATGTAGGCAGTCATATGTACCTGTGAATAAGTGACTGAGCTAGTGAATATTCCTAGGATATCACTTATTCTGAGGAGAGTGCAGAAACACAGGCAACAATTCCCATTTCTTTCTTTCTAGGATCATTCCCTGACTATTCTTCTGCCTTAGCTGACATCTTCCTGCCATGCAAACAGCTGTTTTGCAAAAACAGCTACAGTTAGGAATACTGCTGTTAGGTCAGAGGACTTGTCAAAGAGCACTGAACATTTGCATTTAGAAATTTGGAAACTTCAGGTTTGTTTGTTTTTAAAAAAATGCACATCAAGTATGAAATGCCAGTGTGTGTATGCATTCAATGGCTAAGGCATTCCAGGAAGTGTTAGAAGAAAAGAGATATTGAGATGGAAAGCAGGGTACATATGATTATGTCACATCAAGAAAAACTCACCAATGTGAATGGGGTAACATTGAGTTTCTGTCTGTCTATTTCTGTATCTCTAACTGTCAGCTATCAAATGAATCATAGAAACTAATTGTGTGGGCATTATATTGCAATTCTACTGACAACCACAAAAAGGTAAAATGATCTGCAAAAAAGGGGGACCATGATGGCCAACATAAAAGGTTGATTACATAACACAGTATCAAAAGCTGCTAAAGAACTGGGCATTCCATGCTATTCAGAGGGGTCCACAGAACATGGCTGAAAAAGAAATCAAGATGACGGCACATAAAAAAAGAAGCAGAACTTCAAATTTCACCATTGCAGCCTCATTTTGATTTTTTTTTTACCTACTCTTCAAAAGAAAATACTTTTTTTTAGAACAAGCAATGAAAAATCAACCATCACATTTTATAGCACTACTTTTATACTTGTATATTTTTATATAGCAACAGTTGTGGCATCGATCAGCTAGATAATTTTGCAAACTGATGTAAGACACAATTTAGCATGTTTTACCTGTTCCCCAAAAGAGTTGAGAGGGGAGGATGCTATAGGGGAAGCACATATTTTGTATTTTCTATAATTTCAGAAAGTGTGAAATGTAACTTGTCTTACAATTTGTTTTGAAGATTTTAGGGTATACATAAAGAGCTGGAAATATACATTTAATGATATTTTCTTGGCTTGGAAAGTATTTAAACATCTTAAACTGTGTTCTGTGACATGTTGTGTTACCCAATTCTCTTTGTAAGCCTAAGTACATCAAAAAAAAGGTCTCCTGGATCAGCTGCAGGTCCAAGTGTTCTACTATTTCTTCCCCCACAGTGGCTAATGGGATGCATTTGGGAAGCTCAGAAATCTGAGCTGAAAGGAAAGACCTCTATCTTCTCTGCAGTATTTCAGTTATGATTCAAGAAGCAGTAAACAGCCATCAATATTAGCAGCAATTGAGTGCCGGGTCATCTAGGAATCTGTCCAAATTCCTTTTAAAATCATCCAGATTGGCTGACACAACCAAAGTTCTAATAGTGAATCATCTGTGGTGTGAAAATGTTCTGTGTGGCTGGTCCTCCCGAGTATCTGCGTTTTCTTTTCATGGATGACCTTCTGCTAACTGCTTGATATATGTTGGAGGATGGGGTGGAATTGGCATCTACATTATACCACACACAGTTTATATACTTCTAGGACATTTTTATTTTATTTTCCTAGAACTTTTTTTTTGGCCTATTTTCTTCTTGTGTAAATAGAAAATGTCTTTTTAAGAAGATGCAACCAGAACTACACACAACAGGATGGTCTCAACATGCATTTGTAGAACACTACCGTGTTTCCCTGAAAGTTATGATCTTTGGGCCGCTTCTGTTGCTTGTGGCAGGAGGTCACGTGACGCATCGGGCCATTTCCGCTGCTCGCGTGCTTCAAGCTACTTCTGTTGCTTGCGATAGGAGGCCACGTGGTGCTTTGGGCCGTTTCCACTGCTCGTGCCTTTGGGCCACTGCTCGTGCCTTCGGGCCGCTGCTCGCGCACTTCGGGCCGCTTCTGTTGCTCATGGCAGGAGGCCGCTGCAGAAATGGCCCAAAGAGCCACGTATCATCCTGCTGTGAGCAGCAGACATGCCGCAAAGCACCATGCGGCCTCCTGCCATGAGTAGCAGTAACGGTGCAATATGCCACATGGCATCTGGCCGCAAGTGGCAGCAAGCGGCCTCAGAAGTCAAGCAGTGGCACGACAGGTGTTGGTGTGGGAGACCTGGCTGTGGTGGTCCTAAAGTAAGATGTTCTCTGAAATTAAGACCTAGTGCCTCTTTTGGAGGCAAAAAAAATATAAGACTGGGTTTTAATTTTGGGAAAATACGGTATTATTTTCCCATTCTATTTTCAATTTCATTCCAACTGCAAACATGTAATTTTTTGACCTTTATAGTAGCTGCATTCTGGATTGACATTTTCATCTGGCTGTCTACAGTATAGATTTTAAGTCGTCCACTCAGATCCCATTAATGTATAGGTACCAATCTTGGGAGGCAGTCCAGACAAGAAGCATGCCCATAAATACTAGCTCTACTTTATTGTAAGGTTACATGAACATAACCTTGCAGGTCTGATAGTACATCACTCCCCCTTCCTCTTTACAGTCCAAGAAAATAGGCAGTGTCCCTTCTAGTTGTGGAATTCTGGGAGTCGAAGTCCACAAAACTTAAGGTTGCTGAGATGGAAAAACACTGACTGATTTACTCTATGTTTGTTGAGGGCTCTGTCAAAGGACTTTTTAAAAATCTAAGCATAACATCTCTGTTAGGTTACTCTTGTTTATATGGTTGACACTCAAAGGAAAGTCTAAAAAGTTAGAGAGGCAAGGTATTTTCATTAAGCTTTTCATTGTTAGGAAATGTGTTCTTTTAAAAATCAAATTAAACTTTTAAAAGGGGAGTATCTAGTCAGATGAAAGCATGCAGAAATACCCCACCAAAGTCCTATGAGGCTCTCCGCAATTTACAGAAATAAGCCACCATTAAAATATGTTTTATTAACTTAGAAAATAAAATAATCAAAATTGGAGCATGATGCCTCAAACATCTTCCGGAACAGCCATTTTTCAGTTGTTTCTGGAAAGAAGTTAAAGCAGGAGTTCACCTTCTGTTGTGAACTCAGTCAGTTTGTGATCAGTCAGTTTGATTTTGAAATAAAATTTAGGCACTATTAGGTTTAAGTTCAATGGTCTCTGATTAGCTGTTCCAGGACTCTAATAATTTAGGACAGAGGTCCCCAACCTTTTGGGCACCAGGGACCAGTTAGGTGGAGAGAGGTTTTTCCATGGACTAGAGGGGGCGTGGCTTTGTGTGCTACCTGCATCCTGTGGATGCGGTTTTCCTTGTTTGTGCGGACCAGTTGCTGGCATGCCGTGACCTGGTACTGGTCCACGGACTGGGGGGGTTGGGGACTCCTGATTTAGGATATCTAGAAACCTTAGTCTTATTGCCATGTTTTCCCCTGAGCCTGACTGAAATTGTCCATTCCTATTAGAATATTTATTTTCCATATGCTTCTCTAAGTTAGTGTTCCATTTGTAAGTCAGCTTTAATTTCTTGGTTGGGGTTGGGAGGGCATAGTATGACCACAAAAGTAATTTGGAGAAATTAACATGGCTACCCCTAGAGATTCAGTGGAATAGTTTGCTCCATTTATGAAGCTAAAACAGGGCAAATCTATGAAGCATTCCCATCCTGTTATTTCATTTCAAAAGAACATGGCATTCCCAAAGAAATCCTTCTGCATATCACCCTTTGACTTTCTGGGCCATAATTATAGCTTCACCCTTGGAATCTTGTTTCTTGACTGGCTTCTCATTTGTTAGATTATGTTCAAGTAGAGCCTGTTCTTTGAACAGGGCTGGCTGTTTCAAAACATGATCCCATACTAATACTCTAACCCACTTCTCTTAGCACTATTGTCTCAATCCACAGATTAATACTACTCAGTTCTATCTAATTGGTATGCTACTGGCATTTCTTTGAGAAAGCTACCTGGTGTGACATCCTTCTACAATGGGATTTAATCCTCCTTGACTGCTAAGGTATTACGATTGGAGTAGATGCAATTGTTTCATCCTTGGAGGCCTCTTTTCTAACCTCTTTTACTCTCTCAGCTTCTCCAATTCAGCCTTGAATGAACTTGCTTCTTGAAAACCATGAACTCAATGAACGAATCATAGATCCATGACTTCAATCTTGCAGGGAGATAAATATACATAGAATGTTTGGTGCAATAGACTGAATAACCCCTAAAACTCTCCAACTGTATATCTAGTTTACTAGTTTTTATTTAGATATTGGAATTTTGTAAAGTAGTGGGTGAGAAAAATTCAAATGTCCTGGCTTTTTTGCCCTGCTGACAATCTCGCAAGGGTGCTTAAATTACATGTCTATTTATAAAGAGGTCTTGAAGAAATTTCAAACGCCAAAGAAATCATTGTTTCTGCTTCACTGATTTGAACTATACATTTGGCCAGTTCTTAGAAATAATAATAATAATAATAATAATAATAATAATAATAATAATAAAAAAAAAAAAAATCATGACTGGGTTTTTGGCCCCATGGATCAATAGGAGGATAGAAACCATAAGAATCAACTTGCCCAGTGGTCCATCTTTTCCAACAAAAAAAATAAATATTTGAAGAATACAAAGTGGTTGGTGATTCTTGGCTTCTTTGCCCCACCTCATACCCCATGGAAAAAGCTTTGTACACTCAAAGGGGTGTGGGAATCTTCACTGAGACTACTGTTCCTTTGTAGTCTTTCTTGAAAAGTGACTTGACAATGAAGCTTCATGTGGTCCATTTAGAAGTGTAGGGAGCATTCAGGAGATTTTTTGCTCTTTAAAATAAAAACAGAGATGAACCCATTTTCAGAAGTACTCTCCCTCAAACCAGAATTTTGTGGAGCTCTTGATGCTCTCTGATGATGTTACCTAGGTTTTTTTTTGGGGGGGGGAATTCCCAGCTAGGCAGGAAAGAGGGTCCAAGCAGGGAACCAACCTTGAATCCTTGCACAACCAAAGAGGTATAAGTCTGAGCCCTGCTAAGTTCCATAAAATATTATCTGGTTGTTATCTGGGAAGGCAAGTAATCTGGGAAGATTCTTTTAATATAGGTAGAACACAATAAAGTTGCTGCCTGGATCTTTCACAAGTACTTCAACCCTGAGCTACAGATATTTTCTAATGAAACCATTTTTTACTGAATATTTAATTAAATATCCAGGCATAAAACTGGTAGAACATGGTGAAAATCATCTTAATGTAGCATCTCTTAGTAAATTGGTTACACATTGAAGACTATTTCCCTTATTCTGCACCAAGTACTTTAAATTCTTAAATGTACTTTTTGTTCAATCCCATATAATTTTAAGAGTCCTTCAAATTGTGTGGCTTTAGAAGAGAACCTATGCAATTTCTGAACTTCTGCAACTGTCACAAATGCAAAAGCAACTATGAAGCTCAAATCTTGCCTAAGCATGCAATTGTAATCTTCGTATGCACTTCCCTTGGAAGTAGCTCCATGCATAAAAATTAACCTACATTTCCCCACCAATTTTTATTCAGTTGAAAAGAAAATGAATGGGCCCTTGAAATTTATTTAAGAAAGAGAAGTAAATAAACAGGTTAAGTAAGGGACTTTATGCCTGAGGTGGCCAAGACTTGAGAGTGAACATTGCATTGCACTGGCATATCCGGCTCCCCACACTCCCATCTATGTTTTTTGAAGAGAAATCCTGGATACCAGGATTGCTTCACTTTCATGAAGGCTTAAGCAACACATCTCCCACAAGTGCCTTACAAAACAACCATCGCCATCCTAAGGGTTAAGTAGATGCTACCTTGGGAGACCTCATTGCCTTGACCAGCTCTTATAAGAGTGATTCTGGCTTTGTGTAAGGTGATGTCTTATGCCAGGAAGCATTTCTGAAAATGGCCATCACCAATGGTGATCATAATGGCTTTGTAGTCATGGCAAGCAAAATTTTTACTTTGTTTGGATTAGAGCTAGTTTTCAATTACTTGGAGAAGAAACAGGCTACAACTAGAAAGCAATTAGTGCCACAACAAGGTTACTGAAAGCCTGGTATCCCACATTATGCTTTTATTGAGTAAGAACTGCAAGATTACAGAGGCAGAAACAAAAACAAATCAAATGGATAAGAAAAAAAATCCACACCTTTAAAGGGTAAGAAAATACATTTATTAAACTTCATGACAGTATTTCTGGCCAATATTCTTAATACATGCATATTATAGGGATAAGCACTGTCTGGCTATAGGGCAGCATATTAGCTTCATACTCATTCCAAATTTAGTGCATTAGTGCTACATTACTTGTATAGTTTAATGTTCCCTCCTCTTTTCCTCCTTGTTTATCCTTAAAGTTATCACTCACTTGATGGGTCTGCTTGGATAGCTTCACTAGCAATCATATAGCTGTTGTTTTGCTCATAATGATGTCTACACAACACTGGCCTCAGTCCATTGATATGTTGCACACATCTACTCAGAGAGTTTAGCACAGCAAACACAGGAAATGGGAAAGTCCTATCAACCCCCTTTGGTTTTAAGATGCATTGCTTTAATACAGAGTTGGATGCAACTCATATTCATGTATTTAAGCTTGTCTTAAAGACTTAACAGGAATTTTCCTAAACTGCAAAGGGATCATGTCTTTCGGTACAGCAATAAACCATTAATCTGTGAGTGAACAAGGTGAAATGGAAAAGAATTTGAGAAATGCAGTTTTGCCAGTTAAATATGTACAGTAGAATAAGAAGAGTAGAATGGTTTACATACATTTTAAGGTTTGCTTAAGATACCTGAACTGTCTGGCATCAAAGGGCCAGAATTAGTAGCCCATTTTCTACAGACTAGAAGCGAAAAGAAATAAAACTGCTGGAGGAGGAAAATAACAAAAAAGTTAAGCAACATTGAGTCTTCCAGTTGATTCAATATTACAATGATTATTTAATATTTCAATAAGCACTGAGATTACCTTCACATTTATTATGTATTATATGTTTAATATGCTGCAAGATTTTGAATAAAAACATTCAGAATTTATTGAGCTATAAAACAATTATATATTATACAAGCATTATTTCTTTATCTACAGTTAACTTCTGAAGAATGTTCCCCAACCCCACCCCACATTTTAGCACTCACCCAATATAGTTCCCCCTCTACATGTACTTCCTGTCTCTGTTTTATCTCACTGCGGGAGATTTCACATTCACAATGAAGGCCCTCAATGAAGACCATATGACTTCATGGAAAAGCGGCAAGAAATGACAAAATCTATGAATGCTATCATAGAATAAACAATCCATTCACCTGGACACCAAAACTGGTACCAGGTGGTAGTTTGCAAACATTCAACCAACCATTCCACAATGACAGATCTGCTGACCAACAAAATCCTTCTGATCTGGAAAAGAAGCGTGTACCATTTGTAGCGGCTCACTCAGTTCATAGAAAGCACAGAACTGTTCAACATCACCCCTGTGAACAGGGAGTTCACTCTAACTGATCACATGATGCTTCTTTGCACGTGCACAACACGTGCTGTTCATTTAACTGAGATTTCATGATTCTAAAGCTGCTGTTGTAAATGCTCCAGGAATCTTTTTTAAAACCTCTACATCTGAACATGCCAATGATTTGGAGTCCAGTTAACCTGAAGCCTCAGTTCAAATATAGAGCATAAAAACACAAAAGATGCCATGGGGAATAGTTTATTGAACTCCATGGGCACAGCCAGAATCATCGAGTGTTCATGATTATGAAGGGCTTGAAGCAAAATATCTATCAACATCCCTCTAGCCTTACTGAGATTAATGGACATTGTATAGAAGAATACTTTTGAGAAAGACCAAAACTTTCAAAAAGCCACTTTCTAATAGAAGTCAGGTGCCTTTTTTTCTGTTTTATCTTTTCTTTTTCAAGAAAAATCTGTGAGCAAACAGCTTGCAAACGTATTTGGATATGGCTGTATGGCAGTTTCCACATCTTTAATTTAGCACTTGGGTGATCATCTTAACTTACGCAAATCATCAGAGAGAAAGGCAGGCAATTCTTTTCCTCCAGATATGCCATCCCAGTTAGAGAATACCTATAGGTTTGCTGTGTAAACTGACACTTTATGCTGTGCCATTTGCTCCATCTTTACTGGCCCATCTAACTGATTGTCAGGGCCAGGAGTGGAATGAACTGTCCTTGAAAGTTAACATCAAGCATCAGAGTAAAATCCTCTTTGAAAACTTTTGATGATGCATGCTACAACATAATAATGGGCACTCAAATCCAAGATATAAATGCACATTGGTGTAGTAGTCCCTGCTTAATTAGTAAGGGCAGCCCAATGGTTTTATGTACAATATATTTATTTAAAGGCTAACTCTACCAGTCTATTCTACCTCCAAAGCATGGAACCAATGTACAGCAGAACACTCCCCAGCAAATCTGTGTCTTCACATGAATAAGAAAATCCTCTTTTGCAAAGATTAGTGTAGCTTACTCTTTCTGATAAATCACTTTTATGAGGTATATCAAGGGATAACTAAAAATGTATACCCATTCTTCCAAAATGCAAATCCAAATTTAAAAAAAGAGACAGAAGTCCAACTAACACAAAATTCACAGTCCTTTCCCTCATATGTCAACACATAACAACAAACATATAATGAATTAAATGTAATTATGCCCTTCAAAAAATAAATCCTTTTAAAAACAACAAAATAACTCCCCTCCCGCCCACACGAAATACATGACTCAATGCTGAATTTTAAAAAAATAAACTTACTCAAAACAAAAATATGTTGAAATATATCTCCCTTCCCAAACTCTGACATTTTAGATATAAGGATCTCAAAATCTCTCTGAAAACGTAAGAATTTCAATTATGTCCTTTATGAGGTATAATATGGATAGTGTTCTTTATATAGATTTGTGTTTGATTTTCCAACACACTTCTCAGAAACAAGAGAACAAACTGGGCTTATAGCTAAATAATAAAGGAAAACACCATGCAAATTAAGGCGATGTGTGTAGTGCAGAGTCTAGCACCTGAAATTCTAGATATGTTTACAAAATTATAAACTGGAGGGATATAAATAAATGGAGGTTCCCTTGGCTTTTCCCTTCTCTTTTCTAAGATATCAAGCTTTAAATACCATATAGAGCAACCCTTTCCAGCCTAATAGATTTCAACACCCAGAATTCTTAACAACTAACATGTTAACCAGGGAATTCTGAGTGTCGAAGAAAGGTGCCCTGATTGGGAAAGGTATTTATGGAAAACATTTACAAATCTGGGAACTTTTGCGCATTTCAGATATGTTGGGCTGGATCATTCTCTTGAAAAGGGGCAATTACCCACAGAGATGCTTTCTTTCCAAGACACCAGCTTTACACTAAAGACATACACATATTAATCTCTTACTGCCCGGATACATACATTCATTTCATCACACATTTTATTAAAGAACTGTATTGAAAATATGCAGCGCTTAGCAGGATCTAATTCCGTCAAACTCTGGAAAGCTGCAAAAATAATTTAATAAAATGAAGGCCACTGTGTTAATTGTAAAAGCAACACTCCCATCTTTGGACTGGAAACATTTGTTGTTACTATCAATGCAGATACCTCAACTGCTATTTCTGAAAACGGAGATTTCAAAAGGCTTACAAAAATGTAATAGTTGAGGGCAAATACTATTAACATCTTTTTAAAGATGATAAATATGGAAACCGAATAGGAGAATCAAAGCATTAAATAAAAGCCCCATACATTAAAGGCACACTCTAAATTTGACCATTTTCTGAAAACTCAAGATTAAATCAAACTTCCATCCATTTTTAATCATTTAACTTAAAATGACTATCCAAATATGGTAAACCTGAATATAGATAAGGTGAAGATAACCTGGAAAAAATGGGTTATCTGCACAGGAAATGTTAAATTGCTAATTACAAAAGCTAAATTGGTTAATTACCTCAAAGAAGTAGTACACTCTTAAGTGCAAAGATTTGTTGTAAAACTAGTCCACCTGACAGTATCCAAAAGAACTAAATTGTTTGGTAGTATTTTATAGAGGAATTTCAATATCAGCTCACGAAAGCACAATTTGCTCCCTAGTTTCTCCCTGTAAAAGTTTCCAGGGAAATTCAGAGTTGGAGGCAACTGAATATTGTAGTTGGCCATTCCCCAAAGCAAATGGTTTTCCCCAGAGATGATGAAGAGAAGCTGCTGAAGGCTGATTCCAAAATAGTATTTATGCAGCCTATGATTTTGGAAGACTGTTGCAACATAAGAGTGTGGATGACATGGGGAAAACATTCTGCTCTCTCCACAGTTTCTGGCATGGTATATCTTTCTTCACTGCCCTCTTTCCCAGTAATTTCCCTTTCCTTATGCCCCTCTCAGAAATCACCAAAGTCCCACTATGACACATGCTAATCCCTATCTTCCCAGGGCCTTTTCTCCCTTCTCTCAGTCACTGCTGCCACCAGTGGGCATATCCCACTGACGTATCTAGCACCATCCTTTTCTTTCTCCCATGACATGGGTCACAAATCACATAAAATGAGCTGCCCTACCTATAGAGTGTATGCAACATTTTGCACATCTCTGGCCCAGTCTCATTCATCAATCTTTTCTGAAAGAGACATAGATGGGGCATTGGGGTCCTCTGTATTCCTAAAACCAAGTATTCAGTAGGACATCTAGATCCACAGAATCCACATGAGCGCTAGAAAGTGGGATGTCAGGAAGGCAGTTTGTAATCTATCCGGTTTAAGGTGAGGACATAGCACACGCTGTATTTTTTTTTAAGTATGGAAAAATAAAATTTATTAAAAAAATATGCTAGAAGTCCAACATTTATCTATACCTGACTAAGCTTTAAAATCAGTGTTACACTTGTGTTGTATCCTGAGTCAAAATTATTGTATATACATGCATACAGCAGGCTCATAAACATAACACTGCAAGCTTTGATTGGCAAGCAATCTAAATTGGCTCTACTGGAATTAAAAGGGAACAAACTGCCTTACACTACAACTCTCCAAAGCAGCTGGAAATCTAATGCCACAAAACCATCAGCAGCACTTGTGTAGTGTTGGATGCTGTAGTGTTTCCCTGTGATCTTGTAGTGTTTTGGTGACTGGGACTTTCAGTGTCTGGCTGGAACTTGTAGTGTATGGGTCCTGCAGTGTTTCACTCCTGTAACCTCCATCTGCTGTATGTTTAGCAATAAGATCCTGTAACAAAGATTGACCTAAATATACTTTCTTAAAATTTAAACATATTCTTGATTAGACAACAGGGTCCCAATCCTGAACACACCTGCATATATATGTATCCCTTTGAGGCTTAATAGGCATTTTGATACCTGCAGAAATAACGTTTGCTTCTATTTGCTTATGTTTCCCCTGGCATACTCAGAGTAGGAAGTCATAAATATAGTCACAAATAAAAAACATTGAACCCGACTGACAGCATTCAGCCAGGGCGGGGTAAAAGGAAGACTGTTGAAAGGTAATTGCAGACTGGTTGCTGCTCTTTGGTTTTAGAACTACCTTCCCCGAGACACTGTGAATTAGCATCTCTACCAGTTATAAAATGTCCACTGTAACTTTGAGCTTTACCAAAATAAAATAATAAACGCTCTGGGATAGTACTTCCAAAACTGTTAACAACCAGTTCCAAGCAAACAGCTATTTCCAGGGCAACCGTGCCTTACTCATTTGATTTGGTGTGAAATAAGTTAGCAAAAGACCATCCTGAGTTAATAGCTTTGGGAGAATCGTCATCCTCATCTTTAGGAGGAATCAAAAACTGCCGAGAATTAATTGAACAAGGGCTCCCAAATGAGACATTTTCTGTGGATTCTGGAGAATCTGGACAGCCTGTATTCCAGGACAATGCATTCACTTGTGGTCTATAGCCTGCACCCTTGTCTGAGTCCTCTTCCGTCGTTGATGTTTCCTCCAACTGTTTGAAATTATTAACTGCAAGTTGCATTTGTGGTTTATAGCCTGCTGAAACCACACAGTCAGCTTCTAATTCTTCATTTGGTTTAACTGGAGCTGGATACATTGACTGGACATCAATATAAACAACCTGGGAAGACGCTGCAGATTCATCCTCTGGTGGATTAGATATGACTTCCTCAATGATTGGTGGACAATAGGAAACCACAACGTGGCTCCCTGATTCAGACTCCAAGCCATCTTCAGGAGGGTCTTCCATAACAGGTGATATAATGGCCGTGTCTTCAATCTTCAGACTCTGGGACTGGGACTGAATTACTTCGATGTTGTTGGGAGTACATGGGTTCATCTCCAAAGTTTTAGAATTAGAGTTCCCCTATAATCAGAAAATAAAATAAGCTTAGTATACTCAGTACTTGCAAACGTAAATAAACTGCATTATTTTGGACGGGAAAGAAAATTACATCTCTTTTCTTTTTATTGCTGATTTGTCTTTCTTTCTTTTTCTTTTCTTTTTTAAATGAACTGTTTATTCTTACATGAATATTTTATTTTAGCTTTAGGTGCTGGACAGTGATTCTAAAAATGTTCCAGATTTTTATGCAATGCTAAATATTGCAAATTTCACATCATCTTCCATCAAGCCTGGGATTTTATTTTGCTGCAAGCCAGCTAACTGGTCAATAGTAGAAGACTGATTTACACAATAATAGCCAAAGCAATGACATGCTATTTAATTAAGAATGCTGCTCAAACTTTCACAAACTTGGGCATTCACTGCAAATAAGATCTATTTATCATATATATTCATGGACAAGCCAAGAATTTTAGGCACATAATACAATCCCAAAACTGGGTTTGCCTTATCCATGGATGGGCCTATCCACAAGTATATATGGTAATACTCTTTTAAAATACCCTTATATATCTTAGATGTCGGTTGTGAAAATTTAAAATGGAATTTGATGTGGAAAATAACATCTATTTATACAAAACGGGGGAAAAATGAAGTTCTTCAGGATATATTGAAAAAGCATGCAAAAATTTCAAGGACCTACTGATAGCAAATTTTATGATATTTTAGCTAAAAATCTGAGGGCCAGTTTATATTACTACTTGATCAAAACCTGTGCATTTCATCTAAGCATTTAGTGGACTGAAAAAAGCCATTGATAATTAGAGGTTTTAAAAATTAACTAAACATTTATTGTCATTCCATAGCTATCTGCTAGAAGCCACAATGATATGACATACATCAGTATTTTTCAGCCCCAGCAATTTTAAGATTTATGGTCTTCAGCTGCTGGGCAATCCTGGTAGTTGAAGTCCATACATTTTAAAATTGTGAAGTTGAGAAACACTTGAAGTTATTATGAAAATATGCAAGCTACATTATGTCTGTCACTTTTGTCATGATTGTCCCTTGCCCCCCTATGGATGCCCCAAAATCCTGAAATTACTCCTGCCACCAACTCATTTCTTCAAGAGCTGAAGACACGTTTTTCAGTCCTTGCATTCATGCTCAATCTTAAGTGAAGAAACACAACATCCTTTCACTCTGAAAGTGAAACATTTTCTCTATCTTGCCCTTCCCCAACCTCATCCCATCCATCAGCATTCTTATGATATTATTTGAATGGAAAAATGGAACAGATTACCTCTGAATCTCTTGGGAAATCCAAAGCTTTGGAGTGTTCTGGGTTTGGAATGTCAGGATAGAAGACCTCTTTAATCCTTTTGAAATAAGGGAAGCAATGTTAATTTATGAATTGCCATCAAACCTCCTGAAATATTTATTTTCAATATCAAAATGAGACACATTTTCCTCCTCCTGTTTTTTCTCCCAAAATCCATCACTCATTAAAAATTTATGTGGGGCTGGGAGGAACTCAAAAGTTCTCAAAGATGGGTCTTGAGCAATGGACATTTATAGAGATTTTTGAAGGATCCTTGGCGTTCCTTAAGCTTGGTTGTTTTCTTGCAGATGTTTCATTACCCAAACTAGGTAATTTCATCAGTGCAGCACTGATGATGTTACCTAGTGTGCGTAATAAAACATCTGCAAGAAAACAACCAAGTTCAGAAAGCACCAAAGACCTCTCATTTCAATCCTGGGCTAGAAACAGTCTTCTTTATTGATAAGAGAGTTTTGTTTCTTCATATTCTTAAACCCTACAAGAAGCTTTGAATGAACTTCAGGAGTCATTCCTCTTCCAAAAGAATACCTAGAGGGGTTTATTTTAGCATCAACCAACTGGCAATTCTGAGTCTGGCTATATCAGTATCCTCAACAAAGCTGCCACACAAATTCCAGTGGCATCTCCCAAAATCTTGCCCAGTGAAATGCAATTCTTGGAGCACAGGAGATTTAGCGTGTGCCTATTATCAATAAATCTTCACCTATATGGAACATAAAGTTTATATCGCATCTGGAGTGTATCTAATAGCTTAATGCAAGAACATAAGCCAGAATCTGTTTCTCTTTGTAGAAGAAAAACAAAATTAAGATGGCTGAATGCCAAAGTTACCATTCTCTCTTCCTGTAGCAGAGGATCCCGGTTACAACGGCCAACACAAGAACCACAGACACTGGGATAATTATGGCAATGATCAATCCCAAAGCTGAAAAGTATAAGAGAGAAAAGTTAGTAAGAAAGCAATATTTCAGTCAGCAATTTCCCTCAAGCCTATGGAACAATTTCCTAGAGTGTCTTTTGACATTAAGTCAAATTCTCAGAAAATAACCAATGTTGCTTTAAACAGTTTAATAGAAATGGAAGTAATTGATTGGAAATGGCAAATTTCCCTCTTGCTGTTTATGCACAGAGAAAGAGCTAAAATATTCTATTCATTATTGGTATTTTTGAGGGACAATTCTATAATTTAAATTACCTAATTAAATAACAGAATAACAGAATAAGTCAAGACAACAACAGCAACAACAAAACATATGCAGGAGTATCACAAGCATCCATAAAATATTTCCTTTCTTCATTTACATTTCATATTCCTAACAAAAGAAATGGTAGAATCGATGACACTAAGCAAAAAGATTATTGACAAAGCTGTGATACAATTTCAAAAAATATACAAGCTAGCTTTATGCTTGATGAACCTCTTGTAAATATATTGGAAAGAGTATTTTTATTTTTTCTGTTAATTCACGTCACACATTCTGACCTCAGTTTGATTCATTGAATTGGACTAATGAACAGTACCATCTCTTTCTCTTATTTTAGCTTCCTATTTATAAGGATCTGTCTTTAACAACCATTCTTCTCTCTTTCCATAGATAACTTTAAATATATGAAAAATGCCCCTACCCATTATTCTGGATTCTATAGTCTTTTTTCACTTCACTTCACTTCCCCCGCAACCCTAAAGATGTTTTCATACTAAGGTAAAGGTAAAGGTTTCCCCGGTCCAGTCATTTCTGACTCTAGGGGGTGATGCTCATCTCCATTTCCTAACCCATGTGGCCGGCCTGAATATATGCCAAGGCACACGGAGCACTGTTATCTTCCCACTGAAGTGGTACCTATTTTTCTAGTTGCATTTGCAAGCTTTTGAACTGCTAGGTTGGCAGTAACTGGGCAAGAACAGGAGCTCACCCTGTCATGTATTGCTTGGGTCTCGAACTGCCAACCTTCTAATCGACAACCCAGCTTCTTAACTGCTAGGCCACTGCATCCTCTCTGTTTTTATACTACTGAGCCACATTCCATGGTTCCCTTTCCCCTTTTTATTTATTTATAGATTTAGATCCTGCCTCTAATTGTGGTGCTCACACTTTTGCATTTAATCCTCACAACCACCATTCTGAGATTAATGGGCTGAAAGGAAATGAACCGCCCCAAGTCATCTAGTGAACTTTCATAGCTGAAGCTAAACTTGAACCTGGGCCTTCCCAACCTTAGTTCAACCCCTGAACCACTACACCACATAGGCCACTCCAATTGAGTCAGCCAGCATTTCCTCCGCTTGCAGCAATTAATGTTGTAGCCAGCCTGCATCCCCACCTCCATTTTTTTCATATAAAAAAAAGGGTAAAAAAGTAAATGGCTATGATGTGAGTCCATAGCAACTCCCCTATCCCTACACTGAGGAGAGCCAGAAAGCAATAAGTGGCAAGGCACCAGGCTATTTTTTTTTTTTGTTGAAGACAGCAGAACAAATTCTAGGAAACAGGAGGTGGAACAAAGTGTGTACTCCTCCTGGTGAGGAACCAGCCAACCCAATAACAGAAGAGAAAATCTAACAGAACTGCCACTTTCTGATGGTAATGGCTCCTTTCTGAAGACCTCCAGAAAACAACCTTACAAACTTTGTAACAACTTAGTTATACATTACAAGATCCCTGGAATTTTAACAAATATCATAAGTAACTGTGGTGAACAATATTAATGATATGATTCCCTTTGACAAACATTGAACCTCAGTCTGATGCTTGCTAAGGACTACACACCATTAACCCATTTGTTCTAACAACTCATGACAATGCCTAAGTGCAGAATAAACATCCAATTGTCTCATTACTTACCATTTTCCTTTGTAACCACATACAAGGCTTTACGAGGTCCATATCCTGCAGCTGTATAGGCTCTAAAAGTCAGATGGTAACCGGTTTTCCCTTGAAGGCCTGATACCGTCATCGAATCTTTATTTAGATCAGTAATGTTCATTTCTGTGTGTCATGATTGCAAGAAAAAAGGGGGAGAAGAAAAAGAATTAGGAAATAAAACAACAGAAAGCACGTTTATAAGATGGGTGACCATCAATATTTTATAAATAAATGTGTAAATATGAGATCCTTGGTACTCTCTGAACTTGGTTGCTTTCTTGTAGATAAGAGGTGGGGAACTATGGCTCTTTTATGACTTGTGGACTTCAACTCCCAGAATTCCTAAGCCAACATGGCTGGCTCAGGAATTCTGGGAGTTGAAATCCCCAAGTTATAAAAGGGCCATAGTTCCCCACTCCTGTTGTAGATATTTAATTACCCAACTAGGTAGCATCATCACATCGTAACTATCAATCACCATTATCATGTACTGATGATGTTAGCTAGTTTGATAATGAACAGTCTACAAGAAAACTATCAAGTTCAGAGAACACCAATGACTCCACAGTTCAACTCTGAACTACAATAATCTCTTCCATAAATACATAAATGACACCTGTAAAATTATAGTAAATATTGGAGCCTAATTATGGGTCACACAAAACACAAATTCAACTGAATTCAACTGGAAGTTTTGTCTAGACTTGTTTTCAAATCCTGGGACTCCTGAAAAAGAATCACTGATTCTTTTGTGAACCCTCTTTTCCATATTAACTGCATATCAAGCTGCATCCACATAGTTTATGCACACATAATACAAAAACAATCTTTAAGGAATCATGCATAATCACATCAAGGTTTGCTTGCCTTTTCCTGAAGACATTAGTAGCATGACAGAGAATGCAAAGAAAGGGCAAAAAATGAAAGCTGAGCAAATGAAATGATCTGATTTGGGAATTCGTAGAAATATAATGTCTCAGGAGAATCACCTTTTAAATCATATATTTGATAAAGTAGAATAATTCTTCCACCAACACTGATGGGTTAATATATAATATAAATTTAGAATATAAATTGAGAGCAAACCTTTTTCCTCACTAACACTGAAGATGTTACATAGTAATGAAACGTCTTCCAAGAAAACCACCAAGTTTGGAGAGCACCAAGGACCCTTCCAATCATATATTCCAAAATCTTCAGCCTTGGTTTTCAACCCTTTCTTCCTCATCGGTTAGCATTTTACAACCAATCAGGATGTTCTATTTTCAACAGACTGTTTTGAAATATGTTCCTGTAAGGCTTTTGACTATAATGATTTCTAACACTTCTGCCAACTTTGCAGTTTCCTGCAAACCCGTTATTTCCATTCAAATGTGGAAAAGCAAGCAGTCCACAATAAAAAATAAACGCATTATCATTAGAACATAAAATTCTCCTGGTTAATTTTAGGACAAAAATATTCAGAAAATAATGAAAGAATGGTGAAAGGTCCCTTAGCATTATTAATTAAACTTGTGAAGATTTCTGCTTCATAAATTTAATTAATAATGCTAAGGGGGTCTTTTTTGCTTAATTGAGTATGAATGCAGAAACTATATTACTTGGAGGAAGCTAAACCCCTACTATCCAGTCATTGCAACAGATTGCGGATGTGATACCATAGACAGTGCAGATCATAAGGCTACTCCTTCCGTTTTCCTATCTATGGCATAACCATGTTCCAGTAATCATGTTTTAATGCTATCTCATGGCTTCAAGATGGCCGAATCCTATATTTGTCTAACCCTATCACATCACATGGAAAGGAGACCAATATGGTTGTTTTTCCCATCAGCTGGAGTAAATAAGTAAGGGAAACAAAACCAGGGAAATCCATCCATCACTTTCCTAAATTCACCCCACATTACAACTGTAAGGAAAGCACTATGGGACAGTTTTGTCCTTAAGCAGAATCCTTAAGCAGCTTGTGGAATTTTGGGTTTCTCTGACTTTTGGGATAAGAAGCCCAGGATAAAAGTCAACTTAGCCAATGGAAGTATTGTCCCTCATCCAATTTCCTGGGCATCATATATTGTAGCATAGCATGCTATGCTATGCCAATATCATCATAGATGAAATGTTCTCCTTGGTGAATACAATACTGAAATGTGGACTATCCTATTCTTCAACATCTAGCATTGACAAGAAGCCTGTATCAATAGGATTGATTGAGGATCCATTGGCAGGACCCATTTTTTCATAACCATAATCATTTCAGAGTTCAATGGGGTCAGTTTCCAATTGATCTCTTGTTCTGATAACAGCTATATCAATATATAGTTGCAGCTATTATTATACCAGTTGCATAATACACAGGAGATTGCTGCAGATGAATGTCTGAGGAACTAATGTTTAGGCATATATTTGAAGAAAACTCTCAATTACTCTAGATCAGAGGTGTCAAACTGCTGGCCCGCAGGCCGGACGCGTCACCAGGAAACCGTGCCCACTCCATTGCCAGCAATGGAGAAAAAGCTCCGAGATGTCGCGCGACGTCACATGATGTTGCGAGTTTGACATGTCTGGTCTAGATCATAGAAGACAGCACCCACTTTGGGATGCCTTGAAACAAAACTTTCAAAGTAATGCCTCTGATATAACAGGATACAGAAAGTAAGGGGTCCTGCAACATGAAGACACCTTTGTGAGGCAGCTTGGACAATTTCTTGAATGGACTGGCAATTTATGAGGAAGGGTTCTTTTGTGTCAAGAAGAGGGATCTGCAGAGCAATACAGTTCATCTGAACCACACATCGTTCTATGAAAAGAACCTGACACAGACTGGAATCTGCTTCCTGTACTTGTTGACAAATGATCCTTAGGGTTATTTGCTCCTATGCAATATTTAATTTGCAAGCTAAGACCAACTGCCTTTGTAACACAGGAATTGATTGCAAGATCTACTAGTGATAATTGATTGAGTCAAGACGATACAAAACTGGGCCTTTGGGTATTTTAATCACCAATGCTTATAGCTGATGGATTATATATCTGATGATGAATATCTGAGAGGAATATTTTACCCCAAAGATAAGTATTTGGTCAATAACCTTATTATAGTAGGAAATTAACTTTGTTTTAAAAAATAAAGGGTACTCAAATTGCAATAGGGAATCTATTTTATTAGTCTTAGTCAATAAGCAATTCCTACTCTTATTATAATAGGAAATTATTTTAAATTCATATATATCCTGTCACAATCTAAACAACTCTTATTTATATTCTCAATAAAGAGTATAAACTTGTTTCCCACAAGTTTCTTTTTACCCACTCATTCCTTTCAACTTTCTACAAATGCAAGCAAAGAAGAGAAGGAATCTGTATTCCATTAATACAGTTGCCTAGTAAATCTTGCAAACTTTTCTACCTTCAGTGTGGCGAACCACTGTCTTTTTCAATAAGCATGTTCAGTTGATCTTGCAGAATTATTTCTGGATGCAAAGTTCTCTCATCCAGGAAGACCATATTGTTTGTCTTCCAAAATAATCTCTGAATGCAACATAATGTCTCATTCAGCAAGCTCATCTAGTATATCTTGTAAAATTATCTGAGTGCGTTGTAGTACTGTCTCATCCAGAAGAAATATCTGGCAGATTTTGCAAAATAACACCTGAGAACACAGTTGTGTTATTGTACTCAACATAAATGCTTAATAAGTCCTGAAAAATTATAGCATTGTCCCATTCTGTAGATTCACACAGTAAATCTTAGGGAAAAAATGTTTTCCAGTTAATTCTAAGTGTCACTTTAATCTGCTAGCACGCTTAAATAAATGTAGAGGGGAAAATAAACCACACTGAAGTGTACCTCGGTGTTGTCTCATTGTATTAGCAAGTTTAGTAGATTTTGCAGAAATATTTTTGCCTACACCATACTTTGTCTCATTCTCTTAACACGCCAATTAAATCTGCCAAATTTATTTTTGGCTGCACTGAAATAAAGTTCCATTGATCACATTTAAATATTTGGCTATTTCATAAGGAATATTTGTGCACACCAGAAGAAAAAAGGAAAGAGGTTAGTAATAGGAATTGCTTTTTTAAAAAATAGATTTGTATATATTTGTATATAGCTATACCTTACAGCTATCCTACCCAATTGGAAAGGGGAGGGGGGTTGCGTGGAGCAGTCAAAACAAAATAAATTGAATCATCTTTACATCAATTTTTATTTTTATGAATGGACATTGCTTCCTGGTTAATCCATCTGCTTGTAAATTCATTGTGGGATTTAATTTAACTTTTACTTTATTGACAGTATTAATGTTTTAACAGGCCTATAGTGCTGGGAATATTAAATAAATTGGCAAAAACAATATCATACCAATTCTGACCCACCGGCTTCTACCTTTAACAGAATAATCATTTTACCAGTTTAGCTATGCTGATGAAAGTAGTAATGGATGTGTCAACTTTAGAATGAGCATAGTTGCAGCCATCTTTTCCCTTCTCATTCCTAGTTGCCACATAGCACGGAGGGAGGGGGTTTGCCAGGTGTTGCGCTAGACAAAACAGACTTTCTCTCTCAAACTTTCTCTCATGGGAACCAAAGTCATCAGCTGTTCCCGAGACTGCAGGCCGGGCATTTCATGAAAAGCCCGCCAACAAGCTGAGTGGGGAAATGTAGTTGCTTGCATAGCTTTGGGGATGGGATTTTTACCAAGCTGGATCTAAGAGAAGCTTATTATTGGATTAGGGAGGGGCATGAATGGAAAACAGCCTTTAATTGCCCTTTGGGGAGTTTTCAATTTAAAGTGATGCCTTTTGGACTGCAAGGGGCCCCTGCTGTATTTATGCAATTGATAAATCAAATACTACATGATCATTTGTACAAAGGGGTTTTAGTTTATCTTGATGACATCCTTATCTACACTGAAACCATAGATGAGCACATCAAATTAGTCTGTGATGTATTGAAAAAACTGTTGAAAGCCAAACTGTATGCAAAACTGTCAAAGTGCGAATTTCACCAGGCATTTCGAATGAGGGAGTAGAAATGGATCCTGCCAAAGTCAAAGCAGTTTTGGAATGGCAATTCCTATGCACCCGTAAGCAGCTTCAAAGCTTTCTAGAGTTTGCCAACTTTTATCAATTTATTCCTTCTTTTGCAAGGATAGCCATGTCAATCACTGACTTACTAAAAACAGGCAAAGGGGGGGGGGAAACCCCGACCTTGTCAGCCATCGCAATGGTCATTAGAATGCCAGCCAACATTCAAAAACCTAAAGAGACTCTTTGCAGATGAACCGATCCTTAAACACCCTGACCCTGGGCAACAATTCATCATTCAAGCTGATGTAAGCGACATGGCCGTGGGGGCTGTTCTGTTACAAAAAAACCACAGAGGAGAATTACAACCTTGCGCTTACACTTCCCGGAAATTGAGACCAAGAGGAGGTGGGCAGTTTGGGAGAAAGAGGCTTTTGCAGGTTGTTGGGCGTTGCTGACATGACATCATTACTTGGAAGGGGGGGGATTACCTTTTGAGGTGTGGACTGATCACAAAAACTTGGAGGCTCTCAAAACCCCTTGTAAATTATCCCCCAGGCAAGTTTGATGGGCTCAATACTTCAACCGTTTTAATTTCACCTTAAAATATATTCCTGGGGGCAAGAATTTCCTGGCGGATGCCTTGTCCAGAATGCCCCAGTTCAAAGGCAACAGAGAGGAAGTGATTAATTCCATTATTCCTTTGCCTATGGGTCCTGACGATCGATCGTTAAAGGAACTAAAGGAGAAGTTAGAGACTGATGCCTGGTTCAAAGATAACAGGTCTATATTGACTTTAAGAGGGGGATTAGCTTGGAAAGATTCTAAGTTATACCTCCCAGAAAGCCTCAGACTCCAGGTGTTGCAACGGAGTTATGACGCTAAGCAAGTGGGTCATTTTGAATTTTTAAAAACATTGCATCTAGTGTGGAGGCAATTCTGGTGGCCGAAAATGAAAAACAACAACATTGAGAGTTATGTAAAAAGTTGTGCCACTTGTGCTATCATGAAGAAACATCCTGGAAAACTGCCAGGTTTATTGCAGCAAGTGGCTGACCCCTCTCAGCCTTGGGAGGAGATAGCCATGGATTTTATAGTAGAGTTACCTGAGAGTAAGGGAAACACCGTGATATGGACTGTGATTGATTTATTTTCCAAACAGATACATTTCATCGCTTGCTCGGGGATTTCCTTCTGCTCAGAAACTAACCAAACTGTTTTTGCAGCACATATACCGGCTCCATGGTGCCCCAAAGCAGATTATCTCTGAAAGGAGGGTGCAGTTTACTGCAAAAGTTTGGAGGGAATTTGTTAAACTGATTGGGTCCTCCCAGGGGCTTTCATCTGCTTTTCATCCGAATACTAATGGTGCCGCTGAAAAAGCTAACACAATGGTGGAACAGTATCTCAGATGTTATGTGAATTACCAGCAGTTGAATTGGGCTGACCTTTTACCTTTTGCAGTGGTAGCCTGCAATACTGTGCACAGTAGTACTGGTCTCACCCCATTCAAAATAGTGATGGGTAGAGATTTTTTGCCCATGCCTGAGTTCCCACAGAAGCCATCTACTTCCCAAACCTTGGACCAATGAGTGACATCTTTCCAGGGGGGTTGGGTGAATGTGAAGAAAGCATTGGCTAAAGCGACAAAGATTTACAAGGAGCAAGCAGACAAACAAAGTTCCCCTCAAAACCCTTTTTATGTTGGGCAATTAGTTTATCTTTCAACAAAATATCTATGGTTAAAATTGCCTAGCAAGAAATTGGGTCCAAAGTTCCTTGGTCCTTTTCCCATTGTCAGGATCATAAACCCTGTGACAGTGGAGTTAAAGCTTCTGCAATTGTTGGGGGAAATTCATCCTGTGTTTCATTGCAGTCTTTTAAAACCAGTGTCAGAATCCATCTTAAGACCCATTCCAAAAAAGCCGCCTGGCCCAGTGGTGGTGGAGGGAGAGACACATTATGAGATTAAACGTATTCTGGACTCTAGGTTGCACAAGGGAAAGCTACAATACCTTGTCCAGTGGAAAGGTTACCCCCTTTCAGAGGCTACATGGGTGAAATGTACGAATGTGAAGGCGAATAGGTTAATAAAGGAATTTTATGATAAGTACCCTCACAAACCCCGAGTGGATGGATAACCTGATTTCTGTTTCCCCTGCAGGAGGCTTTTTCTTTTGGAGGAGGAGCCGACTGTCAACTTTAGAATGAGCATAGTTGCAGCCATCTTTTTCCTTCTCATTCCTAGTTGCCACATAGCATGGAGGGAGGGGGTTTGCCAGGTGTTGTGCAAAACAGACTTTCTCTCTCGGACTTTCTCTCATGGGAACCAAGGTCATCGGCTGCTCTCGAGACTGCAGGCTGGGGCGTTTCATGAAAAGCCCGCCAACAAGCTGAGTGGGGAAGCGTAGTTGCTTGCATAGTTTTGGGGGAGGGATTTCTTAACTTTGTATGGGGGAATTGTTATGCATCTCTTCAGACTTGGTTTCACTTTTGAAGTACTGATACTCTATATCAATAAACATGTTCTTTGAGGAATTTGCAAATCTCAGAGTTCTGCTTTATTTGTCTCTGTCGATCGGAACCATGACAGGATGAACAGTAACACTTTATTTTATATTCTATCAAATTAAGGGTTATTTTTACAGAAATGAAGTTGAATTCGTCGCTATTGTTTACAGATTTGAAGATAGTAAGATGATTGCTCACAGCTGTATTCTCTCTCTCTCTCTTAAAAAATAGATTTTATTTTCTGGACAAAGGTAAGGGTCAGAAAGTAATTATTGTAAAGATTGAAGTTGCCCTCAGTTTTCAGACCAGAGAAAGCAGCTTAGTAAACAAAGAACCAATGGCAAAGAGATTGAAGGTCAAGAAAAGATCAGCCAATAGTCAACTCAAAAAGGAGAAAGGAGAAACAGATGTAGGTTTATATGCAGATTTATATAGGTTTATAGGGCAGATTTCCTAAATGAAGAATTTCTTCATAACTATTCTCGCTAACATTGGATTTGTATACAGAGCTAAAGGGACAGTTTTCTCAACTTTTATGGCTGTTCCTTAAAATTGGCCTAAGTGGTTTTGACTGTTGGGGATTAATCCAAATATACAACAGTTCATTTAGTGATCATTCGAATTTACAACAGCACTGAAAATAGTGACATATGACTGTTTTTCACACCTACAACCGTTGCAGCATCCCCATGGCCACGTGATCAAAATCTGGATGCTTGGCAACTAGTTCATATTTAAGACGGCTGCAGTGTCCCAGGGTCATGTGATCCCCTTTTGCAATCTTCTGACAAGCAAAGTCAAGGGAGAAGCCAGATTTATTTAACAATTGTGTTACTAACTTAACAACAGCAGTGATTCACTTAACAACTGTGGCAAGAAAGGTCATAAAATGGGACAAAATTCACTGAACTGAACTGTCTTGCTTATTAACAGAATTTTGGGGCTCAATTGTGGTCCTAAGTCGAGGACCCCCTGTATTTAGATGCCTGTGATTATTTCTGTATGTTTATGAGTTTAACAGAAAATAATCAGCAAGCATCACCTCTTACACTCCAACTATTCCTATACGTTTGTATGGGAACATCTGTCATTATTTTTTGGGGGGAAAAACAGAGGCAGTTAGAAGGCCATCTGCCTAAGGGCGGATCAATTAAACAAAAACACATTAAAACTCTAAAAACCTGGCAGCAAACCGAGGAGGCCTTCCAAAGCCTTGCAAATAATAATGCCAGCATTGCAGCAATTCTACAAACCTTTCCCACCACGCCAGTATATTGTCACAAACAGGGAATTGGGGAAGTGGAGGAATGAACTTGGTAATCACATAGGAAATGAGAAGCAGGATGAGGCAAAAGTCTCTCCAACAGAAGCATAGACCCAAAGCAATAAAAGATCAGGATTTCCCCCATTCATGGAAACAATGGTACTAAGACAGACAGATGTCAGAATTGCAAGCCTTCAATTGAGGGGCTGTGTTGCTTTACTAGTGAAATATATATAGTACCTTAGTCTGGAAAACTTTGCAGTATAAAATTGGGGCATTCAAAGACATAAGACTTTGTTTAGTAGAGTTCACATTTCATTTCTTAGGTTGCCTCTTAAAGAATTAATTACTGTATACTCTGAGGATAAGTTCTTGGACATCTAGACTCTGTAAAATCCGCCAGACTCAGCTTATGCCCTGTGAAGTTCAGGACGTTGACTTTGTCTCTTTCCCAAAAGCTCTCCCTGACTTGTCTTTTGTATACAAAACATGGAGTCCCTTCCTGCTTTCTGCACAGAGAATGGGGTTGTGAAGAAGGATCTTTTAAGACAAGGGAGAAAAAAGAGAAATAGAAAACTCCACATGTGTTCCTCCATGCAGAGGAAAGACAGAAAGCCACTGTTTTGTCTCTCCTTCTCTACATTCCCCCCCCCCCAAATGGTTTACAAAGTCTACAGAGCCATGGAATGCAAAGAATCAGTCCTTACAAGTATATAACAGATTCAAGGCCAATCAATCATCTTCATTATATGTTTCTTCAAACATTCTAAAAGCACACAGTAATGTCAGTCATCTCCAATGAGTCAACATCAACAATATTCTTTTCTCAGATGGGGCTCAAAATCCAATTCAAGAGCAAGAGAGCTGAAGAAGCTTCTTGGATGAGAAGCAAAACGTCTTCAAAGAAAAACAAGAAAATCCAGTTGCCTTGTGCAAAAACATCTTTGGGATAATAATGACCTGGATGACTGAGAATCTCCATAGACATTCAAGAGCAAGGGTTGCCTTGGATTCTTCACTGTCCCTCCATGGAAGCTGAATGAGATGCTGGAAATATTTATTTATTTAAATTTCCTATTTCTTAGCTGCCCATCTCCCCCATATACAATGTAATCAATATATAAATATTATTTATATTTAATATTAAAATTGATTTAAGATTAAAACATTTTAGATTATAAAATATAACATTATAAAATTTCAAAAAGGTAAAAAATTCCAAGATGGGCATTTGGCAATAGTTAATAAGGTGGAGGAATGGTACTCATGGGGCCAACAAGTCCTAAGGTTGTGTGGTCCTCTGTGCCCCCCATGCAAGGCCGCACAGCCATATTTTGACCCCTTTGAGGAAGGCTAGGAGCATGGGGGCCCATCTCACCTCTGGGGACCCATCTCACCTCTGGGGGCCGCTGCAGGGGCAGCAGCAGAGAAGCTCTCTTCCTAGACCCCACCAGTTTAAATTATTTGATTGAAGGGATACACAGCATACCTCCCTTGCTGAGTGGGATTGGTCATGAACTGGACCCGAAGAAGCATAACGGGTGCACAATGTGGAATTGGGCAAAGGCTCTTCTGACCACACCTGCTACCTGCTCTTCGAACAGGAGTCGTGAGCCTAAAAGGACCCCAAAGTTATGGACTAGGTCTTTCTAGGGTAGCACAACTCCATCCTGGATACAGAGGAGCCCACTCACAGCCACTCCATCTTAGCAGGGTTCAGTTGAAGTCTGTTGTTTCCCATCCAGACCCCTCCAGCCCGCAGGAACCATGAAAGGACATCCACTGCATTACTCACTTCACCCGGGACAGAGATATATAGCTCGGTATCATCAGCGTATTGGTGATATATAGAGAGACTGATGATCTCACCCATTGGTTTCATGTAGATGTTAACAAGAAGCAGAGACCTTTGACACCCCACAAAGGAGGAGTCATGAACAGGACTTCTCAGTCCCTATTAGGTACGGACTTTGAAGAAGGAGATAACTGCACAAAACTGTGCCATTCACCCTCAAATCCCTAAGTTGGCATTAGATACCATGGTTGATGATATTGAAAGCCACTGAGAGGTTAAGGACAATGAGGATGGATGCACCAGCTCCATCCTGCTCCTGCCAGAGATCATCCATGAGTTCAACCAATGCAGTTTTGGTCCCAATATGGAAGGATTCTCCAGTTATGGAGAGGTTTGTGCTGTTCCATAGTTGCTGTTTGATTGTTGAAGTAAATATTATGCTCTGCTTGTTTACTTTCCAACATAAGTTTAATCTAAGCTATTTGATCCAGTTTGTATCACAGTAACGTGAGTTTGTAAAAGGAGTTTGCAATATGCAGGAAATATTTCCTTAAAAAGAGTGAAACTACTTTCTAGCAATTTTCAGAGATAGCAATAGCAATTGCATTTAGACTTATGTACCACTTCACGGTGCTTTACAGCCCTCTCTAAGCAGTTTACAGAGTCAGCATATTGCCCCCAACAATCTGGGTCCTTTGGTGCAGGTATACTTCTTAAAAGATGGCCTTGTTGATAAAGTTGTTCTGGGAGCAACCTATTAAGTTTATTTATCTGTTATCTGTAGTTCCTCTTAGACTATAACCAAGCTTTGCAAGAAAAATGCAGAGATAGGACATATCAGTTCCCATTCAGACAGCAAGAGGGCAGGAGACATCTCAAAATATTAGTTAGGTTTCTTTAGCCATGCAGCCAATTTTTCCCCAACCCTTTTGAGAGTTTTTTTCATATAATGCATGAAAGCTAAGCTGATTAAACCATGATTTATCACAGTTATGACTGTGATAGATGCATAGTGCCCATGATTCTTAACCAATGATGTGTATAAATATTTTCAATCAGAATAGACCTGGAAGGGACCTTGGAGGTCTCCTGGCTCTGCAAAGGCAAAAAACATCGCTATATGTCACGATATGTCATGTGACACAATTGAGTTTGACACCCGTGCCCTATACCATTTCAGAGAATTACTGTATTCTCTTGCAATACAGTATTTATAACCACTGTTTGCATCCTCCAAATTCTTGTATGTGTGCTTCATTTCATATTTACAGTCATAATAAGATTGTTATCAGTACAACTATCATATAATAAGCAATTTTGTCCATGTTCTGCATAGTACCTGGTAGGGCCATGAAGATTAAACATGAGATAGTTCTGTTCCTTTCAGTAAGCCATGTATAAAAATTACTGTGGAGCAGGAGCATTTATACATGTGTTTCAATTCACCATTTCAACAGCTTCCCTGTGGTTATATTGCAATGTTGGCTATAATCCTAAAATGAAAGGTCACATTTTGGGGGAAAAATGAAAATAATCCAACTGATATTTTTTTACCTGATTGGAAATATTTTGGTGCTGGGCCATCTTTCTCTCCTTTGGCACAAAAAAGCGCATAACCTTGCAAAAAGCCTCGTCTGTCTTCAACAGATATATTCTTCCATTTTACTGAGATGGAATCAGAGGTGGTATGTTGCACACTAAAATCAGGTGCCTTTTTGGGACCTGGATAGGAAACAACCAAATATTCATTGAATGTGGAGAGGACAGATTCCCCTCCTACTCAGAATATTCTCCTCTACCCACTGGAGCAACTGTGCAGTGTTTCACAACCTTAGCAATTTTAAGATGGATGGTCTTCCATTCCCCATACTGGCTGAAGAATTCTGGAAGTTTAAGTCCACCCATCTTAAAGTTATCAAGATTGAATCATTGGGCCATAGTGAAGTAAAACATGCCTCTTGCAAACAGAAGGTAATTCTAGGTAGCTGGAACATTCAGAAGTGGTTAAATCCTGAAACAAAATCACTTTTCTTGTTGTCTATGGAGATTCTCAGTCATCCAGGTCATGGTTGTCCCAAAGCTGCTTTTTCAAAAGGCAACTGGACTTTCTTTGTTTTTGCTTGAAGATGTTTCACTTCTCATCCAAGAGGCTTTTTCAGTTCTGAACTTCTTCAGAAGAAGCTTTTTGGATGAGAAGCAAAACATCTTCAAGCAAAAACAAAGAAAGTCCAGTTGCCTTTTGAAAAAAGCACCTTTGGGACACCCATTTTGTTATATTAATTTTCCAAGAAATAATACAATTATTGATGGCATTTCATTGTCTATTACCTCAATCCTCTTGAATTCTAATGAGCTCCACCCATCTTAAAAGAAGGATTATGATTTATGTTTAGCAGAATTCTGTTCTGCGAGAAAAGTGGGAGTCTAGAACAGCTCTTCACTCAAATATTCTTTGAATCATTTTCAACATGGGAAAAAAGTTCAAGAGTTGCACTCTGAGACACGTTTCCTTTCTGGAGCTGTCTTTATTTCTAGCTAGACCTATAGACATTTAAGTTACATTTAACATTAAGGACTGGATTTAATGATTACATTTAGATTACTGCAGCATTTTCTCAAATGGCTGAATCCTGTTTATACATTATCTTCTTTTCCCCTTTATTTTCAAGACAGAGCTGTAATTCTTCTAATTGTATCCTATTATTTGAAAATAAAAGATCTGAGCCAACCAGCTGTATAAAAGTACTTAAATGCAAGTGCAAAGTTAGTATTAGCTGGCTCTTATTTCATATCCTGGCTTTTGTTCAACAATCTCCACTTCCATTAATGAACACGTTTCTGCCAACAACTTTTAACAAAAAATAACAACATGTGCTTACTCAATTCTTGTATGTAGCCCTTGATATATTCCAGTAGCTGATATCCAGTTTCTTTGCAGCCAAAGACAGAAAATGTATATCGAACTCCAGGCTGGAAGACAGCTGCAACACAAAAATGTAATTTATAAAGTTTCATTATGGCGCTAACTTTAAAATAAAGGTATATTTTCATACCAAGAAGGTAGGAAACAATCTTTTGAATTCGAGCAATGTATTTTTTTACAATAAAAATTGAGAAAATTACAACTTATCTAACAATTGGGACCTTTCAACGGAATATGTTGAGCATAAGTAAGCTGTAATAATCATCTGTAATAATAATCATCCAAAGCGCCTGAAGGCAGGACAAGAAGCAACAGATGGAAACTCATCAAGGAGAGAAGCAACCTAGAACTAAGGAGAAACTTCCTGACAGTTAGAACAATTAACCAGTGGAACAACCTGCCTCCAGAAGCGGTGAATTGCTCCAACACTGGAAGTTTTTAAGAAGAGACTGGACAGCCATTTGTCCAAAATGGTATAGGGTTTCCTGCCTGAGCAGGGGGTTGGACTAGATGACCTCCAAGGTCCCTTCCAACTTTTTTATTATTATTATTATTATATTATTATTATTATTATTATTATTATTATTATTATTATTATTATTATTATTATTATTATTATTATTATTATTATTATTATTATTATTATTATTATTATTATTATTATTATTATCATTATTATTATCATTATTATTATTATCATTATTATTATTATCTTCCTCAAAATAAATTTGGCAGTTTCTTTGGAGTTTTTCCTTTTCCTTTTATTATTTGTTGATTTATTATTGGTACATAACTCTTTTCTGAGAAGGGCTTGCATGTCTACATGACATGACTTGATGTGACTTAACATGTGCTATTGTGACCCATCAGCAGGCAGCAAGAGCCAGAGGCAGCAAGAGTAGCATGTAGTAGGGATAGAGAGCTGGGTGCTTTAAGGTAGCTCCTTAAGCATAGGGAGCATCCCCTTGTTAGCTGCCAGTTGGCTTCTTGAAATATTTATATTGTAAAAGGTTTCTTCCTTTCTTTGCCCACTTAGCCTTAATTTCAAAAGGAAAGCTGAAGTGTTGCTCTTACCTGACTTAATATCAGCATTTGTCACACTTGAAGAAAACGTTTCCCAGTGAACAGCTGTACACGGCTCAGGACCATAACACCACCTCACTACGTAGCCACAAGTCACATTGGAGTCCGGGTGCCAAGCAAGAGAAATAGTATCATCTTTTCCAATTCCCTTTTCTATAGAAACATCACCTGTTATAAAAGTAATATAAAAGATTATTCCTTAGAACTATGCACAAATATAGCATGCTAATTATGACTATAATGCAGATATGGCCCATACAACATTTTCAAATATCATTTTGATCTCAATGAACACAAATAACACAAGATCCTTTTAGGTGACCACACAATCTTAGGTTCCTTAGGCAGGGGTATTCATGCAACTTGGATTTAAAGGGGCCATGCACACCATTACTCGTGAGTATCTGTAGAGGGAGAAAATTCAATTCAATCACAATACAGCTGGAAGGGATCTTAGAGGTCTTCTAGTCCAACCCCATGTTCAAGCAGGAGACCCTATACCATTTCAGACAAGTGACTGTCCAGTCTCTTCTAAAAAAACCTCCGGTGATGGAGCACCTACAACATCTGGAAGCAAGCTGTTCCACTAATTAATTGTCCTCACTGTTATGAAGTTTCTCCTTAGTTCCAAGTTGCTTCTCTCCTTGATTAGTTTGCATCCATTGTTTCTTGTTCTGCCTACAGGTGCTTTGGTAAATAAGTTGATTCCCTCTTCTTTGTGGCAACCTGTCAAATACTGGAATACTGATGTTGTGTCACCCCTACTCCTTCTTTTCTCTAGACTAGCCGAACCCAAATCCTGCAACCATTCTTCATAAGTTTTAGTTCCCAAGCCTTTAATCATCTTAGTTGCTCTTCTTTGCACTTTTTCTAAAGTCTTAACATGTTTTTTCTAATGTAGTGATTAAAACTGAATGCAGTATTCCACGTGTGGTCTTACTAAGAATTCATAAAAATGTATTAATACTTCACGTGATTTTGATTCTATGCCTCTGTTTATACAACCTAGGATTGTATTAGCTTTTTTGGCTGCTTCCATACACTGCTGGCTCATATTTAAGGTCCCTCTCACAGTTACTGTTTTTGAGCCAGGTTTCACCTAATCTATACTTGTACTTTTGTTTTTTCCTGCCTAAGTGTAAAACCTTGCTTTTCTCCACTTTAAATTTCATGTTGTTGGATAGGGCCCATTGTTTAAGTCTGTCAAGATCTTTTTGGATCATGAGCTTGTCTTCTGGGGTGTGGCTATTCCTGTCAGTTTGGTGTCATCTGCAAATTTGATGAGTTCCCCTTCTATTCCCTCATCTAGGTCATTTATGAAGATATGGAAGAGTACTGGGCCTAAGACAGAACCCTGTGGCACCCCACTTCTTACTTCCTTCCATTAAGGACAACTCGTTGAGTACGGTTTGTCAGTCAGTTACAAATATATCTGGTGGTGATGCTGTCTATCCCACATTTTTCTAGCTTACCAGGAAGTAGGTTGTGGTCTACTTTGTTGAATGCCTTGTTGAAATCTAAGTATACCATGTCCACAGCATTACACTGGTCTACTAATTTACTCATTTTGTCAAAGAATGAAATAAGATTGGTTTGGCATGATCTGTTTTTAGCAAACTCGTGCTGGCTTTTATTTATAACTTTATTTGTTTCTAGATGTTTGCAGATCTGTTTGTGGATTATCTTTTCCAGTGTCTTCACAGGTATTGATTGGTCTGATTGATCTGTAGTTTCCTGGGTCTGTTTTCCCCCCCTATTTTGAAGATGGGAACCATTCCATTGGCATCCTTCAGTCTCGAGAGACTATGGTATCATGCTCTGGAAAGAGGTCCTAAGGCAGCATCTGGTGTGGCTAAAAAGGCCAATTCGAGAATGGCAGTCCCTTCCACACTGAGGGCAGATACAATCTGTCCCCTGTCCAGCCCCCAGATTTCGCTGGTTCCGGGACTGCCTCTTTGCCTCAGCCTGCCGCACAAGTGTCTCTTCAAATTGGAGAAGGCCACGCTGCGTCTTTACCCTCCAGGCTGAACGATCAGAGGTCAAGGATTCCCAGCTGATGGGAACCACATCAGAAATTTTGAAAGATATAGTACAATGGTTCTGAGATAACATCTGCCAGCTCTTTCAGAAATCTGGGATGTAAACCATCAGGTCCCAATGATTTATATTCATCAAGATCAGCTAGATGTTCTCTAACCATTTTCTTGCTTATTTTAATTTTTATTTCTAGTTTGTCTTTTACAGTTAGGTTTTTGGTAGGTTGGGCTATAGGTTTTTTTTGTGTGAACACTGATGCAAAGAATGCGTTAAGCAGCTCTGCTTTCTCTCTACTGTCTGTTACTTCCTTGCCATCTTCTCCCTTAAGCGGACCGGCTGTTTCCTTGACTTTTTTCTTCTTAGTTATATGTTGAAAGAACTTTTTTTATTATCTTTAACTTTTGTTGCAAGCCTTTGTTCATTCTGAGCCTTTCCTGACTTCATTTTTGCAGAGTTGGGCTATATGCTGGTATTCTGCCTTAGTTATGTGTCCCTTTTTCCATTTTTTCTACTTGTCTTTTTTGTCTTTCAGTTTATCAGAGAGATCTTTGTGCAACCATGCTGGTTTCTTCTTGGATTTCTTGTTTTCTTTTTCAGTGATATTGTGCTGGACTGGGCTTTTATGATCATATTTTTCAGAGTTTCCCATGCTTTTTGAGTTGTTTTCCCCTTTAGGAAAACAACTTTAGGAACATAGGACAAAATGTGCATGATGATGTCATAACATCAATGTGGTGACTTAAGTACTTGCATCAGATGTTATATAGTTGTGTTGTTTGCATTATGACATCACTATGCATATTTCATCACTTTGGCAATATTACAGTTTGCTGTGAATGCGGGTATTATGTTTCGTCACACAGTGTGCCAGATGTTTAGACTGGTTTTGACATTTTTATCCACCTATTGAATCCTTCTCAAGGACCTGGGATAGGCAGATGCTGTTGTCTGATGTTGTAAAAGGTGTCAGTCACAGAATGTAAGCTGTCCCAGGTAAAGCTTCCTTTTGCAATTAACTGATGGCAAATTTGTCAATGCTGGTAGTGTTCAAGAGGTGCTTTAGATATTTTGGGATTGCACCAAGGTACCTTGGTACTTATCTTTGCTTTCTTTTGCCACAGCCATTGTCTTTGTATTTTGTGATTTTCTTCCATTCTTCTCTTTTATTCTGCTGCCTTCAGATATTGCTGTGCCCACTATCCAGATTTTTTTTTTTTTTTGCCTTTTCTTAACGACAGTTGTTAAGTCTGGGGCATCATGTGGCAGATGCTTGTCTGTTTGAATTCTATTATCATTATGGCCCTAGCTTCAGTATAATTTCTCTGCTCAGGACAACTCAAAGCAGAAAACTGGATCAACTGGTGTACTTTTACATGCAAATATGTTAAATTCTACAACATATTACCATAATAAAAATCAATGACATTCTAGGTTAAAAATGGGAATGCAGTGTTAAATTTTGTAAAAAATACTTTTCTTTTCCTCATATAATTTGGCTCTAAGTAATGGAATAGTCCGATGTTCTCAATCTTCACAACTTTAAATGCATGGATTCAGTTCCCAGAATTCTCTAGCAGGAGGCTGGCTGGGGAAATTCTGGAAGTTGAAGTCCATGCATTTTAAAGTTGTCAAGTTTGAAAAACACTGTACTAGACTGCTAAGCCACTTAGCATCAAATAGCAAATGTGGACTTGAACTGGCATGCTACAGAGAGAACAGGACAACTACTCTTCAGCAATGGGGTTTAATGCCAAAGCCTGGGTTGGTTTTTTGTTTTTGTTTTTTTGCTATCCACAGCAATGTTGCAGGTGGAATGTAGAAAGAGAAGCAAACAGAAACCATGAAAGCAATACAATCAGCAACTTTCGCAAAAAGCACTCAATGGAAATTGACAAATTTGATTTTGGTTACTTCAGAAGAAATCCAATTTTGCTTCAGGGAATCATGGCATCTTTTCAAGGTATTCCCATTAGGCTGTGAGCTTGGGTTTTGTGCTGTATTCTCTGGTGATGGTGCTGGTGATTTTCTTGAGAACATTCTCTCTATATATCATATTCATTAAGGTTTAGCATACTTGGAGTTGCTTCCTTGTACACTTTCCATTTACTATCTGAATGGGTTTAGGCCATTACTTTGGTTGACAATGGACTCAACTTAGCCAGAATCCTTTAGCATTGTAAATAACTAATGGCAGGGGCACTCACAGAAAAGAATAAACCTATCTCCTCTTTTCTGAAAGCAAAGCAGAATCAAAGCATAACAGAAGCACCCTTTTCTGTTATGATCTTCATACCTTAAACAGATGGGCTTTTGGCCATCAGCCAACTAGGCAATGGGTTACCCAACCTCCCCCCATCTCATTATATACTGTATGCTTCTCCTTATTCTGGACTTTTGTAGGAGAGAGAGATATTTTATTCCTTAACTATTGCTCAGCTCCTCCAGCTTTTGTACTGCCAACTGTGCTGACAGCATTCCTTTCTAAATTCCCTCATAAAAAAACACAAGCATATCTCAAGCAAAACACATACAAATACACACAAATGAAGCATTGTCTTCCATAAGCATCTGTAATATTTGCAAAAAGCAGAAAGTCCAGTCTGAAGCAACAGCCAGCGTATTCCTCATGCTGTTTTTTAGATGAGTCAGCCTCAATGATGTTGATTCATGACTCATGATGCCTCTCACTTACGTTACGGATAATTACACATTCATCCAAAAATGTTCCTTTGTAAGGAACATCAGATGAGCCATAAGAATTGTAAGCTGCTCATATCAGTCAGAGCTACAGATTACAGAACCTGGAATAGTAGTTAATAGTTCCTCGGAAAAAATCCCCAGTATAATTTACAAGGAAATTCCATAATTCTAGAAATAGCATCAGTCTGTTCAGGTAAAGTTTATCATTAAAAAAAGAAAAATCATATCTGAGTTTTGATTAGTACAAAACCTACTTCAAAGGTACTGTATATGTCATTCTATCTAACCTAACTCTAATCCCATAATACTAGAATATAGAAATAGAAAAATCCTCCCCTTATCTAAAACTCCTCTCGTCATCTCTTTGTCTGTTGTTTCTTTCTTAGTTAAATAAATCCACTGAGGGAGCGACTTGTCAGACTGGTTCTTTGTGAAGTGCCAGGTACATATAAATCAATGCTAATAAATCAACTGCTTCCGCTGGTACGTTTTGATCATAAAATGTCTGCAAGTTTTTAAACATTCTCAGATACATGCTGACAGCAAATGGCTATTTCGAGCATACAAGTTATGTTGGTATCATCATCATCATCTTTCCCACTTTAGTGAATCCTCAATAGTAGTTTGAAGTTTCAGTAAATAATTTGTGCCAAGCTGGGTTCCTGAAGACCTAATGAATGCTGAATATATTGTCCACTAGTATAATTCTTAGTTTCAATACTTCTCTACAAAAACTAGAAAAACATGGCTATTTCCATGGCTCCAAGATTTTCTGAAGAAAGCCCTTTTCTTTTGAAGGTCTTTCTCCTGGCATGGGAAACACAGCTAAATAGAACAATAGACAGATGGGGGGGGGAGGTGTCAATATAGGATGAAGGAAGGGAGATGATGCATCTAGATTAGCATATATATGCCTAAAGTTTGTTGATTTATAACAGGGGTGTCAAACTGCCGGCCTGCAGGCCGGACGCGTCATCTGGAAGCCGCGCTCACCCCATTGCCGGCAATGGAGAAACCGTCCCGATATGTTGCGCGACATCACGTGACGTCACGAGTATGATAGGTCTGATTTATAAGCTTAAGTATCAGCACACTTAGTTCTGCAAAAGTTTGTATGTTAAACTTTAAAATTATGAAACAGAATGGGGAAAAATCTGAGTTCCATTACTCTAAATAGTAAGAACCATCGTTCTTTTTAAAAAATAAAAATTCTTGCACCAAAATTTTCCTTAATAACTAAATAGCCAGGGTCATGTTGTTGTTTTTCTTAACAATAGTACATAAGTTATTGGTGTTTGCTTCTTCCAGAATATTTTAAAAAATCACTCTAATTTAAAGTCCTGGAGCTTCCACATTTAACCCTACTTAGCTATCTCAAGGTACATTTTGATTTATTTATTAAATTTCTATAGCTGCCAATCTCAAATAAGTTCCTCTGGGTAGTGAATCATAAAATCAATTAAAACCAAGTACAAATATAATAGAAAAATAAATACATATGTATAACAAGCAAGAAAAAGTATGATAATAAACATCAATATAACCAAAAAATGGGGCCCTTAACACAATCTGGGCCTCAGGCTGAGGCATATAACTATGTCTTACCAAAGGCCAACAGGGTTGGAGCCACTGTCATTGCTGAAGGGAAAATGTTTCAGAAAGCTGGGGTTACAACTGAGATTGTCTAAAATCAAGGTTGGGCTAAGCATTGTCAACTCTGCAATATTCTCCAGAAAGGAAATTTCAAAAAGGAAATTTACTTACTGCCTGAACAAGAGTCATCATTAATCCATCTTAATAGAATATAGACTAAGAATCTTTCTCACTGATTCCAAGTGTTAGTATGCCAAAGCTAGGAAGATGAATGTGTTATATCAGCCAATTGTTGTTGAGATGGATTCTGGTCCAGAAACAGCACATGCCATAATATATGCAGTAGTCTTTAACGTTGCCAGATGCATTTTTGCTTTTGCTTTTAATGCAGGGGCCCCCAATCTTTGTGGCTTGGCAGCCCAGCTGGGGGAGGGAGAGGGAAACTGGGCCACCTGAGTGGTGGGCTGGCGTGAGTGGCAGGCCAGCCCGGGAATGCCTGGCGGCCTGCCACTTGCACAAGTTGAACTGCGCATGCGCATGAATACACTCCGGCCAGCCACTCACGCAGCCCAATTCTGGTTCTGGGCCCTGGCCGGGAGGTTGGGGACCTCTATTTTAACGTATTAATAGAAATATACCTTTGGAATCTCGAAGAGATGCAAAGAAAAATGAGAATCAGAAACCTAAAAGACATTTATCAAGACATACATACAAAACTATTTTGCTTTTGGGATAAGCAACATCACAAGAAGTGTTTCTCAAAGAGAATATCAAATAGTACCCTACAGTCAAAAATGAAGATGATTATGCTCTATGATTTAGTTTTCATATAAAACACAGCTGAAGTAGAGGAGAAATATTTTATTTGCAAACAAACAAAACTTTGGATCATGGCAGCCACCACAGATGGAGCAGAAGAATTGCCATCTGATAGCTACCAAAAGATGATGATGCAAAGCCATTGTGTCATGACTTGCAGGAGAAGAATGACTTCTCGTGTTTTGATGTCCACACTTGGCTTTCATGCTGTATTTGATTTGCAAGTTATATTCTGAGTGGCCAGAGAGCTGCCAAGCTAATGTCACACCTGTATCTTCCCAAAATAAAGGATTTTACCATAATCTATAGTAGTGTTTTTCAAACTTGGCAATGTTAAGATGGGTGGATTTCAAGACTCAGAATATTCCAGCCAGCTCTGGGTCTATAGGAATCAGAATTGAAGGACAACGAAGGACATTGAAAGAAGCAAGTTACAGTCCACAAATGTGAATATGTTACATCATAGCTCAGTACAGCTGACTTCTTCTTCAATTTATGTTCTTACCTAGTTATAAGATTGACAAATTAAGGGATCCTGGTTTTTTTTTTAAACTCCCACATCTTATTGACACTTTGTAACAAAAATAGAAAATATTTTAAATTCAATTATGGAAATTATTGTATGACTGAATCATACTTTCAATTGACATGCAACTTATAGCATCCTTCTATTAAAGGGAGAAAACATGGTTGGAAGAATATAATCCTGGGTTGGATAATCAATAATTTGTATTCAGAAAATACATACATTTAAGAGATGTTAAGAAATATTAGCTCTGTACATAGTGCCTAAGTTTTTTTTAAACCTGAACATGTTCTGTTTAAGCTGTGCATTTTTAAAATAACATGGATGGCTATATAAATGTTTTAAATAAATAAATACCATAAAGCTTTGAAGTCCTGACTCCCTCCCCCCAAGCATTGGAGTAAGAGACTTGATGACTAGGGTTTTGTTGCTTTTTATAAAATAAAATAAAATAAAATAAAATAAAATAATAAAATAAAATAATAAATGCCACAGTGGTCAGCTCTATTAATAATTGTTTCTGCTCTCTTCCAAAAACAATTGCATTACTAAATAGTGTTCATGTGAGGAGTCTTATAAGAAAAGAGGGAAGAATTGGGAGGAAGCAAACTTCCTTGAAGCCACTGTCCGCCATTTCCTGAAAAAGGTGGACATACACTGAAATTCAGGTGGATGCTGACACTAAAACCTCCACATTTGGACAAGCAAGCTTCAATCTGGCCCCATTAACAAGGCAATAGGATCACTATTTACACACATTGCTCATTATTCTGACTTGTTTGAAAGCTGTTATCCACCATGTCCAGGCTCATTAGAAACTCAGTGGAAGTGCAATTAATGGAAGACTTCTTGTTTATTTGCTCAAGAAGAGGAGAAACATATGCTGCCAAAAACCTTGTTCAAAATTCAGCTTATAAAAGCAATGCAGCATTATCTAAATTTTCCCACACTCTCAAAGTGGGTAGAACACCTAATGTTTGCACCAATCTTCTGCTGTTTATAGGACTTTTAATGGAAACTGAAATACTGCAAATACCATCTATTTTTTTAACCAGCATGCTTTTAAAATAATCATGAAAAGGTGATATTTCTGTTTTTAAACATAAAGTCTCACTGGACCTTTTCCGCTCATTCCTCCCACAACTTATAAACAATGTCAATTTCCTCTCTTACTTACCCACTGGAAGCTCAGCACTATTGATTGAAGAAGGAGGAGAGACACCCGCCTTATTCTTTGCCTTCACTGTAAATATGTAATCATTTTTCCAAAGTTTTATTTTGGTGGAGTTTTGGGATGCAGGAACTGATTCATTCTTTGTGGATGTATCTGGCAGTGTCCAATATACCTCATAAGTCTCTATCAATCCATTGCTTTCAAGAATAGGGAGTGGCTGCCCAGAAAAATATTGTAAACACAAGCAGATAATTATTTCAAGGAAAAGAAGAAAGGAAGTGAGAGAGTAAACAAATGCCTTAAAAAAGTCTGTCATAAATATTCCTCATCGTCCTCTATTTACAAAGCACTGGGCAAACCACTGCTATACAACTGTCCTTATTGCACAAAGACATACAAATGGTCCAGAAGACAACATTTGGTGGGACAGGTCAAAGGAATCTTGGCATGGGGTACACAAGCATGTCTTGCCTGAAGAGATGTTCTACACATGCCAAAATCACCACCATGGTTGACCATCCATGTATATTCCTGACAATGTTGCATCTGACCGTGTTGAGGATGTTTTTACAAAACCATTTCTCCTGTGACTGCTGAGAGGAGAAATCTTCCCAATGGTGCTGATATGCCTTTGAAAGAGTTATGTGAAAGTTCAAGGAAAGTTCAATCTTCAGTCAGTTAAATATTGACCCAGTTTGGTCCAATGGTTAAGGCACCAGGTTAAAAACCAGGAGGCCGAGAGTTCTAGTCGCTCCTTAGCCATGAAAGCCAACTGGGTGACACTGGGCCAATCATCCTCTCTCAGCCCAACCCTCTTGTTGCGGGTAAAATAGGAAGAGGAAGGAGTATTAGGTATGTTTGAGGCCTTGAGTTACTTATACGGTAATAAAAGAGGGATTATAAAAAAAATCTAATAAAATACATTTTAAAAATTGATATTCAAAACAGAGTTAATGGGAACTTAGAGACAAAAATCTCAATATATACCTTCCAAAAGAGAGTGACTGTATCATTAGCATCTTTTTCTCTCCAGATATCAAGCTCTCTTGCTGGTTCTAGGAGAAGAGTGGTTAATTGCATTAATGAAAGTATTAATTGTTAATAGGCATACATAATAGGTACATTTTCTTTAAAAAAAAAACAGTTTATGTATTGTCCAATTTTTATTCATCAGGCATTGTACAATTTGCAACCCTGAAGCTTTTTCATTGTTTGGAAAAAAACAATGGGGAAAAAAATATTTATAGTTACAGAGACATAGACTTTTCTTATATCATTTAGCCTAAAGATATTCTGGATACACCAAATGTTACTTACTACTAACAGTTCAATTAATTAATTGCAAAATAGCTGTAACATTTTAGTTATGCAAATTAACATATCAGATGGTCTGAAATTTGTGAAGTTTTGAGTTGTGAGTTTGAATGTTTTCATTTATGTATTAATGTTTGACTCACAAAGTGGTAAGATAAAGTTTTACTGAGGAAAAGCTTTTTAAATAATCTACTATTATTTCTGCTTCTGTTTTTGGAACTTTTTTTTATGTAGAATCTATCTGAAACTATCCAATAATAGATCAGAGTAACACTACAGTAAATCTGTGTTTTGGAAGAGTTTCTGGTACTTTATAAAATTTATTTTGGTGGATATGACCTATAAAACACAATATGATTATTAAAGATTTTCTCAGATTCATGATTCCAGCTGTGATTGTGTGTAGATAATCATGTTCTGCAATTTTACAGTGTTTTCATGTTGATCCCATGTGAAAATCATGCAAAATGAAGAGGATTTTCATGCATGATTTGTGCCATGGCAAAGCCAAAAATGGTCAGATCCATAATTATTAGTATGCACTTGGTGCTTAGAGGTGTCTGATGGTGCTTTCAGGTGAATCTCATAATCATAGAAAAACATGAGGACTCATGTTTAATTTCAATTTTTATTCATAGCCATTCAAAATTTAATAAACTTACGGGCTTGCTGAGTTGTATCGGTCTTGTTCTTGCTCCAATTACTCCATTTCCAAAAGAAAGGCTCTGGAGTTGCACAGCGAACTCGGAAAATGTAATTTGTGTATGGACGCAATTTGTCCACTAAGATTGTATAACGTGAATTTTCTGAATCATTCAGCAGTACATTCTTAAAGAGGAAAACAGGAATTAAAATTATCATTGTGGGTCCAGATTTTATTTATTTTATTATTAAAGTTCTATGCTACCTCACTGAGGTGACTCTAGGCAACTTACAGTCATACAATTCAAATACCATATAAAACATGAAAACAATAAAGAAGAACCATACATTTCAAATTCAGTTAAAATTCAATTAACCAAGATGGAAAGGAAAGGAGCAGAGTGTGCATGGGGAATAGGTGGCATCTAATTAATCCATTAAATTCAAGATGGCACTCCCCCATTGGGTCCTCAGGCCAGCTGGCAGACCCAGGTCTTCAAGCCCTTTTGGAAGTCCAGAAAGGGGGGGGATGTCACTCAGAGGCAGGATACTCAGAGGTTGTGTGCCTTGGTAGAAAAGGTTCTTCCGGATGCCACCAGGCACAATTCCTTGAGCAACAAGGTCTGCAGCATCCTTTTCTGCCAGTGCAGATGGGGTGGGCTAATCCCATTGGAATGAGCTGGTTCCTCAGATAACCTGATCCATGCCATGAAAGGCTATTTATATAATGTGTGTATCACTCTTTTGTAGGAGCATACAAATTTAAGGGGGGGAAAATGCATAGATCCCTTTCATATGTGACACAGCAAGAGAGATCTAATGTTCCTCTGAATGCTGTGCAACCAATGAATGTTGCAAAAACAATCTGTTGGTTCCACCTAATTAGTGCCTGGCAGAAGGCAGAGCACTGATGTACCCAATCAACTATGCTTGCAACCATGCATTATTTCCAGGAAGCCAGTAGTCAAATGTTCTTGTATGAGGAGCAAACAGACAGGTGAAAGAAAATCAAAGGATGAATAAAAGGGAAACCAACAGAATGGGAACATTTTTTCCACATTTCATTTTTTCTAGCTAATACAGCTTTACCAGTGCACAAGTGTTATTGAAGGGTTGAAATCAATGAAACCTTCAACAACACTTGTACGGTTCTATTTGCTATACAGCAAATGATAAAGCTGTATTTGCTATAAAAAAGAAAGTATTTAATTCCATTTTTATGGGCTCACCCTTAAAGAGCATGTTAGGGTCAATGCAGCAGTGAGCCTGGTAAACAGGGCATCATCAAGTCAGTCTTGAAAGAGTTGCATTACGTGTTTTTTTTTACTACAATTTACAGTAGTTTACAGTAGTGGGGCTTTCCCCTTTTGAGCAGGTGGTCTGGTGTGCTTATGGCATTTCAGGGGGACCTGAAGTTGCAGGAAGCAAGGCCAAGTGGGGTGGGTTTTTCTTGCTTTGGGGGGCAGTTGAAGTGTTTGACATCTTAAGCATATAATGGGGCTTTGAGTACAGTTTTCATATGCTTTTCCACCTGTAGATGATGAGCAATACATCATCAATTTTCAGCAACTGTGGTAAAAGAAAATTCCAGTGATTGTGTAGAAGATCCCATTCCTGTTAAATGCTTGGGATTTGGCTTCTGAGGGACTTTCTTCATTACAAACCAGTAGGATCTACAGCAGGTCTTTTAAAAATGCT
This sequence comes from Azemiops feae, assembly GCA_023970755.1. Lineage (NCBI taxonomy): Eukaryota > Metazoa > Chordata > Lepidosauria > Squamata > Viperidae > Azemiops > Azemiops feae. The sequence goes on from JALGBA010000136.1 coordinate 2,171,814, forward strand.
GCATGTGCACGGGGCATGCGTTTTCTTTGGATAGAAAAATGGCATATAAATTAAGCAAATGAACAATAAACAATAGTTCTTTATAAGAGGAAGACAGGAGAAGGGGTCACTAACTAAACTACATGTATAATCCAAGTATAAAGATAGAGTCAGGGCATGTCTAAGAAGAGGCGCCAAAGGATGAGTATAATTTTGCCATTTAGACATGGCAATAATATATTATAAAAATGTCATAGGATGCCTACCCTTTCTTCCTGGAAAGGGCCACTGGGAATTTGAACCTGACATTGCAGTTTGGTTTTTTTGAAATTGCCAGGCAAAGAAAAAGACAGTCTGAAGCTTGTTGAAGTTACACTGCTCACTCTTAAGTCTGTAGGAGTATGTGGGTAAACTGGAAAGCAAAAATAAACATATTTCATTAAAAAAAATCCTAACTTGTGTTTATTAGAGGGCAAATCAATGCAGCACAAAATGGTAAACTAACAAAATTAGCATATGACCAATAAGGATTTTGTTTCTACGTTCCACCAAAATCCTTGCTAGGAATACATTTGAATTTTCCACTGATCCATGATGACCCATAAATTCTGTCTAGAATGAAATCTGGCTAGCATTTATCATTCTCTACACATACACATGAACACACACACACACACACACCCCTACTATTTCTCAGTTGTTCCTGCAATAACCTGATCTGAAAGTAACTTCCACCACCACTTTTAACCGCTTGATCCATTAGGGCAGCGGGTCCTTTTAAAGTTTCTTCCGCTGATCATTAAGTCACTGGGGGCAGCTTCTCTTCCCCTTTTTCTCCAAGGTTATCCCTACAAATGTTTCCATCACATTCTTTCTCAGGCTGTTGCAGTGGAGAAAATAGGAGCAATCTGAATGTGATAGGGAAAAGGAATGATACTAAAATATATCAGAAATTTGTTAGATTTATATCCTGCCATTCATTCAGGAGCTCATGACAGAATTCACAGTGCTATCTACTTCTACTTTTCAAAAACAACAACAACCATTGAGGTAAGTGAAATAAGAAGCAATGAATGTCTCAGATTCACTCAGTGGGCTTCCATAGCTGAGGATGGACTCAAAGCTGGCTTTCCTTGTTTCTAAATTAACACTTTATTCATTAAACCACAAACACACAAAGAGAGAGGGGGGGAGGGAGGAGGAAGGAAGGAGGAAGAAGAAGAAGAGGAAGAAGAACCTATAAATTGAACACATCTTTTCCACAGTAGATAAATAAAACTTTAATTAATGATGATTAACTTCAAATTTTAAACAAAGTTCTTCACCACAGCACAGAGAAAAAAATCTCACCTCTATGCCTAATATCAATTATGAGGGAAGCTTCTGATTGGCCGAGATGATTGGAAGCATGTAGTGTGAAGTTGTATTCTGTTTGGTTCTTCAGGATTGTAAAATTACAATTATAATTTTTACGATTTGATTCTGCACATGTGATATTTTTCCCAGAGTTTCTGAAAAGTTAAAGAGAAATGATGATTAAAAACGGACACATCTCATAGAAAAGGTCAGATAAATCACAGTCATGCAATGATTTCAATGGGGAAATAAGACTCAAAACCAAATGTCATTAAATAAACCTTATCTTGTTGGCCCTCTGTTTTTCTACTCCAGATCAGCCCTGCTATAAATAGGGAGAGGAAATTGGTTTTCTGCTCTTCATTCTTTCTGTGAGGGGAGGCTCGTGTGGGGGGGGAGGAAGTGGGGGGAAATGCCTGCATGAAGGTGGCTAGGATTTTCCAAAGCTGAATGAAAATATAATACTTGAATCTGAAGAATCCCTGAGTAAAAGATTTTCTCCTCCGTCTACTTTCCATCGTCTATGAAATCCCATCTCTATCCCACATCACTTATTTCTTTCACCATCTATCTTATAATCATCAATAGATTGTGTGAATGAGGGGTCCTTAGTGTCCTCTGAGCTTGGTTGTTTTCTTGCAGATGTAATGAAACATTGAAAGCAAACAACCAAGCTCAGAGAACACTAAGGACCCCTCATTTCAATGCTGAGCTACAAATATTCTCCTTTACCAATTGTGTGAATATGTGAAGGAGCCACCTTTAAGATCTGTAGAAAGGGTCTGGGCTCTTGGAAAATGTGTTATTTCTTTATGTATTTAATTTACAGCCTGCCTTTCCTACATAACCTTCCTTCCTCCTATATATGTGCTCAAAACCACCAACTTTGAGAAGAATGTCCCAAACGTGCTTTTTGAAGAGGCAACTGTTCTGAAGAACAATTCTGAAGAAGCTTCTAGGATGAGAAGTGAAACGTCAAGTCCAGTTGCCTCCTGAAAAAGCACCTTTTGGACAACTATGACCTGAATCTCCATAGACATTTGAGACAAAATGGCTGGCTTAAAAGACAATGATTTTCCGTAACTGAGAGTAGACTTCAACCTACCACTACACTATATTGGTTCACACTCCTATTAGGCCATCATAGATGTTACTTTGATGGCCCTAGAAAACCAAAAGGAAGACATAAGATATATGGTCATTTATAATTAGGTCTCCACAGACTTATCCCATTGGGTGAACCTACAATCTAAACATACATATAAATAAATGATAAGTTTATCTGAATAATCAGAATGTTTATATCAAATATGTCACATTTTTATAGTTTAATATATATATTTTTCTGCTTTTAAAAAAAGTACATGAAAACAAACCCTTCAAATAAGGCATGTTTGGTTTTTCTTGCACCAGCTAATAAAGTGGGCTTTCCCTCCTGCCAGTGGCATGTTATTTCCTTAAAATTCTGTGTTTCACAGCTTAAATTTTGTGGAACATCTGGAGGATCTATAACAAATAAGAAAGAAGAAGTGTTGCCTAAATGTACATATCAGTTGAACCTTTGTCTCATCTCAACAATAACTCAATAAGGAAATTACTATAAAAGGTCACAGTTTTGTTCTATGTAGCATCAACCTTGTAAACTCTCAAGTTTCCTCTTTCCACAATGTATTCAAAATGGATAGTGATTAATATTTATATGTGTATATATACGCATGGGTGTATGTATTACAGTTTGGTAATTGAAATTCTGGTAAGTATAGTCTCAACAAACATGGAAGGTTAGGAAGAAAAGCTACTCTGGATTTATTCCAATCAAGCACAGGCTTTAAAACTTAGGAAGAAGTTCAGCTAATAGCATACATTAGTGTTCCTATGCAGACATTCAGGGCTTGAATAAAAAAGCAAACAAAATATCTAAGGAAGGGTGGCAGTTTCACAGAAGTTATTTGGACCATTTCCAGTTCAGTCTGTAGACCAAAGAACCCATGCTACCATTTATCTTGGGCAACAGTACCTACAGTATGGGTAATCCTCAACTTGTGATCACAGTTGGGACTGGAATTTCATTTGCTAAGCAATGGAGTTGTTAAACAAGTAATCAGGTGACTGGATCCAATTTTACAACCATTTTCTCCATGGTTGTTAACCAAATTTGACTTCCACCATTGATTTTGTTAGAAGCCAGCTGGGAAGTCATAAATTGCAATCACATGACTGCAGGATACTGCAACCATTGTAAATGCAAGCTGATTACTAAGTGCCCAAATCATGATCACAAGATTGGGGTGATGCAATTGTCATAATTTAGAGGATAGGTCATAAAGTCACTTTTTTCAGTGCTGTCATAGTTTAGAACCATTGTTAAATTAATACCGTGTTTCCCTGAAAATAAGACCTGGTCTTATAGGTTTTTTTGCCTCCAAAAGAGGCACTAGGTCTTATTTTGGGGAGGGTGTCTTACCTTAGGACCACCAAAGCCAGGCCTACCACACCCCGAAACCTGTCGCGCCACTGCTTGACTTCTTCAGTGGCTGCTTGCTGCCACTTGCGGCTGGACACTGTGTGGCTCTTTGAGCCGCTTCCACTGCTCGCGGCAGGATGCCACATGGCACTTCATTCCATTGCCGTTGCTTGCAGCAGGATGCCACGTGGCATTTTGGGCCATTTCCGCTGCTTGTGGCAGGATGTCACATGGCACTTTGCACCATTGCTGCCACTCGTGGCAAGAAGCTGCATGGTGCTTTGGGCCATTTCCACTGGTCTGGCCGAATGCTGCAGCAGAAACGGCCTGAAGCGCCATGTAGCATCCTGCCGCGAGCAGTGGAAAGGGCCCGAAGCACCATGCAGCTTCTTGCCACGAGCGGCAGCAATGCACAAAGCGCCATGCAGCTTCCTGCCATGAGTGGCAGCAACGGCGCAAAGTGCCATGCTGCATCCTGCCACATGCAGCGGAAATGCCCTGAAGTGCCATGCGGCATCCTGCTGCGAGCAGTGGAAATGGCCCAAAGCGCTGTGCAACCTCCTGCCGCGAACAGTGGCATTGGTCGTGACGAGCCACACGGCTTGACAAGTGTTGGGGCGTGCGAGGCCTGACTGTGGCGGTCCTACTGGTAAGGTAAGCGGGTGTGAGGCATGTGGGGCAGCTTCACACCCCTACCCCTGCCCTAGCTTGATCTTTAGGTGTGCACCTCACCCAAAACTAGAGCTTAGTTTCAGGGGGGCTTATATTAGGCCCACCCCTGAAAATCAAGCTGGGGCTTACTTTCTGGGGGGGACTTACTTTCGGGGAAACACAGTAGTTTTAAGTCAAGTATAATAGGAATGATAGTGAAACCAATTTTCAGCTGCAACACTGAAGCATTACAGCAGGGATCCCCAACCCCCAGGCCATGGCCCGTTGGGAACTGGGCCATGCAAGCAGCGGGCAAGCGGCAGGCAAACATGTGAAACTCCATTTGTGCAAGCCATTGTGCCTTTATTGAAAATAGATTTTCTTGGAGGGGGGGAGTACAAAAAGGGTACCAAGAAGTATCAATAATATTAACTTTTCTTGAATTTCAGAGGCAAATCAAGATCAAATCAAAATAAGCCATTGGGATGGAGGGTGAATGAGTTTGGATAGGTAATGCTGGCATGCCAACTATTTCTGAATTGATTCATTTAATTCTACATACTGAGCAGTTCAGGGCCAAAATACCTAAAGGAATATTTTCTCTTATATACACGTGCTGAAATAATTTGATCATCTTCACTCAGGCTCTTTCAAAGCCTTTGCTAAATGTAGAAAGTCTTCTTCACTGTAGAGTTCCATGCTAGGATAGTATGCACTGCTCTGTTTTCAATAATAAAACTTTCAGTTTTCCAAATCATTTGAGAGTTGCGTTTTGAAATGTAAGTGTAGGAGATGACCAGGCTGAGCCCAAGGGAGGAGTCAAACACATCATCATTCTCAGGTCCCTTCGCACCCATAAGAGTTCTAAGTTCAGGCAGCCTTGAATTCTGTTGATTCTTATCCACCGCCTATTTGCTTTGCCTGTTAATAGTTCAAATTCTTGTATAGAGCTTTAGCATACAACGAACCTATATATTCATTTGAACTGCCTGGACTCTTAGTTTCCTGCTCTTGACAGTAAGACCCATATGTAGAAAGCAGCTTTTACACATTTTATTTCATTTTATTTCATTTCTCCTTTTATTATTTTCACCAACTTTTTTATCTTTGTCATCCACCCAAATTGTTTACCCACACATGGATCCACACAGAATATGTAAACCATAAAATATAAGGGGGAAAAAAAGAATACTTACAGCCCACAAATAAAACCGTTCCAGCAACGAGGAACTTGGCTGTTCCTCCCTTTTTTATTTTACACCAGGCATTAAATCCAGAATTAGCGGCAGCAGTGACATTTTGCACAAATAATGACTTGCTCCATTTGGTGACAGGGACAGCCGTACAGTTCAGAGTTTCGCACAAATTTCCATATTTAATACTGATGAAAGTATCTCCAGCTTCATACATACAGCAGAAAGTCACGTTGGAACCTCCTACCACCACTTTATCTAAAGGGTACATTTTTGTGAAATTGCCTCTGTCCTTTCCTGCAACAGAAAGACGAGACTGAGAAAGGAAAGAATTGGCAACATTGATTATCCAGCAAAACAGCTGCACATAACAATCCATTTAGAGGCTCAGCCTCTGGAGAATTATAGCCACTGAGCTATAATCTCCATCACAATGAACGGGAAGCACAGCAGAACACAGGTGCCTTTGAGAAGCTACACTTAAGCTAACAATATTAACTAACATTACTTGTCCTGAAAAAACTCAGTCTTTAGAAAAATAGAGCCACCGATTCTGGATGTGAAAGAAACTAAACTCACAAAATTTCTTTCTCCAACCTAGAACTAACAAGAAATTTTCTGTCAGTGAGAACAATTAATCAGTGGAAGAACATGCCTCCAAAAGTTTTGGATGCCCTAACACTGGAGGTTTTTAAGGAGAGATTGGACATCCATTTGTCTGAAATGGTATAGGGTTTCCTGCTTGAGCAGGGTTGGACTAGAAGACCTTCCAAGGTCCTTTCCAACTCTGTTATTCTTTTATATTCTTTACTGTAAATATTCCCAACATTCTTGTCTCACAGATACATATTTTGAGAACATGTGATGAGCTGTCTCACAAAATGCCAGAAGATGAACACATAAAATTATATCCATCATTCCCTTTATCCTCTCACGTTGCTCTCTATCACTTCAGCTTACAGTACAATTGTTTCTGGCAGATGGGCATACTTCACTGGTTGGCACAGCCCTATCATTTTTGTCTTCTTGAAATGTCTCTAGGTAAGTGTGGGCGCCATTAGAACTCATGGAAATGGAAAAGATACTCCAGTCTGGCCCCTCTCCATTCATAGCCCCCCCATCTCCCTCCCTGTCTCTAAATTAAAATCTAAAGCAACAACAAATGAAATCCCAAAATGAAATCAGAGGGAGCACTGAGTTGATGGGCACCAAGGGAACCCATAGGTGCCATACCGGGATCCAGGCTCAGCAACTCAGTAAGCCAACAAAAACAGCTGCTGATTGTATCACCTGCTATGAATACATCTTATAAACACCCAAAGGAGTCTCCAGGCATTATACAAAAACAGTGCTCATCTTTCAACCTAAACAGAAATACACAGACATATGGCTATATTACCAAAAGAAGACAAATTATTGGCACTCCAGTGTACTTCAACCCTTAACACACCTCACTATGGTAGTCCTCAACTTGTGACCATAATCGAGCCCAAAATTATGCTGGTAAGTTGTTGTGGTCATAAGTTGAGGCATCATAGGATCAGATTCAAAGTTATGACCATTTTTAAATGGTCATTAAGTGAACACAGTGGTTGTTAAATGAATGTGGTACTTGCTAAGTGAATCCATTTTTTTTCAATGGGCATTTTGTTTTTTTTGCAGAAATTAGAAGTAAACTTCAGAAACTGGCAAAAAAATAAATAACACAAATCATGGTCATATGATCGTGGGATGTTGCAAATGGCTGAAAGGATGAACTGGCTATCAAACACCCAAAATACGATCACATGACTATGGATGTGTGTGTGTGCGTGTGCGTGGCCATTGTGACTCTGAAAATGGGTGGTAAATAGCTCTGAGGAGCTTCATTGTAACTTTGAATGGTTGTTAAGTGACCTGTCATAAGTCAAGGAATACCTATATTAGCCATACTTTTGGGGCCACTGGAAAACCTTAGCAATAGGTTGAGGGTCACATATTTTCTACTTCAGCAACAGTGTTTCTAGGAGGTCTGTAGTTTGTTGTTGTTTGGGTGCTATGTTAAATGGACATTTAGGAAGAAAACTAAACATAGAGTCCCATCTCCTGTGTGCATAGTTGTCATTGGATGCATTTGGGAAGTTGATCAACCAATACTCCCTTCTACTGTTGAAACCACTATCTATAATGTGCTGCTTGTGATTCAGGATGTCATAAACAGCCATCGATATTAGTAGCTTTGATTGCTGATCCACCATAAATCTGCCCCAGTTCTTTTCCCCAAATATCCAAATTACTTGCCATAATATAACAATACAATAACAGAATAACAGAATTGGAAGGGACCCTGGAGATCTTCTGGTCCAACCCCCTGCTCAAGCAGGAAACCCTAAACCATTTCAGACAAATGGTTGTCTAATCTCTTCTTAAAAACCTCCAGTGTTGGAGCATTCACAACGTTTGGAGTCAAGTCGTTCCACTGATCAATTGTTCTAACTGTCAGGAAATTTCTCCTTATTTCTAGGTTGGTTCTCTCCTTGGTTAGTTTCCATCCATTGCTTGTTGTCCTGCCTTCAGGTGCTTTGGAGAATAGATTCCCCCCCCCCACCTTCTTCGTGGCAACCCCTGAGATATTGGAACACTGCTATCATGTCACCCCTACTCCTTTTCATGAAACTAGACATGCCCAATTCCTGCAACCATTCTTCATATGTTTTAGCCTCCAGTCCCCTGATCATTTTTGTTTTTCTTCTCTGCACTCTCTCTAGAGTCTCAACATCTTGTTTATATCATGGTGACCCAAACTGGATGCAATATTCCAAGTGTGGTCCTACCAAGGCATTACAAAGTGGTGTGATCTTGATTCTCTCCCTTACCATACCTGCTAGGACTGAATTTCACAATTTAACTGCAGGTTGTATCAAAAACCATTTTCTTTTGTCAGTCCTGAGGTGTCCCATCTCCACCATTGATTTATAGCATCTTCCAGAATCATTGGTGAGCAGAAATGGGGCGAGGTTTATATTGACTCAACAGTGGATGGGTGATGTTCAAAGTGACACATGAATCTCTTCCATTCAGTTTCAATGGAATTTTTCAAGTTCTACACTGTGAGAGGAGTAGGAAAAACATCTCCCTGTTTTTGTAATCTATATCATGCCTGTTGTAATTTCTCCTCTTAAGTCTCCTTCTTTTCAAGCTAATAAGAGCAATAATAATAAAAATAGTTTTCTACAAGTAGCCTGCAACTAGTGCAAGTTTGAATAATGCAATATTTAATGTGAATTGTAAATTGATACTATTTAACTGATTCTACTTAATATGAAACAAAATTCAGAGCAAGATTCTCTCAGAGGAAAATAGTATAAGTTTTAAAAGGAAGAGGTTCATTATTACATTGCAGCAAAAATTTGATATAATTGACAACATGGCTATTGTAACACTAAAATATGACAGGATGGGAATGCCAGAAAAACCTACATAGAGGTTTCTGGTTTTTATTTTGCTTTCTATAACTATTCTGTGACTTTGTTAATCATAAATTTAAATTATAAGTCTATTCTTTTTATCCCTTACTATAATATTTCATTAATGTACATACAAAAAATAATGTTTGATTTTTTTCATTGCCTACTTCCGTTGAGCTGGAACCAATAACCCTATTTTCCATAGAAATGCTTCAAATAGTGCAGATTTGAATTCAACTAGTGTTATTTGAAGACCACCTTTCCCCTATTACACCCACCCAACCCACCAGGACAGAAAAGCAGCATACGCTGCAGATTGTAAAACTGGGTCACTTATGTGATGAACCATTTTATGACCATCCTGATTTACTGTAATGAGCAGACTCTATTACAGTCATAAGTTGAGGACTATCTGTATAACATACTATGCACACCTAGTTATATTCCATGCTATTAATACCTTCTAGTAAAAATTAAAATAGAATTAGAATCTAAATTGGTCTGGAAGCACTTTTACTTTTTAGTAAACCAAAACTTCCATAGTTCGCCCATATTTTTCTATTTCTAGCAATAGCAAAGATTGCTAGATGGATGATTTAAATTCAGTCTTTCACCCATTTAGAAAACAGCAACACATGCACAGAAACTCTTGGTACTGAGTGGTAAGAAGAGAATGAGTCAGCTAGTCATTCATCAGTGGGCGCACATTTGATAAGACTCTTCTTATTCCAAAAGTTGGGCTCAACTGCATCATCTTACCTGGGATGTTTGCAAGTGGACTCCATTCACTCCACATCTTCTTTCCATCAAAATGTTTCTCATTAAGAAAACAGCGAATCCTAAAGTAGTGAGTGGTGCAATTAAAAGGCAGATCTGATGTCCATTCCCAATGAAGGAGAGTATCTTTGCTGCCAACTGATGTGTTATATGTCTCCTAAAAACACAAGATTTGTTCCAAATTTATATTTACCAAAGTAACTAATCATTGCACTGCTGATGTGCAAGAACAGAATTTAGGCAAAAAGAAGACTATATTAACACTCATTACATTAATGCAGATTTCCGCATCTTTTCCCACCCCTAATTGTATTGATCATGGAGGGGGACTAAAAGAATATCATATTGATATTATTCCAGATATTAAGGGACAGGTTTTAGAAATATGTGATCCATCTGTTTTGGAAAAGGATTCAAAGGATAGAGAAATATGTATTATTATGCAGAGATTTTGTGATGTTTTACAATAATATTTTGTACTAACCATTTTATAGTAGGATATAATAATTCTTAGTAAAGCAGTGACTGTTGATAAGTATAATACATAAGAAATTATTTCCCTTTTCTCTCTTTTTTAGTTTGACGATTTCCCCCCAATCCTTTCTTTCTTTTTGGTGGTGTTTATGTGTTGTTGTTTTAAGTTTAATTTGGGGGTGGGGGTTAATTATCTGGAGAGGTTAGTGTACTTAATTTTTGTCATTTTTTCTTGTAATTTGTAAATAAAATTAAATACTTTTTTAAAAAAAATACCCCACCCTCACTGCTGAACCTCTCATTTTAAGATGGCTATCATATACAAACATTTTCCTACATCCTTTTTATTCTTGCAGGTTTTTGGGATACAATTTAAGTAAAGAAGTAGGGAGACTCTTTAAAGAGGTTCTGTACTATGACACATCATGCTAAGCTATGACTTGTTTTCCTGTGAGTTGTATAACAACCCAGAGTAACATAGTTAAGCAGTACATCTTGGTTAATAAAGAATACCGACTGTTTCATCCATTGCTTTAAATCTAAAACCAGCTATGTCTTACCATATATGTGAACTCAGTGAATTTCCTAGTTAAACAGGATCTCCCATTCAAACACTTTAGCCCAACCTGCTGACATGCAAACGTCCTGGATTATAATTTTCTTTTCTTTTTTAAAGAAAATTTTATTGATTTTCTGGTTTTACATTTAAATATTTAAAAAGCAACGTGGCGGCTGAGTTAATCGATAATTTAATAACATACAAGTATCTTTAGTACAGATCTCAAACTATTACATTAAATATTTCCTCTCTTTCCCCCTTAGTATTTACTGTCTCATATTTAAACTAATACAATTCTTATTATATCAATTAAATGAAAGTAACTTTCTTACATTTATCAATATTTTTTGCTGGATTATAATTTTCATATCCCATAGCAGCATGATGAAAGCTTCTGCTTGATGATGGCAGAAGTCAACACCAGGACTCTGAGGAAGGCAATCATTGTGCCATGTGTCTCACCATAATTTTCCAACATTCCAAAGCTGCTCTAATTCCACTTCATTGGTTTGCAGGCTTAGAGTGGATCACAGTAATTGCCTTGCAATTTCCTCCTTAACTCTTCGCTTTTTATCATCAGCTACTCTCTCTAATGATTAAACTTGCTTTTATTGATGATTGTAATGATTGGCTCAAGATGCTGCCATTCAGTGTCTTTGATTACAACTGTCACCTGAGAATGGGATCAATCATTCTCTATCACTACAGAACATCAGATTACACAAACACACATACATACACACAGGGCTTTTTTTTGTCATAGAACGCCCAGAACGGAGTTCCAGCACCTTTTTTGGATGGAACCTTATAGGGTAGGCAAGGCAGGTTGTATGACATGTGTGAGTTCCGGCACCTTTTCTTTTTACGAAAAAAGCACTGCATACACAAATAGAGAGGTGTAAAGAGAGACAACTTACTAGTGCTATTTCCTCCATTGGATCTTTACGCAGAATCTGAATTTGCCAAGTAGAATCAATTTTGTATTGAAAGACTGATCCGCCATCATACCATTGCAGAATCACCGTATCAGCTAAAAAATCTGGAGTCAGTCTATGAATATGAGGCATTGGAGGAACAAGTACTGGGTGGAAGAAAAAAGGTTAATTGGACTCAGAAATACTGGATGTCAATAAGTGTTCTGAACAGAGATCTCTTCCCTCCTGATGTAGTCACTAATCTGCTTTCTCCTACAACAAGGAATTTTTCAGACTCCAGTGAAAATAACTATTGTACCATACTTTCTTTTATAGTACTGATTTCATCAAAGGCAAATTTGTAACATGAAAAGTGTGACAACTGATAATATTGTTATTGACAAATGTAAAGGATTTCACTGGAAATTGAATTTAACAGTGTATTCTCTAACCACAAGCTAAAAAGAAAACAAGACAATATTTTGCCACAATTATATATGTACTTTTATTTTTAACTTTAATTAGGTTGCACTCAAAAATCATAGCTGTAGTCAGGGCTTCACAGTGAATATTTGAATTCAAGAGTCATGCTCTCTTGAAAAAAAACTGTACATCAAATCTTACCATTTAAACTGCAGGATAGTTTTACATTTTCATAAAACTGGGAGGTTTCCTAAGTCATAAACAGCTAAGTTATTATGAAATACTGTGGGAAATTATTGTTTGGCAGAATTCCAAACTAGAACATCATCTCTAATCTATCCTCTACCACTGCATTCTTAAAATGGAGAAAACTCCCTTTCCATTTTATAAACAGGAAAAACAAGCAAAGCTTCCATAGCTTGAAAACAGGATATATGTATTCTGAGAAATATCAGTACACATAGAAATCATATAACATACTATGTTATATGTATAAATTATCTGAAATAATTTTGTTCATGCATCACCTTAGTTATCATTCTATACAACAGACAGAAAGAACCAGATGATCAGAAATAGATATTTTGTTATTGAACAAAAGAAATCTCACTTAGTGTCTTGAATCTCTGGAGTTAGCATAAAGCAGTCACAACATGTTACAGCTGCCCTGATCATCAGCAGAGAAAGCATAGGAAATCTCAAGCAGGATCTGGACCCCCAAATTAGAAGGTCCTTACTCTGTCTTTCCAACTATTTTATCTCTAGATGACTTCACATCAAAGTTTTTAACAAAGCAACTCACTTCACTGGAAATGTTTTTATTATTATTATTAATGTGCAGCAGGAGAAAAAACATAGATGAATTGGTGCAATAGAAGTTTAAGAGTTCCCGGTGTAAACACAATAATACCAAATTGAACGAGTATATTTTCTCTGTATTTATTATAAACTTCCAACCAAGCTGCACATTATGGATTGCATAAAACATACTTTGATCTAGAAAAGGAAATACTTGGAGAATTCGGGTAATGCTTTATTTTAGACTGCATTAAAATAAAAGCATAAGAAGTTTAATGAATGCCTGAAGCCACCTGGGCTGATTCTTAGCATTATTCCAAACTCAGCCATTAAATTCCAAACATTCTAGTCTTGAATATAGAAAAAGTATACTTACAAATGTCTTTTTCAGAAAGCAGAAATGCATTTTCAGCTAGGGGATCATTCCCTTTCCCCCCAGTTGAATTGAGGGTGGTTATCTCAATCTGCATATGATCAAAGATAATTAATGCAAATGTTGCCTTTTTTTCCTTGGTTAATGAACATTGTGGATCAGAAAAACTGCAAAAGAGAAAATTCAGCTTAGCTATTGGAAATCATTTTAAATTATAGGAGAACAACTATCACAAAGGTCAGAGTAATTCACAATATCTTGGTTGAAGATTAAAATCTCTATCTAAGGTCAAATTCAATAATAAATTGAATTTACCAGTGTATTCTCTAACCATAGGCTAAAAAGCACTCCAGAGAAGCAGGACATTTTTTCTGTTTTGGTGCTCCTGAAACACATGTATAGCAAGAAGGCCAAAGTTACAAAAAAAACCTATTTTACATGCAAAAGACTCACTGACTATTAAATTACTCCAAGTGCATTGTGTATTTAATAAAGTGTAACAGCAATCTGGAGTAGAAAAAAATGAAAACCTGAGCCAAACTACAACTTTCACCCTACGTTTAAATATCTGGATCCATTTCTATAATACTCAAAAATTTTTTTAAAAAAAAGTTCAGTTAAAAAGTTAATTATGCCATGGTCGTGCTGTGGTTAGAATGCAGTATTGCAAGCTAATTCTGCTGACTGCCAATTGCCAGCAGTTTGGCAGTTCAAATATTACCAGCTCAAGATTGACTCAGCCTTCCATCCTTCCAAGGTCGGTAAAATGAGGACCCGAATTGTTGGGGGCAATATGCTGAGTCTGTGAACCGCTTACAAAGGGCTGTAAAGCACTGTTGAAGCGGTATATAAGTCTAAGTGCTACAGCTATTGCTATCTCTTCAGGGATTTTTTTTAAAATACATATTTTAGATGTTTTCTGAAGATCCTAAAAAAGTGAGCACTTACATATCAGCTTATGTACAGATTAAGAAAGTGCAGATTTAATGAATTTATTCCAAAACCAAGAACCAAACAAGATTTTCCCCCATTCCTTTCAAGATGGTTGTTAAGAGCAACCATCCCAGTCAAGAGGAAGGATCAAATGAAGAATTAGCCTGAATTTATTACATAAACACAAGAGGACACAGTCTTAACTTCCCCGCACCCTTTGAGCCTGATCTAGTCTTTCACAGGCCAGACTGGGAAGATTCCTATGAAATAGGCATAAAACAATAAGTAGTTTGAACTCTACAGTGTAGGTTTGGTTGTTCATGCTTGACAATGGTTTGTGATACAACTCTAAAAATAAAACTGAACCACCATTAAGTATGGTGTCAAAAATGGAAATTCTGGACAAAATAGCAATAGCAACAGTATTTAGGCTTATATACTGTTTCATAATGCTTTCCAACAATTGTTGTTGTTTTTTAAATAGGGTGAAAGAGTTACTTCATTTTTTTCTTCCTATTTAAACAAAAATGTGACAAGCCCAATCTTGGTTAAAATTCTAATAATTTGCATAAGAAAAAAGCCACAATCGAAAGAAAAACAGAAAAAGTGATTCATGATTCATGCTCTTTGGGAAAGGTAACATGTTGTCTTACCCTCAAATCTGCCAAATTAGAAGCAAGTTTTTGTCTCCTGCTGAAAACTGCTTAGCAGCAAAACCAAGCCTTTTGAGGACTTATAGTGATTTAATAGACAAATATTTGGGATATTGGCAGGAAAAAAAGAACTTTGGGCAAATTTTGACAAGCATAGACTAGCCATGGGTTTATATCTTATTGAGTGGCTGTGATAACATTTCTTCATCATCGCATTTGACCAGAGATGTACAATGGAATTTTCCAGGTACCAAGTATTTGAATTAAAGAATGTAACAATGCTTGCTGCATAGCAACTTCCTGTTACATATTGAGAAACTTTTCACAGAACAAAATGTTTTATGTGTTATGTCAAATGCCCTTTGACAGAAGTATTCAGACCGATTACGGTCCCTTGGAAGAATATGAAGAATATTTAATCTGGTGATGCCTATCACAGGATTCTTGGAAAAAGCAAAACACCATTTACCTCTGAATCCTCATTCTTTGTGGTTGACACAAAGATCTTGCTATGGTTTTAAAGAAGCCAGGGTATGGATATTTTTTTTTATGATGGTTTCTTCAGATCTCAGAAATTATTACCAAGTGTCTCTTTTGTATTAATTGACAACAGGAAAATATAAGATAGTTAGTCAGCTCCCTATGCTTGGGATGTTCCATGAAACTCCCAAGGATTTGCCAGCTGATTTCTAGTATGGTATTTTCCCCATACATCCTTTCATATCATTCCTTTCATTTCCCTCAAAATTCTTATTTAAAAAACCTGGAAATCCTGAACTGTAATGTGAATTGTTTTGCCTGAATGAAGGCTGATACAATACAGTTTTAAAAAGACAAAGATGAAACTGATTTGATACTTAAAATGGCAAGCAAGCAATGTACCAAAAGCACTCTTTTGTTTGTAGAGCCATCTCTTTAAGAACCTCCTCAAGTTGGCATTAGTTCTAAATTTCTAAGTCACACTATTTCCAACTTAATCTATTGCATTTTCTACACCATCTTCCCAAAATTGAAGGTTTCTAATTGTGTTGGACCAACTCTCATCCAAGATAGCTTTGGGGAATTTAGGGTAGTCTAGACATCTGGAGCAAGCTAGAGTATGGGAAGTTTACTTACATCGTCTCCTTCATTCCTGGAGACTTCCTTCAATAAACCATGCATTAGTAATTTCTGGATTAACTACATGCATTAGAACTATACTGTAGTATGGTCCTTAAAGATAGTTCAAATCTGAAATGCAACTAAATTTAACTAAAACAAATCGCTTCTTTGTTTTCTGATTCATTTGAGGAAGACAATTTGCCAGTGTTGTTGTGAATGGAAATACTAGTGGTGATACAATCTGAAGAATGCGGTCCTTTCTACTTTACTATCATACCTGAGACATATTTGTAATGACCATTGGCAGAGGCCAAACATGAATAAATTGAGTTTATTTACAAGGCCAAGGTAAACCTTTAGTTCTATAGACTCCTTTGGTGCTCTGTCTCTAAAGAGCACTTTCTTAAACCAACTCTTGATACATCACAGTATAAAATTATGAAAAAGATTTTGTACAAGCTATCAATATTGTTACCTGACATTGTAACAGAATTCATAAATAAGTTTTGAATCATCTCCAGCAGCCGTAGTCCAAGTGCAGACAACATTGTCAAGATTGTGTGTTATACATGTCAAGTTCTGAGCCAAATATGAAGAATCTGGAACCAAAATAAAAATGTTAATGAACATCCACTTCAAAAATCTATGCTCCAAAAACTATGAAAACTCATAAGATAGTCCAGTGTTTGAGATAGCAAGCTAAAAACCAGGAGACCGAGTTCTAGTTCTAGCTTTGGCATGAAAGCCAGCTGGGTGATCTTGGGCCAGTCACTCTTTTCAGCTCAACTCACTTTATAAGGTGGTTATTGTGGGGAAACTAGAAGAAGGAAAGAGCATTATTATGTTTGCCACCTTGAGTTATTTATAAAAATAAGAAAGGGAGAATAAAAATCAATCAATCAATCAAATAAATGCCTGGTGAATATATTTGGAGCTATAGAATGGTTCAACTAATCAAACTATCTCATATTTCAAACATATTTTACAATGGATTAATAATAATTCCAGAGAACTTTCAATGATGTGAAGTCCTTCAATGAATCCTGAGCTACAGATACTATCTTCTATTGAACTGTCAAAGATGTAATTCTCTGAAATGGATCAAGTGATCTTTAATGCAAAATATTGCCCTCAACATTTATTTTCTCAAGCCAGTTTGAAGGGAGCCATAATAAGCAAGCTAATATAAAACTGCTTATGTATTATTTTGTGTCTGGAATCATGAAAGTTAAAAAAGTTTTTAAAAGATTCATTTTCAGACTGTAAATTAATAAGGTTTTTAGAAAATTAACCTTGATTCTTTAAAACAGAATGAGCACCTCAGCATTGATAGTCAGTTTGATCTAGTGGTTAAGGCACCAGGCTAGAAACCAGGGAACTGTAAATTCTAGTCCTGCCTTGGCATCAAAGGTGATTTTGGGCCAGTCACTCTCTCTCTCAAGCCATGATGTAAGGTTTAGGACTGATTGGTCAGTTCCTATTGCAACCAACAGATAAACTTTTGGTTTACCTGAAAAAATAAGCGGACCCCGAACTTGTAGGAAAAATACCAGGAAGGGGGAAAAAAACCTCAATATTAACAACAGACTTTATTTTATTTTATGTTTCCTAAAAAAATACCCTACTGGATTGACATGAAGCACATAGCTGAATGGTCAAGAGTTTTTCATTAAATGCAAACCAGATTTCTCTTAGGATGGTTGCATTGTGAGTTAAGCAGGATTCCTTCATAAATTCAGCAATACAGGTAGATGTTACCATGCTAACAGTTCCATATTATCCTATTGACTTCTGCTGATAAAATCATTTTCTTTATTTACTGTATGTATATTCTGTCTTTTCCCCAGCAGATCAAGGTGGAATAATACAGTTTTTGAAATACACATATGAGGTAGGTTGAGGTACATTTACCAATTTGGTCAATAGTACCCAGAGTACCTTAGGATCAACTGAGAATCTGGACTGAGGTCTAGTCAAACACTTTAACATGGGTCTAGTTCAACACCTAACAGCTACACCACTTAATCAAATTATTGAAAACAAGAATGCAAACAGCTGCCAAACTACTGAGAGCCAGTGTGGTATACTGATTGGATTAGGACAGGGAGACTCAAATTCAAGCCTATTTTCAGCCATGCAAACTCGAGGGCAACTCAGTTCAACCCATATCACAGAGTTGGTGTAAGGATAAAATGAAGAGAGATCCCCGGGTAAGTAGCCATGAGAAAGGGGAGCATAGGAGAAAGGGGAGCATAGGTTCACAGGTGGAAAGCCTATCGTGAAATTAGTTACAAAGAAGATACAACAGTCTATGCAATATAAAAAAATCCCATAAAAATAAAAACAGAAGAATCAAAACATGTTATCACTAAAAAGCAAACTCTCTGGTTGGTGATCTTGCTGCAGCACAAGCCACAAGCCACAAACCACTGAACCATAAACTACACAGAGTTATATAAAAGTAAAACACAGGAAGTAATTTATAATCAACTTTATATGAACTCTCTGAATGTCAGAAAGTCCAGCACATTTCATTTTAATAAAGGCAAGTAGAAAGGCAGTTAAGACATGGCTGTTTTTCCCCCAGGTCTTTGGTTCCAGATGAATGGAGTCTAAATTATTAGTTGCAATACGTTTCAATCCAGTACCATTTTATGGTTTTAGTTGATTTTTAAAGTATTGTGTTTCTTTTTGTTTGGGGCAGTGGGATTTGCATTTATGCCTGAGCAGGGGGTTGGACTAGATGACCTCCAAGGTCCCTTCCAACTTTATTATTATTATATTTGACTTTTTATTGCTACTCAGTTGGTTGAATTTGGTGGCCATATAAATCTTGCAAATTAATTTATACTTAAACATTTCTGCATCTTTACAAAGATGGTCCCTTGTTAGAACTGGACAATTCCCTGATTCTGGGTTTGAAAATATAAGTTGTTTGGAAAATAGATCTGGGATTCATCTTTCCACCTGGGTCCTCTCAGCAGGAAACCAAATGGTATATGGAAGCCCTTCAGTGTTCCAAAGAATCATACAGATAGTCCTCAATTTTCAATTATACTTAAGTCACAACTTAAGTCATAAGTTGGGCCAGTTGTTAAGAGGGTCATCACATGACCGATCTGATTTTGCAACTTTTTTTACAGTTGTCATAAAGCAAATGACATGATTATTAAGTGAACCCTGTGGGTTGCTAAGTGAATCCATTGTCCACAATGGGAATATTTTGCTAGGAACTGGAAGTAAACCCTGGTTTTTTGTTTTTGTTTTCAAAAAAGCATCATAAATTGTGGTCTCATGACTGCAGGACACTGCAAACAGCTGTAAAGGAGGGCAAGTTGCTGAGCACCCAAAATGTCATCATGTGACCATGAGGAGGGGGACCAGAATTTCAAATTTGGGTCATAAGTATCTTTTTGTGCTTCCATCACAACTTTGAACTGTGACCAGTGGTAAGTCAAGGACTACCTATTTTAAATTCCTATGCTCCAACTTGGGTACTATATGAATTTCATTTCTCATAATTCCAAGTAGCATTGAAAGTTACTTTTAAAAGTATATGGTTCTCTGGTAAGAGGTGGTTGAGTTTTTCATTGTCTCCCTGCTCTTTTGAGTCACCAACATCAATGCTTGTTTCTGCTATCAATCAGTGAACATCAACATATGGTTGAGTTTATAAGAGATAATGTACCACAATTCCACAGCCTGTAACTCAGGTTACAGTTGGAAGATCAAGAAAACCAAAGCATAAAGGACTCAGTAGCAATAGGCAATAACAAACCATTTCCATATTGTTGCCAAGAAAGCCAAATAAATATTTCACAAAATATCTGAACTCAAGTTCAGCTCAAAGGAAACTTTCCTTTTAAAATGTAGAATAGGAGGACATAATGTGCTAAGCACTGGCCCCCATGTGACAATAGATTACTTTTTTTTTTTTGCAAATCTCCATGCTCCTCCGTCCCCTTTAACTTTATTTTTAAAACATGAAGAAGAAACTGGTGCAAAACAAAATCAACTAGGCTAAGAAAAGATGTATTCAAGCAGGAAATTCACTTGGGGGAAGGGTGTGGACGTCTCTTCCAGTTCCAGGAACAAGCCAAAAATAACATTATTTTTCCCTTCACAATTCTTAGAGTTAAGCCTGAACAAAAATCAATGTAATGGATCAATTGTCCAAAATTTGGCATTTCACTGAGTGAAATTTTCTTCTCAATAAAATAAGACTCCTGACTTTAATGCACCAAGAGATCATTAGACATTTCAGACTACCTCTCCTATGAAAATTACATATGAAGGCTGGAAGAACATTACAAAAACATACATGTTTTGTGTATCTCAAGGAACAGGAAGAGTAAAACTGGCTTGCTAGTTGCTGAGTTAACATTTGGCCTTCCAACCCAGGTCCTGTTAGATTCCCAATCCCTTAAGCTCTAACAAATGTGGACATAAGTCAGGAATGCTTAGCAGCCAGAGAGGTTCCCTTTTCCTGTTTAAAATGAGAATAGAATAGAATATCTTTATTGTCATTGTGTAACTCACAACGAAATTAAGATTGCAAAGCATAGTAAAGTTACTTTGTGTATCTCAGAATCCACTAATAGAGTTCTGGACTATGCAAAGCATGGATGGAGGGAGCTTCCTAATGTTATTGCCTGAGGACTATAGCCAACACAAAGTATTAATTCATTCTGTGGATAGGCATTGCCCTCTGGAATGCAGAGGAACATGCAAATGCCAAACAAAGCAGGGAGTGAGCCAGAGAAGCTATTATATTTGTTTTGTTTAGAAAAGAGAAAAAAAGAATGAGAAAATAGCCAATACCGCGCAATTTATTATGGTGATAAACAATTAGTATTAAAAGAAAAGTTCAGAAAAAGAATTCAGTTACGAATTTTTCTTTGCAAGAATTCAATTAACAGTACAGTTAAGTCCACGACGACCACAATGGAGCCCCAAAATTTCCATTGCTGAGCAAGGCAGTTCTTAAGTGAGTTTTGCCCCATTTCATGATCTTTTTGGTCCCAGTTGTTAAGCAAATCACTGCAGTTGCTAAGCGAATCATGCAGTCATGAAGAGAATCAGGCTTCCCCCATTGACTTTGCTTGTCAGAAGTCAGTTGGGAAGGTTACAAATGGTGTTTATAATGACCCTGGGATGAGCAACTGTCATAAATACATGCCAGTTGCCAAGCGCCTGAATTTTGATCATGTGACCATGGGGATGTTGCAATGGTCATAAGTATGAAAAATGATCATACTGTTTTTAGTGGCACTGTAGTTTGCCACTGTAATGAATGGTTGTAAATTGAGGACTACCTGTTTGTCAGCCAACTTTAGCTAGCACATTCTGTAAACTCAATCATTATTACATACTGGATGCAGAATATCTCTGAATTTTAGATCTGAAAGCAAAGAAGTAAAGCAAAGAAGGGACTTATCACCACTTAGTCTGGCTATCCACTTGAATAACAGAGAATGATTGTATTCTGCCTTCAGCAATTTGCCTTGTACTGAACTATGATCATTGCATGGTAAAAGTACCATGCTAAAAGTACTTACAATATGCTCTCTGTTTTTCAAAATGTGCTTTGAATCCCTGAAAAGCTGTTTATTCCTGCAGCAGCTATAGATAAAGCAACAGCTTATACAGGTTTGGGCAAATGCCATGAGATGCGCTACAAGCAAAATAGAAGGAAAAGGTATGGGAAAGGAGAAGAGGATCCATTTGCAAGTCAAAGGCTCATAAAGAATAATTCTCTTAACAGTGACCGGCACCTACTAGATTCAGGTGTTAGACTTTGAGTCTAAACCAGGGGTGTCCAACCTTGGCAACTTTAAGACTTGCGGACTTCAATTCCTCTGCATGGCTGGCTGGGGAATTCGGAGAGTTGAAGTCCATAGGCCTTAAAGTTGCCAAGATTGGATACCTCTGGTCTAAACAGTATGGCCAATAGTTAGGGATTCTGGAAGTTAAGCTCCACTTTCTAGAAGGTGCTAAGTTAAGAAGATCACAATAAAGCATGATGGGTATTATATCAGAACCCATGTACAGTATAATGTCAAGGTTCCGATCGACAGAGACAAATAAAGCAGAACTCCGAGGCTTGCAAATTCCTCGAAGAATATGTTTATTGATACAGAGTATCGGTACTTCAAAAGTGAAACCAAGTCTGAAGAGATGCATAATAATTCCCCAATACAAAGTTAAGAAATCCCACCCCTAAGGCTATGCAAGCAACTACGTTTCCCCATACAACTTGTTGGCGGGCTTTTCATGAAACGCCCAGCCTGCAGTCACGGGAGCAGCCGATGACCTTGGTTCCCATGAGAGAAAGTTCAAGAGAGAAAGTCTGTTTTGTCTAGCGCAACACCTGGCAAACCCCCTCCCTCCTTCTCAACTAGGAATGAGAAGGAAAAAGATGGCTGCAACCATGCTCATTCTAAAGTACTTGACATATAACAGGAGACTGGATTTGTCTACTAAAATAACGAAGGCCAAACTTCTCAACCTGTAAAAGCAGTTGCTTTTAGTACGGACTTCCCCCAAACTGTGGGTTATATCTCAGTATAAAAGTTCAAAAGGAAGCTGTTAAAAAGTTTTCTCTAATTTATGCCTGACCGCATCACCAGATATTTGAAATAATCCGGGGCACAACAATGAGTCACTGGCAATTAGAGTAAGGAGTTTCCGCTCAGTGACTTTGAGGCAGACAATAGGGCCTGGTCAAAGTTTCAGCAGAGACCTATCAATTCATGATGTGCCAGACTGTTTCAGGTGTGCACTCGCTCATGGGATTCAGATATTCCTTGTGCAGAATGGACCAGACATGCTGGTGGTGCATGGCTGTAAACTTGTGTTCAGAACATCCTCATGAAACATATATTTGCGTAAACAAATGCATGCATGTACAAGTATCTTCAACTTACAAAATTCATTTAGTGACCATTCAAAGTTACAACTCCACTGAAAAAAGTGACTTATGAGCATTTTTCACACTTATGACTGTTGCAGAATCCCCAGGGTCATGTGATTAAAATTTGGATGTTTCACAACTGACTCATATTTACGAGGCTGGCAGTGTCCCAGCGTAATGTGATCACCTTTTGTGACCTTCTAACAAGCAAAGTCAATGGGGAAGCCAGATTCACTTAACAGCCGTGTTACTAACTTAACAACTGCAATGATTCACTTAACAGACGTGGCAAGAAAAGTCGTAAAATGGGCAAAATTCACTTAATAAAATGTCTCGCTTAGCAATAGAAATTTTGGGCTCAATTGTGGTCGTAGGTTAAGGACTACCTGTATTAAGTCACATCAAACTGCTTCAGGAAGTAAACGGAGATATGCCATGATTCCTCTACGAGTTTACTTTAAGCATATTTGCATAATTTTCTGATTATGCAACTTGTCAACCTACTTTATGCCCTATCTTATACCTCCACTTTTCCACATGTTAAAGACACTCACGACAGTTTGCAATAAAAACTTAAAATAGACTAAGATTAACCTAGAACAAACACATCTCTTCTCAAGGCCAAGCAAATGAAAATATTTACAGTAGTTGCAACATTGTCATGTAGTCTTTTTGCTTCCCAACGGGAATGTGCAATTTCCATCAGTTTGGGGGAGGGGTACACCAGATGTTGCACAACATTGTGAAGGCCATATTTTGAAAATTGGCAGGGCAAGTTCCCATTTTGGGGAGGCCAGGAAAGCTACTTTAAGGAGCAAAATGGGTGCCTCGATGCTCCCCAGAAGCTATAGCCTTCTAGCTTTTCCCCTTCCCAAAAACAACAACAACAACAACAACAAAAAACCACCTTGACATGTTATGGGTTGCAAAGTGAATGCTGTTAGCTCTGTAATGTTTTGTACTCAAAGGCAAAATGATGGTTATATTTCTCTATTATAAGAGAAATTTGTGGCAGAAATGCTACAGCATTGGATCCAGGAGTCTGAGATACTGCTGTCTTTAGTTTAATTTGTGTCTGTTTTTAAACTTTTAAAATTATTATTTTAGGAGGTGATACGTGGCACTTTATATAATTTTTTAAGAATAGGAACACTAAATGCTTAAATCTAGAGTCGTAACCACTGCCCTCCCAGCTCACATTAATACAGTAGGTTACAATTTATTTTATGATGAATACATACTATTATAATAAACATTTAAAATTAAATATGTAGAATAGACTTTTCAAATAAATTGACAAAATAACAAGGTGTACCCTCTTTACGTCCTTGGAATTCCAATCAGGCCATTGCTGAAAATTCTAGAGTTCAAGTCCATGCATTTTAAAATTGCCAAGGTAGCCTAATATGTACATTAAGCAATATATTGCTTAATTCAACAGAGGAGAACTTGTGGTACTCCAGATGTTGTTGGATTACAATTCCCATCATTGATAACAGATACTGAGAGTTGTACTTTAGCAAGATTTGGAGGCCATATATTCCCCAATTGAGACAGATAACTTGTTGGGAAGTCACAATAGATAGCAGGTAAAGAGCAAAGTAACATCAAATCACACCAACCTTTTTCTTGGCTGTAGACAAACCGGTTCAGAATACACAAATGTGCTACCATCAGTAGGTAGCAAGGAATTTGGTTAATCCACATTCTTTTGCAATTCACTACGGAAAACAGGTCACTTCAAGTGGTCTTTTTCCTTCATGCAGGCAAGTTCTAATAATAAAAAGAAACATTTGAATAATGTTATTGCTTATTTTCTCAATAAGATACACTGTGTAGAATGTCTTAGATGTTATATATTGCATTGCCCGATTTCATTCACCTTAGTTGTAGACTTGTAGACTTAGGTAAAATCTGCTTCTTACTGTCATCCCAAAAGAAACGTATCACTTCAAATATTTATTTGTAGAGCAGATGCATGGAAAATTAGTATTAAAATCATACTGTGTGAGACTGTGCCTAATACAGGTGAAAACTACCAACAGCTAGTAATTTGGTGAAGTGGGAGGGAAGGAGAGAGGCCTGCATTACAGACAGTTTTTGTTTAATGTCTACTTGTTCAACAAAGTTATGATGATGTTGACTGGGTCCATGTACTGTATGTAGTTGCAGCTCTTATGGTGTCCCCATGGTGACGTGATCACTATTTGAGTGCTTAGTGACTAGCTTGTAATTACAACAATGAGGACCACCATTTGCAATCTTCACTGCTGACTTCCCACATTCAAAGGCAATGGGAAGCTGGCAGGAGGTTGCAAATAATAATTATGTGACAGAGGGATACTGCAACCATGCAGGATTCACCTAATAGCAAGAACTATCAGAACTGCGGTTGTAAGTTGGAACAATCATTTGATGTTGTGCCTTACAATTGCTACTCTCCTTCCCTTTTCATAATAGTAATGGATTTTTTTTTTCACTGAAAGGCTGTCAACCACTTTTTTGTAAGTCAAATGCAACATATACACATGCACATATATACACATAGCCAGGGCTTTTTTTCTCATAGAACGCTCAGAACGGAGTTCCGGCACCCTTTTTGGATGGAACCTTGTAGGGTAGGCAAAGTGGGTTGTATGAGATGTATGAGTTCCGGCACCTTTTTTTTTTTTTACAAAAAAAGCACTGCACATAGCTACTTATACAGAGGACTACAGAAGAGGCGCTTATTTATTTGTATTGCAAGATACTTTTGTCAGATTTAATTAGACCTCTTTGCATATTTGGCTTGTATCAGTTGGTAATTGTAAGTGAACAACAATTTCTCATACTTCCATTCCTTACGTTTCTTCTACTATAGACGCTGAGTGGGATCAATGCTAGATATTAGCAGAATCCTAACTGTAATTGCTTTAAATTGTTGGGAAACCGAGTTACTGTTTTTAGCAGCATCAAACCTACAACTCTGTGTGTAAAACTGAACTGTATTTTAGTCTCCTCTTAATCTTGACATACAGCAGTGGTCCGATGTTCCCACAAGCATCTCCTCTACCACACCTAAAATATTCCAAGATAGCATCACAAACTCCTGGCAGCAAACTATCCAACTTTCACAGGGGGTAAATTTTGCTCAAGTTGAGGGTCTGAGAATTGTTAATGATGGAATGGAAGCAGAAAACTATTTGAAAGCAAAACGCTCCCATCCCTGCCCTTAACCACTTTAACCCTCAAAAACAAGCAAAAACTAAGCCAGATGGTATCACTGGCAAATTGGAAAGTTAGACTGTGGCACCGACTCAAAATATATTAGGTGCTTCTGCCTTAAATCAAAAGGGATTCATCTTTCAATTAATAGGGAAGTGTTTGCCTATTTAAAAAGAAAAATTGTTTTCATGGTTGGAATGCATCATTCTGGCACTTATTACAAAGGTAGCCAAGAACTATGGGCAAATACCCATCTTTCCACTCATCACAGATTCCCTACTTCTCAAGTCTAAATTAAATCTTAATCATTTTCCTCTCCTGCAGCTTTTTCAGCTTAGGGAGTGGGAAACCCAGGAAGGCTAAATAATAATGCAGAAATATGCAAGTTAAATCTGTGCAGCTGCACCACTGCAAAGAACAGGCATGCTCAAAACAGCAGGGGTAAATAGTCTAAAGCAATTTGAACATACAGTAAATAGAAAAACAAATTTCTCTTTCCCTGGAAAAATGCTGTAGAAATTTGAAGGACAAATTTTAACAAAGTAAGAGTTACAGGGGAGGGAGATGATGGGAAAAAGGCAATAGGAGCTTGTGAAAAAAAGAAAGAAAGTACAGTAAAGTTTTTTGGTATAGCTTTAAAGTCAACAAGTTTAAGCTTTAGAAGAAATATTTTTCTCAGACACTTGGCCCGTAAATGATCGATCTGGATTTTTATTTTTTTTTGACACTCACTCCCAGACACCACTGAACATCATGAATTTTTTAGGCATACGGGCTTTCCCAGCCTTTTTTTATAGACTAGGCTTTTGACTGCACGCTTGGCTTTTTAAAGTTGAAATGTATACGTGTTATCAAGAGACAAAGAGGCAACATAAATCATGTGGGTGTTTTATAAATTATGTCATGTCTTTAGCTACTGGAGGGGGAAAAAACCATACAAATTCAAGTCCTTTACCTCTCCTCTCCATGACTAAGAGCATTTAGCTACAATACATGATCCTTCAAGCCACATATTTTGTGGCTTACTTGAAAAGCAAAAAGGGAAACTAGACCGGGGATATTTCTAATATTTAGGTTTGATCTCAGCATAGCATGTTGAAACAAGCTCTTTGCTCCATTAGGAACAGGCTGCCCATTAAATTCCTTGTGATTCCTTTTAAAAAAAAGTATTTATAATATTCAGTTAAATTTAGAAATTTGACTAATAATTTGAAAACATTGGAAAAAATGTGAAAAATACACCCCTCAAATTGATTTAGTCCCATTATTTATTAAATTTATACACTGTCCATCTCTCTATCCAGATATTCGTTAGATAATCCATTATTATCTAAATAGATTACATTATTATTTTTAAAACGTATGTAATAGGAAGACTTACATGTAAGAGATATTTACAATTCCTACCCAAAGAAGACCAGCTACTGTATGCAATAAAACACTCAAGGGAAAGGAAGAAAACATATTTCTTCCTTCTCCGGAAGGGCATTATATTCACAAGAGAGTTATTTGTTCCTGTCTTTCGACCTGGAGGTTGGGATAATCTGTTCTTCACCAGACTGCAGAGTAATGGGAACATGCTAAAGATCAGCAGTAGCAGCCGCTAAATAGTTATCCATATATGTTTCTAGTGCAGGTGGTAAAATACTCAGGAGTCAAGTCCCCAAAAGGTACTTTGACATACCTGGAAAATCAAACATAGCCCTGACCCCAAAAGTCATGGCCAGGCGAGTAGTGGGAAAAACATGCAGCTGTCCAGAAGCCCTTTTTGGATCAAATCCAGAGCTGAAGGGAGAAGGTCAGTCTGGGATTGAAACCTCTGCGTGGAACTAAGCAAGTGCACTGTTTTTACCAAATTTGTGGCATAACACAACAAAGAGCCTGGACAACAGTAATAATACCAAAGCAGTAGAAGAACCATAGGAACAGGCAGAAGGCACCAGTTTTTGTTTTGTTTGCAATTAGGGATAAAATCTGATGGATTTGCTCATCAGCTGAAGGGCATGTTGGGGACATAAAGCTAATGGGCAGAGCAGGACCAGATTTTGTACATAGGCTTCCATCAATTTGAAAATGTTATTTTTGCTTTAATTAATGGATTTGAACACTTATTCGATGGCGCATCAACAAGTGATGGTCAACAAAGAAGGTCCTTAAACCACATTCCAAAGCATCCTTTCTCTTTGAACATGAAGTTCTATGGAGCCCTGCCTCAACCTTCTACCTATCTCATATGGTTACTGCAAGGGCAAGAGGAAAGTTTGAGAGGCAATATGCACAGTTTTGAGAAGTTCTGAGAAGTTAAAAGAAAATGACAGAAAAAAAATTGAACTATCCTCATAATTACAATGCAGAGACTCAGGGAAGGTAATTTTGGAGAAGAATTGAACCATGGAGAGAGAAAAAAAGATTAGAGAGAATTGAAATGTATGGAATATTCATTTTATATTACTCTAAGTTCACTTTGCTATTTTAAGAAAACACATTATGTATAGCCTGATTTGTTCATCCAAAGCATCAGATAATATATTTATTGGATGTAAAACGATAATTTAGTTTTAGTTTGGTTTAACTTTAATTACAATTTAAATTTCAATTAGTTTAATAACTGACTTTACTTAGCATTACTTTAAATTTTTGTTTAAATGAAACTTTAGCATGCAAAGCTTTTAGAAACCTAGATTCTCAAAATTTTCAAGTTAAAAACATTACAGGAAAAAAAGTTATCACCAATACGATGATAAAACAGTGTTGTTTTCTGACCTTAGACTCCTCCATCTGTTCACATTTTTTAGAAAAAGAGCCAAGGAAAACAGGAAATAACAAGCATGTTCATTGCATGAAAACTTTCCCATTTGACCCTGTCTACTCAGTCTTAATTTGTGAACAATCAGGCTATCAGTGTTTTCTACTACTTATAAAGTTGAGACTTCATTTTTACCCTCTTAATAGATTTTCAGTTCGGAAAACTGACAGCTTGCCCAGTCAGAGACAAGCTTCTTTTAGTTTTCCCATGTTGATCCTCAGCATACAAATTATTGGAAATCTTTCTGGAATAATAAAGAACAGCAATATTTAAGCATCTTGCCTTACTGCATTTTTAAATATTTCATTGGGTGGTGGCGAGTTAATGCTTTCTAGCATTTTTAAATTTTATCCAGATTTCAGGAGGAAAGGCTCTGTGATGGTAGGGGAAGAAAAAAAAGCCTTTTCCAATTTTATTTGAACAGAATCTGTATTCTTATTGTATATAGAAAAATTGTATTCACAGCCAATAGCCTTTTTAATGTGAGCTGAAAGTGGACAGGAAAAACCTGCTAAGATGATGAATTATATAAAATTTATTTTAAGCGTGTAGCATTGCCACCCCACCTCAACCCAGTGCTGACTCAGTCATGACAGCAAATATTGGGTGGAAATTCATTACAATTTCCCTTTTAATTCTGAATGTTAACAAGGAAATTAACATGCAGAATGATATGTGTAGGGGGGTGGGGCAGAGAGAGGCTAAGCAATAACAAGCAATAATAAGCAAAGTTTTACAGGATATAAAGAGACTGATGTTGTGTTTCATAAGACGTGGACAATCCGTTCCCATGGCTCATATTGGCTTTGGCTCAGAAATAAGCCGAAGAAGTTTGCTGCCGAGTCACTTCCTCCAAGACCAGAATGTAGCTCAGTTTATTTCCTGAGTGAAAATAAAATTCACCCTTCTATTCGGAAATTTAAAATGCTCCTCTGACCACCTAATTCCTATCTGCTCCATAACTACTACTGGCCCTTTAAGTGGCCTGGCCACTTAGTAGAGTGGTAGGACGAAAAATCTACCACCTTTCAGATGTTTCTGAACTACAACTTCAAGCATCCCTCACCCTAGACCAATATTTCTCAACCTTAGCAGCTTGAAGATGTGGTGACTTC
Organism: Azemiops feae; assembly: GCA_023970755.1. Lineage (NCBI taxonomy): Eukaryota > Metazoa > Chordata > Lepidosauria > Squamata > Viperidae > Azemiops > Azemiops feae. The sequence goes on from JALGBA010000136.1 coordinate 2,201,946, forward strand.
AATTCCCAGTATTCCTAGCTGTAGGCTAGGAAGACTAAAGATACTGCAAAAATTGTAGTTTATCAACATCTGGAGAGCCACAAATTCCTCAGCACTGGAGATGACAAATTGGTTGGAATCAAAGAAGAATGCTTTCCTACTTCTCAATCCAAGCTGCCAATTGTGGACGTTCCAAAGGTTACATATGTTGTTAAAGGAGAACACTGGAGGCTTCCAAATTTGTAAACTTTCTCAGCCAGTTTTGTGCTCATAAAGTCTTTTGTTTAGTTTTGATTAACCAAAGGTGAATGATGCCAAATTAGAAAAAAAAATACATTTTTTAAAAATATCCTCCTTGGCTCTTTCAAATTAGAAACACAGTGCACTCTCCAGGCAGATAATTAGAGGGTTGTACATAATCATATTGATATAAGATCATATTGGCATGTAAGTTTAGAAAAATACATGGAATAAACTTACAAGGCTCAAAGCCATCTCTAATACATAAACAGCACCGCCGCCTTGTTTAACCAAAGAATGTTTGTTGCTGCCACAATGAAAGACGACCATCATCTGTCACTTTTCCAAATGACAGCTTCCACATGCAACAAATGTCATAAGAAAATTTTGGAAGCATCACATCTATGAATCCTGAAAAAGAGTATTTTACATCTCTAGCTAGTTCAGTTAAAACTGACCTACTTCAATTCATTCCAGTTGATACTGATACGAACCTGAACTAGACTAACTAGACGGAACCTGTGGCTGTCCAGATGTTACCGAATTCCGATATCTAGCAATCCAGGTTTACATGGCCAATGGTTAAGAATGTGATGGGCAGCTGTCTTTTATATACCTGAGCCAAACAAAGGTGAAGCAATGATTTATTTATTATTTATTAAGGAAATTTATATGCCCACCCAATTCACTCACAGTCGCTCTGGACAGCTTACAGAAGTAAAAGCCCAAATACCTCACTCCCCTGACAGCAACAATCAAAGAAACCGTTTGATGGGCTCCATATCACCCTGGGATCCTCAGGCCAAATGGTAAAACCATGTCTTCCTGGACTTTTGAAAGATGGGGGCCAATCTTATCTCTGTGGAGATGATGTTCCACAGGCAAAGAGTCATCACAGGCAAGGCGTTCTTCTTCTTGGTCGCATTAGACGGATCTCCTTAATAGAGAGGATCCATAACATACTGTACTTTACCTTCTCACTGTAATTTAATCTAACAGCCAGTTCGGTCTAGTGGTTAAGGCATTAGGCTAGAAAGCATAAGACTGTGAGTTCTAGCCATGAAAGCCAGTCACTGTCTCTCAGCCCAACCCACCTCATAGGGTTATTGTCGTGGGGAAAATGGAGAAGGAAGGAGTATTAGATATGTTCATCCCCTTAAGTTTTTATAAAAGTAATAAAGGCAGGAAATAAATAAACAAACAAATAAACAAATAAAATGTAATTGGGACAAGATGGCCCTTCAAATAACTGGCTCCAAGTTATTCCCACTGTATAAATATGCAATAAAAGTTGTGGATCCATAAAAATTTGATTGCTGAAAAGGAACTAATAGAATATGACACAGATTTTTTTTCTTCAAGTAGAAAACCATGGGAACACGAGAAGCTATCTTATATCAAGCCAGATCCTTGAATTCTCTAACTCAGCGTATTAACTATTAATAGTACCATCTGTTTCTGGAATGGTCAGGAGTCACCCACGCTGTGCCTTGAGCTTGAAGGCTAGAAGACATAGATTCACAGATTTGACTCTTGGAAATTCTTTTCAATATTTAACAATTATATATGCTAGAAAAGTTGAGTGAAGAGTTGCAAAATGTCTAGTGCTGGTCCTGACATTGGCAAATATGTAATGTGTTATGTGTATATATTGGTTATAGCAAACCTAGGCATTTTATGCCTCCCCACCATCACCACTTATGATCCTTTGGCTGTCCCTGTCTGGCCGGCATGGATTGCTTTTATTTTAAAGGTGACTTTAAAAAAAAATTACATATGTGCGTGCATTCATGCCTACAAACCTTCACAACACTATTGATTCAGATCTCCACAACAGTCCCAGTTTCATATTATGCCCCCTAGGAAAATTAATTGCCAACCCCTGAATTAGAGAGATCAGGCTTCATGAGAACGCATTCAGTGGATAATTTTATCCAAGAAGCTCTCCAAATCTTTCTAACCTTTCTAGCTATTTTTTACTTTTACTACACACATATTGTATGCTCTTTCCTATGTAGTGCCTTTTGTTCTTGACTAAAACAAACTTATTGCATCCTGAGTACATGTCAATATTGTGTATGTAAGTTTTAGTTATTAAGATGCAAGCAACAATGTGCTGGTTTGCAAGGCAGTCTCTAGATCAGGGGTCTTGTGGCGGTCTGCGGCCAGCCAGGAATCGGGTTGTGCAAGTGAGCACATGTGCAGGACCCAGGCAGCATGCGAAATTATGCGTCCCCTGGTCTGCAGAAAAACACCCTCCACAGAACGGATCCCTGGAGCCCAAAAGGTTGGAGGCCACTACTCTGTATTACAAATCCCAGCTTGCATAGCACAGACTGATGTAAAACAGGATTTTGGGTGATCTCCTGGCATGGCCAAAATGTGCCCAAAATGACTGCTATTGTCCTTTTTGTTACAGTGAATGGTGCATGGGTACAACTAAGACTGGTACATAAGATGACACATTTTCTATTTTATTAGAAATAGAAATTAGGTGAATTTTTAAAAAGGGTTTTCACAATTAAATCTCAACAAAATGAAATTGAATCTGATTTTTAACTTGACAGCTATAATCCTTAATACTTCGTGGGTTTACAAATGTTAGCTACTTGTATGGAACAAGAAAAACCTAAGTCAGTAAATCAAATTTATTTTATTTTGGAATTAAAAACAAAAGGTCCGATCCTGAAGTTAATAAACAACATCATTTTTTGCAGCAATGGTAGGATCTGCCTTAAAGTCCTATTAAGGAAAGAGAAATTTAGTGCTTCATATTTACATTAAGAGCATTGACGTTAGCTAAACAATCTCTTGGAGGATTCTTTGGGACATTGATCATCCTTATATAGTATAAATTATATACTTAAATGGTACTCTATTTCAGCAGCAAAAGGAAAGCAGTGCTCAAGAGAGGCCTATCTCATATTACATATCCTGTTGCTATTGCCAACATAAAAAGGTTCCAAATTTTCCCCTTAATTACAAGTCCACACCAGAAGTACTACATATTTCTGGGAAAGCAAAGCAAATTGCCAATTTGCCTGACAGTAACTCTAAAGATACATAAATAGAAAATGGACTTGTTTTCTTATGCGCAAACCCTACCAACTCTGTGTTACAGCCTTTGGCTTTCATTCTTTATTACAACAAGCTTAATCTATACTCTATTCTAAAATTGTCCTTTATTCATTTGACCAATTGAAGCTTACATTTAAAAAAAAAAATGTAAGGAGAAAAGTTAAAACTGCATTGCCGCGTCTTAAAATTGTGAGAATAGATTTCAAATGGAATTTACTTTAGGCCAGTGTATTTCTAAACTTTGGCAGTTTTAAGATCTCAATTTCCAGAATTCTGCTGCTAGGGAATTCTAGGAATTGAAATCTACCCATCTTAAAGTTGCCAATGTTGAAAATCACTGCTTTAGGCCAGCAGTGCCCAAAAACCCTTCAAAAGTAGGCAATGCCAGGGTGGAGTTATATCTATTTCACACATGAACATAATCATAGCGCAAGACACAGGGGTTAAGATTTCTTAAATTTCATTTCTGTGTTGTCATCCCAGTTTTTAACAACATTCACCATCAAAGTTTCCCTAAATATATTTTGACTCTTCCATTTACAATGCAAATATTCTCTAATTAAGCACACTTCCCATGTAATCCAAACTTCAATCATTCTTAATCTGTTAACCTCAAAGTCTCAGTTTGGACAAGAATGTATGGGTTTAAGTTTCTTGGCTTAATTATATCTTCTGCAAAGAGAGGACTGAAAAGTCTTAATTAGGACTGCCACATCTAACCACAGAAATCTGGATGACCACTAGATGGAACTCTAACATTTGCTGCCATTTCATGTTATCTGGCTTTTTGTCACCCAGATGTGACATTTATTGCTGATTGCCATGTGTGGACTGCAAAACAACCTCCAATTTTTCCACCCTCCAATTTATTTATCTATTTTAAATTACTTATAGGCTATTTTTAGATTGAGAACTTTTTCAACATGGGTTATCAAACTCTTAACATAGCAAACATATAATTAAATTCCAAATAACAATGGAGTATGAAACAGAATAACAGAATAACAACAGAATAACAGAACAGTATAACACAATTTGAGTTGGAAGGGACTTCTAATACTACCCCCTGTTCCAGCAGAAGACTCTATTCGATTCCGGATAAATGGCTGTCCAATCTCTTCTTAAAAATTTCCAGTGATAGAGCACCCACAACTTCTGGAAGCAAGATATTCCACTGATTAATTGGTCTCATTGTCAGGAAATTTCTCTTTAATTCTAGGTTGGTTCTCTCCTTGATTAGTTTCCATCCATTGCTTCTTGTCCTACCTTCAGGTGCTTTAGAGAATAGGTTGATCCCCTCTCTTCTCTGTAACAGCCCCTCAAATATTGGAACACTGCTAGCATGTCACCCTTACTCCTTCTCTTGTTAGACTAGACATACCCAATTCCAGAACCGTTCTTCATATGTTTTCACCTCCAGTCCCCTAATCATCTTTGTTGCTCTTCTCTGTATTCTTTCTAGAGTCTCAACATCTTTTTTATATTGTGGTGACCAAAACTGGACACAGTATTCCAAATGTGGTCTTACCAAAGCATTATAAAGCAGTACTAACACTGCATGTCATCTTGATATTAGCACTGATGATGTTACCTAGTTTGGGTAATGAAATGTCTGCAAGAAAACAACCAGAGTGCCAGGGACCTTGCCAGGGATCTTGATACTATCTCTTTGTTGATGCAGCCTTGGACTGCATTGAGATTTTTTTTGGCAGCTGCACCATGCTGCTGGCTCATATTTAAGTAGTTGTCAACTAGATAAAACCAAAATCAAACGCTAAAAGCAATCCCACACTAAAACATTTCTGTTAACCACTCTTAAAAATTCTTAAGTTTAGTTCACTTAAAATAAATCCTTGGTTTCACACATTGATGCTAGCCATAAATCACAACTTACAAACCAAATTGGCTTGCTTTCTACATTGTGTTAAAGCAACACCGACAAACCTTATCACAATTGTTTAATGCAAAATCAGCTGTTGAGGAATGCTGACTTCATAGTTGCCGTTTTGCAACCAAATATAAAAGCTGATACTTAGAATAGTGCTCTGTCAATGCAAAAAATTGCCACAATATGAGACATTAAGGAATCATTTTCTTCTCTTTTTTAATGGGCAGGATACCCACCATTTGAGAATGTTTAATGGATTCCTGCAGTGAACAAGGGGTAGGATTAGAGGAACTACAAACTCTTTCAGACATGTATTCTGTGATTCTATTTTTGTAATAAAAGAGAATTCACCCAGTTGATAAATTTAAAGTTTTAAGAAATAAACTTAGCTAAACTGGTTCCCTAGATGTTGAACAAAATTTGCTCCCAAAAAAAACAAAATAACAACAGTAGTGATCATTTTACCTTTTAATTTTAAAGTCAAGCCAGATTTCATATTTTACTCAGTAATTTCTTGTTTGGCCAATATCTTCTTTATCTTCCATCTAGCTTCCTATGTATTGAAATAACTAATCCACGTCATAGGATTTGTATCCGACAAAGAATTGATAAGAACTAATCACAGCAATGATAGGAAATCATCTACAACCCCTGGGTTAGGGGGGACTGACATGCAAGCGACTGCTACTAAGATTGGAGAAGAGACAGAAAGGAGATAGCAGAGGGTCCACAGTCCTTGTGACTGGCTTATTTCGGTAAGACATTCATAATTGTGGAGCAATTCTAGACTTTGTTTTTCTATCTAATAATCCAAGTGGGTCAGAGAGATGAAAGAAACTGAAGGATTTGGCAATAAGACAAAACAGTAGCTTGGTCAATTGCTTAAGACACTTCTGTGATCCTGTACTGCTTTGCCATCACAACTCCTAACACTCTGAAAATCTTTTCTTGAACCAAAACATGGGGACAAAACACTTACTAAATCACTGCTAAGAAAAGAAAGAACCAAAAGAAAAAATCTATGGCCTGCTTGGAAACATAGTGAGTCTTTCTGAACAGGCTGACACTTAATTAACTTTATCATTATCAATAATACAGTATTTTGGTTCAGCAATTGAATTTCTCCACCTTCCCCAGACTGGTGTTTTCTAGCTTCTGTACTGTACAAGGAACCCTATAAATTCCAGAAAGCAATATGTGAACTTTCCCTTATCTCATAACTTCCAGATGCACTAGATCAGAGGTCCCCAACCTTGGCCACTTTATGACTTGTGGACTTCAACTCTCAAAATTCCTCAGCCAGCCATGCTGGCTGAGGAATTCTGGGAGTTGAAGTCCACAAGTCGTAAAGTGACCAAGGTTGAAGACCCCTGCACTAGATTTCAATTGGCAGATGGTTGATGACTTCTGGTCCAAACACACTTGCTGGGCAGAAGAGTCAAGGATAAGATTCTTGCATTTAAATACAGAGTTTCTTTAGAGGATTATTTCTTCTTCCAAACTTTCTTAACCTTCTTGGCATATTAAATGAGTTTCAAGATGAATTCCAACATCATTGATTCAGGCATTCCCTTTTTCAAAGCTACCATATTCCTGGCAAACAAGTGTCTCCTAGTTCTTTTGGAACTGATTTAATCCTGCTTTTGAAAGGTTCTGATATTTTACAATAACTGGTTGAAGTACTAGCTCTAGTAATCATCTGAGAGAATCAGTTTGATGTAGTGGTTAAGATACCAAACTAAAAATAGATGGTGAATTCTAGTTCTGCCTTAGGCATGAAGCCAACCAAGTGATTTTGGACCAGTCGCTCTCTCTGGGCCATAGGAAGGAAGCAATGGAAATCACTTCCAAAACGTTACCAAGAAAATTGCAGGCTTTGTCCAGGCAGTCATCAGGAGTCAACATTGACTCAAAGGCATATGCACATAAACACATACTTTTTTTTGCCACAAATGCTTTCCTTTAGGAATAGCAACAAATCAGAACTATAATTAATGCCATATCCAACTTATTAGTCAGAGAATTAAGCATATCTTTTAACTATATCCAAATCAAACTATCATATCTGGAGAGTGTCATAATTCTAGGAAAGGACTAAAAAAAATTCCTGCCAATTTGATGAATGAGACATTACTTTAGAATTATTTCAAAGAAGGTAATTTTGAAAAGCCACTTGAGTCCAGTTCTATAAATTTTGCAAGATTGGATACTTCCAGTGCTTGCAGTTTCTACTGCCAGGAAGAATTTTCAATTGGAGCACAGAAGCCAAGCAATTGGTAAGAGTCACAGTTAATTTTCTTCAGAATCAACTTTTATATATTAAGCAAAAGAGCATTAAAAACAAGACATTAAAAATAAAAATTAGAATGGTGGCTAATTTGTGCTACATTTATTCATACTATAACAATCTTAGATATTACTGAAGGCACCCCCCCCAAGGGATGGAATATAATTATAATTAATTTACTCCTCTTTTCTTATGGAATCCAAATACAGTTTAAGTATTTGACAGTTAGAACAATTAACCAGTGGAACAACCTGCCTCCAGAAGCGGTGAATGCTCTAACACTGGAAGTTTTTAAGAAGAGACTGGACAGCCATTTGTCTGAAATGGTGTAGGGTTTCCTGCCTGAGCAGGGGGTTGGACTCGATGACCTCCAAGGTCCCTTCCAACATTATTATTATTATTATTATTATTATTATTATTATTATTATTATTATTATTATTATTATTATTTATTATTATTATTATTATTATTATTATTATTATTATTATTATTATGTGCATATAAGATATATAGACCATTCTACAGTTTATATAAAATATGTTTTATCTTTTTTACTTTTTTTTTTTTTAAAACAATTTTTGGCAAATCCAAAATTTACATATTTGATGAGCTTGAAATAAAACCTAGCTTGTATTTCATCACAATATATTGCAATAAGGATTTTTAAACTGGTCTGTGTTATTAGAAAGTTGCCAGTGGCTTTAAAGCAGCCGAGGGTAATGAATAATAGGGAGACGTGAATAAAGAAAATTTTGTACACTAAAAATGCAAAATCACTGGACATAGGAAGATTTATTGCTGAAATGCTATACAGATAAAGGCAGCAAATGTCCTTTTGTTGCACCAGTTACAAGGGCATAGGGTGATAATTCCATTAGACACTGTTCAATTTACATTTCTACATTTACAAATTTTTAAAAATTTGATTTCCCCCCCAAACAATGTATCTCCAATATTGCAAATTACTCTGAGATCCCATGGCTTATCTCCGGTAGTGATATATTTTTTTAAAAAGTACAACAGAGAATTAGAATTAGAATTAGCAATCTCAGTTTTGACCACTTCACAGACTCATTGCAAGGACAAAATGGCAGAGGCAATGGACATCAGCATGTAAGCCAGTTTTTTTTTGCTCCACAAGAAAAAAAATTACATACAAATTTAGCAAAGGTTTAAGAGTTAAGTCTGAATAAGAAATGTAAAGAAACTTTAAAAGTATTTGAAGGGAGACTTCAGAAAAATTTGCAATATTTATTTATTAGATTTATATCCCACTTTCTTTCAGGAGCTGAAGAAGCCTTCCTTAGGATTTACTCTGTTGAGCTGAGAAAGAATGAACTCTGATCAAGAATACTTGGATTTTCACCATCCTAGTCAAAACTCTATTACTGTACATTACACTTTCCCCCCCTAAATCAAGCAATTTGTCTTAAATGGTTCTGCCACATCTGCTTTTGCCTGTTTTCCCCATCCTCTTCTATGTTGTGGTGTTCCTAGCTGTTTCTTTAGAATGTGTCGTTACATTGTTATTTCTGGGGAAAAGAAAGATGTGGGATTTTCCATTTTAAAAAAAAAAAGCTTGAGAGCAGGAGGCAACTATTTATGAACATGTCACCATATTTGGTGACAAGTTTCATATCTCAGGATAAGTTATGGCTAGTTAGACTCAGCCTCTTGGGCAATCCTAGTCACATCAAACAAAGATCTAAGAATATCTAAGTTCATTTCTCAAATCCAGACATGGATAGGCATACACATTCACAGAAAACTAGTTATTTCTAAGTAAAGAAAAACTAAAATTCAGCTAAAAATATTTCTTTTGGAAATTTTTCAGCAAGAAAAGGAAACCTCACAATTAGAAGACTGAGACAGTTGTGGGTTTGTTAATATTGCAATAAAAAGCCCTCTCTGGCTACTTTAAAGGATTAGAGTAACTGATCTGTTATTCATCCCTGTGAAAAGCATCATATATAAAACCCAACTATGGCTTCTGGAATAAACCACAAACTGGCAGAGTTTGCACTTTGTCCTAAGTTCTAGACTAGGGCTGTTGCAGCCTTCAGAGCCACTTCTCCTGAAATGGGGTTTCCTGTTATTTTAAAATGGGAAAGACTTAAAATACATAGCGGAGATCCTGAAACAAGATAAAGATCCCACAAAATCCTCTCAGAAATGCAAAAGGGGCAAAAATTCCATATCAATACCCCTTATCCATCTAACATTTCATCTCTAACTAATTTGGCCCCTTCCTCATGAAAAATGTAAATGCAAATTTAAAACCTGAACAGATTTCTGCATTTCATTTTATAAAACCTGTTGATCTTGCCACAGGAACTTAGAGGAAATTGAAATTTAATCTGATAACATTTTTGTGATGGCTTGGTTCATGTTATGCTATTCTATAATGGTTAACACAGAATTGTTCAAAGGAATCAGTACAAATCTCTGGTTTATAGACTACACTTGGCAAACTATGAAGTGGTTCTTTCTTATCACCACATTTAATACCAGTTATGAACTGAACCAGAATCATTGGTAGATCATTTCTAAATTAACCTTCCCTGACATAACTCTCTTCAGACGTGTGCTAGATTACAATTCCAAACACCACCAACTACAAAGAGGAAAAGACTCTTCAAGAGTATGTTGCAGAATACCTGAAAACCAGCTTGCTAACAATTTTCATCTGTTTTTGCCTATTCCCCCATCCGGCATTATGAAGAAGTAGCTCCTAGCTGTTTCTTTATGGACATATTTTTAGTCCATTGTCCATCCTTTTAAAAACACAAAATTAAGAGGCAGGGAACAAGATATCACATCAGCAAAAAGAATGAAATTTTGCCCAAACAAGGAAGCTTACAGTTAGTTCAGAATAGTAATACTGGTAAACCTAATACCTTCATAGGTATGCTTTTCTTGTACTTAGGTGTAGCAACAAATGAAAGCTACTCAGATACTCCTACTAAATTCAGGCTTATTCCAAGGAAACATAGCTAGAACTGCATGACATAGGTCTAAAACAAAGTTTCTAAAGATTCACTATTTTAAAAAGAGATTCACAGTTGGCATCTAAGTCAAGCCTCCCAGATTCTGATTAAAATGGCAAAAGAAAACAATTCTGTGTTCTCAATGGCTAATGTAATTCTTAGGGCATGTTTTCTGTTATGAATATTGTCCTGAGCAGCACTTAAAAGTCAACACGTTTTTCATGCCCCTGATTCCTGTATAATAAATGCACCTGTTATAATGATATGATGTAGAAGAATAAATGCTAATATATCTCAAAGACCAAAATGGAGGGACACTTCCGAAATGCATTTACCACCAGAAAAAAACATTAGACTGAAGGACCATTTGCAAACACCTCAGTATATGAGGAATGCGTTGAATACTCTGGCAAGCTATCCATTTGCCAAGTGTGTTATTTAGAGTGCAATTGTGCCCATGCATTTGCTAAAAGTGAATCTCCTTGAATTCTATGAACCTATGAGCATAGGAATCCAAAAGCCATTTCCACTGCATACAATTCATCTACAATCCTGAACAGCCTACACTGAACCCAGGCAGAGTGTCCTATTCTTATATTAAATATATTTTTAAACATTAATATATAACTGCAAATCAATCAACTGAAAGTCAATTACACACACACATATATACATGCTTACTCTCTAATCTGCCCAAAGGACATATTTTCTACCAGGTGAATTAGCATATGTACATTAAATATCCATTACACGGGATAAGAAAAAAGAATCATAGGTAAGATTAATTTACAACAGCAATATTCATACCTTTCTATATTTGTGAACCATCCCTGTTTTCATAATGTCCAACTACCACTTCATGTGTTTGTTCTTTCATCTCATGACTTTTCTCTTTTTTGAGAATCTGTCTAATTCCATCCAAACATAACTTTCTCAGTCTTGCTCTTCCTCATGACCTGTCCTCACTCTTCCTTCATATATGTCTACTGCAGTTTGATCCTCGGTCATATAATCAAACTACCTCAACATAGTTCTTTCTTAACTGGCCACTTCGCATTGAGGCTATACTTAGATGATACTGTACTTCTATAATCTCTATGGTCTATACCAGTGATGATGAACCTTTGGGATTGCCATGTCAAAAATTCAGAAAACACCTAACTTGATTCTATTGGTTGTCACCTCCCCCAAAACAAAGAGAAGAAATTCTCTATTTCACACACACCTCTCAACCTAGACCATTCTGAATAGTGGTACTGCTAAGGCTTGGGCCTTGACTTCAACCCTAGTGCCACTGTTGCCAGTCAAAAACACCACTTCATGCCATTCTCCAAGGCATGTGAGCCTTCCACCGTCTCTGCAGCATCTAATAGCAATAGCACTTAGACTTACATACCGCTTCACAGTGCTTTACAGCCCTCTCTAAATGGTTTACAAATGTGAGCATATTGCCCCCAACAATCTGGGTTCTAATTTTATCAACCTCAGAAGGATGGAAAGCTGAGTCAACCTTGAGCCGGTGAGAATTGAACTGCTGAACTGCTGGCAGTCGGCAGAATTAGTCTGCAACACTGCATTCTAATCAGAGCACCACCCCGGCTCCACAAACTGCATTCTAACCACTGCGCCACCATGGCTCCAAAAACTGTGTGAAAGTACACCCCATTCTCATGCAATTTTTGGAGGGTCCAAAGGCCATGAGAGACCAAGGTCCATCCTTGCACAGTCTCCACAATCTCCAAAAACTGTGTGAGAATGAGCATGCTTTTGAGAATAGTTGTTGTCAAGTGTTGGTGAATGCTGGTATGTCATCCAAAACATCATGGCATGTCAATTTTGACAGGCATGTCATTGGCTAGCCCTCATTACTCTTAACCATCCACTTTTTCTCACAAAAATTGCTTTAACCTCTATAATATATATATATGTCACTTTTCTCATCACCAGCAACCAAACTTAAACTCTATATTTGTGCAGAACATTCAATAATCCAAACTTACTTTATGATATGTGTTCTCTAAATCAATACATGTGTAATAACCACAACATGCTGAAGTATATTGCAACAAACTTTGCCTGTGCAAAGTTGATGTGCAGAGAAGTGACAGGGTGAAAGAGGGAAGGAATGTGAGCCAAAGATCAAGGGTAAAGTGAATAAAAGGAGGAAGGTGAAGAAAGAGATGCTGCGGTCAGAAGACCGAAAACATTCTCTGCCTTTGTGCAGGCCAATGGATAGCCAAGCAATTAAGTTAATGCTATATCATTTCCCCATTGAGGCAAAAGAAGCTCTCACTTCCTGGAACTTTATTTCTTCTTCCCCTCCTGTCCTGTAAATTCTCTCCAATTCCTGGGAAGGGCAATACTTCATATTTTGAAATCACTGCATTACTGACATACCCAATAAAGTTACATGGAAATTACTGTTTAGGGCAATTGATCCAGGCCTTCAAGACGAGAATCAGTAAACATCGCTGTCAAAGTTTAGGGGATGATGCTGATTTTAAGCATAATTTAAGGAGAATGTATAGATTTGTGCTTTCAGGAATCCGTAAAAGACTAGGAAATCAATTTACTTCCCGTAAATGATTCTCATGGTTTCAACTTTAAAGCCGCTTTCAGCTAAATGACCACAATCTCCCATTCACAAAAACATGATTGAATGTATGTTCTACTTAAAAAAGAAAGTTTTTAAAAAAATCTGGAATATCAGTACTATTTCAATTCCCTGCCAGAGCAAGAGACGATTTAAACCATGGATCTGATAGTCTACAGTTTTGTTCTTGTTACAGTATAATGCTCTATTTGCACATATTATCACTAATGATCTTATATATATAATATAGTGACTGACCAAAGATAATATTCTCCAGCATTATGTCATTTTATTACTACTGGAAGAACGAGGGGGGAAAATATGCAGAAATGAGAAAGGGATTATATTCATTTACATTTATCTTAATCTATAATGCAAGATTTGGAGGTTTGTTTTTACTTTATTATGAACATCAAGCTTCTCAGGTTTAATTTAATTTAATTAACAATTTAGAAGTCACCTAACTCTACAAGAATAAAGAACTATACTGTACTTCAAACTATAATTATAACAAACCACATCTTAGTACAATATATGAACTGTTCCTTCAGTGATGGCTGCTATATCTGGGCCGCCCACAACCATTCAGAGAAGAGGCAGCACAAAGTAAGAGTTATCTGAATGGATGTGGCAGACCTACAAAAGCACAGGAGAAGTAAATGAAGCATCTCCTGAGATAATTGGGTGAATAAACTGGCTTGTCAGCTTAACACAGAAGTCAACTATTATTTTCTGTTGTAAATCAGTAATCCACAAAAGTGGTTTTGCCACGACCTATGCAGAAAGATGAAAGTCCATCTATACTTCAGTAGGACCATGGGACAATCCTGGGCCCTCTGTTCTCTTTCTACTTCTCCTTGCCCCCTTCAATCTCCCTTCTTAGAATCTAGAAATATAAAAAATGTCATTAAAATATACTTTATAAAATATGCAATATACTTCAGCTTAAAAACAGTAACTGTGAGAGGGACCTTGGAGTCCTAGTGGACGATCACTTGACTATGAGCCAGCAGTGTGCAGCAGCAGCCAAAAAAGCTAATACAATCCTGGGTTGTATAAACAGAGGCATAGAATCAAGATCACATGAAGTATTAGTACCGCTTTATAAAACCCTAGTAAGACCACACCTGGAATACTGCAGCCAATTTTGGTCACCATATCACAAAAAAGTTGTTGAGAGTTTGGGAAAAAATTCAGAGAAGAGCAACTAAGATGATCAAAGGCCTGGAGACTAAAACATATGAAGAACAGCTGCAGGACTTGGGTTTGGCTAGTCTAAAGAAAAAAAGAAATAGGGGAAACATGATAGCAGTATTTGAGGGCCAGCCACAAAGAAGAGGGGGTCACGCTATTCACCAAAGCACCAGAGGGCAGGACAAGAAACAATGGTTGGAAACTGATCAAAGAGAGAAGCAACCTGGAATTAAGGAGAAACTTCCTGACATTGAGGACAATTAACCAGCTTGCTTTCAGAAATCGTGGGTGCTCCATCACTGGAGATTTTTAAGAAGAGGCTAGAGTCTAGACCAGGCATGTCAAACTCGCAACGTCACGTGACATCGTGTGACATATCGGAGCTTTTTCCCCATTGCCGGCAAGGTCCCTTCCAGATTCTATTCTATTCTATTCTATTCTATTCTATTCTATTCTATTCTATTCTATTCTATTCTATTCTATTCTATTCTATTCTATTCTATTCTATTCTATTCTATTCATCTATCCAGATGTTTTAGACTTCAACTCCCAGAATTTCTATGCAAGATGACATGAGAAGGCATCAAACAAATGAATAGCTATGATAGAGGCAGTGTTGTACATCACACCAAGTGATCTCCAGGTCCTGCTGGAATAGGAAGAGAAGTGGAGAGGTACCACAACTCAGGCATGTATAGCTTGCCACACTTTGGAAATGAAGTGCATATATCCCAAAGATGCTTTTCCACGAGGCAACTGGACTTTCTTGTTTTGTTTTTTTCTTTAAAGACAAAGCAGTTGGACTTTCTTGTTTTGTTTTTTTCTTTTTGCTTCTCATTCAAGAAACTTCTTCAGCTATAATGAAGTGTATATATGAAGTGCATATAGTTATTGAACAAGAATCAGCATCATGAATTCTCTCTAGTTTCAGTTTTAATTATTTTATTTATATATAGCTTACTCTCAAATTGCTCCAGGCTACTTACAAAATATAATCTCTGGAATCATTAAACAACAAAAAAGAAGTCCTCTAAAATATAACAGTACTGTACGGTACAATATTTTTGCTTGTAGTTTTATGCTGTTAGGTTATTTCAAATCATACACAGACTTGGGATTGGACAGGAGTAGTCAAGTCTTACAACAGCTGAAGGCATCCGTGTAAACTGGATACAGCTGTGTCTCATATAGAAGCATGACATGAATTTTTTTCTCATGTCTTTGTTCCATGTTAGTCCTATTTTGGGGCTTACATTATAATTCTCATGTGTTCTTTGTTTGGGGTCCTATCCCAATGATTTTTGACAATAATCAGCAACTTTGGAGACTGGAGAAAAAGATATTTGTCCCTGTGGTCAAAGGATGTATTTCAATACTGCTAGGGAAAAACATGTTTATCTTATCCTCAAGAGAATAGTTTTAAGGGCCAAAACACATGCTTTATAGAACATCAATTGTATTGTTTACTTCTGAATGCAGGCTCTAGTCAACAAATGTTTGCTTGAAGCTCACCTATTAGGAACACCTGCAAAGAGAAGACCAACATTTCAAACCAGCTGCCATCAGCTTCCCCTTAATGTGCTAAGAGTCAGAAATTCAGTGTTGTTTTTAAGGATTTTGTTATCCTATCACTTTGGTATAATCACATGTACACCTAAAAGCCAGATTCTCTGTAGAGATGATGTAAAGTATATATGTTAAAAATAGGTCAACCATAATTATGATTCAAATAAATTGAATAAAATGCTAAAAGAAGCTATGGAATTTGTCTTGAGAATCTGATTGTGTATAATTTTATTCAGCTTGTGAGCTATGCAAAGAATTCCAGTTTGAGAGAAGCTGGTGGAAGACTGCCAAATTTCTGATCAGTTCAGATATTTGTTTCTTTCTATGGTCCAGCTCCATAATGCATACAAACACACTTTCTAAAAAAAATAAATCAGAAATGTACTAAAGAAAAAGCTCAGAATTGTACTAACAATTAAAATCAACAAGTAGCTTTCTCCCCTTTGCTTTAATCAGAAACAACATGTAAAAAATACACCTCTCAATTCTGTGACCTAGAGTCCTCCAAAAAGAAGTTATTTAACTAAATTTGCCATTATCTTCAGCCAGCATGGGTCAATCAACACATTCAGAGGACATAAGGATAAGGAACACTATTTTAGGTCAAAAAAAGTCAATAAAAGTTTAGAAAAGTTTGCTTGGGGTGTGCTGATAGGAGAAGACAAAGAGAAATCCTCCCAGATGTCTATCTGCAATTCAATAAATCAATCAGTGAGGCAACAGCTTTCCCCACCACTGATACTTCAGCTAGATAAATGATTTATCTTCTTAAAAGAAGAGTTAAGTTCTATACACACCCTTCATATCACTAACACTTCACAGTCAACCTTCACCTTATTCCTTATCAATTTTATTGATCCATTCAGAAGAGTTTCATTCAGAACAGTATCAAGAGTACAAGCCTGATAGCATTGTCCTTAGCTGTTCCCCTCCCCCTCCCCCCTCCCCCACTTTCACTTATGTAAGAGATAGTGTTCTACTCTAAAAAAAATCTATTGAGGGCATTCCCAAATTAACCCAAGGATCTGCAACAGGAATTTCTGTTTTTATCCAAATATTGTACAACATTTTGGAATGCTTTGACTGTAAATGCAGTTTGTTTTGGACGATTCTACTGCATTGCTCTGAAAGAGCAGGTTCACAGCGTGGGAGTGTGCCTTGACCTTCAGCTGTGCATGTGTGTGTTTGTCTGTGTATCCGCTAGGAAATTCCTGGAAGCTTGAAACTCAAACAAATCAGACAAATCAATAGACATATAGAAATAAACACATTTACACACCATTCAAATGAGACAATAAAAATAGAGACAATAAAATGAGACAATAAAAAACAAACAGAACACATCCTTTCCAATACCCAACAACCTGATAAGCAGGGATTAACACCAGACAAACAAATCAAACAGAAAACAATACTCTAATCAAAGAAACTACCAAGGAGAAAACCACATCCCCACCAACACTGGCAGAAAAAAAAACCCAGCAAACCCCATACTCTGCAGCACTGATATTACCTAATTGGGTATTGAAATATCCACAAGCAAAAAACTAAGCTCAGAGAGCACCAAGGACTTCATAGCAAAACCCTGAGGTACAGGTATTCTCTTTCACTGGACTGGCATTTTACTTCATGTGTCTGAAATCATTTGAAGTTTCCCAACAATTGTTCCATTATGAAAGCATTATTCTGACAATCCCGGTACAATCCATTATTTATTTGAAATATTTTTTCCCCCTGATATTTCTATAAAACTAGATTCTTCACATTCACATTCACATTTCAGATGTGCTGGACAACAGCCTGAATATTGATTGGAAATCATAGAGGATGCAGCAAGGATGCATCTGGAAGATGCCACACTGAGAAAACTGTTATGTGTCAACGAGGATGATGTTATCCATTCAGTCATGTCTGACTCTTGGTGGTTCTAGGGGCCAGCTTCTCTCCATGCCTTCCGATCTTGCAGTCCTTCTTTGAGTTGTTCTATGCTCAAATGTGTGAATATGTTCAAACAGATGTTCCCAACTGATAACTTTCAGGAGAGGCATTGTGTACCCAGCAAATCCACAGCTCATAACTATGGAAGCAATAAGATATGACTCATTCTGCTACAGCTAAATCGCTATAGCCAAATGAATTGGTCTTTAAAGAGAACAATGTTTCTCCATTGCTGGTCTAGTTCCAACCTTGCCTCCTCTTAAGGTGACTTAACAGTTACATCCATGCATCACAGTTTGATGATATACATAATTGCTACAGATTCCTTCCTGTTCTCATACTGTATTTTGCTATTCTTTAACTAGGCCAACTTTTTTCAAAAGAGGCATTGTAACCATTTCATCACACAGTTTTTTAAACAGACCTACTAACTCTTACGATAGCAGAGACACAGAAAGTTAAGGAGTATTGGAAATGCGAAATAATAATTCTTTAGTGATACTTCCTGAATTTGCATCCCTCTTACAAGTACTTCTATATATCTTTTGTAAGGTAGAGTTGTTCATAGTCCAATCTTCCACATATATACATCCAAGTTCAGAGTTATTTTAAAAACATAAACATAAAAAACACACAAAAAATGTGTAGTGTGTGTGGCGATTATATTACATATTCCAAATCCAGTGTCACAAATATAATCAAGGAGTGGTGGCTCCCTTGCGGTTTGCAGACAAAGGGAAGCCCACTTGGACTTCAGTCATTAAAACAAACTTGGTTGTACAACCTGTGTGCACTCAGACAGGAACCTAAATCTTGGTTTAGGCAGCTGGTAGAACTGGGCTATGGGTGAACATATAAGCAGCAGTGCATCCTCTTCTAAAAAAATTATTAAAGAAACTTTTTAAAAAAATAAAAAAAACATTTCACATTTTAAAATAAAAAGGAAAAGAAAGGAAAATAATAAGTAAAGGAAAAATGCAAAGAAAGAAATAGAGAAGGATGGGATGGGATGGGATGGGATAGAGAGAGGTTATAAAGAAGCAGCTTCTGATCGTAACAGCAGTTATAAGTACGTACACTGATATCTTACCCTCTCTAAAATTACAACAAAATTTCCTTCTTTCCATAGTCTACTACCCTTTCTGATCAGCAGTGCATTCTGATGACAACAATGACATACAGAAAATTCTAACTCTGCTGCATCTAATGGTGGTTCAGATCCCTGCAGCCAAGATCTAGTAGCAACCCGTCAACACTGCTCTGCCCACCTCACCTCCCCCCTCCCAAAAAAACAACACTGAGTCCGCACCCCCCCCCCGCAGGTGCCACTCATCCCTCAAAGCAACACATGGGTCCAAGCTCCAGACACCCGAATAGGCCTGCTCACTCACACCTAGCTCTTTAAATGATGACTAATGATGGGGTGGGTGGCCTCTTCTAAATGTTTGCCTTGGGGCCAAGAGACCTCAACTTCCATCCCGCTAAATTCTATGGCTGTGCAGATGCCACCTTACATTTTGGAAGTTAGACTTGGCAGGATCCTTACCTAGGTGTGCCATTCAGCTCAGAATAACTTACTACCAAATAAACATAAGAAAAGATTCCAAATCTGGATCCATCTGTAGATAGTCATCTTCATTTCGTATAAATTCAGTACATTAACAGACAATAGCATGCATACCTTATTGCAAATCTATTATTCGGTGTTTAACAAGGAAGTGATAGGAGGAATTTATTAATACTGAAGTACTATTTCTATTAAAATACAGGTCCTTCTAATACGCTGAGCTATTTTTAAATGAGATGAATAATCACCTACGTGCTGCTTCCCACTGACTTTTGTCATTGTTGCAAACTTGGCAACAGAGGAAGCCAAAGCAGCCTTCCAGGGGAAAGCATTGCATTCGGTATTCACACCACTGCATTATAAAGCCACTCCTCTACAAAATACTCCCAAAATACCACAGCACTGGCTTTGAAAAGAAAAATTCCCAGGCTCCTCAAGACAAAAGTACTCATTAACATGTTCCTCCTATCTTACAATTAAAGTTTGCCCCGGAATCTTCAGAGCTTGGCAAAATTGTCCTTCACTGCGGTTATTCACATAGACAAAAAGATAGGCAAGATACAGTATATCTGGCTTTATGTGGTAAAATATTTAAAATAAATCACACGTGGTTAGAACATGCATGATTGTTCCATAACTGTCAATGCTTTCTTTTTCTTAAAACATGCTACTATATCTTAATTTGGATATCAGTGTTTTCTCCTCCCCACCCCCAAAGTTATTTATAATCCAACTATCAACAGCAGCCAACTTTCTGTCTGCTAGGGAAAAAATATGTTATACAATGAGGCTGTATGCCATTCTCCATGCTAAGGAGAATTACCAGAGTGATTCTAGTAAAATAAATTGAACTTTCCAGTAATAGCAACCCCAATAAGAGGCAAAGTTTGAGAATTAAAGAACTTTGAGAAAATAGAGAATTAGATGACTTCTTTTCAACAGGCTGCAATTCTAATATCGTTTACTTTGGAAAATATTTCTCCTGAATGTACTTTATACCAGAGTTTCTCAACCTTAGCAACTGTAAGAACTCCCAAAATTCTCCAGCTAACATGCAGCCATATCTTAAAGTTAAGGTTGAGAAACGTTGCACTGCAACGTTGACACTGCAATTTGTAGGACATGATTGCACTAAAAGTAAGGCTACCAGATCTGGTCTGAAAAACAAATACAGAAAACCACTAGATATAGCACAGAGATAGAGATAGAGCAAACAACCATTTTGTGGTTGCTTACTGAAAACCATGGTTTTCTAACCCCAGCAGTTTGCTTCCCATGAGCACTAATATATGGTTTGTTTGGACTAACTTAGCCCGATCACTTGCAGTTTATTTCAAAATGATGGGTTAAGAAAATCTGGATTAGCATGTTATTTAAACCAGATTATTTTTTGATCCAGTATATTGCTCCTCACTGGTCTTTTTCATTACTTCCAGCACTAAGAAAAGAAAAATTCACCATTGGCTATTACCAAGAGCAAAAATATGGAGTTCTACTCTACCAGTTTCCAAACATAATTAAGCATGTGTGCCCATGCTTATTCTCAACATGTCTATTCTCAATTCTTCCGTCATGCAGTGATAAATTGCGTCTATCCCATGGCACAATCCCAAGCAAGATCAACAATGCTGCTAAAACCATTCTCCAAAGCTATCAACTCAAAACTTGCTCCCACTGGGTGGGTTCACAGAGAACTCTGAAACAAAATCTTGTCATTCATAGTTATACTGGCCCTTCCTTCAACTGAAACCCGTTTAATTTTTGGTGTGTGTGTGTGTGTGTGTGTATAAAAACAAAAATAAAGAGGGAAACGCATTAGAGTAATGTAAACACATTAGAGTAAGAGTAATCACATTAGGCCACTACAAAAATCAAGTACTCCGCTAGTTTAGATACATAGTGAAGACTTTTTTTTTAAGACAGGTATTTCACCTTTCAGAATTACTGTGGTATACAGTGGTTAAGGCACCAAGCTATAAAATGGGAGACTATGAGTTCTAATCCTACCTTGGGCACAAAGAAAGCTGGGTCCTTTTTCCTCAGCTCCTGGACGAAGGCAATGGCAAACCTCTCCTGAAATCTTGGCAAGAAAACTGCAGAGACCTATCCAGGCAGTCACCAGAAGTCAATACTGACTTAAAGGCACACACAAAATAGCTTTTAATAATATCAGAGGGATTCTCTGTCAAAATATAGGTTTTTTTTGCAATGTTTGGACTCCACATAAAATGCAAATGGGCAATTGTTTTGTGACTTTTATTGAGAACCATTTTTCAAGGGATGAGTTAGCCCTTCAGCAGAGTTCAGACAAGAAGGACAAGAAGGAACACCAGCTCTAACCATATTATATGCCTTGTGGAGGGGGAGAAAGAGATGGCAGCCTGGTAAACAGAACTTTCATACAACAGTATTTTGTGTGAAACATATAGTCACATTGGGAGAGGTAAGAACTTTGAAACAAGATACATAACATAAAAATAAAGCAATGGTATAGGGCAGGGGAAGGCAACCTTGGCTCTTTTATGACTCGTGGACTTCAACTCCCAGAATTCCTAAGCCAGCCATGGCTGGCTCAGGAATTCTGGGAGTTGAAGTCCACGAGTCATAAAAGAGCCAAGGTTGCCTACCCCTGGTATAGGGTAGCCTGCTTTAGCAAGCGGTTGAACTAGAACAAGGGTCTCCAACCTTGGTAACTTTAAGACTTGTGGACTTCAACTTCCAGAATTCCTCAGCCAGCTTAGGAGTTGAATTCTGGGAGTTGAAGCCCACAAGTCTTAAAGTTGCCAAGGTTGGGGACCTCTGAACTAGAAGACCTTCAAGTTCCCTTCTGTTATAAGATTACATTAACAGAATCTTGCAAGACAAAGTATTTCTCCCCCCTTCTTCTTTCTCCAAAAACCGGGGAGGCCCTTTTCTTAAATGCTTCTCATATGCTCTCCCCCTCTTCCCCCAGTGCTTCTGTGGACTGAGATACTTTTACATGCTGGTTGTCCAGTCTGTGGCTCTCCCTCCTCTCTCCTAAGGTCATTCCCACATACAGGATGATTAGGCAGGACTGAAGCAGAAAGAGAGAATGTCCAGTTGCAATTGGAGTGGAACATTTATCTCCTTTTCACATTTAATCCCCTTCTTTCTTACCTCCAATTCTTTCCCACCTCCAAACTCTCACAGAACTTCTGAAACTCTTTGAAAAAGGTTCCCATATTAGAGCCAAGGCAGCATATGCCGTGGTTGCCGATTGCTGAATTGAATCCTTTGACTAAGTCATTGTTACAGTTTGTGTTTAAATTACATTGTTCTGTCACTAATCTTCAGTGGAAAGAACATTTACTGTAATATTAACTAAAAAGGGTGTCTGTCAAGGCTGCCCATTTTACTGTGGATTAGGTTTCATTGGGCAGAGAACCAAATTCAGCATCTCCCAAACTAGTCTAGTATGCGCCAGATGTGTTGATCATTTATTTCCAGATAAAATCCAGCACATCCAAAGAAAATCAGGACAGATGGAACAGGAAATCTGCAATTTAAAATCCAGTTGGAGCAAATCACTAGGGTCAGGTTTAGAGTCAAAAGCAAATGACACCCCCACCCCCACCCCCAGGCCTTTCTATATAGTCAGTACAAATTATAAATTCAATGCACTTTATCTCCTCAGCACTAAAAGTATTATTTGCACTGTAGAAATTAGTAAGATAGTTAAAAGATTCACGGAAAGCTCACCGGAAGGAAAGAGAACATGAAATTCATAGAAAATATTTTGTTGTATATTTCTCTGCAAAAAGGACACAAAGTAGTTTTGTACAAAAAGAAAGCAGCAGCCTAACAATGGTGTGTAGAGGCCATGAGAAGGAATGAGGAAAAGCTGCAGGACTTATTAACCTTCAAGTACATTCCAGCTCTACAGAGTGCAAGAGAATATTAAAAATGCCACCGTGATATACATTATAGAAATCAATAGACTAAATGGGAAAATGATTTAAAAATGAAAACGAGATCTATTCTTTAAAACAATTGGCATTTGGGTCTTGTATGCTTTTATAAATTATCAGGCATACAAAAGTAGTGTTATATGATCGATGCTGTGTAATTCACCAAATAAGTGTTCTTAAGATTTATACCTAGAGGATGACTAAGCAGTGGCATATGCTTTGCAAAAGCTCTCAAATTTAATCGTTTGCTTGAGACTCTTCCAGCTAATCTGAAAAATACCGAACTAAATAGATGATTGGCTTGGCCCCAAATAGTTTTGTACATATGGCGGAACTGCTAGGGAACATATGGATATCTTAGCAAGTCTGCAAGCTGCCGTGAGAGAGAATACAGAATTTCCTGTAGAATGAAAATCAAAACAAAGCTGAGGAAATGTATGTTTAAAAATCCCAGAATCCTGGATCCCAGGATCCAAACAGATTTTTCTCTTGATCAATAAGGAACATCAGCCAATACAATTGGAACTTTAGGGTAAGGAGGGCACCAGGCACAATTAAAGGAAAGGGTGCAGAAATCGTATAAAAACTGCAGCACGCAGAATAGATTTTTTCCAGCTTTAAAATTTCATTTCTAGATGCCCATTAATTTTCTGCTTTGTCCATCCCTCACCAGTGCCTCATAACATTTTAGATCTGAATCATTTTCCATACCACTTTTCTATTATATTTTACAATTGTTAGAAGATTGGTACAAATATCCTTTAAAAAGGAAAGTGTAAACCATTTTTATATACTGCTGTCAAAACTACATGGACAGCCCATGAAATTATTAAAAGTTTAACATTAAGACAACTTACATTAAAGATAATTTCTACAGATTCTATTAACATCTCTACTGCATTAGTCTTTATTGAGAATTATGACAGAGTTTGCAGATGTTGGTATTTTCAGTCTTGTATTCAGAGACAGAAGTGAGAAGATAGACAGCTAAAACTATATCAATGCAGATGAAAGCATCATTCTCAAGAAAAAACGGGGGGGGGAGGGTCAATAGTGTTTTGGAAGAAAAAAAAATCTTCCCAAGGTGCCACATTTTTAGTTTGCCTATTTTTTCAGAAAAATGAAAAAGAAAAAATATATTAACTATTATCTTAATATATTCCAAAATATTGAAAATAATTATATTGAAGAGGGTTCAGATAAGATTCACCAATAATCCTATTTGACATAATCCACTGTTCTGCATATGTAAATCCGACTTAAACAAGCTTGTTAAAGAATCAGAACCTTGAATCTCTCTAGCAAGCAAACGAAGTCGTCAACATGATTTTAATAAAAAATGTCTTCAGACGATTATAGGAATACTACCTAAATAAGAACAGACCCTTTCCACTTCTATAGCATGGCTATGAGGCATTTAATTTCAAGCATTAATTTGTGAGAGTAGAATACAGTATCAACCAATTAAATCAGGCAATTGCTTATTTTCTGAGAACAAAGTTTGATATATTTTTTTTAGATTAGGAAATGTTTTTCTTTGATAACTTAGAAAAATATGTTCAACATTTCATGCAGTATACACTATGGTTTAAAAGGTGCCCTCAATCCACATTTTCCTAATGCAAAGCCAATGTTCAATCCACAATACATTTCTGAATGTTGCAGGCATTCTCACAAAACGGTTAGCTAAGCATGGCCAGCCACAAAATATTCAGTCTTTAGCCTTCTAGGATGTTCCTTAGTGCCCCAAGTTACAAAGGTCAATTAGGATCAAGTAAAAAGATATTAAAAATAAAAAAAAAATGTTTTACAATGCATGCGGGCATATATGTTGTCAGGAATAACTTTCCCTTAATCCACATTTTCCCAGGCCACAAAGCCACCCATGCTACCCCCCCCAAAAGCTGCAGCTACTTTAAGGAGCTTCCCACAATTGCTACTGATTATTATAGTATGTTTCTTTTCCCTACCAAAGCTATTTTCTAAGCATCCCAACAGGGCTCAGGGGCATTGCTAGAAATAAACAGTGCTTGAATTACTCAGCTTTTCATTTTTATTTTAAAAAAATTAAAACACCCTAAGACCCAAGTGGAGCCAACAACCTAACAAATACCAAGGAAGGTATCCATACGTGTTACAGGACAGAGGATTGACTGCTCCTGTTTTAGCAGGTCTCAAGTCAGTTTTGTGGGAATTACCTTTTTGATATAAATGTTCCTGCAAATACGGGTTCAGCTTTCAAAATTCCTTTCAATTCAGGCTCTGAGGTCTTCTGTTCTTTAGGAACAAAGGAGACTTTGAAACAGTTTCCTTCTCTGGAAATTGTAACCGGCTCCTTTTTTTTAACCTGCTTCCAAGCAGGCACTGAATGGTGTAACTTGGGTGCAAGCTTTTAAGAATTACTGCCAGCAATTTCACATTATCGTTCTAATGAGAGTTGCTATTGGGCTACTGAAATTGGTTAATTGATTGTCGGAAGCCAAGATGGAGTTCCTTTGCAGCTCAGGTTATATATTTTATAATCCAAATTACATTGCAAATCAAGAAAATCAGAAGATACACAGGCTTGTTTATGTAAGTCAAAGAGAACCTTCTACACTTATTGCAGCTTAATGAATTATTGATCAGAGGGCCATTTTAAAGTTAACCATTAGTTTATTTTGAAGCCATTTTCAAACAGAGGCTATTTTCATTAAGAAGCCTGGATTTATTTATTTTTAAAAAATGCAGGAACAAGGAGTGTACTGTGAGGGCAATCAATTTAAATTCTGCCCTCTACTATGTAATAATAATGGTAGCCTATTGTGCTTTGGGCTTAGCCTCTTGTATGAACCTAGCTGTTTTCTTCTATAAGCCACAGTTTACATTCCCAAATGCGTGAACTTGTTGCAATTTACTCAATAAATCATGAATAAAGGCTTAGCTCAAAGCATGACTCTGGTCATTCTGATTGTAACAGCCTTGTCCTATATAGTGGAACAACCTGCCTCCAGAAGTTGTGAATGCTCCAACACTGGAAGTTTTTAAGAAGAAATTGGACAACCATTTGTCTGAAATGGCATAGGATTTCCTGCCTGAGCAGGGGGTTGGACTAGAAGACCTCCAAGGTCCCTTCCAACTCTGTTATTTTATTCTGTTCTCTTCCTATCTGTATTTATATTTATACATGCTAGCAAGGTGTATGCAAAGTAAGGATTTGCTTTGATGCTCTGATCTAAGACCGCCAGAATTTTCTCCAGTTCTCTCTCTAAAAATAATTAAATATTATTTGAGAGAGAAAGAGTGTGTGTGAGAGAACCGTTAAACTATCTCGGAATCCAGTGCCCCAGCTTTTGTTACAGTCAGTGAACACAGACAAATATCTTTCACTACAAGTCCTGCCAATATCACGTCAGTACTGAAAATGGGGGGGAAAGGAGGAGGGGAGCCCAAGTGAAAGGACAAACGAACCATCTGAGTCACTCTGCTCTTCCTCCCACTTTCTATAGTGTCACGCAGTCCCACGCTCGCCCCACGACCCCCCCCCCCAAAAGACGCAGAGTTCCCATATGCCCAAGACCATTTAAAAAATAAATAAATCTTTCAACCTACATAAACAGCACAGCCTAGAAAGAAAGAATTCCTCTCCGCATTCATCGCCGCGGTTACCTCGAAAGCAAGCAAATCGGTATCGAAACCAGCCGATCTCATTTGCAAAACACTCGTTCCTTTCCTTCTGCCTCACTTTTCTTTTCCGCTCGGCTCTCAATTCCCAGGGGGACCGAGCGCGTTTATGGAATCCATCACATACTAGAAATCAGCGGAAATGCTGTAAAAAGGAATCTGGAGGGAGCTGCGCCGACCGTTCAGCCCTTCCCGAGACACAGAGATGTCCCCAGACGGCGTGACATTTAGGAAAACGGGGAATCGCGCGTGGGCTGGTCGGGGCAGTGGGGACAATGTTTGAGGGCAGGTGGGAGTTACTTTCTCTTCTAAGAGAAACAGGCGCGGATGGGGGAGGAGGGCGCTACGAGGTCAGGGTGGCGAGAGAAAGCTCCCTGGGAACCAAGACAAAACTTTGACCTTCGGGGTCCCGGCGTGTCAACGAAGGAGGGGACAGTCCGGATTGCCCCCTTTCTTCCAAGCTTTCTCAGGAAATGGGACCCGGATCCATGGAATCCCACCAAGTTTCCCTTGGAAGTGGTGCCCAGATCACAGAAAGGTTTCCAACGGGGTGGATTTAGCCGATTTGGAGCGAAGCGCCCCTCCATCAGGTCCAAGTCTAATTTAGGGTTTCCCTCCGGGGAGAAACCGGTGGAATCTGTTGCACCCGAGCGGGGTGATCCAGGCGAGGGAAAAACAGACCGCGGGGCGACCCCAGGCTTTCCCACCCTAACCTCTGCCAACCTTTAAACCCTCCTGGCTCCCCTTGCACTTAAACCCAGAGCCCTCACCTTATAAAGCCGCTTCTCCTTTATCCTCCCGCCGCGCTTGTCCATAACGCAAGGCAATGCCAGGCGGGCCGGGCCTCCGCTCTGCTGCGGGTGGCGGGATTACGTAGTCCCAACAGGAAGCCCGGGGCGGTTGTGGGGGGGGGGGAGTGCAGGGAACGGGGAGTCCTGTTACTAAAAGCCAGCTAGCCTGGGACTCGACCGTGCCCGCGGGCGGGCTCCGAGAGGGCCACCCGGCTGCTGGATCGGCTTCCAGCGAGAGGCCTGGCAGCTGGCGAGCAAAGGCGCAGTCAAGAAGAGCAGCGGCAGCGGCAGCAGCAGCCTATGGAGAAGGATTGACTTCTGACTAAGGCTCCGGGGAGGAGGAGCCGCGAGTCGATAGGCAACAGACAGTGCTCGGTGGAAGGCTTGGGGCGTCCGGAGGCAGCCGCTCGGCCCTTGGCCTGCTGGATTCCAACTCAGGCTACCCCGCAGATTTACCCCGCAGGAGCACCTACCTGCTCCGAAGTGGCTCCCTGAGACGGCTTCATCCTCTGCCTGGGCATCACTCCCGACTTCCTTCTTTAGCTGATCCCTGGTCTGGATGAGGCTGAAAGCGCAGCGGGCAGAGGGACCTGTTAAGATCCCCAAATGGGGAAGCTCCACCTCTATTTAGCACGATCCTCAAGGCTATTCTCCGTTGGGCCTGCTAGTCCAACCCCCTGCTCAGGCAGCAAACCCAAGTCTAGACTCTAGACCATTTCAGACAAATGGTTGTCCAACCTGTTCTTGAAAACTTCCAGTGTTGGAATATCCACAACTTCTGGAGGCAGGTCGTTCCACTGATTAATTGTTCTAATTGTCAGGAAGTTTCTCCTTAGTTCTAGGTTGCTTCTCTCCTTGATTAGTTTCTATCCATTCCTTCTTGTCCTGCCTTCAGGCACTTTGGAGAATAGCTTGACTCCCTCTTCCTTATGGCAACCCCTGAGATATTTGGAACACTGCTATCATGTCACCCCCTCGTCCTTCTCTTCATTAAACTAGACATAACCAATTCCAGCAACCGTTCCTTACATGTTTTAGCCTCCAGTCCCCTAATCATCTTTGTTGGCTCTTCTCTGCACTCTTTCTAGAGTCTCAACATCTTTTTTACACCGTGGAGACCAAAACTGGATGCATTATTCCAAGTGTGGCCTTACCAAGGGTTCTGCTACTATCTCTTCAGGGAGAGGGAATCAAGCAAGACAAAATGGCAGGGGGCCCTTTTTGTGATGTGTGTCACCCACAGGCACATGTAAAAAAAGAGGGAGAGCTTTGGTTGCACTGTCCTGAACATCATCTTGACATTTTTCATGGACCTTTCTGCATTATCTCCCTTCTGAAGTTTGCCTGGCTATTCGTACTTCCCAACCTGAAAAAGGCCCACAGGACCTCATACTGATGTCTTCTTTGAGATTTAATGATAGCTTTGGAAGTTAGGCTGATGGGTGCAGAAGTTCCCTAAAGACAGCAGGAGGATATAAAATAGGAGAATCATAATCCTTGCCCCCCCCCTTTCAGTAAAGCAAGAGCATTATGCTCCGTCCATGAGAATTTCAGCAGCGATCCTTTGTACTTCAAAAGACACCACAAATGCAAATTTTCTTACATCACTTCAAAAGAGAATGAGAGAACATATCAAGGTAATTCTGATTATTATCATTGCTCTTTCTCATGAGGCTGTTTCAAGGCTGGCTGTATGACTCACTAGTTTTAAGCATGAAGTCAGCATTAAAGCATCAAACCTGTTCACAATTACCTGGAGCAGTCTCCCATGATTTAAATTTAGTGGATCTCAATTTTGAGAAAATTGTTCTAAGATGCATGCTAGACATACAGAGCATTTACTTCAACTGAATTTTATCAGTACACTGTCCCCAGTATAGAATATCATTCCTGCAGCATGCTAAATGATTGTTTAACACTGATTTACTGAATAAACTATGATTGGCTGGTCTCAGTCAACATGTTATAACTGACAATTGGATAGATTCATAAAACCCAAGAAGATCATATTATAGCTGTAGCTGTGTGTTCACTGAACCAGGCCACAATCTATATATGCAACGTGGATAGATTACCAGACAAGATGTTTACAACTTAAAATAAGCAGCAAAAATGAATTTGGACACATGACTTAACACAAACTTTCACTTTCTTACACCTTCACACTCCTACATCCTTACCTAATCTGTATTCATTTAAATCAAATTAAATTTAAATTTAATTTAAATAATTATGTTTTTTAAAATGAATTTACAGCCTGAATTCAGTAGGCTGCTCTCAAGGAAGCATAAACGGAATCATCTCCCTATCTTATTCTACTCTTTCTCTCATATTACAAGACATAACTGTTGCCCCTATTTGCAATTTTACTCACAATTAGAACCTGCAGCAACTTCTCCTTCTTGGAAGATCTTGGCTGAGCTTCTGCTCAAGTTTGAAATGGTAACTGCCAAAGGAATAAATACAAGGACTCTTTTGCACTTCTTGGAGTCTTAATTATATAGGAGAACTCCCAGTCAAGCTTGAATGAATAGCTTTCAATGTTACAGTGAAATAAGTTTAGGAAAGTTTATCCAGGTTAGCAGAACACATTCAGACTTTCATACATGTCACTGGACATCATCTTGGTAAATCATGACTAAAACATACTATGGCTTAGTGCAGTGATGGCGAACCTTTTAGAGACTGAGTGCCCAAATTGCAACCCAAAACCCACTTATGCATCGTCGAGTGCTGGGTGGGTGTGGCCCATTGGCTGGGTGTGGCCCATTGGCTGGGTGTGGCCCATTGGGTGGGCATGGCCAATTGGGTGGGCATGGCTGCGGTGGTAACGGCAGACTGGGTGGGACTAAAAAGTTCAATCAATCAATTTCAACTTTGCAAGATCTTTTTTTTTCCCCGCGAGAAGTTGAAATTGATTGACTGAACCTTTTTTTTTTCGCACACGGCGGCGGAGGCCTAAAGCGAAAAGGTTTTATGAAACCCAGCTGAAGGCCTAGGACTGGGGCAACGGCGCGCGTGCCCACAGAGAGGGCTCTGAGTGCCACCTCTGGCACCCGTGCCATAGGTTCGCCACCACTGGCTTAGTGCAATATTGGAAGCTGCATACACTGTGTTTGCTAAAAGGAAATTGATTGTCAAGATAGTCCCTTAATGTGATATATACATTGGGGGAGGAGGCTGATGGTTTGTTAGTCTTTTAAACATAATTCCCAAGAAGGGAACCTTATATTGTAAAGGCAATTTTTTCTTCTTATCACTTATGTGACTGTAATAAATAGTACAGAGGACTTCATTAGACTAAAGCAGCCAACTCAAAAGAATAAAAGCTGTTTATTGCTACTTTTGATTTTTTAAAAAAAATCTATATTCCCCTTTGCCTTCTGTCCTGATAACACTTCTACCATCCTACAGACCAGACGTGCCACAATGTGCAAACTAATTTCTTCCCTATTGAAGTTCCAATTAAAACACATGCACCAATTAAAACATATGAGGAGCTCAACACATCTGAACAAGTTGTGCTTTTCTTTCAAAGTTTTATTGTTGCATCAGCTTTTGTTTATTTATATTTATTTCCACCCAGTGCATATGCATTTAATATTTTAATAATTGTAAAATGTATTCATTAAAATAATATGGTTTAAGAAAAATAATAGTATTTGTACACAAGACTGGATTGGCAGTTTGAAGCTCTGTGAGCTCCATGCATTCTTATCCCCCCCCCCACTTTTTTTTTTAAAGTAATCCCCAGAATGAATTTAGCACATTATGTGAAGCCAGGCAAGTGTGTGTGTGGTTTTTTAAATAAACTATGCTTAAGCCAACCATAGACTCATAGGGAACCTATTGGCCACATGATCCTCTGTGTATAGAAACAATCTTAGCAACCCATGTTTGAAAGCCCCCAATAAGTGGGGTGGGCCATTCTGTAATGTCCTGGACAGACTATACTGCTCCTCAGCAGGAAATTTGTCCAAATATTCACCCTGAATTTCTTTTCTTTTCATTGAGCAGGGTTTCCCCCCCCCCCTGCTCTCAGTTTCAACAGGAAACGGATCTTCCCCACCCCACCACAAGACACATGACTTTTAGAAAGTTATGGATGCTCTTATATCCCCAGTCAGTGATCAATCTACACCTTTGATATTTGAGATTGAATCTGATTGCTGTCTTGTAATTATTTTGCAATTCATTCTTTTTGGATGATCTTTATTATATTATTATTATTTGTTTTTGTTTTTCTTTATTTTGTGATCCACTCAGAGTCAATTGGAGTTGTCATTAAAATAACCATGAAATGATATGCATCTGGTTATTCAGGAGTGGCACTGGCAAACGGTCTCTTTCATTAAGCAGGCTCAACTGAACAGGAGATCTGCCATCCATCCATGACGTGTAGTGAATTGTTCACGTAAAAATGAGACTACCCAGTGGGTTTCTTTTTCTAGCTTGTAGCTGAAAGAAAATTCTGCTGACATAGAAAAAGAGGAGGATAACTGCTATAATGCAGTGTTTCTCAATCTTAGCAACTTTCAGTTGTGTGGACTTCAACTCCCAGACTTCCCCAGTCAGCATGGGAGTTGGAAGTCCATACATTTTAAAGTTCTGAGAGTTGTAGAAACACTGCTGTCGTAAATGAGAGGAAAATTTTCACTGAACCACACAGAAGAAAGAAAGGTGTTTTGCACTTCAAGATTTCCCTGGAGATGTTTTGCCTTGGCTTTCATCAAAGAATGAGCCTGGATGATTGATGAGCAGTGGGGGAGGCAGTGTGGAAGGAGCGGATGCCTTCATGGTGTGGGACCTTTCCGCTCCATAATCATACCCCACTTCTGTAGACTTTATTTGAAATCTGCTTTCCTTGAGATAATATAGGAAACCTATTCTTCAGTAACAATTCCTGTCCCAGCCTTGCTCCTCTGTTTCCTGTAAGCATTTTAAAGACCCAAAGGACTTTAAGGACTAAATAAATCTTTCTGCTCTCAAGTCCTGTGGAAATGAATTGGAGCTACAAACCCACTCTGTCCTTGCCATCAAGAGTGCAATTCGGCAGTTTTGGAGTTAGGAGTCCAAGGGGTCTAATGCCCCTTTCATTTCGAAATAATGCACTTTGCTTTTTTTCAGAATATGTAACAAGATTTCTACTGCATTTATGTGGGTGACCCTCCTGCTCAGTCTGCTAAGTGGCACTCCTGACGTTTTCTCCCAATTCTGAAATTCTGAAGGGAACCTTAGTTTTCATAGGGATTTCACAGAAAAAAAAACTGCAATGGAAGATATCTGCCATACAGATTATAGAGAGTCTCTTCCCAGCTTCTCCACCTAGTTTCAACTCTGGAGTCTTCCTCAAATCTAAATCTTCTCCTAATTTTTAAAAAATATCAATTTTTAAAAACTAAAAAAGAAAAAGAAATATTTTTAGAGTAATTTTATGTACACAGGGTATACAAAAAGTCAGCCCCCCCACCTGACAAAGGCCGTAACTGTGAAAAACGGTCATAAATTCATTTTTTTCATTGCTGTTGTAACTTTGAACGGTCACTAAATGAATCATTGTAAGTCGAGGACTATCTGTAGTTTTCTTCCTAGCAGTATGGAAATGGTTAGTTTGGTATTCTGTGGCGGTGAACCAATCAGGTAGTAACCAGGCCTAGTCCTGTTTTATAAGCACAAAGAAGGTCAACCAAATTCTCTCATAGTTTGAATCTCTACACAGCCCCGATGCTCAGTGGGCTTATTTTGGACCATTCATTGTCTCTTAAATTAAAATTACCGTGTTATTGTGATGACAGACTTGCTATGATGCTTTCTTCAACTTCTGGAGGAAAAGTGGAATATAAATGGAACAAATAAAATATTTACAGAAGAAGATAACAAGTCTCCTTTCTTTCCTCTTTCTCTTTTTATTATTTATTAACATCTTCCTTTTAAAATGAAAAGTCAAAATGTTCTCAAATGTAAAAGCTTCCTGGTTATCCAAAATAAGATTAAAGATATCTGATATCAATATTGCTAAAACTGCAATTCTATCAGAACTTTTTGGCAAGCAAAACATATTTTTTTTAAAAAAAAAAATCTAACCTGGGCATCTGGATTCTTACAGGTAAGTTATTTAACTCCAAGAAAGGAAAGTGTTAGCTGGTAGTGGCAATTTTATAAACTCTAATTTTTAATACATCCTTTTGTTTGAATTATCATTTGAAAAAGAGACTTACATTTCAGCAAATCTGATCCTGGATGGTGCATGTGTTGTGTTTCATTCACAAGGAAACAGCTTTGCCCAAGGGGTGCAGAAGTGTGTTGGAAACAAGAAGTGTTGTTGTGCTGCAGCTCCCTGAGACTGCAGTTACTCAAGAGAATTCCAACATTAACGTGAACCTTTTTAAAAGACATAGAACAATTTATTCATCAGCTGTCAGCGTGGGCTGCCAAAGGTAGAGATAGGATCACCAGCTTGATTTTAAAGAGAATTTCAAGTCCCTGTTCCACCCCC
Source organism: Azemiops feae (assembly GCA_023970755.1). Classification (NCBI taxonomy): domain Eukaryota; kingdom Metazoa; phylum Chordata; class Lepidosauria; order Squamata; family Viperidae; genus Azemiops; species Azemiops feae. The sequence continues at coordinate 2,236,143 of JALGBA010000136.1, forward strand.
AGAATTTCCTCTCTCGACAATAATTAAGTAAATATACACACTTCCTTTGGAAATAGATGTCTGTATTCAAAGAAGCTGAATTAGAAATAGGGTAGATCAGACAGGGATCTACAGATCTCCTTCTATTGATTATCAGCCCTTCAAGATAGACCAGATTAGGAAATCAGTGCTATTATTATAAAGCTATATCAATACATTTTGCAAGTCCAAATCCCCTTCCCCCCTCCCTCCTTTTATATTCATGTGAACTAGGAAGGCACTTGTCTGGGACGTTTACCTGTACTGCTTTCTTGATTTGGACCTATGTAGCAAGCCTTCTTCCTGATCTTCAAGGCCATTTCCCTCTGCCATCTACACTGATTTATCCATCCATCCATCCACCCCTCCCTCCCTCCCTCCCTCCTTCCCTTCTAATCAATTCAGCTGGAGGAGAGAATGTCTGTTTCACTAACCTGCTTCTTCTGAAAGTCAGTTGGGATTGACTGATTCCTTAGTGGGGGAAGAAGGCAGAAGACTCATTTGTTTCAGGGAATTCATTACAGGTAGTCCTCAATTTATGAATATAATGGAGCCTGGAATCTCCATCATATGTCATGACGGTTGTTAAGTAAAGGCACCCACGTAACCCACCCAATTTTACATGTTTTGTGGCCATAAAGTGAATATGGAAGTTGTAAAGCAAACAATGTGATCATTAAATGAATTCATTGTCCACAATGGACTTTTTTTTTTTTTTTTGCTGGAAACCAAAAGTGCTAATTTTCACAAATAATGGTGTAAAATGTGGCCGCAGCCATAAATGCGGGCCAATTGTTGAGCATCCAAAATGCAATCATGTGCCATGGGAGGGGGATTGCTGTCAGAATTTGAATCCAGGTCATAAGTATCTCTTGGGGGGGAGGGGAGGATCTGCTGTAACTTTAAACGGTTGCTAAGTGACCAGTTGTTAATTGAGGACTACCTGTTGTTGGATTAGAGTTTCTTACATACTATTTTGCCTTTATACCATTCTGAGTGTATTTCATTCTAGGTCAGTGATGGCGAACCTTTCAGAGACCGAGTGCCCAAACTGCAACCCAAAACCCACTTATTTATCACCGGGTGCCGGGTGGGTGTGGCCCACTGGGTGGGTGTGGCTGTGGTGGTCATGGCAGACTGGGTGGGTGTGGCCAAGGTGGGCGTGGTCACCTCGATGTTGCTCATGGGGATGCCTGTGGGGGCAGGGTTGGGGGAGATCCAGGGAGTCTCTGGCAGGTGGGGCGGTGGGCAGGAGGCTCGTCCTGCGGAGTGAGGCGAGGCAAGGCGAGGTGAGGCAGGGCGGGGCAGCTGCTGCCTGACACCATCAGCCCCCCCACACAGAGGCCAGCGAGCGCATGGGGGCCGACAGTGTCCATCAGCAGCCATAGCCTGCCGGCCCCTCAACCGGCGCACTCTGGGGCTTCGCAGCCCACCGCCAGCAGTTCAGAGAAGCCACCACTGAGCCGGACGGATGGCCGACAGCTGAGGAGTCGATGCAATGGGTCGTGCCCGGGAAAAGGAGAGCATGCAAGGCCAGGAGAGATGGGATGGGGGGGAGGGAAACCAGCTGTGCTGGGATGCATCCGGCCACGTGGGACCTTGGTGAGTTAGTGGGTGGCTGGTTGAAGAGGGACAGTTGCCATCTCCAGGTCATGGCGCATGTGCCCACAGAGAGGGCTCTGAGTGCCGCCTCTGGCACGTGTGCCATAGGTTCGCCACCACTGTTCTAGGTTATTCCTCCATTGTCACAACTATGTGCCCATGCCAACAGGGTTATGATGGACCTCCCCAAAGTTGCATCTGACCCATTTTTGAAGTTATGATGGCAGCAGCAAACCCCCCGGGGGGAGGGAGTGTTGGGCACTTAGCAATCAGCTAATTTTTATGGCCATTTGCAATGTCCTGCAATCATGTGACTGCAATTTGCTACTTTTTTTGTTGGTTTCTGAGGTTTACTTGCAGTTTCTGTCCCTCCCCCCCCAAATAAGATGATTGGGAAAAATGAACTTGTATAACAACCGCAACATTCATTTACCAGAAGTGGTGTTTGTTTAACAATCATGGCAAAAATGTAAAAAAAAAATAGGTCTATTCACATGATGCCTCCAGTTATGGTCACAATGACTTATGTGAATGCTCCAACACTGGAGATTTTAAGAAGAGACTGGACAACCATTTGTCTGAAATGGTATAAGATTTCCTGCCTGAGCATGGGGTTGGACTAGAAGACCTCCAAGGTCCTTTCCAACTCTGATTCTATTCTATTCTGTTCTGTTCTGTTCTGTTCTGTGTCTGTAATTCCAGCCTCAGTTGTGGTAGTAAGTCAAGGACTCTTTGTATGGTGTCCTATATATTATTCCTATTAACTCCACTGTGGATGATGCTCTATTATTGGATCTCCTTTATTTATTTATTTTGTATTGCTGCTTATCTCAAACCAATGATTCTGGCCAATGAAGTTGGACATGAACTATGGGATCCCTATTTACGGTATGGATCTATAACACTATGCTACTCTTCTCATTCACTGTTGCTGCAATCCTGGAAATCAGCCAATAGATCTCCTACATAAGCAAACATTTGAGTGCCTCATTAGATAATCTAGTCAACCAAAGTATGTTACTAATAGAAAAAAAAGGACTTTTTGGAGCTCAATCTACTTTTTTGTGTTAGACCTAATATTAAGTGCCTGAGAAGCTTCTGCCAGGTTCAAGACTTCTTAGAGGAGGACCTGGAAACCTGGAGGATAAGTGAGTCTGCATAAGGAACATAGTACATAATTTATTTTTAGTAAACAATATTAAGCACTGATTTGTATTTATAGGACCAAAGTCTTCTGCCTAGTGAGAAAAATGGTTAAGCTTGTATTTCAGGAACAGAAGGAACTTGCACTGCACATTCATTGCAATCAGCATAGCATTTTCTTTGGTCAAGTAGCTGAAGAAAAAGGCGCTGAATGATTTATCATCAAACCTTCACCTTTCTTTATAGCTCTGCCTCACCCAGCTTATCTGTTCTGTCCTTTATTGTCTCCAGTGTTTTCTGTCAATTTGCCAGCCCCACTTAGGACTGCTTTTCCTTCTCACTTGTCCCCAAGTGAGCGTTCCTTAGGACTGTGGTTGACAGGCATGCAACTCCATGAGTTTCCCATCTCCATGAGTGAGGTTTGGAGCAAACTGGATGGAAGGGACAGGCTGCAGTTCTCTTCTCAAGAAAGCTGAGTGAATCAGGCCCTTAGCTTTAGAGGAGCAAGTGCAGCTTTTCGGTGACTTCCTTTTATTTGAAAGAGTTAAGAGATTTTAATGACCACAAAAAATCAGCATGGTGTTTACCGAAGTGAAGGAAGCACCATATTATTCTAGTGGGACAGGAGTTTAACAGAAGAGCAAATTGTGTTTGTTATTTTTCTATCCCACCCTTTCCTTCAGAGTGCTCAAGTGGCACCAGGACATCAAAAGCATCCTATAAAAACAAAGCCAGAAAGGGAAAATCTAAAAGGGGCAGTTAAGCCATTGTTTCAGAGATCTTTTGCAGCACATTGATGATTTAATATTTTTAGAAGTCTACAATCTCTGACAATGATCTTGGTTAGACCGACATGGCTAGGACTGCAAATAGTTCATAAAATAGCTCTTTTTTTGGTGTCTCTGTGTCTTTATCTCTGGAGATGTTATTCCCCCCCACCACTGCCCCCATGTTATCCTCAGTTTTTAATTCTGCAGCACTGTGTGCCTTACTCCAAGGCATGGCTTCTTTGATTTAAAATAGTACTTGATTTTTGACATCTTATAATTGCATCGTGCTCAAACAGGTATATAAGTGAGCTCACTGCGAAGCTATTTTCTGTTTCTTTTTATCTCAGAGGATGGGTTTATAAAGCCATCCAGGAACATGAATCCTGAACCTGTGATTTCTCAGTATCCCCAAAAGTTGATATACTGGAGGAACTATTAAGATGATATAGATACTATATGTTTTAAGGTGGAGATGAAGCAGTTTATAATTCTTCTGAATGCTGATGAGTTGTTCATATGATCCATTCAACCCAGTGATAAGAAAAAAAAAAGCAGTGATAGCAGAATTACTTTGAAGTCTATTTATTTTTCTAGAGACATTTTGCTGTAGCTGATAAGCAGTTTGTCTCCAAACAGCACTGTTGTTATGAACAATCCATTCAGACATATACTGTTAAGTCACTTTACTGAATCAGAAAACACACAGATCTCATCCAAAAAGGATAATTATCCCAAGAGGGCTCACGATTTAAAAAAAAGAAACACTTCTCACTGTTTTTTAATCTTTCACTTTAAAATCTTTTAAAAATCTGATGAAATATAAAAACCAAAATATAATACAGTCAAAATAGGATAACAAATACCATAATAACTATAATGAACTAAAAATAAAGGTATCTGAGAGATCTAGGTCACAGTATTATAGAACTATCTCAATTATTTTACATATTATTATAGCCATTTGTCCGAAATGGTATAGGGTTTCCTGCCTGAGCAGGGGGTTGGACTAGATGACCTCCAAGGTCCCTTCCAACTTTTTTATTATTTTTTATTTTTATTTTTTTTATTATTATTATTATTGTTGTTGTTGTTGTTGTTGCTGTTGTTGTTATATTAATACATTTTTCAGTGGCCTACAAGTGTATCTCTTTTTCTCTCTCTCCCTCTGTGCATGTGTGTGTGGGGGGGTTATAACCATATTTGCTTCCACCAAATCCACACACCCTTTCATATATTGCCTTTTGAACTTTAAACTTCACCATTCTTTCCAATTTTCACCTTTCAGACTTGCAAGATTCTGTAGCTGTTACAATAAAAGTAGTGCTGACCTTCATGGCATTGATTTCTTAGTCCGGTGAACCTGGTAGCGTTGAAACTAATTGCCGGCAAATAATTCAGGTTCTTAGACAAGAACACAGCATAATCTGCATATAAAACACATATATATTCAAGATCCCAACTGGTACACCTGTAATTTCTCCAAAATCATTCTTCAACCACCAGAGGACATCACTCTTTCTTACTCCTAGCTCAGTGTTGAGCTACTCTCAAGCCTTCTTTACTTCCCCAATGCACCCTTCTTATTGAATTCAGCAATCAATGTGCATTTCCATATTTATGTAAAACATTCCATAATTCAAGCCTATTCACCGCATCATATGCATTCCCCAAATCAACAAACATGCAATAAAGCTTCTTTCCCCCATTCATATATTTCTTAATAAAGAGCATACATCTGGTGTGCATCCTTCCTGGTTGGCACAAAGTTTATTGGAAAAGTAGATTGCAATGAATGAGTAGGAGATTTTTATTTATTTATTTCTGGAACTGTTGTTGGTAGCGAATAATGCAATGGCGTCACAGCAACTGGATATTTATGTGTGTGTTGGTTTTCTGTTTTGGCTATGCAAAGGTTACCCAAAAGCTTGTGAACTTTTTAAAATTTATGTTTAGCTAAAATTGGTGGCATATCACGCTTCTGTGATTTGGTGCCAGGCTACTGAATTTAGCCATGCAAACTCCAGAGTTTCTAGAAAGGGCACAGAAAAGGGGGCTGGTGAGGATAAGGCTGCTGATTCTGGCCCATGGAATTCTATAATGTGCAATTATTGGAGTAAATCAAGTGGCTGCAAATTCTAGTAGTTTTAAGGTGAGAAAAGCTTGCACGAGTTTTACAGAATTGGGAAAGCTACTAATTAGTAATTGGTTGGATAAAGAGGAGGAAGGCTTTCAGACTGGCCATTTAGTGAAAAAAAATCCATGGAGGTAAGATTTAAGGATTTGCTTTAAGAAAAAAAAATAGGATTATGCCCTTTTATGAATTCTGACTGCTTTACAACTGAGCTTTTCCCATCCTGTCTTGCAGAAACAATTAATCCAGATAATTGGATCCAGAGCAAGAGCTTCTATAGTAAGCAGAGATGATGCATTAGTAATTAACATTCTTTTAAGGCTGTCATTAGCCCTGATATTAGTGCATGAGTTCATATTTATGATCATTTACCAGATTAGCAATACCCTCCATTGACAAGATACACAGACATTCATTTCAGCAACCTTTTAACAGACATCTCAGATGATCAGAATTTAAGAAAGTAATTATTTTGCACCTTCACCATTAGTCCAAATTGGCTCTCATTTATTTGTTTGTTTGTTTATAAAATTTATTGGCCACCCATCTTACCATAGGGTAATTTGGGCAGCTTACAGTTACATATACAGTTAAAATATAAAAAGTTAAAATCATTAAAACCAAGGACACATGGGGAGGACGGGAATGGAGTGGGGGGGGGGGCAAGTGGGATCGTTTGTTACTCAATCAGCCATCTACATTGTGCTCCACGTCTTTAGGCTCTTATGAAAAGATAGGAGGGTTGGGGCCAACCTCACATGGGGGGGGCAAGATGTTCCAGAGGGTAGGAGCAACAGCAAAGAAGGCCCTCCTCCCGGACCCTGCCAGCCAGAATAATTGAGCTGACGGGACACAAAGCATGCCTCATCCCAGTGGGGTGAGACGGTTCCTCAATGAAAACGATTTATCGATATAACTGTCTATCAGTGGAAGACCCTCACGATTATTTTAAAAAACAGCAAGTTCCAACCAGCAGAGTAAATAGCAACCAGGAATTTAGAGCAACCTGGAAAACACAGTCAAGGAGGGCATTTAGGGTGGAAAGAAGACAACACCCTCCATTTCTATACACAGGAAGCAGTGAGCGGCCTGCACTGGCGATAGGAGAAAAAGAGAGTGTGAATTGGCCCTGTGTTTACCTTTTATTCTGGTTTTTTTTTTTTTTTTTTAAAAGACAGGTTGTGGTTTTCTTTTTATAAATTGAGAGATAAGCAAAACAAAAGCAGGAACATTCAGCAACAGCACTGAAAAATGCAAAATGTAGAAAGGGCAACAGTCTGTGCCAACTTTGCCCTTTGTGTAAGCTTTCTGCAAGTGAAATTGTGATAAATTTTACATTCGTTCTCCACCCTGAGTACTGGTGTATTCTTTGTGGGGCATAGTTCACAAAACCTTGTGCCATAAATATTTTTAAAGGCCAGAAGTGTCTATTTCTTTGAAGCAGCAGATTTATTTAGATATTGATTATAATATGCATATGTAAATTATTTCTCCTTTCTAGAACTGCAGTGATACAGTGCTGAGGAGGTAGAGCTCCTTAGGACAAGTCAGCACTAATTTCGTTATAATATCAATATCAAGAGAATTCTTGGAATATGGGCCCTAGAAGATTATTCCAAGTTCAGTTTATTTAAAAAACTTTATCTCCCCCCCAAAAAAGGAAATTTGTTTAAGTTTTGCGGACTCCTTCTTTAAAGTTTATATGTTCCTCTCTAGCCTAAATATTTGTGGATCCAGAGGTGTCTGTGGGATAGTGGTGGTGATCAAGATGGCAGCTATCATAATTTGATTGAAACTCTGCCATATTTTTACTTGTGTTGGGCCCCTTTGCACGTGTCCCGTTTTTGCAGGTATATTTGTAAAACCTAGGCAGACTGCTCTTTTTTTCTCTGTCTTGCTCCTTACCAATATGTAACTTAATGCCTTTTACAATTAAAGAACACTTGATTAAAACAGATAAGATATTTTTGTGCTTGCAAGTGTGTTAATAATTACAGGCCTCCAAGCATTTCTTCAGGTAATTTTTAACTTGTGTGAGTGCAAAATATCTAGCTGATAACCTATCTTTTGGTCTTACTTAACATCACTGTAGAACAGTCTGCAGATAAGATGGGACAACGTCTTCCTTAAATAAGCTTTTGTTTGTTGATTTTAATTGATTTTAGTTAGAAAAGTTCCCAGTTAAGCCTACACTTGAACATTTGGTCTCCTTACCTTCTGAATCAGTCTCCCACTGCATGATACATTAACTATCATGTTCTGTATCAGAATGAGTTGGTTTACTTATTGTGGCTGATAAGCAAATATAAGTTCAAAGGAACAGAAATGTCAGATGGTAAATTGTAGTGCCGTGGATCAATAAGCATTAGCAGGAGTTTGAGCTTATAATAGTTACCAATATGACTTTACAATAATCCCCTTAATTGAGCCTTCTATTACTAGAGTTCAGAGGTGTTCAGCATGAGAAAAATAGGTTGAACCCTGATATAAAATCTCCATCAACTTGTGTCCAACTCATGGTGATCAAATGAACAAATACTGTACTCTATTTTCTTGAGAATAATTCAAAAATAGTTTAGTATTGCTTTCTTCTGGGATGTGTTTTTGACTTTCCTATATAGCCTATTGCCCAGTAATCAACTTCTAACTAGATCCAATGCTAGTTTTTGAGGTGATGCCACATGATGTGACAGTCATAATACAGCACTGAGGAAAAGCTACTGTGTTTCCCCGAAAATAAGACCCGGTCTTATACTTTTTTTGCCTCCAAAAGACGCATTCGGTCTTATTTTGGGGGGATGTCTTTTCCACTGTCTCGCCTCGCGGTGGTGGCACCAACAGCCCCATCCAGCAGGAGCCCGCATGGCACTGCTGGCTCACTTCTTCTGTGGCCGCTCGCCACCACTTGCGCATGTCACCCCTGGCCTCTGTTTTGCCGGCAGAGGCCTTCAGGAATGGCCTCTGCAGCCAAGAACGGATCTCCAGTTTCCATCTTCCTTGACTTGGTTACAATGACAGGGAGTTATAATGATTGGAAACCAACACCCAGAGTAATGTTGCTCAACCTTAGCAACTTTAAGAGATATGGACGTCAATTCCCAGAATTCCCAAGCTACCTTGCTGGGGAAGCCTCCTGGATAATTCTGGGAGTAGAAGATCACAGATCTTAAAGTTGCCATGGTCAAGAAACACTGAACTAGAGGGATGCTATTTGCCTACTCCTGTGGCCATTTATTTTTTTTTCATGGCAGAGTCTGGAAGTTCTACAAGGAAATGCATTTAAAACTGTAAAAGATACAATCCTAGATCTTCCTGATGTTCATAATTAGGGGAGGAGATTGGTACCCATGAATGCTAACATGTTTGATGACACTTCCATAGGCATTAACTCACCTAATCTCCTTTTCCCCTCCCCTCCCCTTCTCTGTCTCCCTCCCCCTCCCCCTCCCTCTTCCTCTCCTCCCTCTTCCTCTCCTCTCTTTTCCTCTCCTCTCCATAAAATATGCTCCAGAAGTCTCAAGCAGAATCAGTTTTAAGCCTTACATAGATTTCAGAGACATTCTTTAGAAGATTTCTTAGAGTAGTTGACACCACCATATCAGTTATTTTGGAATTAGCCCGGGTTTGGGGGGCAAATTGAAGTTTTATTATTAGCTACTTTTATTTCACAGCATGCCAAATGTGTTGATCCAGGTTGGAGATCCTGTGGTTAGGCTATAACCTCAGGGCCTCTCAGACTATCTTCATCATTGAACCTTACAATTGGACATAATGTGCATTGATCATTGTGGGGGAGGCTCAGTTAGGCTACCACTAGCCAAAAAGTTTGAAGGAGACAGTTTAGAAAGGGCTAATTTGTGTCCTTCAGTAATGGTAAATGAAGTCATTGATGTAAAAGGATTTCCTTTGTTTGACCAATGAGAGGAGAGAAACCTTCACTTTGTCAAGTATACAATTGCTCCTTCTTTGATCCTTACTGGAGTGAACCATTATGGTGGCCTTCCCTCGTGTGATGATGAAGGAAACCCCTTCCAAATATGACGGGGTTATATCTCTCAGAACCTCTAGTCAGAGTTCCTGAAGTCTACACATCTTTAAAGTTCCCAAATTTGAGAAACACTGGTTAACTCCACGCTGTGCACATATTGTATTTATGAGACAAAAGCCCCAAAGTTGTCAATATTCAGCAGATGAGCTCTTGTAGAAAACCTAACTTGGCAGAAGGAAGAGCAAATGAAAGGGCTTGAATCGCAGTGTTAAAATTGCTGGGTAGATGCTGTATCAACCCTGTGGTCACCTTTGAATCTTACGCTCAGGACTAGTGACTCACTCCCAAATGCATATGTGTGGGTGGGTGTGGGTGTGTTTAAAGACCAGAAATACAGTTTAAAGTTGCCAGTTCAAGTTTGCTTTGCTAAATTACAGGATAGGAATGAGACAAAGAATAGATGGTTTGTTCTGTCTTTATGGGAAGGCCACAATGGCATGAGTATCATTTACGTTCAGCTTCTGAAATTCAGCATCAACATTATTCTTGACTAGATTCACACATGACGCTAAGCGCTTTCTTTGACTTTGACTTTATTAGTATCACGTGTGAATTAGCTATTAACATTTATAGCTCATTGCCCTTATTTAATGATGGCAGGGATGTATGCAAGTCAGAAAAGTCAAAATGGTGGCTACAAACATCTGCCCCTTTTTACATGCATTGTCACACACATTATAGGTAGTCTTCAATTTACAACCGCAATAGAACCCCAAATTTCTGTTGTTAAGCAAGACAGATGTTGAGTCGTGCCTCATTTTATGACCTTTTTGGCCATGACTGTTAAGCAAATCCCTAAAATTGTTAAGTGAATCATGCAGTTGTTAAGCAAATTTGGCTTCCTCCCTTGACTTTGCTTGTCTGAAGCTCCCTAATTCCAGGACCCTGGGATGTTGCAACCATTGTAAATATATGCTGGTTGCCAAGCACTCAAAGTTTGATCACGTTACTCTGGAGATGCTGCAACAATCAAAAGTGTGAAAACTTTTTTTTTGCTGTTGTATGTTTGAATGGTCATTAAATGAATGGTTGTAAATTGAGGACTACCTTTTTTTTTTTTTTTTTTTAAAGGATGGGCTTTGATTATCAGTTGTGTCTACCAGCTTGGGGTTGTTGTTTTTTTACCCTCTGTGAATGTGTCTGAATTGTTAAAACAAACTATGGTTTATTGAAATGTATTAATATATGCCATATTAATTGGCCAACTTAAAACTAGACAAGCTATTTAGCAGCCAAGATTGGCTTGAAATTTATAGTGTCAACTGCACATGGACATAGAATTGTAGGAGATGAGCAGGCTGAGCCTGTGGGAGTGGGGTCAAACATGTCGGAGCAGTTTACAGAGTCAGCATATTGCCCCCAACAATCTGGGTCCTCATTTTACCAATCTCAGAAGGATGGAAGGCTGAGTCAACCTTGAGCCGGTGAGAATCGAACTGCCAAATTGGTGGTAGCTGGGAGTCAGCAGAAGTAACCTGCAGTACTACATTCTAACCACTGCGCCACCAGGGCTCATAAGTCACGAGTCCCTGCACACCTGCAAGATATCTAAGACCAGCCCACTTTGAATTCCTCTCTTATCTCCCACTCATTTTCCTTGATCATTAGTAGCTCAGATTCTTATAAAGAGCTTAAGCTTCCAATAAATCTTTATATTCATTTGAACTGTCTGAATCTCCTGTTTTCACCGGCGCTTGAAAAAAATTCACCAGATAACACTATATAAAAACACATAAACATCCATACCTAGCCATAAAGGTATCAAAATAATGAAATGTGTTGCGAGTTCATTGTGTCTTTCAAACTTGCCCACACTTGTATCACTCTTCTTAAGAAATGGAGTTTGCACTGTAATGTCACCCACAATCTTGTTATCTGATCTCCTTCCTATGAATCTATGAAGGTCTCTATGTAAATATGCCATGCAGTTTTCTTGATGACAGCATGGAAGTGATTTGACATTGCCTCCTTCTTTAAATATATGAGCACCCCGGTCTGGTCTACAGCTTCTGGTGGTTCCCATCCAAGAGTAAACCAGGGCAAGCCTTACCTAGTTTCCAAACCCAGGTAAAGTTGGCCAGGTGCTGCAGTTGCCAAATTACTGTAAGAATCTAACCACTAAAATAATCTAAGCTGGGATGTGCAATTTCTACCCATAATATACCATTGTTGATTCTGAGTCATTAAATGCTGGAGAAGGTTGTTCCCAAGCTTACTTTTCTACGTCAGGGTGAATGATTTTTATAATGCATTTGACATGACCAATGCCTCCAGCAGGTATCCTTCTAGATAAGCCTCCTGTAACCTTGTGCCCTCCAGATGAATCAGGAATAGAGCTCTGAGAATTGGGCAACACAACCATAGATTAGTTGTCAAGCTCTGCAGCAAGGACAATTTTCCTTCTTTCTTCTTTCTTTCTTTCTTTCTTTCTTTCTTTCTTTCTTTCTTTCTTTCTTTCTTTCTTTCTTTCTTTCTTTCTTTCTTTCTTTCTTTCTTTCTTTCTTTCTTTCTTTCTTTCTTTCTTTCTTTCTTTCCTTCCTTCTTTCTTCCTTCCTTCCTTCCTTCCTTCCTTCCTTTCTTTTCCTTCCTTCCTTCCTTCCTTCCTTCCTTCCTTCCTTTCTTTCTTTTTGCCAACTGTTTCAACCACACTGAAGTGTATGATTAACTTGCTGTCCTACCACACAATCCCCCTTGTTATTGGCAAAGATTAACAGTTCGGATGCAAAACTAGGGCAGGAAATCTCACGGAAGAAGGTTTTGCCTTCTCTCCCCCTGTAACTATTTCAAGTCCCAAAACTAGGATTTTATGGAAGGGAAACGAAGGGAAGTTCTTCTTTGGTGAGGGCATGTTTATCCACAAAATCCAATACAAGTAGTCCTTGACTTATAATCATTCATTTAGCAACCATTCAAAGTTACAACAGCACTGAAAGAAGTTGCTTACACCTGGTCCTCACACCTACAAACATTACAGAAACTCCATGGTCACATGATCAAAATTAGGGCACTTGGCAACCGGCATATATATTTATCACAGTTATTGCCCATGGTGATCATCTCAGAGGAACATGATCACCATAGGCAACCAACTAGGAAAGTCAGTGGGGGGAGCCAGATTCACTTAATGACTGCACAATTCGTTTAACAACTGCAATGATTCACTTAGCCATGGCAAAAAGGTTAACAACTGCCTTACACAGAAACTCTAGTCCCAAATGTGGACTTAAGTAGGGGACTACCTGTACATCCTTATGTTGCTTTCTTTCCCACAAATAGCATTGACAGACATTGATTTGCACAATCAAAAACACACATATACATGAAAAAAAAAGAACAGTTCTTCTCCATTCTTGAAGCAGTTATATATTTAGGCAAAGAAAGATTGATCTAGGACTTTTCTCTAACCAGAGAGCAAACAGCCTTCAGGAATGCCTGTTTCCAAGCTGGAAACTGTATCAACAAGGCACATTTCTGAACTACAGAAAACAGCAGGGAAATGTCCTTGAACATTTTACATAGCTAAAAATAATGGACACAAACCTGCTATTTTAAGTATGGAATGGCTGATTGGCCGCTAGCCAAGTTAACCTTTGCTCTTTAAATTTAAAGTAAGCAAACAACACAGACTTCTGCAGATGAAGCACAAAGTTTAGTTACTACCGAGAGATATTTATATATTTATCAGTCCACCATACAGTAACTACATACCCCTGTTAAAATGCCAGGTTTTTGAGATGTAAAAAAAAAAAAATCAGACCAAGATAAAATGTATGTGTCTATTTCCTAAGAATAGAAAAGCAATACATGCTATAGCTGTTGGGTTGAGGATAAGCTGGAACTCATCAGAAAAAAACTCTACCTATTTTTTTCTAATGAAAAAAATAAAACTTGCCTTTTCCCTTCACATCAGACCCTTCATCCCCTCTGGAAAAATAAGAAGGGACATTTGGACAGGCACATTTTTACTGTTTTGGAGGGGATATTACTGTTTCTCAAAAGGCAATTTGAGTTTTTGCTGCGGTTGTTCTTTTTAAAAACAGTTGGCACTACAGTAAGCAAACAGAATTGAAAGAGAGAATAGAAGGAATTACAACAAGATAGAATAAAGAACACGGAGAAACCAAAACACCGAAGTTGACAGGGAAAAAATGGATAAAATTATGATGCTGTAAAAAATGGCAGGATCAAAACAGAGCAGATCTACAGAAGATCATATTCATGTAGATTTTAATTAGTCTGAGTCACTGACTGGTAATACAAAATACCGTATTCAAGAAATAAGCAGCATGGAGAAAAGGGGTCATAACAAGAACGTTATGCAACTAAAGTAAACAGGATTAGCTATAATGCGATTATCAGTTCATTCCGGGTGCAAAAATTACAGCAGAAGGTACAGAGATGATGATTGGGTTTCATTCTGTCACAAAGGTATCGCTGACAATCTAAAGTGGGTAAGTGTAAGGTTTGAAACTCCTCTGATGATTTGCATTTTATGCCACGGATTCAGAAACAAGAAGGAAAGTCCTGGAACGTGCTAAACCAACGCAATCCCACCGACTACCCATTTCCTCTGGCTCTGCTCAGATTGGTTAACCAATTACTGCATCCCCTTGGAAGTTCAGAGTCAGGACCAAGTAATAAAAAACGTTTCAATAACGCTGTTTTGCTATCTTACATTATCTTGGTGATATTTTATTTATCTATACAGATAGTCCTCAATGTATGACTACATGTAATGGAGCCCAGAATTTCCATTGTAAGTCATGATGGTCATAAGCCAAGGCACCCATGTGACCGATTCAATTTGATAATCCTTTTTGCAGTGGTCATTAAGTGAACAGTGCATTTGTTAAGTGAATGCAGTGGCCATTAAGTGAATGCCATGGTCATTAAGTGAGTCAATGCATTTCTATGGGCATTGTTTACCAGAAATCTGTAGAAAAGGCCAGTTTCCAGCAAAAAACACAGTAAATCACATTATGTGACCATGGAACGCTGCAACTGGCCATAAAGGTCAGCTAATTGCCAAGGGCCCATAATGTGGTCTTCTTCGGGGGTGGGTGGGATGGCGGTGGTGGTGCTGCTGCCATCAGAACTTTGGAACTGGGTCATTCCCCAAAGTATCTTCTGAGGAATTCACTGTAACTTTGAACAGACACTAAGCTACCAGTTTTTAAGAGAGGGCTACCTGCATATTAAAATTACACTGCTTCAGCTTTGTAAACAACTGAAGTTCACTATATATAAACAACTGCAAAAGTCCTTTTCAAGCAAGGTAAAACAAACAGCAAGTCATAAATGGAGAATTAGTAGTTTGGTCTACTACAGGTAGTCCTCGAGTTACAACAGTTCATTTAGTGACCGTTCGAAGTTACAACAGCACTGAAAAAAGTTATTTATGAGCGTTTTTTACACTTATGACCATTGCAGCAGCTCCATGGTCACATGGTCAAAATTTAGACGCTTGGCAACTGACTCGTACTTATGACAGTTGCAATGTCCCATGATCATGTGATCACCTTTTGTGGCCTTCAAAGTCAATGGGGAAGCCAGATTCACTTAACCGTGTTACTAATTTAACAACTGCAGCAATTCACTTAACGACTGTGGCAAGAAAGGTCATAAAATGGGACAAATTTCATTTAACAACTGTCTTGCTTAGCAGCAGAAATTTTGGGCTCAATTGTGGTCATAAGTCAAGGACTACCTGTAATTAAGGCTGGCTCAGGAGCCAGGAAACCTGAGTTCTAGTCCTGCCTTAAGCACCAACCCGGCTGGGTGACCTTGGGCCAGTCCCTTCCTCTCAGCCCTAGGAAGAAGAAGGCAACGGCAAACCACTTCTGAAAATGTTGCCCAGAAAAATGCAGGGATTGGTCCATGTAGTCTG
This sequence comes from Azemiops feae, assembly GCA_023970755.1. NCBI lineage: Eukaryota > Metazoa > Chordata > Lepidosauria > Squamata > Viperidae > Azemiops > Azemiops feae. The sequence continues at coordinate 2,251,742 of JALGBA010000136.1, forward strand.
CAAGATTGACTCAAAGCCACCCCCACACACACATCGGAAATACATCAACAAATAAAAAGGAAGAAAAGGCATCCAAGAAGCCGGAGCAAAATAATCAAACCTAAATGGCAAGTGAATCCAAGGCCTTCCTGAAAAAGGTTTTCTGTTATAATCCTTACGCTATTAAGCACACAAAGTTATTGTGCAGTTATATCTTTGTTGGCCTGGAGCCAAGGGGAAATTGCATTTCTATAGGAGCACGGGTCTGCTTTCATTGTTGTTTTAATTCAGCCATTCCCAGCCTATACAGTTAGGGGCTTCTGCTTGAAAATACTCATCAATAACTTGGGTATGTCTAGTTTAATGAAAAGAAGGACTAGGGGTGACATGATAGCAGTATTCCAATATCTCAGGGGTTGCCACAAAGAAGAGGGAGTCAAGCTATTCTCCAAGGCGCCTGAGGGCAGGACAAGAAGTAATGGATGGAAACTAGTCAAGGAAAGAAGCAACCTGGAACTGAGGAGAAACTTCCTGACAGTTAGAACAATTAACCAGTGGAACAACCTGCCTCCAGAAGCAGTGAATGCTCCAACACTGGAAGTTTTTAAGAAGAGACTGGACAGCCATTTGTCTGAAATGGTATAGGGTTTCCTGCCTGAGCAGGGGGTTGGACTCGATGACCTCCAAGGTCCCTTCCAACTTTATTATTATTATAACTTATAAAGTTAATGAAATGCTATCAACTTGCAAATACCGGTAATCTTTCCAGAGCTCAGGATAGGAATTCTGCGCTATATAGGCCTTCATGCTCTTCTCCCTGAATAACATGTTAAGTAGAATAATAATCATTTAAAAAGTCAGTAACAATATTATAGAATAAGTTGTGCAAACTAAAGAACTTTTAGATTGGTTTATCTTATATAAATATAACTTACATGGGTATGTGCTTTTTTTTTTACTTTGTCTTTGGAGAACAAGAGAGGAGAGATATAATTTGATTAGTGGCTGGTCAATCATAGCAAATTGGAGAAGCTTATTGCTCTTAGATGATCTAAATCAGATAGATCCTGGATCTAAGCTAGAATGGGAAGTTTTAAAAAAAAATTAAAGCAGAAAACAGTAACCAAACAATCCTGCACTGTAGCCAAAGAACCTAAATGGCTGTGTCCACATAGTCATTGGAGTGAAGCTTGACTTGAAGAAGTTCTTAACATAAAGATAAAGGTTGGCCCTGTCCAGTTGTGTCCAACTCTAGGGGGTGGTGCTCATCTTCGTTTCTTAGCTAAGGGACCAATGTGTTATCTGAAGACATTTCCATATTCATGTGGCCAACATGACTATATGCCAAGGCACACAGAACGCAGTTACCTTCCACTGAAGTGGTACCTATTTATCTACTCGCATTTGCATGCTTTCAAACTGCCAGGTTGGCAGGAGCTGGGCCAAGTAATGGGAGTTCACCCCATTGCATGGTCTTAAACCCAGTTTTCCAGCTGACAAGCTTAGCATCTTTAACCGCTGAGCCATCGCACCCCCATACTTAACACAGTGAGTGGTTAATCATAACTGTGCTGTGGCAGCCTTTAGTCAACTTTATGGATCTTAAGAAATCTGTCCAAAGTTGGATTTGTATTTGGTTGGGAGGCAACCAGGAAACCAAACTAGCATCAAGAATAAATTGAGAAGCTAAAAACCCACATCCCAGAAAATGACAATGACAAACTATTTCCATGTTCTGGCAAGGAAAAGAACATGAATCAGTCAATGTCAGCACCTCCCACTAAGTAGACCAGACCAAGAAATCAACTCAACAATAATTTCTTTTATCGAGATGGGCTATAATAATAGAATCGTGTTTATCTGATTATGCTGTACCTCCCCCCCCCCCGCTTCTTATACTGCAGTGAATCAGGGAGATATCTGCCTGAGCTGCTTACGCATATTATCTCATTCTTCTGGACTTAAAAAAAAAAAAGGTTTCCATCTCTTTTGTCTATGTAACAATTCTTGGATATTTCCATCAAAGTAATATTTCCTACACTCTACATCTATAAAGTCATCAGGATCTCTCCCTCCCTCCCTCCCTCCCTCCCTCCCTCTCTCCCTCTCTCCCCCCCCCTCTCTCTCTGACACAATATATATATTTCCACTGAAAAGGGGGATTAAGACTTCTTACCAAGCAAAGTGCAAGCAATGGTGTCCATAAGGGGAATTGAAAAAACAAGATAGTGGTCACAACCAACTCATTTTTACATGCATGACCCATATGTTTCATGTAAAAAAAGGAGCAGGCTTTGTTCCTTAAACATGTTCCCTTTCCTGACTTCCTCTGTGGACACCCCTGAGTACAAGCTCTAACCATCTTTATTTCTAAGTTTCTTTGGTGATCAAGGGTTGCATGTGGCCACTGAGGGGTGTGCAGGGTAAGATGCTCCCCAAAGTAGTGGACAAGGGTAGGTAAAAAAATTACTGTTGATTTCATTTACCCCTATGCTCCATTAAAATTAAATATACTTAATAAGATTATTTATATTTCGGTGTATATCATTATATAGTTAGTAGGACTAATTAATCCTTGGGTTGCATTAAAAATGACCATTAGTAACAGGTCTCTGGAGCTGCAGGCAAATCTTTTGGGGACTAACACCATCCTGGGGCTCGGATTGAGCACCTCTGATCTCAGTCTTGTGGCTGACTGAATGAAAACTATTATTTATTTAACCTATAGACTCTAATCTGATAACAAAGTTTAGATACCTGGGGAAGATACCTAGATAGACCGGCTTAGTGAGGACTGTCCAAACAGAGCTGCAGTTCAGAAGTTAGACCCAGGGAAGCTATTTAAAGAAGCAGAAGAAAGGATCTGAAAGTTGTAGAAGCCTGGAAATCAGCCAATCCTCCTACCCACTGTGTCCCTCTGCAGCTGCCAACTGCTCCCTTTGCCAGATGCTGAAGCAATTCTCACGGGGATTCATGCATTTATTTGTGCCCGAGGCTGTGTACTTGCAGGTCCAATTACAGTGCACTAAGCATGTGCACCATCCTCTCTGTTCACTTTCATCTGGCACAGCTGCGATACTGGAGGTTCCCTTGCTTATCATATCGTATCATTCTGATTGCTAATGAAAGCAAAGGGATCTGAATGTTCCCTTCCTTGGGCATCTCAGCATTTACAAAAGTTTTTCAGACACACTCTTGTGGGAAGCTGTCTATAGGGTTATAATGCAGGGATGCCCATTGCCCAAAATGCATCTAAAAGCAATCTGGTGCTGTGATTACCAAGCTTGTAAGTATTTTCTAAGCACTAAACACCGATGGATTCAAAGGCATTTAAGTTCAAATGTGTAGGGCTGTGCTAGAGAAGAGCAACTAAGATGATTAAGGCCTAGAGACTAAAACATATGAAGAACAGTTGCAGGAACTGGGTATGGCTAGTCTAGAGAAAAGAAGGATGAGGGGTGACATAATAGCAGTATTCCAGAATTTGAGGGGCTACCACAAAGAAGAGGTGGTCAACTTATTTTCCAAAGCACCAGAAGGGAAGAAACAATGGATGGAAACTAATCAAGGAGAGAAGCAACCTAGAACTAAGGAGAAATTTCCTGTCAGTGAGAACAATCAACCAATAGAACAGCTTTTTTCCAGAAGTTGTGGGTGCTTCATCACTGGAGGTTTTTAAGAAGAGACTGGACAGCCACTTGTCTGAAATAGTATAGGGTCTCCTGCTTGAGCAGGGGGTTGGCCTAGAAGACCTCCAAGGTTCCTTTCAGCTCTATTCCAATTCTGAATATTCTGCTGATGGACTGATTAGGTGCCATCGAGTCAGTGTCAACTCTTAGTGGCCACAACATTTTTCTTTGTGACATCCATTCCTAATCTGGTCTTTCCGATCTTCTCATGATGTACCTAGTGGTGGGATTCAGCCAGTTCACACCACTTCGGCAGAACCGGTAGCTAAATTTTTGTTGCCCAGGCTCAGAATGGACTTCCGGAAGTGGCATCCACACAGAGAACCGGTTGTTCACATATGTGGATCTCACCACTGGATGTACCCATTAGCACTGTAACTTGAATACATCCCCCATGCTCAATGGTGGGATTCAAATATGTGAACAACCAGTTCTCTGTGTGGATGCCGCTTCCGGAAGTCCATTCTGGGCCTGGGCAACAAAAAATTAGCTACCGGTTCTGCCGAAGTGGTGCAAACCGGCTGAATCCCAGCACTGCTCATGCTGCTGTGTCCTCTTCTTCTCTTTCCTTCTACCTTTCCCAGCATTAGAGCCTTCTCCAGAGAGCTAAGACTTTGCATAATGTGTCTAAAGTAGGATACTTTGAGCCTGGTCATGTATGCCTTGAGTGAGAACTCTGAATTGATTTCTCCTATGATCCATTTATTTTTTTGGCTATCCACAGTATTCTCAGGAATCTACTTCAGCACCAGAGTTCAAAAGCATAAATACAGGTAATCCTTGAGTTTCAGCAATTTGTTTAGTGTCTGTTCAAAGTTACAACTGCACTGAAAAAAGTGACTTATGATGACTGGTAAATACAGGTAGTCCTCAACTTATGACCACAATTGAGCTTAAAATTTCTGTTGTTAAGTGAGACATTTGTTAAGCGAGTTTTGCTGCATTTTACGACCTTTCTTGCCACAGTTGTTAAGTGAATCACTGCAGTTGATAAGTTAGTAACCCAGTTGTTAAGTGAATCGGGCTTCCTGATTGATTTTCCTTGTCAGAAGCTTGCAAAAGGGGATCACAGTACAGCAACGGTCATAAATATAAACCAGCTGCCAAGCATCTGAATTTTGATCCCGTGTTCATGGGGATGCTGTTAAGGTCGTAACTGTGAAAAATGGTCATAAGTCACTTTTTTCAGTGCTGTTGTAACTTTGGACGGTCACTAAATGAACTGTTGCAAGTTGAGGACTACCTGTGTGGTAAGTATGTAAATATATTTGAATACATATAAGTAAGCATGATAAGTATGGTAAATATGCACCTACAACCATCGCAGCATCCCCTTGGACACATGATGCAAACTTGGGCGCTTGGCACCTGGCAACGTTTGCAGCATCCTGAGGTCGCGTGATTGCCATTTGCGATCTTTCCAGCCAGCTTCTGACAAGCAAAGTCAATGGGGGAAGCCCTATTTGCATTGCAACCATGTGATTCACTTAACAACTGCAGCGATTCACTTAGCAAGTATAGCAAAAAGGTAGTAAGATGGGATGTGACTCACTTAACAACTGCCTTGCTTAGGAATGGAAATTCTGGTCCCAATTGTGATCATAAGTCGATGATTACCTGTACTTTTTATGTCCTGCTTCTTAAGAGTCCAAGGACCTGGCTGCTATTGTGTGTGTGTGTGTGTGTGTGTGTGTGTGTGTGTGTGTTTTAATCTGAAGGAAAACTCTTCAGTGCAAAGGATTATTTGCAAAATGTTTGTGGTAAAAAAGAGAAATCATACTGGCAAGGCAATGCAGAATGGCCCTACAGTTAAACCTTCAGACAACATCCTTGTATAAAGGGAGTTCTTCCATTGATTCTTTAAATTGTTGGTGGGGTGATACATTTTTAAGTCATAGCCCTGACAGTTGCCGTAAGTAGCTAAAAAAAAACTCTGACTAGTGTTTGTACTTCTCCAAAAAAATGAACAAATTCTGGGATGATGAGCAATAGGCTTGCATCTACTTTTTAAAATATGTCAGCTTTTCCTTTGATTTTTTTTTTTTTTTAAAAAAAAGATGTTTACAGCAGCCCTGCAAACTTTGAAAAGTCAAGGCTGTCCCCCTGCATGTCCTGGATTGATCATGCAATTGGTTCAAGTGTAGGTTAGCCCCAAGCAGGTAAAGTTCCCCAATAGAATCACTTTGGTTAATAAGACTCCTTGTCTTTTTAAATTCCAAAAATTCATAGTCATAAAATTAATGACTGATTCAAGTTCATACTGTAACTGAGAAGAAAACAAAAGTAAAAATAAATCAGATTTTCTTTTCTTTTCTTAAGAACGATTAATTTTAGGTGCTGTAGGGACAAGCCTGTGCAAACTCCAAAAATGTTTCTTTTGCTGCAATTGTGCCTTGTGTGTGTGTGTGTGTGTGTGTGTGTGTGTTTGCCATAACAGCCTTCCCTATCTTCTAGTCAAAGAAAGAATAAATTCTGTCCCACTTTCTTTTTTTGAGACCACTTGAACTTCCCAATTGCAGCCTTAATCGTTGCCTTCCCAGGAGTGACTGCAGGCTATGATCAAAAAGTCAAGATAGTGGCCATTTGAAGCTCTGCACATTTTATGTGCATCACTTATGTTCTGTTCGCAACACAGACATGAAGACGAGACAGTTTATGCAAAAGGTGTTCTTTATTGTGCATGTGCACTGAACAGAAGCAAAGGAGAAAATGGCAACATGCCCTTTTATACTTCCCCTGCAAGGGGAGGCTCAACCAATGAATGCAGGCCATTCTCCCGCCTCGCGCATGCGCACAAGGCCGGAGACAGCCTGTCTGGGTCCCGGGCAACTTATGGGCTGCCCGGGTCTATACAACCGGTCCCGGGCAAACACGTGGTCTGCCCAGGTCTCTGCAGTTACCCTGCAGGTTGTCTGTGCCTTGCTGATTGACTCAGCAAGGCTCAGGACACAACAACTTACATGCACCTAAAAATGGAGGGAGTTTCAATTGCACCATCCTGGACAACAACTTAATGTTTTTGTACCCCAGAAATGGTACTGTATGTTAGACATACTCTGCCATAGAATCATCTAATACAAATAGAGTTGATCTCATCATCCAGTCCAGTCCCTTGCTGAAGCACTTTAGATGACTATCCAGCCTCTGGTTGAAGATGAGCAACGAAAAAGAATATGCTACATAATTAGGCAACATGTTGAGTGTTTCTACCATCAGGAAAGATGCTATCTAATCCAAACCGGCTTCCTTGTAGTTTTGATTCTTTGGTTCTCGCATCAGGTGGAACACAGAACATATCTATACTACCACTTTACCCTTCAGTCTTATCTGCTGCAAGCTAAGCCTACCCAGTTCTTTCAACTATGGATTTGGTTCCCAATCTTTTTACCATCTTGATAGTCCTCCTCTAAACTTAGTTCAGTTGATGTACATACTGGACACAGTATTCTGAGTGGGCCTGACTCAGGCAGAGTAAAATGGGATAATTATCACCTATGATCTGGACTCAATACATTTATTAGTATATTACAAAATAGTCTATTTAGCAGCTAGATCACAATGTTGGCTTGTGTTCAAAGCTTCTGATCTATAAAAACAGCCTAATTCTTTTCACATGCACTATTCAATCAATCAATATTTATTTAGTCATTGACCAGCAAAAGCCTTTACTATTGCCAAATTATATCTCCCCCTTGGGCTTTTGATTTTTTTTCTCCCTAGGTGCAGAACTTGTAAATCTTCCTCTTTAAAACTGATAACCACTCCTGTTAAGCAGCTCAGCAGTAGAACAGAATCTTGTGACAAAACCCTGATCTCCTAACTCGTCTGAAGCCATTTATAAATACTGAAAGGTCATTGAGAATGCATTTAACAGTTGCACTGTCTACTTCATGTTTAATGACTTTACTCATGGAGATACTATGTTGAATGCTCTGCTGAAACACTATCTATGATATCATCCTGATTTAACAAACCAGTAGCGTTTGTCAGAAAAAGAGCATAAGGGAAGTCTGGCATTACTTGTTTGTAACAAACCCACACTGGGTTTGTTAATTGTTGCCTTCCTTTCCAAATACTAACAAATAATCAGGTCTAGCATGTCCATACCTCCCTTCTTCACTTCCCTCCCCACAACTGGGGAATTCTGGGAGTTGAAGTTCACACATCTTAAAGTTGCTGTGATTGAGAAATGCTGATCTAGAGACAGGAAGGAAATAAAAGGGGAAAGGAAGAAATAAAGCGGATCGTATGGTAAACACATGCATAGACCTCTCTAAGACACTGATTGTGCTTTGTATAGTATGGGGGTCTTATCCTTTCTTGATTAATTATGTTGCACCTGTCCCCAATAGACAGACTGCTCTGCTACACACTGGGCCATCCAGAGAGGGGGTCAAAACCATCACAGTGACAGTTCTGACTGTACAGTCAAATCCCCTGTCCAGAATAAAAAAAAGAGAAAGCTCTAGCTATGACCTGAGAGGAGAGAAGATCCCATCACACATAGAATAAAAATCTGCTTTGCTACCCAGACCTCTTTAATGCCTGCAGACAACATGGCACCAAGGAGTGTTTCTCTCAGGGTTTTTCTCAGTGCCAGTAAAGTACTTATAATGTTCCAAGGACTTTTCCTGCATTGTTACATGGGCTATTTAAACCAAACATTTGTGGCAAAATCAGTAGCTTATTATTATAGGTTTGCTATAGCTGTGCCTAACAAAAATATCAAGGGAACTAAAATTCTCATAACTGCTGGAAAAGTAAGCTACTTATAATCACATCATTAGCTGTTTTGGAAAGAACCAGGGTTTGTTTTTCATCAAGACCCATATGTGAGCCAAAATCTAGATTCATAGAATGATAGAGTTGGAAGGGGCTCTGAAGGTCTTCTAGTCCAACCATCCTGCCCAAGGCAGGAGTCCTCACACCATCTTGGATGAAAGGTTGTGCAATCTTTTCTTGAAAATCTCCATGATGGAGCACCCACAACTCCAGGAAGCAACCTGTTCCAGTGCTTATTAGTTGTCACCATCAGGAAAGTCCTCTTTATTTCCAGATTGGATCTCCTTCTGATGAGCTTTCACCCATTGCTTCTTGTTCTACTCTAAGGTGTATGGAGAATGAACCAACATTCTCTTCCCTAGGGCATGCAAATTTGAATGGAATATGTCATGAGTAAGCTGACAATCACATTCATAATACCATTGTTGTTGTTGTTGTTGTTGTTGTTTTCTTTCTCCCTTCCTCAAAATCTACTCCTTGAGGATGTAGGAGCTTTCAGAAGAAAGGAAGATCTGCCTTCCTTTGTTCAATTCCACAGAAAATGACTCCTGGTAATAAAATTCAGACTTTGAATTCCATGCTTTGAGCTTGATATTCTGAACTGATTTCCAAATAACACTCCTGAGGGGAAAAAAAAAATCTGTCCTAACTTAACCTCAAAAAGCAGAGCAGAGGGGGGAAAAAGGAGGAGGAATGTTTGCTTTTTGGTTAAGCATCCAAACAATAGAATCGTGAAACAAATTGGTTTTATGTTACCTAACCCTCTCCAAGAAATTGGTCTGTTCTTAAAGTGGCTGACAATTTATATAGCTTTCTCTCAGGTACTTCAATTAATGTGAGACTGGAAAAAGCAGCAATATCAAGATTAGAAATCAGAAATGGCCCAAATCTTATGAGTTTCCTAAGCCTTGTGGGCTTTTTCAACTCTTGTATGAAGTCCCAGGAGATTTCAAGCAGGTACACACAAATTTTCATGTTCTCATGTAAAAACCACACAAGATGAGTTACTAACGTCTCAAGCAAATTGGACAGTTCAGGAGAGTTGAGCTCAGTTATATATAATTGTAGAGATAAATAAGTGAAATAATCATTGTGCTATTCTGAGACTAACTGCACCTACATCATTTTATGTAAGTCTGACATGTAATTTTCCATCATTTAACAGGCAGCTGATTAACATAATTAACCTGGGGAGTATGTTTCTTGTTGGTAGAATGTCCTTTACTTTTCCTTTCTTTAAGCTGGAAGAAAGAACAACCACAGCAGTAGATTTGTTACGAGTTTGTACTGAAAGAATCACCTGTTGATACCTTCCATTGCACCTCCCACCAGTGACCTCTGTCTTCTCAGATGTTTCTCCTCCCCAATAGTAGTAGGTGTACATATACAATCTATATATCTCTAAAACTGTCCCATTTGTCTGTGGGCAAAATGGTGCATCATAGGGCAACAAGTTGAATCAACGTACCTCAAATGGGCGAACTTAAGGAATGTAGTCCAGGATCAACAATTACTCTTGTGGGATTGAAATTTGGCAAAACTGAGGCAATTCAGCCATACTGCCACAATTAACCATCAACCAGCACTCCCTGCCAGGTTCTCACAAAGAAAGTCAATGAGGAAGCTGACAGAAAATCAGAACTACTCCCACTGCTTTTTGCCCACACATGGTTATTCTGTTTCTCATTTTAGGTAAGGTATTATATATGAAATGATGATCCAATGGGTCATGGGTTGCCTAATGGCCACTAGAATGTGTGAATGAGGGTGACTCTGGGCCTATTCATTTCTCCAGAAACTTTTCCCCAAGGCTTTATTTGTAGGACATTGTGAGAATGCAGGTAGGTAAGGATAGACACTACTTAAGACAGTGGCAACCTAGCATTGCTCCTTAGAAGCCATGCTAGTTATGAACTTTTGGGGATTGGAATCCAGGCACATTTGGATGGCAGCAGATTGAAGGAGGATCATGTAGTTGTTGGAACAATGGTCTGAGGAAAAGTAGTTATTTCCAATCAGTACCAAACATGTTTTTGTTTTTACTGTACATGAATAGTCATCACAGCTCCCCCATGACTAAACTCTTGCACCCAGCTTATAATGAAATGCAGCTTATGTGGTTTTAGTGAGGGTTATTCTGCACAACTGTGTTTAGATTCTAGAATCATTTCCTTACAATAATCAGTAGAATCTTTCTGAGGAGAATAGAATAAAAGAAAATCACAGAAAACTGTGAAGAAAGTTCCAGTTGATTCAGTCCTATCCCCATGAAAGCCTAATGGAGCATTGAGGGCCATTGAAACAATGGAAGGCCTCTTAGCTATAAGGAGGCATCCATCTTGAAGAGTTGGCCTCACTCCCATTCCCAAGGAAGAGAATGTGATTTTTATCAGTGATTTAAGATAATCTCAAAAAGGACATTTATAATTGAGCTTAAATGTCGGGCAGCAATATTAGCTAAACAATTTAAAATATACAAAGTACATGCAGTATATAAAAACATTAGGAAAGTTAATTTCTCTCATACTTGGAATATTTAGATCAGTGGGGTTTTTTTTTAAAATACAACAACTTTAAGATATGTAGACTTCAACTCCCAGAATTCCCCAGCCAGCAGACCTCTGGGAGCTGAAGTCTACATATCTTAAAGTTGCCATGTTTGAAAAATGCTGATTTAGATGGTTGTGGATTCTCCCAACAACAGAAGATGATAGCACCTGGTTAGCGTTGGCTGATTTCAAAAATCTAAGCAACATTGAACAGATTAATCCTTGGATTGGAGACCACCAGTAAATATCCCAGTTGAACTGGGATGCCAAAAGAACACAGACACGCCAAATACCAATGGTGCATAATATATATTCAGAATATAAGCTTGATTTAAGGAAATTGTTATCTTTATTAACTTTGCATTTCAAGTTTTGGCTTTTCTTATATCTGCCCAGTATCAGTTCAGTGCTAAAGTCTCTCCACAAATGAATGCTCAGGAGCATTGTTGCATTGGGTATAATTTTAAAAGTAGCTGTTAAAAAACAAATAGCAAACATGAGGAATTCTTACTTTCCAGCTATGAGCCTTTTTTTTTTACCCTTAATACTGTACATTGTAACTTAAAAAGCTTCTCTCCATCTCCTCTAATCTTCAAAACCTATTGAAGAAAAAAAAAGAGCGGGGGGAGAGCTATTATTACCTTCTGGAGCAAAAAACTGTCTCTGCAAATCATGATGGAATGATCATTAGGCTAGTACTTGAATAAGTATGCTTGAGTTCATGAGATTTCATTACCCACTTTTATTTACTGTATTTCTTCCTCTGCGTTTAACTGTTCCTGGAATTCAGTAAACAAGAAATCTTCTAACTCAGCGATACGAAAGATTGAGATGTTTTCATCTATTTGAATTTCTTTCACAGCAGCTGTTTTAATGTGTTAGTTTAATGTCTCAGTCATGTTAATATTTTTGGTTTTGGATGAGTAGTTATCTGAATTCTGATTGCCTGTTATTCTTCTGATTATGAAGAAGATTACGATTATGAGCTGTTATTAGAAAGGGAAAAGTCCTGAAAATAAATGAATAAATGGTCACCAGAAGGCAAACATTCCAGATGGCTACTGAGAAGCAATATTAGAAATCTCAGTTGCGTGGAACGGTTCATTGTGCAAATTATCCAACATAGTTTTTTTTTTATCAACTAAGAGTAATTAATTAGGGTAAGGAGTAACCTTAACTCTTTTGTCCCCTTCTCATGGCACTATAAAATGAACTTTACTTTCAGATCCTGGATTGCTAACAGAACAGCTTGTATTTTTCAAAATTGCTTACCTCTAAAGGAAACAAGCTTGCATCTCTTGCCTATTTTTCTTAAACATCTCTGCAACCTATTATCATAGTCTTACTATTCCTTTCATAAGGATTTGATCTGCAGGTCTGTATTGCTTTGATTTGAGTATCATTGCAAATTGCAGTTGGTTTAAAAGCCAAAATTAAGATAAATATTTTCTAGTTTTAGGCAAACCACTGAAATAACAACGGGAACTAACCCTTTGGAAAGGAGAAGACCACCCAATCCCTTGTGTCTATAAAAAAACCAAAAAGGGCTGTGGTGTTGCTTCTTCTTATTTTCCCCAAATTTGGAATGGATGGGTTTAGGATTATGAGATTTGGGGTACAAAATCCAGATCTCCAGGGTATGACAGTAAAAGCTTTGGGTTTCTGTGTCTCTTTCCTGCCATCTAATGGTAGTTTATATTTTTCCGGTAGCCCTACATGACAGCTCTACATGGTTTAGAACTATGTATCTACTAATGCCTCTATATAAAGAGGCATTAAAAATCTTGAAACGTTAGACCCAACCAGGGTCCTCTTTGGTTGAGAATTACTGTACATGTCCTATAGACTGATAGCCACAAGCAGCAGCCCTTGCCAAGCTGCAGGAAAACAATTGTGATGAAAAGAACAATGACTGCTCTGTAGGAGATACAATGGTTTATGGGAGTGACCTTGAGAGACAGGAGAAAGAGCTTCACTCTAGGCAAAGGTCAAATAAGAGACAGCTGAGTCCATAGAAGGAATGGAGGCATGACAAATAAGGGACTGTCCCTAGCTTCTTGGACTGTAAAGGTGACAGGGGAGAGAAGTACTTTCAGACTTGCAAGATTCTGTTAATGTAAACTTACAATAATGATAGACTTTGTACTCCTGAGTTTGCTTCCTGTCTGGACTGACTTACAAGGCTGACAGAGGGGTGGAATAGGAGGAATAGTATTAGCCTCCATAATCCTGAAATCTGTTTTATACATTCTTTTACAATGCGGGTGCACTGGGTATGTGTTCCTTTTGCCGATTCTGGACAACACTAGAAGAAAACTGAAATGGAGGAAAAATTTCAAGTTAATGGTTAGCATCAGGAACTTTTGCAACTGACAGGTCACAGGTTTCAATAAATTTACACAATATTTTTGGGAACTTGGCATTAGGAAATTAAATGCCTAAAAGAAAGTAGGGCCACAATCAGAAAAGGTGAGCAGAGCTAGGACAAACACTAAAGATAATGTAATTAAAATTAACATAAATGTCAGTTATTGAGTTTGATCTATATAATTATATTCTGGACTAGACTGAGAAGGTTTTCCTTGAGTTGGTGGAAATTCCAAGTCAAGAATAGGACTGCATTTACCAAGAGGGATTCTTTCTACATAGCTTGGGTAACTGAAATTTGGGCATGCTTAGAGGCTTTGTACACTTGCCATTCCTCAAGTACTAGGCTAACTCGGATTCACAGTGTCTGCAGGAATCTTTATTCCTAGTGAAGCAGGTGGGCTTTTCACTCAAGAAAATTAAAAAAGAAATTGAGAAAGAAAATGTCCTTTTTCTTATGTGTTTTAAAAAAGCTCAGATGGGCACTTGCAGTGGTGAGAACTTCTGCCTTCCTTCTTTAAAAAAGACATCTTCACAACACAGTAGTGGTCAGATTTTCACATTGAACGAAGAAAAGGGAAGCTTTTGCCCTGATGCATGTATGAATTGATTGTTCTTATAAAAAGAAAAAAAAGAAAAGAAAAGCAGATCCAATGGTCACCAGGAAGGTAGTTGACTTGTCACTTCCTTCTTTATTTTAAATGGACTTCAACAATTAAAACAACATCAATAATAATAATAAAACATTCTATCTATCCATCTGTCTTTCTATCTGTCTACCATAAACATTAAAAACCTGGCACCAAAATGAAGCTTCCATATGCAGTCCATTATTAGATCTTCTCGTCCACCTCACCTTATCCCAGCACTGGGGTGGGGGGGGGAAGCGAGGTCTAAAGTGGTTTTTTGAAGATTAGGAGTATAGAGGTCTGCCAAACTTCAAAGCGAGGGGCTGCCATGGAAAGATCCCATCAGATGGCAATGTTTAAGGCAGGGGTCTTCAAACTTGGCCCTTTTATGACTTGTGGACTTCAACTCTCAGAATTCCTCAGCCAGCATGCCTGGCTGAGGAATTCTGGGAGTTGAAGTCCACAAGTCATAAAAGGGCCAAGTTTGAAGACCCCTGGTTTAAGGCAAGATATTAGGAGCATGCTCATCCTATCTGTTCTGATAGCATAAATGGATGTTCTTAGGGAGAGGCAGTCCTGCAAATAACCTGGCTTTGTGCTATAGACAGTATTTTAAATTTTTAACTGTGTGGGGAGTAGAAAACAGGAAAAAAGGTCTAGTCAATGAAATGCTCCATAAAGGGTGATAAACCTTTCTGCCACTACAGCAGACATGTGATGTTGGTTGTCCCTAGAATGGTTTGTGAAGTGTTGGGGCTGACTGAGGCTCTTCACAATCCTCGTTTCCCCAAACAGATCCAGAAACTAAGGCAACTGGCATAATACATTCCCTCTCATTAGAAACAAATGAAGGTAGCGTAGAACTAAAGTTGACTGCTCCCAAACAAACCACCAGGATCTGTACAATGCTGTTTCCTCCACCACTAATCTCTTCTGCCCATTTTAAGATTCTTGTGTTTTTAAAAAGCCACTTGCCTTTCACCAAGTCAAAGCAAAGCGTTGTTCAACAGTCCTGTGAGCAGAAAAAACAGTCTGGTGTTGACAGACACACACCCAATTAAATGCTATATTTGCATAAATGAGGTTTGAGAAAACATGGACATGCACGCCTGGATCTGAGTATTCAAGTAAACTCCTTTGTAGCTGAATAATAACTTCACATTTTGAGATAGTGGCTGATGAGGGCAGGAAAAGGCTGGTGTTTGAAAGGCGTGTTCGTCTCTTGGTAATAAAATTCTGTGCACTCTGCAAATATTGCATAACTAGGATAGATGTGAACCTGTTACAACATTTTGCACTTTATAGCCATGATACCAATAGTCTGTTGCCCAGTCACTAAACATGGAACTCAATAATTTTTGTCACTTTGTTTGCACAGGATACTGTCCAGTGCAAGAAAAGAACGACTCTTGAGTTGATATGAAAAGTTTACTTGCCACAAAGAAGAGGGAGTCAAGCTATTCTCCAAGGCGCCTGAGGGCAGGACAAGAAGTAATGGATGGAAACTAGTCAAGGAGAGAAGCAACCTGGAACTGAGGAGAAACTTCCTGACAGTTAGAACAATTAACCAGTGGAACAACCTGCCTCCAGAAGCGGTGAATGCTCCAACACTGGAAGTTTTTAAGAAGAGACTGGACAGCCATTTGTCTGAAATGGTATAGGGTTTCCTGCCTGAGCAGGGGGTTGGACTCGATGACCTCCAAGGTCCCTTCCAACTTTATTATTATTATTATTATTTATTGCTACTTGCCTATTTACAAGAATCTCTCCAGACTAACTGAACTCTCTTAAGAACAATCAGATAAGCACTTCAGGGATTTGGGGTGGGAGGCGGGGTCAGGTCTCCAACACTTCCTGCTCTGCAGAGATTCCAGACTAGCCAGTCTCTTAACTCCACCCACCACTTCAGCTGCAGATTCCACCACAGGTACAAACATACACACAGATAGGTAAAAACACATACAGGTACAAATACATACACACCTACAGCTTTTCGGATTTCCATTTGGGTTGTGATTATTACTTTTTTAAATATGTCCTGCCTTTGTATGCAAGCACATACTCAAGTTAGCTTTTCTCCTGTTGCTGCCTATACCATATACACGTAGTCCTCGACTTACGGGTACAAATTTTGAGCCCAAAATTTCTGTTGCTAAGCATGACAGCTGCCAAGTGACTTTTGCCCCATTTTACAATCTTTCTTGCTGCAGTTAAGTGAATCACTACAGTTGCTAAATTAGTAACGTAGTTGTTAAGTGAATCTGGCTTACCCATTGACTTTGTTTGTCAGAAGATCACAAAAGGTGACCACATGAACTTGGGATATGAGTCAGTTGCCAAATGTCCAAATTTTGATCACGTGACTATGGGGATGCTGCAACTCATAAGTGAGAAAAATGGTCATATGTGACATTTTTCAGTGCTGTTGTAACTTTGAATGGTCACTAAAGAAATTGTCTTAAGTTGAGGACCTTACAATATTTTCCTGACTTCACCTTTTGAAGAGCAATTTTCCTGACTTCACCTTTTGAAGAGCAATTGTGCTCTTGACTCTCTCTCTCTCATGCTCTAGAACAGAGGTTGGCAGGAGCAGGATATTTTTAAAAATTCAGAAGGCAACAATGGCAAACCACTTCCACAGTACCGGTATTGCCAAAAATATGTAACAAAACATACTCAGATCGCGAGTCAAGCTCTGCTTAAGAGGGTACTTCTTTTCACTAAGGTTCATAGTTGCTTGCTTTGGTATTTAATCTTCTGGATCAATAATATTCAACTTAAAAGCAAAATAGAAGACGCTCTCCCCAGCTATTCATCCACTCATCCAACTGTTGCTCTGGCTGTAGGAAAAGATTTACTTCTGTTCCTCTCCTTCCCTACCTGATTCCTAGGAGACTACAAACATTGCAATTCAGATATCAATTGGGAATCACATTTTGCCAGTATCTGAGAGTCATGATGCTACAACAAGGTTGTAAGAGCCAAACAGGAAGGAACAAATCAGGTCCAGTTTGACTAGAAAAAAAAAATAACCAAAAGTTTTTTTCTGATCTTGTTAAAGGCAAATAAGTTGTGGCGGCAACTAAGGAAAAGCGCACTTTGTTGAAATTCTCCTGGGTGAGGTGCATGATTCCTGCATTTCCCTTGTAAGAAGCAAAAGGATAAACGTGGACATCCTGTTTTTCACTCTAGGAGTATTTCTTCAACAGCAACCAGCAGTTGCCTTGATTTTCGGAGTTCCAATTAAATTCCACAGGAAGTCATCAAGAGAGAACTTCTCCCCTGGGCCTTTTTCAGATCAGGAAACAGGAATAATAGGGTGGCTGCAGAGTATTGGAAGAGGGGGAGGCAGCTTACTAAAATCTTCTGCCACCAAACTTGGAAATATTCTGAAGTTTAGCAACATGGGATGACTTCAGTTCCCAGAATCCCCCAATCAGCATGCTATAAAACAGAAGTAGGCTGCACACCCCAGGCCTGCTTGCCATCACTGACTTTCCATTTTGCAATTCTAAGAATCCTCTTTATGATTGCACATGGTAGTTTCTTACTATTTTGTAATGGAAAAACAGACACAGAAAGAAAGTGCAGCATGAATCGGTATATCATACAGAAAAAAAAATGAAACTGTCCTTGCAAACTTAACCATGTGAATGATGCAGCCCCATCTGCTTTCTGATCCTCTTTCCCATCGTTTGTGGTCTAGATCTTAGCACTAATTGTCCATTTGTAATAGTGAACTGAGATGTGAATGTTTATATCAATCAATGACTGCCTTGAAGAGACCCAGATTCAAGTCTTTTATTGGCCATAGAAATTCACAAAATGACTTTGAACCAGTTCCCCTCCCCCCTGCCCAGGGTGGTGGTTGTGAAAATAAAATAAAGCTCTCTGGGTTAACTCTTTTGAGTTCCTAGAGAGAGAAAAAGAGAGATACATCTATCTAATCTAAATAGATGTTTTCCATTCCCTTTAACAGCAGTCAATGTTTTCACTTGGTGGATCCATTCCACCTCATGAAGGGATAATAGTATCATGTGGGAAGTGTCATGTCTTGCATAGATTTTGTTACTACTCACAGATGTTTAAAAATCATCTGGTTTTGCTTGATCAGCCAAATCTCAAGAGAGATGTGGCTTTAAGTCTTTTATACCACAAATATGCGGTATAAGAGGTGAGGTCAAAATGCTCTTCTGTGAAATAGAAGTTGCCAGGGGAAGCCAGCTATATAATTAATTCGTGCTTTTTTTTTTTTTTTTTGAAAAACAATAGGATTTAAAGATTTTAACAGGCTTGATTTCTAGTAAAAGGTGCTTTCAGAACAGTTCACGCACCAGAGCCTAGGAGTAAAGCTAATTCAAAGCTCTCAATAGGAACTACTTTATTTAGCTTTTCTCCAAGTTTTGCTGAGACTCATTCTTATATCCCTCTATGACAGAAAGTGCCTCACTTCATATTCCTAAAGGATATGTCTTCATGATGATATGTGGATCTCATCCCTGCCCTCCAGGAATATGTCTTTGTAGCCTGGTCACCTTTCAACCCCTTCCCCATTCATCTGGGCAACATCTTTTAATTTTTGAAGAATCTTGGATATATTGAGCTTATTTATTCTTAAATTTATATGATGCTTTCCTCATGGTTCGAGCTTGAAGTGTTGCACAAAAGCAGGTCATGCACTCAAAGAAGAATATTCCAGACTCTAAATATTAGCTTGAGGAAATCTGTCAAGTCCCAGCTTTTGAATCAGACAAAACCAGGCAATTATGATTTCATAGGGCCTAGGTTTAATTCATTATTTAAAATTGGATATATTTGGTAAATGGTTGGATAGATAGATAGATAGATAGATAGATAGATAGATAGATAGATAGATAGATAGATAGATAGATAGATAGATAGATAGATAGAATAAATGAATGAATGAATGAATGAATGAATGAATGAATGAATGAATGAATGAATGAATTTGGCATATGTTTTTCTAGTTTTTAGTTTTGTTTAAATGCCTGTAGATTCCCCCCCCCCCTTGTCATATTCTCTTCTTTCCTTTCTTCTTTTCATTTTTACTTCTTAAGGTAGTTTAGCATAAGATTAATTTTATTTTAACTATATATATATATTATATAATAGTAAAGCATTTCTATAACTATATTGGCATCTCTTTTAATATTAGAAATTATGAAGACGTTTAAAAGAAATGTTCATTATGAGATTTTTTAAAATTGTTATAATACTGCTATTCCAGAACTGCTGGACTAGTTAGGATCCCTTCAAATGCATCTGCAAAAAAATATTTGTGCTCAATTTTTGACTGATGGATTAGCCCACCATTCTAGCAATATGTCATAATCCTATCTTTGTTTCCATTTGAACTTCCTAGATAGGAACAAGACCAATTTACAGCATTCATTTCCACCCATCTTTCTTTTACTGTAATTTCATGTTCCTGAGCTTATTAGACTAACAGTAAAACCAAGGTCATTTGTATTATTATGCACAACACAATGTTACAATGTGATGAGAGTAAAACATGTGGGAAGCAGCAGAACAAGATTATAAGGGCTCTTATACCCCTGTTTTCTCACCTCACTTTTTTTTTTAAAAAAAAATTAGACAGAGATTACTTGTCTCTTATCAAGACCATTAATCAGTTAGTTTTATGTGTTATGACAGCAATCAAACTGAGATTTTAATTACCAGTATTGACACCATAAAGAAAGCAAAGCTGATTGAACATGGCATAGACATAAACAGTGAAGTTCATGTCTGGTAAATCTCATGTGCTATGTTTACTGTAAGAGGAGAATCAGCCTCCCAGATGAGCAAGTAGAACAACAACTGGTTGTTGTAGTATGGTAAGAATTCTTCTCCCTCTCTCTTGCACTGAGTTCCCCAAGTATAAGTAGTCCTTGACTTACAACAGTTTATTTAGTGACCATTCACTAAATGTGACTTATGACCATTTTTCACACTTTTGATCATTGCACCATTCCTATGGTCATGTGAATTACATTCAGATGCTTGACAACTGATTCATATTTATGATGGTTGCCATGTCCCGGGGTCATGTGATCCCCTTTTCCAAACTTCTGACAAACAAAGTCAATGGGGAAGCCAGATTTACTTGACAACCATGTTGCTAACTTAACAACTGCAGTGGTTCACTTAACAAATGTGGCAAGAAAAGTCATAAAATGGGGCAAAACTCACTTAACAAATTTCTCACTTAGGAACATACAGTAAATTTTGGGCTCAATTGCAGTTGTAAATTGAGGACTACTTGTATAGACAAGGTAGTACACAAGGATTCTTTGCATCATATAAGTGTTCTGTTATTGTCTGAACCAAGCCAAGAAGACTGTTGTATAAGTAACTCAGCTTGACCTTCTTTGAATTTGCCTCCTCCATCTTTCAACTTTATTATAGATGAAAAACGCAGAGATACAGCACTGGATCTACAATGTTTGTAGATAAAATGTTCTGAATCATGTTTACATCTCTTCAAAGTAGTTTACGTCACTTTGAAACACGAGGGTGGAATATCTACTTGGTGTATCAGTGAAGGGCATGTTGATAAATTGTCTTTCTGTAATTAAATCAAACAAAGAGGGAATGTGCATCAAGGTAATCTAAAATGAATAACAACTAGGTTATTGCAATCTACTTTTAAAGCAAGTTAGGAAATTAATCCCATAAATTTGTACTTCTTTTGTTTCTCAAAGGAGACATTATGTATAAGGGGAAGTTAAGAATGGAAGGACAGAAAAAGACAGAAGGACAAAAATAAAAATGAAAGGAAGGAAGGAAGTAGGTATTTTCACATGCTCATGTAAATGATGTACAAAATTACAGTATTGGAAAAATTGACTTTCAGATATGCATAATAGGAGATATAAAGGCAATAATACATGTTTTCATACAAACATTCTTTTTCTTTTAAAAAAATCTCAGACTGAAACAAAAAGGAGGTAAAACAAAAGAGCATTTCGGATAGCCTTGATTGCATGTCTTGCTCCACCCCAAAATTGGAAGTTGATTCTAAATCTCATTGTCTGTTTTGCTTCCCTGAAATTTTCATTCCCACCCCCGCAAGAAAAGAATGAATACTTAAAAGGCATTTCCCTCCTCAATGGAGCTGCTCACTTGATATGCGTATGGTGGCTAACAGATACTGTGGAATGAACAAAAGTGCTTGACGATTCAGGTGAGTCAGATTGGAATAAATGTCTATGGAGATCCAGACTGAAGTCTACAGGTTCATTTTCTCAGCTGATTGTACAGCAATCCTGGCTCAACTTGGCTATAAATTGCAGTTAGGGCTATTAGCTTTGTTTCTGCAGTTTCCATTTTATTTCACAGTGTTTGGTAGCTTATAAACAGCAGAGCTTTTCTGAAAAGATGACAAGAGATTGTTTTTTTCTTTCAGTAAAAAACATCCATACAACTGAATAAATCTATAAATCGTAAACTCGAACTATAAAACTCTAAAGTCAACAACATAGCTGTATTTAACTGTTTCCTGATTAAGTGGGAATATCATTTTAGCCAATTAGAAGTTTTTAATAGGTTAATTGGATCAATAGATTAAAAATGATAGTCCTCAATAAACTGATGGTCAGAACCTGTTTATATTAAATTTACACACATTCTGCTTGTTTTTTTTATATAGATGGGAAAGAATATTTTCAAAACACTGATAACTTCTCTATCTACCTTTGGGATTTATCTTGTTCCTCAGAATGTCCAAATACAAACCCACAGAACAATGAAAGGAAAATAAAACTTGGAAAGGTATGGTACTATTCACCCAGTCCCAAAGGAAGCATTTGAATGCTTTTAAATGATTTGGAAATCACCAAACTCTCCATTTTCTGGAATCTCCCTCCTTTCCATTATATTATATCCACTATATAATTGTCCATCAGGATGATTTATTTAAGGTTATTTTAAGGTTATTATTCTTCAGACACTATTAACCAAAATTATTAGTCAATCCAAATGACATGACATGGAATCGTTACTTAAACACTTCTGTCTTGAGGATTAGTACTTTGTCCAAGATCACACAGTGAGCTATATTATTTGAATGGGGAATATGAAGTGAAATTAACCACCTGGACTAAATGTTGTGTTCAACTAATTTTTGCAAATAATATGGTCAATTATCTATAGCAGAGAAATAGAGCCATGGTTTTTAATTTCAGCAATATTTTTTTGGTTCCATGGATCTCTCTAGTAAGGAAATTAACTTATTTACATCCATTCTTTTTTTATATTTACTGGTTATCCCAAGGTTTTAGCTTATAAAAAATACAGCAAAACTGCTGATAATCATTTTAGTTATCTATTTGTAAAACAGAAAGATAAGCACCAATTTCATCACCAGGAAAGAAATGATAGTAAATCTGTGTTATTTGTGAGAAGCCTGTTGCTGCATTTCAGTGAATAGCATTTCAGTCAAAAGATAATCAAATAGCTCCTCACATTGGAACAACACAGTACCTTATACTATTTCTTGCAAAAGAAAATCAAATCAATTCTTTCACTAGAGTAAAACAATGCAACTGAAAATTTGTCAAAAGCAAGAGAAAATCAAATCTCTCTTTACACTGGAGTAACACAATACAATTGAAGTCTGCAGTAACGGTAAATCAATTCTTACTTTAATCTGGAAAACATGATGAATTGTTTATCTGAGAAGAATTTTTCCCTATATTGGAATAATACAGTACAATACAATATATCCACTAGAAGAGAAGCCTTTCCCGTATGTCAACGGAGGCAAACGACTTCACGTCTGTCCAATGCAAGAGAAGAATTTCATGTGTGTCCAATGGAGGAGAAGTATTTCACATGTGTTCAGTGGAAGAGGACTTCACATGTGTTCAATGGAGGAGAAGCACTTCACATGTGTCCAACAGAAAAGACAGATTCTTCACCAAGAGACGGTCTGCAATAGAAGACCAAGGATTCCATAATGCAATCTGAATTTATCTCTGTACCCTGACCCTAAAATGACCAAACCCTGGAGTGCTGTTCCTGGCAAGCATCATTTTTCTCTATCCACTGGAGAGCAATCTCTGCCCACCCCTTCATCCAATTCTCACCTCTCTCCAGAATTCTCCAGGAAGAGATATTGGGTTGAGGCACTTTTTCCAGTAGGGAAACACTGGTTTTGTTCATCCTGTTCAGAGTCACTGGGAGTCGGGCAGCATATACTGTAAATTTAATAACATTATTATCATTATTCACTACAGCACTGTCAACCTGCTCACTGTGCCCAACTGAAAACTGCACTGGACACACTGTCTTCCTCTTCCATGTATTACCAGCTTACACATATTGCTAGTTAAGAAACACCGAAATAGAACATTGTCTTAAATAAAATACACGTAATCCTCGACTTATTAGCCATATTTGAGCCCAGAATTGTGGTTGTAAGTCATGTCAATCATTAAGCCAAGCACCATATGACTATGCCCAATTTTATGACCTTTTTTGCAATTAACACCATGGCCGTTAATTGAATCTATTGTTCATAATGGGCTTTTCCCCCCAGAAACTGGAAGTAAACACTGGTTTTCAGCAAAAAATATAATAATAGTAATTAAATCTTAGTCACATGACTGTAAGATGCTGCAAATGGCTGTAAAGGCAGGCCAGTTGCCAAGCACCCAAAAAGTGACTGGTGATAAGTTGAGGACTACCTTACACAGCCAATTTGCCTAAGAGTAGAACTGACTCTTGATTTGGCCATTTCACTCTTCTCCTGTCTCCTGAGTCTTCTTGCTTTGCTTCTTGGCTAGGCCTAGGAACCTCCTTAAATACTTCCTGTTTATCTGCCACTTGTCTTGCTTTTCTCCTTGCTCTTGTCATACTTGCCTGGATTACTATTTTGGAATTGCTATCAGGCTGCCTCTCTAACTTCCAGTTCCATTTTGTCCTTGATCAGAGATTTTGGCTGAACTACACAGATTGGGGGTGATCCAAGATTTTGTCTCTCACTCATTCTCTGAATCTTAGTTTGAAGTCTATGCATAACTGTTTAGATTTAATAGGACTTGATTTTGAGTACTGGAGACATATATCAGATTTTAAAAAAGCTTGAATTATGGCATTCTTTCCTCTTTGACAATAATAATGAGCAGCATTCAACTATTATAAACTGTAAAAAATCATGATTTCTAGAAAAGGAGGAAATTAAACATGATTTTCATGTTAATCAGCAATGTGAAGGAACTCATTAATTTGCTTTTCCTTCTTGAAAGTACCAGGTCACACAAGAAGTGACCTTCTGCAATAGCAAATGAGTTGGCTTATTCTGTAACACCACATCTGGGAAGAGCTAACATGTTACTGGAAAACGAGGGTCAAAGCTGCAGAACATCATGTGCTAAATGCAATGTTTTAGAGAAAGAAAAGTCCCTTTAAAAATAGATTCATATGGGGATGTTTCCCAAGATTTTTTGGGAGAAGAGGTGGATTGTTTATGAATATCTAATCTCTGGAAAACATACTGAGCTAATTAGTCCAGTACATTATCCAGCCAATTTGCATTTGTTGATGGATCTCTGCTTAAAACAAGATTTGGAAGGGGAGAAATGATGGACTGTAGAATAACCATTTAACTGTTCCTTTGCCCTCTGTTTTCCCCTTTCACAATTATTTTTTATCCCCCACCCTGGGTTTTTCCTCCAGTTTCAGTTTGCTTCTTCTGCATGTCTGAAATCTCTCATGCAATGAAAGATATTTAGATGGGTCAAAGGGACAGAAGGAAAATGATGAATGGGGAAAGAATACAACATTCTTCTCCACTGTTGTCTCCAGCTGATGATCTGCAGTATAGATAAATAGCAAAACATGGAAATTAATAGGACAATGTAGAGAAAGAGTCTAATGCAAATAGCTAAGACCAGTCCTTCAATCCAAGAGTGGGCCATGTGCTGAAGAAGTCATAGGTTACCTTGCAGAATGTGATTTGCATGACCAATGGAAGGAAGTGCTCTATGCAAAAACTGCATCTCTAGAAATAATGCTGGGGTTTGGATTAGATCACGGTATATGCAACACAGAAAAGGCAATGGCTATAAGGAATTGGGATCGTCTCTTAAAGATAAACCAGACAGCATGGTTTCCACCATTGTGTCTATTTTGGTCCATATCTTCTCTTATAGATATTCTAGACAGCATGCTTTTCATTGTTGTGTCTATTTTGGTTCACCCTTCTGTTTTGTGGTTCCTCATAAATGATGCAATTCTCATCAATAGTTCAAGAGACAGATGTACAATGATCTCACCATTGCTGTGCATGGAAATCTGCAGGTAAATACTTAACAATTGTCAGCTATAACATTGATTAAAATTGTTTGAAAGGTCCCCTTAGAAAGCAAAGCAATTTTCCTTTTTTTATTGTAGCAGCAATCTCAGAGAGAAGCTGCAAAGAATTTATTACAAAGAAACCAAGTGGCTGATGACTTATTCATTATGATTTGGTATGAAGATTCTAATTTCACTGAAGTCAGTGTATTGCTTTATTTGCTGTAATTGCTCACACAATTTTCAACATACACATTGTTTTTTCTGCTCGTACACTCCATTATCTCTTTGAATCACCACTTTTGACAGATTTGTAGGAAATATTTGTAAATGGTTAAGGCTTCATATCCTTCTGGAATTAAGTACCAAACTCCCTCTTTAGCACTAAACTCTAAAGCTGGGAAACAAGATGAATAAAATCAGCTCTGCAAAGAGCAAACCAAAATGAAGATGTAAAAGCATGCAAAAAACTATTTAAAAGTATAAAAAAATTAAAAGGTCTTAATTGGTTTCTTTAAAAAAAAAACCTCAAGACAAGTCCCACTTGTAACCACGCAGGGCCATCCAAGTGTGGAAGTAGGGTAGAATCAAGTCTCATTTGTTTATTTAGTCAATGTATATAAAACATTAAATTGTTGAGTGATTAACAACATATTAGAAAGTCTATGGAGATTCTCAGTCTTCTTCAGAACTGAAGAAGCTTCTTGGATGAAAAGTGAAACATCTTCAAGGAAAAACAAAGTCCAGCTGCCTTTTGAAAAAGCACCTTTGGGACAACACATTAGAAACAATACCAAAAAACATGCAGGTCTGAAATCCATCTAAAAAGGTTCCTGTTTCCTGCCGAACTTTCTAAAGCTGCAGCATAACCACCTTCTAGGAAGGGAAGATAGGAAATAGAATAAAAGTTATCCAAAATGATTGAATCCAGTGATGGGCTTCTTGAGGAGAGTGTTAACCATTCCCTCTTTAAGCCTCAGGATCCAACTATACATTATCTCCCAGGAAGGCTTAACTAATCAAGAGACACAAACAGGCTGTTGAACTAACAGTTCCAAGTATCCTATCTCAAGAAGCCAATAGGAAAAAAATCATCCCAAATTTTAGTCTGGGCCTGAGTCATCTGCACAGTGACTTGGGGATGTGGCTTTGAACATAAAGCTGTGGCCCTCATCTTGACTTTTGACCTCTTCCTTCAGACATCCTTCCAATAATGACATCCAGTGATGCAGCTGGCACAAGACAGCCCATATATTATCCTTAAAAATGTTTGCATGACCCGCAGATTGGTTGGCATGCCTTTCTGTGGTACAGAAAGAATAAAATACATAGATACTTTCAAAACCATTTTATAAGGAATTCACTTCTTTTAGAATGGGAAAAAAGAAAAGAAATTTTTTTCATTAAGATACCTGAATGGCTTTCAACAATGGAAGCTTTTGCCTATCCAAACTTAATTAATTATGATAAAGTTGTAACTTATAAAGTTATTTTGGATAATGAAGGGAAACTGAAACATAGACAAGATCTATAACAACAAGGTATTGATTTAGCATGGTGGCCATACTTGCAAATCCAAACGAGATATGAAAAAGACGTGAAAACATAAAGATCTGACAGAATTTGATCAAGTATTGTTAAAGGCAGATGATAAGTTGATTAAGAATAATTGTTGGAAATGTAAACAAAGGCCAGGTACTTATTACCATATCTGGTGGATATGCCCTAAAGCAAAAAGGTTTTGGGTCAAAATACACTCATGGTTGGAGGAGATGACTAAAAAACAAATAGACTTTAAACCAGAATTGTTTCTGTTAGGAATAATAGGAGCTAATTACGAGAAGGAGAGCGGATATCTAATATTACATGTATTAACAGCAGCAAGAATTGTGTTTGCCCAATATTGGAAAAATGAAAACTTACCAACTGAAGAAATATTAATTAAAAATTTTTTAGAGTGTGCAGAAATGGATAGATTGACTTTAGAGATTAAAGAGAAAGAAAATTCAGTTTACTTTAGAACATGGGATAATTTTTATCAATGGCTAGAAAAACGACTGAGAGAGAAAGGAATGTGATATGTAACTTTGAATACATACTAGTAAGAAGGATGACATGGAGTGATTAACTAATATTGTCTAAGATAATTAACCATATTTATTGTTATCACTTAGTATTATATCTATTATTGCTGTTTAAATATATGTACCCAGACAATATGCTGTTTGCTAAATATTGAAAATATTACCTGGGGAAACCCCAGCCCTAACCCCAACCCTGATCCCAACCCTAACCTAGATCCTAATCCCAACCCTGACTCCATTTTACCCTTAACCCCATAAAAATTAATAAAACTGTTAAAAAAAAAAGTTTGCTTTATCATTCAGATGCCAGTCCCTCTCTTCATCCATTTTCCTCCTATATGTGAACCAAATCAATAGGGTAATCCAGGCTAAAATCCCTTTTCACTCATGGAAACACTATGGGTGGCAGTTTGATCAGTCAGTCTGTAATAACTGAATCCATCATAGCGTTGCATAGAGCTGGAAGACTCAGCAGCCTCCTTAGCAATAAAAGAATAATAATAGATAAATGATTAGAAAACATTTGCTAAAGCAAGAGTGTTCTTTATGCAGACATCTATCTGATTACTTGTGGTTAGTAAAAGAATTCAGAGTGTAAAGTTAGGGTTATCATCTCAATTCATCCTGGAGTATTTTTCTTGTATGACTTATTTATAAAATAATCTTGCCCAACACAGCCTTGACAGCTAGTTTAGAAACCCAACAAACCATGGACTTGTTTCATGCATAAATGGGGGTTTAAATCTGATTCTCCTCAGAACTATTCTAACATTTTAACTTCCAGGCCACACTGGCTGGCCCAATCACTGTTGAGAAATTGCAAATATGGATCTGAAATCCCCAAAACTGTATTTGGACAACATGCTCACTCCATACCAGTTTTCTGCAGTCACTTGATACACACACAGGGTCAACAACAAGCTAGGCTAAAATGTGGGTGGCCAGTTTAGGATTTATTGTGTTAAGAAAAGACAGTTAAAATGTTTGCATTGGGAGTACAGTTTTAGGGCAAGGGGAGGGTCGCTGCTTGTGGCCAGGAGCTGTAAATTTTGTTTTAGTGATGGTTTTGAGGATGAGAAGCATTGCAGTAATACAAATTGTGTGCAGGACATTTTCTACACATGACCAGGTCTGCAATTTTCCATGCATGGAATTGGGGTAGAAGTTTTCCTAGTTTATGGCTACTGATATGTAGTTTATTTCCCATAATAGTACAAACAGACAATTTGATTGTCGATTATATCAGTAGAATTTGTCGGTTTGAGCCCTGTGTTGTAAGTAGGGAGGGTCACATAGGATGGGTTTTTTTAATACTTGCAATATAGGTTTTGTAGTACTGTTGCACTGGCTAACTAACATGGGTTTTCTTCTATTTTAAATCTGCCTTTTTCAAATGTATTGCTAATAATTTGCCATAAGCCTTAACCTTCAAGAAGAATGTAGAAAGCCTTTCTTTTAGAACTCAGGGCTGGCAGAGAAGTATTCAATACATCGTAGGTAAAATAATTTCATTTTTAGCCAAGAGCAAAGACCTATCCAAGCAGAGCATTGGGAAGGGATGCAAATGTCTTTTACCAATACCCATTCTGATGGTTTTCTCTTGAAAATGTTTCTTTTATTCAGAATACAATGCTCTTTTCAAAGACCATGCTCACATTATATTGGATGCTTTTGTTCTTATGGTGTACCTGGACCAATGATTATTTCTAAACCAATCAATGTGTCAGAACTGTCACCTCACACCTGGGCTCTCTGATCATTCGGCACCAGTCTGCCATGAACCCTGAGGGGAGGGGAAAAGGGAGAGGGAATGCTTGGGGGAAAGTGGAAATAATGGACATAAGTATGCCTCTCTGAGACCGCGCTTCAAGGTCGCTTCCCTGAGAGAAGAATGCAGCCACAAGACAGCCTATCCTCAGAGTGAGCATTTTTAAAACATTGTTTGTGAAAGTGATTGGATGATTGGGGGGGGCACCAGAAAAGGGATGTGTGTAAGAGGGGGGAAATTACACTAAGGATTTGGCGTGCGAACTTCAGTTCTGGCTTTGTTTTACTGTAATCCACTTGACCATTAGTAATACCTTTCTCAACAAATGGAATCAAGGATCATTCTTGCCTAAAGGTTCAAGTTGGGGCAGAACTGACACAATGTTTACTTTGAAGTTATTTTTGTTATACTAACTATAAAAGTAAATGTAAGCCATTTTTGCCAGGTTCTTTCTCTCCTTTCATAGAGTGATGCCTCTATGAATGCCTTAGTCATGGGCTAATATCTCACTTGGTGAAAGAAATACATAGTTTTTACAGAAAAACACATCATTTGGAAAGGGATCAAGTTATTGTTTTTACAGACTATTCTTCCTTATTGCTTCTTGCCAGTCACCACAAAGTCTGAGGAGAACCTTCACTCATGTCCTAGACACCTCACAGCTTAACTACTCCAATATGCTCTACTTAAAGCTACTTTTGAAAACTAGTTGGAAACTTCAACTGATCCAGATTACTTCAGTGTGGGCAATGATGCCTCTGCTTTGTGAGTTGCACTGCATATCAGTTATGAGTGCAATTCAAGGTGATGGTTATTACCTACAAAGCCATACATAGCATAGCGCTAAGTCATTTGGGGAACCCTCTGTTTCCTATAATTTCTGTCCAGTGGGTACCTGCTGGCAGAGTTGGGCATGCTTTGGGTTTCTTCAATAAACAGTGCCTTCTATTAACAGCATACTTTCTTACTCATGTCTGCCCTCTGGATCCACCTGAAATCTGACTGTCTCTCACTGTGATGGCCTTCCAATAGGTCATGAATACTTCATTATTATACTATCCCTTAGTTTGAGATGGATAAAGGCCCTTGTTGACCATGGTTTGGCCTAAGGTTTTGTATTAATTGACTGGATCCATCTTGTTTTTGTTTTGTATTATGTTTTTATTGCTTATTACTTTAATTGAAAGCCACTTAATATCAGTTTTGAACTTGGGTGAGAGGGTTTCTAAATTGAAATAAATAAATATTTTGCATTTCTTTATCCAATCCAAAATATATTAAGAATTCCACCTAACATTTTTGTCACATCAAAGTTCGCAGGAGTAACCTATACTAATCTTGACTGGTAGGTACTATGTACTATGGTCAATGTCTGTGCTGATAAATCAGCTTCTCAAATTATGATTGCCTTTGTGAAGTGAAATGAGTATATGAAAGAATGAGTCTCAGCAGGAACATGTCTGTTCTGTCATATCTGCTGTGCTAGAGTTTATCAGAAGTCTGAAAATATATCTTGAATAGTTTTTTTCCCCATATTAAAGATGACCATTTTAGAAAATTTCAATTGCTTTCTCCAAGTGCTACTTTTTATGACAGCCTCCATTACCCTCTCAAAGTTCTGAATTAGGATAATGGCTCAGCCTATAGTTAGCTTAAAATTATTAAGCCATATGGAGTTCGTTTTGAACCTGCTAATTCCAAAATACAACATCTTCCATAGCAGAGGTCCCCAACCTGCAGGCCACGGCCAGTGGTGGGATTCAAATATGTGAACAACCAGTTCTCTGTGTGGATGCCGCTTCCAGAAGTCCATTCTGGGCCTGGGCAACAAAAAATTAGCTACCGGTTCTGCCGAAGTGGTGCGAACTGGCTGAATCCCACCACTGGCCACAGCCCACTAGTGGGCCATGAGCGGTTTGCAACTAGGCCATGGAAATGGCTGGTGAGCGCATGCATGCGCATCCTCACTTGCATGAGCAGCAAACAAGTGCATGTGTGTGCACTCCATTTGCATGGGTGGCAGGTCCGTGTGTGAGCCGTTTGCACAAATGGAGCTGCATATGCGCGTCCTGGCCCGCTCGCGCAAACATCCCCTTCCCTCCCCCGCCAGTCCGCAAAGCCAGAAACGTTGGGGAACTCTGTTCTGTAGTGAAACTTCCTGTTAGGAAGTTGCTGGATGAAGGAGCAGACAATAATTATTTCCCTCCTTTTCCTTCTCCTTATTTCTCCTTAGATTATTAATACATTTCATTGGAATCCTATGTTTATTGCATTTTTGGCTATAATACTTCATACTACTTCAATCATGACTTGAATACATTATCTAAAAGATACTTTTGATTGGCTAGACTTCTCTATTTGCTATCCAAATAATAATTAGGGTAATGTATATCTCACATACAAATTCACATTTTGCACAATAACTGTTCTTCTAAGACAAATAAGCACCTCTGTGCTTCACAGCACAAGCTTCTAAGCTTCTATTTTGATGTGAACCCAGTGAGTTGAACATAGATGACTCCCATGTAATACGAGCACACAATTTGCCACCCAAGGACCACATGGAGACTTTAACATTTTTGGTTCCCAAAACTATTTCATTTAATTCAATCAAACTGATTAATAATTATGAGTGTTTGGTTAAGGCTGGGTAAGGACGAAGGTGATGATGCAAGATTTTAAGAAAAACAAGATTATTACTATTTGGAAATGTCCACTTTTGAATCACTACATCAATTTCTTCATGCTCCAACCACATGCAACCCCTGATATACCGTATCCATTAAAACTCATAGTCAGGTCTCGATCTCAAGTTGACAGAAGAAACACTCTAGAAATTAACATATAATAAAACTAAATGTGTTCAGTTCCTGTTTTGATTTGTTGACAAGGGTCAAATATGTGATTTCATTATATCTCAAAGGCCCATTATTGACTTCAATGATAGTATTATTGAAAAAAAAATCTTCATCAGAGTCCAGTCCAAGCTGGGAATAAACAAAATGGAGACTGCTTTAGAAAGAAGGTTGTAGTTTATTGAAGAGTAGAGCCAGGCAGAAATGTGGCTCTGGGAAAGCTGACCACATGTAGTAGGGAGTGGTGGGTTTTTATACCTTCTTGAGCTTTTGTTTGGAGTTGTTCCTATGGCATGAACTTTGACCTGAGTCTGAGTGTGCCTTTCTGGTATTCTGATGGTGGTGGGTTAATCCTATTATGTCCCAAAGGTCATATCCTGATTCCCTGGGGCTGTTGCTGATGACTGTTGGATTTTTGGTGTGAGGGATTGTTGATTATAGGGATCTTTGTCTTTCTAATCCAAGCTTCCTGGCTCCAATCTTTCTGACTAGATTATCACATTTGCATTTCTGCAGACGTGATTTCTGTTTGGGGCAAAGACTTGGGCGGGGGGGGGGGGTTCTGCCTTTAAGATCCTTTGGGGAAATATATTCTGTCTTTTTAATATTTCCCAAAATATTTCTTTCTCTGGATTCTTCCCACCATATGCTAACTTAGAATGTGAAGAACAGAGCCTCATGTTCATGAATAACACACTGATGGTCATCACCATCACCATCACCACAACCACCACTTTTGCTGTTTTCCTTGCCCGCTTATGGCTCAAAACACTGGGAGCATCTTCCTACTATGAAAGTTAGGAATTATGGGAGCTGAGATCTATAATACATCTGGATGGCACCAGATTGGCAAAACTAATTTTTGCAACATTCTCTACATGTTCTGCCTACATCAAGCAGATTCCTACCAGGAAGGTTGAGAAATACAAGGAGCCAAAATTAATATATCTGGATGGCACCAGATATGAAAAAAAAATTTACAATTTTTTCTACATGTTCTGACATAAAGCAAATTCCAACTATGAAGGTTATAGGAATTTGGGAGTTGAAATCTAATACACCCAGATGGCACCAGATAGGGAAAATTGGTTTTTGCAATATTCTTTGCAGGTTCTGACAACATGATAACACCCCTCCCCTTGTAACTCTTTCAACCAGGACTGCCAGAGGTAGTACCCGCAGTGTCATGCACACTTAATATGTGCTTTTGATTGAGGTACAGATATGACACTGCTGTCGATATGGGTGCAGGTTGTGGCAGGGGCCAAGATGAGCATGTGGAGGTGGCATTGACAAAGGAAAGGAGAAGGATATTTTGTTTGATTCCTCCAGGTGAAACAGGTTTGGGCAGAAGGAAGTAAGAAAGAGAAAATAGGATAAAAAAAATATGAATCCCTGAAAAGCACTTGGCCTGAGAAGTCTTCAGACAAAACTATAAATCACTATAAAACTCAATTAAATGTTGACTTTTTCCACTTCTCATTATCATTATCAATTTGTTCTTGATAATTGCTGAGTAAGATGTTTTCTTCCCTATTCTGGGAAGATATTTCTCACATTCCTTTGCCGAAATCTGTTCCTATTGGTGCCAAAATGTTATCTCAGAACAGATCCTTCGAGTTACATTCATTACTAAAATATGCGATGCATCTTTGTGGGTGCCTGAAATTTTGTGAGGTATAAATATTTACAGATTCATGTGTTGTAAGAAAGAGTTTTCAACAGTCATGCTCAGGGAGAAAATGTTTGATAACTCGGGATGAGATTTGACACTCTGAGGAAAAAAGTCTTTGAAAAAAAATGTCTTTATAATAGTGTTTCTCAACCTTTCTCAATTTTAAGACAAGTGGACTTCAACTCCCAGGATTCCCCAGCCAGAAAGACTGGCTGGGGAATACTGGGAGTTGAAGTTCACTTATCTTAAAGTTGGTAAGGCTGAGAAACAATGCTCTATAGCACATTTTCATAGACATAAGCTTTTAATTTTTTAAGGAAGTTGGCATGGCTGTATCTTAGAAATTTATCATCCATTCTAAATGTGGGAGTGACATTGAAATGGCCAGCTTTCTAAAAGCCATGATATGAGACATTTTGGATTCAGCCCATGGGAACCACATACTTCAGAGAAAGTTTCACATAGGAACCTTGTGATGGAACCTTGCTATATCTGGGCCAATGCCATAATGTAAATATAACCGGAGCTATGTGGTGCCATGATGGTCTGGAAGAAGAAGTGTTGTGGTCAAAGATATCCCAATGAAAGCATCGTCTTGGCAAAGGATCGTGTGGTTGCACTCCATGACCCTGTCCACTCAGATAGTCTATTTTTGTTTCTCCATGCCTAAAACAGCAGTTGTAGCCCATGACAGATGTCCTAGGATGATCTTCGGAATGCTCGGTGGTATAGCTATAATTTTTGGTTTAAATTATTGTTGTTGCTAGTGGGATCGGTAGCCCTAGGTTTAGAGGACAATTTCAACCCTTTCTCAAAAAGAGCAATTGAAATAGTACGTGAATGCAGTTTATTACCTCTCCAACTTCATTGTGCCTAAATAGGGTAAACATTTGCCCTGGCCATCTGAAGTCCCTTCCTTGAAGGCAGATTCCTTTAGACTCTGGTTTCAGTGGGATTTTGTTTATGGGCCTTTTCTCACTGCAGGGTCATATTGCCCACCATAAACCCACTAAAATGTCATGCATAGGCTTGAGATGATAATGATAGCAACATCATGGAGTGCGCAGAAAAAAATATACTGGTAGTCCTCAATTTATTACCACAATTGAGCACAACATTTCTGTTATTAAGTGAGACATTTGTTAAGTGAGTTTTGACCCACTTTATGACTTTTCTTGCCACAATTGTTAAGTGAATCATTGCAGCTTTTAAGTTAGCAACCTGGTTTTTAAGTGAATCTGGCTTCCCCATTGACTTTGCTTGTTAGAAGGTCACAAAAGGGGATCACATGACCTTGGGACACAGAAACGGTCATAAATATGAACCAATTGCCAAGCATCTGAATTTTGATCACATGATCATGGGGATGCTGCAAAGGTTATAACTGTGAAATACTGAATTGTGCTGCAAAGGTTATAACTGTGAAATGTGACATCATAAGTCACATTTTTCAGTCATGGGGATGTTGCAAAGGTCATAACTGTGAAAAATGGTCATAAGTCACATTTTTCAGTGCCGTTGTAACTTTGAATGGTCACTACAGGACTACCTGTATTATTAACAAATGTTTATGCCTTTGTTATGTTCAAGTAGGGAAGGCCTTGTACAGTGCAGAGGAGATGGAGATTATGGTTGGGGTCTTCTTAACATGTTCATATTGTAAGGGTACTTTTGAAGAACCCCTTTTCTGGCATCACAGGAGGGGAAGCACCCCAGAGTTGCAATAAATATGTCTGAACTTGTTACCTTTTCAAGACTTGAAAGGAGGGAATGCAGAATCTTCTTGTTGTGACTTTCTTCACTTTCTCCAGTTTGGGAGGGGAAGAACCCTCCTGGCTTGGCACATTTTAATGGGGACAAGGTTGGCTTTAGGAGATTTTACTTAATTCCAGTTTTCACATGTTTCCAAATGGAAAAAAAGTACTTTCACTGAGTTTCAGCAGTTGGGACTGTAGGAAGCTTCAGAGAACCACCCATCCATTTATTTAGTATTTATTCTAACATTTCAACATATTTTTGGTTTGCATAAAGATTCAATATAGCTTGGGCTAAATTGAAAAGCAATGCAAGATTATGTTGTGCTTTCCTAGATTAAAATGTTTCTATTTTATGGGTAAAGTATTAAAAAGCTGGCTCACTAAAGGTTAAACTGCTAAATGTGTGTGTATGGATAACACTTACCCATCCACCTCCTCCCCATCTATTTATATTAGCCACTATATATAATATCTTACATACCCATACTCACATACTCGCCCAGTATGCCTGGCCAACTGTTGTGAACCGTATCTCCTCTCTGACAATTTTCCAAAAAGAACTGGCTTTGCCAAATTCTGTACCAAGGCTTTCTTGCATTTGCTGATTGATAATTGTATCAAGATAAATGTGTTGTTCACTGGGTCATTGAATGACAATTTGTTCACTCTGATTAAAATGAACTAATGATAAAGAACCAAGCTTTATACAATAAATGGGAGTAAACTACATTCAAGCATTAGAAATGTTCTTACAATTCCATGTTGACCATATTACTAATTCTTTTTTGTTTTTATTTTGGTTGTTTTCATCAATTTCTGTTTTATTGGTTCTATTAAACATATACTGTCCTGAAACAAGTTGAATGGATATCAATTTTTTTAAATAAATAATGCTCTCATTAAATAATTTTGTTCTTTCGTTGAATAAATGACTTCAAGCCACTTCTATCTGCCTGATCCAAAAATTAATTCCTGTAGTAGCTTAAAAAAGTGTTCATTTTCCAGTCTAAATGTACTCATGTCCTGTTTTTATGCATTTGGCTCCAAGCCAACAATTGTCTTTTAATATAAGTGGCTTTCACTTTGTTTGATGTTCATACCATAATTCTATTTATGGAGACAGAGTGTCTACCTTCAGCTTATAGCAGGGGTGTCAAACTCAATTTCATTGAGGGCCGCATCAGCATTGCGGTTGCCCTCAGGGGGGCCGGGCGGGTGTGGTCAGGGTGGGTGCGGCCTACTGGGTGGGTGTGGATGGAGTGGGTGTGGCCTACTGGGTGGGCGTGGCCAGCTCTACATCGTTCGTGTCAAGGGGGCCTGTGGGGGCCTGGGCAGGAGTGGGACAGATCTGAGGGTCTCTGGCAGAAGGGGGTGGGACCAGGGCAAGTGCCAAGGCATGGTCTACTGGAGGAGCCTCCCCAGCATGCACCCAGGGGGCGGGGCCGACGCGGCAGGGGCTGGTTCCTCGCTGTTTCCAGACGGCCTTGTGGAGCTAAGACTGAATGCGTTTCAGCATAGATGGCCACCACAAAATTGTACATTGGCTCCCGGCCGGCCTGGGCCAGGGCCAAGGCAGCGGGGGCCGTTCCCTCACTGTTTCCAGGATGGCTTCACGGGCCACATAAAACCACTTCGCGGGCCGCATCCAGCCCCCGGGCCTTGTGTTTGACATGTCTGGCTTATAGTCTGCAAGAGTAGACATTGTAACTTTTCTGTGTTTCCCAGGCCAACCTAAATGTCCTTTTATGAGCCAAATCCAGTTTTCCTTCATCTTTCTGAAAAATGTCAACCACAAATGCCCTGTTCCAAATGTGGTCTTTCCACTGTCTTATATAAGAATTCCAATATTTGTATATTGGTGGTTATATTAAGTCTCATCACAGCAAACGTTTTTGGACAAAAATATCTGATTTTGGTTTATATATATATAGCAGCCCAAAGATTAAATTGACTGAACTTAGAATTCGCACTGATAGTTTACAGAGAGGCTGAATTAATCCAGTTGTGTTTATTTATACAATATATTCATTTAATCATGACCTACACGCCCTCCCCCACCAATACGCAACTGGATTTACAGAACCTGCTAAATCACAGTGATCGATTCATATAACATATCAAGCTTTAAACTATATTATGTTAACCCAGCAATTCAGTCACAACCAGAGCTTCTTTAAGTTGCTTTTGCAATGGCTGAGAACTTTCTCATTCTTTTGCTTTAAATTTGTTTGGCTGCTTCCTCAAATGGTAACCACAGCATCACTGTTCCCTTCCCAGAGATTCTAGAATAATTTTGTTTCTCTCAGAAGCCCTGGAGAAGAGCATAATTCATGGGGCACATTGAGGTAAAAATAGTAAGTCACCAAAAAAAAAAGGACAGTGTTTATTAAAGGCTTACATTTCCCCTAAGAGTGCTGCATTTGGACTTGCAAGGGGAATAAAATGGTGGATCAGCTACAAGGAAGATTTTTTGTTTCTACCTATGATGCAGTTGAACACTACATAGTCCTCAGCTTCTGGTTTCTGGCAAAAAAAAAAAAAAAAGCTCATTGGGTACAACTATGTGCTTGCTTAACAACCACTGCCGCAAAAACAGTCCTAAAAATCAGATGAGGCCATGTGATTATACCTGATTGCCATGACTTACAACCATAATTCTAGGCTTAATTATGATTGTAAGTTGAGGAGTACGTCTATCTCTTTATACCTATCATTTTTTTTAGCCACTAAGGCAAATGGTGAGAGACAGATAAGGGAAGAGTCTTCAGTAGCATTACCAGACATCCAGCAAAAGGTGGGTGTTCTGACTCCTGAACTGAGATGCTTTGCAATCCAGAATCAGACAGAATAACTCAATAAAGATGGTTTTAAACAAATATTTATTCCAGGGATACTTGGTCAGAACTCATGATTCTGTAGTTTCGTCTAGATGTTGTACTTTTGTCCATCCTTCTAGGCAGTGCTTTTTTTTGGAAAAAAAAAGGTGCCAGAACTCACACACATCATACAACCCGCCTTGCCTATCCTACAAGGTTCCATCCAAAAAAGGTGCCGGAACTCCGTTCTGGGCGTTCTATGAGAAAAAAAGCCCTGCTTATAGGTAAATTCAATAATATCTCCATATCAACTTCTAGCGTGATTAAGATTACATCTTTTCCCCGGTTATCCCATGCTTATTCCAGACAAAGACGTTCTAAACTGGCACATAGCCAGGATATCCTGTGATGAACTTAGTGGCTCCTCCCACTGACTTGATAGATATAGGATTCACTGAACAGTTGAAACTACATTACCCATAAGCCATCTCTTAAGGAGACAGTGTTAACCCTATAAATGCTAAACATTGTAACATACAATTCTTAACTAATATATATGTTCTGGCCAGGGTTATACTGGTCCAGCACATTCCCTGCTTGGAAATATAAATTTCCACTACTAACTAACTAAAATAAGCAAAACGTAGCATCAAACATGCAAATTCACTGTTAGCTGACTAGAATAAGCAAAACATAACACTAGGCATGCAATTTTCATTACTAACTGACTATTTAACTAAAATAGGCAAAACATAGTATCAAGACATGTAAAACATGCATAACTATAACAGAGATAAACAAGGTGTTACATCAAACAATGCAATTATGAGGTAAACACAATACACATAGTTTAAGGATCAATTTTCAAGTTCGGTCCTTTTCAGCAACGGGACCAGGTCGGTGATTGGTCTGGTGTAAAGCCTTTTTACGAGAGTCTTTGTCATGCCTCCGTTCGAGCTTGACTCCGAGGAAGAGATGGAGTTCCCTGTTGAGGCCCAGGAGGGGGTGTCTGTAGCTTCGGAGGACTGTAGGGAGGAGCAGGCTGAGGCAGGCCAGGGCCCTTCTGGTTTGGAACAGAGAAGGCTGAGTTCAGGCGAGGAGCAAGGCCCCCCCCAGCGGATCCTAGAGCAAGGAGAGCAGAGAGGAGGAGAGAACAACGGAGGCAGGCTCACTTGCTTGGGAGGAGAACGTCCCGCCCCACTTCACAAGGCACACCTGGGGATTAGCATTTAAGGAGACGCTGTGGGGTGGGGCATTTGCTGGGAACAAACGTGGAATCTTGCTATTGTCGTGCTCTTGTAACCTGGACGCTTTGTATTCCGGACCAGTTTGTTTCCTGCTTCCTGATCACAGCTTACATTCCTGATCTCTCCTTGCAGCCGGCAGTTTGCAGTTTGCAGTTCGCAGACAAGCCGAGAGTAAAAGGACTTTTTACATTTTGTTGTTATCTGTCTTGTCTTGAGAATTTTGTAAACTTTCCTGGCTATCTTGGTTGAACTCTTGCCAGCATATGGGGGAGCGTTTGGGTGAACATTGGCAGTGATTTCAGGACTGTAGCTCTTGCCAGCCAACTGCTTTGCCTCTGTTCTGGGCCCTGGGTCATCACAGTCTTTGAATCACGGTCTGACTCATGTGGCTTCACGATCTGGACCTCAACTTGCCGAACTAGTCCAGCAAACTGGGTAGGACCCGACGCAGATGTTCCATGGGCCAATAGTTCTGGAACATGACCTTGTCTCTCAGCAAGACAAGGTCTCCTGCCTGTCGGAGAAACTGGAACCAAAGGTACTTCTGGATCAGGAAGACTGGAACCCAGAAATTCTTAGGAACAAAGGAATTTGGAACCACAGGATACTGAAAAGGAACTGGGTCCACAGGATACTCAGGAACAGCAAAAGCTGGATCCACAGGGAACTCAGGAACCAAAGGATCTGGAACCACAGGAGACTCAGGAACAGCAGAAGCTGGAATCACAGGATACTCAGGAACCAAAGGAGCTGGATCCACTGGATACTCAGGAACTGAAGAAGCTGAGACCACAGGATTCTCAGGAACAGAAGAAGTTGGAGCCACAGGATTCACAGGAACAAAGGAATCAGGAACCAGAAGATACTCTGGAACAAAGGAAGCTGAGATCACAGGATTCTCGGGAACAGAAGAGACTGGAACCACTGGATCAGCGCTGATGATGGCTGCTTCTTCTGCCATGCGGGTAGTGAGAACCTCATGTTTCAGCGTGGGTGTCTTTCTCGACATAGAGTCCATGATTTTGTGGGGTATGCCAATCATGCGCTCCCACGCTTCTCCCATGTGAGATGCATGGGGAGGGTACTTTTTGGCCTTCAGGTACTTGTCAATCACTGGGCCATGACAAATACCTTCAATAGTCTGTAAGTCCTTGCAGGCTCCTACAAAGTTAGTTCCTTGGAGGCTAAGAAAGTCATCAGGACTATCAATACTATGCCCAATCTGATGGGTCTCCATTTAGAGGAGCGTTTGAAGCGGGCTGGTTCTAGGAAATGGCTAGTAAGGCGGTTTGTCTGTCTCTTTGCCCATTGAGGACAAGCAGATGGTCTGGGCGGACGTTTTCTCGTTCTGTCTGAGAAATTTGTTGGGTGCCTGAGGTTGAATGTTGGCATCTTGATCTGGAGCTAGAAGCATATAGCGTTTTGGTCTCTGTGACATCAGGCTGTCTGGACAAGCCAAGAACTCAGGACCTTTTAGCCAGATCAATTTTGTCAACTGTGCTGCAAAGGTGGACTGCTTAGCTTGGTACACTAGGTTCTGTTCTGTTGGCACATGTTGCCATTGCTCAGGGCTTGAAGATGTTTCAATCTTTTCTACTCTATTGTCTACATAGACATAGAAGTGTCTGCTTTGGTTGCAGATGTAGCTTGATGTCACCTTGCTGTTTGCATAGAAGGTGGTGGACTGTAGCTCAAGGCCTATCGTGTTCGTTGTTAGGATGGTGAATTTTACGGCCAATATGGTGCCAGAGAGTTCCAACCTTGGTACGGTGTGGCCTTGTGTTGTTAGTTTCACCTTTCCAATGACGAAAACGACGTGAATGTGACTCTCCCCGCTGTAGACTCTGCTGTATCCTATGGCTGCAATCACCTTCATTGACACATCTGAGAAGGCATACATTTCTTTCTTTTGTACGGTGGCGGGTGAGCTGGAGATATACATACGTTGCACATGTATGCTTTGGAGACAATTTAGGAGTGTGCTCCATGTCTCCCAATCTTGCTTCTGTTCTGGCGGACGTGGCCCGTCCCAGTGTATGGTGCTCTGGGAGAACGCGTGTAGCTGCAGAAAGTTTTTGTCCTCTATGGACAAGGCTAAGTCATTGTGACTTTTACCAGTCTGGAACACTGTTGCTTCCAAAACAGGTTTGGTTGTCACAAGCATGAAGTGTTCTTGGCGTGGTTTTAGGTGAGGTGCTCTTCCATTACTAAGAATGGAGGTTGTTGAGCTATTCTCCTGGGTTGGAGTTTGCAGTTGGTCAACACAGACCGTTCCTGGGATGACCCATTCAGGTTCCATCTTAATGGCAGTTGAGGGGCTTGTTGGGCCTCTGACCATTCCGTGGTAGGCGGAGGTCACAGGGGCGTCTACTCTCAACGGAGCCAACAGTTCAGCTTCAGGATTTAGGAACCGTAAGGCAATTGGGGGGAGCTGATCGACAAAGAACGTTCCTGGGATTACTAGTCCAGGATTTTGGAACCGTGAACTCCCATCTACCGGCTGGATGCGGAGTCCAGTGACTTTCCTCCCCGCCATGCTCTGCGGTACAGAGCACGTTGT
Organism: Azemiops feae; assembly: GCA_023970755.1. Classification (NCBI taxonomy): domain Eukaryota; kingdom Metazoa; phylum Chordata; class Lepidosauria; order Squamata; family Viperidae; genus Azemiops; species Azemiops feae. Next base: position 2,293,818 of record JALGBA010000136.1, read on the forward strand.
GAAAGACGTTTCTTTGCTTGGGGTTTCACTGGGGAATGGTGGGTCGTTACACACTAATGTGCAGTTAACCTTGGCGGGTGCCTCTGGGCGCACTTTGGAGCCGTGCTGGGGCTCCTTGGCAGAAAGAGGAGTAGAAGCTGCGTTTTGTAGCTGTTCAGCGTCTGGATGCAGGGCTCTTGGGTGCTTGTCACTCTTGTGATGACACTTCCCCGTAGCTGTACGTGCTTTGGCTGCGTGTTCCATAGACTCACAGCATTCGCAGCACACCTTGTACTCTCTTAAATTTAACCTTCTTCTCCAGGATGTTGGAGGATCAATTGGTGCCGTGCAGGCGTTGCCGTCAGGCTGGGTTGGTACGGTGTTGAGGTCATCTGGAGCATGCTCAGTGGCTTCTTGTTGAACCTCAAAGACATTATTTCCAAGAGCAGGGAAATGTGGTACAGACGGCTGGCACTTTTCTTCAGAAAACTTCTTGTTGGGGTTAACTTCCAGTGGCACGGACGAGGGGCCTTGAGGGTTGGGTCTGAATTCCTCTGCCCTTACAATGAGCTGAGGAGGTCTGGCTTCTTGTGTGCGTACTTGTTGGGGGGGTTCTCGTCATTCAGATGGTGCGTTGCCGGCTTCCTGACCGGTCGGCATGGCTGGTGGTCGAGATTCTCCTCTGTGGTCAGGTCTGGGGGTGGTTCCTCGGGATGCTGCTTCCTGTTGCCTCAATATTGACTCTTTTCTGGTGAGCTCATCTCAGAGCAGTTGCACTTCCTGCTGTGTAACTGTTGCCGCTGCAGGTGGACTCATCCGGTGACCATCTGTGGTTTGGTTCATTGAGTTCAATGGTGTAGCAACGGTCGGAAGATCTCGTGATCCAGATGGTACAGCGTCGGCTCTCTGGTGGGCTGGCGCATCTGGTCGTTGAGATTCTCTTTCCTGTCTACTTGGTCTTGGGGGGCTTGTGGATAACCACTGCACTCTTGCACACTCATGTTGTGGCATGTTCTGGTCCTCCATGTGGGCCTTGACACGACTATCAAGCTTTTTCTGTAAAGCTGCTACCTTTGTGGCTGCTTCTGCTGCCTTCTGCTCGAACTGTGAAAACTCAAGGTTGGCCAGAGTGTTTGCCTCTGCTGCCTCCCGTTCGCTCTGTAAAAACTCGATCCTGGCCTGAGCTATGGCCGTTTCTTCCTTTTGTCTAACCATTCGTAGAGTTGCTATGGCCACTTCTTCCGTTCCCAGTTGCTCTGCTCTTGCCACACGTAGGGCTGCTTCGGCCTCCTTTTTGGCCATTCTTTCCTTATGCAGCTGCTTTTTCTTTGCTACATGTAGTTCTATGTCAGCTATTTCTATCTTTAGCAGCTGTTCTTTCTTTGCCCAAGGTAGATCTGCTGTTGTCCCCGTGGCATCGACTTGTGCTAGTGCAAGTTGAGTGGCAAGGCTCTCTGCTCTGGGGACTCAGGGCGAATGGCTGAGCCGAGAAGATGCTTTAAAGGAATGGGAGTTGCCTGAGACATGAGAGTCGTGACAGAACGACAAGGCTGCCATGACTAGGGAAGACTCAGAAGACTTCCTAGCTATTTTGAGGCGAATTCAGTGAATTTCTCTCTTTGACCACTAGGGGTTGCTGTAGAGGCACTGCTGGTGTGCTCTCTGTGTGGGTAAATGCAAGCTTGCTGTTTGCAGATCAGCCACCGGGGTGCTGTCTGTAAAGACGCCACTGGGGGGCGCTCTCCTGCGTCCGTGGGTGCTTCAGCGAAATTCACTCAGTCACCAGGGGGCTCTTGCTCAAGGTTCACCCTTTTGTCCACTAGAGGACTCTCTCTCTGCATGATTAAAGGTTCACGTGAAGTTTCTTCTTTAACCACTAGGGGGCATTTGGAGAAGGGTCAGCCAAATTCTGTCTTCTAGTATCACGTTTGCCCATTAGTGACCGCCTTGCAAACCTACTAAGCTCCAGTTAGCTCTCATACATTTGCACTATGGTCGTTACGGCTTTGTGATAATAAGCAAGGTTAATTTGCTGCCTTTGTTTCTCCTTAATTTGCCTTCAGCGAAGACACCACTAGGGGTGACTACTTGTGTGTGATTACTTCAGGTGAAGTTCACTCTGAGCCCACTAGGGGGTGCTGGTTGCTTGCTTGGGTGCTTCAGTGAAGTTCACCCTTTGACTATTAGGGATCACTGCTTGCATGAGTGATTACTTCAGGTGAAGTTCACTCTTTGCCCACTAGGGGGTGCTGTTTGCTTAGGTAGGTGCAAGCCTGCTATTTGCAACTTGGGCTCCAGCAGGGCTAATTGCAGTTTGAGCTCCAGCAGGGCTAATTGCAGTTTGAGCTCCAGCAGGGCTATGAGGTTGAAGGGTGTTTTGCTGGCAGCCTGATTTTAGGCGTTATGAGCAGATTGGCCACCAAAGGATTCTACTGCGTTTGCTCTTTGCAGTAGTGGGCTTGATTCTGCCTCTGAAACCAGATCTCCTTTTTCCCCTGCTCCCTCCATCCAACTTCTTTCAATTCCAAAGAGAGGGGGAGAGCCAGCTTCGTTCTATCAGTTGCTAGGTTAGCCAAAGTGATTGATTACTTTATTACTTTCCTTGGTAACAAATTAGCCTTTTGCTAAGTTGTGAGGCCAAGAGGAATCAGCATTCTCTGACAAGCTGTTATAATCAAATAAATAAGCAGAGCATTGGAAGAATCTGTTTTAAAGTTTATCTCCTTTCTCGTTAAGTTCTTCCACATAAATGCTTAGAAGTCTACAGTCTGTATTGCTAACACAAATATCTCTGGCTTCCCCCTTTGCTTCCTGTTTGTCTCAAGCTGTGTTAACTGCCCAACGCTTCTCTGATCTTTAGAGACACAGACTTCAAACATGCAACAGAGAGGAGGGGGGAAAAGGGGCTTGATGGCCCTTTGCTTTGCAACGTTGTTTAGCAGACAGAAAATACTGCTTTTACTCAGCAAGGGAGAAGCACGCAATAATTCTTTACTTTAAAATGTTGGCTGGCAGACAGATATAGGTAATTCTCTTTAACTCTTTACTTCAACGAAGGGAGATGCAGACAGAGGAAAAGCAGTTAGATTTTACTTTAAAACATTCCAAGCTAACGTGAAGGTAATCACTGATTTTAACTTGCAAGAGTGCAGTTGTTCTCACTTCATTCAGACAAGGCATAGAGAATTTCCTTAACTTTTACTTCGGATAAGCAGAGCATAGAGAATTGCATTAACTTTTACTGCATCCAAATTAACATGAAGAATATACTGAATTTACTGCATCTAAGCAGGTCATAGAGGACTCTGAGTAACTTTACTTTTCCTTCTCTAAAGTTAACATGAAGATAAATAATGAATTTACTGTTCTGACTCCTGAACTGAGATGCTTTGCAATCCAGAAACAGACAGAATAACTCAATAAAGATGGTTTTAAACAAATATTTATTCCAGGGATACTTGGTCAGAACTCACGATTCTGTAGTTTCATCTAGATGTTGTACTTTTGTCCATCCTTATAGGTAAATTCAATAATATCTCCATATCAACTTCTAGCGTGATTACGATTACATCTTTTCCCCGGTTATCCCATGCTTATTCCAGACAAAGATGTTCTAAACTGGCACGTAGCCAGGATATCCTGTGATGAACTTAGTGGCTCCTCCCAATGACTTGATAGATATAGGATTCACTGAACAGTTGAAACTACATTACCCATAAGCCATCTCTTAAGGAGACAGCGTTAACCCTATAAATGCTAAACATTGTAACATACAATTCTTAACTAATATATATGTTCTGGCCAGGGTTATACTGGTCCAGCACAGGGCATGCCCTCTCTTTTATCTTCACATCTGCTGTCTGGCCAGCATATCCTCAAAATCAAATATTGTCCAGCTTTTTGAATGTCTTATTTTTTTGGACATGCAAACTTTCATGTATTGTGACCTTATAAATTGTCTGCTGCTCATGTGTTAACAGTCTCAATAACCTTGATTTACATTATTTTATTTATATACCGATTCCAGCAATCAGCTTCAATCCAGTCCCTTCAGATCTGTGATCATTCTAGTCGATAGATCACATGACTCCTCAAATGTTTTGATGATGAAATTTGAAAAGCACATCGTCATTGATTCTATATTATCACTAACACATTCTTGAAAATAAAGATTTGTTGGAAAAATATTGCCACAGAAAAACTACTGTTTCTGATTCTGAAAAAGGAATTTCATATAAATGTAGACTAAGTACATTTTTTTTATATGTTCACATACATTTGTAGCAAATGCCAAGAAAGCTAAATAATTCATGTATCCTTCTTTTCTCCCAATTTGTCTTCCTTTCCAATTGTCTCTGTCCTCCTTTGCCCATCCAGAGATCTGGTAACATTAACCTTCACACACTGTCTCTGTGTATGTCTATGGAGATTCTCAATCATCCAGGACATGGTTGTCACAAAGGTGATTTTTTTTCCAAAAGACAACTGGACTTTCTTGGTTTCTTTTCTTTGAAAAGGTTTCACTTCTCATTCAAGAAAATGAGAAGAAATGAAGAAGCTTCTTGGATGAGAAGTGAAACATTTTCAAAGAAAAAACAATGAGGAAGTCCAGTTGCCTTTTGGAAAAAGCACCTTTGGAATGTATGTTTCTATTGTTAATAAAATGAGTCTCTTTTGCAGACAAAGGGAACTTCCTCTTTCTCTCACTCAGGTGTAGTGGTGGGATTCAAATATGTTCTCTGTGTGAATGCTGCTTCCAGAAGTCCATTCTGGGCCTGGGCAACAAAAAATTAGCTACCGGTTCTGCCGAAGTGGTGCGAACTGGCTGAATCCCACCACTGCTTAGATGCTTCCCTTCTTCAAGATGTAATTTATAAGTTAGTGAGCTATTTCCTCTCCTCGTGTTTTCCTTCAAAAGCCTACTTTTCACTTCAAATGTAAAAAATATCCATGGTATTCACTGATAGCTGAGCTGGGGCATCTACAGGATCCAGTGCTGTTGTCAAAATGTCGAAAGCAGGATTGCAAGGCAAGTAACGCCCCCTTTTGTACACTCAAATGACATGACAATGCAATATACAAAAGGGGAAGAGCTGGTCTCACAACAAGATGTTTGTGTTTTGAGAATATGATGCTGCTTTTGTCATTTTACCACCATCTGCCCTCCCCCATGGATACTTCTGGGCCAAACTAAGTCTATAAATCTGCATACAAGCAAACATTTTACCTTTGCTGGGGGGGGGGATATCCTGCTACTTAATTACTTGGTGTTCTCTCAGTACTTTGCAAATGTTCAACAGCAACATCCTTTTAAAAGGTTCTTGCTGAATTCCTATTTTCAACAGCTAACAACAAAATAAAGTTTTAAAAACACTACACACTGTACTCATTGTCACTCCTCTCCATTTATACCCTGCCTCCCCACCCTATATGTCACTTTTTTCTTTTGTTTATCTGGAGATAAACAAATAGCAAATATGGTACTTCCTCACCACTTATTTGTTGTGACTGCTTTCCTGTAGATTGACTACCTCTGCTCTCTATTGTCCTCCTAGAATTGCTTCTTCCTCTTTTCCCTGGAATTAGGTCTCAAAGAAACCACTAGTTCAGATGAACGCAATTTCAAGTGGAGGCTGACAAGTGGCCCTGCTAAGACTCATCTTTTCTAGGAAAGACAACTACCGTCTTGTAGAATAGCAAACTGTGGCGGATTGCTGCAATATGTACCATCAAATTGTTATCAGCTCCTAGCAAGCACATTGATAGATTTTCTCTGTAATGATCTGTCCCTAGCCTGGTCCTTCAGCTCTTCCAAACTGCACCCTTCACCCATTATAATTGACTCAATCCACTTTGCTGTTAGTCATCCTCTTCTTCTCTTTCCATCCACTTTCCCCAGCTTTAAAGCCTTTTCCACACAGCTAGATTTGGGCATAGAGGTAGTCTTACAACCATTCATTCAAATTACCATGGAACAAATGGTAGTTATGACTGGTCCATAAAGTTACAGCTGATGCACTGCCCACCCACTTTTACAACCATAACAGGTACTTCAATGCCCATCTCCCTGCCATCTCTGTCCTTTTGACTGCCCTGCTCTCCACTGGTGCCACCTCTTTTCTTAATGTCCCTGGCTTCCATTTCTTTCTTTGTGTGTTGATTCCTTGTGTCTTTTAAATGTTAATCTCCATTAGGTAGGGCAGGGCTTTTCAACCTTTTCACCGATTGTACCACTTTTAGGATATGGCAATATTCGAGTACCACCTAGCAAGGTGTCAAAAACTTGATGACCCCCCCCAAAAAACTGTTCAAAGTTGCAATTGCACTGAAATGACTTATGACCATTTTTCACACTTATGACCATTGGAGCATGCTCAGGGTCATGTGATTTATATTTGGATGCTTGGCAACTGATTCATATTTATGATGGTCACAGTGTCCCAGGGTCATGTGATCCCCTTTTGCAACCTTTTGACAAGCAAAGTCAATGGCAGGGCTGCTGGTGGCCAAGTGCTAAGGCGGGACTTCCCTCCCTCCCTCCCTCTTTCTCATGCCCACCTCCTTCTGAAGGAAGAATTTGACCCCCCCCCCATATTTTCTCTCTTCCATATATTCATCAAATAAGGAAAAGCCTCCAGAGACAGAAAAGACAAACTGCTGAGTGAACTAGCTTAAAAAGGCACATTCTCCTTTAAGAATTAGCTACTGGCTAGAAAGGAAAGTTACTGAGTGCAGCTGGCACTTAAGGAAGAAAAAAAAATGTAAGGAAGAAAAAAAAATGTAAGTGCTGGCTTGCTGGCTAAAGCAGCCTCCCCAAATGGCTCCATTCATAAGTAAAGGAATGCTACAGGTAAAATCCATTCAGGAGAAAAATACTTCAAAATCCCTTGCAGCAAAACTTACAGCTAACAACAGCAGAGCAATAGAAGCTAACACGAGACATCAGCCAAATAGAAATTGCCAAACACTCCTTAAGAACACAAAGCCCACATTGCACAAATCCCAGAACTTCAAAGTCACAAACGCACATAAGAATCCTTCCACTCTCCATCTCCCTCCCTCCCTCCTCCATGCCTCACCTCCAGCCATTGCTGCTTTTCATTCCTCGTGGAGGGCGACCCCTCCCCCACTGCATTTCTTGCCTGTTTGTTGCTGCCAGCACAGGTGGCTGCCACAGCAGTTGTAGATTGGCTCATGGCCGGCCGGCCTGCTTGATCTCCTCTCCCCCCACCCTCCTCTCCTCCTTCTTTTTTCCCTTCCATGCAGCTAGAGCTGATTCTGCCTCCTCCCAAGGCTGCTGTTTTTTCTCTCTCTCCCTCTCCCGCCCAAACTGCCTCCTTTTATAGCCTCTCCTGTCTCCGCCCCTCCTCCTTTCTCATGGGGGAGGGTGAGCCAGAAGTGAGCCTGGGGCCTTTGCAGCTCCAGAGGACTCTCTCACTGTAAGTCTTTGCCTGCACTAGCTCTTTCCCTTCCCCACTACACTTGGCTAGGCAGGGCTGCATACCACCTGCCACTCATTAATGTACCACAAGTGGTACGCGTACCACAGGTTGAAAAGCCCTGAGGTAGGGAGTTGTTGTTGTACCATCTCTTGGTAACATGCTATATAACAGACTTTTATATTTAGGTGTAGTGAGATGTAGAGTCTGGAGTTACAAGAGGGAGGGGGAGGGGTCCTTCCCAGAAGGAGAAGAGATGGTGGAGCTTGGAATGTCTAGTGGGCAAGAAAAGAGCACGATCAGACCCTCCCTATCAATTCACAGAGAATACCTGTAGTTATGCAGATAGTTGCTTTAGTCTGCCAACATTCTGTTTGTAGGTGAATAACAATAAAGAAACTATTCAGAAGCAATTCCTCATGTTGTTTCTTGGTTGATATCCAGGATCTTGTTGCATATTGTTCTGCTGTTTGAGGCTCTGCTCTCACTTTTGGATTGATTTAAGGGCCAGGGGAAGGACAATGGGCATGAACATGGAGCAACTTCACAGTGGGAGAGATCATAACAAGTGATGCAAAGTTAGTCTCTAATCTTACTGCCATATGTAAAAAGCTTCCCCACTTGTTCCTGGAAGCAATATGGATTCCAGCCCACAGTTTGTGAAGCTGTGAAAGTATATAAAAGCATTCCTGGAACCCATGTTGTTGAAGCTACCAGAACTTGGCAGTGCTTCTATTTATTCTTGGTGAGACTGACTTGGTGATGGTCTTTGGCTTCAGTGTAGGCTTCCTTGATGGGAGACAGTGAAGTATTAGTGGAATATTCCAATTGCCATTTAGAGGACAGTGCAGGCCTTCTATGAGATAATTTTAAAAATCACCAGTTGCTATCTCATCTTAATTTGATAATTGCAAGATTCTGATTATGACTGCTGTCAAGAATGAAAGGAACAATGTCGGAATATACCCAGAAACTTGGCTTCAGTATTTTTCTGTTTTCTTTTGTACCTCCTTTCCCTTCTGATCATGAGTCTGTGTTTCTCAGGAGTTCATGGGACACATCTAGACCTTTATTGTCTCAAAATAACATTTTGTAAGTGCTAAGGATGCTGTCCCATTGAATCAGGATTCTGAGAGTCACTGATACACATGGGCTAGGTGATGGGAAATGCTATAATGAAAATAATAGCAATAGCACTTAGATTTATATACCACTTCATAGTGCTTTTACAGCCCTCTCTAAGTGGTTTACAGAGTCAACATATTGCCCCCAACAATCTGGGTCCTCATTTTACCAACCTCAGAAGGATGGAAGACTGAGTCAACCTTGAGCCGGTCAGTATTGAACTCCTGGCAGTGAACAGTGAGCTAGCCTGCAATACTGCGTTCTAACCACTGTGCCACCACAGCTCCTGACATGAGGAATGGCATGAGAATGGCATAAGTAGAAGCACAGGTCCCCCTTTTTGAATTGCAAATGAGGTAGACTGCAGTTGTCCTTTCATGACTGCAGTTATCCTTTCTCTGCTCCCATAGCCACACTCATAAATTTTGTTTTGTCCAGAGCAGATTTGGCCAGGATAACTCATACCATCCTGTTTGGTCTATTGGAATGAACTCTGTGAAGAGTTGCTTAAGGAAGAGTTCAGAAATTTCAATTGGTTCAACATTCTAGACCCAGTCTATTGACTGAATCTACATACAGATCACATCTCACCCTTATTATAATTTCTTCATAGCTGAACGATAAGGACACTTAATTTTGGCTTGAATGTGGGAGACAGTGCTAGTGAGCTAGTTATTCTGAGGTTTGGAATACTTTTCCAAAGAACTTTGATTAGCTGTATCTCTTGTCCTTTCATTAGAGAGATAATATTACTATATAGAGGTTATATTTTCCAACTATATTTGTTATATCTACAGTATGTGTTGTTTCTTGTTACCTACCCTGGATACACATGACAGGGAAAGGTGCAAAAAGAAAATCTATGTTCCTGCTTGTCCCATTAGTTTTTAAAGAATCTTTCTTTTCTTTACTTGGTGTTCAAGTCCAAAGAGTCCAGCTGAAGAGGGAGTCATGGAGTAGGGAAGAAGAAACAAAGGATGTGGAAAATACAGAGGGAAAAAGAAGTCTGGAGACACAAAGAGAAAAGGAGACAGAAGACTGGAAATGGTATCAAAAGATCAGAAGGTACAAGAGCAAGGCTAAAGAGCTGGCAACATGGACAACCAGATGAGGCATTGTTACTTGTCCAGCAATTTCAAGACCATACTTAGAATACTGCATCCAGTTTTGGTCACCATATTATTAAAAAAGTTGTAGAGACTCTGGAAAGAAACAAAGATGATTAGGGAGCTGGAGGCTAAAATATATGAAGAATGGTTACAGGAATTGGGTTTGTCTAGGGGTGACATGATAGCAATGTTCCAATATTTGTGGAGCTGCCACAAAGAAGAGGGGGTCAACCTATTTTCCAAAGCACCAGAAGGCAAAACAAGAAACAATGGATGAAAACTAATCAAGAAGAGAACCAACCTAGAATTAAGGAGAAATTTCTTATCAGTGAGAACAACTAACCAGTCTAATGGGTTGCCTCCAGAAGTTGTGGGTTCTCCATCATTGGAGGCTTTTAAGAAGAGACTAGACAGCCTCTTGTCTGGAATAGTATATGGTCTCCTGCTTGTGCAGGGGATTGGACTGGAAAACCTTCAAGGTCCCTTCCAACTCTGTTATTCTGTTAAGTCAGAGAACTATAACACTGAGGAGGGAGACTTAATACAGGTAATCCTCGACTTACAAACATTTGTTTAGTGACTGTTTGAAGTTACAAAGGCACAGAAAAAAGTGATTTACAACAGCTCGTCACTATGACCATTACAGCATACAGTCCCCATGGTCACGTGATCAAAATTTGAGCGCTTGACAATTGGCATGTATTTATGACAATTGCAGAGTCCCAGGTAATCACCATTTGCAACTTTTCAAACCGACTTCTGACAAGCAAAGTGTCAATGCTGCTAACATCGGTTGTTCTTGCTTGACAATATACAAAGATGCAGACATTTTCTATTTAACCTGTGTATTACTTTTAGAGTTACAATTAGATGGTGCGGGAGGGGAGGTGGAAGAATGTGCTTGGGAACTAGTTAGCCATAACAATATCTCAGTAGAGTATTCTCAAGGTTAGTTGTAATATGAGGAGATAAATTATGGCGGGTTATGGAACGGGAGGGAAAGTTCACACTTCAAACTAATTGGAGAATGTGATTAATGACTGTTAAATGAAGGAGTGAGTTATGCTTAGATACTGTGGGCTGGGGGAGGAGAATTCAGATTTTGGCTTCTCTATGTATGTGCCGAAGCTATGTTGCTATTAAAGATTCTTTAAGGAAAACAATGCCTCAAGTTTCTTTGAAAAGCTTCTTCTTTCGGAACCATGACACAAAGTCAATGGGGGAAACTAGATTGGAAGCTGGAAGCTTAATGACAATGTAATTCACTTAACAACTGGAGTGATTCACTTAATAACCATGGCAAAAAAGGTTGTAAATTGAAGTGTAACTCATTTAATAACCATCTTCCTTAGCATTGTTAATTCTGGTCCCAATAGTGGTTGTAACTTGAGGACTACCTGTACTAAGACTCTTTATACTTACCACCCAAAACCTTTTAAGAGTTTAGAACATTTCACATTTGCTACATATTAACCTCATAAGGTAGATTATCCCAAGGGGTTGGGATTGGTTCTTCATTGTCTAATGCAGAGGTCCCCAACCTTTTGGGCACCAGGGACCGGTGCCGTGGAGAGAGGTTTTTCCATGGACTGGAGGGTGCGTGGTTTTGTGTGCTGCCTGCATCCCATGGATGGGGCTTTGCTTGTTTGTGTGGACCGGTTGCTGGCATGCCGCAGCCCGGTACTGGTCCACGGACTGGGGGTTGGGGACCCCTGGTCTAATGGCTTCAGGGTTGATTGTGAGAGAAAAGAATACTAAGCAAATATTTATAAATCTATCCTTTATGCAAAAAAAAAAAAAAGCTATGCTTGAGTAAAATGGGAAAATCCACTGATCATGTTGTTCCAGAGTCTAGGATGAATCTCATCACCACAAGGACTTTTTAAAAAATTATTTACCGTGGGAACTCGGTATTTCTTCTTTCTTAAGCTAGTGTTTCGGTCTGCGGGATTGAGCCAGTTCTGAGCATGTTATTAAAGTGTAGCATTATTTTGCCTGGGAAAGCATAAAAGCTGGCTTGCTCCCACGTTCAACCTCGTTTGTGACTTACCCAAGCATTTTCCCTGCTTAGGCTGCATTTAGCTTGAGGTTCTTTATGACAGGAAATAACAACAAAGTCCTTTTTAAATTATAACTTAACACTTGAAGTAAGGATTTGTTTTCTATTGGGGTTCATGGCCTTATTCTTCAGTTGGGCTCCAAAAATATGGATATGTACCTCATTGAAATAATTATTCTGTACAACATATTGTCATGGTTCTGATAGAGATGAATAAAGCAGAACTCTGAGGCTTGTGAATTCCTCAAAGAACATGTTCATTGGCTGCAAAGTATCAGCACGGTCAAAAGTGAAACCAAGTCTGAAACCAACTGCAGAGTTGACACATATAACAGATTAAGACAAAGTTACTCTGTATCTCTTTCTCATGTTTTTCTTTTCTCCTCTGTACTTGAAAATCTGTTATGCATGTCCCTGTTTCATCCTTCATCCATTTTGTTGTCTCTTCCTAAGGTCACTTAGGCATTCTCTCACACAAATGAAGTGGCTTGCACTTTCACAATACAGGAACACTTTAAAGTTTCCAAGAACTCTGGGCTGCACAATCCAATGAATAAGAGCCTGTCTCCTATACTTATTGACTAGATCACCAAAAACAGTAGTAATGAGGGTAACATCAACAGAAATAGCAGAAGTGCTTCTTCTAATCTTCATTCTCCCACAATGCAATGCTACAGTATGAAATATAGAAAGAATGAAACATTATACAATATTTTAGATCAGTGATGACATGGAAAGTTTTAGGAAGAACCTCTTTGGAGAAGTTGCAATATTTTCTTACACAGAGGTAAGATGCTTATTTTTCAACTCTACGAGGATCAGGGCTTCATTTTTATAGAGATTCTCAGTCATCCAGGTCACAGTTGTCCCAAAGGTGCTTTTTCAAAAGGCAACTGGACGTTGTTTTTCCTTGAAGAAGTTTCACTTCTCATCCATGAAGCTTCTTCAGTTCTGACTGAATGGTGGAGGAAGGAAGGAATTACATTCTTTGCAGTCATCTGGTTGTTAGCATTCTTTCTGTAAATCATTGAGGCCACTTGGAGGTTTATATGTGCCCTCAGTAGTAGTGCAAATTGGTATGGAGCCTTTTTGGAACTGCTGAAAGGACTGTGTTGTAAACAGGAGATAGGTGGTGTCATAGTCATACCCCTCTGTTGAGAGACGGCTGTTCAGTCTTAATGTAGATGGCCTCTTTGACCTCTCTTTCAAACCAGTGGTCCTCTCTGTCTTGTCCTGATGGGTTTATTCTCCTATGTTGGGCCATACATTTGTGAAGTAGTTGTTTTGTTTCTCCAATATACAGATCTGTACATGTCTCATTGCTGATATATGCAGTACAATGCAATGAGACATGTACAGATAAGGACAAGATTCAGCAGTCCATTTGCATTTGAAAGACAAAGATCACTCTTTTGAAGACAGCAAAGTCCACATTCTGAAAAGAGAGGACTGCTGGTTTGAAATGCCTTCTACATTAAACAAAGTCCAGTTGCCTTAAAAAAAAACACTTTGGGGATCAGGGCTTCATGCACTGGGATCAATATCATGAATTGGATCTGGGGCCTCAGGTAGCTAGTATATTATATTCAAAACTACTGATCAGGGACATTGGGTAGGGGGGTCAAAAATGTCAAGGTGACAGTTGGGACTATGAAGTCAAGGTCCCACTCTTTTTTATCTATGCCATAATTGCAAGGAATATAAAAAAGGGGCAGGGCTTTGATCACATGGCTGTAGCTGCCATTTTCACTTTTTTTACTCCCTGCAGATAGTCTCCCATAGATGCCACTTGACAATCTGAGCTTTGAACTGTACACCATCCATACTACCTTCAAGGGTGGCCAAACTTAAGGGCATCACAGCTGTTGAGATGGAGAACTCTCTTAGTCCTTGCCAAAAGAAGATTCCAGTAAAAGAGTTCTGCTATCAAAACATTTGGAAGACCAGACTAATTATCTGCAACCTGAATCTCAAACATGAAAGCTACCAATCAGCTTAAAGATGAATACCAAGAAATAATGGGAAGGTGAGGAAATAATACATCTACAAGTAAGGAAACATAGCAAAATGTTATAGGATAACATGCTTTCTGGATACTAAGATTCTCTTCCAGATTATTCTTTCCTCTCCTGATTTTCTATCTCACTCTCAGTATGCAGGAAGCATTTTGTAGCTACTGAAGGCACAGAGTCCTGATAGCACTTATTTATTTGCTTGCCCATCTTACAGATGTAACCAGGCGATTAACAACATATTTAAAAAATAAAACAAAAAATAACTATAAGAACAAAACATAAAAAAAACCTACTACAGTTGCTAAGAACCAGTCCCCATATGACAATGTTTCATCTCATGGACCATCTAACTTCCCAATTCCCACGTCCTGGACCACATCCAGGTCTTCAGTGCTTTGGAAAAGGCCAGCCGGGTTGGGGCCAATCTAATTCCGAGAGGTAGGATGTTGGGTGCCCTTCATTTTTTAAAAAAGACATTGTGAACTTAATGCTGGATGATATATGTGGATGGTGCTATTTTGAGATGAGAAAACACCAGAAAATCAGTTTTTTTTTTATTAAACAGTAGCAATATGAGCCATGTTATAAAGTGAAGAATGTAGACTTGTCAACAGTCTCAGAAGAGTTATGGAGTTGAGGATGTAGTGAAAGTTACAAAGAGTTAAGCTTCAATAAAATTAACTCCCCAAAAATGAAGTCTGCTGATCATGTATTAGAATGGTGAGTTAAAGGTGATGTAAGTTATTACATTTTGTCAAGAACAATTTAATAAAATTCTTTAATATGGTATTTTATAGAAAGTGAAACTTCTTTGATTAGTCATGTTTAATCTACAAGGTAAACCTCAAGAAATGTAGCTCCAAATGGACAAGTCTCTACATCTCCCTGTTCCAAAGTGCTCATCTCATTTGTCACAAGATCGGCTGTTGGGACAACAATCCCATTTGGCAGATATCTTGTGTTGTCTTTGTTTAAGCAAATTAAGTTGGGGGAAATGTAACTGTGGTGCATTGTAATGCTAAATGTATTTTGCTTTGAGTAATGTTTGGGTTCATTTGCTCCCTTAAAATGTCTGCTTTGTCCTGTTGCAGAATAGAAAGCATGTTGAAACAAAAATTGGTTAATTTTCTCCACTGCAGCATGATTCTTAGTTGTGTAAGGATTTCAGATAAGACTATTTAAAAAGACAGCACATACAGAGGGCTATCTCAAAATAAAACAATGAAATAATTTCATGAAATATAGTGTTATGGGAGCACAATGGGACATCAGAAGCTAAAACTGTTTCTCTGGCCACTTAGTTTTCCCCACTTTGAGAAGGCTCCTTCTCTCTGTCCTGTGGTTACACCAGCTACATGCCTTAGACCTAGAGAATTGTTGTAGCTCTTAGTCTCTTCTTCCATTCTTCCAATTTTCAGCCAATGCTTTAAAACGAAACTGCATCATGTAAGATTTGACAAGGTGGGAGAGGTGGATGAAAGCAGGAAATCAACATACAAAAAAAAAAGGATTGGTTTAAGAATAATATTGTTTTTATTGTGATCATGCCCAGTTTCTCTTCAAAACGCATTATGCTTTCTAGTCTGCCGCACTTTGTAAGGGACAGAAAGAATAACCTTGAGGAACAAGAAGAAAAGTAATAACCAAGACAATTGGTAGATAAAGAAATCTGAGTCCGGGCCAGAATGGAAACCCAAGTAAGTTTCTCAGACAAGTTCCTCCTTAGTTCTGAAGAAGATTAAGGGAGGGGGGGAGGGAGGGGGGGAAGCCACTCAGACTTGCAAAATTGATGTCAGCCATTCAAGGTAAACCAGACTAAGAAATCAAAGTTATGCATGCTAATACTACTTTTATTATAAGGTTACAATAACAGAATCTTGTCTGAATGTGCTTCTCCTTTTCCTCCCTTTATGTTAATGTAATCATATGTGGGAAAGACCTTGGAGGATGGGGCAAAGAGATGCTGCCTAGGGAATGGTCAGATAAGAGAAAGCATAGCCTGTGGCTGTACAGTGGGCAGAGCAAGAGGCTCAGAAAGAACCCTCCTTAGTTTTACAGACTGTAAAGGAGAAAGCAGGAGAATTGCATTTTCAGACTTTTAAGGTTCTGTTAATGTAGCTTTACAATAAAGTGGAGTCTTCTTATCTGGTTGTGTTTCCTATCTGGTTTACCTAGTAATGCCGCCACTTAATGAGAACTAGAGAACTTGTTTGAGATACTTGCTCAGATTACAGTTCTACTCCAGGCATATTTCTTTTATCTGGGCGTTGTTTTGGTTGTGATTCTTCTTCCTGTTCCTTCAAGGTTACTCCTTCTTTCCCTTATACACTTTCCCTTATACAGGCTCTTTGCTCAAAAAGAGCATTCATCTCAGCTCAAAAACAGGAATGTTTCTGCTTTCATTCCATGCTTCCATTAACAAGTTTCCTTACCAACCGACCTTGGAATCAAATAACTGGCAGTGCCTTTTACAGCCCAACCTTGCTAGAAACCAAGCTAATTGGTGGTATTGGACAAGCTTTCCCCTTTCCTTGTTCTGGTCACCTTCTGCTCTTGAGTAGGAGAATGGATGAATAACACCCAACAAGGATCACAATTTTTTCACATTAAAAAAAAAACTCCTAACAATTAATGTAGTCAATTGGTTGGGATTTTGAATCAATAGTAGAGAATTCAGGGGGTTGAGAACTTGTTGAGGCAAAATCAACAATGCATTAAAAGGCAGGACTGAACCAGTATAACTGCAAAGAAAGTGAAAACTGGCAAATTTGAACTTGGCTCCTCCCTTCCCCAGATCCACTTAGACTTCCAACTTTGATGAAACTTGATGCAAAACAGAATAAGAGAAAGGAAGGATGACATAATTTTTTAAAAAGGAGGAGAGTTTTATAATTCACACACCTAATTAAAGCATGAAATATGTATTTATTTTCATTACTATGGCTTTATATGATATCTTTCTGTAGAAGCCCTGGAGGTAATGGATTCGCTTCATTTGATCCCTACAGCAACAATTATGTGAATACAGCTGGAGTAAGAGGAGTTTTTTATTTTATTTGTTTATTAAATTTATTTGCTGCCCATTTTGTAATTCAAAGCAACTCTTTGAGTTAGCCCCAAATCATACAGCAAGTCCCAAGGAAGACTTGAATATTGGTTGTGCTTGACCACAACATTATACTGTATCTTATTTAGTTTGGTCTTCAGGTATTGTGGTTTATTCAATAATCCAGAGTTAAAGAAATCATGGCTTTAATTCATATGTGAGTTCACCATGAAGACCTGAGACCTGTGCAATCAACAGTGTAATTCCCTTATCTGTGCCATTTTTTTTGCATGATAAATAGGTTAATTAGTTTTATAAGTGTTTTGAATTACTAAAAAAAAAGATCTCTCCTATTAACTAGCAAGATTTGGGCAGTGGGCCAGTATGAAATATGACGATTTCTACTCAATGGCTGTTTTAGCTGACATTAAGTAGGGAATTCTCACATCTCCAGAAGTTCATTTGGCACAACATTTTCCTTAATTTAGAGAAACATCATAATTTTATACAGTATGAAATTATGGTTCTGGAAAACCTGCAAACTTTTGAGAGTTAAGCTCTGCAGAGATAAGATGAGGAAGAAAAAGACTGAATGGTTTTATAATCTGCTGTAGACTCTTAAGGAATGTGTTCTTGTTTCCTTTGATTACACATTCATAGCTAATTTTAATTCTTTTATACTATTGTTTAGTGCTGGGGATCTTTTACCCAGAAAAGTTATGTTTAGTCAGAAAGACTATGTTAAATATTAAAATAAATTTTCTTATCTGAAGTTAATTCCATCCACACCTTTTGATTCTTTTTTCTGGTGTCATAGTAAACACTACCACAACAAACATTTTGATTGAAAGTGATGTGAACAATGACAGGAACAGTGGAGCACCTTTTTTCCATTTGGGGAAAAAAAACAAAAAAACAAAAAAGGCTACAAGTTTGCAATGTGTTCTAATATAGACTTTTTAACTTGCTTAGGTTTCTTTTCTTCCATATAATTGTGCCTGATTTCCAGAGACTGCCCCGACAAGTCCCTCCAGTCGTCGTTGCAAGGTTTTTCAGAAGTGGTTTGCCATTGTTTCTTTCCCTGGGCTGAGAGAGAATGACTGGCCCAAGTCACCCAGCTGGTTTTGTGCCTGAGGTGAGACACTAGTACTCATTTCTAGCCTGATGCTTTAACCCAGGGGTCTTCAAACTTGACCCTTTTATGATTTGTGGACTTCAACTCCCAGAATTCTGGGAGTTGAAGTCCACAAGTCATAAAAGGGCCAAGTTTGAAGACCCCTGTGTTAACCACCACATCAAACTGGTTCTCGACCTACTTGCTACTTTATTCTAACAGAGAAGTTAGCAGCAGAGAATTAATACATGTTAATATGAATAATGCTCATGAATAATGTAAACAGGGATGTGTGTGTGTGTGTGTGTGTTTGTGTGTGTGTGTGTAATGTGGAATTGCTTTCCTTTATGTGTTATGTTTACTATATAACCATTTCATGAGAAAACGTAATTGTTCCATCCTGTTGCTGAATCAAAAAAAAAAAAAAAAAGTGCACAGAAAGTTCCAGGAATTCAATGCAAGGGAAAATGGTGACAGAGGAAGTGAAATACATTAACTTGTGGTGCCCCGTAGTGATATTTTAAAGGACTCCCCCACTGATTTCGTAAGCAGACTGACTTGAATACCACGATGATACATAACAAATACAAAGCCCACTTTTATAAGCAGTAAAAATTAACAATGTGAGGCTTATGCTTCAATACACAAAGAGGAAAATGCATAGTTTACAGCTGTTGAATGCCCCAACTTTTACTATGTTGGTGTTCTTTTGGGAGGGATGAGCAAAGAAGTTCAGATGTATATGCTAAGAATATACATTCCCAGTAGGGTCACCCAAGGTGTGACGGTCATCCCAGATAGCCAGGTAAAGCAAGCAGGCACATATATCAGGCAGCAGCAATAGAAGAAGACCCTGGAGGCAGATCACTTTGGTGACAATTGTAAAGGCTTCAATTCATACACATAGTCCTCGACTTATGACCACGACTGAGTCTAGAATTTCCATTGCTGAGCAAGGCAGTAAATTAATGAGTCCTGAACAATTTTATGAGCTTTTCCCCATGGTTGTTAAATGAATCATTGCAGTAGTTAAGTGAATCACATGGTTTTTAAGCAAATCCAGTTTCTCCTGTTGACTTAGTTTATTGGAATCCAGCTGCGAAGGTCGCAAATGGTGATCAGACAACCCCGGAATGCTGCACCGTTCATAATTTCATGCCTGCTGCCAAGCATCTGAATTTTGGTCACATGACCATGGGAATCCTGTGGCAGTTATAAGTGCGAGGACCTATCATTTTCAGGGCCATTGTAACTTTGAAGGGTTGATAAAGAAATCGTTGTAAGTTGAGGATCACCTGTGCTGTGTGAAAGAAGGTAATGGTAATCCATTTCTGCATTTTACCAAATGGGCAGACAAGGTAAAATGATTGATTATATAGTGCTGGATGCTGGGCCCCTCAGAATGGAAGGCATTCGATATGCTGATGGGAAGATCTGAAGATAGAACATAGAATAATAGAGTTGGAAGGGTCTTCTAATCCAACCCCCAGTTGGTTGTCCAGTCTCTTCTTGAAAGCCTCCAGCGATGTAGCACCCACACTAGAGATTTTATGATGCAGCTAGATTGAAGCCTTCAGGATGTTTAGTTGCTGATGTTGTATGTAGGAAAAGAAAGTCCAATGCTGTAAAGACAGAATTAGAGCATGAAAAGCATGAACCCAGGAAAGCTCAACACACTGAAAAAGGAAATGAACTGACTACACATTGAAGTCTAAGATATCAGAGGTGGACTGGAACTGGATGCTTTCGGTCAGAAGATCATAATGTTTATAAGGACATAAGAAATGAAAAGGAACAGCATTCTTTTCGCAGTCAGAAAAGCTACAATGTGGTCAATGAACAAATAGTTAGACTTTGCAGGCAATCCTCAATATGATGGCTATCTAAGTTTATACTCCAACCACTGATGCAATAAAAGGGAAGTTGATGAGTTTAATGGTAAAGTTCAGTATGAAATCAACAACACATGCAACACACGTGCTGCTTGTGGTTGGAGCAAGTGCCAAGTTTGAAGTAGGTGGGCTTATGAATAGAGCACCTGGCAGCATTCTGATGCATGGGCATATTTCCCCCCGCCCCACCACTATTTATTCTTTCTGCAGCCTCCTTCCTGATCTGGCCCATTTTTAAACTTAATGTTCCACTTGCCTTTTTATTCCCCCATTTCAAATTTAGTAATATTCTCTACAGTTTCTGGAAAGCCGTCCCGTTGGAAAGAATAAACAAGATAGGGACGTTCGCAGAGCAGAAATTATGGAGTTCTTTTGTTTAAGTAGCAGGGGCCATACGTGATTGAATTTTCTTCTGCGAAATGAAGAAATATGTGTCTCTGTGTGACACTAGTTCGAATTGGTTAATGTGTGCCTCTGAGCATGTATTTGGATGTGAGAAAGTGTATGTGTGGGGGTCTAATCAGGATAGGGGCATTTATGTTGAATCAGTATACATGTTTATCCTGCCCACTCATATTGTGTTTCTTTATGTATACATGTATGGGTGCAATTGGAAACACATAATAAGCGGCATACATGGTGCTCTGGGTCATGTGACCAGAAGGGACAAGGGAGGGGCCTTCGAATGGAGGATCTGGCCACATTCTGAGCCCCTCTCCCATAGGCATGCATTGGGCAGGGGGTCTATCTAGGAATATTTTTCTCTTCTGCTCCTGGCCTGATCCAGCCCATTTTCATTCCATATTTTGTTTGCTGCCTTCTTCACCACATCAGATAAGGCTTTATTCTTTCCTGTTTTCAGAGGGTTATTATGGACAGATAGGCTGATGAACAGGGTCCTGAGCTCCTTTACATAGTTTCTTTCCAACATTTCATTGGGTTGCAATGAATAAAAATGCTCAGAAAATGCATTACAATTTCATGATAACACAGGACAAAGCATTCAGAGCTGTGTGGGGCTGGCTTTAAGTCCTAAATTATTTTCTTTGAACTTGATCCATAATTATACATCCCTGGAATTATCAGAGAGAGTTCATTTATCATGTGAAAAAAATGTGACAAAGTATATTTTATTTCATCCCCACAAAGAGTCACCTGGAATTTTCACAATGGGAATATCCCAAAGTTTCATTTAGTCAATTTATAGGGCTGCCTATTTGATACAAGGGACAATTAAAAAAAACATAAAAAAGAACAAAAATAAATAAATGGACAAATACAGCCCCCCATACAAATATGTCAATACAAATACACTACAAATATTTCTTAAAATTAAAAAGCATAAACATAATATATGAAAATTACAGAGTAATTTCCCTTGCAGCACCATCCCCAAAATTTAGGGAGTTGGGATAAGAATAATGCAATTGTTTCCCAGATACAAACACTGTATGATTCCAAGATTTAGTAACAATACAATGAAAAATGTACCCTAACGTGTTTTTGCCTTTTCACATTTTTAATTACATTTATTACAAAGCATTTTATTGGCTGCAATCCAAATTCTATTTCAGAACTGTGTCCAGAAAGCAAGCAGTATTCATTTCTACAAAGTGCAAAAATATACCTTATAATTTTCGTCTTTGAGATGCACTCTCTAGATCAGGGCTTTTCAACCTGTAGTACGCGTACCACTTGTGGTACATTAACAAATGGCAGGTGGTACGCAGCCCTGCCTAGCCAAGTGTAGTGGGGGAGGGAAAGAGCCAGCGCAGGCAAGGACTTACAGTGAGAGAGTCCTCTGGAGCTGCAGTGGCTGGGGAGAGACAAAGGGCCCAGGCTCAGTTCTGGCTCACCCTCCCCCATGAGAAAGAGGGAGGAGATGGAGAGTAGAAGGATTCTTATGTGCTTTTGTGACTTTGAAGTTCTGGGATTTGTGCAATGTGGGCTTTGTGTTCTTAAGGAGTGTTTGGCAATTTCTATTTGGCTGATGGCTGATGTCTCCTGTTAGCTTCTATTGCTCTGCTATTGTTAGCTGTAAGTTTTGCTGCAAGGGATTTTGAAGTATTTTTCTCCTGAATGGATTTTACCTGTAGATTCTTTTACTTATGAATGGAGCCATTTGGGGAGGCTGCCTTAGCCAGCAGCCAATACTTACTACATTTTTTTTTTCTTCCTTACTTTCCTTTCTAGCCAGTAGCTAATTCTTAAAGGGAAATGTGCCTTTTTAAGCTAGTTCACTCAGCAGTTTGTCTTTTCTGTTTCTGGAGGCTTTTCCTTGTTTGATGAATATATGGAAAAGAAAAAATATGGGGGGGGTTTCAAAGTCTTCCTTCAGAAGGAGGTGGGCATGAGAAAGAGGGAGGCAGGCAGGGAGGGAGGGAAGTCCTGCCTTAGCACTTGGCCACCAGCAGTCCTTTACTTGTCAAAAGGTTGCAAAAGGGGATCACATGACCCTGGGACACTGTGACCATCATAAATATGAATCAGTTGCCAAGCATCCAAATATAAATCACATGACCCTGGGCATGCTGCAATGGTCATAAGTGCGAAAATGGTCATAAGTCATTTCAGTGCAATTGCAACTTTGAACAGGGTTTTTTTTTGGTCATCAAGTTTTTGACACCTTGCTAGGTGGTACTCGAATATTGCCATATCCTAAAAGTGGTACAATCGATGAAAAGGTTGAAAAGCCCTGCTCTAGAATATGATTCCAATCCATACACTTATGGCACTTATTTCACACATTCTAAAACACCTTCATGCAAGTGCTTTCCTTGAAATAATATGGCAAAAATGTGTCTGAGTATTCTTATGAGTAAGGACTCAGTTAAGGGTTTTTTGCTGTGTTCACCTTCAGGGCAGGAACTTGAGTAGCCAATGAAAATTTGACTGTGATATGGTTTATACATACAAGCTTGGCCCTTGATGATTGCACCATTGAAGTGATTTTGCACATGTAGATGACTGTCATTGGTCCAACACTATAGATAGAGCTTTCATATAGCAGCAAACTACACATAATACACCTGCAGGCTGTGACAGAACCTCCCTTCTCAAGTGAGGTTATTTGCACCAAGGAGGAAAGAAAGTATTTTGTAGGATTCTTTCTGCAAATCTCATTCCTTCTCTTTTTTTCAAACCAGGAGAGTTCACGCCATGCAGACAGTTAGAAACAGATTTGGAATGAAATTTCCTTTTGTTTTGAGCTTGAAGTGCCTCCACTGCTTGGTCCCTGAAAGTTACCCCTGCCATTAACAAAAATGCATTAACTTGACAGCTCTCATTTCAAATCTGAATCCAAACTGCATTCCTCAGTGACCCTGGTTGCTGGCTTAATTTCTGGACTTTCTTGCAACAGAGCCATCCTCTCGATTTTGTAACCCTGAGGCCGACCAAGAACCATGATGTACATCATTTTAATTCTTGCATATAATTTTAATTGGTACAAATTAAGCCAGCACTACCCAACTGATTGCAAATAAGACTCTACCAGTGAGTGGATGAGTGGAATATTCTCCCATCTACTAGCTGCAGCTTGAATATGTAATAATAATAATAATAATAATAATAATAATAATAATAATAATAATAATAATAATAATAATAATAATAATAATAATAATAATAATAATAATAATAATAATAATAATAATAATAATAATAATAATAATAATAATGATGATGATGATGATGATGATGATGGAAGGGACCTTGGAGGTCATCTAGTTCAACCCCCTATACCATTTCGGACAAATGGCTGTCCAGTCTCTTCTTAAAAACTTCCAGTGTTGGAGCATTCACCGCTTCTGGAGGCAGGTTGTTCCACTGGTTAATTGTTCTAACTGTCAGGAAATTTCTCCTTAGTTCTAGGTTGCTTCTCTGCTTGATTAGTTTCCATCCGTTGCTTCTTGTCCTGCCTTCCGGCGCTTTGGAGAATAGCTTGTGACATAATGTGACATAAACCATTTTCACATGCCCCCTCTGTCTGATATTGCCTTTATCACTGACCAAGCCCAGGGTTAACATTGTCTTTAGTTGTCCCAGCTTTGGTCTTTTTTCCCCCTGAGCTGTTGTCTGCAGTAGACATGATCTGAATGTCTTTGAATGCTTCATTGTTCATGTGGATCTACCCATCTGCCATTGTTGCACACTTTACATCCATATACAAATAGAATCGTGAAGGAGATATACCACTCCTCCATATCACCTTCCAAGAAACTTTCTGTGGTTCTTTGAGTTAGCTTTAGAGTGCTGTTTTTAGCAGTGCTACAGCAATGTTTAGCTTGAAAAAGGGCTTGCTAGATCCTGGAGTGGAGGCAGCAGTGGTAACTTTAAAGTCCGAAGACTCTCTCCCTTTCTCTCTCAAATCATACAGTAGCTAAAACATAAGTTTAGATTCTTTTAGAAGGGTGCTAAAATCATGTTTTAGAAATACCCATCAAATCAGTCTTGACTCCTTAACAAGTCCCTGCTGTTTTCTTGGCAAGGTTTTCCAGAAGTGGTTCGTCATTGCCTCCTACCTAGAGTGTGACTGGCCCAAAGTCACCCACCTGACTTCATGACTTACAACAGGACTAGAACTCATATCTCCCATCTTCTAGCTTAGTGCCTTAAAACACTGCACCAAACTGGCTCTCTCCCATCCTGTTTTAGGAAAGCCTGAGATACCCACCAATCACATTCTTTAAATCTGTAAGAACAACTTCAGTTGCCAACCTTGGTGCTAAGGCAGGGGTTCCCAACCAGGGGTGCAAGAACTTGGATTTTCAAAATTATAGTGTATATGCGTAATTCATTGCTGTTATTTTGAACTTTTGTAAGGGATGCGAAAATATATCAGAAGCGTTCCAGGGGTGCGGGGTATAGAAAAGGTTGGGAGCTGCTGTGCTAAGAGAAGGTTAGGAAGTCATGGCTGAAAATTTTAGGCTGCATTATTTTTTAGAGTTCAAAGACTCCTGAATTGCACAATACTTCTGAATCATTGGCTGTGCCTGGTGGAGAATATCTGTGGCACCCATTTCAGAAGTTTGTAGTTCCCGATTTGAAATTAGTCAGATGGCTCCAATTAGAGCAGCTAATTGGAATGCAATAATTAAGTCATCAGTTTAGCTTTTTTTTCCTCCAGCAGTTCATCTCCAGTTCTGTGCAGTATTGAGTTCAGGGGACAGAAAACAACAGGAGAGAGAGAAAAATGTCATTGGGAACCAACACTTTTTATCTATTTTTACAATTTATTGAGCTAATCGAAAGCCTATTGATTGGAATCCCTGATTACAGGTAACGGTTTTGTCGGAGGATTTAACAGCTCAGCCAAAAAAAAAAAAAAAAAAAGGTTATTTAAAACGAATCGGAATAAACGACGAAATGCTAGGATGTGCTGGAGAGAGAGAAACGCCGGGATCTTCACTTGGAAGCGAGAAACAAATCGCTCCGTTGCCAAATTTGGCCGCGAAGAAGCACCTTTATTATTATTTTTTTATTTAAATCTGCGGGGGCTTCCCAGGTCAGCCTTTCGGCGAAATCCCCGCCTGCCTCCCCGGCACTGCGGAGGGTCTTTCAAGGCCCGGGACGAATCTTCCAAGAGGGCTTCGGGGCTTCCAGGAAAGCGGTGGAAAGACGAGCTTTCGCAATCGAAGTTCCTCCGCGGTTCTGCAGAAGTTGGGAGGGTTCGCACACACAGGCTGGGGCGGGGGATAGGACCGCGAAGCTCCACGTGACTTATCCCCACGATATTCACGGGAAGCTGGGAGGGCGATTCGCGAAGTTTTGCCCCACCGCGGACCTTCGGGCAAGAATCGCCTTCCTTCCCACTCCTCCTCCTCCTCCTCCCGAAATTTTTCCCCTTTGTTCTCGGAAAGCCATTAAGGGTGGGGAACCGAGAGGTACCAGACGGAAATCGGAATTCTCTACGATTTGCCCTTTCCCCGACACGTGTTCCTCGCGTAACGTATGAACGGAGCAGAGCGGGCCGGCAAGGGTCTCTTCCCCCTCCCTTTCCTCTCGGGAGCATCTTTTACGCCCACCCCGCCGACTGAAGACGTGAGTACCTGAGATCCTCGCCTGAATCGGCCTCTTTTCCTCCCGTGTCTTTTCCTTTTGACAGGTGACCGGGTTTCGGTGCTCTGGCGGGACTCGCGGGTGTTTAGCGGCGGGGTCGAAATGTAAACGCTCCGCTCTTGGATGCGAGAGAGGCTGCTAAGGAGAGCCAGCAGCTTCATCCGTCTGACGAAGACTGGCCAAACTTTGTTAGGTTTTAATTTTAGGAGCAAGCTTATTTGTAGGTCAGGGTGTAAGACCGAGCTCTTTTCCTAAGTTTTGTTTAGCCTCGTTGAAATTGGAAGGGGAATCATTTCCTGCCTTGTTTTGAGAGAGTTTCTCCATCTCAGTAACTTAAACGTTGGTGAGGTTGAGAAACTCTGGTCAAGGGGAGCCAAAGAATTGCTTTGGGGCTGCAAACCTGGTTCCCCCCAATTTGATGCTTTGCACCACCTGAAGTGCCCTTCATCTTCATCTTCCTCCAGCCTAACAGGAGCTGTTGCCCAGGTCTTGCTGGCATCGCAGGAGGGGAAGTGCCCCAAAGTTTAAATATTAAATTTATTTGCTGCCTATCTCCCCAGGCAGCTACTCTTCTTACCACATTAAAAATGGACAAACCTGGACATCTACAAGATTGCACTCATATATATATATATATAATGTCTTGTGATACACCTTGTCGGCCCAAATATGGGAGGAAGAAATCTTTTGCCTTGTATCAGCTCAATCCAGAGCCATCCACAGGCAGCAGTCGCTACTGCGACACCATTTGTGTTTCCTAAATTTTTGGATTGCTAACAAAGAGTTAAGGGGGACTGGGATAGCTATTTCGAGCTGATCAGCTCTCATCAGCCAGCCATACCCTTCTGAGATTCAAACCTGGGTTGCTTGCATGTTAGGCAGCTGTGTTGACCTCTAGTCTAGGCCACAGGCTCTTTCTCACTTTGTCAGCTATATCAGCTGCCTAACGTGCAAGCAGCCCAGGTTCGAATCTCAGAAGGGTATGGCTGGCTGATGAGAGCTAATCAGCTCGAAATAGCTATTCCAGTCCCCCTTAACTCTTTGTTAGCAATCCAAAAATTTAGGAAACACACACACACACACACACACACACACATATATAAATAAAAGGCAATCAGTAATAATTAGTTTCTATATTTTCATAATCAATATGTTAGTTAATAATATATTTCTTAAGCCTTCTCTTCACCCGATAGTCTTCTTCTTACTAATACATATTTAATGTTACATAGTACATATTACGTTCCTTTCTCTCTAACTCATTTTTCTAGCCATTGATAAAAATTGTCCCATGTTCTAAAGATTGCACTCTTCACTTGCTAACTTTTCTGCAATGAGTTCAGTAATTGAGGTTATAGGACATTTTAGAGAAACATTTATTTATGTATTTATTTTAAGATTTAAACAGATTTTTGGTTTGCATAAAGATTCAAGGCAGCTTGGGATAAGTTTAAAAATACAAGATCATGTTGTGCTTTCCTCGTTTAAAATGTTTCTATTTTATGAATAAGATACTAAAAAGGTGGCTCATTGAAGGATGCTATGTGAGTTTGTATTTTGTCTATACCGGTAGTCCTTGACTTACAACAGTTCGTTTAATGACTGTTCAAAGTTACAATGGCACTGAAAAATGTGACTTATGACCGTTTTTCACAGTTACAACCTTTGCAGCATGCCCATGATCACGTGATCAAAATTCAGATGCTTGGCAGCTGGTTTATATGCATGACCATTGCTGTGTTCCAGGATCATGTGAATACCTTTTGTGACTTTCTGACAAGCAAAGTCAGTGGGGAAACCGGATTCACTTAACAACTGGGTGACTAACTTATCAACTGCAATGATTCACTTAACAACTGTGGCAAGAAAGTTCGCAAAATGGGACAAAACTCACTTAACAAATGTCTCAACAGAAATTTTGGGTTCAATTGTGGCTGTAAGTCGAGGACTACCTGTATATACTGAATATCTAGTATCCATACATACTCATATAGAGTATCTATGAGTATACAGCACTGTGCAAAAGCGTTAGGAAGTTGTGCTGTAAATTAAGAATGCTTCCAGAAATTGGAGTGTTAATAGTTTATTTTTATCAATTAACAAAATGGAAAGTAAATGCACAGAAGAGAAATCCAAATCAATTCAGTATTTGGTATGACCACCCTTTGCCTTCAAAACAGCATCAATTCTTACAATTGCACAAAGTCAGGGATTTTATAGGATTAGAGTCAGGTGTATGATTAACCAATTATACCAAGCAGATGCTACTGTAATGACATCAATTTCAGATATAGGTTGAAACACAGTTATTAACTGTGTAGGAGGCTTAAAACTGAGTGAGGAACAGCCAAACTCTGCTACTCAGGTGAGGTTGTAGAAGACATGTCACCATGGCAAAATGAGCACAGGAACAAGGCAAAGAGGTAGTTATAATCTTTGTCTCTCCAGGGCAAAGATTTTAAAACAGACTGGGGTTTTTAGATGTGTTGTTCAAGCTCTTTTGAAGAAACATCAAGAAATGAGCAACGTTGAGGACTGTAGACACTGTGGACAGCCATGGAAACATAATTCAGCAGATGAAAGTCACATCATGCTTACTGCCCTTTGACATTTGAAGATGTCCAGCAGTGCCATGAGCACAGAACTGGTGGAAACCAGTGGGACCCAGGTACACCCATCTACTGCCTGGACAAGTCTGGCCAGAAGTGGTCTTCATCGAAGAATTGCACCCCAAAAGCCACACTTCTGAGGTGGAAACAAGGCTAAGTGACTCAACTATGCATGAAACTGGCGTGCGGGTGAGGGCAGAAAAATGGCAGCAGGTGCTCTGGACTGATGAGTCAAAATTTGAAATATTTGACTGTAACAGGAGGCAGTTTGTTCATTGAAGGGATGGAGAGCAATATAATAATGAGTGTCTGCAGGCAACAGTGAAGTTTGGAGCTGCATTTCTGCAAATGGACTTGGAGATTTGGTTAGGATCAGTGGTGTCTCAATGCGGAGAAATACAGGCAGATACTTATCCATCACACCATATCATATCATCAGGGAGGCATGTAATTGGTCCCACATTTACTCTACAACAAGACAATGGCCCTAAACAAACAGCCAATGTCTTTAGGAACTATCTTCAGCATAAAGAAGAACAAGAAGTCCTGGCAGTGATGGTTTGGCCCCCAAAGAGCCCTGATTTCAACATCATTGAGTCTATTTTTAGCTTACATGAAGAGAGAGAAGGATTTGAGGCAGCCTACATCCACAGAGGAGCTGTGATTAGTTCTCCAAGATGTTTGGAACATCCTTGAAGGAACCTGGCCGAGTTCTTTCAAGAACTGTGTGCAAGTGTACCTAGAAGAATTGATGCTGCTTTGAAGGCAAAGGATGGTCACACCAAATAATAGATTTGATTTGGAATTCTCTTCCGTTCATTTACTTTCCATCTTGTTAATTGGTAAGATAAACTATTAACACTTCTATTTCTGAAAGCATTCTTAATGTACAGCATTTTTGCACAACTGCCTAAAACTGCACAGTACTATATATATAGTATCCACACATATTAATACACACTTGCGCACACACATACACATACCACACACAGAAGCATCAGTGAATGGCAAGATGATAAATTTAAATTTGTGACTTTGTTATTGCTTTATGCAGGGAATTACTCCTTTAAAACTTAGAATTCCACCAAAATATAGTTTATACTAAGCTATAAACTAGTGTCAATGCAATCTGTAATGTGACAGAGAAGGAAAATTATTAAAAACATTCATTGCATTAGAATAGAATAGAGCTGGAAGGGACCCTGGAGGTCTTCTAGTCCAGCCCCTGCTCAAGCAGGAGAACCTACACCATCTTGGACAGGTGATTGTCCAGTCTCTTCTTAAAGATCTCCAGTGATGGGGCGCCCACAATTTCTGGAGGCAAGCTGTTCCACTGGTTGATTGTCCTCACTGTCAGGAAGTTTCTCCTTAATTCCAGGTTGCTTCTCTCCTTGATCAGTTTTCAACCATTGTTTCTCGTCCTTCCCTCTGGTGCTCTGGTGAACAACCTGACCCCTTCTGCCTTGTGGCAGCCCCTCAGATACTGGAATACTGCTATCATGTCTTCCCTATTTCTTCTTTTCTTTAGACTATCCAAACCCAAGTCCCGCAGCCGTTCTTCGTATGTATTAGCCTCCAGGCCTTTGATCATCTTAGTTGCTCTTCTCTGATTTTTTTTCCCAAACTCTCAATATCTTTTTTGTGATATGGTGACCATTAATTCATTAAAATTAAAACTAAACCAAACCCCTTTTTTTGCTCTGGTTTTATCCACATCTTAGCCCTGACCTAGACCACTTCTTTTAGTGCAAACCTAGCAAGCCAGCAGTCTATATGCAGCCCTCCCCAGCCTAAAAAGAATCCAGTTATGTATCCAGCCATATTCCATAAGCTACACTGGACAAGACCATGCTAAATTGCAGGGTTGCATGATCCTTAGATGCAATATGCTAATAATACTAACATTATTTGTAATCCAAGCCTCAAAGGTTGGTTTTGGCAAGCCGCAATAAAAATAATTTTGGCTTAGCACTATACATGAGCCAAGTCTGTGTATATCAATGAGTTCTGTGCCTCTGTTGAATTTGAGCTGAAAAAGGATGGGATCTACGATAATTTGGGCTTGCATTTTACTGCCAAAAAACTGATTTTTGGGGTGTGGGGATTTCCATAAGTAGTAAAACTATATTTGTATTGCTATTTTACAACCACTGTTTTATTATACATAAGTATTTACGAAATGTGTCTAGGTGTACATAAGGAAAGAGTGCAAAAAGTCGAGATGATGCCAGTTTACATGGATGTAAAATAAAGCATTTTGACTTTTTTGATCCCTCTGCAGATCCTTGAACGAGACCTCCTATAGGCTATTCTTCAGAGCCCATCTTGGCCTTCATCTATCTCCAGTAGATAAATTATAATAAAATTTATCCAGTAGATAAATTATAATAAAGCAGTTCCTTAGATATTGTTTCCTGAATAAGAGGAAGTATTATTTTGCCAGTTCCCAAATATGAGAACTGTAATTAGTACAGTCCCATTTCCCCCCGTATAATTTATCATATTTTCTGTCTTTGGCATGTTGCCAACCCATTTGTTCAACTTCCTCTTTCCTGACTGGTTTTTTTCCTCCTACGCTAACAACATATGAGAAAGACAATGATCCATCATGTACACGTATTTCCTGACTTCAGAAACTTTAAGCTGGATGAATACAACTCCCAGAATTTAAGCTCGGTGGCCTGGGTAGACTTCGACTCCCAGAATTCCCCAGCTGGTTGGGGAATTATGTAGTGTGGACTTCAACTCCCAGAATTCCCCAGCCAGCACACATAGTGCCTGGGAAATTCTGGGAGTTGAAGTCCACCTGCCTTAAAGGTGCTGAGGTTAAGAAACACTGACATAGAGGGATATTTGCAAGAACTCTCACAGGGAATGACAGGGAAATGCATGCTGCTGTTTGTTTGTTTTTTCCTTACAAATTTGTTCAAGCTGCCATGTATTGTTTGAATTTTAAGCTTCTGTTCAATCTTCCTGACTTTGCCTGTTCTTTTTTTTGGGGGGGGGGGAGAAATGAGTGTCAGCTGATGATTTACATAGAAAGGGCTGCTGTTTACATTCTGAATGTTTTCCGTTTCACTTAGGAACCCGTTTCTCCTGTTGGCAAGGGGGAGTTATAATTTTTCTAACATGCTGACCTTTCCCACAGCTGCTATTCAACCTCTTCAGCCTGGTAGAAATGTAGCTAAGCATCGCCAAAAAAGCAGGTGACCTCTTTGGAGAAGTGGACTTAGATGGGCAGAAAATGCTAGGAAACCAATTCAATGCAGGCAGTCCTCAACTTAGGACCACAATTGAGATCCAGATTTCCATTGTTAAGCAAGGCAGTTGTTAAATGAGTTGCACCTAATTTTACAACCTTTTTTTGCCACAGTTGTTAAGGGAATCATGCTTTCTTTAAGCAAATCTGGCTTTTCCTATTGACTTTGCTTGCTGGAAGCTGGCTGGGAAGGTCGCAAATGATGATCACATGACTTCAGGATGCCACCATTGTAAATACATGCCAGATCCCAAGCAACCAAATTTTGATCACCTGACCGTGATCATCGGCTAACATTGGCTGTTAGTGTGAAGACTGCCTCTAAGTCAGGGGTCCTCAACCTTGGCAACTTTAAGACTTGTGGACTTCAACTCCCAGAATTCCTCAGCCAGCCAGGGCTGGCTGAGGAATTCTGGGAGTTGAAGTCCACAAGTTTTAAAGTTGCCAAGGTTGAGGACCCCTGCTCTAAGTCATATATTTCAGTGCTGTTGTAACTTTGAACAGTCACTAAATGAATGGTTGTACGCTAAGGGCCACCTGTATTCCTTCACCCAGAATCATAGTTTGGATCCACAGACTCGGTGTTAAAGAAAACAATAAATGCATTTAATTTGTCTTTAGTTTCTTAAGTTTCATTATAAAACAAAAATATAGAAGAAACAAAAGTTAGAAACACAAGGAAAAAAAAGAGAAAAGAGCAAAGAGAGAAAAAAAAGGAATAACTTCTTCTTTTCTTCGGTGCAGTAGATTACAAAAATAAAACAATCTCAATCTTTTTCTTTATATTTCATGACATTTCAAGCAATTTCTATAATTCCAAAATCATTCTAATCATCAAAATCTAAAATCAAAGTTTCATTTTCTCAGTTTCAAGCAAAAAGTCCAGAAGCGTTTTCTGAGTAGAAATAAAATTAGATAAATTGTCAAGAAACCAATAAATAAACTTGAAATATCTTTATATTTCCATTTTTATTTGAATTTATTTTCTTATATATAAAGTACAGTGTACATAAAGCAGTTGAACCTTAAACAGAATACATCCTATTTTAAAGCAGTCTTACTTTGGCATAACCCTATGATTCATGTTTAGATTTTTTTAGATAAGAGATTAGAAAAGGGCATACACTGGTGAATATATGTGTGAGTGTGTTGCGGATCAATAATGAAGAATCCTGCTTTGGTTAGCTTCTCTCTGTAAGTGAACAGTGTGGCATTTGGATACGTTCTTATATTTTAGTGATGAGCTTATTCATGTCTGCTGATTCACATGTCTGCTTAATGGTGTAGACGTTCACTATTGTGTAGACAAATGGACTATGTGCATACTGACTCCTCAGATTTCTTAGCCTTGTTTCTGGATCCCAGTTAGCTTTAAATGTGTCTAAATGATTGCATATTTGTCATAATAGAGAAATTGTGTAATATTGGGAAACCACAATGTTATGTCGTTGGTAGAAATAAAAATTACTGGATGTGAGGGTTGAGAGAGAAATGCTCGTTCATTGTCTTTCATCTATGGCCTTAGAACAGGGGTCTTCAAACTTGGCCCTTTTGTGACTTGTGGACTTCAACTCCCAGAATTCCTCAGCCAGCGTGCCTGCCTGAGGAATTCTGGGAGTTGAAGTCCACAAGTCATAAAAGGGCCAAGTTTGAAGACCCCTGCCTTAGAAGATTAAAATAATAAAATGCAAGAAAAATCTTAAACACACATACAAACCTATTTGGAAATTTTTCACTCCCCAAACCATGAAGCTACTCCATTGAAGCAACTGAATTTTGGCAGCACCATCTAGTGGTATTCCAGGGGTTCAGTTATTGTTATTACTTAGATTTATATCTTTCTATAAGACCCAGCATAGTTTATGTGGAGGTTCTCCTTCATTTCTTCCTTACAAGTCCTGCCTTGTGATGTAAGTTGGTCTAAGAGGCAGTGATTGCCTCAAATCACTCAACACATTTCCATGGCTGTGATGTACCTGAGTCTCCCTGCTCCTAATTCACCAGGGCCAGCAAAGAGATAATGGCCAGCCTTATTTTGAAAGACTCTTCTTCTTCCTAGTGTTATTCCACATTAAGACAGGGTCTGTTCCTTTTTTCGAAAGACTGAAGTGCTTTAAAAAGTCTTTTTCAGATCAGTGTGAATTGACTGACTGAAAAAGACTTTCATTTTTACCTTCATAGTAACCTGAAGAGATTCATGTAGTGGTTCAGAAAACGTCAGTCAATTCACACTTATCTTATTCAGCCTTCTAATCAAACCTTTCCTGATCAGAAGTCCTCTGTGATATCATAATTCTCAGGCAATTCAGTCTGGCTGGAAATCTTAGGCACTGTATTCCCAAATTTTTGTTTCTGATTTCTGGCAGGACAACAACTAAAGAGTAGAGGGAGACATCCAGATTAGGAAGTTCTGAAGTTTCCATTACATCAACTTCCACCAAACAAGACTATATTCAGCAGAATAACCAAAAGTTGAACTTTACACAACAACCAGGTTCAAGAACTCTGTTGATGTGGAACTCAGAGTGTGGTTGTGTGAGGCACATATGATTTCTTGTATCTTCATTTCTTTTCCTGGAAGGCTGACTAAGTCAGCAATGAGAATAAATTAAGTCCAAATGAAGTCAAGAAATTACGTTTGATCATAACCAGCAACAGTTCTGCTGGCATGCAAAATGAGTGAATTCTTGAATCTTCGATCAGGCTATTCAAAATAGATTCTGCATCTGTCAGCCTGGAGTCCTAGTGGAAAAAAGAAATAGGAAAAAAGGCTTAAATAATAAAGCAACAGCAGATTTTTAGAGGTATTAAAGAAATCAATTTTTGTCCAGGGTTTATATGAGGCTCCTGGCCCTGCAATGTAGTGTTTTATAGAGTGCTTTGTGTGCACTACAGACTGTTGAGGTAAAAACTGAAAGTTGATAAATAGGATTGAAAAACCCTTTTAATGTAACCACTTTTTAAAAATTACAGTCCAAAATTTCATGAGCTCTTAGATGTAGAAAGCAGATATGTTGCAAAACTCACCACCTTGACTACCATTTAACTTTTTAAATAACAACATAATAAACATTTTGGGCAGCAATAAATCATCTACAGCTGTAAAGCATAGCAGGCCTCCCATTATAATGTATTCAATTTTTATTTTTAATCATTGGGAACAACCTTTTTCTCAGATAACGTTTTCAAACTGGTTCTTCTTTGTGGGGAAAAAATGCATTTGTCTTTCCTTAGTCTCCTATCTGCAGTTAACCTTTCTTCCACCCTACCTTCTTTCTTTAGTTTCCCTTTCCAGCATTCATGTTTCTTATATTTATTATTGATCTATGCAGGGCCACTAAGCAGTGTGTGTTATCATTGGCCTTTTTTTTCTTATTTGTGTTTTTCTTTATCAGTAAAAGCTTTGGAATGTTTGAGGGTTCAACAACTCCGTGAACCAGAATCACAAAAGGATAACCTGTCAAACCCATGCTGTGAACTTCATCATTTCAGATCACATAATATCTCTGGAATTGGTAAATATTTGTGCTCTCTTCTCTTATAATTTTCCCATTTCCTTCTCCATTAGGTCAAGGGCATATCTCTACCTTTTAAGTTTGCTGCATTGCAGCTATGTCTCAACAGTCCCCTGTTGTCTTGGACTAGGTTCACACATTTGTTTAACAATGGCTTGTTGAATAAACCACTGTTAGCTGGGCTTGCAGAACATGCTATTGCAAAAGCAAGCAAACTGAATTAGAGTTTATTTAATGTGTGAGTCCAGAAATTCCTCATTTATTTTATATGCGTTTCTGAGTTCATTTACTTTATTCAATATTCAGGTGATATTCTTAAGGATTAAGGAGTCTTAGTCTATATTTAACAAGTACTGCTAATAGCTGAGCTTCTCTTTGAATAAGTGATATGAGATTGAATGTTCTTTTAGGCTGCCCCCAAAACTCTTATGATGTAGCATCTACTGAATTGAGGAGATTAACTCCCGTGTCATTGTATAAAGGTTGGAATAGAGTGGTATGTCTACCAAGCGTTACACTTGCAAAAGTGACCTATCTTTGGTGAGATCACACCACCATCCAGTGGCTTCCTACTTTCTCCCCGGTGGGGGGGGGGGGAATGAGGGGCTGAGCTACTGGGAATTCCTGGCCTCAGCTTCAGCAACTTGATGATGTATGGACTTCAACTCCCAGCATTCCCTAGCCAGCATGCGGGATGGGGATCTAGCATGGGGATCTAGTGATACCCAAAAGATTGACAGATTTCTGATAGCATGGAAGAGTCCACGGATTACACATTGATGCCTCAAGGGCAAGATTTTGTGCAGCTCAAAATGAGAGAAGGGCTGGTTTATCAGGTTTGAAAGAAATGAAGCAATAGAGATGGCCATCTTAAGAGGAGATAATTTACAATTAGGACCCTAGTCAGTAATGGTCCATTTGCAGCCTTGGGTGCAGCCCTCTTCAGTAACAATATTATTGTTCTCTCTTGTGAGTTGAGCATAGATATTTTCTTTTAGATCAGATTATGCTTACTCAAGAGCTAAGATGCTTGTCTTATCAACAACTTTTCTGTAAACCATTATCATTATAGTTGATAATGTGGCTTTCAATTTACTTGCTGCATTTCCTTTTCTTCTGACGTTAGTTATTTATTATCTTTTCCTCTTACTCAACAATTTGTATGTATTTTAACACCAGAAGATGTTTCATGAATCGGAGCTGGAGTATAAAGCACCAAACCTGGAGTCTTAAGCAGCCAGCTGGGGGTCTTTCCTATTTTATATTAAATATAATGACTAAAAAGCTCAAGTTAGTTTGAATATGTTAAAGGACTTATTTTAAATTGTCCATTAGAGAGGCAGAGCTATGCACAATCACTCCAATTAAAAAAATTACTTTCATAGTCCCATGGATTTCGATGGATTGTACCCTCAAAGTATACAAGAACCATCAATGTGATGGATGCTGGGGAATTTTGGGAGCCACAGTTCACACATCTTAAAGTGGCAAATTCAAAAAATACTGATTTAAAGAAATATTTCCCAACCTGATACACTCCAGATAAGTTGGCTACAATTTCTGTACTTTCAGTAATGCTGATTTGGATTTAAGGCATTGTAGCCTAATACTTTAGGAAGCCTTATATGACGATGGCCCATCTTATTGTATAAAACCCACCAACTATCTTGATGTATGTTTATTTTAAGATGCATGAAAATTAGTATCAGATTGCTGAAGAACTGGACAATATGATTGATCAAAAAGAACTGTATTCTGTTATTGCTTGTATCTTTCAGGGGTAACAGATGGACCACTGGGTATTTCACACAATAGTTCTCTGCATGCCATTATGTCTTGGTCTGGTTCAGAATCAAGGTATATACAGCAGTGTTTTTAATGGAACTATTAAATTCCTGGACTCTTTAAAAGAACTGTGAAAGAATTGAGTTTAAAGGACATGC
Organism: Azemiops feae; assembly: GCA_023970755.1. Classification (NCBI taxonomy): domain Eukaryota; kingdom Metazoa; phylum Chordata; class Lepidosauria; order Squamata; family Viperidae; genus Azemiops; species Azemiops feae. Next base: position 2,330,982 of record JALGBA010000136.1, read on the forward strand.
CCAACTTAGGCAGCTTTGTAGCAAATGACAAAGTATTCCCAATGCAAGACAACTGAGGGTGGTCACTCACTTAAAGTAGTCCTAATTGATCCTATGATTAAATCAGAGACTGATGATGTATGCATGATGATGGCTGGATGCATTTTAGATTGAGCTGGGGATGGTAGCAGAGAATACCCCTTCTCCCTCCCCCCAAGTCTCAGGTGGGTTAGAAGCATAGCTGGCTGCCAGGGAGTAAATTAGGGAGATATCAATATGCCACAGAGCAGAGATGAGAAGCTTAGGTTCTATTACAGCTTGATGGAGTAAAGCAGTGTTTGAAAAAGTCCTTTCACAATATCTTTGAGACTTTGAGATGATAAGTGTTGGTGTTTTCCCGTGTTGGTCCCTTCCATTCTAATGCATACATACTGTTAAGTCTTGGTTTTAATCTTTTCTCCCCATTTTAATTACTCTGAGCTAGTGGGTGGGAAAAAAGACCAGAATCCAACCTAAATCAGACTCATGGCCCCCACCCCCAAATTTTTGGCTCTTAATTAAAGAGCATATTAAATTAAAATTAGCATGTAAATCGAACCTTCAGATTAAGGAAAATAATTTGCAGAAACAAATGAGATTCTTTTTGTATAAATGTTACAACCTATAACTACTTCATAGATTCATCTGTCTTAGATCAGACTTTCTCAGCAAATTTCATATTTGTGGTCTTTGTGCCTGGAATATCCCAGCCAGTCATGCTGGATAATTCTTGGAGTTGAAATCCTTATATCTTAAAATTGCTGAGGTTGAGAAACACTTAGATCACTCATTATTTTTGCATTTTTCATTCTTTTTTCCCCATCAGGCAACCAGGTGTTTGAACCAAGAAACTTTAGAATTTACTCAAATAATTCAGTTCAACGACTGCTACTGGAATGGGATGTTAGTGATTACTCTGGAGCATATAATTCCAAAATAGACATTGTTTTTAACATCCAAATTTGTTTAAGAGAAGAAAATGGAACAATTATTTTGAATGTAAGTATCATTTCAAAACGGGGCTCAGGAATTTATATCATCTTCCTCTTGAATCCAAGTCTTTGGTGGAAACAAATGTTTAAATTCAACCTAAATCCAAACTAAATGCATAGTTTTCAGAGGTGGGAGTTATTTACCTGGTCCTTAAGATGTTCTCACTTCTTCTTCTTCTTCTTTTTTGTTAAAGAGCAAGTTCTCGTAGCTGAAACAGGAGGCAAAATAAGAATTTGCTATTCTGCCCATGTTATGAGAAATGCCTGTTCCTGTATTTCTGTAGTTTTTCCTAATGCATAAATAGCGTTACAGGGAATCCTCATTTCACCTTGTTTAACGATCATTTACAGTTCTGAAGTTGATGAAAAATCAACTTTTATGACCAATTGTCACATTTACATCTTCGCCAGTCTGCAAAGCAAAGCAAAGCAAAGCTGAAGTCAGATCATAAGCTGAGTTGCAGTTTAGTGACCGCTCCATTTAATGACCAAATTGCCAGTCCCAAGTGTGGCTACTAAACACAGGCTAAAATTCCACCTAGAGAAACAATGCCCTGATCAATTTTTCACAGAATGGCATATGACTTTAAAAAAAAAAACTTCTGGAGGGAAATCATTGTTAACCCCGTAAAAGAATTCTAGACCAGTGGTGGCGAACCTATGGCACGTGTGCCAGAGGCGGCACTCAGAGCCCTCTCTGTGGGCACACGTGTTGTCACCCCAGCCTCACCTCCCCCGCGGCCCCCTCCTCACCAGCAGACCCCCCGGAGGAGAGTCACCCCCGGAGCAGTGCAGCCAAGGACATGGCAGCCGGGCAGCAGGGACAAGACTCTGCCCTCACGTCCCATTGCACGCAGATGATGCTGCGGGGCATGGGCGCAGGGCGTGGCCGCCATGGTGCTACAGGGCCACCTGGGCAATCTGCAGCGGGCCATGAAGGCAGTGGGTGGCCCTGTGGGTGGACGGGGCGGAGCGGGGGGCGGAGTAGGGGGGTGGGGGGGGGTGGGATGGTTTTGGGGCACTTGGTCTCTAGAAGGTTTGCCATCACTGTTCTAGACTTTTAGTGTAAGTATGATTGGAGAAGTAGGAGTAAGTTTATTTATTTTGAGAGTACTGGAATTTTAAAGATTGGGAAAAGATCATGCCATTGCATGCAAAAGAAAGTCTATCATTGTTACATTAAAGTGGCAAGAAATGAGATAGCAAATCAAGAGTCTGTGAATTATGTTAGCTTTGCAAGATAATGCAGTCCTCAAGGTACGACTAGTTGCTTAGTGACCAAAGTTATGCCTTATCAGAAAAAAAGGGAGTTATGACATAGTTCCAAAGTTCCAAAAGTCACCCCCAGGGTCACATGAATTGCACTTTGGATGCTCGGCAACAAGGATGCATTTACAACTATTTGCAGCATTTTGTAGTCACATAACTGTGTGTTAGGGTGGTTTTGCAGACAACCAGAAGTTACTTTCTGTTTTGGGCAAAACCACATCATAGCAAATGATGGGTTCGCTTAATGATCACAGTGTCAAGTCCCGGCTGAAAAAGCCCAGTCAAGCAAAACACCAGAGTCATTGCATTCTCTAATGTAAACTTTTATTGGACAAGAATCAAACCAGCATAATTGAATTAAAGCTAGCTCTGAGGAAATGGCGGGAAACAGATAATTAGAAGAGTAAAATTCTCCCTCCCCTCTCTGACTCTTCAGGTCACATTGTCCAATACATCTTCTGGTAATTGTTATGAGAAGAACCTTCAGTTCGCCAAAACAACTCCTCAGCTCTCACGGCCATAAGAGACACCTGTAGACCCTGAACTCTCCCAAACCCCACCTCCGTTCTGTTGGCAAGCAAGAAGAATTACAGTGGTCCTAAAGGCAGCGTAGCTTGACACACAGTGTTCGTTTAACAACTCTGCAGTTCATTTTATGACTGTTGCATTTGCTTAATGATAGCCCTAACAAAGATCAAAAATGGTCATTTTACAACTGTCATGACATACAACTGTAATGAGCAGGCTCTATTATGGTGATATGTCAAGGACTACTTGTATTTTATGGGAGAAGAAGCAGAGAGGTGTGTAATAGCTGACTTATGTAGACTTCTAATACTTTTAAGGGAAATATCTTGGGAGTGGGAAGAAGTTGCAGCTGATTATAAAGTAGTGAAGATGATTAAGGGCTGGATAGATTTGTCAAATATAAATATACATTGTCAACAAAACTGCACATGAGGTTTTGTTACAACAGCCAATATTGGTTTTAGATGTCAGTTATTTTTCAAGCAATAACACTGTCAAAAAAGGTGTCCAAGGCATTGCTCTGCTTCATATTTTGTAGTTAGTATCCTAACCCAAGTGGTTCTGAATTTTGCTATATTTGTCTGTCAGTCTGTCTGTCTATCTCATCCATCAACTATTTATTTATTTACCAGTTTTATCTGCCATCCTAACCAAAGTCAGTGAGCATTCCAGTGCATACAATTTTACACCAGTAATTCAAAATTGTAATCATAAAATTCATGGCATCCGGAATACAGAAAGACTGAAATCAAAAGACCCAAAGTCTATTGTCTCATTGGTTTGGGTTCCTTTTTTAATTAGCTTTTCTTATGGTGTACTTTTAGGTGAATTATACAACAGTTCTCAATCAATCAAGACAACATCACCAATGGAGTTTTATCTCTGAGGTACCCTTGCAGTGTGCAACTCATGAAGCCAGAATAAGGAGCAAAGTGGTGTCTTCTAAAATTTGGAGTAACTGGACTGATTGGGTAGCAGCAGATGGTAAAGTCCAATTACCAGTAGAAAGCCTGATGTATTGCATTGTGCAGCTTCTCTAACCTCTCCTTTTTCAGACATGTTGAATTTCTGTTCCTGTTTTCTGTCCCTTTTCACAAATAATTAGCTTATTATTAGGACAGGGACTTACTGTATGTAGGGTGACAGTGAGCAAACTGAGGCTCAAGGCTGGTTATGCCCCACTTCCCTCTCTAAAATCTGAGCCTCTGAAGGTTTGGAAATGCCCCTTGAGAACAATCATTTTAATAAACTTCAACAGTTCTTGAAGTATTGCAAAAATTGTTTTCTTCTTGGAGGTTTCCTTCAGAGGCATTTGCCCATACTCCATGTGCAAATGTAAGGTAGATGAGTAATTAGCCTCACTTAACGGATTTAATAAGTCACCTATTCTGGCCAGAGGGAAACCATCAGGTTTTTTTTCCTAGCATTCAACCAGAATCCACCTACCTGCATTCTGGGATAATAGAAATCCAGTGTAGTTTATGTTCTACTTGAAAAGGAACATGGGGCTGATTAGAATTCTCCTCTCATGGGGAACTCCTAGTTGTAAGTCTGCGTACAGGCTACTCTATCTGCAGTTCAGTTGGTCCCCATGATGTTTCTACAATAACACATTTGTTCAAAGATAGCACAAGATTTCTCTCCCCTGACTTGAGAAATACTGTAGCATAGCATACTTATTTCTGCATTTTGAATCTTATTTTTCCGATAAACTCTCTCAGTCCATCTAACTGTCAACTCAGTCTCCCAGTTGGTCATATGGGGAATAAATAATGGCAATTAATTCTATGGCAGCTTTCTCCAACTTGGTGCTCTCCAGATGTTCTGGGACTTGCAGCTGCCAGAATTCCAAGTGAAGATTATGTCACTTTGCTCAAATGGAGGTTTTTCATTTTTCTGATGTGAAGAACTCTTTGAACAATAAAATAATTAAATGAAGAAAATTAAATCTGTTTTCTCTATTGCTTTGTGCAGGCCCAGATGCTCTCAATAATGAAACAATTCACATCTTTCCTCAAAACAAAGTATTTGAGCGAGGTTCCAACATTACATTTTGCTGCATTGCAAAGAAAAATAAAATTGTAACTAGTTTTTCATTTTACAAAGAAAATATGACGACAAAACAGCAACGAGTATTATTTACTAGAAAGCCTACATCTTCATTCCCTCTTTGCTTTCAACTCACTTGTGGTTTTTCCAACGTCATGGATAATAATTCAACTTATCTCTACCTCACCAGTAAGCAGAAAATTTTCAATCTTATTGAATGCTGGCTTGTTGCAAAGCGTCTGTACTTCAGTTAAAAGTAATCCCAACCAACATGGCTAGTGATCAGAGATTATGGGAGTTATGATCTAGTAACATTAGGAGGATCCCACATTGCTCACCTCTGCTGGAGAGAACAGGATTGTTTTAACCACTTTAAATTTTAATCTTAAAAGTTGTCTTTGTGATTATGCTAAATTTTCTGGAATACTGAAAGATTTCATGCCCTAAAGCAGGGCTTTTCAACCTTTTCACCCATTGTACCACTTTTCGGATAAGGCAATATCCGAGTACCACCACTCGCCCAGCAAGGTATCAAAAACTTGACCCCCCCCCAAAAAAAGGAAAAAAATGAGAAAGTACAGGTAGTCCTCGACTTACAACAATTCGCTTAGTGACTGTTTGAAGTTACAACAGCACTGAAAAAAGCGAATTATGACCATTTTTCACACTTATGACTGTTGCAGCATGCCCAGGGTCATGTGATTTACATTCGGATGCTTGGCAACTGATTCATACTTATGACGTTCACAGTCCCAGGGTCATGTGACCAATGGCCGGGGGGATGGCCAGCTGATCACCCAGGTTGCAGGGTGCCTGTGGGGGGGGGAATCCATGAGTCTCTGGTGGAGGGGGATGGGACTGGGGTGGGTACCTGGCTTCCTTCCCTCCCTTCTCTCCTATTGTCCCTTCCTTCCCTCCCTCTTTGTCCCTTCCTCCTTCCTTCCTTCCTTCCTTCCTTCCCTCTTTGTCCCTTCCTTCCTTCCCTCCCTTTCATTGTCCTTTCCTTCCTTCCTTCCTTCCCTCTTTGTCCCTTCCTTCCTTCCCTCCCTCCCTCTCATTGTCCTTTCCTTCCTTCCTTCCTTCCCTCCTTCCTTCTTTGTCCCTTCCTCCTTCCCTCTCATTGTCCTTTCCTTCCTTCCTTCCTTCCTTCCTTCCTTCCTTCCCTCTTTGTCCCTTCCTTCCCTCCCTCCCTCTCACTGTCCTTCCCCTCCTTCCTTCCTTCCTTCCCTTTGTCCCTTCCCTCCCTCCCTTTCATTGTCCTTTCCTTCCTTCCTTCCTTCCCTCTTTGTCCCTCCTTCCTTCCCTCCTCCCTTCTCTTGTCCTTTCCTCCTTCCTTCCTTCCCTCCTTCCTTCTTTTGTCCCTTCCTCCTTCCCCTTTCCTTCCCTCCCTCCCTCTCCCTCTCATTGTCCTTCCCTCCTTTTTCATTGATACACCGTCCAGATCCCAGCCTGGTTTTGGCAGGCAGCGGTGCATTCTCACCACACGGAGCGGCCGGTGAGGTGAACCGGCAACATTACGGCCCTGCCTGTGCGTGCGCAGAGGCAGAGGAGAGCGCATGCGCCTCAGCCTCTGTGCGTGCGCAGGCAGGGCCTGGATGTTGCTGGTTCACCTCACCGGCCGCTCCGTGTGGTGAGAATACGCCAGGCTCAGTGTGTGCAGCTACAGCTGAGCCACCCGCGCTCAGCAGCCGCTGGGAAGCCCCACGCAGCCCGGCCGCCCTCGGAAGCCCCGCACAGCCCGGCCGCCGCTGGGAAGCCCTGCGTGGCCCGGCCGCCGCTCGGAAGCGGCCACCGCGCAGAAGCTTCCCCTTCCCCTTCACTCCGGCCAGCGAGCCAGATGGGCAGGGGCGCGAATTGGCGTGTGCTCAGGAACGCCGATTCCGCGCCCCTGCCCAGCTCGCTCGCTTGCCGGCGCCCACAATCTGCCCGGCCTCCCCTCTGCCTGCTTTGCACAGCTCCTCCTGGGCCCCCCGCGCCCGTTAACCCTCCCGCCACCATGCAGTGTAAGGTTGGCGCCCCCGCCCAGATGCCCTCGCCTCCCCCAAGCATTTTTTTATTCACCTGCTTTCAGCTGCACTCCCTTTCTCTTTTTGCTTCTCTGCCTTCGCCACGTGCTTGTGGGTAAAAAAAAAAACGTTCCATGAGACTTTCTAACTTCTCGCGAGAAGTTAGAAAGTCTCATGGAACTTTTTTTTTTTGTCTCACAAACACATGGCGAAGGCCGAGAAGGACAGGAGAAAGGGAATGCTGCTGAAAGCAGGTGAGTAAAAAAAAATGCTTGGGGGAGGTGAGGGCATCTGGGTGGGGGCGGGGACGGGGGGGGCAGGCAATGCGTCGCGCAGCTCCAGCAGAATCTCCCCTGAAGACTGCGTGAGGCTGCCTGCCACCCCCAAGGCCGCCGCCAATCAGCTGGAGCTGCGCGCTTTGATCCTGGGCTCTCAGTAGGACCCAGGCAACGTGCAGTTCCAGCTGACTTTGCCACAAGCCTCTGCGGCACTGCTGCCACTTCACCTCATCCACTTTCACACTTTTTTTAAAAAAAAAATTGTCAAAAAAATTTTTTTTAATATTTTTTTTACATTTTTTTTTACATGTTTTTTCAACCCGTCCTACGCGTACCACCAGCCATGTGCTCGCGTACCACTGGTGGTACGCGTACCACCGGTTGAAAAGCCCTGCCCTAAAGTGCGTGGACCTTAGATAATTCTAGAAAACACAAAAATCTGGCTTTATTTTGCTTGCCAAAAGAGAGTGGATCATTAATTTCCTATGGCTGCTTATGGAAGCAAATGTCAAAGACAGACTAGAAATAAAAATTAAAATAAGCAAGAAAATGTTTTTTTCTACTGCTCAATCTAGTCCACTATTCTAAGATTTTCAGGTGTTCTCCCATCCATTTCTAATAAGGGCCAAACCTATTACATTTTGCAGAGGTCAGCAATGATTGACCAGATGCTACAACTACAAATGACTTTTCTTCTTGCTCTCTGCAAATCAATGATCATTCTCTCACTTTCCCAATGGGAAAAAGATCACAAAAGCCACAAAAGAAGGGAACATATAACCAAAAGTTTTCTTATGTTGTGAACCCACTTGGATAATTGCAGATAATCTTGGACATATGTAGCATTGGCTAGGAGATGAGTATGTGACTTTCTTGAGTGGGTATAATATAATCAGAGTAGGGAGACGCAAGTTCTAGCCTGATCTCAGAAGCTCAGAGGGTCAGTTTGTACCAGTCTCTCGGACCAACCACATCCGCAAGTGCTTGTTGGGAAATTGCCCTCTAGACTGGAAGGAGGGGTCAAGCGAGGGCTCAACTCAGTTGTTTCACAGCTGCAAGCAGCATAAGCCTAATAATCTTCCCCCAAGATCCATTATTTGGTTGTTTCCAGGGGAGGACTGGTGAGATTCTTGTATCATAAGTAGTAGATAATATAGTTGCTGCTGTTAGCTATTTATAAGTGGCTCTGGTTGCTTGTGCATGACATTCTGGATAAAAACAAGATGACGAAGCACTATATATGCTGTTCTGAATTCCTGGCAAAAAAGCAGAATATAAATTTAATAAAAATGAATGAAATATTTGGGTGAGCCAATTTCCCTTTCTAAATAAAGCAGGGGCAGGGAAACTACAGTTTTCTATAATCTTTATTGGCCAATGGTCATTGGAAACATCCTTGAATAAAGGGACAGGATATCCAAAGATGGAGAGGGATACAGTATCTGTTCCCAAGGCTTGCATTTATCATTTTTCTGCTGGTGGGGGGAATCAAGGTGATCAACTTGATTTGTTTGGAAAGTAATTGTATAGATGAAATATATAAGAAAATAACATATGAATCTGAACTTGTTTTAATAGACCAGCCTGATAAACCCCAAAATCTAAGCTGTGAAACTGAAGACATGATTAATATTAGATGTACTTGGAATCCTGTTTATGTATCGACTGACTGTTTCTTTAGGGAAGCCTGTCCAATGGAGTTTATTTTGTCTGATGTGTAAGTATTCTCAAATCAGTCTTCCAAAGTCAATCCAAAGCATAATATGAAGGAACTTAGATTAGTTGTATCAGGAATTATGGGGTATCTTTGAAAGGAATATTTGGGGTTGTTGAAGACCTTGATGCCAGGAGACAAAATCTGTCTTGGATAAAAGAGATTGGTGACTATCAGAAAGTTAAAACAAATCAGCTATTTGCATATTTAACTCGAATAGATGAAACCTTTGACATTTTGCTCAAGGTTATTGTATGCCTGTAGTAAAACAGATATATTGACATTTATAGTGGCTTAGAGATACATCTTAATTTAGGATAAAGCTTGAACTTGTAGGCTAACATCAATTTTTTAATGTATTATTTTTGTCTGCAAATAAAATAAATATTGTCTTTTCTCCCTCCCATGCTATTTTTTGAAAGCTCTTCTACAAAAATATATTGCAGTACAAAATTCCAAAATAGCTGTTCATTCAAGATGGGTGACCAATTCCTATACAATGTAAGCTTAACCTCCAGAAATTGCCTTGGACAGAAACATGAGCTGCTTAGTTTTAATGTAATGCACATAGGTAAGGGTTGATTTTGTTTACTAATTTTTATGTTTCATCCTAATGTCACAGTCTAACTGGATGAAAATGTCAAGTAAAATTTAGGTACAGATTAGCCTGTACTTGTGAGAGCACAAGATGATGTATTGATTGGTTCTTGCTAATAGAATTGTCTGTCCCACAAACAAAGGTCTGGAGAAGTTGAAATTGCAGGAATCTGCTGTTTCTTCTCCTGTTATGTTTCCTCACTGATAAATAAAAATTGATGATCTCTCTGATGTTGAGAAAAGCAGAACAATTGAAAACTTGGTAAAGAAACATGACATTTAGTCCATTCTTGTCTAACTTGATGACCTACATGTTAAGTCTTTCAGTTGTGTGTGTAACACCTCTGGGAATACCACATGGAGTAGAAATCAGTGATTTTCGCAAAAGCGGGTCAGGGTCAAAAGAGATATAATGTCATGATGCCCCTTTTTTACACACAACATGTACGAAAAGGGTGGGGCTTGTGTTGTGGTATTGTGTGCAGTGTCTTGCCTGTTATGACCTTTCTCCCTAGAGATGCCACTGGGTGATTTAAGCAATTTAGAATATCTACTTTGTTTAGCTGCTCCCATTGCTTTTCTCCTTCTGATTTACTTTAAGCTGCTATTGATTCAGCTTTTGGGGTTCCTTTAGTTGCCTTTCACTCTTCATGGTGATTCATCACCCAGAAGGGTCAAGTTACAAAAATCAACAACATGGTATGTAGATTGGATTCCTCTGAGCACCATCCTGCCAGGGAAATTATGATTACCCTCCTCATTTCTGCAGGAGGAGAAAGAGACCTTTTTTGTGTCCTTCTTTTCCTGTCTTTGGGAAGTGCAACGACTATGTTGGGAAATAGGGCACACTTCTCTGATGGGAATGAAAGAGAAGAGAAAGCAAGTCTGGAGCAAAAGAAAATAAGTCGAAGTGGAGGAAGTAGGAAAAAGACAAAACCTAATAGATGGTTGCCATAATTTTTGTGCCTGAAGATCTTTTGGAGTTTCATGACAGAGAAGGGATATCCAGGGATAATAAAGCAATTTTGGAGGGGTTTGTTTGTTTTGTTGTTTTTATGGTCCAAAGTATTGATTTACTTTCTTTTCAGAATCCTCATAGTTCTTCATTTTTCTCTTTTCAACCAGTTCGTCCTGTAATTTTCAGTAAACCATCTGTTGATTATCAAAATGCTACTTTTATTCAGTTATCTTGGGATATAAACCCAATAAATGCAAGTCTATCATTGTTATGCCAAATCAATGCTGCAAATGGTGATGGGAATAAGCAGGTGAGAAGCATCTATATCTAAATAAAATAATAGCAACTCTCCCTACCCCATTATAAATCTTGCATGAGAAGTCAGAGGTGGTTGTTCACATGTGTCTTATTTAATTAAGAAACCCTTTTAGTTTTCTGTGTGACAATTGCAAAACAGAACAAACTCTAACCTTGAGACACACTACAACCCAGTCTCAATCATGGAACAGTTCATCCTATTGTAAATAGTAAATTCATTAGCCTTTATGAAGCCACCAAATAGTGGCTTATATCTAGTGGTGTCCTTCTCTTAGTGACCCAGAAATTGCTAATGTTACCTTGTCTGCAGGGCCCCCAGATCTGTTCCAAAGAATGAGAAGAACCCTTTGGACAAACATTGGGATTCAATATGTAAATTAAACTTTTCAGAGTTTAAGTTGATTGGAAAGGTGGATAGGAATTAACATAATGAAAATGTCTTCAAATCAAATTCAAAACTTGGTAGCTTCATAGATATGTCTGTGTAGGTTCTTGGAAGTAATATAGATGTGGCCTGGAGTTGCTGCTTTTCACGATTTGTTGTTGTTTAGATTTTTCAGTGTAGCCGACAGCTCTGGATTTTCTGATATATTGAAGTCCAAACCCAAAGCAGATCTAACCCTGCTTATTTTTTGGGGGGGTGGGGGGGGGAAAATCAGTCAAAATTGATTAGATGCTGCCATCTGCTGTCGGTGTAAAATATGTAGTCACATTTCAGAAAAAAAGTTACCTCAGAGAAAGATAATATTTGACCTCTTAACAGGTTTACTCTTTATGTTTTGCAGTACAATATCACAGTGCAGTCCAATTCAGATTTCCCTCCCCGCTTCCAGCTAGGTGGACTGCAGCCTGCCACAAAGTATGCATTAAAAGTACGCTGTGCTGCAGATGTCGGTCCCTCCTTGAAATGGAGTAGCTGGACGGAGAATATAATTTCTGAGACTCCTGAAACTGGTGAGCATTCTGTTGTGGAGGAAAACTTTAAGGGAAATGGAGCCTAGAGTTTTCTCATCTTCCCCATCTGGTATCCTCCAAGTACTTGGACTACAACTTCCATTATCTCCAGCTAGCACAGATAGAGGATGAAAGAGTGCAGGCCAATACAGACCACAATTGAGCCCAACATTTCTGTTGTTAAGTGAAACATTTGTTAAGTTCTTTTTGTCCCATTTTCCAACCTTTTCTGCCACAGTTGTTAAGTGAATCATTGCAGTTGTTAAGTTAGTAATACAGCACTAAGTTAATCTGGCTCCTCCACGTAAAGTTCTGCTTTAGGCACAAAGCCAGCTGGGTGACCTTGGGCCAGTCACTCACTCTCAGCCCTAGGATAGAGGCAATGGCAAACCACTTCTTAAAATCCTTGCCAAGAAAACTGCATGGACTTTTAGAGCCAAGAATCGGACACAACTGAATGGAGGGAAAAATAAATCTCCAGAAAGGCTGTACATTTTGCCCTGCAGTTATTGCTATTCAGTTTTCAAAATGTTCTTTTAATATAAAAAAAATTATGGTTAATCCTAATTTTTTGGGGAGTAGGCTAAGGATGGTTCTGTTTAATTTATGGTTTGAGAATTTGATCTTTTTTTCTCTTTGTGAATAGATAGCTGGTACTACAATATAAATAAAAGTCACTTTTCTACTCACAAATGAGAGATTCTGTTCTTATCTGCACTCAGTTTGATATTTACGGTATTAATACTGTATTGTGAATTCATATCCTCTTTTCTTATTTCAAGAATAGCCATCACCTCTTTTACAAAGACAATTAAAGTAAGAAAGAAATGGTTATCAGGATGAAAATTTTGTAAGCACTGTCAGAAGAATGCAAGTGTCCATCTTAAGGTGTCTGTCTGTGACTTGTGAAAGTGTAGAATATATTATATTAATATAACAGTATATTTATATAATTATACTCTTTCTATTTGATCATTAAGCCTGCTTACATCATGTGTTGCGTGCTTTGATTTTCAGCTCCATCAGGATTGCTTGATGTCTGGAGATATATTAACCCAGACTTGGAGCAACATAATGTAACTGTATTCTGGAGGGTAAGTCTGGCCATTCATATAAAACTGATAGGACATATAGAAACGTATATAAATAAATAAATAGCCATCACACTAGTCCTGTTTGAGGTGAGCAACACTGTGCTAAGTGCAGAAGGATAACAAGTATAGTAAGAAACAAGCATTCAATAATTTAATAGACTAAAAATGGACAACAGATGGTCCATAAATATTGACTTCCTTCATTGATCTTGGATTTGGTCATTCATGCTTCCATATAATGCAGGGGTCTTCAAACTGGGCCCTTTTATGACTTCTGGACTTCAACTCCCAGAATTCCTCAGCCAGCGTGCCTGGCTGAGGAATTCTGGGAGTTGAAGTCCACAAGTCATAAAAGGGCCAAATTTGAAGACCCCTGATATAATGCTTTTTAGAAAGACAAAGAATGGTATCAGCCTTGGTTACAGGCAACATTCCCTAGTAATGATAAAGGCCTAGTGGTCATAGGAAAGTACATGCAGGAAGATGAAATTTTGAATGATAAAGAAAATATTCTACTTTTCATAGCAATAATATTCATAGAATAGAATTATATGGGATATTATACAACAAACTTTGCACACTATTGAATGATATTTCTTTGGTTGTGATATTTGTGTTTTTTTTCTACAATAAATTACTGTGTGATAATGCAAAATGGAAGTGCAGCATTTTCATTTTTAACAATTGGTGCCTCACTATTAAGGACAACTGAGGGTGTTAAGTCTTTTCTATTAAAAGTGTCCATATCCTGTCATGAAAGTGTCCAACAAAATCATGTATAGTTTAGCCACTTGCTTGATGTACCACAGAGCTTACTCTGTTATCCACACACAATAAATACAGTAAATAAATCTGGGTGAGCTTGGGGTGTATGAAAGAATAGCATGAAATTCTGTTCTCTTTGTGGACCCAAGTCTTGAAGATAAGGATATCTCTTTTCTATAAGCGATTGTAGAAGAGATGTAGTGTTATCTTGTATGTTCTTTCTCACACAGTGAGAAAGCTGATAACATCTGTAACGAAAAACAATCTGAAACTATTCTAGAAAAGTGCATTGATGAGAAATGTTTTTTAAAGATAATTTTGCTTTCCTGCCCATAGGAATCCTCAGAATTTCGTGCTAATGGAAAGATCCAAAAATATCACCTATCCTTGGAAAACTTAGAGGAACCTTCTATGCAGTGTCACAATTACTCAATTTCTGCATCACAGAAATCCTCAATGATTTCTCTTGGCAGCCATTCTTACAAAATCCTTGTCTGGGCACAGAACAGTGTATCTGCATCTTCTCCCTCAGTGATTATCATCCCAGCAGCTAATAAAAATGGTGTGTTCATTTAGACATGTTACTCTAATGAATCCTCCTTTCCTGAACCAGAAAGCAATGTGAAACCACAACCCCATTTTTTTTTTATTTCCATGATTACATAGTAAGATTCTACTCCTATTGTATTGTTTGTTTGTTTATTTGTTTATTTAATTTGTATCCTGCCTTTATTATTTTTACAAATAACTCAAGGCAGAGAATATATCCAATATGCCTTCTTCCTCCTGTTTTCCTCACAACAACAATCCTGTGAGGTGAATTGGGCTGAGAGAGTGTGACTAGCCCAGGGTCACTTGCTGGCTTTCATGGCTAGACTTGAACACACCGCCTCCCACTTTCTAGGATGGTACCGTAACCACTAGACCAAACTGGCTGTCTTATCAAACTTAATAAACTTTGGTTTGATTGAATGTTTGGGATTTCAGCCTTCATATGTCAGTTTATACTCTGCTGCTCCCTGGACATGACATTTTTTTTTTTACGCATTGCAATGTAAAATGTTTAGCAATTTACTCACTGGTTATATTATGCATTTAAAACATTTATACACATAAGTTTTCTTTTAAAATTCTGCATTGTTCATTTCATTTTCCACAAACCCAGAGAAGTTCCAGGGTCTGTGCTACAAAGATGACAATGTAATTTTAATTATCTCTTCTCAAAAATAAATCCCATTTAATTTCATGGGATATACTTTCACATGACTGGAGATGGGCTTTTCACTCAGATTCCACTGAATGAAAAAGCACTGAGAATTACAGGGTGGTTTGTTTGATTGAATTCTTTAAAACAAACAGGGAATGGTGAAATGTAAGTCTTTTCTCTGCTGGCAGAAAACAAAACAACTAATTCTACTGTTTTATTTATTGCATGTATATCTAGGGCTTGTTCCTGGTTAGACTTAATTACAGTTCAAATATGCCAGGCAAACGTTTTTTTTCTGAAAGTCCCCATAACATTGCCTGGAATTCATAGTGAATGAGAATGCATGTTCACCAAAGGTTGACAAAAAATGTTGGAGGATCAACAGAACATTTGCATTTTTGTATAGGTCTCTCCAGAAAGCTGTGTGAAAGAAGGATAAATATTATGAATGACATTTAAAGATTTTGGTGCTGATGCCTAAAAATTGTTGCATTTTTTTAAGGTAAAGTGCATTATAGTGAGGAGACCACAGATAACAATACAGAACATGGAATTTATATTTCTTGGAAGCCTCAAAGCAAGTTCAGTCAATATGTTGTTGACTGGTACAACCACCCCACAGGTCATGCGTGTGATTTTCAATGGAAGAAGTATGAGCAAAAGAAATCCAGTGATCTCATTACATCTGGTAAGAAAAAATTAAGTTTGTTAGTGAATAATTCCAGAGGAGATCATTGCTGTCTGGTTGTTAAAGCTACTGTAACAATGAATTATTCTTTCAGTCAAGATTGAGTGATTTTATGGACAAATCTATACCTTCCTTGCCAGCAATATAGAAATGATTAGCCCTTGTTTTCTTCTGGAATATTTTTACAACTTCTTAGTTACTGTGAGGTTTTCCTACCTGAGAATTAGCAAGGACTGGCCCATTTCATAAAACCAATGTAATATTTGCAAGGATACATTTATCAATCAATCAATCAAATCTTTATTATGGTCACAGACCAGCATAAGAAGGTGCAATACAAAATACTTAAATAACTAAAAAATAAAAATGCACAGAGTTAAAAATTTAATTATGAAATGTGCAAGGATATTGCTACTTCCTCCAGCATGGATGTTCAGCTCCATTCTGACACACAAGTCCACAAATTAGTTTCTCAAATGAGGAAGAAGGGAAGAAGGTATCCTTTTCAAAACTGGATGACGGGACAGTGGCCCAGTCTACCATGTTCATTTCCTCAGGAAGGGTTGTTGCCAAAAAGATCCTTAGTGGAAGGTAGACTATTCCGTCAGGACTACATTGTGGGCATAAAGGTTCTTCTACACAAGGATTTAAATGGAGACCCCACAAGATCAATGTGAATTCACTCCCTATCACTCTCCAGCTTTTATAATTAACCACATCTGGCAGCCATTTTGTGCTAGTTTTTCATTTCATAACAACTATATTTGAGGTAAAGCCCATGACACTTGAAAAGAAAAAATAAATCAGAAGCTTTATATAGCTCTTAATATTTTAATCAATAAAATCAATATTTTTCAAGTTTCCCTAACATCATCACTAGCTTCCACTTGTAATCATACATGTTATATTCCTAACTCTTTTGCTGGTATATTTCTTGAAATATATTTTAGATGCCTTCAGCCGTGGAGTAAGATACACTTTTAATGTGTATGGAATACAAGATGATAGAAGTTATTTATTGGAAAAGAAGGTTAAATATCTCAAAGAAGAGGGTAAGTTATGCTAAACTTGTATATCTTAAATTAGACTATGCCTGCAATTTGTTATGCCCATGTATACCACACAGCCTCTGTGCCAGTGCAGAATTCGCTTTGCACCTTAGTTTTGTTGTATTGTGGTCTGTGTTCAGCAGTGATTTTATTGTGTAACTTGCCCCATTGCAAAAATGGAACACTGAATAGCTATAGGGAATGTGTTTGCCCTGTGGAAACTCTTGTTTGCTTCCCAGTTCCTGAGCTTCAGCTAACACAAGATTCTGTGTTAAAGAATCTTATGTTAGCTGAAATATGGTTGAATAGTTGCTCAGGTCCTTGTTCTCAGTTCCAGCCCAGATTATTTTTGCATAAGGAAAGATAGATGTGCACCATTCTTAAAGATACATTTCAGGGTTGATCTTAATTGTCTGTTGTAAATGTTTATAGTGGTTCTATCTGCCCAGTAGACCAGATGGTTGTCCTAAGATGAATGTGGATAAAAATCTTGTTGTTCCCTTTCTTCTTACAAGTGGATTAGTTGAATGTAAAATGCCAGGATGCTGCTTGGATTTTTTTTAAAGGAGTTGCATCATGGATGTTGGTGGGGTGCTAACTATGCCTTTTCTTATATTAGCCAATACTGTGTTAATTCTCATTATGTGGAGTTTGATTGATCCGGGACTATCTTATCTCTACTCCCACTTCAGACAACTTCCTGTTCTTGATGCCTGTCTATAGACATTGTTTGTTACGTGGTATTTTCTCTTTCTAACTTTACCTGTAGCTTGCACAAATGGTTAGAGGTGTCAGGAATTGGATTAGTTTTGCCATGCCATTGTACCATCTTCAGAGCTGTCCATGTGAAGACCTCCAGTACATGAGATTGGGCACTTTTGCCCCATTACAAATGCTCAGATTTGTTTTACAAACACATGTAGATATAGAAAGGGGGGAAAAGCGTTTGCAGTTCATTTTGCTTTGTTATTATATGGAAGCTGTGATGGGGCAAGGTTTTGGTGTGTAATCTGAGGTGGGGTAGATTTTTGTTGCTGCAAAATCTGCAGGAGCTTGAGACAGAATACTGTTTGAACAGGGATTTATGCATTCTGCTTTTGGTTGGGTGGCAGGAACACCAATTAATTTAGGACACACTTAGCAACTTTAAGATATGTGGACATCAACTTCCAGAATTCCCCACGCAACAAGTGCTGGCTGGGGAATTCTAGGAGTTGAAGTCCAGATATCTTAAAGTTGCCAACTTTGAATAACCCTAATTTGGGATATTTCCTGCCTGTTTCCTTATTGCTGGATGGGCAGACATAAAAATGCCCCATGACTCCAAAACGTTTTAAAGGGATGAAGAAATTTATATTAGGTTTAAATACCTCTTAGAAGGAAGACATTGAAGCCTCCCAGCCATTGATATTCACTTGATACAAAGGTGGGAATTCATATTGGATCGCTTTCCTGCCTGTATTGGCATGACTTCCTTCATTCATGGTGTTTGTAAACTAACAGATCTCTCTGGCATAATGTTTTCATTTACATAATCGTTAGTCGTGTAACAAACTTTAATTATTAAATGTATTAATTAAAGCTGCTCAATACATATACATATATATTTAGGTTTGAGTAAGCTGTACATTTCTTCCTGCATTTTTTCCATGATGGTCCAGGTCTCATAATGGTCCATATATCCACAACCACAAAATGTTAATCTCAGCACAACATTGCACACTTGGGGGGGGGGCAGATACAGAGGAGCAAGGAAGATTAAAAACTAGGAGAAATCTTAAGACCTAATATTAACAATCCATGTATGTGATAGGCAAGATGATAGCAGGAAGTAATTACTGAATAGTTGTGTAACTAATCAGCAAAGTTTGGTCAGCAGACCTTAATCAGCAAGGTTAGCTTAGTTCTATTTTTATTTTCAAAGTTTGTGATGGTCAATTCTCAGAATGGAATCTTGCACTGAACAAAAATGGAAATTTAATCATAATGTAAAGACTAAGGATTAAAACTATAGCAAACACAAAGTAAATGTTGTCAATTTTCTGTTTTCCAGAACCACTACAATATATCTTATGTAATATAGTTAATATCACTGCGAATTCATTAAGTGTAACTTGGGAACCATATGATGAAAAATTCAACTCTTGTTTTATTAGAGGTTATGTACTTTACATGAAAATGGATAATCAGAATTGTATGGTACAAGGCTCTGAACAATTTAGACATGCAAGTAAGTGATCTTCTTTTCTCCAGAATAATGTATCTTTAAGTGAGATGTGAGCATTATTTAGGAATTGGTATACAGTCCTCCTAAGCACAAAAGAAGTTGAAACATAGTCTATAACTCATGTTTTTTCATAAATAAATGAAGGTAATCCAAGAGGAAAAACAAAGTTGAAAATTCCTAATAGGAACTCAAGATCTAAATCAGTGTTTCTCAACCTCAGCAACTTTAAGTTGTGTGGACTTCTGGCTAGGGAATTCTGGGAGTTGAAATCCATACCTCTTAAAGTTGCAAAGGTTGAAAAATACTACTCTAGAGAGTTGCAATGGAGGAAAAACTATGTAGAGAAACCAGAAGTATATTTTGATTTTGAAATGGGTCCCATATATTCTGCACTTTGTTTTCTCTGAATGTCTCCATCTTATGAAGGTTGGTGTGTTTTCCTCTTCAAGCGAATTAGCTGATTGATACAGACATTTTTTGTTTTCAATATTACAACATTTCTTTTTAAAATTAAAATTTGAGGCTTTAGTCATCAAATAATGAATGTTGTGAACCTACATAAAAGAGAACAACATTGAAAAACCCTTGATGATGCTTGATTATGAGTGATTGTGAAGCAGCAGTGAAGGTGATGCTAGGATGACATAAGAGTCTTTACAATAAGATCAATATTTGCAGAGATGCTTGAAGGAGGGGAACAAGTGAGACTGTTGTTTGTGGCCTAAGCTTTCTTCTTGATTTCAGATAATCTAATGATATGCAGTTACAAAATTGAAAAACCAAACCAAACTGAATTCACAGTGAGACATTTGAAACCCAGAACAAAGTACTTGTTTGCTGTTCAGGCTTATGCTGTCAAACCTCATTATATTGACAATGGCACCTTTAAGACAGTGTTTACACCAGATGATGGTAAGTTCTGCTCATTTGTATCTATTTACTATAGGTACAAACATTGAACTTCTTTGAATTTTGGCAGCTTCAAAGATTGTTATGGGTTTGGACCCACGTCTTTTATTTATTTTGAATATAATACTTTGCATTTCTACATATAGCATATAAAGGTGAAGACAAAGGCTTCCCCTGCCCAGTTGTGTCCGACTTGGGGGGCGGTGTTCATTTCCATTTCTTAAGCCGAGGGAGCCGACAAGTTCCGCGTCTTTAGCCACTGAGCCATCGTGCCAACCACAGTTGACAACCACATTTCTTTAATTAGCCTTTGCTGGCATTTTCCAATTTATATCAGTGAAACATAACTCTTCATCAAGAAATAGGTGATTACTAATGTTATGTTTCTATTTTCCTAAAAATTAATTGAAAAATCTTTTTTCTTTTAAGTTTAGCCCAAGAAATCTGTCTTATTGTGTTGAAGAATTACAATTA
Source organism: Azemiops feae (assembly GCA_023970755.1). Classification (NCBI taxonomy): domain Eukaryota; kingdom Metazoa; phylum Chordata; class Lepidosauria; order Squamata; family Viperidae; genus Azemiops; species Azemiops feae. Next base: position 2,351,076 of record JALGBA010000136.1, read on the forward strand.
AACATTTAAATAGAAGTGCACCTGATTTTCTTTCCAACAGGAAAATGGCTTTTCCATCTACTTTACCTACTAGTGATTATCCCATTAATGCTGATGTGTATGTGCTCCAGGAAAAGTAATCGGTAAGTGCACAGCCAAAAAAAATATCAACAGTAATAAGAAGCAGCAGACATAAACATAACAGCAGCAGAGACAAAGCATAGCTGCTTAACTCATTCTTTGCATCAGTCTTCACACAAAAAGAAACTATAGCCCAACCTATCAAAAACATAACTGTAAAAGACAGACTAGAAATAAAAATTAAACAAGAAAATGGCAAGAGAACACCTGTCTGATCTTGACGAATATCAATCACTGGGACCTGACAGATTACATACCAAAGTTCTAAAGGAGCTGGCAAATGTTATCTCAGAACCATTGTACCATATTTTTTAAAACTCCTGGAACACTGGGGTATTACCTGAGGATTGGAAAAGAGCTGATGTGGTTCCCATCTTCAAAAAAGGAAAAAAAAAAAAAACAGGCCCAGGAAACTATAGATTAATCAGCCTAATCTCAATACCTGGGAAGATACTGGAAAAGATAATAAAAAAACAGATCTGCGAACATCTAGAAACAAATAAAGTTATAACTAGAAGCCAGCATGGGTTTGTCAAATACAGATCATGCCAAACCAATCTTATTTCATTCTTTGACAAAGTGACTAAATTAGTAGACCAGCAAAATGCTGTGGACATAATATACTTAGATTTCAGTAAGGCATTCGACAAAGTAGGCCACAACCTACTTCTTGGCAAACTAGAAAAATGTGGGATAGATCAGAGACAGCATCACCACCAGATGGATTTATAACTGGCTGATAAACCATACTCAACAAGTAGTCCTTAATGGCACTACATCTACATGGAGGAAAGTAAGCAGTGGGGTATCACAAGGTTCCTTGTCAGGACCAGTACTCTTCAATATCTTCATAAATGACTTAGATGAGGGAGTAGAAGAGGAACTCATCAAATTTGCAGATGACACTAAGCTGGAAGGAATAGCCACACCCCAGAAGACAAGCTCAGGATCCAAAAAGATCTTGACAGATGTGAACAATGGGCCCTATCAAACAAAATGAAATTTAATGTGGAGAAAAGCATGCTTTACACTTAGGCGGGAAAAACCAAAGGTACAAGTACAGATTAGGCAAAACATGGCTCAAAAACAGAGACCTTAGAGTCCTAGTGGACAATCACTTAAATATGAGCCAGCAGTGTGCAGCAGCAACCAAAAAAGCTAATACAATCATTGGTTGTATAAATAGAGGCATAGAATCAAAATCACATGAAGTATTAGTACCGTTTTGTAAAGCCTTAGTAAGACCATACCTGGAATACTGCATCCAATTTTTGTCGCCATATTACAAAAAGATGTTGAGACTTTGGAAAAAGTGCAAAAAAGAGCAACTAAGATGATTAAAGGCCTGGAAATTAAAACATATGAAGAACGGTTGCAGGATTTGGGTATGACTAGTCTAGAGAAAAGAAGGAATAGGGGTGACATGATAGCAGTATCCCAGGATTTGAGGGGCTGCATCAAAGAAGAGGGGATCAACTTATTTTCCAAGGCACCAGAGGACAGGATAAGAAATAATGGATGAGGAGAGAAGCAACCTGGAATTGAGAAACTTCCTAACAATGAGGACAATTAACCAGTGGAACAGCTTGCCTTCAGAGGTTGTGGGTGCTTCATCACTGGAGGTTTTTAAGAAGAGACTGGATAGCCACTTGTCTGAAATGCTATAGGGTCTCCTGCTTGAGCGGGGGGCTGGACTAGAAGACCTCCAAGGTCTCTTCCAATTCTGACAAACATTTGTCAAATTAAGCAAGGCTCTAATTATAAGACAGTATAAGGGTTCAGTTGCCCATGATATTTTTTAATGTGGGAACTGAATGTAAGTACCTATATTTAAACTGAGTTTAGTTTTTGAAAAATGTTTTTCCCCTCTTTATGAAGAAATAAGGTAATATCCCCATCTCTTTTTTTTCCAGCGTAAGGAATTGTTTGTATCCTACAATACCCCAACCTAAAGTGACTCCAATTTTTAAGGTAAGGTTATATCATTAAGAAATTGCACTTTCTCAATCTGGTGCCCTCAAGACATTCTGATAATGCAATTGCTGGAGTTCCCATCCAGGGAAGTTGGAGTTGGAATTCATGGATGTTACACTACATTTAATAGAGGGCAACAATAACATCATAGTATTGCAATACAAAGTCCATCTCTTCTGCATTAAGTTTTGATATTGCATTGATATATGTAAAGGGCAGAGCTTGTACCTTGATGCTGAATGCTGAATTCTTCATTTTTACTAAAGTAGTAGACTTATGTTGACATCTTGGAGCATTAGGATAAAAACCAGGTTCATTTTGTATAGCTTTTGCAAACCTGTATATTGCCCTAAACATTTTGGAGATAGTGTATGAAAACAGATTAAAAGAATTAGAAAAAAAGGTAAGCCCCCCATTGAGGAACATCTACTTTATATTCAGAGTTTTTATTTATATTTTGTTAGGGGACTCAGTGTATCATTTTCTGAGTGCATTCTTTAGATAAAAAGTGTTTTTGCCAAAAAAAAGTTATTAGCTATTGTAAATGAATACCTTAATTGATATACACAGATTTAAAAGTAATTCTGATAATTGCCTCAATAGCCATGTCAGGAAAAGTGAATTGGAACTGGTAAATTCCCCAAGTTTTCCAACACAGTATTCAGTATAAATATGTAGGGCTTATATGTACTGTTTCCTTACTTAGATCTTTAGTGGTTAGCTACAAAAATGATGGTGAGGGTTACAGTATGCATTGGAATAATAAGTGTCAGAAAATTATTAACTGATCTGAGTATAGAAAAAAGGCCTGTGGGCTTCATCTGTCTTTTCATGAGTGACCATCAGTTGTCCAATGTGCTAACCTCTCCTCTTCCCTCGTGATCCCAAGCTTGATTAAAAAAAAAAAAGCAGATTCTATCTTATTTTAAATAAGAGGCAATTACCACTCAATGAATGGATGGACAGACCCCTGTCCTTGAATGGAGGGTGAGAGTGTTGTATATTCTTATATTTGAATATCTGTTTTTCACTCTGTATTCTATCTACTGTTTATGTGTATTTTTAATTCAGTTGTTATTCATACACAGATGAATCCTGGAATAACAGAAATGAACGATATAATTCCTGACCAATTAGTCATGCTGGAGAAGCCTCAGGAATTCAGTCGCAAACAATCTACTTTGGGAATGCTATTAGAAAATTTGAGTTACTCTCAATCCACCTATTACCCAGAAATGCAAACAGAAGAGAGAACAAACCAGAAATTCAACTCAGGACTAACATCCTACAAACCTCTCCAAGATTTTGGTTTTACAAGCAGTCCTAACCCCTGCACACCAGAAGCACACCTCCATTCGAAAAACCATTTGAATTACCTCTACCAAACGGAAGTGCCTCCCTCTATGATCCAGGGAACCAATTCTACTTGTCCTGTGCATTGGCTAGATTACAGACCTCAGTGCAGCACAATTTCCAGAAGAAATACAGACTATTAGATTAATACCCATATTAGTTATTATATTCATCTCAATTCACTATGAGCAGCTTCTAAATGAACAGGATACATGTTTGCTGGGCATTATAATATCTGAACATGAAGTAATGAATTGGGAAAATTCTGAAGAGGAAAAGATGGGACAGTCTTTTGTATTGACTGAAGAACCATGCCATTCTAGACCAAAAGTGGGCATGACATGCAGTAATAAGGGAACTTGCATACTTGAAAAAAAGAACCTCTCCCTCACGTCTTGAATGTGAAACAAGGTGTACAGGATTGTATCATTTCCAGATGAATAAGTAAAAAAACAATATAAAAAATTGCTTGACTTCAACTGACTTGATTTCTGTCTATAGTGTTTTATTAAATAACCAGTTTCTTTACAACATAATGGAAGTGGTTTGCTATTGTTTTCTTCTGGAAATTTTTAACTTCTCTGTCTGCTCTGTACCCCTGGATTATTTTTTTTTTAATCTCCCATTGAGCTACTGGTTTACTGGTTGGAGGAGTCAGCCAAGATCAGTCAAGTAGGCAGTACTAAAAATATGTTTCTTACTTTTCTTTAAAAATGTGTTCCTTTGGAGTCCATGGAGGGGCAAATGACAAATGTGTGCTCATACAAAGGCTACTTCCGTCAGATGGTGCGACCAAGTATAAAACCGCAGCAATTGTGTGATGGGAGTCATTATGTGTTGTTATTTTGGTGTAATGGTTTGCTGTGGATACCAAGCAACTGTATCTTTCTTTGTTGAAAAGAGTTGGAAGTCAACTTTTTTTTTTAATCCCGCACTTCCCTCTCCTTTTTTAAAATCTTTATTTTATTGTATTTTCTGCTATAGTAAACCTTAATAAAACTTTGAAAAAAATAAAAGTGCAAATATCTAGGAGTAGCATTAGCAACAATTAGTGGATGCAGAGAAATATATATATATATATATATATATATATATGGCTTCTGCAAAGATGTGCTGGGGGGTAGAGGGGCCAAGGAAATAAGCTGGCAATAGAACTGAATAACTGAGACCTCTGGCTGCCATGAGGTTAACCATACCTAACAATGGCCTTGCTGCCTAAGACTCACTGGGATTATCTGCCAGTTTCTGGAGGGCTATTATTGTTTGATGCATCTTTATTGGCAGAGGACTTAAGACTCCAATTGCAGTGGGAGGGGATGAATTGGAATGCTGTCAGGACTGCAGACAACTGAGGTGGAGGAAATACCTGGGTCCCTTCTGGGTGAGAGATGCACCCACACTCCTCTCTGCCCTCCCATGAGTGGTGATTAAGTGGCTGAATTCCATTTGCCCCTGGAATATTATGGAGGAACATATATAGCATCACTGCTCAGTTCCACTGTGTCCTGCTGAGCTTCTGGTTACAAGGCAAGATGCTGATGGCCACATCTAAAATCTTACATGGCACAGGGCCAAGTTATTGATGGGAATATTTCTGCTTGTCCCATCAGAGCCTGCTCCAGGTCCCTTCTATTAAGGAATGCCATCTTGCAGGAGCCAGGAGAGATGCATATTCTATGGTGGTGCCTGCCCTGTGGAACACCATTTCCTCCAATTAGGAATTGTGAGCCTAAAGCAAGGTAGCCTTCCCCTCCAAAAAGTACTTTATGTGGCTAAAGTAGTTTCATAGTTAATAAACAAAGGCAATTCTATGTGCTGGTTATCACCTATGAAGCCCTTCATGGCACAAGTCCATGTTATTGTGGGATCATCTATCTCCCAATTATTTCTGCTTATCTTACTGGATCTAACAATGAGGGTATGTTCTGGATCTCCTTATCAGGCAACATCATTTAATAGGAAGGCAGAAGACATATTTCTCCCTCTGCACATGCCTTATGGAACATTTCCCCAGAGATCTACATTCTTAAAAGAATTGGCTTTTCCTCTAATCCCTGAGCCAGAATGTTATAGGAAATTTTGAGCCAAACTAAGCAATGTGGCATTGCAGTTAGTGTTGTCATAACTATTTTGTTTAGTTGTGTGCAGAGTTGGGCAGACATATAATCCTCTTAAATACAATGTTCTGCCTTCCTTATCTGGAGGTACAAATGGGCATCACATTTAATTTCATTGGTCTGCATCTATCATCAATGAATTGAGGGTGGATTCTGAAAAAGAAATCCAAGTAATTTTCCTCAATTATTTTAATGTTAACGGCACTGAAACAGAACGTTGCCAAGTGTCTTTAGCTATCTGAAGCAGGGCAGCCAATACTGGGAGAGCAGCTAGAGACTTAAGAATCTGAATGAAGAACTTCATGGATTCCTCTTCAAGCTCATAATGATACTACAATGTCATTGCAACCAAATGATAGCGACTCATGTTGGTTATGCCAAAGTAATCCTCAGGGCAACAGGGTTGGGGCCATAATGAATGAAATCCAGAATTTATTAAAAACAACCTACAGTATTTCAAAATTAAATTATCTAGGAATAACCATTTCCAATGGCAGAAACTAAGGGCTGTTTTTTTGGCAATGGTTTTTCTATTTTTTTTTTTATTTTCTATTATTCTATTATTTCTAAGGCTTTTTTTATTCAACATTCAATATGAAAGGCAAAGCTTATATTTGACAAACAACAAGGCAAGTGTTCCGTGTTTAAAGTTTATTTTATTAACAATGTATCCCTTTGATAGGAAGATAATGCTTTAGGAGGCCTGTAATATTCATAGACATGAACTGTACACACTATACAAAACAAAACAAATTTCCAAACCAATGAAAACAACAAAAAAGAATCAAGGTGAGAAGAACCTTTTTGGGACAAAGCCTCTTTAAAATTATACACAGCTCATGAAATTGTCATACAGAAAATATATAAATACTTTTTTCTTTCTATGTTACAGGTATATAATATAAATCAGATTTCAAAGTTCATTCAATGACCTACAAACAATAGAACCTCCAAATATGTAGCAGCTTGTTAACTTATATGGAAAATTGACCATACAGGATAGGGAAAATGAGTCTTTTCATAATCTCTCCCCCACCCATTCCGAATGACTAATTTACATAATTTGTAACCCAGGCATCATTTGGGTTATTGGCATCTATTATCTGAAGAGTATTTTCCCATTTTTCACAATAATTATATCTACATATCATCCCCACCCCCCAGTTCTTGCATTCTGTGCTACTCTAACCTACGCAGTCGCAAAATGGCAGCAAGATATCTTTTTCTTTTTGGCATAAATTATATTTCCCCCCAAATTAAATAGTGTCTATTTTACAAGCAAGTCAGGCAAAAAAGTGCACTTTCTGCATGCTGTAGCATCGCTATCCAGCTATTTTACAAAAATAGTCCTAAGGAAAACCACATTCTTTACTTTTTACCGAAAGTAAAAAGTTAACAAAAACATGTAGCAAATCTGGAGTTTTAAGAATATACAGTAATTCTTGCTAAAATTCTAAAAAAATGAAAATAAGGCTATTATTTCTAGATAATTTCTAACAGGGATATGTATTAGAAACATGATTATTATACCTCTAAGCTGTGTAGCTTCCAAGGTATGTTAAGGGAGGGGGACCTTGTCCATTTACAGTGTCACATTACCCCATTCAAAATGGCAAAGCACACACACTCAAAATCAAAGGATAATTATGATTATTGCAAAAGAGATTATTCAAGGGACATTTTATTTTCCCTTGGTTATAAAGAAAGGATTAACACATTCAAGGCAAGATTCAACTTAAGAAAGCATCTTAGAAATGCTTTGGTTGGTTGGTATTATACCTCCTCTATCTGAAATTAATGTTCATGTTATAAACTGGATATTAACTTTGCAAAAGCTTTGTTTTGTTATCCTGTATCATTTGTATACCATGTATAATGTTTCCATGATTACAAACTGTAACCCATTGCTTCCAACTGTTGCACATGAGGATTGGGGATGAAGAGTGCTGTCCACTATTATTGGGGATGATCAAGTTCAGGAAGCCTACTGAGCTGTGTGGCTGATTCTAATTATGTCATATCTGAAGAGCATTTTTTAATTCACAATAGTTACTAGAACCTACTGAATAAAGTAAGTTCCTAATGGTGCTATTCAGGTAACAACTCAAATGCAAAAGGTCCCAAAATGTATGGATACAGATCCAATGACCATGTGGGTCCTTGCAGATAGTTTTCACTTGGCAAATGTTGGAGGCCAACGTATGCATTTTATGTCCCCACAGCTGAATATCTAAATCTATCTTTTATTAATGTGATGTCTTTAGGTTCTTGACTTTGCTGTTGTTATAAAATGGCATCTAGAATCATTCTGTGAGTGGACCATAAAAATGGAGCTTTTGTGACTCCTCCACAATCTGTGATCTGAAGGGTCTCTTGCGAATTATATGAAAGGTTGCAGTGGAAAAAGGGAGTGAGTAGAAATTGAGTGCTTTGACGTGAAGAAAGACAACATAAGATTTAAATCTATGCTCCTTGAAAAATATGAAATAAAGAAAAAAGTTGTTTTGTAAGCTTATGTTAATAAACTCAAGGTACTTTGGGGCCTGTATCACTACAGATAGAGATGCTGAATGTGAAGAATCAATTGGAAATTTGATTATTCACACTATTTATCCTTTTTCCCCAGGAATGCATCATAAGGAAGATAGAAAATAACAATTATGCTTTTGTCATTCATAACTTGCTATCTCTTTCATTCTCCTTCTCCCGCCATACATAAATACTCTAAGAAAGTCTCTTTAAACAATCCATGTACAAATAATTGCCAGTGTTTGTGGCTGAGGGAAGTGGGTGGAGAGAGAGAGCGGTTTCCAAAACATAGCAACCTGCTATGAGGGTCCATTCCAAAGCAATCCCAAGCCATTAAAAATCTTTGCAAATTACTTCATCCTTTCAGTAACGAGAAGGAGCATTTAGATAGGATTTTTTCCCCACAGCATTTCTGCATTATGCCATCCAAGCCTTTCAAAGTGACAATGATATCAGGGTTGTGCATCATTTGAAAATTAATTCCAAAGAAGTGCTGTGAATGCCGCACAGGTTAAGCACAGCACTTCCCAGTTCTTGATCAAAACTGCTCTGAGAGCCTAAAAAAAAAGGCTCATGCTGCTGCTTTAATGTGTCTTTAACTCTTAAAGCAGAAGTCTGAAAGAAGACATGGCTGCTACCCTTACGTGAGGTTACAAATGCTTCTGCCAAAATACTTTACAGAATGTACAGCCCTGGTACCATTCCCATCATACTTATAATCTGTAATGCAAGTGTACACTTCTTCCATGTTCTACTGTATTTACTCAGGTACTATTATCCAAATTTTGGGTTTAGTGATCAAGGAGAAATTGCTTCAGAGAAGTACCTAAGCTGAAAGAAACCCATCATCTAACGGCAATCAAATAGGGCTCCATAAACCTTTTCGTTCTATTTGCCAAGGGCAGAAGCTGTTGGTCTGTCGGTAGCTTTATGAGTACAAATAGGTTCATTAATGTAAGACGTTAATGACTGGCCATGTTATAGTAAGTAAAACCAATTCATAATACATGAATTTCTACCCAGATTCCAGGTATGTTCTGTTACAACAAATTGATTAACAAAATAAGTATAACATCATATAGATGAAACATCAGTTCAGATACTACAGCCACCATTGGTCTGTATTTTAATACAAAGATCCAAATTCACTTAATGTTATATTACAATTTTTTGGGTGATGCTGTTGCCCTTGCAGATATAGGTCAATTGATCTTGGGCAGTATTCTGAACAGAAGCCAAAATTCTATTTTTTTAAAATGTCAAAAAGTTATGTATACCTATGTATTATTATCTAAGTGGGTATATTAGTACATTTAGCTGAATTTACTTTTTAATTTTCTACTGTAATTAAACTGTTTCTTCACTAACAACTATAATTGAAAGCTTAACCATCTTTGTTTTAAAGAAAACGTTTTCATCTACTTTTTGCCTTGAAATCAAAAATGCAGAATAAATGAATTAATTTCACTTAAGAGTTATTGATCTATAGATCTTATTACTCTATCATTACTGAGGTAGCATTCATAACTACTATGTACAATCAACTATTTGCTTTTTTCTTTACTGGAAGTATTGTACGAATCCTTTGGAATTTACACCACCATTTGGTCTACTGTGACTGCACAGGAGTTTTATCACAGGAGTTTTATCTATGAACGAAGCATCTCTAAATATTGATGGAAAGTTATAAATGAACCCTGCATGAGGAGCTGAAACCCTTCATTTTTTCCTGACACACTTCTCCCCCCTCCCATTTTTTTCCTCAGGAGGTTCTCATAGAAATCAGGGAACTACTATAACTTCATGGCTCTCCAGATGTTCCATAAATTATTGTAATGCAGTTTTTGCCAAACTGTCATGAGAGGAGAAGATGCTGAAATCTAGACTCTCACCGGCACACACTTCTCTCTGGATTATATCTGCTGTTATTCCCAATATAGTGTTTTATTCCATGGTTCAGAAACAACCACCATACCAACAGGAAGCAAAGAGCACTCCATTCCCTCCTGTAGTCTCTAAACTGAAAACCTGAAAGAACAGAAACTATCAAAACAAAACAAAAAAAAACCCCTCACCAGCTTAAAATACTGTATCTAAAAAGATATCCCTAACCTGAGAATGAAATATTTGAAATGTCTCCAATTTCTCCTTTTCTCAGTTGTTCAGTTCCTAAATGGTCACTAAAGTAGAGATAATAAGAATATTCCCAATAGATACTCAAATTTCATGTCTAGAAATGTAACAGCAAAACATCTTCAGCTCTGGCTGGGAATGGTAAAACTCCTTATGACAATTCTCTAGGTTATCCATACTGCATTGTCTATGTACCAAAGTAACATACCCTAATACCTTAGAGAGGATTAGATTGACTCAAATATTATTCCGATGTATCTCCCACCTAGAATGTGTTCAAAGCAGTATAATGAAATAATGTAAACATCTGCTTGGAGAGGTAGAAGGCATGTATTTCCTTAAAAGGTCTTAGGAAGAGGAAGAAAATGCCTCATCCATAATAACTGGGTCCCATATTCTTATGTAGAATCTTTATCTGGTTTGTGGGTCCTTATCGGTTGAATAACCTGTTCTTGAGATAAGTTAGAAGCCAGAATACCAATTAAGTTAGGTATCTTAGAGGTAACTTTCTTTTGGGAATTATAGATATGGACCAGAGTGAACTGACTCTCTTGTTCAGGCCAGAACCTTCATTCAGTTTTCTATTTCTCTAGAAAAATACCATCTTGGAAAGTATCCCATCCAGCAGTACTTAAATTTGTGGATCAGTTATTATAGTTCCAGCCAAAATGGCAGGAAGAGAATTTCAGGTTTATTCTAAGGATTCGGGGATTGATGCCTAATTCTTGCAAGAATTTTTTTTAAAAAAGTGATCTAATGCCTTAGTTCCAGATGTCCTACCTGGCCATTTCAGGGTGGCAAGGGAAAAATCTTGTTTTCAGTTTTATGTGTAACGAACTATCAATCCATTGTTTCTTCAACTATGAGATTTTACTTATGATTACTAGTCCTGAAGATTCAATTTACAGATAAACCGTTGCTTCATTTTTCTTAGCCAACAGTATGACTGTAATGATGGCGTTTGCTTTCTTCTAGAGCTGGAGAACAAAATCATATTTTGATATGACAATGTACTGAACCTAGACATTGATAGCTTTCATAACAAATGCAAATGTACATATGCCTCTAAGAACAAATTCATTCATATATATATACATATACATATATATATATATACACACACGCATGTTAATTAGGCTCAGTTAAAAATATATGTAAAACTGAGCTAATTTCATCTCAACAAGCAAATTTTTGCATACTTTTAAGGGGAGATAAACTTTGATGGACATATGCCATCAGTCTACCTGAATTATTTCCATACACAAGAAATGACCAAATAACCCTACAGGTTTTGTAAACAAAACAATTATACATTTGTATGTACAGGTTTCCAGGTAAAAGTCATTTGATTCTAAAAGAGACATTTCAATTTGGAAATCAATTTGTTTCAACCTCATACTTGCATAAATTTGATATTGGGGAGAATGGAACTACATATCATCACTTTTACACAATTTGTGTTAATTTTATCAAAATTATAGCAATTATAGCAATGTAGCACTTCAACACTGCATGTTTAAGGCTTTTCACTACAATTATTGGTATTATCTTGCCATTAATCTTTCACCTGTATGATTGAAGCAAATGATTAGGAGTAAAGTTAAAGCCATGGAATGTGAAATTATTATTTTGCATTTTTCTTGATAAAAAGCAGCAATAAGTATTAATTTTACTTGATTTACCTGACATAAATTATTGTTTTTGAAGATTTACATTTAGACATATCAATTACTGGATGAACATTAATGTAGAACACCCCCATTACAATACATGCATTACATGGAGGTAAATTTGATTCCAGGCGAATTGTTTTTTTCTAAACTCAAACTGTAGTGAAATTCATTAATTGGTTCAGTTTAACATAATTACATGAAACTGCAACAAAACTGGACAGACTGCTAATATTATAACAATAAAATAACTTAAGGTTACTCCCAAAGCTACTGAAGATTCTCTGAGAGCAGAAATTGTCCAAGTAGTGTTCACAAAAATTAAGAAATATATCAAGGAAATCCCCTAATTAATCCCCTGATGTCATGGTTATAGCATGCTCCACTGGGATACAGCTTAAGATACCATGTCTCTCAAATCCAGGGTAAACAAGCAAGGCATCAACTCTGTCCAAAACGGAAGTCAAAAGTCAACCATGTAAACCAGGTCCCGTGTAATTTGTCCTCTATTTTTGTGACATTGCATTTAAAAATAAGTGAAATGAAAACCTGTATAAGTGTCTGGTGCTTCATTCTTCTTGCATATCTTGTTACTTTCGTTGTTTTAACAATTCCCCTCAGGGCTCAGATGGCTTTGGAAGCAAGTTCCATCGAAGAAAAATTCTACAACTGAGCATCCAATTTCATGTACCAGAATTCCTGGAACAATTCAGAAGATGATACTTCTCTGTTGCCCAGTCAATTAGGTGTTATTGAATGCTACTAGTAACTTCACATTTATCACATCATGGAAAACAAGAGGTCAGGATTCAGTTGATGGGCTATCTGTTTGTTGATTTGCCAGTGAGACTAAAATAGCTTCTGCTTCCTCATGCATCTAGAAGAAAATAGCATGTGCAGAGTTTTCAAAGCAACTTATATGGAGCACCAATTCAGAGCCCACTTTTCCCAGAGTTCATTAGATTTTATTCTACTCACCTGTAAAAACTGTACATCTTGAAAGAGTTCTTGAATGAACCGTCTAGATGGCAATCGAAAAGTGCAGTGAGCTAGCAAGTAGGATACTTCAGAGTAAAGGCATATATCATCAAATGCTTGGGGAAACTTCTCTTTAATTCTGGACCATAAAGAACAAGGAAGCATATTTTTAAAATGTTCCATTGAAGTAGTATGAAGTTTTGGAATATAATTTGAGACATGGATCTGATATTCAGGCAAATCATGAGAAATAAAGCATTTGAAATAAAATACAAAAAAATACACAAGACAAATAAGTTAGGTGCCTTAACTAAAGCTTAAGGAACCTAATCTAAATACAGATAGTCCTAGATTTACGACCACAATTGTTAAGTGAGACATTTGTTAATGAGTTGTATGACTCTCTTAACCCTCTTAAAAGTCCATTTTATGACCTTTTGCCACAGTTGTTAAGTAAATCACTGCAGTTATTAAGTGAGTAACATGATTGCTAAGTGAATCGGAGTTCCCCATTGATTTTGCTTCCCAGAAGGTTGCAAAAAGTGATCACATGACCCTGGGACAATTGCAACCATCATAAATATGAGTCAGCTGCCAAGCCTTTTAATTTTGATCATGTGACCATGGGGATGCTGCAAGCGGTCACCAGTCACTTTTTTCAGTGCTGTTGTAACTTCAAACGATCACTAAATGAACTGTTGTAAGTCGAGGATTACCTGTACAGTGTGTTCTCGACATATTGATGGTTCAAATTAATGACAGCCTTAAAAAGGGTGCGTTATGATCTGTAAAATACTTCCAATTGTTGCTACCCTCTCCGTCCTCCACAGTCATGAACACAATCTGGTGCTTGGTAACCTGTTTTCACTTAGACTAGTTGCCAAGACCCTCATGTTCATGTGATTTCTATTTGCAATCTTCTTTGCTAGCCTCCCCAGAAAGCCAATGGAGAAGCTGGTAGGGAAAGGTGAAAGCTGCTGCCGCCTGCTGATAGGACTTCCTCTTGTTTCTGGGGGCTGGATGAAAAAGCTGCCTGCCAAAGGATTTCAGCTCTATGCACTGAGGGGAGCTGAAAACTTTCAGCAGGCTGCAGTAATGGAGCTGAAAACGTTCAGAATTATACTGCCATTCCTGTAGCCTGTTGAAGGATTTTAGCATCCCTCTGTGTCTAGGTTGAAATCCTTTGGCAGGCTGCAGGAATGGAGATGAAAATTTCCGGTTTCTAGCCTGATGCCTTAACCACTGCACCAAAACAGTAATAGTTCTGCATCAAAATCTGGAATGAACTTCATAAGCAGATAACATGTATCTCAAATAGATGAAAACAGAACTGGAATTTAGCAGGTTCGTGTTTTTCAAGACTTATATGACGAAACTTTAACATAGATTTCAACTACTGTAGTTTGACTGAGAAATTAATGTCATTATTAATACCTACTTATTCTGAAATAAGTTTTACTGGATCAGCAATAAGTTTTACTGAAAATGATGTAGGGAAAATGAAGAAATAATGTGCCATCACTTCATCAATTTCCCCCCAAAGAAATCTCTCCCAGTTGCCAACTCATCCAAATTTGGCTATGACTTTGGACTAGCAAGTGAAAAGAAGTAGAAAAATGGGTATAATCCTCGCAATTCTTTGGAGTCAACTTAGTCCTTTCAATTGTATCATTTCTAACATATTATTGTGAGTTCTATTTTGAGATACAACTTAAGAAGTGACAGAAGTACACCTGAACTGATTTGTGTGCAATATAAGAACAATTCCATTCCCAATTCAAAGATAAAAGGAATATTACTTGTAAAAGCTAAAAACAATGGGGAAAGTTTCACTTACGTCAAGAGACCGGTTTCATGACCTTTAGTTCCTACTGAGCTACTCAAGTTGATTACTAATCGCAAAACTTCCTTTCTCAGTAGTATGCGGCATACTGGAGTATCATCTGGGATTGATTTCATGCCTTGAGAAAAAGAAATTTAACAGTATGTTAAACTGAAACAGTGTTTGTACTGACTGAAATATCACTGGATAACATTGACAAAGTCTGCTATATATTTTAAAGATGCAGGCCAATGGGCATAAAAGCAATCGTCAAGTACAAATGTTACTTCTTCTGGTTCAAGTGGACATACTTACTCATAAAGGGACCATGGGAAAACAAGTAGTAGAATGATCTAAATCCCAATCAAAAGCCCAAACCATATATAGCTCTTCCCAAACGGGAATGAGCTATTCTGGAGGTGGCTATTGGATTAGTAAAAGACCCCTCCTTTCCCATGTGCTTCATGTTCCCCTCCTCACCATCTTTTAATGGTATTTATTATTGTTATTTATTATTTTATTATTTTAATCTATACTAGTTTTAATGTTTGTAAGCTGCCCAGAGTCGCCTCTCTCAAGATGGGTGGCACGTAATTTTAATCAATCAATAAATAAATATTGGGGAAAGATAAAAGGAGAAATTGTGCAAAAAGTGGGAAAATTAGTAATGCCTGGATGGTCTCAGACAGTACATACATCATATTGATTATTCCGGTGTTAAGAAGCAGGGTGCAAAGCTGAGATTGCTGATGAAAGCATCCAACATCCAAGCAACAAGAAGCATCAGAAGCAACCTTTATGAAAAATAACTCACCTATGATGAGATCAGAACTCTTGGTACTACTAGCTGATCCATGGGATACAGCATCACTACATCCTGAAATTCCAGAAAACTTTGAGGAATGTGAAACCACATCCAAATGATTATGCATAGCCTTTCCACACCAGTCTGAATAAGGAATGTCTGAAAATTCTGATAAAGTTTGATATAAGATAGATGGAATAATTTACATAGAAAAAAAACCAGCACGATATACATAATTTACATAAAAAGAAAAAAAAACCAGTATGATACAGAACTGAATAACTTAGAAACAATCCAACCAAATATGAACTTCCTATTCTGATAACAATGCACTAATAAAGGGAAAGTATTGTGATGATGAATTTATGAGGCAGTCACTACGCACCTCAAAAGGAACAATAGCAATGGGAAAGGTTAGTTTCCACAGGATTTGTCACCCTGAGAAGGTAAAACATTCAACCAAGAGTTCTAGCTTTCAAGATTATGAAATAAATTTTGGATTTCTGTCTGAAACACATCAGAAAACGGAAACAGAATGGACAAAGCTTCCAGCCTTCTAATTATTGCAGATCAGATTCAAGTTGTCTGCCTGATGCAGACCTGGTGGCACTAACCTGTGTGACTATATGCAGAGTTCAGTTTGTTATTATGCTGACAATCTAGGATGTATGTACAAACACAATAGAGGCAATTATCTTCAGTGTGTTCTTGGAGTCCAGTGTCTTCCATGTTTTCTAGGAACTGGGAGGCATCTGAACGGCTTGTGTTCATAATCTCCGTAAGACTTATTTGCTGACGAAGCATCTGGAAGGGACTCTTTACAAACTCACCAGACTCACAAGGCAAACCTGGAAGCATTTGGTTAAGCAACAGAAAATAGAACATAATGAAGCAATACAATAGCACCTGTCTGCAATTAATTGCCCAGCATTGCTTCAAAATGATATAGGTGGCCAATAAATTTAATAAATAAATAAAATAATTCCTATAATGCTTTTATGGCATATAAAATAATAAGCCCACATCTGAATAAATTTCAGTTGTTAAGGGAACTTTGCTGTAGCCACATAAAGTAAGCACACTGTAATAAACGTCTGTTTCCCTGTGTCATGCCCATCACTACAAAAATGTTGTCGATATTTTATTTATCAAGTGATTCCAGAGAACATTTTCGGCAATCCAGTCCTCTATTGGGGCATATTCTGCTAATACAGGAATGGGCAAATTATTTTCCCAAGGGGCCACATGAGAATTGGACTGTTATGGTGGGCCTCACTACCCCCGTGACCCCTGCTGCCTGCCACCAATGCCGCACCACTGCTGCTACCCGACTGCAACTGTGGGTCAGATTAGGATCACCTGAGGGCCAGATGAAATGCCCAGGTCTGTGCTAGTACAACATAATCCTGACTTTATGAGATCTGCAAAATTAAGACACTGTGAAGTAATGTCCTACCATTGATTACCTCCCCATGTCTCATTTTTTATCCGTATGAAGGTAATTCCCTTTGAATATAAGCCACAATGTGCTTTGAATACTCTCTCAGAAGTAAGAATCCCCAAATCTGTGGTATGAAACATGACAGTCGTATTTCAAATCGCAGGGCTTAGAAATCAGCAGTCGGGTATAAACATTTTCTTCCTAAAGAAGGAGGTGTACAGCTTAGCAAAAGTGGCAGGCGACCATGTAATCCAAAAGAGAATAGAAAACGTACCTGCAGCATCCTGGGCAAAGACTCGAGTGCCCCGATCATCAAATGAAGGCATTGTTTTCTTCTGGAAATATGGGGTTTCTTTTACCTGAAATATTTTAAGGCAAAAAATTATGCAGATCAAGTTTTAAAAACAGTCATTATTTCTGGAAATACTGGGTAGCTCCAGTGTGAAGTATTTAACCAGGGGGGGGTCTTCATATGACTTGTGGACTTCAACTCCCAGAATTCCTCAGCCAGGCACGCTGGCTGAGGAATTCTGGGAGTTGAAGTCCACAAGTCATAAAAGGGCCAAGTTTGAAGACCCCTGTATTCAACAATATTCCTCTAAGTGTAGTAAACTGCACTAGGTTCTCTACATATTGCTGGGGGTGAAATTGTTTCATGCAGAATAGCAACACGGTACTTAATATGACTAATTCGCTCACTTAAGATAAAAATATTGTCCACATACCTGAAATATTTCATTGATGTCAACCGGGAGAGCAAGTCCAATGTAATCGTCTGAGCTACCATAGGTAGCATTAGACACCATGGAACGAACAGAAGAAGAACGCTGCAATGTATTTTGGTTTATAGGGCTTAATAAATCTTCTTTATCTAAGGATGATGCATAGCTCAAAGCTCTCATGAATCTGTTAACATACAGAAGGAGCATATTTAGCATAACAGCCCTGATTTTATTATAATGAGTACGATATTTTAAAATACCATGGATAATTTTAGTTCAAGTACCAGTTTGGTTTAGTGGGTAAGGCATCAGGCTAGAACCAGAAGACCATGAGTTTTAATCCTGCCTTAGGTATGAAACCAGCTGGGTGACCCTGCCATTCTCTCCCAGCCCTAGGAAGAAGAAAATAGCAAGCCACTTCCGAAAATCTTGCCAAGATAACTGCAGGGACTAATCCAGGCAGTCACCAGGACTTGAAGGATCACCCCAAAAGTACAAAATCAATATGCTGCTTAATATTTATCTGGTCCTGATTAAATAAAATAGGAATTTCTGATGCTTCCTGAATCTGAATGGTACCAAGTTGTCTACTAGAAGGTGGAACCGTTAGGGGTATCCAAAAGGAGGGAGGGGGTTCAAATAAGAAAAGATGGATGGTAATAGCAGCACAAACTAAGCCACACTCCTTTTGTATGTGAACTGACACCACACATATGAACAGAGGAAGAACCTTTAATAGCATTGCTGCAACCATCTTGTTTTCTCTCTCCCTCTCTCTTACACACACACACACAAATTGTTACTGTAAACATCTCCCCTGTAGCCAGTATGGATCATGAATTTCCTAATTTATTCTTCATTCATTTGGAATCATGGGCTACTAACACCTCTAAAAAACAAGATGATCAGAGAATAGCTAAATGTAAAAATTATTAATTTACTTAAATATGAATGAGCAAGGCCGTTCAGATTAGAGCAATTTCAGATCCTTTTTAACAATAAATCTGATTTTTCCAGAAATGTTCAGGAAATAGATACCAACAGTACCTTCAAGGACTTCATACTGCTAGATAATTGGTTTAATTGCAGGCAAGAAAAGCAGCATACACATACATGAAACCAAGCCCTAGATGTTTAAATCTAGCCTTTTTACCTTTTTAAAGCCAATGGATTTTTGACTGTTTTTCCCCAGCTTTAAAACTGGAATCCACCTGTCCATCATTACACAGTTCTACCTGGTTTAGGCAATGCTAATTCTCCCTTTACTTCTTGACCCCTTACAGCTGTTTTAGCAGAGGTAAAAGATAAAAAGTCTTCTTGAAAAACAGATGTCCCTTAAAATGCACCGGGACAATAAAGAGATCAGTATTTCTTTAAAAAAATAATTTCTCTCCCAAGATAACTCAGTTTTAATTAAGAAAAGCAGGAGATGACATACTCACCGGTTGGGTGTTAGTCGAGAGTCTAGACTACCAGATTTCATTGTGATTGTGTCTGTGAAGAGTATGTCCTTTGCTGGAGAAGCTAGGGCTTCAGAATGTGACAGAGAGGGATGCATCCTCTGTTGTTGTAAGCGTTTCAGTGTTGCATATCCAAATGCATCTCGAGAACTGGTGTAACTAAAATTATAATCAGCCAGGCTTTTTATAGTAGCGAGGGAAGGAGCTTTTAGCGACTGTGCTCTCCGAGGAAGCGTGTGCGAAGACCCCGGCGGTACCAGGGAGACAGAATTTGACTTTGACAGAGGGAGGTGGTTAGACTGTGGGGTTGAACACTGAATTGTTTTAATGGTCTTGGTACTCACCACAGTACTTAAGCTCCCACAGTCAGTGTCTATATTGGTAGAATCCACTCCCATAGTCTCCCGGGAAGGGCTCGAGCTCATTGAACTTATGCCACTTGTGGTCGTGTCTGTATTGAAACTCAAACTACGACTTTTGAAATGAGTCTGCGTGGAAACTTCTATTAGTCTCTCTCGGCTGGAGTTTTCCCTATGGTTTTCATGGCCAAGACTTTTGGGAAGCTTAAGGTCATTTTCACCAAGACTTGGAGTACTATCTGCATCTTCGTTATGCTTGCTCCCAACAAATGAAGTTTCTAGTTTCAGCGTGTGAATCTTAGGAACCTTGAACCCTGGGGTAAAGTCATCTCCCCGTGTAAAATCCATGCTGCTGCAAGGTTCTGTTACTGTCCGGTTTCGCCTTAAGCCCATCTTGTTCTCCAAGGAAGACAGCTTGCCTCCTTTGGGATCACTGCTGCTCCTCAGCTTTTTATTGGGCAGGGTAAGAGAATTCAAAATGCGATTCCTGACAAGTCTGCGGG
This sequence comes from Azemiops feae, assembly GCA_023970755.1. Taxonomy (NCBI): domain Eukaryota; kingdom Metazoa; phylum Chordata; class Lepidosauria; order Squamata; family Viperidae; genus Azemiops; species Azemiops feae. Next base: position 2,371,062 of record JALGBA010000136.1, read on the forward strand.
AGGAGAAAAAGGGGAAGGGATTGCGGTCCTTATCCTTCACAGGCCCAGTATGGTCATAGAGATTCTGTTCTGCATCTTCCGAGATATTTAAGAAAAATGTACTAGTGGAGGTGCTCCCAATCCGGTCATCTTCCAGGATAAACATGCCTGAAATGAAAACAAATGTTCTTTTTTTTTGATCCACAAAGGTTTGGGTAATTAAGGCTAGTTCGGCAAAGAAGCTGAACATTATATGAAAGCAAGAAGTATAGGGTGACTTCTTACATATTCTAAAAGTCAAAAGAGTGTAAGAACTGAAAGGAAATCTTTACCAATATCATTTTACAATTAGGCCTATAGCCTAGGAAAATTTCCCCTCCAATTTAGCGATAAAATACCTGGATCTCATCTCAGCATGTTAATCATGACAACTATTTATGAAATTGTTTCACTAGTTTAAATTTTTACATAAGTATTTTTATTTAAACATGCATTTGAGATTTAAATTTTCATGTACTTCACACGCATTTGAGATTTAAATTTTCATGTACTTCTGACATTGATCATACAATTAAGAAATAAAAAAATGGGGTTTTTTTTCAAACATCAATTATGCTTGAAGTGAATCCCAGCATAGGTTAAAAGTCTCATTGGCTCCTGTATTATGGTCCCAATCTGGATCTGCCACACACTTGCAATTTATTTCTTAAAAAAGCAAGCAACTGCTAGTTATATGAATGGTTTCTGGACTAATATTGATCTCAAGATCTTGAAAAACTAAATCATCCTTCCCAAAAATGAGTTCACAGTGGTATATACCTAGATCTTTCTGGCTAAGAAACCACGGATAACTACTATCAAAACAAGCAAACAAAATTCACCAACAAATACATCTCACAAAAATGAAGTTTGCCCACCTCTTTGCTAATTAATGACTGGATTAATACATTATTAACATTAACTTATTAACATTAATTAAATTATTGAAATTAACATTATTTACCTTAACGTAATTTGGAATTATGTTCCTTGTCCACAATAAACAAAAATTATTAATTAAGTTTAAAGCAGTTTGTTGTTGGCTTACAATATGATTCTAAGCTACCTCTGCTCAACAGGAGGAAAGCAAAAAAAACAAAAACAAAAACTTATGAGGTAGCATGACCTAATCTATATTGCACATTATGAAGTACATGCAAAGAAAAGCTGACCCTCATAGTCTACATGTTTGTTTGTTTTTTAAAAAGGAAGACATTTGTTAGCTACTAATGCTGTCAAATAGCTTACTTGATGGTGCAGATTCACTTTCACTGTTATGTCTTGAACTGGTAGATTCAGAATTCAAGCTAAGTGTGCTAGGAATAGAAGAGAGTTCATTGCAGAGTTGCTCCACATCGTCGGGGACAACTGGCCAAGGTTGCCTTCGACTGTGTCTTACTGCATCCCAATTGTGATGCTTCAAAATATCACAGCCTTGCTTTGTTTTGGCTATTAGGCCAAGCACATAGACACAAGTCCTGCATTTAGAAAATAAGTCAAATGAAAATCTATTAAAAGGTTAAATTAAGTGGGAATGCAATGTAGTTAAACTATAGAAAAATGCTTTTTCTGTTTCTTTCGGCTTTGCTGTCCTAGGTCTGCCTAGGGATCTTGAAAATAATCAATGTGACCCCCCCAGAAGACACTCCAAACATTACAACAGTACTCAAGATTTAATGCAACAAAAATACAGAACTACTAAATATATGGGGAATAATATCAACAGTTTTAATTAATGCATTTCCTTTTTTTTCCTTGCCAAATTACACCTGAATGAATAACGGTTTTAACTATTTGCTGTTAAATAGTTAAACTATTTACTGTTTTATTTGCTTGGTTTCTAGGCTTCAGTTATACATCTCCTATATTATTATGGAGATTGTAGATAGACTAGATGGTAAACAAGAAACAGTAATACACCAAGAAAGATCAGGAAGATTTAAAGCGCATAGGGATTACCACAAGAGGTTTACAAAATATTTCATTTTAAAAAGATTCAAGGGCCAAACTTTACACAATGCTCTAAGCATGAAATGGGTTGCTTTAAGTATCTGGACACATTTAGAACTTGAAACAGAGCAACGTGCTTAAGCTCCAACACCTTCCAATTTGCTTAAAGCAACTTGGCCCTTTTATGACCTGTGGACTTCAACTCCCAGAATTCCTTAGCCAGGCACTTATCAACAGTTGGAGGAAAGAAAATGGCTGGAAAGCAGAGCACAGAGTGGATGGAGCTGTGGAGTTAAGGGTAATGAGAGTGGCTGCAACTGGGGTAGCTGGTCTTTGCTACGGTAAGAGCCAGGCCTACCTCATCAACAGCAGGGGGAAGAACAGAGCAAAAAAAAAATGGCATTGGTTGTGCGATTGGTGTATTCATCCTAGTCCTATTTGATCATTCAGTGGCTTTCAATATCATCAATCATGGAATCCTTCTGAGTGGCTCTGGGGATTGTGGGTGGATGACACTGTATTGTGCTTTTTTCCAGGGTCAGTAACAGTTGTTGGTGCTTGGGAGGGAAGAGACCCTGCCCATAGCCCCTACTGTGTGGGGTACTGTAGGGTTCAGTACTCTCTCTACTCTTTTTTAACATCTACATGAAGCCAATAGGTGAGCTGATCTATCACCATGGGGTGAGGTATGAGCAGTACACTGATGACACACAATTATACATCTCTGCCCCTGGCAAATTAATATATATTGATGTCTTATCCCAATGCCTGGAGGTAGTGGGAATCTGGATGGGGAACAACGGGCTTCAACTAAACCCTGGCAAGACTGAGAAGCTTTGGGTTTTTGAGCTTGTTGATTCTGGGATTATGCCATCTTGATGTTGGATAGGATTGCACAGCCCCAAACAGCCCCAGTGCACAATAATTACAACTGAGAAAGCCGTGATTGCAGTCATTGAGCAAAGTGGTCACATGGGCATCTTACTGAACAGCAGCCTTATTCAACGATCAAGATTCCGGTCCCAATTGTGGTAGTAAGTCAAGAACTACCTGTATATTTCTGTCTGTTAAGGAGTTAAATCTGATGGGACCAGGAGACAAGCCTCTTCTGCCATGCCATCCTGTTGAACATTATCTCCCCTAAGGTGAGGAGTTTGCGAACATGAGAATAAACATGCTAGTTAGTAGAACTAGCATGGAAATGTTGCAAACAAATTATGCCAAACCAACTGTATCTCCTTCTTTGACAGAGTTACTAACTTCCTAGATTAATGGAATGTTGTAAATATAATATACCTAGACTTTAACAAAGTCTTCAACAAAATGCTTCATGATATTCTCCTTAATTAAAAAAAAAAAAAAAGGCTAGAGCAGGGGTCACCAACCACTGGTCTGTGGACCAGCATCGGTCTGCAGCATGCCAGAAATTGGGTCGCACATACAAGCAAAGCCCCAATCACTGGATGCAAGTAGCATGCAAAACAATGCCCCCTCTGGTCTGCGGGAAAACCTCTCTCCACGGAACCGGTCCCTGTGCCCAAAAGGTTGAGAGCTGCTGGGCTAGAGGATACTATTGTTAGATGGACTCTCCTGATTGAATGAACTCAAACACCACTCTTTAATAATTTTACTTCAGCTGGAAGAAGTAGCTAAATACTTCAAGATGAAAGAAAGACAATTCAAAAAGGGCTAGGCAATTTGAGAAATGGGCTGAAATGATTAAGATGGAATTGAATGGAGAGGACTGTAAAGTTTTGCATGAAGGAGGGAAAACAAATGTAAGGCACAAGATGGGAGGTGGGGGGAATGGCAGAATGGTAGTAGTACATGCAAAAGCTACCAGGCATTATTGTGAATTACAATCTAAGCCAGCACTATGCAGTTGCAAAAAAGTCAAATTATGTCCTATTTAACAGAAACACAGAGTCCAGATGGCAGAAAGCAATTGTTCTGTTCTATTTTATCTCAATTAAATCTCATGTGAAATACTCTATCCAGTTCTGAACACTATCTTTCAAAAAGGATAGTGACAAATTGGAGCAAGATCAAAGGAATGCCACCAAAATGGTAAAAGGTCTAGAAACCACCCTGTGAAGAATAGTTAAAGGAAATGGTTATATTTAGCCTAAGCCTCTTCCAAGGGAAGATATTAATCTCAAAACTGTCACACAGGAGAGGGAGTGGACTTATTCTCTATAGCTTCAGAGGGGAGGACCAGAATCCTGCAGATTAAATCTGCAAGAAAGCAAGTTCATGCTAGACATAAAAAAAAAAATTCCTGACTATAGAAATTGTCAGCTGTGGAACAAAAAGTAGCTAGTTCTCCATGGTGATGTTCTCAAGCCATAACAACATTTTAATTGAAATGTGAGTAATTCTTTGCTAGAGGCCTTCCAACAGGCTGAATGGTCATATATCTGAGATGCTCTACTAGATCTTGCATTGAGAGAAGGTTGACCTCTGAGGCCTCTTTCAGCTGTTTGTCATAAAAATCTAAATATATTGATGTCAGACAAAATAAACTGTTCGCATATGTTTTACAATGCATTTCCAGTTTTCAAATTCTACTTACCCTCTAATGCATAGGACCTCACAATGCTGGGCAAGTGCCATTATATCAGGTATCACATTTTCCTCCTGAAGCAAATTCAATCCCCAGTTTGAAGATCCAATATTTCCCTTAAATATAAATAAATGTCAATAACTAGAAAATCAAGGAATGTTTGATAAAAGATAGTGATTTATAATCTTAAAGCAGATTTTGCATAACTGCTACAGTTTCTACTTACACAAGTTTCCACTTGAGCCGCCAAAGATATTCTTTTAAAAATATTGGCATCACTCTTATTATAGTCTAATTTTCAACTTCACAAGGAATATGCTTTTTAAAATCTACTTCATTTTATTACTCTCACCAATAGAAAATTATGGTTAATATGATTAATATTACAGACTTGAAAATTCCCTTCTTCTACTAAAGGAGTCTTCCTTTGTAGGAGTATTGGGAACCATTGGATTCAACCCATGTACAAAACCCAACATTTAATTTTGACATCAACAGTTTCTTTCTTGGATTAACAACCCAAAGTCAAGTGCATAAAACCATAAATTTGATAACTAACAGTGTGATATCTATGACTTTTTAACCAAGAAAAAAATGGTATTTCTCACGATGACACAAAATAATTTTGGCAGCCAACTGCAGCATGTTTTTCTTTTATTTTCAGGAAATGTTTGCAATGCTATTCTAATGTTTTCTTTGCGATTCTGGTAAGTTAAACCAGAAAGTTTGGTTTGAAAACTGAAGAAACCTTTTATTTTTCTCACTGGAAACAAGCAGGACACAGGGTTACTAATGTTAAATGGCTTGGGCCAAATTTTGACAATCTTTATTTATTGGTTTAATAGACACAGATCAATGTAATCTCTGAGCTTGTGTAGTGAAAAAAGGAGAAACCATAAAGGCTGCAGTTATCATTGCCAGACATAATTTTAAATTAATTCTTCTCCCAAATTATTTGCTTTTATTTTTTATAATTTGCATGCTTTCCTTCAAAACCTCTTACAGCATGGGTGTCAAACTGCCAGCCCGCGGGCCGGATGTATCATAGCGAAACTGCGCCCACCCCATTGCCGGCAATGGGGGGAAAGTCACAATAAGTCACGACATGTCATGTGATGTTGCGAGTTTAACATCCGTCTTAGAGGAACATAAAACGCAGTCTTCTTAATGACTGTTTTAAAGTCCTAAACCCTTCCAACTCATCTTCCAAGCTAGAAATATAACACAGTTCTGCTGACAATTACATTTTCATTCAGAAAACATTTGCCTTCTTATAAGTTCACTTGTCTGTCTAAATACAAATACATTATTTATATATTCCAATTATTTAACATTTTATTATCAGCTGCTTTAAGCATCATTTGTAGTAAAAAAAAAAACACAGAATACAAACAAAGCCTAAGATATTGTTTTGCTTCTCTATAGCAATGTACAAACATTTTGGAACAGAAACAAACTCGTGACCACCAACTGATACTTAGTTATAGAAATATATATTAAAATATGTAAATATTTTTAACTAACCAGAGCCCAAAGAGCAGCTTTTAGTTGCTTAATCCCCTCCCACTTTTCCAGCATAGGGGAACGGACAGTGTAACTCATGTCGGGAACGATACTCTAAACAGCAAAAAGAACAACCACGGTGCAATTTATTTATCAAGCGTTCCATTCTGTTTTCATATGACAGCAGCGCTAATAATAAAATACAAGTATTTATGCTTTTAATCACATTTCCACATCTTGTAGAGGCAAAACAATGTCACTGCAATGGAGGCCATCTATTTCTGTAGACTAAAGAAATGGGGATTAAAATATCAAGTGTGAAGGAGCAATAAGCTGAAGTATTTTTTTTTTTTAGCCTTATAAATCAATTTTATACAATCCTCAGAAGTTATTCCCATTAGTTAAAAGGAGAGAGTGCGTGCATGAATTCTGGCAATTGTTTAACTTTATATGTGATTTCACAATTCCTGACTTGCTTATGGGGCCAATCTAGGTAAGCCAAGTCAAAGTGCCTTGTAATGTGGATCATGCTACATACCTCTGAATCAGTAATAAGCAATTAAATGCTAAAGATAGTGAAAAAGAGTATAGCATTTTATTTAATAATTTATTTGAATTAATTACATTAAATTTCCTCACCTGAGCTTCCAACAAATGACAGCCTGTTTTGTGGTGTACTAGTTGGCCATAGAGGTGAACTGGCAAGTAGACATGTGGCCGCTGTAATCTGTGGGGAAGAAAAACAGTCTGTTTGCACCGTGTTAATTCTAACCATTTTAAAACCATCTGCATACCTATAGGCATTGCTTTAACAAATGAGTCAAGGTGGTTTTACCTTTGGTTGCTGCGACGAACATAATTATCACCATCAACAGGTTTGCGGTATGTAGTAAGTGCTTCATTTAATTGTTCTTCTATCAAGTCGACATATTTTAAATTGTATTCCTAGGATATAATGGAATGCAGAGATCTTCAGAAAAACATTTTCTCTAGCAATAATTACATTTATAAACACACTACATGATGACCTAGGTAAAAAGTGTTTCTTTCATACCAGTATGATAAAATACTCACTGGAAGTTGATTTTATAATCAAAATGCTTCAAAAACATGTCTCTATGAGAGACAGCAAGATTGAGCAAGATCAATACAGTGCAATTCCCATTGGTTCAGGTTCACAATTTTGCAAAGTAAGCCTGACTATCCTAAACAATTCTCCTATTTGGTTATAAATTTATTTTTCTATAACAAATTGGAATGGTTGGCATCAATGATAATGTCTCCCCATTCATTCATTACACCAAGATGTTCATTGTGCAAAGTAGTCAAAGGATAAGCTCTCCTATTATTAAACTTTCAGTAGGGCAATACTACTACAGGTTATGTGGAAATGTTAGTTTAGTTTCAACAAGCACTTCTACTGAAAGGGGCAGTTTGGGGTAGGACTAATTTAATGTGGAGAATGTGGGTCAATACATCACTTTTTAAAATTGCTTTGTCTTTAACTCTCTTAACTTTCCTTCTTCCATCCAAACAATATTACATATAATCTACCTCCAAACAATTTTAATACTATATTAATTTTCAACATGGGCTGGCAAATAATTCTGGTTTTTGTGGACCACTGAGAGGGTCTTGCTCCCTCAGGAGTCCTAGGACCATACTTTAAGAAATATTGATCTAAGATTATATCCTAAGAATGGTACTCCAAAAATACCATTTAAAAATCATTTTTTTTATAAAAAATTAAATACTAAGTATAATTAAAGCTATTTTTAAGAGTCTGCAACATTTTCATATATGCACTATATACCTCTTAACTGAGCTCCAAGAAATGGCTCTTTAAAATTTTAATTTAAATATTGTTAATCCTACTAAACTATTAGTTTATTCAAATTAATTACTTAAGACAGACATTTAAATATAATTTTTCCAAACACCAGCACTTCTAACCACAAGAAGTCACATGGAAGGAGCTGAATAGGTACAGGTAGCAGTCCGTGTTTAACAGAACTATGGCCAGAATTTCCATCCTTAAATGACATGGTCTTTAGCTATGTATCAAGTTACCACACTTTTTAGTGACAGAATATTCAATAGTCCTGTTTTTGGTTACTAGACTAGAACTGCATTGTTGTTAGGCAAGGATCTTACATTTTCCTGCCCTGCTCAATTCTATTTAAACTCCCCCCCCCCACTCCCCGAATCTCTCTCCATCTCTGCTGTTTTGGCCACTCTGCTGTTTTCTTCCTCGTACTGTCATCATAACTTCAAACAATCTCTGAATGAATGGTTGTTAAGTGGGCACTACATGTATCTTAAAATTATTCTGAAATCAATGCATTGACAGTGTTCCTTGTGAGCACTTCTGTCCCTAATATTTGCTGGTAACAAAGTAGGCTCAGGTAAAGCCGCAGCATAAGAGCTGACGCACATATAACAGAGTTCCAAGGAATGATTCCGATTTGATAATTAAATACCTTCTGCCATTTCTCCATTTGTTTTGTTACATAGCCTCGTTCATTTAAATAGGAAAACCCTTTGGGGATTGACAAAAATCTGGAAAAAACAACAACAAAAAAACACGATTGTTTATAAAATATTTACAGAGCAAATGTTTTCACCTGAATAATACAATTAATGTTTACCTTAGCAGCAGAAGCATACCCTTGTCTCCTAGATGAGAAAGTGCTGGTTTCATTTGAATGAGGGCATGAAGATTAGCCTAAACAAAGAAAATAAGAGGGACAAAGTTAATACGGCATAATAACAATATAATTATTAATATAATATCTAAGCAGGATTAATAAGGTTAAAATAAGGTTTATTTTTTCTTCCACTAAAGAACGAGGAAAAAGTCTCACCTTGTCTTCACATGCCTCATCAAGGATATCAAGTGCTTCAGAAGAAATGGCTTTATTTTTGTCATGAAGCTGTGTGACAAGTAACTCAATTCCCCAATTACTGAAGAACTCCACATTGGCCCTCAGAAGTACTCGGAGGTGTTTTGTAGCATATAACCTACAATTCTATGAAAGAAAAAATGAACAGATCATTGGAAAACCAGAAAATGGAACATGATTAGAAATTGGGTTTACACATACAACATGTCATTGTACAGCTAATGTCAATTTCAAATCAAAACCAAGGTTGGAGTCTACTTGATCTATAGCTTCTGCCTTCCGTAACATTTCCCCCAAATATAATAGATTTAATTGAAAGAAAGATTAAAAAGAAAGATTAGGTCCCCTGCTTCAATATTCTCCTTAAATGGGGAGGGGAAGAGATAACATTAGTTTCAATATAACTTCAGTAAAAGACACAAGCTTTTTCTACCAACCTTCTAGTGTTTTTTTGGGAGGGAGGAACAGATTTAATTCTGAATCAGATTTCTTTGGGTTAAATATGACATGTATAAGTGTTTGAGTGTATATATGTACAGTGGTGATTAAACATTTGTGAATCCTTTTGAATTTTCAATATTTCTGCTTAAGTGTGACCTAATCTAACTTGGGCAGATGGATAAACGAAAGCAGAAATGGTAATTGACATTCAAGAATTCCCTGAGGAAATGTATAATCTCGTCACATATAATGCAGCTTTATAAATTCATCTATTTTCCATGGCTCCATGTAAAGGTTTACTTTTGTTTAGCATGATTCAATTTTATTGTAACTGAATTTAATTAAAATTGGTTATAACTATGTCTGTATTATATTTCATAGCCTAAACCAGCTAAGTAGCCATGAACTTGACAGATGGGCTAAAAGCAAATAAATAAATAGCTTATTTTTACAAGTTTATCTACAGTATTATGATGTATTTAGCTCTTACCATCTTTTCAGGACACTCCTTCATAAGGGTATGAAGGGTGAAAGAAAATGGCTGACTCAGGTCACCCAGTTAGTTTCAAGTTTATGTCTGAGAAAGGATTCAAACATAGTTCATCATTTCAGCTTCTACACCATACCATGAAAACATGAATAAGATAATCTGCCTTTCACTTACATCGGTTGATGCCGTTAGGATTTTAGAAAGAATGACTCTTGCTAAACCATCTCTGCTATAGTCTAAACTAGAAACTGTCAGTTTGAGTAAGTGATCTTGATTCTTCAAGGAACACAGATTAAGGAGACTGGAAAGAAACAAAAAATGAATAGAATTCTAGTAAGATATGGATATATTCTTATAACTAAAACATAATGTAAAAAGATATGTGCCTAGTTAAGAAAAGCAGTGTGATATTTAAATTTCTTTTATTTTTCTGTTCTTCCATCAATGTCTCTGCCAGTGTTGAATTCTGAAGTTACTTGGGCCAAAGAATAACTTTGCCTAGGCTACTTTCCAATAAATTTTACATATTTATTTATAGGAGTTCTATAGCTGCGCATCTCAATAAGTGACTTTGGGCAGTATACATCATAAAACATGTAAGAGTATTATTGTGGCATTTAAACAATGCATATTGATTTTTTCCCACCATTTCTCCAGGGGAAATGACAAGTGCTTAGCTCTCATTACATTCTATAAATATGAAATGTTTACTTAGAAAGCATTAAGAATATATTTATTTTCTTCAACAGTCTTTAAATTGCTGGTAATTTGTGTTCAACATTTTTACAAATAAAATCTAAAATAACATTGTTTCTCCAAAAATAAAAACTAGTCACAGCTAACTATAGTTTACCACACATTCAATTCTACAGAAATGATGACACACATTAAGATAATTTCTATGTTGTAAGTTTCAGGAACTTCAACATTTCAAAAACTATTTTTGTAACTAAATACATACCACTGAAATACATTACACTTTTCAAGCATTTTCACTCCATGAGGATGACAGGAGAGGGTACCAAAAAATAAGAAGTAGTGCTGACTAAGAGTGTTAAGTAACCCATTGTTCTGGAGACTGTGTTCTGGTTTCATTCCAGAAGAAATGTTAAGCCAGTGCACAATATCTCTTACTAACTCTTCGAGGTAGCCATGCCCATCCTGCTTTAAAAGGAAAGAACAAAAACTTTATTCAGGTTACTTTTAACAAATTTTCCTTGCTCAATTAAAAAAACCCCACAATAATACATTTACAACTTTTCTTGGTATAAAATAAACAACTGCTTAGTTTCCTAGAAAAGCAAAGCAAAAGGAAAATATTATAAAAATTCTGTAACATATGATATTTTAAAATCTGTGCTTAAATCAAAGGATACATAATACAGAAAAAATACAAAAAAATGTATGTGACAATGCTAGGAAGTTGTTTTTAAGAAATTTAGACTACATGTGAAATGTGGAGACAGTCAGTCTTGATAATGCCTCAAATGATTTTGACATAAATTGAAAGTCATTCCTATGGGGATTACGGAAGTAATAAATATAAACAATCCACAGGCAATCCATGTTTTTTTCCAAAGTTAACAATGAAAATAGAAAAGTGCCAAGTCAAGGCTAGATTTTTGGCAAAAGTGAACTTAATCTTCTGTTGTTTTCTTCTACACATTAATGAGTTTTGTCAAAGAAAATCAAGCAAAAAAAAGGAACAAACAATTCTGGTTACCTTTTGCACATCACAGAAAGTTAGGGACGCAAAAGGTGAACATGTAGAAACTGTAGATAATTGTTAAGTCTGTATCTACCTTTTGTTGCACCTGCCTTCCTTCCTTCTTTCCTTCCTGTCTTCCTTCCTGAGGGGCAAAAGGGCATGTTGATTGACCTATGTATCACTTCCACTCAATGTTCTGAGGCAGATCAGGCCAGTGCATCAAAACCATGCCACCTTTAAAGTTTTAATTTCTAAATACATAATTATTTCTTAAAATGCATCTTCTGAAGCATGAAAGACATAAGTTTCTTGGCTAATGTACCAACCAAGGCAAGACTTAGGAGATATAACTAGCATTTTATTTGTTTCTGAACAGATTGCATTTTCTGTTTTATGTGTTTTGATTAATAAACTTTGAAATTGATTGGTCTGCATTAATTAGTTATTTTTTAAAATTAAACTAATGTGGTTGTTCCAAAATATTGTGCTGCCTCCGGTATTTAAACTGAAGGTGTGACATTTCTACTTGACAAGCAGTCAGACTGAGTGGCACCATTTAATTACATTTATTTTATATTCCCCTGTAGTGCGAAGTTAAGAAGAGGAATAATCATTTCACCAAAGGATTTTAGGCATGTCATATTCTTTTAATTTTAAATTTATTTACTGAAGCAAAATATTACCAATATCTTTTATATTACATTTTCTACTATGACCCAGAATAAGCAATGTATTTTATGAATTCTATTTTTGCCCCAAATTAAGCTGCATTTCCTACTTCATTGTAAAGATTCAGAATTAAATTCTTCCACTGAAATATTTCCAGTTTTATTAACCTGGTAAAAACTGTATGATTTTGCATTTAGAATACATCAAACGGGAATCTGCCAGTCTTTAATATGGCTAAAAAGTAAATAATTTTTTACCTCTTCAGATTCAAGGAGAAATTCAGTAAATTGACAACCAACAACTGTGAGCTGTTTTGACTTTGCATAATCGAGATCTAGATTGGCATACAATTTACTGCTAGGCTTGTAAAAATACATCAGCCGTCGTACAAATCTAACATCAAACAAAAGAATGAGACAATTAAAAACATAATTAAAGGCTTCTGACAATGTATGTTTATATTTATAGTTATTTATATTACAAGATAATAGTTTCATCAATCTTAGAATCAAAAGGATTTTTTTTATAAAATCAGTGACATTAATTCTAACTTGTCCCTGAGGGCTACTGTCAAAACTATACTCAATAGGCCTCTGAGAAATGATAGAAAACTCTTTCTGTAGCTGTTTCTGTTTTGTAAGACATTTACTTCAACAAATGATTAATATGACCTCTGTTACTGGTTCTCCCTATTTAACAAATGTTCTTTCTTCATTCCAACAGGCATTTTTTTCAGACTGAGGATTTTTGTGCAGTAATCCTTTATTTTAGTTCTTCATACGTGCAATCTACTGTTGATCTCAGTTATAAACACATTAGATATATTAAATATGCATCTTAATAAATGAATAAAAATGAATCCTTCTGCCATCCCCAAGAGGAGCAGGTATGTTAGTGAATTTCCTTTTCAAGCAATACTTCTGAACCCAAGTAGGCAAAGATCATATTTTATATTACAGAAACGATATCAGCAACTTATTATAAAATCTGATGCACTTTATTTCTCTAACAACGTATAAGCTAAAGAAGACTGCACATGTGCGTTTTCAACTCTGAATCTGTTAATGTTTAAATCCAACAAATCTTTCTCCTTTATGTTGCTTATCCACAAATGTGAACCAACCAACTTTTCAAATCCCTTTGCTAATTTCAAATTTGTATAATCTTTTTCTTGAATAGACAGGATTCAATATGGAATTTTGAGAGGAATATATTATTTAAAAGTAGCCAGTTAGAATAACAGGTTTTTTTTTTAACTGGTGGAGGAAAAAGGAAAAAGAAATTCTTTGTGTGACATCTTGCACTTACAGAATCTGATTTTTAATTAAATGAAGTATGTGAGAAATATAATGTAACAAATAAGATAATATAAGAAAAATGCATTATATGGGAATTAGGCATTATTAGAAAGAGATATTCTTTAATAAAATAATGCCACAAATTGATGGAACAAAAATAGTTACACATACCCAAAAAATACATTTTGAATGTTGCCTGCATGTCAAAGGGTATATTGTCACCAGTATTGCTGCTATTCTTGGATTGTTAACACTGTGTGTATTATTATATATAGTATTATATATTTGTGTGAAAACATGAATAGACATATAACAAAGATGGAGTCCATTAAACAACTCAGACCAGTGCATAAAGGAAGAAAAATTGTTCTAGTAGAAATCAGTTGTTGCAGCAAGTAGAAAAATAGTACAATGAATATTTCTCTGAAGATACAAAAAATGTTAAGCGATTCTCAAAACAAGACACAGTTCTTATTGAAAGTTATAAAAGTAGATGGAAACTGTAATATTTCAGAGCCATCATATGATATGAGGTATCAAGAGTGGTGGGCATCCCATTCAAGTTTTTTGCAACTCAAACCTTGCCTAGCTAGCTAGATTTTAAACCACGTAGGTGTACATCACTATGCTTCTGTATGAAAATTTAGATCAGAAAATGGCCAACAGAATACTCATATAACTGGAAGCATAATAAAGATCCTTTTTTATGACCTACTCTGTGACAGGATCTCACAAACTCAGTGGCTAAGACAATAGTACAATTGTTATTTTACTTTTAAAACCTATCCATTTGTTCAATACCCTTAAAAATAACCTCTTGTGTTTTGTACAGAGAGCTATTAGTTCAGCATCTGAAAATAATTGTTTACACCTGTTTCCTTCTTATGTGGATGCCACTCTAGATTTATGTTTCTTTCTGGATCTAAAATAGTTTAAAATAGTTTCATTTACAAGAAACTAAATTAAAAATTATTGGAAGAAAAGACAACCTGATTTCTTTTTATCTAATGTATCAACTGCTGGCCAAGATATTACAATAACAACAACAAAAGCCCAAGACAAAATGAAATATTTTTGTAATTATTTTTCTCAATACAGTAGATAGTTTCATACCTGTGCAACTGTTCATCCTTGTTAGTCTTTAAGTTAATATTTGGCCACTAAAAACAGCAAATACAAAGCATGGTAAGAATTATTTCAATTAATTTCTTATATTTCAATTCTTAAATGCTAGTTAGGATATCATCATACTGTACATCTTACCTTAAGTATGGTCCCTATCAGATTCCAATTCCATTCCAGATTTTCTTTGTGATGAAGAACTTGGCTATCTCTCATATTCATTAATAGTGCTTCTTCAGTATCCTTCAGCAGCAGAAGGGGAAAGAAAAATAAGTTAATCCCACTGTAAAGTTGCCTCTGCATTACTAAACACATCCCAAATTAACCATACCAAAATTTATATGTTTTTAAGAAAATAAAACCCAAACCCCAGAGTTGAATTAGTAGCTAGTAAGACAGGTTCCCATACAAATGAAAAAAACATTTTTTTAGCTTCGAATTACTACCCATTATAAAAGGAAGGTTTAGGTTAAAACTTATATAAGTTCTGTTCTTTTGAGGACAAAAAAGCATAGATAACTCTACCTTAAGAATAAAGATATCTTTCTGCACGCGATACTGATCTCTTCGCTGATGTGTTGACATAGCTTTCTGAACAATGTGATCTAGATGAAGACTGTAAGGTTTAGGTCCTCTTTTCTTCATTTCATGAAAGCGTTTCAAGCAGTTCAGTGCAGCACTGGCTCGTCTACCAGAAGAACATGAAATTGCAATTAGTTATTGGTATATAAATCTCAGGGATTTTTATGCCTAAATGACTTTAAAGCTTATTGATTTGAATCCAATACAAACCAAGTCCCATTTCAGGAGTCTAAATGAAATAGCAATTATATTGCTCTGATATTTATGCAGATTTTGGATCTTTTCATTTGTTTCATTAACAAGTAATTATCAGATACAGATAAATCCTCAACTTATGACCACAACTGAGCCCAAAATGTCTCTTGTTAAGTGAGATGGTTAAGTGAATTTTGCACCATTTTACAACCTTTCTTGCCACAGTTGTTAAGTGAATCACTTCAGTTGTTAAGTTAGTAACATGGTTGTTAATTGAATCTGGCTTCTCCATTGACTTGGGTTGTCAGACTGTCACATAACACGATAACATGATCCTGCCATAAATATGAGTTGCCAAGCATCTGAATTTTGATCACATGACCATGGTGATGCTGCAACAGTTGTGTGAAAAATGGTCATGAGTCACTTTTTTCAGTGCTATTGTAACTTTGAATGGTCACTAAATGAACTGCTGTAATTTGAAAACTAGCTGCATAAACAAAATTATTTGAATATAATTTACATGTAGTTCTATAATAATTGATTTTACAAATTTTTGGTTCTTACACCAAGATTTAAAACTACTGTCTTTAGAATAATTATGCAGGAATATCATTGCCACTAGGGTTTGCTGCAGTGGAAAGGAAATTGTTTAAAAATGAAAATACTATTTAAGGATACAGCATTCAATTTATGTAGTTCTAATACATGGTTCTAAGTTTAAGTCATAGAGAAATAGCTTCTGAAAATGTTAACTAATACAATTAAAAATGACAAAAACAAAATACAATCTTGTAAAAATTAGCTCACTACCATTAGTCCTCTCTGGCCATAAATAGGGGAAAAAAAGAAAAGAAAAGCAATGACCTTTGAGTAAGTGCTGCTTGTGTAGAAATATGCCAAATAAACTTAATGAAAGATGTGCTATTTAGACAAATACTGAATATGTTGTTTGCTTCACAGAATATATATTATAAAGCGTTATGAATCGTTGCAAACTTGCATCTAGAGTCTAACTGAAATATAACATGGAAGGAAAACAACTGGCAATTTCAAAACAAGATGATTATACTTGCTTTCTTTTGAAAATAAACACAATCTGTCTTAATCACTATTTTGGCAAAGGAAATTTTCAGATGAAAATAATGCAGGGAGCAAAATCTGCTCAGCAGTGTTATTTATGCAACTGGTGCTAATGGAAAGCTCTTTGATAGAACAGGGTCTACCATCAACAGAAAAAAGGAGGAAACTTTCAGTGAGAAGTAATTCTATCTCTCTTTCTGACTCATCAGTATTCTATTTTGGTAAGTAAAATGTATAAATATGTACTCTGATGTGCATGAAATCTGAATGTATACTTTTATCTTAGTGTATCTAAGCATGTTATTAACATTTATGCTTACAGTCTCTTCTCCTTTACAATGTCAAAAGAAGCTGCCATATTCATTAAAGTCGGTAAGCAGTGTAAATGATGGCTGTGACAATGTGGAAGAATGGTGTTTGCCTGAAAAACAGAAACAGCTTTAGAGGTTTTGAAACAAAGTCCAATGTATTCCACTTACTCACTCCCACCCTCCTGCGAAACCTGTTTTATTTTAATGATATAAGACTAGAGCTTACTTCAAATAATATAATTAATAAAATACATTATTTTAAAAAACGGTGGAAAAACTATTGGAAAACACTCTTTCCTAACTGCTTGCTTGCTTGCAGCAAAGGAAATAGTCTAGCAGATCTCATGGTAAAGCCATTCACAAAATATTACCTATTAATTAAAGCAGACAACAAGCAATTGATCACTCCTAATCTAAAAAGGATATGTTGCTGAAATGATGAGAGAATAGAGCAGAGGTGTCAAACTCGCAATGTCACATGATGAGTCGCAATGGGGTAGGCGTGGTTTCGGCATGAGGCATCCGGCCCGCGGGCCGGCAGTTTGACACCCCTGGAGTAGAGGGAGATCTCAAGTTAATAAAAGAAACTTAACTGTGTTGTCTTAAACCAAGAAAAGAGAAAAATTACAGGATCACCAGCAACAAATTGAAAACAAGCAAGGATTTTGCAGTAAACTGCCCACATTTTACAGATGAAGCAATTTTGATTTGTACACCAAACCTAGAAAAGCCTTAGATTTTAAGAGGGAAGGGAAAGTTACTTCTGTTACTATCTATCTTTTTTGCTAATGTAAGACAGCAACTTGAATATGTCTTGGCATCGTTTTTTAAGTTTTGAACATTATTTCCTTGTCCTTTACTACTGGGAATGAAATCCAATCCTTAGTGCCTATTTCAAAGTGAAGAGCAGCTAACCAGCAAATGAAGATAAGTCTCTCTTACCATATGCAAAAGTTCCCCCAGTAAGATAGTTGCTCTGACAGATATATGATCATTGCTGCTTGTGATTACTTCAACTAGACCCTGGAATAATTAAGAAGTAAAATTCTAGATATGTGGTGCACATATGACATCCACGTTACTTTACAATGAACATTCTGAACTAAAGTACAGAATTTTTTTTTTTGCAATTTAATTTGAACTTACTTCTAAGAGTCCATTTCTAATGAAAGCAGAGAGAACCAGGGCCAAGTAATTGTCCATGAGGTCAGGCCTAGGTAAAATGAAATATAAATAAATTTAAAAATGACAATCCTTCATATTGACATTTTTGTTTTTAGAAAAGTCTATTTCAAATCTATTTCTTTATCAAAGTGAGGCAAAGCATGTGTATTCTGCTTGGGTAATAGTTAAGTACCTGGATCTGGCTCGGTGAGGTAATATAACTTTAGCTTCTGCAGCTACAAAGCCATCAGAAAGTCTCCAGCTGTCCTGAAAATGGCTTGGATCTACACAAATAAAAATGTGGAAAAAATGCTAAGTTTAAAAGTGGACAGCTGAAAACCCTGTAAAATTATTGCATGGCCTTTCTCATGTGGTTTGGCATTATTATTTCTCACTGTTTCCTTAGCAGTTTTTCCTCCTATGCTGCAGTGCTGGGAGAGAGTTCATGCTTGTCTTGCCCACATCATAAAAAATCTTAAGTTTAAAATATTTCATGCATGATAGTGATGATTCAAATATAAATTATTTTTAAAAAGCATTTCATATATTAGCAATTTAGACAGAAAATGATTTCCCTCAGAGGGGTCTTTTATATGTCATAAATAAAATGCTTAGAGATGTGTATCACGATTCAAGTTTATCAAAGAAAGATTACTGCATAATTATTGCAATTCAGCTACAGTTAAAGTCCCCAATACAGTACCAGATAAAGGAATGCTCTTCCATCTTCCCAGCAAATAGCATGGAGCATTTCCCTGGTTCCAATACTAACCTACACTGAGAAGTGCTTCTATAAATTCTTCTGTCACAACAGGAAGAGGAAGGCGAAATATATCATATAGAACTTCAAGCAAGCCTCGCTGTAACATAAACAGGAATAGGATTACAAAGATGAGTAGAAATATATTTATATGAATATAATATCAAAAAAATACAACTCAGGCATTAAAAAATATGGACCATCTTCTTCAGGGTAGCTAATGTCCTGTTATAATTGCCAAAATGTTAACTGTTTATTAAACATTTACAGCAGGAAACTAGTTTTTAAACAGTGGGCACATTATGAATGTTGAGAACATGTGATGGATGTATTGACACTCTGTCAGGGAATGGGCTTGCCCAATCACAAAATGGCTATCTTGGTGGGACATCTAAAGCAACAACTATTACAAGAATGTGGCTCCTTCTCCCAGGATACTTTGTACCAATCTGATTTATTTTTGTTTTTCTGAAGAGAGGGGAACAGGTAGGCATTCTGCAAAATAAAACATTAGATTGCATATGACGTACATGTTTTAGGAGTCTTTTCTTTTTTAAAGAAAGCCATCTTTTTATAGTGGTCTTTCCCAGCCATTAAATCCACAATATCTCTAGATTTAATCAACTGCTTTTATTTTGCTTTACTCTTGATTTTTTTTTATGGTTATAATAAATTGCTTTGGGATGCTTTGCAATAGAAGTTCTAGAAAAACATTTGTAATAAATAAAAAATAAACAATCTGCATTGGGCTAAATAATGTATGGCAGCTAATGTACAGTATGCCAAAATGAGTAGATTAAGTTTACTGAATAGGACGGCAATTCTCATGTTTCCATTAAGTTTTTAAATTCTACTGAACTTTAAACCAAATTGTGATTTATAACCACTTAAAACAAGACTTAATGTAAGCAATCCCCACAAATACCGATAGCAATGTCTGGCAGTGCCTTTGACATGTCCTCACAAAGAATATAGAAGCCTAAGAAAATGGATGTTATAGATTTCCTAGATTAACAGTATTGTGAGAATTGAGCGTGGACTGTGAAGAACATTCAAATTTCACAATTCTAACTGCAGAAGTTGAAAACATACCCGCACTTCCATGTTAGGTATACATAACACTCCAATAAGAGATTGGATACCAGAATTTCCAGGCTTACATAAACTTATTATACCTGAAAATAAAATGAAAGGCATAATTATATAATGGTAGAATAGTATTCTCAGTTGTGTTTTTATATCTGAACACATAAGCAGACACTTTTGTTACAGTTTCAGAGTCTGTTAAAGCCCAGAGTCCATTGGAGTTAGACAGCCAATAAAACCATGCAGGTAATCCTCGACTTACAATCAGTCGCCTAGTTCAAAGTAATGATGCACCTCCCTGGTATACTTTCAACCCAGTTCCAAAGTTATGATGACCACCCCCCTCTAATCACATGGCCACACTTTGGGCACTTGGCAATGGGCCTGCATTGTAGACATTTGCAACATCCCACACTCCTAACTGTCTTTTACAATGTTTTTGCCCAAAAGTCAGCATTTACTTCTGGTTTTTGCAAAACTGGCCCATAGGAAACAATTAGTTTGCTTAACAACCATGGCATTCACTTAACGACCACTGCAAAAACAGGTCGTAAAATCAGGTCAGTATTATGGGTGATCCATTTTATGACTGTCACGACTTATGACCATAATGGGCAGGCTTCATTACAATTGTAAGTTGAAGACTACCTGTAAACAAATAATAAAGTAAAAAAAAAAAAATCAGAAAAAACAGGTGCCATCAATACATTTAAACCAGGGGTAGGCAACCTTGGCTCTTTTATGACTCGTGGACTTCAACTCCCAGAATTCCTGAGCCAGCCATGCTGGCTCAGGAATTCTGGGAGCTGAAGTCCACGAGTCATAAAAGAGCCAAGGTTGCCTACCCGATTTAAACCATCTACTTGTCTAGTGCATGTTATTGTTTTTTTCTGCACTGAAAGCCAAGCATTTAATTCATCCTTTCTTACCTAAAGAAATTTCCAATCTACAGTTTGCCCACAGTAGGAAAGTTTTATTTCCAGGAAATTCTACTTACATCTATAAAGCATCTGTATACTACTAAAACTCTGCTTCATGTAACCTTTAACTGGGGGAACCATGGCACCGCAAATGGGTTAATTTACAGAAAGCATTCTAAGTCTGAGATCCACGACTCCCGTGGAATTGAAATTTGGTAAATTTTAGAAAACATTTTAGGACATAAATATTATCATAAAGCAGTTTATGATATAATACAAAATGTCATAAAATGTTTTCTGTGCTGATGCTTGTGCTGTACAATTCACCATGAGCTAAACAGTTTATGACATAATATGGAATGCCATAAAACACTTCCTATGCTGATGTTTGACTATGCTAAACAGTTCAACATGGGCTATTTTCAAAGCAGAGAGGACACAGGTATATGTGGGTGTGTATGTGTGTCTATTATTCTACTTACTAAATTCGGTTAAAGTGAAAACAAATAACCTACCTGCCCATGATCGAAATGCTGCCACAATTCCCATTTTACTAGCAGAAAGCCGTGCTTCTCTGTCCTCTCTGTTAAAAAAAAATTAGTAAGTAAAGACCGTTATTTTTATTGTTTTTTTTAAATGGTATTGCTGTAAAGAGCTTTTTCCAAATTAGGAATCTGGGCATAGCAAAGGATGATTGTGTACTTACTTGAGCTGTCCTTCTGCAGTGTCTGGATTATGCCTGTAGTGAAAGTCCGTGTATGGAGCTAAAATCCGCTACAATAAAGAAGATCGGTATCATTCCTATTACTTTACTATCATATTTAAATCTATTTAAATGCTTTTAAAAATAATGTCCTCTTTTTCTGTATAATTATCTGTATATTTTGTCAATCAGAAGCTTCTTACTTTTTAATAGAACTGGCAAGATACAGTTGATCTGGGATTTTAAAATGAAAATATGTATCTTGTCCCTGCATATAAACTCATCTAGTTTCTTATTTTTAAAAGAAATAGTGTTAGAAAGAAAAGACACTGGGAGATGTTATAAACTAATTTGGTTTATAAATTAGTTTATAAACAAATTTTATAAACTTTATAAATATTAACTGATGTTGAAAAAAAAGAATAATTTACATAAACATATGCAAGTATCAAATTTCAATGTTAATAGATAATATTCTGTTATTAAAAGCCAAAACTTCAAAACTGTAGTTCAAAGTTACAACATTGCTGAAAAAAATAACTTTACGATTAGTCCTCACACTAATGATTGTCACAGCATGCTATGCTTATGTGATTGCCTTTTGCGCATTTCACAGTTTGCTTCCAACAAACATAGTCAATGGAGAAGCCGGCAGTAAAATCAGACTATATGATATATTCCTTAACAACTATAGAAGTGAGATAATAAGTCTATCATGGTCATGTGATGTCTTGCTTAGCGACAAAGTGGCAGCTCCCAATTGTGGTTGCTAAGTGAAAACTACATGTAAATAAACAATTCAAGGTTAGAACAAATAAGCGCATTAATGCAATTATATTTAAAATTACCTCTAATTCCACATCAGCTCGCACATATTGTCGGGTATTTGGATGATTAAGAAGATGTAAAACAGTCGTTATGAGAGCTTCATTTATACGGCTTAATTGACAATCTATTACATTTTTCAAAATGGTACTTAGACCACCACGGAAAGCAACTATTTCTGGATTTTGAATCGCTGAAAGAGATTATTCCATTTTAAAGAGTATTAAATATTTTAAAATTTTGATAATATTTAATCACATTTCCACAGACAATAATCTTACGTTTAAATGTTAACATTAAATTACTTCTTAAATTCATTTTTCAAAATGCTATAAAATAGTTCTAAATGCCTTATATCTTTCCAAGTTTATGTAATTCATCACCAATCCATACTATACTCCTTAAAGAAACTTTTAGAACTCTTATTTAAGACTCATTTCAAATTGTTCAAAAACACACATCAGAATAGGTATTTAAAATTTAGCAACAAGTTTAAATTTGTTCAATGTGTCTTTCTCCCTGGTTATGTTGCATATGCCATGTATACTGAAAAAATTATATATATATATATAATTCTCTCTACTAAATCTCATATTTAACTGAAATAATTTTAAAAATGTTTACCTAATTCACAGATAATAGCAATACACGCTCGAACCATCCTGTCCCTCTCTTGAAGACCATCATTTCCAACAGCTATCAAAGAATTGGTAACTGAACTGGGAAATAATGAAGCATTGACTGTAATCATCTGCAAAGAAACGTAGAAAGAAGGAAGTATTTGCTGCATAAATGGCTCAATTAAGGAACAATGCAAAATATTCAATTATTCATAAAACAGTATTTCACCTTTTGAACATTTTGTTTTGGTATTCTGTTCTTAATCTGTAACATCTTAATTTTTAATTTTATTTTTCAAAAGATAACTGATGTACTACAGCCATACAAAGAAGCAGCCCTGAGAAGGGAAAAACTTGCTGCTAGAACATCTTCAAGATCTTTTTATTCAATTTAACCACAAAAATAAAGCTACTTCACGAGCTGCTGAAATGTGCCCCAATAATTTCTCCATCTGAAATGGTCATATAAATAATAATGTCTATGGAAAAGCTAGGAGTATGAGAGCACCATACAGCTCCAAATATGAACCTAGAAGTCCTGTCTGCCCAGTTAAAAATAAGTGATTTAGTTAGAGGCCAATTTGATTAATTTTCTTAAATTTTAAACCATGGACATCAATAAGGTAAGAAAGTAGAATGGCATGCACACATTTTGAACCAGAGTTTAATTGCAGCTAACCATGTCCCAACTTCCAATAAGCTTTTTCCAATTCCTAAAGGGACTGTAACATTTGGTACACAGCTGATCAATGTTAAGTGGACTCTCAAAAAGTGGGCCTGAATATTACAGAGTCCTTGAGTTATTATATTTATCCACTAGAAGCCCCACATAGCAGAAAATGGACCTAAATGATACTTGATGCTTCTTTTATTTGATATTTCTCCATCCTATCTTAAGCTTTTCCTAAAAGTCCATTGACTTTGATTGGCTTTGGAAAGTCATGGGGACTACACGGAGTATGCTAGTACAAGGTGCAGTAGCACAAGAAGTTTTTTTGGGCCCGCAGAATGACACATGTTGCACCATTGCTTCTCGAGCTGCACTGGCTGCCAGTTTGCTTCCAGATGCAGTTCCAGGTGTTGGTTATGACCTTTAAAGCCCTCTATGGCACAGGTTCAGATTATCTGATGAGCCATCTTGTCCCACTAAGGCAAGCACACCCTACTTAAGCTGGCAGAGGCGGCCTGTGGAGGATCCCATGAGTCACGGAACTCCGACTGATAAGATCAGGAGAACAGCCTTCTCTGCTATACCACCAGCACTCTGGGACATCCCCGGGGGTGAGATTTGTCTCCATCCCCCTATCCTTCCGCTCTGGGGACCAAATGGGAGAATACATCACTGAAGGTGGTTGCTGGACTAACTTGCTGACCCCACCTTCCTCCTCCCATACTACTCATCTTTTTAATCTCATATTATTGTACTTCCACTGTTTATTTTTACTGTTTCATTCATTTACTATTGTTATTTTTACATTCATTTTTTCCCATTTTATTGTTGTAAGCTGCCCAAAGTAGCCCCATGATGAGATGGGTGGCAATAAATTTAGCAAATAGGTCAGAACTGTGACCATGGATAAGGGACGTAACCAAACAGTTATATTTATTTATATATTTGTTTTGTACTTGTAATCTTGTTTATACAATGTTAACTGAATTTCATTACCAGCGCTGTTTTCTACATCAAATAATCAAGCTATTTGCAATATTATTTTATAGTCATATAAAACTTGAGATGTATAATTAGTAAATAGCAGTATTATATTGTGAGTCTTCACATACCTTTCTGACTAAACGAAGTGCTTGTGTTCGTTCTACTTCATTACTTTGCTGTATATCTATGCATCTAAAATGAAATACATATATATTTATGTACTTATATTTATAGCTATCTATAAAACATGGTTTATTTTTAAATGTTTGATGTATTAGTTCCTTGTATTTGGGATTCAGACATTAAAATTCAGTATTATTGGACCCAGAATTTGCCTCTCAATATACAAAGACTTCCTTCCTTCCCTAAAAGTTGATCTGTAGAATACTTTTGATGGAAAAATAGTACAGGTGACATTTTACTATTCCTCTTGAAAATCTACTTCCAAAAGATTAGCAGGGAGAAGTGGAATCTTCTAGTACATGGGTGGGAACTGCATAGGGGTAGCATAGGGAAGAAAGAATCAGCAAGAGCTATGTTTTCCACTTCCTCTCAAAGTAAAAGTAGAGCACTACTAGTGGCTAAAAATGCTCAGATCAACCCAAAATTATTTTACAGATTATGAGATCCAACTTCTAAACATTATTGTGGTAAAATAATCCAAATAGCTAATCCTTGATTTATGACAATTGGGGTTGGAATGTCAATTAAGCAAGATGCCCACATGACCGCTCCACTCAACAACCCCAATCCTAGCTCTCTCAGTTGTGGACATTAAATGACCATATGGATCATTAAGCAGACAAAACGAAAGAGTTGCCTGCCACAGGCAGGAAAGCAATTCCCTTCCATGTGCAGAAGGGAACTCCTGCAATGGGGCTCAGATCTTTAGCAATAGCACTTATATACTGTTTCATAGAGCTTTACAGCCCTCTCTAAACAGTTTACAGAGTCAGCATATTGCGCCCAACAATTCAAGCTTCATGTTTGCAGCCTACCACAGGAGTTCCCTTCCCCTCCACGTGGAAGAGAATGCCTGTGATCGGCTGGAGAAACAAAACTCGGATCTATGGAATGCAAGCTTCATTTCTCTAGTCCAGGGGTGTCAAACTGCGTCATCCGGAAGCCGCGCCCACCCCATTGCCGGCAATGGCGAAACCGTCCCGATACGTTGCGCGACGTCGCGAGTTTGACACCCCTGCTCTAGTCCCTCTTCCCATTCACAGAAAGAAACTTCTGCAGCAGGTTGCAGATATAATGATCAGATCTGAAGATCTGAGCTTCATTTCTGCAGCCCAATGGATTTCCATCTATCCACCCTGCAGTGTGTGGAGGGGAAGAGGAATGCTTAGACAGGTGACAGCAGCTTGCAACCTTCCCTGCTGGCTTCCCTACTGATTTTCTGGGGAGATCATCAGAGAAAATTTCAAATGGCAATCACACAAGTGTGAACAGGTTACCAAGCACCCAGATCACAATCATGTGACCATGGGAAAGGAAGGGCAACATTATGACAATGTTGGCCAGAAGTCCTTTACAGATCATAAAGCACCCTTTCCAAGCTATCTTAACTTCAAACAGTTGTTAAACAACCAGTCATAAGTTGAAGATGACCTACATTTGCCTCAAAGCCTCCATCATGAACTGTTCCAGGCCATTCCCTTATAAACGACTGTAGCTTTATTACTCCAAATCATAGTATCAACAAGATAATATCATCAGAAGAAACAACCCAAGAATTACAAAATATGCAGCAGACTCTGTAGATGCTTTTATTAGACTAATGTGTGGCTAGCGTGCCCAAATGCTTCTATATGTTTTCTTATGTGACTGAAAGCAGAATTTCTGCATATATGTGAATCCTGTACAAACACTGAATATGTATAAAGCAGTGGTTACTAACAATTTTGGCATCAGAAACCGATTTTGTGAAAGACAGTTTTTTTCACGGATCGTGGGGGGGGGGAGGGAGAGGCGCACACGACCTATATCCCTCGCATGCGCAGTTTACACTGAGGTGGAGCTGAGGTGGTGATACTAGTGCTGGGGAGTGGCTGCAAATTCAGATGAAGGTTTGCTCGCTCACCGCTCACCTCCAGCTGTGCAGCCCAGTTCCTAACAGGCCACAGACCAGTACCGGTGCGTGGCCCGGGGACCCCTGACATAAAAGGATGGAATCATGATTCTTGTTGGAGGAGGCTCCAGTTACAAATTTAATAATACAAATGGACACTGTTGATGGGTCATATAAACAACAGATACTTATGAAAAATCCAAGCAGTTCCAAATCACATTACTGTAATATTATTTTGGCAATTACCTGGCTATTAAGTAATCCACTTTCAGTTTTAATACCTTCTGTAAAATACTGGAGTCTCTGATTAGATATCGAAGAGCTCGGAGTCCTGCTGCTCGGACCTCTTTTGCTTCATTTAATAAAGCTAACCGCAAACTGTGATGATAAATAAGTCATTCAGGCTATAAATGATCAAAGTATATCCATTCTATTCTCCAACCCCATTTTATGTGATTAACTAGCTGCACCTAACTATTTTTAACACTGTAGTATCCAAAATGTGTTTTTACAACATCTATTCACCAGCTAATAATGTATAAATGATACATTATAATGTATAAAATGTCACTGAAAAACTGTTAAATATATAACATATTATATATTTAATCAAATTAAAAATATGAATCTAGAGAATGACATAAACATAAAACATTTTACACTTTGCTGTATACATTAATTGTTGAAATTAAGTCAGAATTACCATAGAAAAAACATCTCTGCAACATTTAAGGAATTACATAATCCCAAATTTGCAAAGTTTTTAACAATTTAATCTACCAATCCCAATTAAATTTTTCTTTAAAAGTTCTAAAGAGTTTAAATTCTCCCAAAGGTCATCTCTATAGTTCCAAGAATACAAACAAAGGCTAATTATTCACTGCTTTCAATTAAAGAGATACTTCTCCTTGAAACTCATGGCCTAGTAGTGATATGTGTTTTTAGATGACCTTGAAAACTATTTTTTAAAAAATATTAAGATTTAAATTCTTTGGCTATTCCATTTTATAGCCAGTAAAGATTCCTTAACTTTACACTTAAACAGTACTAGTTTCTGTTGTCTGGATTCATTTGCAGTTTATCAGAATGATCAAAAATGAAATCATTATGAGGTAAAAATCACTACAAAGCTAAGTGTTTTCAATATTACGCTGGTATATCATATTTTTCCCAGAGGTTTTCAGCTTAGCACATTTAAGATTTTGAAAGTCAGAAGAATGGCCAACTGGGTAAAGAAGCACACGGAATCATGTTTGCATCTTCTAAAATGAACAGTGCTTTTTTCTACATTTATGATAGCTTTAGAGTACAGAGAGATGTTAAGTTTATACTATCAAAGTTCTAGAGGACTTTTCTGGAACAAGATTTAAAGTATGGCATTGTTGTGATACTTAAATTAAATCCCCAATAAATACAATAATGTAATTTTAAAATTATAAAGAATAAAGTTAATCTTTAATCAAATATGTCTAATCCTGAGATATAGGTAAGGTCAATAATACCTATTTGACATCTTTAACAGATATTTTTTATTAATATACCGAATAAAATTGGTCTTGTTAAAATTGTTTCTGATTTTAATATTGCACTATACTGTAAATAAATGGTAAGTAAGACATTATTGCCTGCCTTAACTGTAAATGGAAAGAAAATGCATGTAAATTGTAAAATACTAAATTTCTCTAACAACTCCAAAAGAAAATACAGGTAGTCCTCGCCTTCCTTCCTTCATTTAGTGACTGTTTAAAGTTACAACGGCACTGAAAAATGTAACTTAGGACCATTTGTCACAATTATGAAGCTTTGCACAGCACTGAAGCATCCTCATGATCATGTGATCAAAATTCAGATGCTTGGCAATTGATTCATATTTATGACTGTTGCTGTGTCCCAAGGTCATGTGATCACTTTTTGCGACCTTCTGACAAGCAAAGTCAATGGGGAAGCCAAATTTACTTAACAACTGGGTTACTAACTTAACAACTGCAGTGATTCACTTAACAACTGTGGCAAGAAAGGTTGTAAAATGTGGCAAAACTCACTTAATGTCTCACTTAACAACAGAAATTTTGTGATCGTAAGTCAAGGACTACCAGTATGTCATGCTGACTACTTTAACATATTAATATTTACTGTTTTAAAAATAGATCAAATCATAGCATATTCTGTAGTATTTATCTGCTTATCCACTGTTTATAATTATTTAGATTCTTTACTATCCCAATGTGTGGCTAGTAAAAATCTGGATATTTTAAACAAAAACAATTTTAAAGATTTTCTTTCAGGTCTTTAACAGTAAACAGGATATATTACACAACAGGCTTATGTTTAAGGTATAATCTGGACATAAAATTCCAACTGTGCATTAGGGACAGGACTAACAGTCAGAGTAACATCAAGCTAATAATCTCTACTGCTCACAATTGCTATCGGGTCTGAAGAGGTACCCACTTCAAATCCACATTAATCCATTTCCACATTTAACACCCATCACAACTTAGAATTTCTAGCCTTTTGTTCTTATTCGGTCATCTTCTCTGGATAAAACTACTTTCTGATTTGTTATTACTTTAATACAGAATTTCAATCATCAGATTACTATTTACAACACAGAACACAGCACTTACCATATGATGATATCTTCATAGGTAAAACCTAATTTTTCTTCTGTATG
This sequence comes from Azemiops feae, assembly GCA_023970755.1. NCBI lineage: Eukaryota > Metazoa > Chordata > Lepidosauria > Squamata > Viperidae > Azemiops > Azemiops feae. The sequence goes on from JALGBA010000136.1 coordinate 2,400,378, forward strand.
ACCAGTATTACAAAGAAGCTGCAAGATATAAATTTCAATACTTTCAACAACAGAATTAAAACAATTTTCAGTAAGAAAGTTCAACTAATCATTTCCTCACATCTGTACTACTTCCCAATTAACCAACCTGAATATTTTTCCAGGATATTATTAGAAAAGGAAGAAATGGCCTGGTTGAATTATTGTCATTACTTTTTGTCAATTATTTTGAAAGATTATTTCAAAGCTATATAGTAGTAAATAATTTCCAATGCTTTTCACCATATTAAGCTTTCTTTCTTTCATTGTTACTTCAAATTTTTAAAGCTCTTAAAAGAGCTGAATAGAATATGTAATTTGTACATCAATTTTCTCAGTTTTTCTATTAAAGAGCAATAGCAATAGCATTTAGACCTATATATGTTCCATAGTGCTTTATAGCCCTCTCTAAGCGGTTTACAGAATCATCAGATTGTCCCCAACAATCTGGGTCCTCAGAAGGATGGAAGGCTGAGTCAACCTTGAGCCATTCAGGATTGAACTCCTGGCAGTAGGCAGAATTAGCCTGCAATACTGCATTCTAACCACTGCGCCATCACAACTCCTAATTCAAAAACAGTTCTTGAATTATATAAAACATAATTTTCAGACTGCCTCCACATGGTCTCCACAATATCAGTGAAGTCCCATAATTATTGTTTGCTGAAAATATTATTTTTAAGAACATTGGGAAGTTTAATTGCAAGTTTCACTATATGAAGCATCATAGTTTTCTCTATTTAATTCATAGAATTTCTAAATTATGATATATCGGAAACATTTGTTTTATATATTTCCTTTTTTTTTCAAAACTGCCATCATGTTAACCATAGAAATATTCCAATAAACCAAAGAACTCCTACATAAAACATGGGGGCAGCTCTTTTGATATTTAAGAATATGCTTGAAATTACATCTAAACAGAGTAAAAGCAACACAAGAAAGAAACTGGCCATATGAATGACCCACCATCCTTCCATATTTCAAACCTGTTTTAACATTTTGACAGTACAGGGGAAATTTGGATGGAGAATTCTACAGTATCTGTATACTCACTTGAATACAAGTAGAAAATGCTATATAAAGTGAAATAAAGAGAATGCATTTGTAAAAAAATGCAAAAAAATGCAATTAAATTAACCTGCCTCTTTTTTTGGAATTCTAGAACATACCTACAACTTAACTGTATTCAACATCACTAGTACTACTATGCATGTTCTCAAATTTTTCAATCATTTATCCAGTGGCATGAGGCTTTTGGTAACTGGAACAGCTCCCCTCCCCCCAAAGATTCAGATAGAGCCTTTTTCCTGGAATTCTGAAAAGCTCATCTTTGCAGTCTCTTCCTTCACCATACATCACTTTGAAGAAAAGATGAAACGTCTCTCCAGAAATCCCTGTCTCCATTGTCAAACCTTAATTTCTACTTTAACAAACTGAAGAGAATAAGATAGAATCAAAATTATTCCCCAATTCCTTCTGAACGGCTACTTTTTTGTCCAACGTTCCATTCTTAAATACCAAATTAGGCCGTTATCTCCATTAAACAATGGAAAGAAAAATATGAGATGATATCCTGGGCCTTATATTTCATAAAATTGACAAAATGTTACTGCATTTATATCTGAAGTAAAAGTCTAAGAGAGCAGCTGAAATATCAATTTAGACACTTTTCTTCCACTTTATGTATGTGCTTAATTTTGTGAAGGAAGTTTATAAAATAAGCTTATATGTAAAATAAAAATAGGGAGAGCTTCAGTCCGAATAAGCACTGATCTAGGGCAGGGTGTCAAACTGGCAGCTGGATGGGTCAAGTGTAGGCCATGCCCACCCCAGCTCCGCAAAGGCAAAAAACATTGTGATACGTCACGAGACGCGATCGGGTTTGACACCCGTGACCTAGGGCATCAAAGCTTTGGGGGCACCAATATAGCCTCCTCTTCTGAATGATTCTAAAAATTCAAATCTTCACATTGGCAGCATATGATACCAACTGTCAGTGTGTCTTAGGAGTGTCATATGCCCTTGAGCTAGCATTGTTCCAACGGTCTATGAACAAAATTTGTATTAGGGAGCTACATTGGTTATCATGTGTAATTCAAAGTGCTGGTTGTTATTCATTATATACAGTACAACTCAGAGTCTGAGTACTTTAGAAATCATTTTGCCTGCACAATATAGGAGACCAGGGGACAACTGCTGTGACAAGGTTCAATTGGAGGGAACTTGATAATGAATTTATTTATTTAAAAGATTTGTATTATGGCTGCCCATCAAAAGCAACTCTGGGCAGCTAACAAAAATCATTAAGTCAATAAATAAAATAATAAAAACAATAAACACTCTGTGCCATAACCATCCCCCTTGGGATACCCAACAGCAGACTCAGCTACCCTCCTAGTGAATGCACCCTGTGAGATCTCCCTCTTATCCCAAAACTCAGACAGCTCTCCCTCTCATAGTTCTCCAGCAGGCTATAAACAACTGGCTTTTTGAGAACTGATCGATGTAGAACCACTGGCAGATGAATGCTTTTTATTAATCTGTATTATTTGGCATTATGATATATTGTTATTTTATTATCAGTTACTGCATGTTGTATCTTGCCTAAGATCCCAGTAAATTGGATTAAATAAATCCTACAAATAAGTCATTAATATCCAACATCTCAATTTCTATCTTAAAAATGTATTCATATATGGCTGAACAGATCCTTCAACAGGCTTCTCCGGATCTGCAAAAGGGAGACAGGAAATAGCTGCAGGTTCAGCTGACTGCTTCATGGCCCTTTCAAGGTCTTCACAAGAACGCATATATTCAGAACATATTTCTGCTGGAAGCACATCCAGAGTTGTTTTGTATAGATCAAATAATATGCATATGCTTCTTCAACATGGATCGTTATCATAGCAGTCCACATATTTATTCCGGCTCCCCAAAATTGTGGATATCCAAGTAATTTAAAACAATGTAACAATCCTATTACTACTTGATGACATTATCATCCCATTGTTACATCATTCAACCACCATTTTTCTTAAACAAATATTCTTTGATTCACTAATAAAAATAAAACATGTTGTAATAGTCACTAGATTTCTTACCTTTGTAAAATTATTCAAATGGCCAAGTTTTCTCATATTTGAAACCCCTTGCAATTTGGCCACATTTTGAAGAATCTCTCTCAAGTTATCGGAGGGGTCTACAAAAGAGATATGGTGTAGATAGATGAGTTAGAGAAACTATACAGTCCCCAAAACAATGAAAAATGTATCCCTTAGGAAACAGATCACAGTGTAACTCCTTAAATTATCTTAATATTTGTCTTTGAGAATTCCTGCCATGTTTTGACACACAAATTTATTCCATACTGGGGTTATTATTTTGTTATTTATTTATAAATGTGCGCCTTTTTCTGATCCAAAAGACAAAGTTCAATGATTAACCACTTTTATTTTATGTTAGTCACCCTATAATCAACTCCTATGGTGCAGGACAATATTATAGCTATCATCAGCCCAGTACAAGTAGTTCTCGGCTTCATGACAATTAGGACCAGAGCTTCCATTGCAAGATGGTGTGGTTGTAAGTTGAGTCAGACCCAATTTTACAAGTTTTATGGTGGTCATTAAGTAAATCACTGCAGTTAAGCCGAATCAGTGGCTGTTAAGCAAATACAGCTTCTCCAATGTTTGTTTTCTTTTGCTGGAAATTGGCAAAAAAGATAGCAAATCACATTCCCATAACCACAGGACAGTGCAACCGGTCATAAATGTGAATTGGTTGCCAAGTGTCCAAAATGCGATGTGAGCACAGGAGTGGTGTGATGGTTGCAAGTGTGTGAATTAATTGTCACTTTTTCCAATGTTGTTGAAACTTTAAACCACTGTTAAATGAACAGTTATTAAGTCAGAGTACCTGTAAAAAAAATTAAAAACCTATTATTTTGTTACTGCTATAACATCAAGCGAAATTTAAAAAATTGGTGGAAGGGAATCTTTTAAAATATATTATTTTCTAAATAGTAGAAAATTTTGAGAGTCCAAAGATTCTTTTAAAAATGAAAATAGCACTTTCATAGAAAACGTAAAAAAAAAATGAGAAAAAGAGAAAAAAGTTAAGACAGAAAACATTTTATAAAATTTAAGAAGCAAAAACTACAAACAAAAGAGATTACAAAGAGTTTACAATAATATCAATATAAAAATACCACTATTATAATCTTTGATTTTAAGGATGCATAATAGATGGGTCAAATTGCTGTCCTACAATTTAACATCATCAACAATATAATATGGGTGATGTATATTCTTTTGTTTTGAGCATTTAGCAGAATATTGCCAAAATAATTCTAGATTCAAATAATTTTGCTCTCAAATCATTTAGATTTCAACTGCAAGTTCATAGAGTTATAAGTTAAAAAATCTTATTTCACTGGCATAATAATAAATCAAACTACAGATAGTCCCTTGTTTAATAACCACAACTGGGACCAGCAACTCAGTCAGTAAGCAAAGTGATCGCTAAGTAAAACTGTGACTGTGTTTATGATCTTAACTTCAGCTTTCATTTGCTTTATAGACCTGCAAAGGTCAAATATGCAACGATTGGTTTCAAAGTTACTTCTTCATCACCCTCAGTAACTGTGAGCAATCACTGTACTGCACAGTCGCTAAATGAGGACTACCTGTTCTTTCTCAATAAGGCTTCACAAAACAGAAACCATTCCAGCTTGATCAAATAGCAGCCAAAATGCAGTTCTATTTGCCTTTTCTCAAAGTAGTAATAAAATGTCCTCTGGTCACAAAGCTTTAAAGGCATGTGTGATATATTACAAGGAGCAGGAGTACCTCGGTTATGAAGCATGGTCCCAAACATTTTAAAAATTAAGTAATTGGGGATAGGAGGCATTGTTTTGCAATGGTTCTGCTCCTTCCTCAATGGACAATTTTAGTCTGCCATAGCAGATGGAAGGAAAGATTGACCCAATAGTTGCTAATGGGTGGAGTCCGCAGGATTCAATTCTCTCTTCCCTGTGTTTTAACATCTATAGTAAACTGATGGAGGAGGTTATCTGACCATTTTGGATGTGATAGCAGTATCCTGGTGATGCCTAATTATACACTGCTATCCCATCCTGTAAGAGAGATGTGGCTGATGTCCTTTTATTGATTGATCACATTTAGAAACTGCCCATCTCCCTCACAAAAGAGACCCTGTGTACAAATAAGCGCCTGGAGCCTGTGAAGACTTGAATGAGAGACAGTGGAGAAAATCTGAACCCATGTAAGACAGAATTACTGCTTGTACATTGGAATTCTTCTGAATTCATATCTCCTGCCTTAAAGCTGGTAGTAGCCAGAAGAACTTAAGTTTAACTCCAGACAGTACAGTTGCAGTCTTTCTTACTGCAAGGATACCTAGCTATAGCTCATTCCCTCAATACCAACCAGTTAGACTACTGCAATGCAATTTACATGGGGTTGCCCTGAAACTGCAACTGGTCCTGAACATTTGTTTAACAAGTTAACCATTGTACATCACTTGTATGTGAATTGCATGAAACAGGAAAATATGTTATATAAAAAGATTTAGTGGAATAAAATAATTTAATGGATAACCCCATTCAGAAAGTCTTGCAAATGTCACCTTGTGTCTTCATTGAGACGAATGAAAACAGAACTTTAAAAAAAGTAATTCATGACATTAAGTGTTAACACCAACTTGATGGCACCTAATCCAGCAATCCACTCGTGTCCATGCTGCACAAAGAACATACTAGTTATAATGGTATCTTAAAAAACAACAACCAAGGCATTATACTAATGATAAACAAAATATTTCAGTGCTTGAAATGATTTTTTCATAATCTAGAATCATTTAAGTTTGTTGCTTTAAGAACCTTAAAGGCTAGTTGGCATCAGCTGTTCCAGTTTCTATAAATTTCAGATCGAGTCACTAATACCCTATAATGCACTCGAACTATGGCTTTTCTCAGAAACTTCAAATGGTTCAAAATGCTATAGCAAGATTACTTTAGTATTTGTCATATTTATTTTCAATTCTATATTTTTGTTGCATACTTTTACCTAATATTTACTGCAAATAAACTAGATGCTGAGCCATCATTTATATATGAAGATACACGTAGATTCATATCCCCAACCAGCCAATACATTTAACTGTTACCACAAAGAGTTCTGTGTGGTATAGCAGTTTCAATGTTAGACTAGCAGCAGGTTTTAGTCTAAGCTCAAACACTGAAGGTCACTAGTTGGGTTTGAATCAATCACTCGCTCTCACCTTATAGGGTAATTTTAGTAAAGAAAAATAGAAGGAAGGAGATCATATATACTAACTTAAGTTTCTAAGTAAAGAACAAGATATAAATCTAACAAATACATTAAATATATTTTATTCATTTGGCAATGGAAACCTGGGATAGAAAATATAACAAATAAAGACATTATCAGATGACAAGAAAACTTGTATAATTAATGGATTTTTTTTATCTCCCTCTGATCTTACACTCTCTATGAACTTATGCTTTCTTATCCTTTGTGGCTGCACTCCAGTGCAATAGTTCCACAAGATAAGAATAGTTTTACAAGGTGACAGAAAAGTTATGTTCCATAACATTTCATGAAATTCAATTCTCTTAATTCTGCATCTGCAGAAAAAAGCAATGCACTATCATCCCTAACCATCTGTTGAATTTGCTAGGTAATCTTGATTAGAATTATTCTTAATGATAGTCTGGATCTTGCAACTAGTCTAGAAATAACAACTTATCAACCAGCAATCATCATTAGGTATATACATTTTAGTACTGAAACAATTTGATTTGCTGCTGATTTACTCTGGATTTAAGTCAGAGTGCTGATTCTGATTCTAAAACTCTTGTCTACCAAGATCTGGAAAATCTGAAAATACATTCATTCCATACAATTATCTAAATTAGCAATGCCGAACCTATGTCACACATAATACCAGACAACTATACTTGAGAGCGCACCTCATTCTCGTACAATTTTCAGAGGCTGTGGGGGCCGTACGAGAATGGGGTATGTTCTTACACAGACTCCAATGTCCTGAAATTGTGCGAGACCATGATCTCATGCACTCTCTGAAGCCACTGGAAATTGTGCAAGAATGGAGTGTGCTTTCACACAGTTTTGAGAGACTGCAGAGGCCAGAGAGATACATTCTCCAAGTTGTTTCACAAATGTAGGCCTTGGGTGGCCCTGGAGCAGTCTCGGGTAGGCTGCAGAAGCCTCTCAGCAGAAAACACCACCTGAACATAAGCAGTACATGGCAAATCCTGGGGAGCATTGGGTCAGGGGGGCAATCACACCATTCTGCAAGGCTCACAAACTTTGGGGAATGGTGCAAGGTGGCTTTTTTGAGTGGCGGGGTGGTGCTAGGGCTGAGTTGAAGTATGGACCTCTACTTCAGGCTCAGTTTCAGCACTGCTGCTCAGTGCTGCTGTTCAAGGTAGCCTAGATGGTGCTTGTTGGGGGGGAGGTTGTGTGTGTGGGGGAAGATAGAGACTTGTTTCTGTTTTGTTCAGGGGGATGGTGTGACACACCAGTAGAGTCAAGTTAGGCATGTTCCAAATTGTTGGCACAGCTGGCCCAAAAGATTTGCCATCACTGCTCTACATGGAATCTTGTTGTAGATGTTTGTGATTGAACATTAGGGTGGCATCTACCATTTTTCCAATAATGAAGAGAATATTCATTAAATATTCCAACACAAAATCAGCAAAATAAATACTCTTTTGAAAGTGATTTGTGACTATTTTTAAAGAGAAATCCTTTTAAAATTTATCTGCCACTGTTCAACAACTTTTTATAAGTTATTTTAAAACCGGTGACATACCCACATAAATATAAAACACATTCATTATGGCTATATAGTTTATATTATATTAGTTTCAATATAGTAACCCCATGGATCTTTTTCTTTAAAGTTTACAATTACTGTACAAACATGTAATTTATATTAGCAAAAATATCTATGCTATAATATTGGATAGACTGCATACATTGGACTTGAAATTAAAGCATGTATTTACTTCTACAAAGTACCATGGACACCTGTTATTGCCCCGACTACTAATATTATGACAGATTTTCATGTAAATTGGCATTAAAATCAGACAATATCTAGCATTGACAAGATTTTCTTTATAAGCACATATTTAGAATTTATCTTTTACTACTGCAAGTACAGTCCAATAACAATCTAAACACTGGAAAAGCGTACATGCTGGAGCTTATTTGCTGTTTATTCCAGTATGATTGTGAGCAGCTTTCATTCCCTTCCTATAGCAAAAGAGTGAAAATAAATAAATAAAAAATGAGAGAAGAAAATATCAGACCACTGTGAGAAATAACAAATTACTAAGAAAGAAACTAAGTTTGAGAACAAAAGCTTCTAAGCACAACCCCAAGTTCCAACTTACAGTAAATCCCCTTCACAGCTTTTTTTTTTAAAATGCAGTTTTTAAAAGACTTTTTTTTTAAGTTTTAAGTAATCAATGCAGTTCTTTTATTAAAATTCTGGAAAACTGTTGCCAAATAAGAACTGGATTAAATAGATAAATAATTAGGTATGGATTAGTTTGGATTTCCATTAAAATAGTCACTGTATGAAACAAAATTCTACTGGGATAGATTTTGACTCTATCACTCATTCCTAAGTCTTTGAATTCATGTAGCTCTACAGATGCATGGGATTTCTTTCCCACATCCTGGCATGAGACACCCATTCTCATCTCCTTACTTTGTGCTTATATAAAAATTATATTGTCAGAGAAATTCCTAGACTGTGATTGTTTATAAATCCTATTCATAGTTCTGGGTTTTTTTCTGCATTACAAAATGTCATACTGGTACTCGATTTGGAATGCCACATATTATTTGTGTCACCCATGATGTAAGTTTTAAAATTTAAAAACGATGTGAAATAAACAGGATTATGCATTTGCAATACATTAAGCTTCTCTATATATAAACACACAAACATAAATCATTTCTGACAATATAGAATTACTATTCTAATGTGACAGATATTCAGAAGTTAAATTTATATACACAAATTTTGATAAAAAAATTGTGGATTCCCACACTATCCATTATATTTTAGTCATCCAAGGATGTCACTTTATGTAAATGTCCATGTTGTGATAATATGCATTTAAAATAAAGGACTTTCTGTTCCTCACAAAAAACAAACAGAAAAACTTTACATTTTTCTTAGTTAACTAAAAATAGGCAGATTAGAAACTGCATTTGGTTTTGAGATGCTATCTACTTTAGGTGAAGAAGTAAGGATATTATGCATACTTTTAGCTATTTTTTTTCTTGTCTCTGATTCCATCACATAGACAGGTTCCTCTAATTTTCATACGTAGAGCTAAAAAATAATTGATTATACAAGCAAATTTCAGTTATTGCCAGCCCATCAATTGATCATGAGTCAATAAATTTGGATTTTTCAAGCAACTTGAGGATTTTAATGACTGACTACTGGCTTACACTCAGCTGGTGACTTCTAAGTTACTGAAGCCTATTCAAAGGAATTGTAGGTGATCTGCACATTATATGTAACAATGAAAACAACTGTCAAAGAAGTTTGCATGGTCTTTCTCCATTTTTTTTTTAATCTTCTTTTACGTCTTACTTCGTAGGAAAGGAAGAAACATACCATATCACCAACGCAGCATACTCATAACTGTTTTACTGATTATTTCAGTCAATTTACATGGCCACCCATCTCATAAATACAACTCTGGGCAGTTGATAAGAGTTAAAACCATATAGCCACTGAAATTTTAAAAAAAGGATAAGGTATTATGGCAACCAAGGAAATCAGCAACACCTGGTTTCAATTTCTATAATTCTCTGACACACACATCCCATACCCAGGTCTTAACAGCTTTCCAAAAGATCCACAAGATAGAATCTAACGTACTTTGGGATAGTATGGTTCGAAAGGGCAGGCACTGTGACAAAAAAAAGGTAGGCTTCCCGAGTTCTACAAGACAGTAATGTCTAACTGATACAACCCAGAGAATAGAATCCCACAGAATAAAGACAAAAATGCAATAGGCACCACTTCTGCATCATCTGTAAAGGAACTTAAAAATACTACCTGTGTAATTAATACTGCTAATGTATTACATAACAGTGGATTAAAAAGATGCAAATTATCTTTCTGACCACATTCTGCTAAACATATCTAGCTTTCTTCAACCTTCTTTCACCATTCAAAAGTAAAAAAAAAATCAAAAGCAAGGGACACATTTAACCACTATTATCCAAGGATCTGCCTTCATGAAAACATATAACATGGACTATCCTACTGAAGCAAGTTCAAACAAATAATAGAATACATTACACTATGAAGCAAACATATTTGTAATAAGGGAATAATAATAGCAGAATAATAGACAGAATAATATAGGCACAAGAGAAACAAAACATAACTGTGCAAATACATTTTCAGTATCCTCATAAAAGCGGTCACAAAATCCCAAGAATCTACTTGACATTTAAGAGACTTCAATATAATTTTCCTTTAATAATCTAGAAAATTGGCATATTAACTGGAGCTACAACATATCAAAATGGTGTATATCTAGGAGCTACAACATATCAAAATGGTGTATATCTAGACACAATCTATGATTTTTTTGAATTGCAGCATTTAAATTCATGAGCATTTTCTCCATTGAATTTCATTTTCTAAAACAATTACCCCAATTTAGATTTTACAACTGCAGTGTGAAAATGTCCATAGAGAAGTCCAGCAATTACTGCAGTAATGTCCAAACATAGAAATCACATGCCCTGTGTGAATAAACACAATATCTTTTTGTATTATGTCATTTAGATGTTGGTCAGTAGAACCATTTAGATGTCGGACTAAAAACATTTTTAGTTTCATTGTACACTTCTGGATTTATCCTGTGCTATCCTTTGTGCTACATATTTTGTCAGAAGCTTATGCACTTATTCTCATTTTTTTCTGATAAACAAGACTGTACTAAATATTCCAGTTTACAAATTATTTCAGGATTTGCAGTTCAAAGGATTTGCAAATCCTAACATGCAGTACGCTAGATTATTATTTTATCTACCCAAAACTATCTAAAACAAATGCTATTTTGCCATTTTCTAGTGACAATTTGCAACTCTGCTTCTCAGAAAAAGCATGGTGGAAAAAGAAAAAAACAGCCCTGTTCATCATCAATTTGAACTAATGAAGAGAAGCTACAGTTTATCTTTCTATTCCAGAAAGAACATATTACTCTAAAAACAGTCCTGAGACTGACAATATGTACCTTCTGAGTTCTGCTTGTATTGTAATTATTATTTTAATGCGATACTACAGTAGTGGTCAAAATTGTGGAAACCTTTTGGGAAAAGTGTACAGTAGAAATGCCACCTTTGGTTAAGTTTCCACCAATTTTTCTTCTAATTTCTTTATAACTGTAGCCTTGTTCACTTAATAATACTATTTTACATCGCTTTCTGGGCAACCAGTCAACTCTTTGCACCCTTTAATTTTATTACGTTTTACAAGCTCACCAAGTGAGAGAGAGAAAAAACCCAACCAACTTGATAGTGATCACATAACACACTGACAAATGTCCTCCTCTCAGCTTCAATACATGACATCAATAACTGAATCCTACTGTGATCTGATTGGCTCATTGCCAAAACAAGATGACACCTGATTGGCTCTCTAAACACTCATGCTCATTGGCTACAATCAGATGAAGGAAAGCTACCTGATATCAACCTAAGCAGATTGTGCTTCCTTTTTCTGGTTATTTGGCTATAACTTTTCACAGAATACAGTACAGATAATTGAACAAACTATGTTGCATTACACTCTTGATTAAATTATCTTTCCATTGATATATAATTTTATGGTACTACTCCAAAAAAAGGTGGTGTTATTAGCCATCAAACCTCAAAAATACACTTTTCCCAAAAGGTTTCCACAATTTTGGCCACTACTGTACCTTAAGGAGTATGTATGAATTACTGAATATACATGTTAAATACCAAGCAATGAAATAAGTTACAGTGAATACTGATAAGTTTTATGTTTAGATAGCATGTCTATAACATTTTACTACAACTGTGTATATTTTAAGTTTAAAAAGAACATATATATTCCTATAAATTAGCTCTGAAAATTCGAGTTTTTCAAAAATGTTACTATGATGATACTTCCAGCTGCCACCTGGCCTTAATTTCCACATCTAATCATAGTAGAAGACAGTTTGCTTATCTATGGAGACTGTCGGGGAAGCTTGTATAGCTTTCAACAAGCTTAGGCCAAAAGGAGGCCTATTTCCAAGTAGACTGACTCACCAAATCAATTTGCAAGCTGAGTGTAGGAGGGGAACAGAAATCCTTCAGAAAGACCATTGAGATTTACATAGTGCTAGCATAAGCACTCAAACCCTTAACCCCTGCTAACAGCCATCACTAGCAAGCTGAGATTAAATAATGAACCTGAAATAGATTAAGTTGCACAAACAATCTAGGGTAGTGAGAACATAATACAGTACTTGTCAATAACCTGGTAGTTACTTGTTGTCCTCATGCTCCCCCTTTCCTTGTCAAGACTATATCAGCAAGCAACTCACCAGAGTGAAGCATCCCTTGCATTTATTGTCCTCCCATAAAGCACCATGGCTTTCACTATTTTCAAGGCAGATTTTTTTTTTTTTAAAGAGAGACCGGTTTGCCTTTCATCATATCAACCCAGACTTCACATTCCCTCCCTTTTCAAGAGGCCCAACAAATACCAACTTATTTTAAGCAGGGTAAAACGCCACCGCACAACCGGGGCGGGGGGGGGGGGAGAGAGACACACACACACACACGGTGTACGAGGGCTTATTTCTTCAGAGCCAAATCGTCTTGCAAACAGGCAGACCAATAAGGGAACGGAAGGGCCCTCCATTGAGGAACTAATTTACTCCACAAGTCCGCTTCATATACCGCAACCAGGCTGAATGAAATATTACTCACAGGGAAGTGAACCATTCCAACCGAGCTTAGTTTTAAATAAGGGAGGAGGGAGGAGGCTGGGGGGGGGGGGGGTGTCCAACCATTCAACCATTCCAAACAAGCTTAGTTTTAAATAAGGGAGGAGGCGATTGCGTATTGGCAACCTTTCCATCTCCAAAGGGAGCCGCTTCGAGAAACGGAGAAGCGGCTGGCCAGTGCTCTTAGGCGACCCTCCCTTCTCCCCACGGAGGACCCCACCCTCGGCCCCAGACTCCATTCACTCCCATTCTGAAACGAGGAGCCGGCAACCCAAGAGGCGGCGGCGGGGGGGGGGGTGTTCCCGGCCCGGCTTGGCTTTCGGCAGGCCCTCCGTTACCTCGGGTGAGATCGAGGGGGACGTTCTCCTCGCCGCTGTCGTTCCGGCCTGGAGGGGAGAAAGGGGAGACAAGAGCAGGAGCTTCAGTTAGTGATGGAAGCCGCAGCGGGGCCGCCGAGCAGCGGGGCTGAGGCAGGAGAGAGGACGAGGAGTTCGGAGACACGCCGCTCCCTTCCCGCCCGCCCGCCTCTCACGGTCTGGGCCTAGCCCAGGTTCTCCTCACCTCGGATGCGGAGGTGCCTCAGCGAGCGGGCGCGGAGACTCACCGCCATGTTTACGCTCCCGCAGTCACAACACCGGAAACCTTGCCCGATCTCGCGAGAGCGGGCGGAGGAGACGCTGCTTGACTTCGCCCGCCGGACGCGCTCGGCCCGGCAGTCTGAGCAGGGCGGGGCGGCGGCGCTGGGGGCTGCCGGCGGGCGGAAAGGACCCGCCCGCGCTCAGCGGTGCCTGGAAGGGGCGAGAGGGAGCGGGGAAGCAGCAGTGCCGCCGCGCCTCCTTTAGCCAAGTGGCAGGACCCGCGTCACCTTATTTACTACTTATAGGTGGAATTAGGTGTGCGTGCACGCGGATAGCTTAAAACATCTCCATGTATCCATTTATTTTCTCTCGGTGGCTTCCAGTCACTGCGAATCCTTATATAGGGTATGTTTAGGTAAATACTGTAGTTGTGCGTGCATGTTTTTTATATATATTATAAAATATGTCTGCTTCTTTGTATATATGAATGTATGTTTGTTTCTTCGGAAGGACAGATACCGAAGCTGATGCTCAAGTACTTTGGGTCAGCTTCTTTGTGTGTGTGTGTCTGTGTATGAATGTGTGTATGTTTCTTCAGAAGGACAAATACTGAAGCTGATGCTCAAGTACTTTGGCCACCAAATGAGGACTCATTGGAAAAGACCCTGATGTTGGGAAAGACTGAAGGCTAAAGGAGAAGGGGACAGCAGAGGATGAGATGGTTAGACCTGTGAGTGAAGCAGTGAATACGGGTTTGGGCAAATTCAGGGAGACAGTGGAGGATGGTATGTGTGTTAGGGTTAGGGGCAATGGTCGTTATGGCCAGTGGGGCTTACCTACAGCCATATTATAGCTCGCAATTGATATAACATCTCATGGTCACCATAGGTCAGGGGTGTCAAACTCCTGGCCCACGGGCCGGATGTGTCATGCTGAAACCGCGCCCACCCCATTGCCAGCAATGGAGAAAAAGTTGTGATATGTTGCTGCACGTCACGTGATGTTGGGAGTTTGACACCCCTGCCATAGGTGATGTTTTCTGCTGGCTTCCTACAAACAAAGTCAGTGGGAACCTGGCAAAAGGTTGCAAATTAGGGAAGTCCTCTCCTAACAACTCAGGGTGGTTTGTTTAACAATGGTAATCAGAAATGCCAAAATTTCCATTGTTAAGGAGAACAGTCACGTGACATGCTTTGCAGCTGTGTTGCTTAGTGATGGAAATTCCAACTGCTCCTGTTATGTGAGGACTGCCTGTATCTTTTCTGCACTGGCCTTCATTCCAAGAGACCAATAACTTGTGCTAAGAAGTGTATGAGGGTTGTTTGAATATTCAAAACAATGGGGGAAAGAATCTCATTTGATTTAAATGTCTGAATAATGCTTCCCATATGTGCTCCCACACAAAGATATTTATTTTGCCTGTTGTCTGGAAGCTCCAAATGACATAGATGAGAGCTTCACATTTTATCCAAGAGAGTCAACATAGTTAAGGTGATTCGGAGGGCATGGAGGAAACTTGAAGCTGGATCTCCTTCATTCCTGATACAACTCCTAGTGTAACCATGATTCCAGTAACAAATCCTAAATATATATCTCATACAAATGCACTTTCACCATTCTTGTGCCTGTCTGATGCATTGTTTACTTACACATCCATTATATATTCATATTCCTTCATACAAAATGTTCATGTAGACCCTCATTGTATCAGTCTTTGTTACACAAATCCCTTTTGCACATAAATGGTATTTGATATAATGTGTCAAGGATTATCTCCAAATGATTGTATAGGTTCCTGTGTACTAAAGGCAGAATCCCATTTCGGTGAGAAATGGATGCTCATAAATATAACATCTCTACAATCTAACAAATGTTTAAAGAACACTCATTTCAACTGATAAGTCAAAAGTCTCAAAATTGCTAGGTGTAATCTATATATTACCACACATTTTAGCATATTTGGTATCCGGGAGCCCATTAAAAGATAAAGACTCAATGGGGTTGAACTCAACTCCTGATGACTTCATAGAGAGGTCCATGCAGTTTTTTGGGGGAACAAATGGTTTACCATAGGTTTCTTCTGGAATGTTTCTTTCATTTTCTAGTGTAACTTAAAACTAGTGCTGCCTAGGGCCCCATCTAAGTATTTATTAGGCCCAGTAGCATTGCCTGCTCAGAAGTAAATCCCACTCTGCAATTTAAACACAGGGTTTCAGTGTGTATCCAATACCTTACTATCTTCACTATAAATATAACCATAGGAATTATTGTCCCAAAGGTGCTTTTTAAAAAAAGGCAACTGGACTTTCTTGGTTTTTTCCTTGAAAATGTTTAGTTTCTCATCCAAGAAGCTGCTTCAGTTCTGACTGAACTGAACTGAACTGGTCAGAGGTAAAGCAGCTTCTTGGATAAGAAGCAAAACATATCAAGGAAAAACCAAGAAAGTTCTGTTGCCTTTTTAAAAAAGCACCTTTGGGACAACCATGACCTGGATGATTAAGAATCTCCATAGACATATAGGAGTTATTGTAAAGCACAAGATGGCATTGTGATGTTCCATTTGTATTTTGTACAATTTTACAAAGGGGTGAGCCCCATAACAGAGCTGAAACTTTTTGGATCTGCAAAAATGTCTACTTATCAATGTCTCACCACACCTACCACCAAACCTCATAATCTGAAGTTAACTGAAGAAAAACTACCAAACTAGCTAGATTGGTAGTTTCTGGATTTTTTAAAAAAGATACTCTCAAGACATGTCATGCTGAAGGATGAACTCTATTTTCTCTCTGATGTTAGATCCATGCCATGTGCTGCATAGGACTGGAATCCATTTATCTAGAACTGTATGAATATTACAACTTAAGTCATGAAAAATCAGTAATTGAGTTTAACAACTTTTTTAGAAAATATTTTATCAGCTGCCTAAATATGCTAAGAAAGTGGTATTTTTAAAAACAAAAACAGTACTGATAATAACTTTTAAATGTAAAGTTTCTCACTTTTAAGAGTGTGGTTTTACTCTGAAAAATGACTGGTTTTTCTTTGAAAAATGTCAAATGCTTCCTGTTTACACTGTATAATTTTGCCTTAACTACAATAATGAACTTTTTGTGTGTGTAACATCCAGAATTCATGCAGCACAATGGGTTTTTCTGTGTGCTTGTGTGGAGAGGTGGGGAGGGAGAGAAATGTAAGCAGTATATATAACATTTAGCCACACTTTTTAAATAATTATTGTTAATTAAACAAACCATAGTGGCTTAGATTGTACAAAGTGTATATCTTGTTAAGCAAACACACAAGCTACAATTAAATTAGCAGAATATGTTAACCTGTTGAATGTATGAGCTCATTAGTACAACTTGCAGCCAATTCCTTTTCTCTGATTATCACTTATTTATCTTCCAATAGTTATAGCCTGCCCCAATCTTGAAGACTTGAGGGTGATATAAATATTATCATTGTAAAAGGAAACCAGGCGTCCAGAGATCACGGTGGCAGAATACTATCAAAGAAATGCTAAGAGTCGAACATGAGTGAATGGATAACATCATCATATTATCTATTAAATTTATTTTCCACCCATCTCGCTGCAAGACTGATAGTTAGGTCGGGGCTATCCATTCTTTCAAGGGGAAGGTATTCTATAAAGTTCAGTCAGACCTTCCAACTTCTCACGAAAAAAAAAAGATCTCGCGAAGTTGGAAGGTCTGACTGAACTTTTTTTAGTCTCATGAACTCTGTTTCCCTGCAGCAGGAGAGAAACGCGCCAGAGCTGGAAATCAGGTTAGTGTTGATTTTTTTTGCTTTTGGGAAGAGGGAGGAGCTGGGCAATGATGCGCCAAGCTCTATAGCAGCGCTGGCAGGAAACAGGGCTGCCATTTTGAGAACGAAGGGAGACGCGGGGCGATGCAGAGTGGCAAGCAAGTGCTCTGCTCTGCATCGCTGCGCAGAGACGCTCCGCTTCCCGTTCTCCATTCTCTAATGGCGGTGACAAAGGGCTGGTGGA
Organism: Azemiops feae; assembly: GCA_023970755.1. Classification (NCBI taxonomy): domain Eukaryota; kingdom Metazoa; phylum Chordata; class Lepidosauria; order Squamata; family Viperidae; genus Azemiops; species Azemiops feae. The sequence continues at coordinate 2,418,061 of JALGBA010000136.1, forward strand.
GGGAGAGGCTTGTGCCACCTGATCACGGCACAAGCCACAGAAGAGTTGGAGGAGGTGGCTGCTGTCGGGCAGGTGATCTGTGGGGCGGAGCTGAAGAAAGCCCCTCTGGCCGCAGTGGAGTCTTTCGCCATCACTCCCCCCTGGCTCCGAAACGGCGGAGGACGACCAGGCCTACTGTGCCCCTCCTCCATACGGTAGCATGGCAGTCCGGCTCGGGAGGGGAGTGAAAGGGAGCAAGGAAGGGGGGCTGAAGAAAGCATGTGCAGGGCGTGTGGGGCAGCTCCATCTCCTCCCCCACCTGTCTTGCCTCGTGGCAGCGGCGCAATGTGCCGTGTGGCCTCCTTCCCCATTGCGGCAGCCAGGGCTTATTTTTGGAGTAGGGCTTATATTAGGCCCACCCCCACAAATCAGGGTGGGTCTTTTTTTCGGGGTGAGGTTTATTTTCGGGAAAACATGGCTAGTAGAAACCAGGTTGATAACTCTTTATTGGCAATGATAGTTGTACCTATTTTAACAATATGAAGACATTTGAAATGAAGAAATACGAGAAACAGCAAACCATATAGAAAACTTGAAATCTTTTATTTTTTTTAAGAACAAGTTTAAGAACAAATCTACAAAGAATAAAAACATAATGTAATGTATAACTCCAAACTCCTGGACGCCATAGCAACATGCTACTATAATTAAGTCAAGAGTTCCAAGGATAGAATCTGAACACAAAAGAAAATGGTTTTTAAAATGCATAAATTACATTGACTTGTTCAAAAAATTTTTAAAAAAGCAATTGCCATTATAACTTTACCAAATAAGCTCATTAATTCTCTATGGAAGTCATATTCTATCTGTCATGCTAAAGATTTTCACATCTATATTTGTATAGCTTGGAAACAGCTATACAGGATGGAGCCATTTATGCGTCAGGAACCATGAACTATGTAGGATTATCCTATGATCGATAACCTTGTGGATCAGAAGATGAAGCCTAATATCCTCTGTTTGTTTCTCCTGTAATCAATGCTGTCTCTAAACATTGTGCCAGGCTGTGTGTATCTAGGCAACTACTTTCTCTACTTTTTCTGTTAAAACGGTCTTTTCCCCCCGTTTAAAGAGGATTCTTTGCAGGGTGACTGTCAGAGAATTATTAGATGGAAACCCCCTTTACTAATATTTTCAAAAAGATGTCAGACAAGAAACATGTATACAGGTAGTCCTTAACTTACAACCACAATGGGCACAAAAATTTCCATTGCTAAGCCAGGTGGTTTTTAAGTGAATCGTGCCCGATTTTATGACCTTTTTTTACCACAGTTAAGTGAATCACTGTAGTTAAGTGAATCACATGGTTGCTAAGCAAATCCAGATTCCCTCATGGAATTTATCAGAAGCTGCTGGGAAGGTCACAAATGGCGATCACATGACCCTGAGACTGCAACCATCCTAAATATATGCTGGTTGCCAAGTGCTCAAATTTTGATCATGTGACTGGGGAGGGCGCAATGGGTGTAAGAGCGAGGACTAGTCACTTTTTTTCAGCACCATTGAGCAGTCATTAAATGAATGATCATATAGGTAGTCCTCAATGTACGACCACAATTGAGCCCAAAATTTCTGTTGCTAAGTGAAACATTTGTTAAGTGAATTTTGACCCATTTTACGATCTTTCTTGCGTCTTTTGTTAAGTGAATGACTGCAGCTGATAAGTTAGTAACCCCGTTGTTAAATGAATCTGGCTTCACCATTGTCAGAAAGTCACAAAAGATGATCACATGATCTTGGGACACAGCAAAGGTCATAAATATGAATCATTTGCCAAGCATCTGAATTTTGATCACATGATCATGGGGATGCTACAAAGGTCATAACTGAAAAACTCAAGTCACATTTTTCACTGCCGTTGTAACTGTGAACAGTCACTAAATGAATTGCAAGTCAAGGACTACCTGTAGAAAACTGAAATACATGGTGAAATATTTTAGTCTACATTCTACAACACAGAGGCCATCCAGTCACCAGTCCTGTATCTAATCTCTCCAAGTGCTTAATCATTTCTCTTTACCAGGAGGGTTGAATAGATGAAATGGAAAGAGGAAGAGTGGGTTATTGTTGGTCTTTGTGTAATTATTTGTATATGCTATATTTTATTTTAGAAACAATCACTATTGGGTATATACCAAAATGATTGGAGAATGCACTGATCAGTGAATTGAATAGTTTTGGATGGGTCATGTTCAGACAGAAATGGGACTGTTCTCTTTGGTGTATGGACTAACATGTTCATGTTAGGGAAGGTTCCAAGCCAGAGGGTTGTATTGTTTACTGTTTTGGGACATTGGCAGATAGAGTGGAGGAAACAAGTTTGGTACTGGAAATTTTGAGATGGATGGGCGAGTCAGATGTCAATCTTCATGTCAGACACACCAATAAATCTCAGGTCTTCAGATACTGAACACCATGGTTAGGAATCTGCTTAATGCAGAAACTCTTGACATGGCTTTATTGCAAATAAGAATGAATCTATATATATAGTATATGCCCACTGCAGTACGCAGAAATGAAAGCACTCTGTTTTAAACTCTAGGTCTCCATTGCAAGTCTAGGTAATTCTGGCTGTTTTCTTCACAATTCTCAGATTTGGAAGCATCTGTTCAGTGGGGTCACAAGAGTTCTTTCTATGCTGGTTCTTGTGTTGCCAGCTTCATTCTTTACAATCTGCTGTGCTGGGAGCTGTTGAGGGGAAAGAGGAACTGACACATGCCAGCCTTATTTTACTCCCCACATAAAAGTATTCTGGGATTACTTTTGTTTCAGCTTAAACCCCATAACAACAAAAGCTGTTCTGGATTATGTTTTGCTGAAACAAGGGCCATCTAGAATGGTTTGACAAGACGTGGAATATATTTGGTTGCTTTCGGTCCCTGCAGCTTTTCTGTTCTTAGAAATGTGTCTCTTGTTTGCCCATTGAAAAAAACTAGAAGTCTTGTCCAATTGAAAATGAAGATAAATTAGAGAAGGTAAGAAGTATGTTGCCAATAATCCTAAGACATTTAAATAGATCAAAAGCAAGTAATTTACAAGTAAATCAGTTAGATGTTAGATGATAAGAAAACTAAAACAGGAAGAAAATGAGGTTGAAGAGAAGCTTGAGTTAATTTTTTCTTTGCAGAAATTGTTGGGTCTGAATTTCTATTTTTAGGAAGCGAGTGAGAAAACAAGAGGAAGAGTAGTGATGAGAAGCAAAATTCTCACTCTTACAAATTGAAAACAAATCACAGGAATAATGTATCATTAAGAATTCAAAAGCGACATTCTTATTACCCTAACTAAATGATTATTCTAGATTTGATGTTTACATACAAGTATAAAGAATGGTACAGACTAATGGCACTCTTTTAAAGGGAATTAAGTAGACTCTACTGGCTGTTATGCCATCTCTTTTAGAAAAAGCATATAGGCATGTGTATATAAGGAAGAAAGAGAAAAAAGAAGAGAGATTTTGTGGAAGAAAATAAATAATATGCAGAAGGCATTTCTATGTACAACTATTTTCAATTCCAAATCTCAGAAATCATTTTGAATCCAACCTTCATCTTTGCTTTTGCTGACTTTAGAATGTAGAGAATACATCAATACACCACAACGCAATTAGTGCCTTCTCCTTTAGTTTACTAAGAGTATTCGAGAGAGTGCAAAGGGTATCATCAACAACCATCTCATTTCCTCAGCTGTCTGGTTGCAGAATGACAAATAACCTTTGAGCTTCAGCTTCACATAAAAAATACATTCTCCCTGTTTGTGTTTTTCAGTACATATATTTATCTCCATTTTGTGGAGATTTGCTATTGTGGGCAGCTATATGAAGGAATGTTGATTATTAAAAACATAAACAAAAGCACTGAACTTTCTCCAGAGTTTCTCATTGTTTTACTGCCATTTCTCTATTACATTTTAAAATCATCTGTGGGGTGCAATGATCATAATGCTGGCAATTTGGGGCTTGGGTACTTTCCCAAGTAGCAGTGGGACTTGGACAGTCAAGAAAAAAGTTCTAAAATATACTTTAAACATAAAGGAAGAGACTAACTCCAGGAACAGGATGCTGAACTTCTTCAGGGATAGGGTAGAGGAATACGTTATGACTGGCTTGAATTCAGGAGACAGATGCAAAAACAGAATCACTGTTAGGTTTGTAGTGATGTAGCAATTTGAAGAATACCGTGCCAGTTTTTCAATAATTTCAAGAAAAACAGTGCAGAATCAGAAATACCTTGACTCATTTTCCCAAACTAGATGATGGTATGAAACCAGCTAGGTCTGGAGCTGGTCCTGAAGTGGTACAAATTCTTAGTGTGAAAGTGCCCTAGAACTATACAATTCCCTTAGTGGTGAAGGAAGGAGATAACTATTTATTTATTAGAATTATATACATACAGTATATACTAATACAACTGACCAAATAAGATTGAGAAAGAGAATTTGTGGTCCTCAAGATATATGTGAAGTACAATTCATAGCACCCCACATTATTGCCAGATAAGTAGAAAATAGTCATTGATTGCTTTCCTGTGAATAACTTAATCATGGTTTATTTAATTCAAAGTTCCAAAATATATTGAATACTAGATTAAAATATGTTTGGCTCATTTGTATAGCTGTTCTCAAAAAAGCCAATTCTATTTTTGGGGGCATTAAGAAAGATGAAGTAAAATGCAAGGACAATATGATAATGCCTTTTAAGAAAAGTTATGGGATGAACTCTTAGAATATTGTGCATTATTCTTTAAAATAGAATTGTTCTACTAAAAAAGGCCCTTAAAAGAGTAGCTAACATTATCAAAAGGTCAGAGCATCTTTTTTTTCCCTCAGAAAATATTATGTTTGAAGATTTGCGACTGAGAAGTAAAAGGTTAACATGATACAGAAGGAGCCCAAATATATCTGAAAAATCAGGAAATTCAGAAGGGATAAAACTTTTTTTTTAATTACTACTATTTGTGGTAGTAATTTTAAAAAAATGAGGTGGAGAATTACTACCACAAATGCAATAATTGCCCTGAATATGCTTTGAAAAAAGATTATAAAAATGTGGAGATTAAAAATATTAACTAATCACGATGAGTCCACTTCCTATGTCAAATACAGAATTATCTCTTCATGTTAATTTCTGAAGGACATAAACATGTCTTTAGGCCATGATATCTTTGCTGGAACACTTCCTGTAGACATTAGATGGATCACCTGGAACTAGTTCAGTGTCTCACTGGAGCCTGTATTACTTCTCAGATATATATATTTTTTTACATGTTAACATGTATATATCCAATGCCCTTGCAGGCAAGGCATACAAAACAAAAATGACCAAGACTGTTTCATTCACAATTTCCTTATCCAATGGAAGTTGTTTATTATGGTTTGTGGTACAGTCAAGATATTTAGACTGGATTTGGCATTTTTATCCACATATTGAGTATTTCCCAAAGAACTAGGATAGGCAGATGTTGTTTGATGTTAAAGGTATTGCTGCAGGATGTAAGCTGTTCCAACTGACTTATGGTGATTTTGTCAATGCCAATGGTATTCAAGTATTCCAGATATTTTGGGATTGCAGTGCACCCAAGATACCTATCACCATTAGTGCTGTCTTTGCTTTATTTTGTCACAATTTTCTACTTTTTGCAGGTCTTTTGTGTTTTATGATTTTCTCCAGTTATTCTACATCTATTCTGCTGTATCTATGTACTCCCATGTCCACTATCTAGACTCTTTTGTCTTTTCTATCAATTATTATTAGTATTATTGTTTAGTTACTATTTCTATCTTTAGAAAATTAGAAATCTACCTGTGTATGTATACAGGTAGTCCTTAAAACCAGAATTAGGACCAGACTTTCTGTTGTAAGTCAGGGCAGTCATAAAATGAGTCATCACCTGACCAGATCTGATTTTACATCCATTTATACTGCAGTTATTAAATGAAGCACATGTTTATTAAGTAAATTATACTGTCATTAAGCACATCCAGCTTCCCCAATTGACTTTGCTTGTTGGAAGCTAGCTGGGAAGGTAGCAAATTGTGATGATTGCAAGATACTGCAACAGCTGTAAATGTGAGTTGTTGCCAAGCACCCATATTGAAATCAAGTGACTGTGGGGATAGAGTGATGATAATAACTTCAAGGAAGATTGTAAATCACTTTTTCCAAGACTGCTATACCTTTAAATTGTCATTAATGTTTGTCGTGAATGTTCATGAATGTCACAATTTTCATGAATGTTCATAAGTCAAGGACTATCTATATGTGAGCAATGATGAAGATTCAGTTGCAAAACGTTTTTTGAGAATGTACACAGAAGCAAGAATGCAATACTGGCAAGAAACTCATTAAAAGAGCTACGTATTTTCTCAGGAAAATTGCATTTGAATTGAAGCCATAGGCATCGATGGAGGCAAGTGATGTCACATGATATCACAAATGACAGCACAAATGACATTACACAAGATGACTGACATAAATTATGTCACTTGCCAGTTACGCCATGTGAATGACATAAAATAAATAATTACTAATGTTTGCTTGATGACAGTATGACACATATAGTAATGGCTTAAACCAGATATCTATATTATGTTATCAGTTCCTTGTTGAGATAACACAACATTACCTTCTGTTTAACAAACAAAAGAGCTAATTATGCATCGTGTTGTATAATTCAAGACAGGATGTAAATTGAAAATAAAGAATGACATTTAATACTCTTTACTTAGAAAAAAAATCAAGTGCAAAGGCATAGAATGGAGAATAATTGGCTTCCTAAAAATATGTATATAAATAATATGAAATCTGCTAAGAAAAGTGTAATGTTAGGCTACATATATAAAAGTAGATTCTCCAGGAATTGATAGTTTCATTATATTCTGCATTGGTCAAACCAAACTTTGTTCATTCTATCCAGTTTTGATAGTCACTTTTTAAGAAAAATTTAGAAAAACCCGGATAAGTGCATAAAAAGGCAACAAGCATTTTGAAAGGACTTTCATAGTTTTGAGGGACTGTGAGAAAACTGGGAGAAAATCATATTGTTTTTCTAATACTGGAAGGGATGTTGAGCTTTAAAAAAGCCAGGTTCTGCTCTCTACCAGCCTAGTGTAAAATGGAAGAGTTGTCTTAAGTTTCAAATGGAGATGACCAATGTTTGAAGGGTGAATGGCCACATCTCAATTTTCGAAAGATCCACAGGAGGCAATCCAATAATGTGACATCACCAGAGGAGGCACCATTCATTCTTCAGCTTTTGGGGAGATTTTAAGGATGGAGATGGGAACAGAAATTCTCCTAGAGATAAACCTTTTTCATTCTTAAAACCATCCCAAATGTAAAAAACAAGTTGAAACCTTGCTTCTGAAATTTAGCTATTTTCCCACCGAATTTCAGAGGCACAACTGCAGAACATTGGTCGCCCATTTCTGAGTTATAGGAAGGGAGATTCTGCCTGAACATTACAAAAAGTTCAGTAGCAAGTTGAATTAGCTGGCTGCCTCCAATTCTATGGTTCTGTGGTATGATGAGTAGGTAAAAATAACATAAAACAGATGAAGTACAGGTATCATGTCTGTGGGCACATTGGGACATTTCCAAAGCGCATTGATGAATATGAGAAGGAGTATTATAAATGCAAATAAGGGTTGCTGATTTAATCTGTAGCATGCTAAATAGAATATTCTGGATTGTGTTGGGGGATTTGCAAAAGAAAGCTATAAGTTATCCCACACCCAACATTTATTTAGTAACGTCCCAATTTGAAAATTTGGCTGATGGTTGCAAATCAAGAGCATATTTGTGTAATGTTATCATGCTTCTGTGATAAAACCTGCTTCATAGTCCAGAAACTGATGGGATAGCTTAACCAAATCTTTTGTACATACACATAAATCCTAAATCTGAGTAATAACTTTCTCTCTTGTATCCACAAATCAGAGAAGGTGAAGACTGTGCCAAGATGAGGCCTGGAGCTAATCATTGTCATATAAATCTACGAAAGAGTGAAAAATGAAAAAAAATCAGTTTTGGATAAAAACTTCTTATCCTTATAATTAAAAACAAACCTATAGGAAAATATTCAGTTGCCTTCATTCTTAATCATTAGAATTCCATTTTACTTATATTGTATATCTTACCATCTGCAATATCATCATATATTTCTTCATCACTGTAAATTTAAAAAGAGAAAATATGAATTTAGTTGCTTTACATACATTAAGAATTGAGAAGAAGCATTAAATAATTTTTTACTATTCCTCTCCCAAATATAAACATTTTAAAACTATCCTTTGACTATTCTGAGAGACAGAGAAAGATTTACTATGAAATTATTGCACTTACTCATGCACGAGGCAGCTTCTTTGGACATAGCCATCTGAAAAATCAAATCATATATACATAATTATTTTCAACTTAAACTGACATCTCAGCTAAGAGAAACTAGACAGAAGAAAACTCTAATACAAAAATACTATTTGTTATGTTTGAGTTCCATCTAGATCATATGAGATATATTGGCATTTTGGTGCAATGAAGAGTATGCTGTATGATGACAAATTGTCCATCCATGGGATAAAAAAAATCAGTCAATTCCACACATTATAGAACATTATTTTTCTCTATTTTACAGTCATGCATAAAAATCAGACAAAAGGCTTTTTCTCACATCACTTGCTCTGTTTTTGAACTGGATAGAAACCAAACTCAATGATGTTCCACTAAAATCACAGAGACAAGCTGCTCTTTACCAAATATGCTTCAGTTCCACCATTGCTTCCATTTCCCAACTCCACAAAAGCAGTTTGAAGATAACCCATAAACATTCATTTTTACCAATCTCAGAACTCTTGAGAAGGAGTGAAAATCACTGCCTCACAAGTGGATTGTCACAGATCCTTCAACAAAACACACATCTTCCTTATCCTTCCTTTGTCTAGTTATCTGCATAGTGGTGCCTATGGTTGGGAATTAAACACATGACAAAGCTCCCTCCTCCTTGGAAGACCTGCTAGGAAACCTCTTAGACAGGAGATGAAGCCATAACTGCCTATTATGGTATGCGGAAATGACCTTGGGAAATGGGATGAAGAGCTGCAGCCGAGACAACCATCATGCAAAAAGTATCTAAGCCCACAGAAGGAAAAGGGGTGTGGGAAGTGTTTTAGAAGGGGTCCTCCCTAGTCTTCTGGAGAGTAAAAGTATAGGAAGGGAGGAATATTTAGGGCTGATGTCATACAGGGACAACATAATGAGATCATGTTTGTAACATTTCCACTAGACTAGAGCTTCAAAGTATGTGATGTCTATGGGGCATGAATTCTTGCCTGATCTCATTTTCCAAAACCTGCACTTTGCCCCCCCCCCCCCGCTCCAGCTACCAAAGCCAAGATATCATACAGGTAGTCCTTGACTTACAACTGATCGCTTAATGACTAAAGGTACAACAGATTCCCTCCCCCCCAGCTACTTACAACCTATTTTTGAAGTTACAATAGCTACACACATTCCTGGAGTCATGTGATCACATTTACAATAGTTTGCATTATCTCATGGTCATATGACTGTGATTTGCAACATTTTCTGCTGGTTTCTGACATTTACTTCCTTTTTCCAGAAAAAAATACCCATTGGAGAAAATTGATTCACTTAACAACTGCCACAAAATAATATAAAAAATTGGGTTCAGTTATGTGATGCCTCAATTTATGACTGCAAGAACTTATGACCATAAGGGCTGAATTATGGTTGTAAGTTGAGGACTACATATAATGCCTTTCTGCCGTTGTTCTTGAAGCTGAGAAAAAGATAGCTTGGCTGATCCATGTAATCATCCGGGGGTTTTACTTCTTATGATGAAAGCCTTATAGCTAGGAAGGAAAGGCGGGGTGAACTGGCTGTCCCCTCACCACCTTTTCCGATCCCTTTTTCATCCTTTTGTTCGAAGACAACATCATGGAAAATACAAAGGGAAGTACACTGCTTTGTGGAAGTACCTGTGTATTGCAGAATATATGTGTTTATTAATCATCTGCACATATATCTATCTTCTTGTAAGATTGCATCATGAAGATAGAATTGTGTCCCTTTGCCAGCATTATAGTGCAAACAACAACAGAATCTTGTTTGCATGCTTTAGAAAACCTTGGGAACACTCTATTTTCTCCAAAACATTCAAACTGGCTTTTAAAAAAAACTGTATCGGGCTTATTTATTATCCAGATAGCTTCTGATTTTTAGAATCAATCATCAACAGTAAAGGAGCATGCAGTCAAGAAATATATTGCAGATTAGCACTTGATAGAACATCCATGAAGACTTAGGAAAAGATATTCAAATGTGGTGATATGTCTATAAAGATCAGAACCATGCAAGCTATGATGTTGCCTATGACACTCTATGGAAGTGAAAAATTTGAAGAAGTAGGAGAAAAAGAATTTTGATGATTTGAACTTCAGTATTGGAGAAGATGTGTAAAAATTCCACGGACAGCCAAGGAAACAAAGAAATGGATCTTCAAACAAATTAACCTACTCAAGATACAAATGACCAGGCTCAAATTATCATACTTCTCACACATTATCCAAAAACCTACTGTCTGAAGAAGTGCTGGGAAAGCTGGGAGGAAAGAGAAGAAGAGTACGACCAGCAGCAAGGTGGATGGACTCAATTAAGTAGCAATGAGTGCATCACTGGAAGAGCTGAAGGACCAGGTTAGGAGAGATCATCCTGGAGAAAAGCTATCTGTGTGGTCACTAGGAGTCAAAACAACTCGATGGTACATAATCCAGCAATTAATTGTGCTTATTTGATGTAGCCTTGGAAGGTGAGTTTCTCATATGAGGAAAAATCCAAACTTCCTGTCCTCATAGATAGATTTAAAAACTGCAAGCCAAACATTCCAGGTTTGATAAAACAGTTCTCCCCTTGGCCTTTGAAACTGGAGTTCCTGTCATTCATTTTAAGGCAGAACTACTTCCCCTTAACTGAAGGATTGCAAATTCACTGTGACCCTCATGGGGAAATGAGCTCATATCTAGGGTATTCTAATCTTCTTTTCTCTCTCATTTAAAAATAATCCTTGCTATAAGCAAAACATTTAGAGAAAATCATCAATTTTCAACCTGGAAAAGACACTGGAGAAGGGTGGAGAGGAGAGAGGAAGGGAGAAGGGAAAAGATAAGGGGAAAGGTGAGAAGTGGACTATCTCAAGGAGAAGCTAGATATGGTACTAACATTATTTCAATAAACATGTAACTAGTTTGTGACATTTCATAACAAGTTATGGTATGGTGTTGAGACTTATAATGATTTTCAGCTGAATTAAACAATCTCCCTCTTCTGTCCATCCCATTTTGCAACAATAAATCTACCTTCTCAAAACAAAAGGCTCAAATGATAATTTATTTATTGTATTTGGACAGTATGTACTGTATATTTGTTGCACTTGGCTAACCTACCAAACAAGAATTTTCATTGTTATCTTCTCTCTATATAACTACTATCTCCAGAATAATTTTGTCCTTGACCATCTTCTTACTATTATACATTTTCTCTTCTTTTTCCTACTGTCAAAAACTATACATACAAAATCTTTCTCTGTCGAGACCATATGCCACATATCCAACAAAATACTGTAATCCACAAACATCTAAATGATAATAAAATAAAATGGATTAGATTTTGAAGTGCCACAAGACAATCTGTATTTGTGAAGCATTGGATAGTAGTGATTTTCTGATATTGCTAATAAAGAAAAGCTCTCTGCTTCAAAGATTTCAATTTCATCATAATCTGACTCCTTCCATTATGTATCAACTGCAGAACCATCTTTAAAGGCCTCCAAATATTAACTGTATTACAAAGTCTAGTCCAGATAGAACAAAGTATAAACAAAGATACCCTTGAACTGAGCTCAGCTTCTGTTGATTACAGAGATCTGTCCATGTCTATGTCTTGGCAGCCATAAAACAAAAATGGGATTTTTTTTCAGGATGGTTGATGTGGGAAAATAAGAGGAAGGAGTATTAGGCATGCCACCCATAATTGTGTAAAATAAAAATGAAATATAGATCAAATAAATCAGTAAGGATTGTCCTTATTTTTTCTGCAATTGGACAAGGTTGGCTAGCTGCTGCCCTCTGCTGTAGACATAATGGGAATAAAATCAGAGAGAAATAATGTAATGAATTGTTGGCCAGATGAAATTTCAAGTACAGTAGAAGCTAACAGACAGTCATGATTTGTAAGAGAAGATAGGGTATTCTTGTTTTTTTATTGTTTATTTAATGTTGAATCTGTTTTATTATCAGAAGAATGTATTCAGGGACTTTGTAGACTTTTCTATTCATATCCAGCTAATTCAATTCCAGGAAGTCAAAGAAAGGGCAATAACTTTTCCTTTCTTCGGAAGCATTACTTTAGAGCACTGTTTTTCAAACTTGTCTTAGTATTGTGTATGTTCACTGCCTTGAGATATTTATAAAAATCATAAAGGCGGGATAAAAATGAAAACAAACATAAAGAACCACAGAGCTGATTTTGGAGGAGGAATACAACAATTCACAAAAATATGATTTAAGCCCAGGAAAAGAAGATAACAATGAAAAGAAACTTACAGGAGCTCCACATTATATATATATATTTACGTGAGAGAGGAGTAGGGAAGACATCAGGCTTTTACGATTCTATTATTGCAACTTATATCAATGAACACTTTCACTACTTCTTTTGGAGTGTGTCCCCTGATATGACCTCAAAGGGCCCATAGCATCCTGTCAATGATTTCCTTATGCTTGAGAGACAACTAGGTTATCAACAGTCTGTCATCTTCTATGTCAGCACAGCACCAGGTACAACATCAGTAAATGTAGGACTTCCTCCCCCTCCCCCCCACTGCTGCAGGTTCCTTCTTTCATGATACACAGTACTTCCTCCCACAGTCACAATCAAATGTGGCTGTTTCCCCCCTGAGAAATATGGAATAAAACCAGAAAGAAACCAGTTAACACAACTGGTTGATGCAACAGATGTCCATGCTTTTCTAAAACTTACACAGAAGTGAACATTTTAGCAGGTGAAACTTCTCCTAGCTTAGAATAATATATTAGAATATCATTAATGTGGCAACGTTGCTGATGGTTCTGTATCAGGAAGAATAGTGGCAAATTATAGCTTCAAAAGAATATTTCCAAACAGAAGCAATGGGTCTTCAGTAATAAATGCAAGTGTAACATATTGACTATTTGGAAGAAAAGAAACTTAAGTTCATACATATGCTGTTGGAATTTAAAGTGGTTGTGAGTAATCAGGGAAAAGCTCACGATCGATATCCTGGCGAAAACATCAACCTTGTGGGCAGCTGCTATTTAAATAATAAATCTCATACCAGCTTTTCCCAACCCTGGGGCTCTCTAGATGTACAATGTGATGTCCCATAAGCCCCCAGCCAGCAATGGCATGTTGCCAAAGTCCACAGATCTCAAGAATGTTCAGAATTAGGAGGCTGTTGTAGACCATTAGGGAAAAAATAATGATTTATGAGTATAATGCTTTTTGCATAAGCATCAGTTTTGGGGAATGGGTAAAACAAATGACAATATGTACATAGTACCATGCAAATAGTGCAATGGACATATTTGCCTCAGACACCAGGACACGTATGTAAGGGCAATTATTTGCATGATGTCATCCACACACATGTCAATTTGGAGTCATTGCATTAGCTATAGATGCAGCTCCTCCTTTGTACAAATCTATGATGAATCTACTCTTGAAACCTTTCACATCTACTTTGATTCATCATCCATTCTGTCTTCATCCTATCACTTTATATTTTACCATATACATCTCTTTAGATAAGCTATTTCTCCTTTTTAGTTAATAATCTATAAAGATATCAACATGTATCTAAATGTCTATGGAGATTCTCAGTCATCCAGGTCATAGTTGTCTCAAAGGTGCTTTTTCAAGAGGCAACTGGACTTTCTTGTTTTTCTTTGAAGACATTTTGCTTCTCATCCAAGAAGCATCTTCAACTCTGACTGGATGATGGGGAATCAAAGGATTTAATTTCATAATCATAAATCTTTCCTTTCCCCACCATCTATTCGGAGTTGAAGAAGCTTCTTGAATGAGAAGTGAAACGTCTTCAAAGAAAAACACAAAAAGTCCAGTTGCCTCTTGAAAAAGCACCTTTGAGACAAACATGTTATCTAGTTGCTCATTTTTTCCAAACCTTTCAGTTTTCCCTTTAAAAGTACTCATACACACACATATATATCTCAATGACTTACTGAAAAGCAAAAATATGGTTGGGAGAATTATTATCTGGCATGTGCTGTTTATTTGCCCCACTTTTATCCTTTCAGTCAGGATTCTGCCATACTCCTTCCCAGACACTCTTAACAAACAAACCTCCCTGAATTCATTCTTTTCCCTTTGAGTAATAATTATCAGGCACAGAAGTAGCTAACAAATCACACAACCACTTCCTAAGCAAGCCACATCCATATTTTGACATTTCTCCTATGACATCATCACTACCATTTTTTCAATTTTACAGATCATTTAGGACTTCATTTCATCTGTTTTTACTTGGACACATTTATTATAGCATTTGTTTTAAATCAATTCTTACTCCCGTACTCCTATCTCAAGTACTCCTCTAAATATTACCCTCCTTCAACTTGCAGTCCCAAATTGTTACCACTTTTATTTTTAATTCCATTTATTCTGTCAGGGGCTCCTTCCTTAACCCTTTTCACTCACTTCCAAAACAAAATGTTTCCATCAAAGCTGCTTTGCATTTCTTTATGCTTTCTAATCTTCACCATTCCTTGCACTCCTTGACTACGTTCTCTTCACCTGTCTTTTTCTCACTCTATAAAGCATATAACAACTTTTTTGAAGCAATTATTCTCTTCTTTGTATTTCCCTCCATCTTTAGCTTCCTTAACTTTACCATCTCACCAAGCCCCTTTTTCATACCTCTGACCGCTACAGTACATCCGTTGTATTCTGTAGCATAATTTGTTTCAGTTTTCTTCAAGCAGGAATAGCATGCATCAGAGGAGGAAATAGAAGCAGGTGACAGGCAGTGGGTCACAGAGCTTGGGGGGGGGGACATAGGAGGCCACACTTGAACCTCCTGGCATGGCTCACATAATCTGGCAAACCTCCTGCAAGGCACCGCAGATTATGCTCTAATGTGGTAGATCAAGTAATGATATGTTGGATAAAACACAGAAGGAATGAAATATTAAAAGGAAATCTCCCTGAGAACCAAAAGTATTGCCAGGTTCTGCTTTATGACATTGGCATGCAATCATATTTACTGAAATCATTTTGTGAATGATGTCCTTGAAGGGAGGAATGATGGGCTACATATCTGGATTCCAGAAGGCAAATAATATAATTTCACCCTGATTTAGGAGTATCCCCTACTGGGATACGTTTTAAGTTTTGAACTTAAAGGAATAGGCAGGAGAGCAGAGCTATAGTGCCAGCTCCTGGGGCTTTGTAGAGAAATAAAGTGTAAGGTCACACAAGCAGCAGTCTGCATTCCTAAAATTCCAATCCTTAATACCTCCCTGGGGAAAGAGATGGGTAACAGACTTATTCATGAGAACCAGGTGCCTTCAGAAAAGCAAGCTACAATTGCCATTCATTCAGCAGGATGCTGAATAAAGGCAGTTGGCCATAATACCATCATCTCGTGGCTCCTTAATGGATTCTAAGAATTATTCAAACAAAATTATATTTTGCCCACATTAGATGGGGCATGTAAGGTTTCCCTTCCATAACTTACTACCCTCCCAATATTTTGGGACTACAACTCCTGTATTTTACACCATGC
Organism: Azemiops feae; assembly: GCA_023970755.1. Classification (NCBI taxonomy): domain Eukaryota; kingdom Metazoa; phylum Chordata; class Lepidosauria; order Squamata; family Viperidae; genus Azemiops; species Azemiops feae. The sequence goes on from JALGBA010000136.1 coordinate 2,433,954, forward strand.
TGGAAAGAGATTTAGGAATTGAAGTCCCAATGCCTCAGAAGGGTGATAAGATGTAGGAAGAAAAAACTGTTATGAATGAGCCATGACCTCACAAAGATAACAAACTAACAAAGACTAAAATGTAACATTCCTATGAAATATTTACCAAATCTTTGTCAGAACTTCAAGATAAAGTCATGCATGCTAATTCTACTTTTATTGTAGCAGAATCTTGAAAGTCTGAATGCACTTCCCTCCTCACTCCCTTTATCTTTATGAGAACTAGGGGTGTGTGGCCTTAGACACTTATTCTGTTTACAGTTTTGGCCCAACTCAGATTTCTTTTTTTTAATCTGATCGTTGTTTTGATAGCAATTCTTCTTCCTGTTCCTCAAAGTTATTCTCTCTGCTAGTGACAACTTTGGATTCTCCAGGTGGATTGGATAGCAACTCCCAAAATTCTGGAGGTCGTTTTGGGCAGGAGAATTTGGAATCATAATCTACTTGTTCAGGAGGACCCAAATGTAGAAAAAAGTTGCCCTATTATTATCCTATGACTTCCTCCATCCCCATATAGAAATGACAAGTAGCAAAATATCTATTATTTCAGTAAAGATATTTTATAAGAGATAGGACTTGCAACTCATAAGGATCCCTAAGGTACATTTTAAAATCATTTTTAAAATCATTCTATTTCATACAAGGTGAATGGGTATTGTTGTTACATTAGATGCTACAGTGTAGCATCTAATATTAAGCTTTCATTTTTGTCAGTTAAAAATGAAGGGATAAGAGCATTCCAGACAACCGAAAGTCAAACTTGTCTTGTTTTCCCCTAGAGGCTTCATTCATTCGGAACTGTAAACCTTTTGCATCTAAATTTCTGCAGCCTCATTATTTTCCTTTTACTAGTACAAGTCAGCATTCTGGAGATTGCCCATGAGTGCATTCATTAACATTGCTCAAGTATGTTTATTGATTTTTAACTCCTTGATATTATCCAAGCAGCACAATACTCCAGAAATTGTGGGTGCTCCATCACCGGAGGTCTTTATGAAAAGTCTGGACAGTCATTTATCCAGAATAGTGTAGGGTCTCCTGCTTGAGTAGGGGGTTGGACTAGAAGACCTCCAAGGTCCCTTTCAACTCTGTTATACTGTTCCTGTTACTATACTGAGAGTGTATGACTTAGTGGCACTGACTCTTCAATTCCTTCTGAGCACATGGGGTGTTGGGTTGTAGACAGAGAGTTAGGGATTCACTCAGTGTCCCCTTGTCTTTCACTTTACCCACTCTTTTGTCTTTTGAGACTGCTAATCTCAAGATCTTCCTTCTGCCCCTTTGTTCCAAAGCATGCATGCATGAAATCTAGACACATAGAAATAAGCCAAAATGAGAACAAAAAGACCAAAACATCTCCCAACCAGTAATCAACACCCAGATGAGCATAGCTTAACTCCAAGCTTAGACATCAGGCCAACAATCAAAAAGTGAACAACACCCCAATCAAGGAACTGCCAAACAAGCTAACAGTAAACAGCCTAAGCAAAGAACCAGCAAGACCACCTCCACCAACACTGACAGTGGAAGCCACTAGAATATAAACTGAGAGCAACCCCCCCTCCTTACTAGCACTGATGATATTACCTACTTCGGATAATGAAACATCTGCAAGAAAACAACCAAGCTCAGAGAAAACCAAGGACCTCTCCTCTTTATCTTATATTGGCTGTGGAATATGGGTTTAGGGGTAGGCTGACTGCTGGTGTATGGAAAGAAAGAAAGAAAGAAAGAAAGAAAGAAAGAAAGAAAGAAAGAAAGAAAGAAAGGAAAGAAAGAAAGAAAGAAAGAAAGAAAGAAAGAAAGAAAGAAAGAAAGAAAGAAAGAAAGAAAGAAAGAAAGAAAGAAAGAAAGAAAGAAAGAAAGAAAGAAAGAAAGAAGTTCAGGTAAGGCCTTAGATGCAGCTGTCCTGTCATGGGAAGAGATGAGCTGCCTTGCTGCTAACCAGGACTCTTGTGAAGCAGGTGGAGGTAGTATTTTTATTGGTCAAGCTTAGTGTTGAAAGTGTGGGAGTCTAAAGACCTGACCTTCTTAGTTGTGGAGGAATAAATTGCCATGTTTGAAGCTGTGCTGTTTTCAGGCATCAAGACAGAGAGAGAACCTTTGGAGAGACTATAGGGGAAGTTGGTGGCTGGAATGAGACATCCCTGGGAGGGTTCTGGCCAATTTCCTGCCCCATCAAGAGAGGGGTAAAAACGTTGGTTGGGAGAAGAGAAGCCAAGACCTGGACAAAGGGATGTGCTTTACCAAACCCTAACACCAATGGGGATAGAGGGAGGTGGCTGCCTGCAGAGGGACATGTGGGGACCTCGAGGAAGCCCCAAATTGGAAAGAGCTAGACAGAAGATCCAGGTGGAGGTGCATCACTGAACATCAACACATGCTGCTGGGATCCAAAAAAGCACAAATAAAGGCTCTAGGCATGCACTGAAATAAACCAGCCTATTCCCTTTTCATTTCTCCATCTTTAGTGAAGAACTGAAAATGAAGTAGGAGGAGAAAGGAGGGCGTTGGTAACTAAGCAATGGAATCAGTGGTGGGATTCAGCCAGTTCGCACCACTTCGGCAGAACCGGTAGCTAATTTTTTGTTGGCCCAGAATGGACTTCCGGAAGCGGCATCCACACAGAGAACCGGTTGTTCACATATTTGAATCCCACCACTGAATGGAATGGGCAGTCACTAGCAAATAACTCTGGGAAAAATATAAAGTTAGAGGCTTTCGAGAGATAGGAAGGAGGAAGAAACTTTGTACTGGGAAGTTTGAACACATTACTGTAAATACAGTAGTTCTATTACCCTCCCCCCCATTCCTATAAATCTTCTACTTGTACATAGTAATGGAAACAAAAAAAGTCTCTGTCTCTGTTAAGCAAATGTTCTGCTTAAAGTCATATGCACACCCCACTGTAAAAGTACCATCAGTCACACTTTGACAATTGCCTTAAATAAATCTACTTTCTCCTATAAACTGGCTTTGCTAACTTTAATGTTCGGCCTCAGAGGAATGCTCACACAAATACACAGGCCAATTTATTTTTTTCAACACAAAACAGCTACTACTGTTAGCACAGTATTCAGAATTGTATTCAGGCTGATGCTGGCCAAGAACCTAGCAATTCCCCAAATTTGTGGCTAAGAAACACTTAAATATCTAGATTCATGAATCACGTTAAGTGAATAATGGGATGTGTTTGGCTCGGCCTTGGATATTGAATCAACGTAGTTTATAAAACTTATAGTTATAATAAAACTATCCAATTTTAGTTTAATGAACAAGACCTGGTTAAACAAGCTGTGGCTTAGTGTGACCTATGAACCTAGCCCTTCCCTCCAGATATAGATGAATATTCTCTGAAACCAATTTTTCCTTTTAGAAAGGAGGGATTTGTTTTGCTGCAGATGATTTTAGCATCAATAGATATATCTCAATGTAAAAACAGCAATAGGACCTTAATAAGGACATATTATTTATTAAGTAAAAATATTCAGCAGTGTTCAGAATAATTATGTTCTGTAATTAATCTGAAAATTATTTTGGCCATTGCTGGTAATGCTTCTATGGCCCACAGTGATCTTGAATGTACAAAGATCCTGTATACTTTTGTCCTTTAACTGTTATTGGATTATAAATCCCATCATTTCTTATGTTTGGCCATAAGCATTAAGTTGGAGTTTAACAATATTTGGACAGTTACAATGCCCACTTCTGCTTTTCATAACTTATTTTTTTCCACTTTGTGTTAGTACTTACATTTTCCTTCTTCATTCCTACAAACCACTTTAGTATCATCCACATTTTGAATAACCTCAACCAGTTCTCCTGGCTTGACTTGCAAATCTTTGGAACCTCTTTTCTTTGGGGATGATGCTTTAGATATGGTAGCAGTGTACAGAACTCGAATATCACCTTCATACTGTGGAAATAAAATGAATTCTTTGAAAAAAATTAAACATCAATTGAAATTATACTTTTGGCTTTGTATAAGTTGAATAAAATGTAATCTTGTTGGAAGATTAGGCTATTACCTGATATTTATTTGACTTCCCCTCTCAAAGGATACAGTACAAGTTGATTTGATTAGATAGTGAGTGATCTTTGTTCAGCTATTAGGGACTGGATAGGATCTATATCCTCCTTCATGGATTACTGCCTTGTTGTGGTGAAGGGGCTTGCGTAACTCAATGAAGTTATGAGCTATGCCGTGCAGGGCCACCCAAGACAGACAGGTCATAGCAGAGAGTTCTGACAAAATGTGATCCACTGGAGAAGGAAATGGCAACCCACTCCAGTATCTTTGCCATGAAAACCCCATGGACAGTACTAAAAGGCAAAAAGATATGACGAAAGGCTGAACGCAAAAGAATTGAGGCCTTTGAACTATGGTGCTGGAGAAGACTCCTGCGAGTCCCTTGGACTGCAAGGCGATCAAAACCGGTCAGTCCTAGAGGAGATCAACCCTGACTGCTCCTTAGAAGGCCAGATACTGAAGTTTGAAACTCAAGTACTTTGGCCACCTAAGAGAAGGAAGGACTCACTGGAGAAGAGCCTAATGCTGGGAAAGATTGAGGGCAGTAGAAGAAGGGGACGACAGAGAATGGAGGTGGCTGGATGGAGTCACTGAAGCAGTAGGCGTGAGCTTAAATGGACTCCAGAAGATGGTAGAGGACAGGAAGGCCTGGAGGAACGTTGTCCATGGGGTCGCGATGGGTCGGACATGACTTCGCAACTAACAACAACAACAGGATCTATATCAGAAGACTATCCCAGTTGGGCAGTGAGTCGGTGACCCATCTGTTGCTTCTCCATCCTATTCCTAAGATCACAGAGTACACTGTACCTGTCAGCTTCACAGGGTAAAACAGATAGGAATCACAACTAGATGAGCTACTGTAATTCTACTTTATTGTAAAGCTTCATTGATAGAATCTTGCAAGTCTGAAAGTAGAATCTCCCCCCCCCCCCACAATCTGTCTCATTTACAGCCCAAGGATCTCTTCTGAGCTTTTTGCCCCAACCACTATGAGGGTTGTGGGCTATGCTGACTCTTATTTGATCATTCCCTTGGCAGTGTCTCTTTGCCCAATCTCCCAAGGTCTTTCCTATATACAATTACACTCCAGTGGTGGGATTCAAATATGTGAACAACCAGTTCTCTATGTGGATGCCGCTTCCGGAAGTCCATTCTGGGCCTGGGCAACAAAAAAATAGCTACCGGTTCTGCCAAACTGGTGCAAACCGGCTGAATCCCACCACTGTTACACTCCCTAAAAGCACATTACAGTGTTGGTACAATCAGAATTTTAGAACAATTCCCCTGTGAGAAAACAGTGCACATTTGGGGGTTTCTTAGACTAGGAAAAAAAGTGATAAAAGGAGACCATAACTGAAGACCATATCCCCAATATACATAGTGTTAGAAAAGGAATCTGAGATTATGAATGAACTTCTAGGGATCATCCAGGAGATTTAAGATAGATAAAAGATTTTTTTTCTTTACACCGAGTAAATTAATCTGTGAAATGTACAATGTGACATGATGACATCCACCATGTCAGATAGCCTTAAAAGAGGCCTAGACAGATACTGGGAGAATAAGTTATTTAAAACTAGTAGTCAGGATGGTAATATTTTACTTCCAATATGAGACATAGTTTAAGTCTCTAGACCAGTCACTAAAGAACATGAGTGGAAAGTTCCTAATGCCCTCCTATCCTGCTGATGACCCTCTCAGAGGTTTTTGTTTCACCAAAGTGGAAAAAGAAGCTAAGCTAGTTAGTCTTTAGTCTGATTTATCAGAGGACTTCTTTAATTAACCAGTAGTGTAATCCAGTCCTATGTGTACTGGGTTTTACAAATTCAGAAGAGCAGATGTAGTGGATAGGTGAGCGAGGAAACACATAATGCAATAACACCCTACAAAGTTGCGTCCTTTTTAATTTTTTGATTCACAGAGAATTTCAAATCAAACAACACATCATGTTCTTCAGAGATTTGCATTTCCTCTGGATCAAGACTTGAACACTCCTCTGAGACTACTGAATGACTTCCTCTTGCTATCAGACCTACAAAATGCTTTGCTAACAGTGTTTACAACGGGGAAATATACTACTTTCACATTTTCCCCAGGGGAATGAAAGAAGAGTAATTATTCTCCAAGGCAGCTTTTTGAAATGCTTTTTGGCAAACTTTTATGAATTAAGATTTTAAAGAGTCTAACTAAACCTAAATATTACTATCAGAAAATGAACCCTACTCAATTCAATGAAAATGGAAGCATGTTATGGACTTTTTGAGTAAAAAGTAACTTCTGATTTATGATTTATGATCCAAGCAGAGTAACTACTGTAAGGCATAGGTCAGGGCTTTTCAACCTTTTCACCCATTGTACCACTTTTAGGATATGGCAACATCCGAGTACCACCAGTCGCCTAGCAAGGTGTCAAAAACTTGATGACCAAAAAAAAAAAGGAAAAAGATGAAGTACAGGTAGTCCTCGACTTACAACAGTTCGCTTAATGACTATTCGAAGTTACAATGGCACTGGAAAAAATGCCCCCCAAGCCACAGCCGAGCAAGACACCTGCCTGCCCGCCCAGCCGCGCTCTTCTTCCTGTCTGAGGTTTTCATTGTTGTGAGCATTTCTGTTGAGGATTGGCAGCGGGGGTGGGGTGGGGGTGTTTGGTTTTTATTCCCCCCCGTCTGCTGGGTGGTTGCAGCAGGTTTTGGTCACTTCACATGACCCTGGGACACTGTGACCGTCATAAATATGAATCAGTTGCCAAGCATCTGAATGTAAATCACAAGACCCTGGACATTCTGCAACATTCCAGCTGATCGGCGCTTCTTCTGGGCTCAGCAGAAACGCCAGGATCAGTGCAGAGCTCCAGCTGGAGACTGGCGCTGATCCTGGCGCTTCCGCTGAGCCCTGACAGCCCTGCAGCTCCAGGCATCTCTGGCTCAGGCTTGTGCGATGCTGCCACTGGTTCAGCTCATTCCCCTCCCCTGCCACCACTTTTCTAGGATGGTCGCGTACCACCTGCCAGATGCCAATGTACCACAGGTGGTACCCGTACCACTGGTTGAAAAGCCTTGGCATAGGTGACTGCAAAGGGCTTCCTCATTCAGAATTGTTGCAATTGCTGCAAAAATAAAATGTCACTATACAAAAATCCTCTTGGCCACAACTGCAACCTGCTGATCCTGCCAGCTTGAAAACCACCTTTTTTCAGACACAAAAACAAATTTTCCCTGGAATTCAGCTCAGAAAAATAAACAAAATACCTTGGAGGGATTCAGTCTAAGCCTGTTCTTCCCCTCCCAAGCCCTGACAATCTCCAAGCGCTTGGTCAACACTTTTACCCATTTCACCAGTTTGGTATGGGACTAAAATGCATAGTTAGGAATCATCAGCATCTTGTTGAAACTGGATCCCTTGTCAGTATTTATGGCTCTTGTGAAGTTGGGAAATTATATAATGATCATATGTTGCATTGATATGTTTAAGATTGTTTATATGTTTATTTAACACATTGATGTTTACAATCAAACAAATACTTACTTTGAATTTTTTTCGAAAATCTTTCTCTTCTTTGTCAATCTTCTTAAACTTCTGTGAATCACGTTCATCGGATTTGCCCCTCCCAAAGTTCAAAGATTTTATATTTTTCCCAAGGCTAAAATAATACATTAGGACAAAAGAAAAAATCCCATCATTGGTATATTTATAGGCAGCTGTAAATTATTTGTTAGATTTACTAATTTGTACAGCAAGTCAACCAGCCCCCATCCTGAACAAAAGAAAACAAACAAACAAAAAACCCCTTTTAATTTGCTGTAAATTATTTGTTAGATTTACTAGTTTATACAGCAAGTCAACCAGCCCCCACCCTGAACAAAAGAAAACAAACAAACAAACAAAAAACCTTTTAAGTTATTTTAACTTGCCTAATTTCTTTTGGTGGGAGAGGGAAGTCAGTGGATTCAACATCATCGTAAACATCACTGTCTCCGGAATCTATGATAGATTTGAAGAAAAAATAATTATTATCATTGGTTATGTTTATACATATAGTTCGGTGATAAATTTGGACAAAAATAATAAATTAGGATTTCACTTTTAGACAGACAAAAGCCATACTTTAAACCAAGACATTATTTTTACGTTATCTTAAAATTTTGTTTCACACTGAAGTTTGCAGTTTAAAAATAAACCAGTTTTTGTTTCCTGGATTGTGTTTAGCCATTCAAATAAAGCTTAGACAAGGCAAAAGTTACCATGACATTTGTCATGTAAACGTGGCCAAGTACCTTGAGTAATATGTTGTAACAGCGAATTTGGTGTTATGATATGCCATGACAAATATAAACCAGGCTATTATGTGATCTTTCCTATATTAACAGTGTTGAGGTGTTAAACAATCTAGAAACCTTCTGACCAAGTTAATTAAGACTTAGCTAATGCATTTCAGGGCACTGCTGGCTTATTTGTATATATTTTTGAATTGAGTTGTGCCCTGTTTATGCTGCTACTAGATGCTATTAATCTCATTGAATTGGAATCTGAAACCAGGAATTGCTTGAAAGCAGCAACCCATTTCAAAATAATTCACTGAATATCATGTAGGCCCAAAGCTGCTTGTCATTATTTGTTGCCTAAGGAGTATTATGCTTGTTGCTGCAGATACAGATGTCCCTTCCAATAGTCTCTGGCCTCAAACTACATATAACATTAAAAATGTTACAGATAGATTCTGTTTAGCGGCTGCCTCATTTAGTGGCCTTCCCAATTACAGCGATGATAAAAAAAAGTCCAGTCCTTGCATTTACAAACTTCATAGGTCTGTAAAGCAAAGGAAAGCTGAAGTAAAAACTCAAGCACATTCACAGTTTCACTTAGCAGCCACTTCCCTTAATGACCAAGTTGCTGGTCCCATTTGTGGTTACTAAATGAGCACTACTTGTACAGACAGCCCCGGGGTTAAGAATGAATTCCATTCCCTAACTCTGTCTTTAATCCAAAGTTGCCTTTAAGTCATAACTTGCGCTTACAAACTGCCTTTTATTAAAAATGGCGGATGGCATTCTCCCTCCTCAAGCTGACAAAGTGCTGAAGCTGCACAATTTAGGAACCTCTGAAAACAGGCTGTATACTAAAAACACACAACTTTAGCAGTTCCTGAAAGCATTTTCTGGCTTAACATTTCATCGGCCTGAGGAAGGGGGATGCCATCTGCCATTTTTAGGAGTAGTACATTTGTATCAGGGACTTGTCCTTAAATTGGACGTTCTAACTCAGGGATTGCCTGAATTTAAACTGGTGTTGAATTAGAAAGTAAGCCATTCAGGGTCAGCATGGAGGAACAATGCATCTTTTCTACAATTCCAAACTTATTGTTTTGTGAGATAAAACTTAGAACAGGATTGTATTGGCAAGAGGATGCACCTAAAAGACTCAGCTCAGGGATTTAAGCTGGGTGCAGTGTGACCCATTCCTTTCTGATCCTCTTCCAAAAAAAACCCCAGGATCAACTGAATGAGACTAGAATGAATGGCAGAGAAGTCAATGGAGTAAGCCTCTCTCTTCCTGCTAGCATTAAGATAATCTTTATGGTGTGTAATGATACAACCAGAGGTTATTGTTGTCGTCGTTTTTGTTTTTATTATTGTATAGCAGGGCAAGCCTGTCAGGACTGAGACCATTATAGATGTAAGATGGGTGGAGTTGAAATGTATTCTGCTGCTTCTGCTAGAAGCAAAACAACTTTTCTCTGTCTGTTACTTAATGGAAAGCTTCTGAGATGATGGAAGGAAATACAATATGCTAACCAATAGCTGGATAACAGGTGGAAGAAGAAAAAGAATCATAGGTTTTGCATATAAGAAAATATCAATGACATTAATACAAATTAAACCAGTGTTTCTCAAACATAGCTGGCTGAGGAATTCTGGGAGAATAATAATAATAATAATAATAATAACAATAATAATAATAATAATAATAATAATAATAATAATAATAATAATAATAATAATAATAATAATAATAATAATAATAATAATAATAATAATAATAATAATAATAATAAAGTTGGAAGGGACCTTGGAGGTCATCTAGTCCAACCCCCTGCTCAGGCAGGTAACCCTGTACCATTTCGGACAAATGGCTGTCCAGTCTCTTCTTAAAAACTTCCAGTGTTGGAGCATTCGCCACTTCTGGAGGCAGGTTGTTCCACTGGTTAATTGTTCTAACTGTCAGGAAGTTTCTCTTTAGTTCAAGGTTGCTTCTCTCCTTGATTAATTTCCATCCATTGCTTCTTGTTCACACATCTTAAAGTTGCCAAGTTTGAGAAATAGTACATTGAAAATATTGTATTCAGGCCACAACCATGAGATGGCAGCAAAAGGCTACAATTTTTTTTAGATCTCTTTGCTGCCAACTCCAGATTGTCCAGATTTCTGTATTTCAGATATAGCAGTCCTAATTCAACTCAATCACAGTCAAACAATTTCATCCAATGACTTACCCTTCCCTGTTTGTTTTGCTAAAGGCGTTCTTCTAGAAATAAATTTAGAAACAACCTTAATTAATAATGTGAAATGGAAGGATTGATATTATCCCAGCTTTAAATCATGTGTGGCTAAACACAAAGGTCTTCGGATTATAAAGCAAGTATCTTGAATTTTGTCATTGAACCTGCAGACTAAGGTTGGTAGCTTCAACATCAAGAGAGCCATAAAATATCCATCCTTGCTTTAAATAATTAAATAACACAATCTATAAATATTCTAATAGCAAGAACCTCTACCTATTTCACACATGAACTGTTCTTGGCTTCGTTTCTTGGCTATAATTGGGCTTCTATTTCTAAAGCTTTTATACCACTGTGAAATAAATACCATGGCCTGAAATAACTTGAAGAGCTTTATATAAATGCAACATATTATTGTTGCTGTTGCTATTAAAGCAATATAATTAAAGTAGGAGCATGCTGATGAGTGCTTCCTATTTAGCAGTAAAGATCCTATGAAATCCACACTGTTCCACTAAGAGTCACACTCCACCAGCACGTTTTCCTTGGCAAACCTAGCTCAGTGTGAGTTGGAGCTATGAAAGGCAATACTTTTGATTCCAGTAGGTGAGGTCTGCCTGCTCCTCATTCTGCTACACAGATTGGTACATTGAATCTGCTCTCGGTAGAAGCCATCTCTCCTTGCTTTATAGTAAAACCACGTCTCCTAACATTCAACCATAACAGCTAAAAGATATCAAGTCACAGACAGAATAGGGCCCAGCTTTTTATAATCAAGTGGTATTTCCATAGCTTGAGTTATCTTATGTTTATTTGATTTGTGGCTGATTAGGCTGCTGTGAGAAGTGGTTAGTAGAGCGCAAATCAATGAATCCGTGGTATTAGCTTTAGTGAGCTAGGTGAGTGTTACTTTTCACAGCAGTCTCTTACAAGGAATTTTCATCTTCTGTCACACTGACTTTGGGTGCTGTCTCTCGCGTACTTTTCTTTTGGTAATCTTTTCCCTTTAAAATCTTCAAAAGCCCCTTGGACCAGGTGTCACTCTTCTCTTCATCCTGTGACACAGATCTTTGAAGTGTGTACACAATTATTACATAGCAGATAAAATAAAATAAAAATGTTAGCAAGTACTTTGACCTAGTGGTTTAAATGAATAATTGAAATATGTATTCAGGGAGCTACTTGCAGATTATTTAGAGCTGCGTTTTTCAACCTTCACAATTTTAAGATATGTTGAAATCTATACAATCTTAAACTTGGTGAGTTTGAAAAACATTTATTTGAAGTTAATACTTTAGACAGTTCTGTCCAGAGGTAAATCAATAGGTTGCAAATATATTTCCTACCATAATCTTATGAAGGGTGCCTATTGTACATGCACACAAGTGCATCTGAATACATGTGTTTAATAATATGGCTAGCATACCTTAATTATGTTTGCTATGGGTAGCATTAGCATTAACAGTATTATACACCATAATTTTCTATATGAAATATAGATGCCTGGAACGTTTAAAATGTACATCCCAACATAATGTGTGTATCAGCTAAGATATATTTGGAAACACAAGTAATGTTCTTGAGTGTCCATATGAAGGTACATTGGGATTAGTTGCTCTATAATGCATGAAATGGACTAAGATGACAACAACAACAGTAATAATAACAAAGGAGAGAATCACATATGACTCGTGACTTTAGCCCAGTCCTAAACCTGTATACATAGGAGGAAATGTCAATTAATTCCATGGGACCTGGTGAAGGAAATATTCATAGTATTGAGTACAGAAACCAATTTATGTTTAAACATGTATATAATTTCATTTTCAACACCTTGCAAAATTCACCCAGTGTGTAACTTGCTAATTTCCTAACACATTTGTATCTTGAGCTAACACTTTGTGGGTAATTCATACTTACTTCGCTGGAATCTCATCATCTTCCACACCATCATAAATGTCATCTGGTGGAGGTGGCGGAAACCCTGTTTTAATGGGACGGGGGAAGAAATAGAGAGAAATGGAGTTTATGAATCAATTCACCTTTTAGTTTGAAATTTTTCAGCAAGAGAAGTTTATAAGTACAAGGAATAACAGGAGAACAGTTAAAAAATAAATACATATACCCTACTACATTTAAGGTTATTTGCCATGCATCCAATACAGTTCTACTCAGAAGTAAATCTTACTGAGTTCAAACTTAAAATGAACAGATATTCTAGTTCACAGAAGAAATCTTCAGTTTCAGCCTTGCCTAACCTGGGGCTTTCCACACATGTTGGACTACAGATCACATCATTCCCACTCAGAAAAGAATATTCTTCTTTAAGGGAATGAAATCTAAGCTGACATCTTGTTGCCCATTAAGAATTAGCACATCCTTAGTTCTCCCCTGTGCAATGGAATGTCTCGGATGGATTTGATACTGGATTAAGTCATACTGAATAACTAGGAAGAACCTGATCAAATGAGTCATTCAGTAGTTACCATCTCTCTCCATTTGCAACTATTGTTAAAAAAGTTAAAATGTATATAACAACAACAACAACAACAACAATAATAATAATGTCTAGTTGAAAACAATCTCTTTCCACCCAAGCAGAAAGGAAACCACCCCAATAGCAGAGGAACAAAAGATCAACTCCTAATAGACAAAATGATCTTCGAAAACTGCAAGAAAAGGAAGACCAACCTGAATGTTGCATGGATTGACTACAAAAAGGCATTTGAGTCTCTACCACATGACTGGATAATCAAGTGCCTAGAAATAACAGGAGTCAGTAGAAAAATCAGAAAATTTGTGCAAAGATCGATGGCACAATGGAAGACACAGTTGCAGGTCAATGGTGAAAGACTGGGAGAAGTTAATATCAAGAGAGGAATATTTCAAGGAGATTCATTATCATCACTACTATTTGTTATTGCACTGTTTCTTCTGTCAACAATACTGAATAACTCAGGACATGGCTATCAAACATCAAAAACATCTGCCAGACTATCCCACCTCCTTTACATGGATGATCTGAAGCTGTATGGAAAAACATCATCTGAAATAGAATCACTGCTCAACACTGTCCGTATATATAGCCAAGATATTGCAATGGAGTTTGGCTTGGACAAATGTGCCACACTTACTGTCAAACAAGGAAAAATAGTGAAAACTGAAGGAATCAAGATGCCCCACGAAAATAACATTAAGACTCTGGATGAGGAAGATTACTACAAATACTTGGGTATCCTTCAAGCTGACAACATCAAGCACACTGAAGTCAAGAAAAAGATTAGAGGTGAATACATCAAGAGAGTGAAGAAGATCTTAAAGTCCAAACTCAATGGAGGAAATACCGTGAAGGCAATCAACACCTGGGCAATTCCATGATTAGATACACAGCCGGAATAGTGGACTAGACTCAAGCAGAACTAAAAGCAATGGATAGGAAGACCAGAAAAATAATGACAATGAATCATGCCCTTCATCCATGCAGTGACATTGACAGACTCTATGTACCAAGGCAAATAGGTGGACGTGGAGTGCTGCAAGTACATCAGATAGTTGAAGAAGAAAAAATGGCTTTGGAAGAATATCTGAAGGACAATGATGAAGATGCACTGAAATTAGTATATCAGGAAAGCTTACTGACTGAAAGCTTACTGGAGAGATCAAACTGGCCTACAAGAAAGACCAAATGAAGAACAGAATAGAGGCATGGGAAGACAAAGCACTACATGGCCAGTACATTAAAAAAATAACTGGGAAAGCAGATAATAACAAGACCTGGCAATGGCTAAGAGCAGGAAAGTTGAAGAAAGAGACTGAGGGACTAATTCTGGCTGCACAAGACCAAGCCTTAAGGACAAATGCATACAAAGTCAAAATTGAGAAGACAGCAACAGACAGTAAGTGCCGCCTATGCAAAGAAGCTGAAGAAACAGTGGACCTGGTAAACTGCTGCAAGAAGATCGCACAGACTGACTACAAGCAGCGGCATGACAAAGTAGCAACTATGGTGCATTGGAAGATCTGCAAGAAATATCATTTGCCTGTAAGCAGGAACTGATGGGATCATAAAATAGAGAAAGTCATAGAAAATGATAAAGTTAAACTGCTCTGGGACTTCAGAATTCAAACAGACAAGCACCTGCAACATAACACCCCAGACTTAACAATTGTCGATAAGAAAGACAAAAAAGTCTGGATAGTGGACGTGGCAGTGCCTGGAGACAGCAGAATAGACGAGAAAGAACTGGAGAAGATAACAAAATACAAAGTCCTACAAATAGAAATAGAAAGACTATGGCAAAGGCAAGCAAGGGTAGTACCAATAGTAATAGACGCCTTGGGTGCAATCCCAAAACAACTGGAGCACCACTTGAACACCATTGGCATTGACAAATTCGCCATTAGTCAATTGCAAAAGGTGGCCTTACTAGGAACTGCTTCCATCCTGCGACGATATCTGTAATACCATCAAACGTCCACATCTGCCTATCCCAGGTCCTTGGTAAGGACTTGATAGGTAGACAAAAATGCCAAATCCAGTCTGAACATCTGGCTGACTGTGCAATGATCAATAATAATAATAACAATAATAACAATAATAACAATAATAACAATAATAATAATAATAATAATAATAATAATAATAATAATAATAATAATAATAATAATAATAATAATAATAATAATAATAATAATAATAATAATAATAATAATAATAAAGTTGGAAGGGATCTTGGATGTCATCTAGTCTAACCCCCTGCTCAGGCAGGAAACCTTATACCATTTCAGACAAATGGCTGTCCAATCTCTTAAAAACTTCCAGTGTTGGAGCATTCACAGCTTCTGGAAGCAGGTTGTTCCACTGATTAATTGTTCTAACTGTCAGGAAATTTCTTCGTAGTTCTAGGTTGCTTCTCTCTTTGGTTAGTTTTCATCCATTGCTTCTTGTCTTGCCTTCAGATGCTTTGGAGAGTAGCTTGACTCCCTCTTCTTTGTGGCAACCCCTGAGATATTGGAACACTGCTATCATGTAACCCCTCGTCCTTCTCTTCATTAAGTTTTCATGCTCATTGTTTAAAGAATAAATGTGAACATTTAACACAGGGCAAACTTTTCTGACTTTGCTTGGTGTTCAGTGAGAGGAAGTCAGGAAGAAGTTTTGATTTGCTAAACATTTTAGTAAAGAGAGCATTAATGTATAAATTGACTATTTTTCTTGTTTAAACAAGTTACTTTCTAATTGTTATAAACCTGAGTCATCATTTTACTCTGAAATATAACTGCTGAAATGTTATTATGAGATCATCTTATTTTGAGTTTACTTTCTTAAGATGGAGCCACTCCCATTCTAAACTACTCCAGTTAACTGGTAATACATTGTTTATAACTGAGAATCTTGTGTGAATTCAGACATTTGGGGTTAATTCCATCAGTCATTATTAAGCAAATCATTGATTTGCCTAACATTTAAACACATGTAGAAACCACAGCTTAGTCATGCTGGAATGGCTGACAAACAAACTGTAACTGAAGGGTTTCCAATCTTTTGGGGACAATAATAGTTGTTTGCTCTATCACAATCTCCTCACATACCTAAAGATAAACAAAGCCTTGAACAATAACTATCCACCATTTTATTTTCCAAGAATGCCTCTAGGATCTATGTGGGGCTCAGAGGCATTGTTGGAAATACAGATTATGCTTCACATGGATCAGTTCTAGTTTCTGTTGTTAAAAAGAACATCACAAAAGAACAATGCAATGCTGGGGATAATTATTATTTCAAGACATTAATAAAAGGAGAACTTACCTCCCATGGCACTCCGACTTCCACTTTGCACATAAAAATAAAGCAAAACAAAATGTTGAATGCAAAAGAAACCAGATATATTTTCACATACATGCACAGTCACATTAATGATCAATCACTCTCAGCAATTCTTTTCATACTATCGCTAATGTCTATAACTGTTTCTTGAGAAAAATGACAATATTTTCTGGACCAATAGTGATCTTAGGAATTTCAAGAACCTGTCATGGGTTGATACAAGGGTGCTGTGTTCTATACAGAAAAGTTTTATTTGTACAAGATGCTTACAGATGCTTAACTGATCCATGTTTTTTTTCTACAGTTTATTGGCACAAAACTGGTCACATTCTAGCCAGTATGCTGTGCAAACCTAGCCAATGGCTGTTTTATTGACTGGGTCAGATATAACATAATGTTTCCTTAAAGTAAGCTAAGGCTGTGCAACAATCTGGATTCAAAGGACAAAACATGCTTTACAGCAGTGTTACAGCATGTCAGCTTCTCATTTATTACCCATTTGGAATTAAAATATGTATTGTTTTGAAAAGTAATATTTAGTTGCACCTGTACAGTTGTTATAGTCCTCCAGGGAAAAAACAGGTTGGGGAGTGTCTAAAGATGTGGAAAGATGAATCAGCATAAAAGGCTGGACTACACATTACTCTAGAATTGATTTAGGGGTAGGACATGGTGCTCAACACTTTATTCACAAATCTGTGACATACCTGCTGATACTGTCCTGGTCTCCAACGTCATCATACACTTCTTGATCACTGTCTGGGTGCTTTGATAGAATGTGCAGGGGAGGCCGTGGCTTCCTTTTTAATGTATCATAGTCAATTGCCACCATGGTAGTTTTAATGTAGCCATCTGCAACAAATATCATTTGGTGATATGGTTGTTTCGGTATAAACAAACAAACAAACAAACAAATAAATAGGAACTGAAAAATCATCATGCAAAATGTATTGTTGTATAGAACAAAGAGGTAGTGAAGTATCCCATTAATTCAACAGATGCAGAATATATTACCTGAATTAGAAAAATAATTGCCCTGTTTTGCAGATTGTTCTCAGTGAGTTTATAAATCTAATTTTGAACAGTACCAGGATACTGTAGTTTATGTTTTCTCGATACAAAATTAAAATAAGACATAGTACATGGAAATCAAGTTTGTCACAGGAAAAATTGAATTAGAATTTTTCTCCTTCCTATATTAATTTTCCATAAACATTGTACACAATATTTTTCCATTATGTAACCTTTCATATGTATTCTGAAGCCAGACAGTCCAGGTACAATTTTATGAATACCAAGTGTTAGCATAATAGCTCCTCTTAAGTCCAGCATGTGAGATATGAAGGTAGCCCACAATCTATGCATTACACTGGCTTGAAAAAAAAAAAGCTGATAAAAATAAAATTAATTCTGTAGCATGTCCACCTACACCTATAGTACAAGGAGTGTAAGACAAAGGGATCTCTCCTTTGAGATTTAGATCAATATCACAAGATTTTATTATCAAAAAAAGCAAAAATTGGTGCTCACATGGTGGAGGAAGTAAAAAAATGCAATGCTACTAACATTGCTAAGAGCGCTATAACAGAATTTCCCATTTAAAAAGTTTGGAGACGATCTCAGACTATGATGGTTCTGTGATCTAAGATTCCAAAAAGCATCCAACACATAATAACTACGATTGTATAAATATAATAAATATCAAAGTAGACATAAACATGCACATCAATATAAATAAAGAATATACAGTTCTTGGTTAACATCTTCCTATTTCTATAAAGTATAAAGAACTTTTGGAACAGTGTCTTTACCAATATGTGATGTGTGCAAATTCTAGCTTAAATCTGAGGGGGAAAGGTAGATGTTTCACCCTGCTTGTTTTTAGAAGGGCAAACCATTTCCTTCTTGAAGAGAAAGGGAAGGATTTGGGGATATCCTTCCTGTCTATGTGAGCCAGTGTATGCATTTGTTCCTTCTGAATGGTTATAGTCCATGTCTAAGATGGGTGAATAAAGCTATCAATATCATTCACCACCAACAAAACTCAAATGTTTATAATTACATCACCATTAGAATTTCTCACAATTCTGAGAAGTGGGGAGAGCAAGAACAGCAATGATATGGCAGGAGAGAACAGCAAAGATTTGGCAAGAGAGGCATGTTTTGGGTCCTCTTGGTTAAGGAAGGGACCTAGAAGGTGAACTGTTTCTGCCATGGCACTCGTTCTTTGAGTTGAGGTTGGCCCCAACCCTTATGGCCTTCAGAAGGGCCTCAGAATGTGTGTGGATTTTTTTTTCCCAATAAGGCCGCAGGAAGCCTATGCCTTGGCTACACAATGTATAACATTCTGATTTTGATAAGATTTGTTCTTATTTATGTTTAAGTATTTAAGTGTTTAACTGGTTTTGCAATAAGTTGTCATTGTTGGTTTTATTGTACACCGCCCAGATTCACCATGTGTGAGACAGATGGCCATATAAATTTAACAAACAAATAAGTGTAATACATAAAGAAGCAAATGCAAAGACACAAGAACTATATCCTAGTGAAGATTCAGGTTCTTTAATCAGTATGTTAGCATAAGTTCTCTTAATTCCCACACATTATAGTATACCTACAGGAGCCTTTTAATCTTCCTAACCATTTCCCTTCTGGATTGTCTGTGATGCGGAGTATTTCAATGAGATCTCCTTGCTTGAATGACAGATCATACTTTCCTCCTCTAAAGTCTGTGGAAGCTCGTGCCTGATGAACAACTTCAATGGGACCTTCTAGCTACATAAAAGATGAAGATACATGGTTAGTTTTAGTGCTTAGAGAGAGTGAGAGAAAGAGAAAACCAAAACATAGCTTGAAAGTTAATATTCAAGATAATACTAAAACATCTGTTTTATGAGAATGAGACCCTTCCACCCCATAAGCTTTATGCAGTCTCCCTTGCCTGCAGTGAAGCTGCAAGAAGAAGCTTAAATGTTCTTCTGCTTCGATAACCTCACATGGCTGTGTCCTCTGAATCAAGGGATTTTTTGCCAGCTGAGGAAAAAACTCAAGTGGCAACAAAATCTGGGTGGTGTTCTTTCCTCCTTCCTTGGAATGGGGTGGAGGATCACTCAGTTCACTTTTGAAAATGCATGAGATGACAAGGATATTTGCGGGGGAGGGGGGAGGAGGGGGTTTCAGCAAAAATACCTGACATGCTCAAAGAAGTTTAAGGTTCTGTTCAGAGGTTGATCCGCAGCACTTCCTAGAATGACTGTGACAATGCAGTGTCAAGTATTCACATGACTATGCTGTTTTTCCCCCCAATAGAATAATAAAGACAAAAAGCTCCAGCATTTGATTCAGTGGACCATGACTATTATCTACCTTTTTTTATTGAATGAGCTGGTTTTGTTATTTATCAAAGGTGTAAATAATAATAAAAAATTGCTACCAGTAGTTAAGTTTAACTTATTTAAACTACTTAAATTGAACTAATTAAGTTTAATTAGTAAATAAACTAATTAATATCTGGGAGTAACTTGATGGGATCAAAAATCAAAAGAACAAATGAAATGGCAATTTCTGCTAGATAACTTGTGATATCGGTTACAAAATATTATTTTTGGAGTTGGGGAATAACCGTAACCAAAAGACCTCTTAAAATACATTGATATAATGTCTTAAGATTTAGTGTTAGTGTATGACTTCAAATGTATCCCTAGCAATCATACAAGAAACATCTTGGTCCCCATTGAGCAGCAACAATTTGAAATGCATGTGTACTTAAATTCTATCTAATTCATTGGCATTTACTTATGAGAAAACTTACATAGGATCAAATTATGTGGATAGATGCACCAGCTGCTCCTAAAAATAGAACCTTAACAATTCCACATTGTGTCAAATCTTTTTGGTAAGAGTATATATTATCAAATATTTTATTTCAAGGATAGGCCATCAGATACCCATTGTACAAAATATTCCATGGTCTCCACCAGGCTCTTTAAATCCTTTTAATTAAAACAACTACATAAACGAAGAACCAACATGCTACAAAGTCATCTTCATTTTAATAAATGCCTCTGGCTGCCACATAGGTTCCAGAAATATTCTGAGAACATAAAAATAGCTGGGGTTGGAGCCTAGTGCTTTTTTGTGGAAAAGGAGCAAATGTCAACAGAGTTTATAGAGAGCATCTTGGGAAGCTAGAGGTTGTGGTGAAGATCAACTTCATCAAATGATGTTATGATAATTAGAGTTTTTGTGACTGAACCCATCTACCATGGCAACTTCACCAGAAGATAGCCATTTTATGAAAACACACAATAAGATCTCAAAATTCCAGATATTCTTTGTTGGCTGCTTGCATCTTTTGCTTATTTATAGTTTATAATGAATTGCTCTATCAATATCTGCTGAGCCCTGGCGGCTCAGTGATTAGAATGCAGTATTGCAGGCTAACTCTGCTCACAGTCTGGAGTTCAATCCTGACCAGCTCAAAGTTGACTCAGCCTTCCATTCTTCCGAGGTTGGTAAAATGAGGACCCAGATTGTTGGAGACAATATGCTGGCACTGTAAACTGCTCGAAATGCTGTAAAATACTAGGGAGCGGTATATAAATCTAAATGCTATTGCTATCAATTTGGTTAACTCAATTGATTAAGCAGGCATTAAAATATTAACTTTTGCTGTTAAGTAAAAATACCAAGTGGTTATTTCAGCAACTTTAAAAACCCAGAATATAGTATTAATGGCTGGAAGGGTCCTCAGAGGTCTTCTAATCCAACCCCCTGCCCAAGGCAGGAGACATTGTACCATCCCAGTCAAATGGTTGTCCAATCTATTTTTGAAAACCTCCAGTGATGGAGCATCCACAACTCCTGGAAGCAAGCTATTCCATTGATTGATAAATGTGTATATTTATTCCTGTTCTTTGCATGACCTTCTTGAAAGAAGTTTTACCTTGAATTTCTTTCTGAGTTCTTGCTCCTTTTTATCCTTATCCTTTTGTTCTTTCTTTTGATCAGATTTTTTCTTTTCCTCCTTCTCTTTCTTTTTATCATCTTCTTGAGGTGTAAATCTGCACAAAAAGAAGGAGACTTAATACACTATTCAGCTGTAAAGATAAGTTGCCCCCAAAGGGTATTTTTTTAATGTTGTGGTTCTATTTGAGGTGCAGCTCACAGTTTTGAAAAAAGTGGGAGACTTAGCAAGATCTCTGGAATCAGATGATATGTACCATCTCTCTTTCCTCAAATCAACATACCTGAGGGGCATTTTAGAAAACAAAAAAATTCCATCAGTGGAAAGAGTTTTCCAAAATGTCCATTAAAATGGGAAGTGTGTGTTTGGGGTGAGGGGAGATGTTGACTACCAACCTATTGGAGTTAATAAATCTTGCTACTGCTTACATCTGCTATTTTGATATTCTAAATAGGGGATTTTGTACCAACGTTTCCCGTATACAACCTCATTTTTACTGGAAAGATCAATAAACTGAGTAACAATCTGTTTTCTTAATCATCTTGATTGTCAGTCAAATCCAGTATTTTGTAATCAGCCAAATCCCAAGGCCTAACTGCTTTTGGATTGTCCCAAAATATCTTCTGATTATGCTATCAAATTTCAAAGATAAAAGTGCCAATTTCTCCAGTTGGCTTTAAATCTGTTGTTAAACCCTCAGAAAGGAAGGCTTAACAAAAAGAGAGGAAGGAAGAATTTTGCAATATTCTGTTTAATGTAACTTTACATTAAAAATAGTGTTGATGCTCCTGGTTGTGGTTCTTTTCTGGGCTATCTCCAAGGGCTAACATCTATCTTGCAAGACTTAGTATTTTCCTGTCCTTTTAGTTTCCAGAAAACTAGAGGGGGTTGCTTTTGAAACACTTCTTGGGTTTTCCCCCCATTTGCAGAGCAAATTGTCTCTTATCAGATCATTGCCCAGGCTGCAAGTTTTCCTTCTATCTCCCAAGGTCATTCCCACATACCATCACACTCCTCCACATCTAAATGGAAGATCCTACCTGACCTAACCCTCCTATAAAACCTAAGTTCAGATTCTGACCAGGAAAAATTAGTCTGTTTGGATAGGGCAGACAATCTTCACCTGATGCAATGGATCAGTTTTCAGATCTTCTGATTTTTTTTTTTTAAAAAGGTAAACAATAGTGTTGCAACCTGAAAATGGACAATGAATAGTCAAATAGAGCTTTTATATTTTTGCCAATTCACAATGTAATTTTTTCCAGCCTTTTGTAATTCAAGAAATATTGTCATAGCTAAAAGCAAATTAACTTACTCATGGTCAGAGCACAAACCTCTAAAATGTGCAGGAAAAGAAAAGTCATGGATGATCAGGCTGTATTGGACATTGGTCACCAGAATTCATGCCTAGAATGCCTCAAGTGGAGCTTTATATTTTATTTTGGATCTTTTTGCATACAACTTTTAATTGTGGTCATTATTTAATAACAGCTGCAATTATTACAATATGATCAGAGGCCTACTCCATATGTTTTTTCATACCTCATCTCATTTATGTCTTCATACATTTCTCCATCACTGTTCTGATTTTATGAAAAGGAAAAAAAGTTTTAATTATTGGTGAAAAATAAGAATAGTGGAAACCATATATACACACATACATATATACATACATATATATATAAATTAAAGTTTAAAACACACCAAGAGTACCAGGAGAAAACCTAATGGGGCATGTTAGATAAGTTAGTTCACTAAAAGAAATTTCTGAGTGTAATGAACACTAGATCCGACTTGATTGGAACCCCCTAAGTTAAAACATATGCAGCTTCCTATAGCAAAGCAGGGAACTAGTGAATCAATCTATCTCAGGAAAATGGTTTTAACTTGGTTTAACCCAAAGACAGGATTAGAGCCAGTAGAGTGTAGTGTTTGAGATAATAGATGTATACAAGAGAAACCCAGGTTCAAATCCCCTTTAACCTTCTCCTTCTCTTTCTTCCCTCTTCCTTCTTCAGCACCTCCCCCCTTCCCTTTCCTCCCCTCCTCCCTCCTCTGTAGCCTGATAACTATGGGCTAGAAATGCCTCAGCAAATGGATTTAGAGGACATGGATGATGTTATATTCAACCCATCCCTGACATATCAACAAGGCAAGCTGAAACAGGTATAAAATGATATTTTCCAGCTTCATCTGGCACAAGGTGTGCTATCTGGCCTGTCTGGAGAGCTATGTTTTGAGGTAAAGATGTGCGCAGGGGCCTAGCCTGCTCTGACAGACCACCTGAAGGTGCCCCAATTCCCTGCCATTGGTTTTCCGGGCCATTTGCCTTCTAGTACCAGGAGAGTCTGAGCTCTCCTATTACGCCCCAAAGACATCTTTTCTTGTTTCTTGCCAAACCATAGTAGCAGGACAATCAGAGAAGAAGGGGAAAAATGTCTTTGGGAGCCAATTCTCTGGTCATCAGGAAGACCGGCTCCTTCCCCAGGTGTCTAAACTATTTCCCCATGTCCCTTCCCTGGTGAGTGTCAGAAATTGTGGAGAGGGGAGAAAGCACCTGCAGGAATGGTAGACATACATAATTAAAGCATACATACGTAAATACATACATAAAGCAGAGGAGGGAATTAGTTGCTTATTTCAGAAATGGCAGTTAAATCCCAAGTGTAAAAAGCCCTGAGAAAAGAGAGTTAGAACATTCAAAGGCACTTGTGGATTCTGTGACATTCTGTGAATGAGGTCTGCAAGTTTTATTGCAGTTTCCGACATGCTATACTTTACCCCTGATCTTTCCTTATTTAAGTCTGGGGAATGTTTGCTTCTTTGAGTGTGCCCTGGTGGGAGAGTCTTCATGGTGGCAAGGGAAGTGGGATGGAAATGGCTGCTCAGCAGGCACTCCTGTAATCAATCTGTGGGCAGTTTTATCAGCTGCACCTTCCCATACTCAAATTGGACTGGATAGGGGATACATACACACATGATGCAGGGAAGAGTTTTCCAGCTGTCATGGCTCGTTTGGCTAAAGAGGTGAATTCTTCCTTTTTTTTTTTTGATCCCAAGACAGAAGGGAAACAAGGAGATGCCTCTTCACCATCCCCCCATGGCAAGAGAAGTAGAGGGATGAGAAGAGGCCTCATACCATTCCTTTAGGGCCAGTCCTCTGTTTTCACACAGTGATCACTCTATGGCAGGGTCTCTCAACCTTGGCAACGTTGGTGGGAAATTCTGGGCATTGAAATCCACCCATCTTAAACTTGACAAGGTGGAGAAAGACTGCTCTATGGGACTGGAAGAATGGAAGCAGAAGACTTCCATCTCTTCTTATGCCAATTACGAGTACCAGAGGAAGCATTCCTACTCAGCGTCTTTTACTCCCTGGTTCTTGAGTAGACTGTTTCATTACTGAAGCAGAAAAGGGTTGGGAGTCTAGTTAGCCCTTCTTTAACATGGCATACTGATAAGAGCCAGGGAAATTGGGAGATTCAGGCAGTTCAAATGAGTATAAACATTTATTGTAAGCTTAAGCTCTCTACAAAAATCTGGGCTACAACAGTTAAAGGAAATTCGTGGAATTAAGATTAGAATTAAAGGTGGGATGGACTTAGATCTCTTGTGGGCTCACAGGGACTCATGACTGATGATGCATCAGTCCCTCCTTTCAGCTCAGCCTGGTCATCTCCTACACAAATTTGTTGTCTGTCACATTGGCTAGCAGCATCTCAGTAAGTCTATGAAAACTAGTAAATTGAGTTCATAGAGTGCATCCTTGATCATCTGCATGGTCTAATCCAGCATTTTGTTTCTAAGAATGATCATTCTTAGAGTGGCTTCCTATAAAAAATGTATGCGAGTTTTCAAAGAATAAAAGGCAAGGTATGAATACAATAAATAATCATTGTTTTATGGGACCTAGTAGGGAGAATGACTACAAAGAAAGCCTAAGGTTATATACATTTGTAGATTATGAAGGGTAATACTTACTTCATCTGCATTTCCATTATCTAATGGATAAAAAGGCAAAACAATTGCATTATTTTGCAGTTTAGCAATCAAAATACCAAGTCATGGGTAGCCCTTGTTAGCTAGTGGTGTATAGGGAGGTTGGGCGGCAGCAGGGTGGGAAGGAAGGGAATGGGGGGGGAGGGAAGGCGCATATAAAAGCAATGATGTAATGCAAATTCTGTGTCTGTTTTGCCCTGCTCTGAGATGTTCCATGCATGGCCCAGAGGGATGGACTTGTGACACAATTCTATGACACTATTTTTATTATATCCCTTGTATTCTTTATATATGCCACAACAGTTCTATGCAGACAGCAACCTTCATCTAAATCAAATATTAGCTCATTATATAACATGAATGTTGCAATGGAGCATGACTTGTATGAATTGCATATTTTAATCCTTGTACTTAATCTGTAAATCCCCATATTTAATTACACTATAGTTTATCTTATCAAGATTCTGCATGCTTCAGAAATCCTTTGAAAAATGTGTTTTGGACCCCACTGTAATGCAAAAGCCTAGATTTAGGCAATCTACATGCCTACTCAGTCTGCTTTCTGATGCTGTTTATTGGGCGGAGGGCAGATCCTGCTTTCAATCTATATGAAAAGAGGCTTAGCCACAAGAGACCTTGAAGTAGAGGATGGACCTTGTAGATCCTCCTCCATTATCTCTAAATGGACAGGTCATGTGCAAGGAAACCAATAAAATAGCACACATGTCAGGACATTCTAGGATGGGGAAGTCAGTGTATTAAGATAGCACATTTGTTGTATTTGATACCCAAACATTGAAGTTGGCTTATAGAGTTTGATTGTCAATATATTTGAATCCAGATTCCTGACTTATTACTGATTTGTTATAGCATTCCACACATGCTTCTTATTTGTCCTCTGTCCATGATAATAGGTTTTCTTACCTTCTGAACCAAATCCAACATCATCATAATTTTCTTCATTTTCTTCTCCTCTACAAAATAGCAAAAGTGAATTTGTTAAGAAAAAAAAAGAAAATTCATTGAAATACATATATTTTTTTAAGTGAAAGTCCATTCTGTTTTATAGTTTATTGGAAAAGGTTTAGTTAAGATTTCTGCAGTCTGTTTTTATGTTTTTAATAATAGAATATGGCTCCTTTTCTAGGAAGGGCTCTCCTGTTTTTAACACGTCCACTTGTAGAAATTGAACAAGGAATATTCTCCACATTATTTCTATGCTTGAAAAAATATGCTTAATACAATTCTGCCTGCCGTAGTAGCCACACTAAAACAAGATCCATCCAGTCCTCAGCCCTACATTTTATACATAAACAGGACAATATTAAACCAGGAGACCATGATTTCTAGTTGTGCCTTAACATAAAAGCTAGCTGGGTGACTTTGGACCAGTGGCATTCTGTCAGCCAATCCACCTCACGGGGTTGTTGTCATCAGAAAATAGGAAGAAAGAGCGTTAGATTGTTTGTCACCTTGAAATATTTACAAAAATAATAAAGATGGTAAATAGATACATACATTTATAATCTATCTATCTATCTATCTATCTATCTATCTATCTATCTGTCTGTCTGTCTGTCTGTCTGTCTGTCTGTCTGTCTGTCTGTCTGTCTGTCTGTCTGTCTGTCTGTCTGTCTGTCTGTCTGTCTGTCTGTCTGTCTGTCTGTCTGTCTGTCTGTATGTCTGTCTGTCTGTCTGTCTGTCTGTCTGTCTGTCTGTCTGTCTGTCTGTCTGTCTGTCTGTCTGTCTATCTATCTATCTATCTATCTATCTATCTATCTATCTATCTATCTATCTATCTATCTATCTATCTATCTATCTATCTATCTATCATGGTGGTTTTGCATAACCTCTCCCTAAAATAGCTTTTTATTGTCACATGACAATAGTTCATATATAATGTAATTTGGCATGTTGTGGCTTTATAAACCATTACTTATGGCTCAGCATGTTGGGTGAACCTAGTGAAGTATAGCTTGATTAAGAAATCTTTATGAAACAACCATAGCTTTTTGCTGTACATAGCTTATTGCAGCTATTTATTGCAGCTCCCTGTGATGAATACCAAAACTTATGGGCTTCTCTATGTTTCAAGGAAGATGTTTCAAGGAAGAGAAGAACAGAGATTCCTCTCGCTTTTTAAGAAGAAAGAAAATATGGAAGAAGGATTATAATTCACTATTATGTACCTGAAATCAGATCTGGATGGGATATTCACCCTTGGGGGGAGAACAGGAGTTTGTGTTGATGGATGGAAACCTGGAGGAGGGGGAGGAAGCAGGGGTGGTGATAAATCTGTAGACTGTTTGGCATGAATAGGTGGCGGAAGTGGGGGAGGCAAACCCGCTGAATTGGATGAACTGGAACCTGGAACAGAAACAAGAGACACTTAATGTATATGAAATCATCATCCCCATTCCTTTCCATATTGCTACTCTAGCTCTGCAGTCTGTGTGGCACATATTTCTTTTATCAAATCAGATGTTGATTAATCCATTATGCTTCTGCTTTGGATAAACTGGCCATATTTTAATAATTACAGTTTACCATGTGTATATTCATGCATGCTTTCATTCTTTCCTGTACTCCAGAAAACAAAAAATTCTGAAAACATTATATATATATAATGAAAAACTGTTCCAGAGATCAGACAAATGCTTCACAGTGGCTTTTGTTCAACAAATGTATAATCACTCTGTATCACACTAATGCGAAGTGACAGGAGCATATTCATATTATAGTTATAGGAACTTTTAAAAAAAATATTGCAAATTAACAATGAAACAGAAAAAAATGGACATTTCTGAAACTCAGTAAATATTACAGAAATGAAGATGATTCTTCCATTCTTAATATTCAGGGGAAAAAATAACCAATAAGATGAGGCAGTTGATGCCTTCTGATTCCCACTGACTGGGGTATTAAACAGTGTACTATATCAGAGATTAGCAGTATATATTATGATTACCATGTTGATCAACAATAACTATCTTTGTTATTCTGTTATTATAGTGAAAAATTGCAAAATATGTAGTTAGGTATACGAAATTACTTTTTCCAGCATCAGAAAGATTGGTTTTTCAATCACAATATTTTTTCAATAAATCTTTATTTTCAAGAATCTACATTAGTAATAATATACAATTAATGACAACCTGATTTTAAATTTCATTATAGAAATGTGTGACCAGTTAGGGAATCTATAAACTGGAGTGATCACAGATTTGAAGGGACTAGATTGAAGCCAATTACTGGAATTGGAAAATAAATTAAATAATGTAAATCTAGGTTTTTCAGTCTGGAAGAAGGAAAGAAAGAAGAAGGCAATTTACTAATACACAAATGTTTGAATGAGTATTGTGAAATCAATCCATAATAATAAAAATAATAAGCTCACAGCAAGAAACAAATCAACAGCATAGCTGCAGTTATAACTGAATAACTGGGATACAAAATAATCAAAGAAAAAAAACCAAAAGTGCACCCTCAAAATGAATGATCAGGCTGGAACATAAAATCAGTATGATAAGATCAAATGCAAGCAAACTAAAATAGATAAAAAAATAAGCTGAAGAACCAAAGAATAGCCAATCAAGAAATAGCACCTAGAAACAAGAAAGATTAAGGAAGCACTGGAAATAATAAAGCAGCAAATAACAGTATAGTCAAGAAGATCAGCAGATAACGATATTTGAATTTCACATTATAGGCAAAATCTCTGATTTCAGTCAAATTAGAAACTTTTTTACCAAATAATGAATGGAGAGACTGCAGTGAACAAATCAGCACCTGACAAAGAAGAAATAGTGCAGTTCTGGGTGCAGCAATGGGACAACTGAAAGAAATACAGCAAGAATGCAGCTTCGATAAAGGAGGTGGATAAGAATAAAAAGAAGCTGAAATCAAAGAACTTGTAATAACAGCAGAAGTGGTAGAGAAAAGAGCAAGGAAGATAAAGAATTGGTCTGCACCAGGTGAACATGAACTGAATAGTTTTTGGATGAAACATTTGACTGGTCTATAGCAGTGGTTCTTAACCTTTTTGAACGAATCGCCCCCTTGAGCCAATGAGGAAGTTGTCATCGCCCCCCTCCCCCAACATAACCTCTCAATCACAACATAGGAAATAATTCTTCAATTTATGCAAACACTTTTTTTTGTTTTCTTTAAAATTGTCATCAGGACATATCGATGCAAATAATTTATTTCCAATCTTTTTCCCATATCTCAACTGTGTGAAAAAATTTGGTGCCACCCGTCACTTTATTCCCAAACTTCGTGATACATGTATTTCATTATTATCTTATTTATTCAAGACACTTAAATGTAATGACCACTGAAAACAAAATTCAATTGCAAGAAAGTGAAATGCCCGAAAAGAAAAACAGTAACATTTAATGATTGAATTACAAGTGAAATTTAAGACGCAAAAAGAAATATAAAAAGGGCATAAGAACAAACCGCAATGCAGGAACTAAGAATTTCAAGACGAAAACTCTGAAACTAAATTAAGATTCGAGGAAAGTATATATAGTCACGCACACTGTAAAAAGGGTTAAAAAGACACAAAGAACATATAATATCAAACTGGAGTGCACGCTAAAAAAGTAATTCAAAAACAAAGCCGAAAACTCAAACTGGAACGTGAAATCCAATGCAAGCAAATTCAACGATAAAAGCTCAGACAATTATTAACGAAAAAAATGTATGTACACAAAAAGCAAAAAAAAAAGAACATCAATGGCTGCCTTGTGCTTGGTGAGCTGATGCCAATTTCTTGATGTCTGGAACCATTTTTGTTAATCGCATTCTTAAATCACCGCGCTCAGAGATCTTCAACATGTTCCTTGACTTAGAAAGGATCTGTTGGACGGCACTGAAGCCCCTCTCCACTAAGTAAGTGGAAGGAAAGGCTAAAAGAAGCAACTTAACTTCCTCCCACAATATTGGGTAAGTGTTCCTCATTTTCACCCAAAAAGCTTCGTAGCCGTAACTCTGAAAATGTGACTGGGCTTCACAGTCGTATTTCAGATCTGTCAGTGGCTCTTGCAGTTTGGGATGAAGTTGTGCAAAGTCTGCTGTGAAAGGATTTAGCATCCAAGTGGGCACTTCCAGATTTATCAGATCATAGAATCTGGTTTCCATATCTTCTTTTAGTTGCTTCAAGTGGCAGCAAAAAACGTCCAAATCTTCTCCTTGGAGTTCACGTTCATTACCAAGGCTTGGGAACTGATACAGCTCCTGGCGACTCATATTGCTTGCAAGGAGGTCCAATTTGGAAATAAATGAGCAGATTACTCCCTTGGCCTTAACAAAATTGATTTTATCTCCTTGCAGCTTTACGTTCACTTCATTCAGCTTGTCAAAAACATCAGCGAGATAAGCTACATCCAGACGTCGAAGTTTAAGAGAATTGCTTAGACTTGGGTCAATGGATTCAAGAAATTCGACAACTGTGTCAAAAAGTTCGTGGAATCGCCGCAAACACTTTCCTTTTGAAAGCCATCTTACTTCGGTGTGCAAAAGGAGACGTTCAAACTCCTCATCATTTTCTTCACAAAGCTTGTGAAAAAGTCGGTTGTTCAAGGCATGCGACTTAATTTTATTCACAGCATTAATGACGTAACGTAGAGACTCGTGCAAACGGCCACTCAAATTTTTTGAGACAAGGTGCTGTCTATGAACGATGCAATGGACAGTCATAACTCCAGGTACAACCGATTTTAGATGAGCTTGAAATCCGCGATATCGTCCAACCATGGATGCAGCTCCGTCGGTTGCACATGCCACGACGTTTGTCAAAGGGATGTTTTTCTCATTAAAAAACTCTTCAACCTTTTTAAATATCGAAGAACCTTTTGTGTCGGTGGCTAAATTTCGAACAAATAACAGTTCTTCCCCGATCTCTTCATTTCCGTTGATGAAACGGACATAAGCCAATAACAAGGCTTCATTTTCACGAATCGTTGACTCGTCAATCTGCATCACGAATTCTGTTTTTTTCAAGGTGTCAATAAGTCTTTCTTCCACATCAGCAGCCATTTCATCAATTCTTTTTGATACAGTGTCATTACTCAAAGGAATTGATTGCGTGATGGTGCTTGCGCTGGGCCCCAACATGGTGGCAACAATCTGTTTCACTGCTGGTAAAATCAGCGTTTCTCCGATAGTGTGAGGTTTGCCACATTTTGCTATCAACAAAGATACTTCATAGGAACAAATGAGCCCCTTGTTGGCGTTGAGTGACGATTTTCCAAATAACTTCCCAACAGTGCTGCGACCCTCAAACTTGGCCTTTAAGGATTGGAAAAACGATGCTGGTTTGTCGGCTTTATCCGAATGAATTCTTACAAAATGTTCTTTCAGTCGGGAAGGCTTCATCGCTTCATTTGAAAATGTTTTCTCACAAAGAAGACAAAACGGAAGCTGTACGTTGGAAGGAGATGGAATGAATCCTAATTTTAGGTATTCCGTTGAATATTGGCGACACTTCCTCTTCTCGGCCATGTTGAGAGGTCTTCGAAATGAAAGGCACTACCTGCAAATTAAATTTTCGACTCCATTGGAACACTAGAAAAACGCACGCAGTGTTATCTTCATTTTAGATGTCAAAAGGATCTCTCTCTCTCTCTCTCTCTCTCTCTCTCTCTCTCTCTCTCTCCCTCCCTCCCTCCCTCTCTCTCCCTCTTTCTGCCCTTGGTCTGCCAGTCCTCTTCCCCCACTCTGTGTGTGTGTGTGTGTGTGAGAGAGAGAGCGAGAGAGAGGCATTTGCACTTCCTCTCTCTCTCTCTCTTTCCTCTCTCTTTCTCTCTCTCTTTTTCACTTTCGCCTCTCCCTTTCTCTCTTTCCTCTCCCTCCCTCCCCCATCTCTCTCTCGGCGCTGAAGGGGCGGGGAGGGGGCAGGAGGCAGCAGAAGGCGCCGAAAGGCGCCCGGGGAGATGCGTGGCCGGCTCGGCTGCCCAGGGAGCAGCCCGGAGACGGCCCAGGGAGTGATGCCCCCACCGGCCGCCGGCCCAGCCAGGACTGAAACAAGAGACGTGGCTAGGGAGAAACGCCTGTGCTGGATGGCGGCGGAAGGCAGGCTGGGTCCCGGATGGCTGCTTTTCACGGCCAAATGCCGGATGCTGGGCAATTGACTGGGACAGAAGAGCAGGGTGGGGGGAGGCTATGTAAAGCGCATCTCCCCAAGCCGCTCCGTTCGGCAGTCCCAGCTGGGGCATCGCTCCATGGGCCATCCCCGGGCCGCTCCCTGGGGAGCCTCCCCCACCCCGCTTTTCCGCCCCAGTCAACTGCCCAGCATCCAGCGGCCATCGCACAGCCAGATGCCTGTGGGTCGCGGATTGCCGGGAGCGCCGCGTGGCGTGGGAGGCTTGTCAATGCAGCCAATGGGCGGGGCGTTCTGCAGATGCCCCGTGGCCCGCGGCTTGACCCCGGGGATGCTGGCGGCGCGAGGGGAGGCTTGGTGATGCAGCCAATGGACGGGGCATTTCGCAGATGCCCCATGGCCTGCGGCTTGAGCCCGGGGACCCCGGCGGCCGAGGGGAGGCTTGGCGATGCAGCCAACAGGCAGGGCATTTCGCAGATGCCCTGTGGCCTGAGCCCGGGGACCCCGGCGCATGAGGGGAGGCTTGGCGATGCAGCCAACAGGCAGGGCATTTCGCAGATGCCCTGTGGCCTGAGCCCGGGGACCCCGGCGGCATGAGGGGAGGCTTGGCGATGCAGCCAACAGGCAGGGCATTTCGCAGATGCCCTGTGGCCTGCGGCTTGAGCCCGGGGACCCCGGCGGCATGAGGGGAGGCTTGGCGATGCAGCCAACAGGCAGGGCATTTCGCAGATGCCCTGTGGCCTGCGGCTTGAGCCCGGGGACCCCGGCAGCATGAGGGGAGGCTTGGCGATGCAGCCAACAGGCAGGGCATTTCGCAGATGCCCTGTGGCCTGAGCCCGGGGACCCCGGCGGCATGAGGGGAGGCTTGGCGATGCAGCCAACAGGCAGGGCATTTCGCAGATGCCCTGTGGCTTGAGCCCGGGGACCCCGGCGGCATGAGGGGAAGGCTTGGCGATGCAGCCAACAGGCAGGGCATTTCGCAGATGCCCTGTGGCCTGCGGCTTGAGCCCGGGGACCCCGGCGGCATGAGGGGAGGCTTGGCGATGCAGCCAACAGGCAGGGCATTTCGCAGATGCCCTGTGGCCTGCGGCTTGAGCCCGGGGACCCCGGCAGCGTGAGGGGAGGCTTGGCGATGCAGCCAACAGGCAGGGCATTTCGCAGATGCCCTGTGGCCTGAGCCCGGGGACCCCGGCGGCATGAGGGGAGGCTTGGCGATGCAGCCAACAGGCAGGGCATTTCGCAGATGCCCTGTGGCTTGAGCCCGGGGACCCCGGCGGCATGAGGGGAGGCTTGGCGATGCAGCCAACAGGCAGGGCATTTCGCAGATGCCCTGTGGCCTGCGGCTTGAGCCCGGGGACCCCGGCAGCGTGAGGGGAGGCTTGGCGATGCAGCCGACAGGCGGGCCATTCTGCAGATGCCCCGCGGCCCGCGGCTTGAGCCCGGAGATGCGGGCAGTGCGAGGGGAGACTTGGTGATGCAGCCGACGGCCCCGTCCATCGGCTGCATGGCCAAGCCTCCCCTCGTGCCGCCGGCATCCCCGGGCTCAAGCCGCGGGCCGTGGGGCATCTGCAGAACACCCGGCCCGTCGGCTGCATCGCCAAGCCTCCCCTCACGCCGCCAGCATTCCCGGGCTCAAGCCGCGGGGCATCTGCAGAACGCCCCGCCCGTTGGATGCATGGCCAAGCCTCCCCTCGCGCCGCCGGCATCCCCGGGCTCAAGCCGCGGGCCGTGGGGCATCTGCAGAACACCCGGCCCGTCGGCTGCATCGCCAAGCCTCCCCTCACGCCGCCAGCATTCCCGGGCTCAAGCCGCGGGGCATCTGCAGAACGCCCCGCCCGTTGGATGCATGGCCAAGCCTCCCCTCGCGCCGCCGGCATCCCTGGGCTCAAGCCGTGGGCCGTGGGGCATCTGCAGAACGCCCCGCCCGTCGGATGCATGGCCAAGCCTCCCCTCGCGCCGCCGGCATCCCCGGGCTCAAGCCGCGGGCCGCGGGGCATCTGCAGAACGCCCGGCCCGTCGGCTGCATCGCCAAGCCCCCCTCGCGCCGCCGGCATCCCCGGGCTCAAGCCGCGGGCCGCGGGGCATCTGCAGAACGCCCGGCCCGTCGGCTGCATCGCCAAGCCTCCCCTCGCGCCGCCGGCATCCCCGGGCTCAAGCCGCGGGCCGCGGGGCATCTGCAGAACGCCCGGCCCGTCGGCTGCATCGCCAAGCCTCCCCTCGCGCTGCCAGCATCCCCGGGCTCAAGCCGTGGGCCGCGGGGCATCTGCAGAACGCCCGGCCCGTCGGCTGCATCGCCAAGCCTCCCCTCCCGCCGCCGGCATCCCCGGGCTCAAGCCGCGGGCCGCGGGGTATCTGCAGAACGCCCGGCCCGTCGGCTCCATCGCCAAGCCTCCCCTCACGCCGCCGGCATCCCCGGGCTCAAGCCGCGGGCCGCGGGGCATCTGCAGAACGCCCGGCCCGTCGGCTGCATCGCCAAGCTTCCCCTCGCACTGCCGGCATCCCCGGGCTGAAGCCGCGGAACCGGGGCAACGATCCGCTTCCCGCCAGGACCAACGCTGGAGCCTCCCATGCCGCCGGTAGGCCGCCGCTGCCCTGGAGCATGCTTCCCCCCCTTCCCGTGGATGTCGAGCCCATGGGGGCTTGACAGTGTGGCCGGCTCGGCTGCCCTTGGAGCGGCCCGGGGACAGCCCCCTCCCCCCCCATATTCTGCTCACCTCACCTTCGCCGACAAAGCAGTCAGGACTCCGTTGCACCTTCCCGGTCAGCTGGGCCAATGGTCCTGCTGGCTGGGGATCGCAGGGGCTCCTCTCCCTCGGGGCTGTGGCTTGCAGGAGGGCTGGCCACATGCACCTCGGACGAGGCCAGCCAGGGAAAGGGACTTCATGGCCGCGCTGCTCCCAGGGGGTGGGGCACCCGGGCGCAGGGCCAATCAGGAGCCCTGCATGAGAGAGAGAGAGAGAGACAGAGAGGGGAAGCGCAAGTGCCTCTCTCTGCCTCTGTCTCTCTCTACAAATGGCGGAGGAGGCTCAGAGCCACAGGGGAAGACTGAAAAGTGTCCCCAAAACATCTCGCTCCATCGCCCCCATATCGCCCCCTTTTGGTTCCTTCGCCCCCACATCGCCCCTTTTCAATCCATCGCCCCCCTGAAAAATGAAATCGCCCCCTGGGGGGCGATATCGCCCAGGTTAAGAACCACTGGTCTATAGCACTCATTGCCAAGCAGTTTAACAACATACTACAAGGAGGTGAAATTGAAGATTGGTTAACATCTGCCAAAATCTACCTCATAATGAAGGATACAGCAAAGGGAGCAGCATCAGGCAATTACAAGCCAATCACTGGCTTACCAACAATTTTCAAATTGCTAATTGGTGAGGTAGTTGATACAGTTCAACAGTATCTAGTTGAAAACAAATTTTGCACTTGAGCAGAAAGGAAACTGCCCAAATAGTAGAGAAACAAATTGACAAGATGATTTTGGAAAACTGCAAGAGAAGGAAGACCAACTTGAAGGTAACTTGGTTGAATACAAGAAGGCATTTAATTCCCTGGCACATTATTTGATCATCACATGCCTAAAAATAACAGGAGTCAGTAGAAACATCAACAGTTTCATGCAAAGATCAATGGCACAAAGGAATACACAGTTGTTGATCAATGGCGATAGATTGGGAGAGATTAATATCAAGAGAGGCATCTTTCAAGGAGACTCACTCTCATACTCCGGTTTGTAATTGCACTAATTCCTCTGTCAGCAATACTGAACAAGCCAGACCATGGCTATCAAAGATTAAAAATATCTGCCAGATTATCCTAACTCCTTTATATGGACAATCTGAAGCTGTATGGAAAAACACTATCTGAAATAGAATCTCTGTTCAGCACTGTTTATATATACAGCCAAGTGTCAGATGTGAACAACCAGACCCACACGTTCAGAAGCTTACTACTTTATTATGCTCTGCCTATAATACAGGAATCTCCACAGACTGGGGCAGCCTTCTCTTGGAAAGAAATAGATATGACTCCAAGGAACTTGGGGAGGAGGTTAGTCCTAGCCCTTTGGTAGTTGTGCAGTGACTCCAGGTTAACTCTTTGTTTGAGCCGTCCTTCTGGCCAGCTTGGATGCTTCCCAATACCAAGTTATTGCAATGAAGTTTGCACTGGACAAATATGTCACATTCACCATAAACAGGGGAAATATAGTGAAAACTGAGGAAATCAAGATGTCCTATGGAAATAACCAAAAGTCTGGATGAAGATGATCACTATGAAGATAGATATCCTTCAAGCTGACAACATCAACTCACTGAAGTCAAGAAGATTAGAAGTGACTACATCAGGAGAGTGAAGAAAATCTCAAAGTCCAAACTCATTGGAGGAAATACCATCAAGGCAATTAGCATCTGGACAATTCCAGTCATTAGATACACAATATCGAATTCCTATATCTGGAATAATGGACAGGACTCAAGCAAAACTAAAAGTCTTTGTTAGGAAGATGAGAAAAACAATGACAATAAATCATACTCTTCATCCACACAGCAATATTGACAAACTCTACTTACCATGGAAAATAGGTGGGCTGGAATGTTACAAGTGCACTACACAGTTGGAGAAGAAAAAGGGCATTAGAAGGATATCTAAAGAACAGTGAAGAAGATGCAGTGAAACAAGTATGATGGCTTATTGAGTACTGCAGAGACCGAACTGGCCTATAAAAAAGACCAAATGAAGAACAGAAAAGAGACATGGCAAGACAAAGTATTACTTGGCCAGTACATAAGAAGTAGCAGGCAAAGCAGATAACAACAAGCCCTAGCAATACTCAGAGCAGGAAAGTTGAAGAAAGAGACAAAAGGGCCGATTCTGGATGCATAAGACATGCCTTAAGAACAGATGCACACAAAGCCAAAACTGAGAAGATAGTAATAGGGAGCAAATGCTGTCTCTGCAAAAAAACTGAAGAAACAGTGGATCACCTAG
This sequence comes from Azemiops feae, assembly GCA_023970755.1. Lineage (NCBI taxonomy): Eukaryota > Metazoa > Chordata > Lepidosauria > Squamata > Viperidae > Azemiops > Azemiops feae. The sequence goes on from JALGBA010000136.1 coordinate 2,471,408, forward strand.
TTAGCTGCTGCAAGATCACATAGACAGACTACAAACAATGACATGACAAATAGCAAAGGTGCATTGAAATATCTGCAAGAAATATTAACTTCTAATAAGTTAGTGCTAGATTAGAGTTTACAATGATGCAGCTCAACAGAAGCAAAACTCTCACACACGAGAAGGAAACAAATGTGACACCTTCAAACCAAACTTTTAAACTTTAGTCAATCTCCTGGCCAAATAAAACATTTTAAACAATACATGTTAATGTGGAATATAACCAGTGGTGGGATTCAGCCAGTTTGCATCACTTCGGCAGAACCGGTAGCTAATTTTGTGTTGCCCAGGCCCAGAATGGACTTCTAGAAGCGGCATCCACACAGAGAACCGGTTGTTCACATATTTGAATCCCACCACTGAATATAACAGATCAGAACAATTACAAAAAGAATTACTGAAGTTAAATATGGCAGTGAAAGAGTTACAGGAAGCTAGAGGAAAAAACCTCTGCGTTGTCTCTCTTCCACTGGTGCCCTAAACACAGGCTTAATGATTAACTCAGGGCTGCTCTTAGAACCAGCATGTACCATTTTCAATAGATGTAGTCCTCAACTTACAACCATTTGTTTAGTGACTGTTCAAAGTTACAATGGCACTGAAAAAGTGACTTATGACCATTTGTCATACTTATGACTGTTGCAGCATCCCCATGGTCACGTGATCAAAATTCAGATGCTTGGCAACCGACTCAAGTTTATGATGGTTGCAGTGTCTTGGGGTCATCTGATCACCTTTTGTGACCTTCTGACAAGTAAAGTCAATGGGAAAGCCACATTCACTTAAGAACTGTGCTACTAACTTCACAATTGCAGTGATTCACTTAACAACGGTGTCATGAAAAGTCATGGGGAAAAATTCACTTAACAACTGTCTCACTTAGCAACATAAATTTTGGGTTCAATTTGGTTGTAAGTCAAGGACTACCTGTAGTGGCAATACGTGTAGCTCAGGGTTGAAATCCTGAGATCTTGGTGTTTGCTAAGCTCCGATTGCAAATGTTTCAAAATCAAACTAGGTAGCACTGTCATTGCTTAAGGAAGTGGAGCTTGCTGGCTTTTTATGGGTGACAGCTTGCCCTTCTTGTAGTTTATGTGCCTGCTTTCTGATCAATGCACTTGGTTTGGCTGGCTGTATTGTTTCAGTGTAGATTATTTCCACTTTTTGTGCTGGTTAATGCTTATCTCCGTATTGATTGCTGGGCTTGTGATAAGAGAGAATGTGCTTCATGCTGTTTGTTTTGAACTTTGAGTCTTTGCTTTTTGGACTAATTTGTAAACTACTCTCTATTTCTACAATATGTCTCTATTAATGATTGATCCATCAGAATGCCAGGCTTATAGGAAATCTTTAGTATTTTTGAATTCGGCTTGATCTAAAATGACTACGGTTTCCCACTTGAATTTGTGGTTATATTTGTGTTATTATAGTGCCAAGTTAAAGAATTTTCACCATAAATCCCGAGAGCCTGCTGGTATTCAGGGGCACATGCTGCTAATCCTCTGCCTGTTTGTCCTATTTAGTAGCTTTCATAGTCCTTGCATTGTAAATTTTAAATAAATCCTCTTCGGCCTTCTTTAATTGTTGGAACTTTGGGTTGGCTTAAGATGCTTTGAAAGTATTTTGTTTCTGTGTGGCCTACCATGATATCTTGCAGCTGAATTAACTTGCTGCGGTTTGAGATAACTTTGATATATGGTTACCCAGCAATTAATATGTAGATAAGCAAAAACCAAATACAATAGGCAGGAACAATCTAAGATAAAATTATATAGCCAAACTAAGGCAAGTAGGCCAATCAGAAATAGACACACAAACTACAGACAAAACTGATTGAGGCATAAGTTACACAAGGTAGCACAAATTGCCACACATAAAAAGGCAGCAGACACACACCCTTAACTCAAAGCATTAAAGGTGTTACTTCATTTGCAAGCATAAAACCAAGTTAGCCACGGACAAGTTCCTGACAGGAACCATTTCCTCATCCCTTTCAGAGTGTCAAAAGTGCAAGTGAAAGTATTTTTTTCTGAACTCCAACTTTCATCTGTAGTAAGCTTTAAGTATGTATATGTATGTAGAGTGTGATCTAAGGTCAACATGTGTGCATTATTCTAATTCTACCTCTGCCCACTCTTCCTAATTCTAACATTAAGAAGGGGATTACAGATATTAGTGGCAAGATTTCATCCTTCTCTGGATCATTCCGGTAACTCATATTTGGCCTGGATCTACTTGGTGCTTGTGTCAAGCAAAACCTTTGATTGTCTTTCCCGTCATTTTCAACCCCACTGAAACCTTCCTGTGATGAACAAATAACAAACTGTGCCAAGCCTTTTCCCCTTCAGCACTCTTCCTTGGACTGTGCCCTCAAATGCTTTGAACCACTCACGAACACTGCTTAATGCATTTTAGGATCACTAGCCATGTTTTCCCTGAAATGAAACCAACATCCATCTTCAACAGCCACTGGAGCCATCTAAGTCCAAGTTAGCCATTTTAGCTGCCAGGCATCACCTCACTTTTCAAGCTTTCTCCTTCTCACAGTCCTCCTTGGATTTCAAATCCTCCTCCTTTGCTACTTGAGAACTTATGAGAACAATTTCCTTTCAGAATCTCATACCTACTTTCAGCAAGGATTTTTAACAAACATTTGACAAGTTAGGTATTTTACAAGGTACTTGTTTCCACATCATACATTTTTTTTGTTTCTTTCAATATTTCCATATAGCTTCCATAATAAGATTCACTTCCTACTTTATCGCATTTGCAAATGATGGTCTTAAGCTAAGTTTCTTTTATCTTGGCTATGATAACATACAGAGTCCCATGATTTGCTGAGAGTACATCACACCACCAGAGGTTTGTCTTTTGATCTGAACTACTGAGTGAGAGACAATGCATAGTGTGCTTCTGATACTCACTGTGTGTTTTTGAGTGTGCAAATATTTTAAATTATCCTGTTCTTAGGATCTCTCTCAGGCATTTTGAAAGAAAAAGCAAGGTCAAATTATCTGTTATGGTGTCCATTCATAATTCTTCTAATATGATCAACAGTAATGGAGCTGGAAGGGGAGATGTTTGAATAAAGCTGTTTTAAATATCTTGGAAAGATGTCCAATAATCTGCAAGAATGAAGGCTCTCAACATTAATTTTAAATTAAACTAATACAATATCCAGAATGGCTGGAATTTCATAAATCTAACATTTGTTAGATTTATTTCCAACTTTTTCTGCAGGAGGTGACTTAGAAGGGATCTTATTTCATCCCATAATTCCGTATCGTAGGTTGGGCTGAGAGGTTAGTCAGTAAATTTCCATGGTTGACAATGGACTTGAATCTGGACCTTCCCAATTCAGGTCCAAACATTTGGAATATTTGATGGTGCATGTAGCCTGAGAAAGTTGTCAACCTTTAAGTATATGGGATAGGTGCATTTTCCTCGAATCTGCTTAATGTTTTAAGGCCCCTAAGGCAATCACATGATGTGGCAAATGAATTTTATATCTATCCATGCATCATGTATTAGTCGATTAAAAATTTCCAAATGGTGCAAAGATGAAGAACATCCATGGACAAATATATTTAATATGCAACCTGAGCAGATTAGGACATGGCTGCAGCTATTCACATGTTGATCATATAAGAATTAGACTACTACACATTGACTTGTAATTGGTATTATTTTAACTCTGCTTTTAAACTATCTTTTTCAAGTAACAGGTTTTTCTTCATAGTTCACTTCTTTAACAATCTTCTTTGGTGGAAAAATGAGACCTAAAGCAAATAAATTATTAAAAGTACAGGTAGTCCTCGACTAGAGTTTATTTAGTGACTGTTCAAAGTGGTTGTAAGTCGAGGACTACCTGTATTGTCAATCAATGTGATCCAATTAAAAAGAATTTTAGCAAGCAGAAATGTTGAAAATACAGGAGGAACAGGAAAACAGGAAAGTAAAATGCTACCCAAATGGAATATAAAGTATAGCTTTCATAAGAGTTTTCATAGCATGCGGATCAAATTAAATGTGAGCACAAAATATGCTGTCACATTTTTATAATTATAAGCTTACAAATAGCAACAAAGGAACAAGCCTCATTGCTCATACTATTTTCTTGCAGAGTGTCATCTTGGAATGGTGTTTGAGCAAACTTTGTGTGGAGGTGAGGGTTAAGATTTCTTCCTCCTACTAAAGGCAGGTAGTAACAGTAGCAGCTCTTGCTATTTTCATAATTCCGTAAGACTGGAATGTAATAAACACATATTTCTCATGCTATTTGGTTTAACTCTTGGTGAACTTCCAATTCTAAAAATTTCATAGCAAAACCGTAATAAAAACCATAGCATAAACTAAAAGAAATAAAGAACCAAGGACCAAGAAGGAAAAGATGAAGTTTGAATAAACATTTAAGGAATAGACAATTTTTGCTAACTGAAGTGGAGATCATGCTACATTAAAAGTGTGAAATCTACACAATAATTGCATATTTTACAGTGATATAGTGTATATCATTGTATACAGTAGTGCATATAGTCATGTGCTTTTTAGCATATAAACAAAAAGAGTTATCCACAAGGAGGGGACAAAACTAAGATGGTACCACAGGTGGGACTATGCAAGCAAAAAGTAAACTCTTCTGACACCCACCACCCCAAATCCTTTTTCTCCCCTGGATAGTCCTGTCAGTAACTCTAAACTGTTTTGATATCAAGAAAACAAGTATGATGTAACATTTAAGATGTAGAACTGGGACTGGGAAAACAAAATAGAGTCTTTACCCAGACATTGTTCACTGGGTAATCTTGAACCTGGCACTCTCTTACGCAGTGTGAATGTGAAGATAAAATAAGGGGATTCTCCAACATATGTTACCTTAAGCTTGCAAAGGAAAGTGGAATGAACATATAATTTCTATCTGTCAAGTCAAATGTATAGCCTCCAGAGATCATGCATTTCTTAAGTCTAAAACCCCAAATTAGGGGAAAAAATAGATCCAGAAAGATATATCGCTTTCTCTGAGGTGCTAAGAAACTCTAATGGGATAGCTGTATCTCTTCTTACAACCTGTTTTATGTTTATTTTGTTGTTGTTCGGTCGCTAAGTTGTGTCCGACTCTTCACAACATCATGGACCATAGGCTATGGTTTTTTTTCCACACTCCTAAAATAGGGGCAGAACTGAGAATGATATGGCATCTTCTCTTGGTATAAATTTATACCTTTTGTACAGATGGAGTTTCTACCTGTGCTTGAGTTTAGCAATTACTCAATACATATGGACTATTACTGTTGAAGCAGGAAACCAGTTTCAGTGCAACGATGTTGTGACATCCACAAAGCATGGGGTGGGGGAGAGAAGGAAATGCTTAGCAATGTTGTGGTCACATTGTTGTTGCTCCAGGTTACCTTCATTAGATCACTTTGCTATGAAACAGAGCTCAAAAAGCAAGAAAATGAGCAGGGGGATTTTCATTGGGAGGAAAGATAAATGAAGGAGGGACTTGAGAGAAGACAATGGTTGTTGAGGAACATTAAGTATTGTTAATCTTCTTGGACCTTCTCAAAACCCCGTCACACTTCTGGAACTTTGTCCACACTTCAGTATAAGTTGAAACAGAGTTCCAGCAGCATCTAATAGCAAATAATAACCATCCCAATCATGTTCCTTCAAATATTTAAGGCTGCAAACCCTGAAAATATACAATTCACATTTAAATAGAATACCCATAGAACCAGCTCACAGATGTTCTCTAAGCATAGAAAAGCTTTTGCCAAGCATAAAATCAACCATAAATCCAGACACATTACTCACCTTCCCCATGACTTTTCCTAAATTTTTGCAGGTCAACTGTTGGAGGCCTATTAGGCTTCTGTGGGGCTGGTCCCAATGTCATTGCAGAAGGTAGTGTTTTTCGTCTGGGCAAATTTTTGTCTTTTTCTTCTTTTCCAGTATTATTGGCCCAAGGTCCTGTCGTAACTGTTCGAGATGAATTGACCAATTTAGCAGCAATGGTACCAGAAGTAGATCCAAAATCCTCTTGTTTGTTCTGTTGGAAAATATTCCTGATGGGTTTTGGTTTTGCCTCTTCATTCTGCTGCCCAACAGGTTTAGGGGGGATTTGAGGCAGGTTGTTCTGGTTGCTGACAGGTTTCAAAGGTGGGAAAGGGCTAATGGGATTGGTTTCATTTCTGTTCTTGTCCTGGGGGTCTTTGAAGGGTCCGATGGAACCAGCTTTCGACTTGAGACCGATGGAACTTGGTGACACCTGATTGAAACAAGCACTTTTGTTGGAAACTTCTTCACCTTGGATGAAACTTTGACCTGGTTTTTGCTTAAGAGGTGGTTTTGGAAAAGGAGGCTTGGGGCTGTTTTCCTGCGCAGCAGTGTTGAATTTTTCTTTAACTCCAGCAACTCTGGGAAAGACAGGCTTTGCCTCACTTCCTTGGGGTTCAGGTTTGAACAATCTCTGATCTAAAGGTTTTGGTTCACTTTTCTGAGGAGGAGAGCCAGGTAGCCTCTTCTCAGGAATCTTTGGGAACACTGGCTTGGTTTCCTCTCTTAATCCTTCAGAAATCTTGGGAACCAAAGGCTTTGGATAGGTAGTTTTTTCATTAGCTTCTCGGCTAGCAGCCTCAGCTAGCATCTTCACCTTGCTGGCCACAGGACTGCTTTGCAGAGGTGGTGCTTTTAAATCCTTGCCTGATGCATCATGAAGAGGTTTTGTGCTCGGAGGCAATTTAAGCGATGAAGGCTTGTACAAGCTGTTGGGTTTGGAAGATAGACCAGCATTTTCAAGCTGGGCAAACTTCTCAAAGGCTGCTTTTTTAGCCAAAGGAGGGTGTACCCCAGTTCTGACCTGATGGCAATGAACATCCTCAGCTGCGTTGTTATTAAACTTCGCCATAATGGACTTCACATTTGCCTTGCCATCCTGCAAAGTAGAAAGAAAGCAGAATCAGGACGGTTCTTTTGCAGCAGTGTTCACAAATGCTGTAGCTAATTTGAAGGCTTTCCTGGTGTGAGGCTTCTGATCTCCGGTTAGAGATAACTCAGTGTTTAGCTTCCTGTAGGGCTAACAACATTCAACTTTTTGCTACAGACTTGTGGTAATAGAGTATTTCAAGACATTGATTGCAGACAAGTGCCGTTTTGCTGACTAGATCTTTCCTTGTCTTGCCTACCATAATCTCTCTCTCTTCCTGTTATATTTGCGGAACATGCTATTGATGGTTACATTCTGAAACATTTGCACCACTGTTTAGGCTGAAGCCAAGACATTATATATATATATATATATATATATATATATATATATATATATATATATATATATATATATATATATATATATATATATATATATATATATATATATATATATATATATATATATATATATATCCTTTATAACACTAAAAATGCGAATCCTGGGAATACACATGTTGATAAAATTCTTACAAGAAAAAAGCGAACACCAGGATAAAAATAAACAAGGCTGTTTAATATAAACAGGCCTGTAGATAAAAGAGCACTTAGCTTTCGTCGGCCAAACTGCAGACGTCCTCAGAGTTGGAGTGGGAGGCATTCTGGGAGCTGGCCTATATAGCCTCCTGCCTCTGCGCCCGGCTTCTCGAGCGCGTCATCGGCCCATTGGTTGTAATAGTCCACAATGTGCTGAGTTGGTCTACACCTGGCAATCTGTCAGTGGCCTTGCTGGTTGCCTTCAGATCCTCCTTCGCTTTCCTTGAGCGCGTACATGCACTCGGGGGGTGGCTGTCCAGCTGCCTTTGCTCCTTATCTCCTTCCCCTCCCATTTTGGAGCGATCTCTCAACCTACAATTAAGACGCCCTGTGAGGCTGTCACCCTCCCCCAAGGCCGCTGTTGTCTCACCCGTAGGTCCCTCGCCCCAACCTTGCGAAGGATGGCCATTCGGGCATTCCTGCTCTCTGTTTTCCCCCCCTTTTTACTCTTTCCAAGCCACTTCCGCACGTTCGTTTCAAACGCCCGATCGTAACCCCTTGTTAGTCCATCATCTCCTCCCATGGCAGTCATCGCCGCTTCACCTATAGCCCTATCTCCCCACTCCTGCAGGGAGCTGTCCAATTGTTGTGACTCCTGATCCCCCTCCCCTTTTTTTGCCGGTTCGCTATCCTCTCACGAGATATGGCCTGAGCATTGTCTAGCCTTGATCATACATTCGATCTGGACAATGCGCAGGCCATATCTCGTGAGACTACCAAGGGTGGCCGCCTTCTTAAAGAAGCCTGGCTCTCTGATGTGAACTCTATTAACCGACATATAGACCTCCTACCGGCTTACCAGACCCTCAGAAGGTGGGAGAGACAACGCGGTGACCCACGGAGCAGACGGCCAGCCCGCCCTTTGCAAAAGCAGGGGGATGGAATTACAAACGTAGAGGTGGCGATCCCCAGAGAGGATAGCGAACTGACAAAAAAAAAGGGGAGGGGGATCAGGAGTCACAACAATTGCCAAATTGCCAGGTGTAGACCAACTCAGCACATTGTGGACTATTACAACCAATGGGCCGATGACGCGCTCGAGAAGCCGGGTGCAGAGGCAGGAGGCTATATAGGCCAGCTCCCAGAATGCCTCCCACTCCAACTCTGGCCGACGAAAGCTAAGTGCTCTTTTATCTACAGGCCTGTTTATATTAAACAGCCTTGTTTATTTTTATCCTGGTGTTCGCTTTTTTCTTGTAAGAATTTTATCAACATATATATATATATTATATTTTTCCAAGACCTGCTCTGTTTAATAATAAAATAATAAACTAAATCTCAGTTCTACTTTGACAAAAAATGTAAAACAAAACAAAACAGCTCCAAAATTGCAGGTATAACCTTAGCCTTCCAAAGAGGAAGCAGACGAAAAGCATCCTCAGTTGTTCCCTTAATCTGAAAGAAATACTATACAAAATTGTAAATTGTTTTAATTCTGCCCCAGCTGTCTTTTGTTTTATGGAAGGGCCCTTTCAACAGTGGAATTTCTAATGGTAGGAATAAAATATATTAGCATGACCTAAACATGTCACAATTAGCAATGGCTGATGCAGTTTCCCTGTGGCTCAAAGAGACATATTGTACGATGGCTGAATATATACATATATATATATATATATATACATATTTTGTAGCTTTTTCTCCTGGAAACATTTTGCCTAACAGTATACAGGTAGTCCTTGACTTACAACAGTTCATTTAGTGACCGTTCAAAGTTACAATGGCACTGAAAATAGTGACTTATGACCATTTTTCACAGTTACAACTTTGTAGCATCCCCATGATCATGTGATCAAAATTCAGATGCTTGGCAACTGATTCATACTTAGGACTGTTGCTGTGTTCCAAGGTCATGTGGTCATCTTCTGCAACCTTTTGACAAGCAAAGCCAATGGGGAAGCCAGATTCACTTAACAACCGGGTTATTAACTTATCAGCTGGAGTGATTCACTTAACAACTGTGGCAAAAAAGATCGTAAAATGGGGCAAAACTCACTTAACAATTGTCTTACTTAACAACAGAAATTTGTGGTCAGTTGTGGTCATAAGTCAAGGACTACCTGTACAGAAAGTATAATTTACAACAAATGTAGCACAATTAAAAGCCCCCAAAAGAGAAAGCAGTTCTGCACTCATTGCTGCTTGTCATTGGAGATAAGTGGATTGGATTTTGAGTTATTGGTATTTGATGCCTGGGAAGACTTTGAAGTCTTTTGTCTTTCCTCATTTGTCTTATGACTGAGAGTGTCCATGTTTCTTTACATCAAGAATTGAGAGACAGTTTGGTGTAGTGGCTAAGGCAGGGGTAGGCAACCTTGGCTCTTTTATGACTCGTGGACTTCAGCTCCCAGAATTCCTGAGCCAGCATGGCTCAGCTTGGAAACCTCTCCCTTTCCCCTCAGCATGGCTGGCTCAGGAATTCTCGGAGTTGAAGTCCACGAGTCATAAAAAAGCCAAGGTTGCCTACCCCTGGGCTAAGGCATCAAGCTAGAAATCAGGAGAATCTAGGCATAAAGTCAACTAGGTGACATGAGGCCAGATACTTTCTCTCAGCCCTAGGAAAGAGGCAATGGCAAACCATTTCTGAAAATGCCCCAAAAAACTGCAGGGATCTGTGCAGTCAGTCTCCAAGAATGAGACACCATTGAACAACAGTAAAAAATGGGGGTGATAGGAAGGAAAGGAGAGGTGATATATCATCACCTTTCAAAATTTACAGAATTTCTACATAAAAAGAAACATTGTGAAGGTAGAACTCAGTGTTCTGCCCTTACATTAGATACTTTTATATACTTTTGGATACAGTATTTGCTTCCTGGATCACTTAAAATTTGCAACAACGTGCCATGCTGGAAGTGGTTTGTTTACAAAGTAGAATTTATGAAATCTCTAATGTAATATAAAGGAGTCTTGAGGATCTGGCTAGATATATTGGAATATTTACAAAATTAATAATACTGCCCAATTCATAGCAACTCTACAGTGCTACGGATTTCTAATCTCTGCTCTAAGACCTAAACCCCATGATTGACTGAAATATAATGTGCCGTATACCTTTAAAAGTGCAGGTAGTTCTCTAGAGACTTTCTACTTCCTTTACTACTGTCTTCTCCCCTACCATGCCACATTATTCTTTTTGCTGATGTACTTGAGTACTTGATGTACTTTGAAATATCTTGCACGTTTACTCCACATTTCAGTAAGCAGTTTGGGGTATACTAAAAACCTCTAGAGCTGAACTGCTTCAGAAGATGAGTTATAATTAAAAGTCTTCCTCAGTACTCCTCTTCAGGAACTATCTGTAAATATGAGCTCTGATTGTAGCGGCATTCCAGGCATCTGGAAAGCTGAACAAAGAGCTGTGGGTATAAGATCTGGGAGAGGAGATCTGGGTTTTTCCCCTTTTGAAGAAGTGTAATCTAAAGTGATAATGGGGATAAGACTTTCAGTGGCAGTCCTCCCATGGAAAGTATTGTATCTAAGATTAGACTGCACACCACTCTGTTGGGGTTTTTCTGGAAAGCCTACTGTTGTGGCTTTTCAGGAGGTCCTGGAAGCAGATTTGCTGGATTCCCATTTGCGAATTGATTTGGCATAGTCTATTGCAATGATACAACAACAATAATAACAATAATAACAATAATAACAATAATAACAATAATAATAATAATAATAATAATAATAATAATAATAATAATAATAATAATAATAATAATAATAATAATAATAATAATAATAATAATAATAATAATAATAATAGTTGGAAGGGATGTTGGAGGTCTTCCAGCCCAACCCCTGCTCATGTAGGAAACCCTATACCATTTCAGACAAATGGTTATTCAGTCTCTTCTTAAAAACTTCCAGTATTGGAGTATTCACAACTTCTGGAGGCAGGTTGTTCCACTGATTAATTGTTCTGTCAGGAAATTTCTCCTTAGTTCTAGGTTGCTTCTCTCTTTGGTTAACTTCTATCCATTGCTTCTTGTCCTGCCTTCAGGTCCTTTGGAGAATAGCTTGACTCCCTCTTCCTTGTGGCAGCCCCTGAGATATTGGAACACTGCTATCATGTCACCCCTCGTCCTTCTCTTCATTAAACTAGACATACCCAATTCCAGCAACCGTTTTTTATATGGTTTAGCCTCCAGTCCCCTGATCATCTTTGTTGCTCTTCTCTGTACTCTTTGTAGAGTCTCAACATCTTTTTTACATCTTTTTTTTGTCACTGCTTTTTTTGTTCCTATGATTTAATGTTGTTAATCTTCCCACCCTACAACGGCATGTGGGCCACTCAGAATTGCATATATAAGTCCTAATAGCAAATCAACCAACCAAGCAAATAAATCAGATTCTTCATCTCAAAAGTTCCCACCCAATACAGATAGTCCTCACCTTATGACCATAATTGAGATCAGAATATCCATTGCTAAGCAATGCAGCTGTTAAATGAGTCATGCCCAATTTTATGACCTTTCTTTGCCAAGGTTGTAAAGCAAAGCATTGCAGTTGTTAAGTGAATCACATGGTTGTTAAGCAAAGTCAGTTTCCGCCATTGACTTTGCCTGTTGGAAACCAGCTGGGAAGATTGCAAATGGCAATCACATGAGCCAGGATGCTGCAACCATCATAAATATATGCCAATTTCCAGGCTTCCGGTCTTGGAACGCGGCACGCGCAGTCGCATGGAGAGAGCCGTCTCTCCCACCGGCTGCTTTCCCTTCGCCGGTAGACCCTTAACCGGGTCGAAAGTCGCCCCGTAGAGGCGACCACCGCTTGAGGAGGCTCCTGCTTGACTGGGGAAGAGCGGCAGCTCTCCTCAGTTCAAGCTTTTCTCCTTAGGGCCGTCGGAGGAAAAGATCGCCCAGTAAAATGGACGATCACTTCGTCGCACCAGCTGAAAGCCAGAAGAACAACTAAGCGTAAAGAACCCCCGTGGAGAACCCGGGTGAGACCTTTCCTACCCCTTCTTTCCCTAATTACTCTCCTGTCAAAAGCTTTTGTGTTTAAATTACTTCCCTGCTGTGAGGGAGCAGCGTTTGGGCATTCGGGAAAAACAGCTTTGGAAGAAAAAAAAAAAAAAAAAAACCAGTTAATTTGTATGGACTATTTAAATTTTGGAATACTGAGGGGACCTGAAAACATTTTATTCTTGATTATCATTGCTATAATTACGCATCTATTACTCTGAGAGGCATTTCTTTCTTCATTTCTTTCAACACGAAAAATAAAAAATCTATTAATTTGGAAACAAAGAAAAAAGATTTGATGGTCTGCTGAGGACATCTGGTGTCGAAAAGTGGTACTGCAACTGTATATTTTTTTTTCTTATTATGGCTGGGAATGGCTATATAAGCATAAGGATAAGATAACTGACACAGCTGGTATTGAAAATTGGAGCTGAACATTTGTTTGATTTCTACGAAATAGAGCCTTCTCTAAAAGATTAAAAAATCTTTCTATTACTGATATGGAACCTAACACACAGCTGGACTATGAGCTCATATTGGAAAAGATTCTGGAAGCCACAGAGGATATGAACTCTTACTTTCAAACTTGGACAGATCAAATTATAAACCGAAAGACAGCACAGAAGAAGCAACAATATGAACAACCTAAAGAGGAACCATGTCAACAACTCAACTATGAAACTACACTGAGAGAAACTGTGGAAACCAAAGAACAAACTAACTTTATACAACTCCAAACGCAATCTATGGAGAAGCCTGAGGATCAAAGAATAATTTTAACGGAGATGTCTGAAGCATTAACATCAACAGAGACTGATACTCAGATACAAGTTATTGAAAATCGTGAAAAGGTGGATAAACAACTGGCAAATATAACATGGAATAAAACGGCTTTTACCATCCAAAGACTACTAAAAGAAAGGAAAGAGAACTTTGACCAATTTGAAGCGTTAAAGAATATGGACCCTTTAACATTGTGGTTTGATGATACAGGAATTTTATTATGGAAACCATTATGGCATAGAAGGAAACCTAGAATTAGATTTAAAAATGTATTTTAAAGCTTTACTTAATGGGTTTAAAAAGGCTTTGATTCTTTGACTGAGTTAATAACTAATGGAACATGTGAAATTTCTAAGAGGATACCCTTTGTAACAATACTTTGTTTTAGACATGAGAATTACTGGAGAAGTAAACTTTATTTACTGGTTTAAAAAGATTTTTATAGATATAGATGAACTGATAGAATATATACTTAAATTAGATAGAAATTTATTTGTTTATTTGTTGGTTTGATATTTTTACTTTAAGATAATTAGTTTGAAATAGAAGGAGAACAAGAGGGATGGGTGACAAGAGAAGAAATGGTATTAATGAAGAAAATATAAGAATATTACTGCAGAAATAATATACCAGATATAATTACTATCTAAAAAAAAAAAAGGATACCCAAAGTGTTAATAATATGTCTATTTAAGGCCAATTGGAATATGGTAATTGTAAGTTAGTAAAGCTTAAAACAGGACTTGGATTTTTAGAATTGAAATGTGAGTGATATTTGATAGGATTCTTTGAAGCTTATATAGAAATGTATTAATTTGAATATGCAAGACTAAATGAGGGAATTAGGGAATTTTAAATGATTTGATTTGGGCTATATATTTGTGATTGTTTTTTTCTTTTTTTGGATGTTCAATATACCCACCTCCACGGTGGTTCCTAAGCACTTTGATGTAACCCCTTTACCCTTATAAAATCTAATAAAATATATATTAAAAAAATAAATAAATATATGCCAATTTCCAAGTGCCTGAATTTTGATCACATGGAAGATGTAAGTGAGAGGACCAGAGGTAAGTCACTTTTTTTAACGCCATTGTAACTTCAAATGATCACTGAATGAATGGATGTAATTCAAGGGCTACCTGTATAAGGACATCAAAAGATATTTCAAGTACTATGCTCAGTGATAGGGACAAGTCAGTGGTTCACCATCATCCTCATGGCTTTCACTGATATATAATACCCCATTGCTCTTTGGTTTCCTGGTGTTATTACCAAATCCATCTGGAGTTACCTTAGAGAAACAACAGTGGCTGAGATTTTTTTAAAAAATTGTGCATATTTACTCCTGAGCTATTTTTTCCCCACTGTTACTTTACAGAAAAAAGAACTGCCTGTTGCAATCAGAGTATGGAATGGGAATGGGATGGGGCCAAGGAGGAGGGAGGTTATCTCCTTGGAAAAATTCATTCCAGGAAATCTTGGGCTACTACAGGTAGTCCTCGACTTACGACCACGATTGACCCCAGAATTTATGTTGCTAAGTGAGTTTTACCCCATTTTATGATTTTTTTCTTGCCACATTTGTTAAGTGAATCATTGCAACTGTTAAATTAGTAACACGGTTGTTAAGGGAATCTGGCTTCCCCATTGACTTTGTTTGTCAGAAGGTCGCAAAAGATGACATGACCCATGGACACTGCAACCATCATAAATGTGAATCTAAATCACGTGACCATGGGGATGCTGCAATAGTCACAAGTGTGAAAAATAGTCATAAGTCACTTTTTTCAGTGCTGTTGTAACTTTGAA
Organism: Azemiops feae; assembly: GCA_023970755.1. Lineage (NCBI taxonomy): Eukaryota > Metazoa > Chordata > Lepidosauria > Squamata > Viperidae > Azemiops > Azemiops feae. The sequence continues at coordinate 2,486,530 of JALGBA010000136.1, forward strand.
CGGTCATTAAATGAACTGTTGTAACTCAGGGACTACCTGTACTTACAATTAAGGAGAACAAATCACCAGAGAAGACATCTTGCTCGTTTTAAATCTTGTAAACTACCCAGAGTCATTTGTATGAGATGGGCAGCTATATAAAGTAAATCAAACAAATTAATAAGGCACAAATACCTGGTGCAAATAAAATAAAATAAAATAAAATAAAATAAAATAAAATAAAATAAAATAAAATAAAATAAAATAAAATAAAATAAAATAAAATAAAATAAAATAAAAAAAATAAAAAAAATAAAAAAAATAAAATAAATAAAATAAATAAAATAAATAAAATAAATAAAATAAATAAAATAAATAAATAAAATAAATAAAATAAATAATAAAATAAAATAAAATAAAATAAAATAAAATAAAATAAGGCATAGAAACTGCATATAAATCAAATAAATGGGGCACACAAAGTTAGCACATACCTTCCAACTAGCTGAGAGTGACTGCTTGGTATAGAGCTGGCTAGCTGTCCTGCAGTTCTTAGGCGTATGTACGCGATGGAGTTATCAGAGAAAAAGGGGAAGGAGTGGCCTGAATTGATATCCGTAATTGCTGGCTTGGCAATGCTAGAAGGCGCAAGACAATTTGGAGACTGGATGGCTGCAAAATCTTTGGCAAGTCTGATAGTCTCTGAGACCAATGAGATATTTAGTTATCAACCTCAGAACTGTATGTGTTTCATTATCAAGAAGAGTTTAAGCACTGACATTGCAAAAGTTTTGTCTTATTGCTCCACTAGGCTAAAAATGAAATCCGGGAGGGAAATTTCTCCATGTTTTCCACAGAAGATTTATCAACTGATATGAAAAATGAAACATATATCTTGACATCTCTATAGCCTATTGTGGGAGTCCTGATTATTAGTATCTTCAGGTCAGGTTTTGATACCTGGTGATTGGCATTTACTTCTGGGTGTTTTTTTTTGAAAAAAAAAGGCTCATAACAAACAGTGGGTTTAACAACTGTGGCATTGCTTAACAACCATGGATTCACTTAACAACCATAGTGACTCGCTTAATGACCATTGCAAACAATGTCATAAAATCAGGTCGGTCACATGATAATTTGCTTTGCAACCATTACGACTTAGTAATAGACAGGCTCCATCACAGCTATAATTCGAGGATTACCTGTACATTTGGGGGTTAGGCCCATGGCCAGAATATTAGAGTAAAAAGAAAGTATGGTATATTAGAGATGAACATTTATGATCTGGACAGTTTGGTACCATTGCTTGGGTTTACTTCACCATCAAAATTAAACCAATTGATTTTGTGCCTAAAAATAGCATGGTTGGAAGATTCTGGTTTGAGCAGCTGGGTTTAGCCCAAATGAAAATGTTGTTTTCCCAATCTGAAGCAACATAAATGAAGTTACATCAAGGGTGGTCCAGAAATGTAAAACACTCAGCACTTTGCTGGAACTGGCCCTGATAATAAGCCGTGAATTTATGATGTCTTTATGTCTTTTCTTTCTATAAGACTAGAAAATGAAAATATGACCTAATCTTGCAATATTAATAATACCTGGTCTTAACTTCCTCCTTGCCCTTTCACTGAAATAGGAGATTATGCCAAGGAACGTCTGAACTGCTTTCGCTCAAAGCCTGCTCGGAAGTGAAATAAGAATGAATTTCAAGAGGTAAGCAACTTTCTCACATCAAAATTAGCACGCTCTGCAGTGCACATTAATCATTGTAGCTTTCGCTGCATTATTAAAGAGATGTTAACAGCTTCCTTGTGAAAATGTAGAATGTTTAATAATTCTAGTTTTAGTGGTTGTACGATTGACGGAATTAAAGACTGAAGTGGAGATTACTCAGAATAAATGAGCAAGGGCACATTGGTGTTAGAAGGGTTCCTCTCCTCTAACCTGACCTGTTTTCTGGGGTTACACATCATGCTGGAGCTGGAAATAAATTTGCTTAACTATGCTGGCATAGAGTATGTAGTCCAAAGAAGAACTGACACAATTGATGGATTAATATAAATCCCGGGGCTTTTTGCTGTTTTCCTTCCCTTTTGTTCTCTTAGTTTATTTGTGAATAAAGGAATTAAATTATCTTTGGTACCAGGACACAAAACACATAGCTCTGACTCCAAACCTTCTTTCTACTTGAGGAAACAGAGCATATGCCGTGGACTTTTTACATTTCTGTATGTGTGTGGGTTGTGCATGGTAAAAACCTACACATTATGCAAAAGAGATATCTTTGGCCCTAGCAGAAAATTCCCCTTTTCTCTGAAGCAGAAATTTCCCTTTGCTCCAGTTAATTCTAAGGGCACAGAGATAAGGAAGACTCTGTTACTGTATTTGCCAGTTATTGGGTAAGAATGGCAAGAAAGGGAACAGAATAAGGAACTAAATGCTTTGCAGTTCTGATGAGCCTGGGAATAAATTTTGAGCCCATGTGATTTCTCTGAAAGGAGAAGCAGCAGCTACAGTTCTTCATTTATTTATTTTGCATGCTGAGGACAATGTCCCAGAATGAATTGTTCAGGAAGTTGCATATCATTGCCTTTATAGCAGCGCAAGCTACAAAATGAGAAAAATTTCTGGTAATAAAGACAAATGAGAAACTTCCTTTTAGTTCTACTTTCTATCTACCAACTTGAGTAACAAAGCTCGTTGGGAAGGTGAGCCAAGAAGTGAAATATTAAGCAACTGTGTAGTTATTTTAACTCAAACATCAATTAATTTATTGCTTTTATTTTATTACTTTACCAAAAGGAAAATATAAACATTTCCATGTAAAGTACAGCTTCAGACCAGTTCTTTCTGTCTAAGCAAGGATACTTATCTAATTACAATTCAGTTCAATTTTATTCCCTCTACATGCATACGTGATTTGTTGTAGATTCTGGTCTGTATTTTTATTTGTGTTTATTTTTGTTTTTTTATTTTAAAAATAACTCACATGTTTATACTGGTACATTTCTTATTAAATAAACAAAGTGCAGTGAAACTATACGGGTAGCTGGTCATAAAAGTGTCATGTAAGTCAATCAGTGGGCAGCTGACTTGTGGAGCAAAAGACATGTATATAAAATAGGGATAGTTCTCACTGAAAAATTAATTAGAGCTAGAGTTTCAAATACATTTTTATACAGGAAGCTTTTCTGGGCATCCTGTCTTAAAATACCATTCAAACCTAAAAATTGTCATTGCCAGCAGGAAGCTGTGGTGAGAGAGAGAGAGAGAGAGAGAGAGAGAGAGAGAGAGAGAGAGAGAGAGAGAGAGAGAGAGAGAGAGAGAGAGAGAGAGCAATTGTATTGTCAAAGCAGAAGTCCTCAAAAAAGACGCCCTCTAGATAGAGGTCCCCACTGGTTCCGTGGAGAAAGGTTTTTCCACGGACCGGAGTGTGCATGGTTTTGTGTGCTGCCTGCATCCCACAGATGGGGCTTTGCTTGTTTGTGTGGACTGGTTGCTGGCATGCTGCAGCCTGGTACCAGTCCATGGATCAGGGGTTGGGGACCCTTGCTCTAGATGGTCCTACTCTTGAAGATGGTCCAGAAATTGTAGTGTGATGCACAATGTTTATTAAGGAGGATATCTAAATAAGACAAATTGATTCCTGCCAATACCATCCATGCTGTGTGCTAAGATTAGTTGAAATACTGGGTGTATAAGTTCCTCTGATCTGATTTGTAGTATCTAAATCACACTTGAGTTTTGCACACTGATTATCTAGGTCAGACATGTCAAACTCGTGACGTCACGTGACGTCGCGCAACGTATCGGGACGATTTTGCCATTGCCAGCAATGGGGTGGGCGCGGCTTCCGGATGACGCATCCGGCCTGTGGGCTGGCAGTTTGACACCCCTGATCTAGGTAGAAATCCCCACACTGTAGACAGCTTCAGATATACAGACCTTTGCAAGACAACTGCCCGAACATCCTTTATATAGCTGACAGAATTGCTATGCTAGATGACGTCTTCTGATTTTTGAGCTATCACATTATCCACTTCTTATTAAGAGATCAGAGAACAATAATACCATAAAATTTGCTGTCCCTATTTCCAGTCACAGTTCTACTTCCTTGTTGCCTCTCTTCCCTTCTCAGTCACCGCCTATTATCTGACTTCTCTCCCTCAGAATGGAAGAAAAAACTTAACAGTTTTGGTATAAACCTTGAAGCTGTCCTTTGACGTTGTCACAATATTGGAAAATACTACTTTAAAAGTGATCCTATCAAGGATAATTTAAATCTGTTTCATTCATATTCTGTAGACATGATGAAACCATTGAGAGGAGCAGAAAAAAAATGTACTAGATCGTTATTTGTACTATGGTTAGATGTAAACAGGGAAGGGCTTAAACAACATGTCTTGCAATCAGATCTGAGGTATCTTGCTGCAGGATTGTGACTGGTGGGAGAAAAAAATGAGTCAGGCACAGGAGAGATTGCCTAGACTTTGTCTCATTTGCTTTGTTTTTTTTATTGCCCTCCCATGTTTGTTTAAGCAATCTCTATACTTGGCGGGGTGGGGTGGGGTGAGCGTGGTGAGGGGAAGGAAACAAGTGATCTCTTTAAGCAATATCTCCTGTGCCCGGTCCTTTTTTCCCTCCACCCTCCCTCTTGGAGAACAGAAAGATAGAAGAGTAAGGGATTGCAAGAAAGTAAACAGGCGTATAATGGGGCGTACACTAGGCATAACGCACTTGGGACTACCAGTGCCAGCTCATTTCCTTTTATGTATATTCCCTATTATGTGCCTGCTTACTCTCTTGTAATCCCTTCTCTAAGTTTTCCACTTTGCAAGAGAGGAAAAAATAGCTCAGGCAAAAGAAAATGCATGGTGACTGAGGGACACTATGAAGGTTTTAAATGCATGCCTTGCTCACAAAGTTATTTTCAGCATAACTTCAAATGGTCACTAAACAAGGTCTATCTCTATTCTTTCTTGTTATTCTTTTGTAAGCCACTCTGAAAATATCATTGAAAGGTTATACACAAAAAAAAATCCCATCAATAAAATGAATAAAAAGAGAGGGAAGAAAGTTTACAAGAAATTAAAACATGTTTGTGCTAATTAAACACAGAGTGTTTGACACATTTATAGTTATTCATGTTTGTGCTAATTTAAACACAGAGTGTTTGACACATTTATAGTTATTCCATTTTTTAATCTCAATCTTCTGCTCAAACAAGAATGGATGCTTTTGTCTAAATGTAATTTCAGATCGTTTTTTTTTATCATCTGGATCATTATCAAATTTAGACAGTATTAAAGATACTGATTCCTTCTTTGGAAACATATGGTAAAGAATCATATAGTTGGGTGTCATCAGCATATTGATGGTACCTCAGTTTTAACCTCTTAATGACCTCTCCCAGCAATTTTATGTAGATGTATATCTTGTCCATGCTGGAGAACTATACAGACCAGCAGCCTTGGCATTGAACTGTACCAATACATTCTCACACATCTGATAGAAAGGACTAGAAGTACAAATCAAAACCCAAATTCCCAATCCTTCCAGATGGTCCAGTCATAGTCAATGGTATCCAAAGTTGCCAAGACCTCCAAGAGAATCAGCAAAGTTGCACTCTCCCCAGTTTCCTCTGCCATATAACATATTGGTCTAACAATCAGCCTGAAAAAAACACAAGTCATGGGTCAGGATGTGGATCCACCTCCCTGTATTACAATCTCTGCACAGGAACTGGAGGTTGTCCATGACTTTGTGTACCTTGGCTCAACTATCTCTGACACTCTCTCTTTAGATACTGAGCTGAATAGATGTATTGGTAAAGTGGCCACCACATTTTCCAGACTTACAAAGAGAGTATGGCTTAATAAGAAGTTGACAGAACATACAAAGATCCAAGTCTATAGAGCCTGCGTCTCGAGCACACTCTTGTACTGCAGTGAGTCTTGGACTCTTCACGTACGGCAGGAGAGAAAGCTGAACATTTTTCATATGCGCTGTCTCCAATGTATTCTCGGCATCACCTGGCATGACAAAGTCCCAAATAGCGCAGTCCTGGAATGTGCTGGAATCTCTAGCATGTATACACTATTGAAACAGCGATGCCTACGCTGGCTTGGGCATGTCGTGAGAATGGCTGATGGTCGGATTCCGAAAGATCTCCTGTATGGAGAGCTAGTGCAGGGAAAGCACCCCAGAGGGAGACCTGAGCTGCGATATAAGGATATCTACAAGAGGGACCTAAAGGCCTTAGGAATGGACATTAACAGCTGGGAATCCTTGACTTCTGATCGTTCAGCCTGGAGGTTAAAGACGCAGCATGGCCTTCTCCAATTTGAAGAGACACTTGTGCGGCAGGCTGAGGCAAAGAGGCAGTCCCGGAACCAGTGAAATCTGGGGGCTGGACAGGGGACAGATTGTATCTGCCCTCAGTGTGGAAGGAACTGCCATTCTCAAATTGGCCTTTTTAGCCACACCAGATGCTGCCTTAGGACCTCTTTCCAGAGCACGATACCATAGTCTCTCAAAACTGAAGGATGCCAATGATGATGATAACATATCATCATATTGGATGACTTTAGGCTGATCATTCACTCTTAGCCTGGCTGAGCAAGATAAAATTGGGGAAGACAATGACTGTACAGAAGATTAGGACTGTGAAATCTTCAGTGGGGTAGACAAATTTGAATCACTCAAAGCAGATCTACAAAGTGAAGCAGTGGGATAATTTGAGTTAACAGAGAAGCCATACCACTTTAGCTATTTCTCTGATTCTTCGGATATCTTTTTGTTCATGTGCAGGAGTGAAAATGAATCAGACTGGCCCAACCACCATACTTTTCAAGAAAGAGCATTGTTGCTTCTGATGCCATTTTTATATAGTTTTGATGCACCTAGTTTATATGCCACTTTGAATATTTTTATTTGGGATACACACATAGCAAGTCAAACAGCCATTTCTGTGCTCTTTAATTCTGTTTTCAGAAATTCAGAATCTTTAAGGGTCAAAATATATTGCATCTTCCTAGCTGTTGCTATTTTAATACTTTGCATAGCTCATTTTTCTTTACAGTTAAAACAACATAACTATTATCTCGCAAACAATATGTGTTCCTTCCAGCTTTTGCATAGACTGTCATTCTTTGGCACATGACAGCCTGAAGAGAAAAAGAAGGTCTGTCTGTAGTTAAAGGTGTTTTTCATACAATTCCAGTAAATGGAAATGGGCTCTAATTAGCATACAGCCATAAAAGCTAATAAATAACTCCAGCAAAAATACATGTCCATGCTCCTTTTCAAGGACTGGAGATTGCTACACATATGGGCATACTTCACAGTTTGAAAACATTACCATGCAATATATCAGCTTTGTTATGAATGCCAAGGCTCTAATTGTTTTTCTATCCAGCTGACCCTGGACTTTACTGGGAAAGAGGAAGAGATAAGAATGCATTGGGTTAGACACCCTTGAATCTGCTCCCTCTTTCCAGGCATAAGCTCTGTAATCACTGAGTCACTAATAGGTGCCAATTGGCAATGTCTCAAGAATTCCATTCTTCAGGATGACATCAGTGCAATATAGCTTAAAGGCAAACATATCATACTGTATTTATATAAGAATACTGAGCTGATATCTCCCTTCCAGTTTTCTTCAGATATTCTTCCCTTGCCAAAGAGGTTCTTGTTTTTCTAACCGGAGAAGGCATAAGGCAAAATAAAAAGTGCATTGCCACACTGCCCAGTACACATTGTAACTAAGATAAATTTTACTTCATTTATTTGATTCAGTTTAGGTGCCCCTCCAGTCCAACTGACTCTAGTTGGAACTGACACTCCAAACCCCGATATAAAACATGATTTTAAAAAAATCTTACAAAGGATAACAAGTGCCAGCAGCTCAATCGCTTTTTCATTAAACTGAGTGAGAATAGTCATATTATCCTTATTGGGGAGAAGGGACTAGAGGTGGAACTATTATATTTCAAAGCATGAAATGTCATTGTCAGTGGGTTCATCTGCTGTGAGCCATGACTTATGGAAATGATGAGTTGGAATGGAAGAGGAATAAATCAGAAACCACATAAATTAATGAATGAAAGGCAAATAAAAAAGGAGATAGATGTTGAGAATCTTAAACTAAGAGAAAGGGGAAGGATGAAATAAATAAGAATACACATGGTTTGATTTTGCATGATGGTTACATGCAAGGAAGGGAAGGTGTAGGTTTTATTGTAAAGGAATGGGCTGAAATGTATGGCACAAAGCACACATACGTGCTAGACATTCTCACAAATGAAGGCAAATATATGAGTTAGATTGGATCTTGCAACATTATCCTCTGAGTCGGTCACCGGGACCAGAGTTTTACTTCCAATAAAGAAGAGTAAACCTCTGGTCCTGGTGACTGACCCAATTGGATCTTGCTAGATATTGTAGTCAGTTTAGTCTTAATTTTCCCACTTCAGGAAGCTGCTGTGGATTTTAATGTTGTAAACCACCCAGAGTCACATTTGTGTGAGTTGGGCAGCCATATATATTTGTTTAATAAATAAAATAAAAATAAACTTAACCTTAATTCTTCCAGACAGCTGATTATCACTTGTTCAATCTGTCTTGTTTTTCCCTGCTTATAGAAGTAGGGTGTAGTGATCTGTTGCCTAAAGACTTGATTGCAGCTACTGCATTAGAAAAAAAAGCATCTGGCTCCTAAAGTTTGATGTCTGTAATCCATAGTTAATAAAACTGTCCAATTTAATTAATTAATATGATGCCCACCTGACCATCCAAAATTTATCTTTGGATCAAACCAAACATTTCTGTTTGGGCTGCGCTGTTGGCAAATATTTGAGATGAGAGGCCAGTAGTATTAAGATTTAACAAAGATTGAGCAAGTATACTTCCAAATTTACTTTAGCTAATCTGCATAGGTTACCTCTTATGGATCTTCCTTTTTAAGGAGATGACTCCAACAGCCAACCAGGTTGGGCAGAGTCAGGCCAGAACCTGAAACAACTTCATTGAGAAGTTCTACCTATAACTTAAGCTCACCATAAGAGGAAGGCATGCAGAAATTCCTGCAGCGTTAACATTTACTGAAATACCATACTTATCACTTGTTGAGATGGGGCACTATACAAATTGAAAATATATAGACCTCAAGTTATGGCCACAATTTTCATTGTTAAACAAGATAGTTGTTAAGTGAGTCACACTTGATTTTGCAACCTTATTTGTAATGGTAAATAACTGCCATTATTATGTGAACCATACCATCATTGAGTGAATCTGACCTGTGTGAATCAGTTGCTAAATGAATGGTTGTAAATTGAGGACTACTAAATGTTTTTATCCCTTATTATGCTGCTTCAGGAAAAAGTGCATTTTTCTCAGAAATATAAGGTTCTGTTCATTCTTACATTTCCATATGTAAAAAGACTTGTACATATTAACATATGAGACTTATTTACCCATTAGTGTAAATGTACGATAAGTCATCCATTTTCTACTCTAAGTAAATGTAAAGTAAATTTAAATATATAGTATTTGCAGGAAATATGCAGAGTTCCATGGGTGGGAAACAAGATATGCTGTTTGCCTGCTTAAAAGAATCAATTTTACCTGGTAGTTGAGTTTCTCAGCTTCTCACTCCAATAGAGGTGAACCTACAAGTTATTATGGATTATGATTCATACCACCTGTAGCCAGCCATCAGACATGCTAGCTAGAACTGATATAAACATCCATAACATTAAACTTACTGGCCTTCTCTACTTCTATATGGCTCTTCTATTATCTTTTGAATGAACCCAAACAATGGAGTTAACTCATTTCCTAATCCATACTCGGCTAAACATAGTTTACCAAATAAACCACAAATAGTTGTATTCATCATAAAACATGGTTTAATGAGTAAGTTTACATTGCTCACTGTGCCAAAACCAAAGAAATATGATTCCTAAAGTTGCACCAGCAAATTCACATGATTCACACCAAATTCACATGATTCACATCAAATTCACACCAAGATTTCTCAGTTATTTATATAAATGTATGAATGTATTAGTAAAGTGGTTTTCTTTTAAGTAAATATAAGCACATTGAAAGGCTATTGTTTGTGATAGTGGTAAATATCTGTAGCCCAGGTGTAGGATGAGGGTGGAGATTCATTCTCCTATCTTATGAATTGGTTTCCAAATGTTTGGTTAGCAGGGTAGGTAACTTCTCCAGCAGAATTTAGGGGGTATCAGTGTTGGTGTTCTTTTGCTTATAAGAGCTTCATGTGGTCAGTAGGTCTTGTGATGGGGAGGTCACATCAGGTGAGGGTCTTGTGATGGGTCTTGTGATGTGGAAGTCATGTCAGATGAAGGTCATTGAGAGGTGAGGTGCTGGTTGGGGGGATTGCATGGAATGGTTGAGGGTTGGTGCTGTTACGGGTTGGTTGTGCAGTTGATTTCCAATCAAAATTTTGGACATGCTACATCAATGACACCTTTATCATCATCAAATGCTCCTAAATTGAAGAAACACACCACCTACTGACTAACCTATTCCCTGGGATCAAATTTACACACAAAGAAGAAATAGACAAAAGATTCCCATTCCTTGACATTGACATAAAAAGACTAGACAATGGAGAACTGGAAACCTGCTTCTACTACAAACCCACTCACACAGACCAGATCTTCAGCTTTGCAAGCAACCACCCCATTACACATAAAAGAAGCTGCATCCAGCCCCTCTTCAGAAGGGCCAGGATGCACTGCAGCACCACAGCACTAAGAGAAGTGGAAGAGAAAGGGTTGCTTGATGTTTTTCTCTGCAACAGCTATGCGAAAATCTTTATATTCTGACACATAGCATCCAAACCACAATGTACCACACAGCCAACCATCATACAAAAACTAACCCCAGACACAAAAGCGGTGTCAGAATGATAGCCAGAATTCTCCAACCTCTAGGAATAACAATAGTCCACAAACCACAGCCATACTCCACCAGGAATTATCCGGAACCAAAGACAAGATACAGAAGGATGAAAGAAACAGTGTAATTACAAAATCAACTGTAACAAATGTGGGACAAACATCACATCAATTAAAAACCAGAATCCATGAACATCAGCTGGCAGTCAATTGCTATGATCCCAAATCCTTAATCTCTATCCACACTACACCGAACAGCACCAATTCGATTGGAGCAATACAAGAATTATTGGCCACACTACCACCCACCATGCATGCCAGTTTATCGCAGCCTGGCCCTCTACAAGCAATTCCATCAACAGACACATCACCCTACAACCAGCCTACGAACCCCTCAGAATCCAAATCAATTGCACAGCCAACCAGCGATGGCACTGACCCTCAACCAACCCACGCAACCAACCAACACCTCACCTCCAAATGACCCTGACCTGATGTGATCTCCCCATCACAAGACCCATCACAAGATTCTCACCTGACATGACCCACACCTGACCCATTACAAGATCCTCATCTGATATGACCCATACCTGACCCTTCACAAGACCATCACAAGATCCTCATCTGATGTGACCCACACCTGACCCATCACAGGATCCTCACCTTATGTGACCTTCCCATAACAATACCTACTGACCGTACAAAGTCCTTATAAGTAGAAGAATACTGACATCCCCAAAATGCTGCTGAAGATGTTATCTAGCCTGGTAATCAAATATTCAGAAACCAACACGCAAACTCGGAGAATGAACCTCCACCCTCAAAGGTTATTGTTTCTATTGTGAAAGAGGAATTTTATCCATGATGTTTGATGTCAGGGAGAGATGAATACATGAGGAATTGGATCCTTTTGCTACATAAAATGTTGATGAAACCCTTTAGATAAATGTGCAGATCAGGATATCCCCATAAGAATGATAGCAGTTATAGTCCAATACATCTAGAGGACTAGGGAAAGCAGTTCTTATTAGACACTATTCCATTGTAAAGGCATGACCCTTGATGCCTGTTTGATCTTAAAATTAGTGGGAAATGGTTAGGTTATAACCATATGGTTATAAAATCTTTCAGTTAAAGGTTTATTCCTAGGGAAATAATTATTCCATCTCTTTGCCAAAGTGGGTATTCCTGTAATGGAGGTAGGAACAAGAGTGCCAGATCTGGAGTGCAAAACCTGGATACAGAATACTAGCTAACTTTTGCTGTCCAGGTTTGTAGCCCAAGATGAGAAGGAAATATTTAGTGAGGGAAAGTAGAAGCTGCATAGAATGCATTTTTCACTGTCCCTCAGAGATCCATCAAATTAACTTATTTTCAAAGAGTTTCTACATGCACAAAACTTTCTGTATTGTTCAGACTCTATGAATAATCAGAAGCATTGTATGCAAATGTCACAAATTTCTACATATATACTAAATCTGGTGCTTTGTAGATGAACTAGATTTGAGTTTCCAAACTTCCTAACCAACATAACAAACAGAACTGTGCAATATCTGCCCAAGCACAATATTTACATGTTTGGTACAATGGTACCTCAGTACTCATTGTTAATTGGTTCCGGGAGGTGCAATGAGTACCAAAAATGCTGAGTACCAAACAATTTTTTCCCATAAGGAATAATGTAGTGAGTCACAAGGCAGCCAACACTGACAAGTTCTCGCTTGTGCATTGAGTACCAAACAATGATGAGTACCAGGACAAAATTTTCATGTCAAAATGCATTAAATACCAAATTCAATAAGTTTCAAAACAGTTGAGTAGCAAAGTACCACTTTATTCAATATCTGTACTGAAGCTGGACCAACAATATCTGAAACAGGTCACTGATTTCATTCATTTCTTTATTTGGTGCATATTGCCTCCCATCTCATATCCTAAGCTCCTGTTGTATAATCTTTTGTTTGAGCCCTGCAGATGTCATTCATGTTCCACAATGTTGCAAGAGTATGGTGGACAAGATATTTTTGTCTACCTCTCTCTGAATGTTCCTGTCTTATCCATGTCACTTTCATGACTACCCATTTCCAAACTGTATAGCATCAGGCTTCACACTATGGCTCATATGTAAATCATAAATGGCATGGAGGTTTCTCCTTCTTCTTCCCTTATGAATAGGTAGATAATCTGTGAGGATTACGATTTAGGGAATGTACCAAGCTAGAAAACTGGTTTTATAAAAGACAACACACAAGTTACCACTAGAAGCAGTACTGACAGCTAAGCTGATCTGCCTACTACATTATACCCCAATACTTCGTATATCTAAGTATTAGAAAAATACAGGGTCAGCCGAGCAACTTCCCTCCATATTAGTGTAGAGAGTAACTTCTAACCCATTGTCCCAGAAAGAAACCTCTGCCATCCATTGATGCAGCTTTTTAGAAGAAGAAGAAGAAGAAGAAGAAGAAGAAGAAGAAGAAGAAGAAGAAGAAGAAGAAGAAGAAGAAGAAGAAGAAGAAGAAGAAGAAGAAGAAGAAGAAGAAGAAGAAGAAGAAGAAGAAGAAGAAGAAGAAGAAGAAGAAGAAGAAGAAGAAGAAGAAGAAGAAGAAGAAGAAGAAGAAGAAGAAGAAAGAAGAAAGCTTTGAAATTGGCAAAGGTCCAGGAAGGGATCTGATCTTTAAATTCAGTCCATCCATCCCTAAGTGACCTCTCCTGCCATTTGGCACTCACATTTAAAACTTTGGTGAAAAAAAATCAGATCATCGTTTGTTTGTTCATTTCCTTATAATATCATTTTGGGTCATGAGCAAGGCCCTGCATGTACTTATTGCAATTAAGTTGCACTATGCTGATTCAGGACTTGACTATGTGGCTTGATCTAGCTATTGGTCAATGCTGATGACAAGAACAGGAAAACCTCTCTTCTCCTCTCCTCTCTCCTCTCTCCTCTCTCCTCTCTCCTCTCCTCTCCTCTCCTCTCCTCTCCTCTCTCTCTCCTCTCCTCTCCTCTCCTCTCCTCCCCTCCCCTCCCCTCCCCTCCTCCCTCCCCTTCCAGATACATACACAAATACATGAAAATGTGTTTTTTTAGTCCACACCCAATGCAAATTCTTCAGAATATACCTTCTATTTTGCTTCTTTATTTTGTCTAAATGTAAGCAATTCTACTAGAAGTTCAAAAACATCTCTGAACTAACCACAGGAAAAATTCTGAGAATGTAGTTTGGGATTTTTCAAAGGAAGAAAAAATAGAATACGATCCTTGATAGATACATTCAATGGACTTAAATCAGTTCAGTTGCTCCTAGTTACTCCAGGAGTTGAGGCAGATTTGGTTAAACATCATGAGAAGCACTTTCTCCATTCTGGGGCTCTTTGATGCTGGGACTACAGTTATTTGAATTCGTAGCCAGCTGATGAGATTGAGATGGACTGAAGGTGGCTTGTATAAAGTCTACCTATCTACAGATAGTTCTCGTTAAGTGTCCACAACTGGGACCGGCAAGTCAGTTGTTAAACAAAGAGGTTGCTATGTAAAACTGTGACTATGTTTATGAACTTACTTCAGCTTTCCTTAGCTTTACAGACCTGCAAAAGTCATAAATGCGAGGACTGGTTATAAAGTTACTTTTTCATCACAGTAATAACTGTAAAACAGTTGCTAAATGACTCTCTCTCTCACACACACACACACAGAGAGACACACACACAGACACACACACACACACACGTATATTTAAAGTTTTGATAATTTACATTAAAAAGCAATACATTTTCTTTATTTTTAAAAATGACCTAAACAGGGCTATAAATTGATTAAAGTTGTAATTTCATGACCACTTATATGGAAATTAGTTTCTCTGAAATCAATGAGGCATACTTCTTAGTAAACATGTATAGAATTATACTATCACTTTGATAGGAGGATATTTTTTTCTACTATCATTACTTTCCCCTTTCTTACTTTTCCTTCTGTCCTTAATTCCAGTGCATGTGAGTATAAGAAAGATTATAACACACAACAAAGTACCAAAGAGAACATTTATCTTTTGGAAAAAATGAAGTCATATTTTGGTCTCATAATGCAGAGAGACCAAAATAACCATTTTGTTCGCAAATTCCTAATATCTGACAGACATCCTGATGAGAAAGATGCATAGAGATTGATGTGCAGATATACTTTTAATATATTTCAGTGGTCTTTGCCTCTTATAGCTGCTTCTAACTACCAATTTCACAAAGCCCATAACTGAGTTCATCATCTCTGACAATTTTGCTACTTTAAAAAATGTTGTTGCATTTAAACTCACTTTTCCTCCAAGAACATCAGGCAACTTGAATGATTGTTTGCCATTTTATCTTATCAGCAGTGCTCTAAAATAGATTAGACTGAAAAATCTAATTAACTATATGGCAGCCAGGAATTTTAATTTTGACACCTCTAATATCAATCCAAATACTGATCTTTCCACTATTTTGTTCTAAGTTCTGGTCTACTGCTGCCGTCACTTAAGCTGAATCTAACCTAGTCATTGTCTTACTTTTAACACACACACAGAGAAGTTCTCCACAACTTGCTTCAAAGTTCAAAAGCTGTGAGATTAAGAAACAGTTCCAAGTATGTAGGTTGAATTGAAGGAATTTAGGAGCCAGCTACTTATGAACAATTTGCCAAGCAGTCAAACTCTTCCTGTTCTTTTGTGTTACTTTCTCTCATTTTTTAAAATCTGCTATGGTGAAATTAATAAAAATAAGATCCTTCACTTACCATTGTTGAGAAAACTCTGTGCTTGCTTGCCTGCTCGACAGTGCTGTTTTACAAGAGGAACATTTTCTCTGTCCTTTGCCTGGAACTTCCTATTTTGAGCATTCAGTGGTTTTATCCAGCATCTCAAGGAAAAACTAATCCGTACAATCCATGCTTTGCATATTGTGATCTGGCATCTCACACAATGTGTAGCAAGAGCTTGAAAATACACTGTGCAGTTTGAAAGGAAAGAACTGCTGAAAGTAGAGGTTAGTGGCTATAACATCTCCAGAAATAAGGTTTTCTTATTTCTGGAGATGTTATAGCCACTAACCTCTACTTGCTATACACAAAGCATTGTCTTTTCTCATTAACACTGTTTCTTATTTTGAGACTTTAAAGAAAGTATTTCTCATAGCAAAGCCTATGGTCTTCTTCCTTTTATCTGGGGACTATCTACCATTCATTTTAACCCTCAGTTTAAGATCTTCCTCTGCCACATGGAAAGGTCAGCTCTTCTGGCATTAGGGCTGCTTACTTTTGTGGTTTGTTTAATTATGCATCATGGAAAAATAATGTGTAACTTGTGGGGTTCATGCAAGATAAGAATATAAGCCATAAATCAGATAGAGTAATGTCTGGGAGGCCAAGAGCTTTGTTAAATAATTTTGCAGGATCCTAGAGTAGATGGGACCACATTATACATATGGGTGAGATTTTTTTTTACTGTTACTTCTTTACTTTGCTCCAGTAAATAAAGCCTTCTTTCTTTTAAATACCCACAGCCCACCACAATGGAACAAAAAATGGTTCTACTCTGGTGATATAACACAACTGGCTATGCTGTCTAGGAAGACCTCATTGAACCTTTGATGGCACAAACTTTTTTCACCTTTATTCTATATGGAAAGAATTTGTTCTCTCCCTAAGTTATAGCCATTCCCCATAAATGTTTTTGCCATTTTATTATCCTGCATTGATTTTCATGCAACCACCAGCCACTGTGATTATCTCTGTCTTTTCAGATGGACCATTCATAGTACTATTGGTCAAAAGTCATCCTTCAGCTATTCGACTTTTCCCACTTTAATTATTTTTTTCCAGTGGAAAGAAAAAAAGGTAGGAGAAGATGGTAGGCAAACAAGAGGAAGGTAAGAACTTCTATGCATATACAAACCCTCATAACATTCTGCAAAAGAGACAAAGGAATTGCATAACAAAAGCCTTGTGGTGTGCATCCTTTGTCAGACAGGAAGTGTGTAAATGTTCAAAATAAAGTCAAATATAGATTTCAAACCTATTGATGTTAACAATCTTTGTATTTTACAACATACAGTAAAGAGTTCTGGCCCTACCTGAACACTACATCCATTATATACATCCTGCATACATATGTTTTAAACAATATCTTTACAATATACTAGTAATTTCAGAGAAAGTTGGTCATTGAATAGGAAGAAAAGATTGTGAATGTTTGTATGTTCTAAGAACTTGTCCTATTATCTAAATAATATTAGTCAGAGTTGTACAGTTTGAACCCTATAGATTGCTTGCTGTTCGTAAATGCTATAAATGTAGTTGCAGAGTCAATTGTTGTAGCCTATTTTTTCATCTATGGACTTGGGCAAAAAGGACTTAAAGAGTCAAAATGGATGTGTTAAACTATTTTGTCACTGGATTTTGGTGGCTTGGACTAAGGGCTATAAATTCAGGGGATGGGAAGCTCTGTGGGGCATGTGGTTTTAATTTTACTATTCTAAATCAAGGTACTAGAGCAGTGATGGTGAACCTTTTAGAGACCGAGTGCCCAAACTGCAACCCAAAACCCACTTATTTATCGCCGGGTGCCAGGTGGGCGTGGCCCACTGGGTGGGCGTGGCTGTGGTGGTCATGGCAGACTAGGTGGGTGTGGTCAAGGTAGGCGTGATCACCTCGATGTTGCTCGTGGGGACACCTGTGGGGGCCAGGCAGGGTTGGGGGAGATCCAGGGGGTCTCTGGCAGGTGAGGCGGTAGGCAGGAGGTTCATCCTGCAGGATGAGGCGAGGCAAGGCGAGATACGGTGGGGGTGCCATTGTCACAGGGCAAGGTGAGGCAGGGGCCAGGACGGCCGCTGCCTGACACCATCGGCCCCCGCACACAGAGGCCAGCGAGCGCATGGGTGCTGGGATGCATCCGGCCACGTGAGACCTCGGCGAGTTAGTGGGTGGCTGGTTGAAGAGGGACGGTTGCCATCTCTGGGGCATGGCAGGTGTACCCACAGAGAGGGCTCTGAGTGCCACCTCTGGCACCCGTGCCATAGGTTCGCCACCACTGTACTAGAGTTAATAAAGCAATTACTAAAACAGCATGAAGGACATTCTTCAAACTGCCAGTAGTTAATTCACATATCTTGTCTGCTACTTGAAGACTAGGTTCTAGTCTTCATATGTGAAAGATGCACTTGAGAGATAGCACATGCTCTCATATGGCTGCAGATGCTGCCTGTTAGTCTATGACTCTGAGAAACCTCCATTTTCGAGACCTCAAAATAAGAAATTTGCACCCAGTGGATCAAATTACCGTAGGAATTTACATCTTTTATACAATGACATTGTCATGCAAATGTCATAAGCTGTTGTAATGATATACTTCTGCATTTTGTGGGTATTTGTAAATAATGGATATCACCTAACTGGTTCATTACAAAGAGGCTTACTTAAACTCTGGGAGGTTTCATTATAATTTATAAAAGGAAAAATATGGATCTGAAAATATTACTTATATCTATGTACTACCAGATTTGTATTTTATTTTGAATACTACTACAGTATTTAAAATACAGCAGTGAAAAAAGCAAGATCACAAACAATATATGAAAAATATAAATTTTATCCACAACTTGTTAATGGTGGCAGACAGAAAATAAAATCTGAAGAGTAGTCTCCAAGCCACGTTCATGGAGGGTGAAAATATGGGTCTCCAACAGGCACCTAAAAGATGTTATAGAATTTGGGATCAGGGAATTCCAGAGTATAGGAAAGCTGACCTACCATGATCCCAAATAAGGTAATCTTCAGTTCTCAGTTTATGCAGGACAATGTCCCCTATTTTGCTTGGCAATTGATCAGACGTTCTGTAATAGCAAAAATGAATCCTCAATCCCAAGATGTTTCTTTCTCTGACCTATTGGGCTTTAAATTGAATTTGTTTCAGTAGTTATTGTGTTTAAAATATTTCAGTATATACTACTTGACCAATGCTTTATGAAACAAAAAAATGGAATCTGGTCAAAGGACAAGAGGTAGCTGACCGGCCGTACTCAGCATGTGGTCCTCAATGGAACCACATCTACATGGAGGGAAGTGTGTAGTGGGGTGCCCCAGGGCTCTGTTCTGGGCCCAGTGCTCTTCAACATCTTCATCAACGATTTGGACAAGGGGATAGATGGGGAAATCATCAAATTTGCAGACGACACCAAGCTGGCAGGAATAGCCAACACTCCAGAAGACAGGCTTAAGATACAGGAGGATCTGGACAGACTTGAACACGGGGCGCTATCTAACAAAATGAAGTTCAATGGTGAAAAAAGCAAGGTTCTACATTTAGGCAAGAAAAACCAAATGTACAGGTATAGTATAGGGGGTACTTTGCTCAATAGCAGTAACTGTGAGAGGGACCTCGGAGTCCTAGTGGACAATCACTTACATATGAGCCAGCAGTGTGCTGCAGCTGCCAAAAAGGCCAACACAGTGCTAGGCTGCATTAACAGAGGGATAGAATCAAGATCACGTGAAGTATTAATGCCACTTTACAATGCCTTGGTAAGGCCACACTTGGAATACTGCATCTAGTTTTGGTCACCACAATGTAAAAAAGACGTTGAGACTCTAGAAAGAGTACAGAGAAGAGCAACAAAGATGATTAGGGGACTGGAAGCTAAAACATATAAGGAACGGTTGCTGGAATTGGGTATGTCTAGTTTAATGAAGAGAAGGACTAGGAGTGACATGTTAGCAGTATTCCAATATTTCAGGGGTTGCCACAAAGAAGAGGGAGTCAAGCTATTCTCCAAGGCGCCTGAGGGCAGGACAAGAAGCAACGGATGGAAACTAATCAAGGAGAGAAGCAACCTGGAACTAAGGAGAAACTTCCTGACAGAACAATTAACCAGTGGAACAACCTGCCTCCAGAAGTGGTGAATGCTCCAACACTGGAGGTTTTTAAGAAGAGACTGGACAGCCATTTGTCTGAAATGGTATAGGGTTTCCTGCCTGAGCAGGGGGTTGGATTAGATGACCTCCAAGGTCCCTTCCAACTTTATTATTATTATTATTATAGATACCAATAAAACCTGATTTATATCACCATCATTTACATCATACAGGTTCTACTCTTTGTCTGAAAAGGAGGACAGCTTTCAAGCACATGGCCTGGAAGAGACCAGAATAATACTGCACATACCGTATCATGAATTTGTTCCTAACAATTAGTACAAATTGTATTTAACCAATGACCAGACATTTTAATCCAGGATTGAAAATTTTTCCCAAACTTCTTTAAAGGTCATGGTGGTAGTGTCATAATATTATTGATGAGTCAGGGTCAACATTTTCAGATGTTCTTTTTTCTTTTTAATGTTTTTTAAAAGTAGAATACAAAATTTATCTAAAATGTTTCTCAAAACCAATCTCCATTGTACTCCCACTCCTAACACTTCACTTCCTCCCTCACCCTGAACTGCAATTATTTTACAGAAAAAGTAGATGGAGAATAGAGAATTCATTTCAATTGTAAAATCCTTAAGCAACTAAACTGACACAATCTGGAAATAAGAATAGGCAGTCTTTTGGAAACTCAATGGTTAAGGTAAAGACTTTTAGTTAGACTCAATTCATGATGATTGCATGGACACAATAATATTGTTTTCCTGGCAATAAGTAAAAGTGGTTTTTTTTCACTGCCTAATTCTGAGGTAGCTTCCCAATCTGGGATTTCCTAGACCATCCTAGTACTAATCAACTAAATTCAGTTTTATTGTTGTTATTGTTGTTTTTAGATCAGCCAAGTTTGGCTATATGCTGCAATAAATGTTTAGTGGGACAAGAAAAACAGCCAAACAGCCCCAGAGGGTGAGGATACTATAAGGCTATAGAATTTTATATTTCTTTGTGTTTGTACATCTCTCTTTCTCTCGCATGCCTGCATTGAATAAAATATTTGGCTGATTAGCTGGCACCCTCATCAGGAGAAACATTTTATTGTAGACTCAATATGTATGTTGTGATATATTAAGAACTACAGAGCTTCTGCTTTAAAACCAAAATGAAAAATGTAACCCCATAGAATCATACCTTGTTCCTCTCCACAATTTTAACTTTCTTCACTTTGAGACATAATAGGTGATGTGGCCATGCTTCTTTTACAATCTAGTTGTGGTGGAATAATAAAATATCCACTGTAGTGATACAAAAGTGAACAAGAAATTTTGGGGAAGTAAAGAGGAAAATCTTTAACACAGAACTGTCTTTAAAAAAAAAAAATAGTAGTCGCATGCTCTTTTTCACATTAATTTTTCCAAGAAGTGAGATGAAGTATTTGATATTTGGTAAAATAGGTTCAAATCCTTACATTCATAAGGAAGGTCCTGAAAAAGTCACTATTGGCTAGTCTCAACTTCTTCTCTTTGGATTATTGTAAAGTATGCGATCAAATCATTGATCACTATGAACAGTGGTTGTTGCCAACTTTTGACAGTGCAGTCCTTGTAGTGGCCTTTGCTGTTTGGAGAAAATGTAGCTGACAACTCTCTTGCATTTGGGGGAGGAGGAAGATGTAGTTGCTGGTAATTGCAAGAATGCTACGATTTTTCTGCCACTACTGTCTTCATCTGGGTAGTAAGAGGAGATGGTAAAGGAAGCTGGTAGAATAAGAGAGGTATCGGTTCAGAATCATTGTTGATATAGAATATCAGGACTGGTGGAACTGCTGGTATCAGTATGCTGAGGGCTTACTCCACTGTGATACTGAGTATAAAGCATTAAACATGAAGCTGATAGAGCAAATAGCATACATATGTATTCTGCAAGCCATCAAGTTTATTATTTAGTATAAGGTGGTGCTCTTAAATTTATTTATATTTATTTATTAAATTTAAATACTCACTGTCAGGTGACTCTGGGCAGCTATGAAATCCAGAGATCAATAAATCAATAACTTTTAATTCAATCTACTCACAGGAATTTTGATGCATAGTACTAACAGGGCCATTCAAGTTGCTGAAAGACATGCAGAGAGATTATCTATATGAAAAGACACAATAGAAAAAGGTGTGGGGCAAAACTGGTGTCTTCCAACTTGGACTACAACTTTTTCCTATCTGGCTCCTACTGTTTGGAACTGACTCGCCCTTAGATTACATCTGGAATCTGATCTCTTGATGTATATTTTTATAAATGCGGACGTTTTCTGTACTTAAAAAAAGGATAAAACTAGGCTAGAAATTCCTTAACCAAAAATCTGCAGAAATGATTGAAGTTAAATCCCTTTATAATCAATGGACTTTCACTTTTCCTTTCAAGGTATGATGGGTGGAGTAGGCTTTCAACACATCTGTGCAAAGATTGCTATACAGAGAGCCTCGGTATATGTTGTGACAGGGTGCTGAATCTCACTTTCAGGTTTTCTGTCATGAAGAGTCTTGTATGCATGGACATAGATTGCAAGTTTCTGTCAGTCCATGGACAGATAAGGAAGAGTTTCCCAGTGGAAGTTCTATGAATATGTAAAGAAAAGCCTGATGAAGGCTTTAGGTTGTGTGATTCTATATTTTCTTCACATCTGCTTTCCTATTGATCATTAAGGTTATTAAGAATGGAGATAGCAAGCAAGGGACTCCCTCTTTGTTCCTCTTTTTCTCGGTCCCTCCTTTCCCTTAACTGGAAGACTAGTCTCTCCTGTAATGGGCTCTGAGAATAACCTTGGGAGATAGGAGGAATCACTGGGCCTTAGGCTATGGTCTGAGAAGAAGAGATGTATGTGTGTGTGTGTGTACAAAGGATCTCAGAAGGGACTCTCTCTGGAAAGTAAAGGCAGGGGGAGAAGGGAATTACATATTATAGTATGTAATTCCTCAATCAATTTTCTTTTGTCCTTTTGGGCCTTACACATTTTTCTCTAGTTACATTTAGTGGGCTTGTTCTGTTCACACTAATATGCTTACCAGTGAATGAAGTGGTAAATTGCAACCAGGATTTCCTCAACATTTTTCTTCTACATTCCAGAAGGTGTAGGGGTTTAATATACAAATAAGCACAAAGATGAATTGCATATGATTTCTTCCTGCCAGGAAATTGACTGACTGAATCTTTCATTTGAGAATCATGAGTCTGTCTTCAAGTTCACAATCTTTCCTCCTCCTTCAAAGTGTTCATCTTCGTAGGACCCTAAGAGCATATTTAATTCCCTATACAATCCCCAGTCTAAAATCTTGCAAAATAACAGGTCAGCTGTAGCTTCAAAAAATGAACGACACCTATCTAATTTTACTTGAAATTATTTTCCACAGAAACTGTACTCATTATTTAATCCATAGGTGTGCAGGTAACATAAAAGTTGGCTTTCTTTGCCCAGATGTTTGCTGAATTGTGCCCAAAATACCAAATGTAGTTCTGTAAAATTAAAACTTTGGGAGTGTCTTATAGAACCCCTCTGAAAGATGCTTCTAAGCAATCACTGTTATCTGACAGAAAAGAGTAAATGTGTTAAACATACAGAATAAATTTCAACTGAAATTAAATGATATACTAAATTCAGCTTTAGTTTTTTGTGTCCCTCTTTGCTTTGGTCCCATTTACTTTTTAATCCCTCCCCATAATATCACTCCAAACAAGAACAGAGCCATACTGCCGGAGAATATTGTACTGCAATATGTGTCCTGGGACCAGGACACATGCCATTTCTGATCATCAGGATATTAACTTCATCACAGTCTACATAAATCCCAAACTGCCATTCAGGAGCAGGGATTTTCTTTTTCTGTTATGGACAAAGGGCACATAGTGCAGTCTAATGCATCTCACTGTTAGTCACTAATTTTTGAAGGAAACTTAGGTGTAACCAAAATATGCCTTAATATAATGGCCTTCTCCCATTAAATGTATCAATGCTACAATTCTCATAATTATCAACACTTTGCATGAGTCAAAAAAATTAGTATTATCAACCTCAATGTTTAGATTTTAAAAAATTGTTATAGGATTGAAGTAGTAATGATTGTATACTGATCAAAACTTGGATAGAAGTTCTAACTTTTTAAAAGTTTTTTTATTCAGAGTATCATACAAATGAAAACAAAGAAGTAGGGGAATGGGAAAGGAAGAAATGAGGAAAGAGAAGTATAGGACCAGAGGGAAAGAGAAAATAAAACATCAACCTCCAACTTTTTTTCAGCACAGTAAAATACAAAAAAGAATTACAACCTCAATTTTTTTACTTTTACATATTTAGTAAGAACTAAACATTTCTATAACAGGAAACTAATCTAATCAACAAAACCCTAAACCTGAATTACATTTTTTCCTATTTAGAACACAAAGTCTAGAAGGGGTCTCCAAGTAGAAGCAAAACTAGATATATTCTTTTCAATGATTAAACAGTTAATTTTGCCATCTCTGCCAATTCCATCACTTTTTCCATCCATTTTTCCATTTGGGATTCAGCCGGTTCGTACCAGTTCAGCAGAACGGTAGCTAATTTTTTGTTGAGTTCTGGCCCAGGCCCAGAATGGACTTCCGGAAGTGGCAATCACATAGAAAACCAGTTGTTCACATATTTGAATCCCACCACTGGATTGATGTATCTTTCTATCTTGGCACATACAAAATTCTTGTTGCAGTCAATATATAATAGCAAAATTCCATTTTGTTTTCAAACTCCTTATATAAGAGTGCTAAAAGAAAAGCCTCTGGTTTCAATTTTATATTCATTTTAAGATTCTTCTGAATTGAAGTATAAATCTGGTCCTGATAGTTCTTTGTTTTATCACAGATATACCAAAGATGATAAAAAGTTCCTTATTTACAACAATATTTCAAACATACATTTGAAATGTCTTTATACATATTAAACAATTTGTCAGGCTTTAAGTACCAATGATTTAAAAGTTTTCTTTCAAATTATAATTCAATGTAAATTTAAGACCAAGCATCCAAATTTTCCCAGTCCTCAAGGATTATATTATACCCATAATTTTTTGCTCATTGATTCATGCAATATTTCATATATTTGTTTTCCAGATTCAATTTCAACAACTTATTTTAAACCTTGACAATAACATGTTAGTCATTAGCACACAGTACAATTTCAAATTCATTTTTATAGATTCAAACTCATAACTTTTCTTATTTAAATTAAATCTTTCTTTCAGTTGTAAGTATGTGAGCCAGTGACAAACATGTCCTTCTGACTTCAATTCTTTTGACTTGAGGTTAGGTTGCCCTTGAGTAAAATATATTATTACACCATAAATCCATGGTTTTAGTCTCGCCATAATTTCTTTTCTGAAAAAGTCTTCCTGGGGTGACACCCAAACAGATATCTTAGGAGAGAGCCTTATTTTATATTTATTCCAAATTCATAGGATGGCACACTTAACAAAATGATTCCTAAAGTTGGCATTTATTTTAAGCTTGTCATGCCGTAGATAGGTATGCCATCCAGTTCTATTAACCTCTTATTTTTAATGATCACCCAGTCTTACAGCCAGGCAAAGCAATAAGCATCAAAATACAATTTTAAATCTAGTAAATCCAAACCTTCTCTTTTTTTAGCATCTTGCAACAAGTTGTATTTAATTCTTGGTTTTTTTCCTTGCCATATAAACTTAGAAAAATCTGTTTGCCATTGTTTAGCTGGAGCATCAATCATCAATATTG
Organism: Azemiops feae; assembly: GCA_023970755.1. Classification (NCBI taxonomy): domain Eukaryota; kingdom Metazoa; phylum Chordata; class Lepidosauria; order Squamata; family Viperidae; genus Azemiops; species Azemiops feae. Next base: position 2,512,099 of record JALGBA010000136.1, read on the forward strand.
ATAATGTCTGGAATAAAAAGAACATCATTGATAAAATATTCATTTTAATTACAGAGATTCTTCCCAACAAAGATAATTGCAATTTTTAGATCTTTTTAAATATCTTTCAAAACAGGAACAAAATTATTAGAGTTTGTATTTGTCAGTGTCACCTCAAAATATTTGATTCTTTTTCTCCACCTTAAAAACCTGATTTATTTGTCAAGATTTCATAATCCTGAATATTCATTTTCATATTCTTCATATTCTTAACCAGAATTTTTATTTTCTTGTTTTATTTATTTTGAAATCCATTAAAGCTCCAAAGTCACTTAACTTCTTCATCAATACCACTTTTGGGGTCTTTTAAAAATATAACTAAATTGTCAGCAAGCGCTCTCATTTTATAAATTTCATTTTTGATTTTTCACACCCATTATTTTTTCATCTTGGTTAATATTTCTATCCAAAACTAAAATGAACAACACTGAGGACATGGGGCATGCTTGCTTTTACCTTTTTGATTTTCACACAGCTTGGTTAAATCTCCATTAACAATAATATGTGCTTGCTGTGATGTGTAAAGCCCTTGAATAGTGGATCCATAAGATGCTTAAAAAATTTAACTTAGTCATCATTTAGTACATAAAGTCCCACTATTATTGATTTTATTTCCTTCAGTTCCACCTTTTCTGCAACAAGCCTGGCATGGTAATCTGATATTAATATTTTTGTTTTAAGGTTTTAAGTTTTTATATATAAAATGACTCAATATTTTTGCACCCACTGAAATAAATTCTTCACCTAGTTTTTTTTTATTAGTCAAAATTTTTTTGTCTTCTATTTTGTCTTCTTATGTCTTCTATGTTACCCAACTAGGTAACATGATGTTTACAACCAAGCAAACAACCAAGCTCGAAGAGCACAAGGACTCCACAGGCTTATCCTATCCAGATCTTAACAATCTGTCCGGATATTAATATCAGCAAGAGAATGCTTTTAAGGCTACTCTTGCATTCTGAGTTTGATTTATCAAGAGTGTAAGCGAGAACTTTCAGCTATGTTGTTCCAAACAAAAGAATGTTTTATTGGGGGGTCACACTTAGCCCACCATTCTTTCTGCTTTGAGAAAATGAGCCTTGTGTTTCCTCTTTAATCAGACCTTTCTGGGTTGGCTCTGTTAATGAATTGTGGTTTGGCCTATTATATAATTAGTTACCTTGAGGATATGCTACTGGTGCTACTGGTGCTCTTCTTATTACAACAACTAAGAATAAACCTAGGAAATACATTTCCATAATAATGATAGCTATAGAGCTAAGAAATTGCTAAATAGGTACTGATAGTACAGAAAGAAAGAAACCAGGAGTACAAATGGCACTTCCAAATGGCACATCTGCCACATCTATAACCAAAATTGTAACTCCTGAAAAGTGAAAAAAAATGTAGAAGTACATTGACGCCTGGCTCTCTTTGAAACAGTGAATATCACTTTGAAAAGACAAAGGGCACACTGGAGAAACAAAAAAGAATACAAAGGATGCCTTAATCCAAAGAGAATGGCTGGGTAGAACCTGGTAAAAGGGTAAAGGAGTCCCTCTGGATTTTACTCTGCTAGTTGTTGCCGATTCCAGGGTATAGACCAGGTGTCTTCCAACTTGGCCCCTCAGCGTGCCTGGCTGAGGAATTCTGGGAGTTGAAGTCCACAAGTCATAAAAGGGCCAAGTTTGAAGACCCCTGGTATAGACTATAGAACCTGATAGAGGATCCCTTTTTAGAGAATATCCTGCAATTTTCTATACTAATGCCTATTATGAAAGAGCCAGTGTGGTCTAGTGCAGTGTTTCTCAACCCTTTAAAACAGGGGTGTCAAACTCAATTTCATTGAGGGCCGCATCAGCATTGCGGTTTCCCTTGGGGGGGGCGGGTAGGTGTGGCCAGAGTGGGTGTGGTCTACTGGGTGGGTGTGGATGGACTGGGGTGGGTGTGGTTTCGGCAGGCAGTGGGGCGCTCTCCTCACAGCGCTGAGAGGTTGAGCCGGGCGGTGCGAAGCTCACCAGCTTTGCACCTTGCTGCCTGCTGAAACTGGGCAGGCTGGGAGCTGGGCGGCCTTGCACTTCTTTTTGGATTCGCGACGCCCGGCTCAGCCTCTCGGTGCTGTGAGGAGACCACCTCGCTGCCTGCCGAAACCTCTCCCCCGGAGCCCATGAAGCCGGATATGTGAAGTAGGCGAGGGCCATTTGCTGGCCACTTCCAAGCGATGGTGCATTTCTTCATTCCTCACAAAGGGTGACACCTGCCCAGCATGCACCCAGGGGGCAGGGCCAATGTGGCAGAGGCCGGTCCCTTGCTGTTTCCAGACGGCCTTGTGGAGCTAAGACTGAATGTGTTTCAGTATAGATGGCCAGCACAAAATTGTACATTGGCTCCTGGCTGGCTTGGGCCGGGGCCAAGGCAGCGGGGGCCGTTCCTTCACTGTTTCCAGGATGGCTTCATGGGCCACATGAAACCACTTGGTGGGCCGCATCCGGCCCCCGGGCCTTGTGTTTGACATGTCTGCTTTAAAATATGTGGGCTTCAACTCCCATGCTGGCTAGGAATTTGTGAGTTGAAGTCAAGTTCAAGTTGCCCAGGTTGAGAAACATTCAGTTTAGGAGTTGAACTAGGACTGAGGAGAGTCCAGTTCAAGTAGACCCTTGACTACAGATGTTCCATGTTCCGTGGGTGACTTTGGGCCAGTCATTCTCTCTCAGCCCAATCTAACCCACAGGGTTGCTCTTGGAGGAGGAACATTATGTTTGTTGTCTTGAACTTCCCTCCCTCCCTCCCTTCTCTCTGACTAAACCAGCAAATCCTTCATTAGTTTAATCTCTCCATAGGAACTGCATAAGCTATTTTCAGAAGTGTTAAACCCAAAGTGTCCCAAAGTCTTATGTTACAATTGTACCATATTCATTATACATATACAGTAGCTACAAACCTGTTAGTAGTCTTCTGCAATTAACAATAGCCTGGTTCTAAGTTTGCTCCAGGACATGACTTGCCCCTAAATCCAGGGGTAGGATTATCACAGTTTCTTGTTCGCCGGCGTTGTCCTTGCTGACAGGTGGACCAGCTAGACCAGCAGCTCCAGCTCCCATGAATGGCTGTTTCAGCTGGATCAGGATCAGAAAGCATTTGTCTAACTTCAGAACATTTAGAACTTCAGAAATAATTCCATCTACCTTCAGAATCTCACAGTCACACAGTATATCTTAATTATATTGGCTATTTGGGCTAACTTATTGCATAAATCCGAATCAACAAATAGAGTTTATTTTCCCCATGAAACAATGGTTAAACAGTACATACTTTAGTAAAGTGTATGAACCTGGTCAAAAATAATGAGAGGACTTAATAAATCTATGGGAGAAAATACACTTATTTACAGTATTCTGTAGGGACACTAGCATTGTTTTAATTACATTTTGAACTCTTCTACAGTATAAACATGTATTCATAGTTGCAATTCTACTCAGTTAAGAATAAATGGTAGTATTTTCTGAATTGTCAGAAATGGTGGCTTTCGTTTGACTGCCACTTATTGGGTTATGGATTTTATTTAATATAATAGCCTCTTATTTTATTTGCTTACAATTTTAAGTTTTTTGTATTTTTAAATAACACAGTAGAGCTAAGAGAGCCATTAAAATATATGGTAAGTCATTGAATGATTTCTAACCTGGTATGAAAGTTGAAGCAGGTATTTCACAGGCTTCTCCCTTGTAAAACGGAGTGCAGGCACATTCACACTTTCCTTCTATCAGTATTGCTGTCCCACCATGTAAACAAGGCCGACATTTGCATATGCTGTATTCAGCCACATAATCCTCTACAGCTCTGTTCAGATTTTCTTTCTTTACTCGGGAGTCTGGGATATTCAGTGGGATAAGTTCGGAAATTGGGGACAACTGCAAAAACATTTAACCACATGTACGTGTGCACTTTTTTCAGTTTCAGTCATTATGCAGTTCTGTGCAGAATACAGCACTGCATCCTGAGAACATCCATGCTCTGCTATAGTTATACCCACCTCTTAAGAATTCTTTGATTCTTAAAGATGCAGACTTTATAATATTTGTTTACTACAGACCTGTTGCTGCTGCTGCTGCATATAAAAATAAAGGTTGCTGGGAAAACTAAAGTAGAGGTCCAGAGATTTCAAAAGTCTTGCATGAGCCTGCCTGCCCCCAATGAAAAGGGAAAGGAAGGAAGGAAGGAAGGAAGGAAGGAAGGAAGGAAGGAAGGAAGGAAGGAAGGAAGGAAGGAAGGAAGGAAGGAAGGAAGGAAGGGAAGGAAGGAAGGAAAGGAAGGAAGGAAGGAAGGAAAGTTCATTAGGAACTCCCAGGACTTTTGATTAGAATGTAAAGTAAAAAAAAATGTTGGAAGAAAGTGGTAGCAAACCATCCCCAGAAAACCTCATGGAAATGTTCACTTCACCACCAGATTCAAACTTCATTTGAAGGCAGTTTTAGATTTACAGGTAGTTCTTGACTTATGATCACAATTGAGCCCAAAATTTCTGTTGCTAAATGAGACATTTGTTAAGTGAATTTTGCCCCATTTTACAACATTTATTTCCACAGTTATTAAGTGGATCACTGCAGTTGTTAAGTTGGTAACACAGTTAGTAAGTGAATCTGGCTTCCCCATTGACTTTGTTTGTCAGAAGGTTTCAGAAGGTAGCATAGCCCCAGGAGTCAGGACACTGCAACCATCATAAATATGAGTCAGTTACCTAGTGTCCGAATTTTGATCATGTGACCATAGGATGCTGCCATGGTCATAAATGTGAAAAACAGTGATAAGTCAATTTTTACAGTGCAGTTGTAACTTTGAACGGTCACTAAATGAACTGTGGTAATTTGAGGATTACCTATATTTGACTAGAATCTTTGATTCTGAAAATCTTTTAACTTTTAAATATTTGTTCAAGAAAGAAGAAAACTTTTTCATTTGTAGGTTCACATTTTCATTTGTAGGTTCACATTTATTCAAAAAACTCTCCAACATTGATAGAAGAAAACCCTCTCACCTCTTGACTGATCACTGTAGGAGCCTGAGGTAGTGTAGCAGCCCATTCAACATACTGTTCTACATCAACTTCCTTGACATTTGAAGAAAGCAATTCATTCAACTTTGTTAAAGTGGCTGTTGTCCCACCTTGAATTAAGGAGACTACATCTTGGATAATTCCGCTCTTGTCATCATTAGAACCTGGAAGAGAAAAGAATAGGAGGTGAAAAAAGAAGAAGAGTGGCTTATCAGAACAACTTCCCTGGATAACGAAGATGATCATAATGAAGATGATATGATTAAAAGTGAAAATTATTATTTTTCACTATAGTTTTGAAGAAAGGAAAATGATGATGTTTACTATGGTTGAAAATGGAGTAACTGTAAGTTTCTACCAACTATATTTGCCCAGACTGAGGAAGTTCAAGCTTGTAGATTCCTTGGTAGCAACTGATTTGCCGGGGTCATCTTTCAGATGGTATGGTGACCCAGTGACTCAGTGAATAATTCAAGGATTCCTGCTTGAATTTCATGATGCCTAAATGACCAAGCAATGTATTAGAATAGGCATCTTACTTGTTCACTCTTCAATTATTTCATGACCTAGACATATACAGGTGCTATGCTTCTAGAGATCCTTTCAGTAGCCTTTATTCTGTCTGCAACCCAACCTTACTATCATTCTAAGGCAGCCCACATCTCATGGAAATGAAACCTACAGTCCTATTGTAGGAGCTTACAAAAGCCCTCAGATTACATTGTCCCAATTTGGCAATTTGCTGCCAAGTTCTAGTTAATCAATTGAAGGCCTCTGAGATGGAGATGCCACCCTCACCCTGTTCCTATCTAGAACTGTGATCAATGACATCTTAGTGATTGGCTCTTGAGGAAGGAATGGACCACGGTCTCCTTTACGGCTGGTCGATCTGTATTCCCTCCCACACAAACAAGGAATTTACCATTACCAAGACTCAACAACACGTAATTTCTGCAACAGAGCAGACATATGCACAATGACATCTAACCTGATTGGATAATCAGATCCGGCTTCATGGTTGCTAATGTTATCTGTACTACAGCAAGAGAGTGCAGTTTACTTCTGTGTAGAACACTGCACACCATCCATAGATTGTGAAACAACCACTTTTGAAATAATTCTCAATGTGCTAGCTAGGAAGCCATTCTCCCCAGATTAATGCAGAAGCAAAGTATGGCAAAATAAGGCTAAGCAACATGCTAAAACTATGAATAAAGCACTCAAACTATGTTCTACACAATTAATTTTCAGGGGACCAACTGAATGTTTGGGGCAGCCAATTTAGTATAGTAGTTAAGGCAGCAGACTCAAAACTTGTTAGGCACAAAGCTACCTGGGTAACTATGAGCCACTCTCAGCCCTGGGAAGGAGGCAATGATAAACCACGTCTGAAAAAACCTTGCCAGGACTAATCCAGGCAGTTGCCTGAACAAAACAAAACAGAACAAAACAAAACAAAACAAAATATGGGTACCCAGACCAAATTCTGCCAATATTTAAGTGTTATGTTAGATAATGATGTGCATCTTATTATTCTTCCTCACCTGAAACGTTTAAGCCATAAACAAAAAGACTGAGCATGCTTTATTTAGATAAACAAATCCCACTCCTCTATTTTATTGGATTTGTCTTGAGTCAACATTCCTATCTGTTCTGTTGTATTCTAATCTACTTACCACAATGTATGGCAGTACTTAGTTCACCTTGGCTATTCATGAAAAAGCTAAGTGGAGTTGGATATGATTAGTATTTGATCAAGAGACCATGTGGAAATGTCAGGGTCATGTGCTAGTTTGGAAAGTTAAAAAAAATTCTGGAAGAAAGCAATAACAAAAAAAAACATGCCATAGACAACCTGACATGTTCATGTAGTCAACAAGAGTTGTGCTCAAGCTCAAAGAAAACCCTAGCTTATTGTGTGCTATATTTTTCTTATCATCTCTGAAACCAAAGTGTTCTGGATGGATTATAACAATTAAAGTTTTTCAACATCAATGAAATAAAATGCAGTTAAGACATAGCATGGAAAATATAAAGCCCACTGGCCACGTTGGGGGTGGATGGATGTTCTGCATAGGTAAGGATTACAAAACTATAGATAAGAACATTTTACTTTTCAGTATATAGTTAATCTAAACCTTGAAATGCAAAAGTACATATTAAGGATGAAGAATGGAAATAGATTATGTGGAAATAGATTATGTGGAGGATTTGAATAACACACACATGCACACAGAGAGAGGATATGTATGCGTGTGAGAGAGAAAATTCAAGAAGGTAGCTTCAGTTGTGTGACTGAAATCCCACTCTTTTTATATAAATGGCAGATACTGGAATGTATCCAGTGATGGGATTCAGATATGTGAACAACCGGTTCTCTGTGTGAATGCCCCAGAAGTCCATTCTGGGCCTGGGCAACAAAAAATTAACTACCGGTTCTGCCGAAGTGGTGCGAACCAGCTGAATCCCACCACTGAATGTATCTCTAAATACTGTTCTGTTTCAGAGACTAACACCTAAAAACAAATGCATGATTTCCATTCTTGTTTACATTTTAAATTGAAAACCTTCCTTATCCAGTAGCACATCCATGTGCACCTACCCAATTCAAAATCTAGTTGGGCAGACTTATTCCATAACTCTTGAAGTACGACACCCATATAGAAGGTTGTTCTGCATGAGGGTTTCCACAGACTACAAGACTCTTCTGTGATTATACCCCCAAAGAGACTTGACCAATCTGCTGAGACATGGCCAGTCCCAGCTTGGCACTTTTCACATGTTTGGGAGGTCTTCCACAAGAGTGCCATTACCTCATTACTTCAAGAGAAATATAACTTATTGTCCCTTTGATACATTCTTCATTCTGGTCAACTTCCATACACTGCATCAATTGAAATCTTCCTGAGCAAAAGTTTCTGCCTTCTTTGCTTGCTTTTTGCAAGTCTAATATACTTTAACTTTCATGAAAGTCTTTTCACACAAATAGATGACATAAACTATATCATAGCATTATTTAGTGATTGGCATGCTAGTGAATTATATTGGCATTAATATATATTAGTATTACTCATTACTTAATGTGATTATAGAGTACATAATTGACATATTCCAACAATATATTTTAGTTCCAGTATGAGGGATACAACATACCAATTAAAATGCAAACTTAGGGATCAACATGTCAGAAAAATGCAGGAGCTGAGGTACTTACCGTTTTCCAACTTTTTATTTTTACATTTTTCACTTTTAACCTTCGTATTGGCTTCTATGAACATTATATTGGCACCAATATCTAAATTAAAGCCTAGGCATTCATTTACATCTTTTGTAGTGACTCCTGAAAATACAGTCAGTAAAAATGATTACAGGTGGGAAGTAATTAGCATATATCCAATGCTTTGCAGTTGTTTTTATATCTTTTAATTAAAACATTGTTAGTTGGAAACTCTTATTTTATACCCATTGAAAGAGGTGGCAAGTGGGAAATGTTGAAGCAAGCAACATGTGCAACCGTAGCCAATAGTAGAAATAGAAATGTTTTTACTTTGTGTCTCTTCCTTTTATTTTTTATTTTTGTTACCTCTCTCTCTCTTTCTTCCCTGCCCCATGCAACAGGTAGACAAGTAGCTTGTATTAGAGATCTGAACCAACCTCAAATATAAGGGTTCTCAAATCAGAACTGCAAATTGGCTATCTCTAGTGTGTAATTTGCCCCATCTTTTTTGCCTATCTCAGTGGTCCCCAACCTTTTCTATACCCCGCACCCCTAGAATGCTTCTGATATATTCTCACATCCCTTACAAAAGTAATACCTGGTTATGCATCTACACTATAATTTTGAAACTTCTGAACCCAAGTTTTTGCACCCCCTGGAATATTATCTCGCACCCCAAGGGGGTGCGAGCACCGCCAGTTGAAAACCCCTGTGCCTATCTGATATTGTCCAGATATTTTAGAATACAATTTCCATACAGGATAAGAATTCTAAGAATTATAAAGACAAAGATTTCCCTTTTTCAGTCATGTCTGACTCTAGGGGGCAGTGCTCATCTCAGTTTCTTAGCTGAGGGAGCCAATGTTGGCCAAAGACACTTCCATGGTCATGTGGCCAAGGCGCACAGAACGCTGTTACCTTCCCACCGAAGTTGTACCTATTTATCTACTCACATTTGCATGCTTTCGAACTGCCAGGCTGGCAGAAGCTGAGGCAAGTAACAGGAACTCAACCTGGCATGTGGTGCTTAGGTCTTGAACCCATCTGCCAGGTTTCCAGCTGACAAGCTCAGCATCTTTAACCGCTGAGCCATCACAACTTACTGAGAGTTATGACCATCACATTTCTAAGGCACCATTTTGGGGAAAGGCTGATGTATATGTGTACATCAGGGTATCCATTTTTTCCCCCAAAACAATACATGTAGGGAAAGATGCTTAAGAAGCCATGGACCAGCTTCAGTCTGGCTCATCCCTGGAATTGGGCAGATGTGAATTCATCTGTAAAGAAATTTCCCCCTGAGAAGCAGTGAACCATTCCTCATTATCTTATAGAGATATTCAAAGGCTGGTGAGTCCTTAGCTCAGAAAATGTCAAGAATTTATTGAATGCAAATAAAATTCCTTTCAAGCTTAGTATCATAGTGGGTTAATAAGCACTCTGAGGCAAAGACAATTGCAAAAGATGGGTGGTGGGTAAGTGGGTATTTACATTTAAGCAAAGATAGTTATTTGGTTATTGTAAAACATCACTCCAAATGGTCTACTTTTTCATAATTTATTTTCTAACAATCTTGATGTTTGAAGTGGTATATTGATTTATCAGTATATATCAACTTGATAAATAATTTGGTTACTGTTCTGCTGAAGAAAAACTATATACATTACACTTAATTTTCTCCCCCTATATCTGAGGTTCATTTTTTCCTTCCTTTCATAATAGTTGATCCAACTAATGCTAGTTACATATAAATGGCATATATTGAAATGGATAGAATAACATACTTAGATTGTGGAGGTTATTTCAATGGAGGATTCCATTTTAAATTGTTATGGTCTGTCTAAACAAAATTCACTGTGAGGAGTTAATATGAAAACTGGTTTGTCCCTGAAACTATCCCAAAGCAAGAGCTGATTTGGTATCACTGAATTATTCTTACATACAGGCCCTCTTCTGATAACATGCTAACAAGGACAATCAGAAGGTCATGGTGTTTTGCGAACATCAAATAGAGTGAATTTTAAAAAAATAACTAATTGGCAAATTACCTTCAAATCAATTCATTTTGTGCACTACTTCCACCCAATCAATTGACCCACATTGCCTGTGTACAAACAGAACCAAGAACTGACATATCTCTAAAACACCAATTAGCTCCTGTGAACTGGCCACAACTATTGCTGTTTGCCTGGCCTATGGGGAAGGGGTTAACGATGCATGGAATCTTGCCAGTATTTTCTTAGCAGAGTTCACTGGACACTTCCTGGAGGTGGCTCAGGAAATTTATTTCCAAAAATGGTGATTTTTTTTTTTGCCAAGTTAGTGTAATTCTGTCCAAACTCAATTGTTTGATAAGGAGATTTGGTTGGGTTATTGATTGGCTGGGTCAAGAGACAATAGAGCCATTCACAGTTTTATAGGAGAGGACTTTCTATTAATCTAGCATACATGAGCAATTTGGGGTTCCTCCTAGATTTGCAATTTCTGCTTAAAGAGCACAGCTTAATTTTGTGAGTTAATTGCATCTGTTCTTTCACTGGGAGGCTTTGCCTCACTTATTCCATGGTACTAACTGAATGGACTATTGTAATGCATTCTACATGGGGCTGTATCTGAAAAGTATCTGGACGCATCAGCTGGTGCAAAATACAGTGGTATATGCAGTTATGTGTGCCCTTAGAAGGATACACATTACAGCTCTGGTCTGCAAGCTGCATTTGTTATCAGTTTGCTTCTGGGTCCAATTCAAAGTGCTGTTTTTGATCTTCAAAGCCCGTCATTGCCAGGTTATTTGAAGGACCACTTCCACCCAATTACATCTGCCTGTCCTGTCAGGTGTGGCAGAAGAGGTATGTTATGCGCCTCATCTGCAAAAGAGTTTCATCTGGCAAGACCTAATAGATGGACCTAATGATGGACAGCATCATTCCTGTGGAACATCATCGCCCCCCCCCCCCAGGTGTGATTGGCCCATTCCTCGATCCATTCCTTGATATCCTTCTGGAGCTCCTTTAAGATATGGCTGTATCAGAAAGTCTGAAAATTTCAAGCCAATAGTAAGTTGATGAGATGGCTGAATTGTTTTTAACATCAATTCTCTCCACTCTCGTTAGTAATAGTATTTCTGATGTTTTTTTTTAATTATAGTTTTTACCATTTGGATTTTATGATTGTTTTTATTGTAAGCATCCTAAAAATCACTTGTGTGATGAGCAGCTATATAAATATGATAAACATGTATTACAGACTTAACAAAAGATCCATTTTAGATAGTACTGAGACCTGGTTCTAATCACCTCACCAGTAAGGTGTGAGATTCAGCCTGACTATGCCTTCACAAAATGGTTTGTATGAGGAGTTTGCCAAGTTACAATAAGGCTCCCTGGCACCCTTTCTAGCTTCTCCATACCCAGACCCCCAAGGCCTCCCCCATCCTGAGGCATCCCGTGCTCCACTTCAACCCCTCAGTGTCTCTGCAGGCCTTGCTCCAATTCCACCCCACCAGGTCTTACACCCTCCACCACTTTCACCAATCACTCATCTGCTGTAGATCTCCAGAGCTTTGGAGCTTGCAGTGGGGAAGGAAAGTAGACTGTTCAATCCCTTGCAACCCTGCAGGCCGCATGGTGCTATCCTGGAAGTGGATGCCATTTTAGGAGCTGCCACAATTCATTGCAGCTGCTCTGAAAATGCCATCGCCTTTTAGGATGGAGCCAAGAGTACCAAGTGGTGGAGTGAGCTGCTCTCCTTTCCCAACATGACTCTGGATCCCTGGAGCTCTGGAGTTATAGATGCTGCAGTGTCCCTGCTATTGGTCTTAAGGGCAAATACTCTCTCTTTTTTTTTCACAGAGGCACTGCAGCAGCCATAATTTCAAAACCAGGTTGTACGTAGCTTTTCAGGGGGTCTGTTGTAACTTTGAACAGTCATTAAGGAACTGGTCATAAGTTGAGGACTACCTGTACAGAGTATCCATTGCTTGCCTCTGAAGTCAAGAAAACTAATCAATATAGTTCAATATAAACATCATAAGATGCAACTGGAGTCCTGAACCAACCCAAATTAAGATTTCTGAAGAACCCAATTTTAAAGAAAACATGTTGATGGTCAGAAATCAGATGCCCTGATTGACAGTTTTCCCATTATTCCAGAGTTTACTCTTGGTTATAAGAGATTATTTTCATTATGTCCTTACTATTTGTTGTCATAGTTCGGTTATCCAACACATATATTAGTTCATATTTTCCTCCAATGATTCCTCTATGTGAATAATGAGTTCCATATGTTTCCAGAAATGTAAAATACTCTCCCTTCTCATAGCTACTGGGCAAAAGCTTTAGATCTTCCAAGAATGTCTCACTCAAGCGCAAATTGCGTTTTCGCAATTGGAAAGTTCCCAGTTGTATATTAGATTTGACATGTAAATACACATAACTCTGTAAGAAGAAAACAGTAATATATAAGTTATCTAAGATTGAGAAAAAGATTGTGGTATTATTTCACATTGTCTTCTAATTACTGCAAACTGTTTTATATGGGCAGTTCACAGGAGATGCAACAATCTGTAGATAATTCTTGCCCATAATGGAATCATACGTTGGGCATGTGCAAACATGGGAGGTGTAACTCTTCCATCTCTTCCATAAAGTCAGATTTAGATAAATTTGAAAAACAGGAAGTTCTCAAGATAATTCAGTTTAACAATCTGTACGTTAAGCAAATGATTCTGGGCATCCTCTCTTTTCTATACCACTCTGTAGCTGGTTATTTAAGGCATGTATCTTACACCCGAATCACTAAGAAATTAGGAATTATAGGCATGTGCAAATTGGAATATGCAAAATTTATGGAAATCACAATCCTGCTTGCTGCTGTATTTCTAACTTTTAGGAATTTCAAATGGCCATTCTAATGGCTGTCCCTCACCCATGACAGTGATTGTCTAAGCATGATGTCCAGTTCTTACGCCCATGACCATTTTTACTGGAGATGCTGGGCCCTGGAAAGAGCAAGTGTTTTTCCAGACAAAACACACAGTTTTACCATGGAGTGGTCCAGGAAACATTACGGAATTATGTATTGCTATCCTTTATTAATAAAGTAATGAAATAAAGAATCATTGAAGAAGCCCATACTACTTCATAAAATAAAGCTTGTAATTAACTAGTATTAACATTCAAGAACTTTGGTGCCTAGCAACAGCTATTATTCTGAAAATCCCCAGGTAAACAAGCATTTGAAAATCATGATTACTTCCCAAAGGAGAGAAAGCCACTACTGAGATGGCATATGGTTTTTAATAGCTTTATATAGTTGCTGTTGTGCTGATGTGAGTCAGCAAATAGAAAGAGAAAAAGGGGAGAAGAAGCTTGAGTCTAGTCTTGAAGTTCAAGTATTCCCTCATGTGGGCTGATGAACTGAATTAGCTGCTAACCAATTCTGGTAGATTATTCCCTTGATCTAACCTTGGATATAGGTGCACTAAAGCCCTGCAATGGGAGACATACTGCTGGTCTAATCCAACAATAGAGGTTGAGAAAAAGAGGGGAAGAATGAAGAGAAATGTTATAGAAGGAAATGGCTGGAGAGATATTTGGGGAATAAAGTTGATGTGAGTATGGAGACCAGTTGTCAGACCTTGATCAAAAAGGGGCAAGAAAAGTCAACAGGTGGTTTTCCTGGAGGAAGAAAAGCAAGGTCCCCAAGAGATGGTATCTTCACCCAAGACCCAAGACAGGAAGGACACAACTGGTTTCAGACAGAGAGTCAGAATCTTTGGCAAAACCAAAGTCACTGGGGAAGAAGAGATGAAGTTGAGTATTGGCTGAATAGATCCAAGGAAAGTGGATGATTGGTGCTGAGCATCACTATGAAATACAGAAAACCTAAGCAAGGTTAACATTAAGCAAGCTTAGCTTGTACAAATATAGCCTTTCAGTATTTCAATAACCCAATTCAATATGAATGCAACCAACAGCTCACTGCTCCCTTTGGCATTTGAATTTTGGTTGCCCTAAAATAATGCATATTTACCTATGATTTTTTTTAAAATATGTTTTATAAATTTTTTAACATAATCACCTTAATATTCGGTAAACAGTGTGTTGTCTGGGTTTACATTTAAGAAACATTCACTAACAGTTGATTTCTACAATCTGTAATCCACATAATAACTTTACTTGATTTCCTCTTTTTCCCATAATGTTCTCTTTTACCAACCTTAAGTTAATATAATTCTTGTTATTTTAGTGAATGATGATTGAGTATAAAAGTTTTCTAATATTTCTACAGATAATAATCACATCAATATAATATTCCTTTTCTATCTAGTCATTCTGGTTGTCTCATCATAGATCCTGTTTACAGTTCTTGTTTACATTTGTTTTTCCCACAATGTTCAAAACATTCTTACTGGTTAAGATTTTCTCAAAGTTAATTACATTTAAATATTTAAGTCTATTTTTTTCTCATGTAAGCCAACCCAATACTTTTACCTTTCTTAAGGAATAAATAAGACTAAAAAAAGAAAAAAGAAGAATAAGAATAAAAAATAAATAAAAACATAGCATGCTACTTAAAATCCCTATTTCCTATAAGCTAATACATACAGTATTTATTTCCAAAAAAATCGTTCTTTTTTACCATAATTAAAAATATATTTAATCTTTAAATATTCCATTTAATAAATCTAGTCCTCTAGTCTTTTAACTCTTATTCAAAACATTTTTTTAATCCATTGTAATTTTCTTAAAGTCAATCACCTTTAAATATCTAAAACATTTCCTTTATATAAGCCATTCCAACTTTTATATTACTCATATCAAGAAATAAAATAAAAAGAAGGAAAAGAAAGTACTATGTGACTTGAGGGGCTCCTGCCTCTTAAAATCAAATTCATATCCAAATTTTTTCTATTTCTTTAACCATATTCGAACAGGTGTTTCTTTTTTAAATATTCTCTCTGATAGGCCCCATCGTCTATGATTTTTTTAACAACTTACCTTTCCTTTGGTTTTCTCTAAAAAGTCACTCAGACTGGATGATTTGGCAAAATTTACACCTCCCTGAACACCACCGGATGCAGGGACCGAAGACGATTTCAGTTGAAGAGACCAGCTCACATCAAGAGATTGTGATTCTGTACTGATTATTTTTTTCATTGTTGTTCCTTGGTCACTGTAGAATTCATTTGTAAATTTTTTGTCTCCTCTTGTCTTGAAAGGCAGAAAATATACAGTTAAATGGCTGAGTAACAGTTAGGTAATGATGGACAACACTTAGGCTAGGATGACACCCTGTGGTAACTCATGATGTGCTTAGTTCAGACAAGAAATTAGTAAACCAAATTTTGCTTTAGCACCACTGGTGAACGGTGTGGGATGCTTCCCTCTTTTAAAATCCCTCCTGTTAGTTTCCTAAGTGTAAGCGATCAATCCCAATTTCTGAGGAAATGAGGGGGTTTTCTATAATAGACCATGAGAAGGGGAAAAGGCTATGTTTAATGGTGGATCTATAACCAATGAACTTTCAGCAGAGATGTCAGGAACTGTTGGGATGGACACATCTCCTTCCACATCCCTGGAATATCTTTTGGATAATCACTTAGAGACCATCCTTTGCTGCCACCCCAATTTCACAGTTAGAGGACCTCCAGATTGCTCTGCATAGCCTGAACTGTATATCTGTGGCCATCAAAATCATCAAAACTTGTGAGGGGTGAAAAGTATGTGGTGAATTGGTCTCTCCTATACTACACAGACTGATAAAGGGAGGCTAAGGCCAACATGGGGTTATTTCTTCTTCAGATTTCTGACTAAACCATAACAAAATCTTGTAGTGTGGTGATCCCTTGTGTCTGCAGGTGAATGTCTGAAGAGGGATAAAATTCCACATTTTTGTTAAAGAACTAACCTTCTTGCTTTTATTATTATATACAAATCAAAACACTATACACAGAACACTAATTGTATCTTTCCAGCATGTGTTTTTTTTATCTCTATGGTGTTAACATATTTATGTTAAATATTAACATAATTAACATTTAACAAAATATTTATAACTCATGCCCTTCAGCCATATAGGCGTTACAGCTGATGGGAAATTCCTAGTGTTGCAATCCCAATGCATATGGTCAACACTGTGAGGAGACATCTGAATTAGCAAATATGAACAAGGGGACCTTGCTGTTGATCTAGTTCTCCCCCCCAAAAAAACTATACAGCATTGCATTTTGTTTTTGCTTGTTTGTTTGCGGCTGCAACATAAGGACCTGATTGATCTTGGCTAATCTCAAAAAGCAAAGCAGGACCAGAACCGAGGACTATCTGAATGGGAGACCAGAAATTCCAGGGGTGTAAACTAGACAAGGCAATTAAAAAAAAAATCTAAGGCCATGGCAAAACATTTATGTGATGTTGCCAAGAAAATTATATGGACACACCCATGACATTTTAGAAGTTGAGGGTGAGCCAAAGTGGATTTTACCTTTTGATGCAAAACAAAACTCTGCTTTACCCAAAGAAGCTTACGTCATAATTGAGGACAGCCACATTCCATGGCTTGCGGTAATAAGTGGCTGTGTTCCCATCACGGACTCTGTCACAGATGCCATTGTAGAACTCATTGTAAAGTGCTTTTTGAGCCGGTTTCATTCCCAGCATATTCACACTTCAAGTAAAGGGAGGAAGAAAAGTTATGTTATTAACAAACAACCGTTTCACTGTACTATTAAATGCTTTATATATTACCAGAAATAACAAGCAGGAATATCAGTAATATACAAAAGATATTAAAGATTTTTTTTTTTCTTCCTCCAAGTGCAGGGTCTGCTTTTTTCAGGAAAAAAAAAGTGTTGTTCCATTGGTTGCAACTGATAGACCAGCTTATTGTCTGAGCCTGGCGTCATGGACACCAGCCCAAAGTTACTTAGCCAGTTTTCTTGCCTATGGTGGGACTAGAAGTCAGTCTCCTAGTTTTTTTTTTTTTATTATAAATATGTTTTATTATTTTTATCGGGATAGAAAGGGAAGGGTAGGTAAAGGTATAACATAGGGTAAAAAACAAGGATTAAACCAAGGGTAGGGATAGATACAATAATGGGGTTAACCCCAACACTAAATCAACGCTTTAGCAAGCAGACTGTCGTCCGGGTATACATATTAAGTATGCATGATTAACATAATACTAAAAAGCTATATTAATAAATGTATCACTATTAATGGTAAAAGCTTAACCCAATACATATCATTCATTCTATAAGTAATAATAATCAGTATACAATTAGTGATGTATTACTAAGTAAATATAGTTACATATAAATATCAATATAACGCTTATTAATTATAATTAATTATAGTTAAATATAAACATCTAACCAAAAAGTTAAAAAAATATTCAAAGGAAAGTACATCATTTATCTTATTTAATTTCATCATCCTTTTTCATTCTATCTTATTGCTAACCATTGATAGAATTTTTCCCATGTTTTAAAATAAATTGTATCTTCTTTCTCTTTAATTTCTAAAGTTAATCTATCCATTTCTGCACATTCCAATATTTTCATAATAATAGTCTGGTCAGGTGGTATCTTTTCATTTTTCCAAAATTGGGCAAATGCTATTCTCGCGGCTGTTAATATATGTAAGATTAAATATTCATTCTCTTTTCCGTAATTAGATCTTAATATTCCTAATAAAAACAATTCCGGTTTGAATTCTATCTGTATCTTAGTCATCTTTTCTAGCCATTTGTGAATTTTAAGCCAATATATCTTTACATTAGGGCATATCCACCAGATATGATAATAAGTTCCTGGTTTTTGTTTACATTTCCAACACATATTTGATACATTTTTAAACATTTTCTCTAGTCTAACTGGTGTCATGTGCCATCTATAAAACATTTTGTATAAATTCTCCTTATATGCAGCCGCTTTAGTAAGTTTAATATTTCGATCCCATAGTTTTTGCCAATCTTCTAAGTCTATAGAATATCCAAAGTCAGTCTCCTAGTTAACCACTGGACCAGACTGGCTCTCACCCAAGCAAAAAATATTTTTGCACCTTAAATATTAAACACTTATTGTCTGGTAGATTTTATTTAGTAATCATTTAACTTGGCTGTCAAGATATCCTACTTTTCAATGGCTCTGGATGGCTTACAAGTAACACAAAGAAAATTTATAAAAGAATCATAGTTGGCCAATAAAGACCAGTAAAAAGCCAAACTAGTGAGGGCTCCACAATGACCCTTTTCCACAGCCTGGGAAAACAACCAAGTATTTAATGATTTTCTGAGTATCATTATAGTGACCTGTTCAAAAGTCAGAGGGGGATGTCACTCCAGAGGGCAAGTATCACAACAGGGAATGTATGCTTTCTGGAACTCATATGATCACACTGTTTCAAGGATCACAATCCACATTATCACATGGATTCATTAAAGGGCTACACTGGGTTAAACTGAAGCCCCTTTCTAAAGCAGACCAGGATAATTTGGAACAGGTTTCCATTTAGTTAGAAAAGAATTTAGTCCAGGGGTCCCCAACCTGTGGGCCATGGCTCACTAGTGGGCTATGAGGGGATTGCAACTGGGCTGAGAAAATGGCCGGCTAGCATGCACACGTCTTCCTCACCTGCATGAGCAGTGGGTGAGTATATGCGCACGAGCTCCATTTGCCATCCCCTCTCCTCCCCCCCAGCTGGTCAGCAAAGTTGGAAACTTTGGGGAACTCTGATTTAGTGCACTATGTATTTAGATTTCTGTTAAGATCTAGGCTTGATCAATTTGTTCTAAGTTGGCATGCAAAACAGAAGAAATAAAGCTGGTTTTGCTAACATCCATAAGATGCCAAGGTTAGCAGACAGTAAATTCTAATCTCTGATGGGCAGGTCTGTTTTCCCCCACATAGAAGCAGCTAAAAAAATAATGAAGAACTTTAATCTTCATGGTGTCCAAACGTAGGACCAGAAAGCAGAATGGTAGATTCATTAGCAGCAAGGGATTGATAAAAGATCCGTGGCACTACAAACTGGCTGATCTTTATTTTAATGTTCTTTTTTTTAAAAAAAAAAATGTTCACATCATAGAAATGTCTTGTCCATGACATAAAAACTTAGTGATGCTTAGCAGAAGATACATAACATGCCAGAGCAAAATCAAGGAACATTTCAAGTTGCAAAGCTCCCCAATTGAGAGATGAAGTGTGTACAACGGGTCTTGATTGTATGTTAATGTTCTAGTGACTTTTGTTTTTGTTGATCTTGTTGATCTTAACTGTCATTTGGATTTCCTTTGGTTTTATGAATACCACCTGAAGTCATTACCATATCAGTTAGGTAGCCATACAAATGCTCCAAGTAAATGCTCCAAGGACTCAATTGGTTTCAGGGGCATTATAGGAAATTAAGATGACACTGAAAGCTGGTACTTTGCTTTGCAGGAAGACCATTTTTCATTATTTTAACATTACTGGTTTTATAAGCCAGCCTTGAAAATTTCAGGTACCTTTTTAAAAATCAAATTAGTTTTATAATGTGTGTGTGTTAATAAAAAGTCGTATAGAACTGGTCTGTAGAAGCTTTGCATTCTTGGAAGCCATTTTGAATCCAGACTTAGCAGAGAGCACAACATGCAATTCTGCACTTCAGAAGCTTGACCTGGTGTCCGGTTTTTGTTTCTATGGATTTGGGTTTAATAGTTTCAATATGGTTTAATTTCTGATAGGGACATGCCCAGAGTTTGTTATAAGATGGGAGCATATATAAATGCAATATATAAAAATAACTAAAAATTCATGTTCTTCTAATTTTCTAAAACTCACCCTTGGCCAGCTGTTCTTCCCAATTCTGATACCTCAATGTCACGATCCCGACAGGGTGGGCGTTTGGTTTCATCACAATCATCTTCATCAGAAAAATCACCACAGTCATCTTCTGTGTTACACACCAACCTATTCTTTAGACAATATCCTTAGTGTGGAACAAAGAATGAAACATTATAATTATAGATAATTGGATATGCAGAATAGCTTCATAAAATTTCCCAAATTGTGCCTTTTGGACATACTGGGCTTCGATTCCCCAAATTTTCAGCCTAAATAAAACAAACTGCCATTTATATCAGAATGACTGATTGATTTAATTTCCCTTGAGGGAAAATAATACAATATTTGTTTGAATGATATAATATGCTTTTATATATCACTGCACTGTCAAAAAAAACTTATCAAGGCTTTTTGGTTTGCATTTCAGGGCAAATTTAACTTAACCTGTTTTTTCTGAACCTGTATTATAAAATATTAAAAAGGTGTCATTTGGTGAAATAAAACAATCATCATCATATAATAGTGCAATTAAAATAATTACACGTTTGTGATCAAAATATACTAAAACTGAACAAGATCTTCTTCAGATTTTTTTAATGGGAAACATCATAATACTTCGACATTTAACATTTCTCTGAACAGTGCAATATGGTTCTCCCATCAAAACATGGCTTATAAAAATGCATGCATAAAGAAAATGTTCTTGTGAAAATGACATTAGAAAACACAATGTTCATCATCATACTATACTATGGATGTTTGCTTAGAAAAAAAAGTGTGATGGGAGAAAGCTTCTTTAAAAAGCAAACAAAAACACATCAAACTAGTTTGCCATTTTTGCCCTCTGGAAAATGATCCTGGAGGTTCTCTTTGCCGGACAACGATGGCAGTAGAGAAATGATGTCGAAGTCTCCACAGCCATACTGCTCTTCTTGCAGTTTAGAAAGCAAACAAGAACGTATCAGCCAGTGTGCAATTTTTCCCATCTGGAAACATATCCTGGAGGCTGTCCTTGCAAAGAAGCTCACTCTAGGTTTTAGATCATTGGGATCTGGCTTTAAATCTTCATCTTGTCATCAGACTGCTTTAGTCAGTGATGGCAGTAGAGAAATGATGTCAGAGTCTCCATACCTACCGTTTTCACATTCAAATTCTTGATTCCCACAATGACCTCTCTCATCTGGACACAGACTTTTTGTCTCACAGGGCTCTCTATCACTCAGGGATGTTGTGCATGGCTTTCCTCCAAACTGTCCAAACTTCACAATACTCCTTGAGCGGTACTTTATGGGAGATATTAAAAACAAAATTTAAAAAAGGCTCAGAATCGGCCAGCTGTGGAGGTAATGAATGGCTGGGGAAAATGAGGCTGGCCCCCAAAGCCCTCCATTTGCCTTTTAATTAATGTTTAATATTAAAGTTTAATCATCCTTGCCTCTTTTTAAATCTTAAATTTGATATATTGTTTTTAGTCCCTCTGTGAGGGAAATGGGCAGTTGCTCAATAAATAAAAGAAATATGCAAGGTAAAAGAAATGGAAGCTTGTTACAGTGTTCCAAAATGGAAAGGATGGGGAATTCAGGATTCACAGCTATTCAGGAGGAGAAACTATCATTCCATCACTGGATGATCATCTACAACTCTTTCTCAACCTCAGCAAATTTTAAGATGTGTGGATTTCCAATTCTGGAAATTGAAGTCCACACATCTTAAAGTTGCTGCTGATGAGAAAGGAACATTAGTACAGCTATTCAGGCCATTGTAGTGTGGACACTTACACTGTGAAAGGATTGAAATGAGTGATCCATTCAGATTTAACACTCTATGATTAGTGGATAACCAGTTATTCCAAACAAGAAACCCTTTTCTTTTACTACTTGAAACTAATGATTCACCAAGGAGCCTTAACTTCACAAATAAATCTTCTTTATGAAATCCCTTTAATGAAAGCTAAATTATGGAAATGCCACTTACTCTTTCTTTTGAGCATGGACTACATGGCCCCCAAGCACTCCAAGTAGTCAGCAAGCAGTCAATGGGCTCTGGAGCATTAGGTACCCCTTTCAACCTTAAAATAAAATCATTTTAAAGTAATTTGAAATGTTTCTGGTTTAATATATCGTAAGTTCCTATTTGTATATATAATATTTGTATATTGCAAGGAAACAACATATGAACAATACAACTTTGTTTAATAGAGATGCAAAGCTGCCTTTTTATAGCTCTCACAACAAAAGTTTGCATGACAATATTTGCTCTGGACCATGCAGTTTCAAGATGCACGCTATTGGAATATGCGCCTGAAAACTCCATGACCATAGGAAAAAGGGTTTGAGCCTTGCAACTGATTTGCAGTTTCTATGTGTAAGCTTCTGTGCTTGTTTTAAAACAGAATTCAAGCCAGAAAGATTGTAGCTGATATGATATGGTTTAATACAAAGAAGCTTAAATATATAACTTGATGGGTTTGTACATTTGCATTTTAAAGAATTCTCAGGAATTTTCTCTGTACCACTGATGTAGGAAAAATCAGTGCTGACCCGAGATCAGAGGGGTGTGTATATGTGTTTTGTGTGGTTGCTAAATAATGTCTTTTGTATTTACTGTTGGTACACCATGGACACTTTAGCACCATGATACTAATAAAATAATCTGACAGTTTGATTTTATATTTTTCGCACAGACATGAATTCTATTCTACTCAATAGGGCTGACATATTGTTCAAAATTAATCAGATTGCTAATATCACTTAGAGTTAATCAAAGCATTTAGAAAATGGTAGGAAGCAGGTATTCTTACTTGCAGGTTTTCTCTTACTTTCTACCTTCCAGAAATTAAAAATGGTACCAGGAACTTTGGAGAAGACTGGCCATGAATGCTACCAAATGTAATTTCTATTCCATAAAATGAACTCACCTTGCTTTCCCTGCAGAGGCAAAACCATTTGCTCCTAAAATGCAGAGAACTCCTATAAGAAGCAGAGAAGAAGACATGGTGGCAGCTCTAATAAAAAAATAAGATGCAGATTCAAGTCTTTTATACTGTTTCAGCTTTGTTTAATATTAATAGGGCAATAAACAAAAGGTGTTGCCAGGTGAAGGTCAAATTTCATGCTGATTTCCAAGAAATGCCCTGGATTTCCTTGTACATATATGCAATTTGTTAAGTCTCTTTGTGTATGTGTATATTGGATATGTACAAGGAAGTCCAGAGCATATATATATATATATATATGAAAAGGGTTGCTGATAAACCCAAGCTTTTGAGCTGAAATCCAATAAGCCATTAGCAATGATACCTCATTATTTCCAAAAAGATGTTTTTTTCCAAAAGGCAACTGGACTTTCTTGGTTTTTTTTTCTTTTGAAAATGTTTAGCTTCTCATCCAAAAAGCTGCTTCAGTTCTAACATCTAACTTTTTGGATAAGAAGCAAAAAAAATTCAAGAAAAAAAAAATAAACAAGAAAGTTAATACAGGAAAACCAGGAAAACCAAGAAAGCCAACACAGTCTTGAGCTGCATCAACAGAGGGATAGTCACAAGATCAAGAGAATGCAGTGAGATCTGTGCATATCTGTACATTGGAGAAACAAAACAACCACTTCACAACATATGGCACAACATAGCAGAATAATATAGGAGAACAAACTCATCAGGTCAAGATTCAGGAATCCATCTGCATTTGAAAGACAAATTCCCCTCTTCTGAAGACAGAAAAAATCCACATTCTGGACAGAGAGGACTGCTGGTTTGAAAGAGGGGTCAAAGACACCATCTTTGTTAAAACTGAACAGCCCTCTCTCAACAGAAGGGGAGGGATGCAACACCATTTATCTCCTGTTTACAACACAGTCCTTTTAGCAGTTCCAAAAAGGTTCCACACCCACTTGCACTATCAAGTGAACCTGAGGGCACAGATAAACCTCCAAGTAGCATCAGTGACTCTCAGAGAGAGTGCTAACAATCAGATAACTGCAAGGAATATACATCTTTTCATTCTACATCATTCAGTGAGGACTGAAGAAGCTGAAGGATGAAATGTCTTTAAGGAAAAACAAAGAAAGTCCAGTCTCCTTTTAAAAAAGCACCTCTGAGACAACTATGACCTGGATGACTGAGAATCTCCTTAGACAAGATCAAGAGAAGTGACAATATTGCTCCATACCACACTAATGAGGCCACATTAGGAATACTGCATCCAATTCTGGTCACCACAATACAAAAAAGAACATGAGGTCCTAGAATAATGCAGAGAAAAGCAACAAATATGATAAGGAGCCTGAAAGCTAAATTCTATGAAGAATGGCTAAATAAATTAAGTATGTTCAACTTAACGAAGAGAAGACTGATGGGAGATATGATAGTAGTATTCCTTTTGCATCCTTACTCCCCCCCCCCAAATCCCTTCAGGAACCAGACACAGTTTCTTAGTACACGGAGTGTTAAAGGATATACTATTCTGCAAATCCCAACAGCAAGACAACAACAAACAGCAATTAATTGTAGATAAGGCTTAGCTGAGTAAGGCAAATTTCAAAATCTAGCGGTTCAAAGACAAGGTGAAGTTCAAAATCAAGGAAGAGACAAGGTTGTGGTTAGCCAACAAGCCAGGGTTACAAATAACTAGATTCCAAGTACCAAGACAGGCAAGCCAGATGCTGGAGTTGTTTCTAGCAGGACACCATTCTTCCCATGGGAAGTTAAATACTCTCTCTGCTAAATAGGCACAGCTATAGTCAAGCCTTGCTGGTTGCTGGTGGATTCAGCATCTTGGTGCTTGCTCATGAGTTACACACTTCAGTGAGATGCAGAATCTCAGGAAGAATTGCTGGAGGGACCAATCAAGTGCCTGGAGCAACCTAAGTTGCAACTGAATCAGACCCCAAGGACAAGCTGGATCTTTGAGCACCGGTTAACATGGTCAAAATCAAACAAGGAGGTGAATGGAAGACTATGTTCCAAACCAGGTTTGCCCATTTTGAATACTGCATGATGCTTTTTAGCCTATGCAACACAACTGTGGTCTTTCAAGGATTTTCAGAAGCTGTTTGCTGCCATTACCTCCTTTCTAGGGCTGAGAGAAAGTGTCTGGTCCCAGGTCACCCAGCTGGCTAAGTGCCCAACACTGGACTAGAACTCATAGTCTCCTGGTTGCCTTAACCACTACACCAAACTGGTTCTCTACTATTCTTTACACCCATATAATAAAACTATATATTAGTAGACCAAGAAAAAAATCATTACTTCAACCAGTTTAATTATTGTTTAATTTATTTTATCATTCATTCATTAGTGATTTTGGGGGGGCTGGTTTTTGACTTGTAGTGATTGGTTATAGCTTCATAAATAGTTAATTCATTTCTAAAGTTTCACTTGTTTGTGTTGGTCACTTGGAACAAAGGATTAGCATATGTTTTCAGCAGCTTTTGGAATTTTTAAGCAAAAATGCACTATATTAAACAATGGGTTTGCTCACAGTTCTTGAGCAAACCCATTGTTTACTATAGTGCATTTTTGCTGGAAACCAGAAGTAAACATCAGCTGCCAAGAACCCCAAATGTGGTTACGTGATCAAGGCTGCAGCTGTTGGAACTTTGGAAACATGTTGTAAGTAGCTTTTTGGGGGGGAGGGTCTATTATAAATTGAGGACTAGCTGCAATAAATCATATTAAAAGAAATTAAAACATGTTTGTTCTAATTTAAACACAGACACACATATTGGACATATATACTTATAGTTATTCCATTTTTTAATCTCAATCTTCTGCTCAAAGAAGCATGGATGCTGATTACCTGTATGTAATTTCAGAAAGTGCTTTATCATCTGAATCATCATCAAAGGTACAGATTCCTTCTTTGGAATCATATGATAAGGAACGGTAAATCTGGATGTCACCAGCATATTGATAGCACCTCATTTTTAACTACTGAATGACTTCTCCCAGCAATCCAGGTTGGACAAGGTAGAAATCGGTAGAACAATATAGATCAGTAGCCTAACCATCAAACTGTAGCTGCACATATTTTCTAGATACATATAACTGAAAGGACCAGAGGAAGTACAAGGAAAAGCCAAATTCCCAATCCTGTCAGGTAGTCCAGGAAGATATCATAGTCAATGCTATTAAAAGTTGCCAAGACCTCCAAGAGAACCAGCAAAGCTTCACTCTTCCTGAGTGGATCATCCACCAAGACACAAATAAAGTCTTGGTATCATCATCTGGATGAAAGCCCTACTAAAATGGCTCTGGTCAATCATTATAATGTAGATGCATCTGGAAATGTAGGGCTATCCCCATCTTTCTCAGAAACATGACTTGTAGCTATACCAGTTTCCAAATCATGGGATACTTTTTTTTCTGTAAAGGCCTTATTATTGTATCCTTAGGCACAAAGGGAATCACCTACCAAGAAAAAGACATTGATTACCTGTCTTAACTATTGACCCAGTCTTGTATTAATAAATTTAATCATTCAATCAAGACAATGGCTATGTAAACCAAGTAGTACCACTTGTCTCTCCACATCTTCAAATTCTACAAGGTGAGAAATAAATCCATAACAATACAACAAGCAGTAGCTAAAGTTATACCACTATGTCCTGCCCTAACCCTACATACAATTGCTCTAAGTGTGTCATTTATGAATGGCAATTGTATCTATGGTAAGATTGGTTTTCACTAGATTTTACAAGAAAAAATGGAGATGAAAATTTCTGTGCAACACAGATATCAAGGCCTTGATCCAACTTTAAATCCTCCTTCAGCCACATAATGTATTGGAGGACTTTAGGATAATCCTTCACTCTTACACTGGCTGAGAAAAATAAAATTGGGGAAGGCAGAAAACATAGATTAGGACTGTGTGAATCTTCACTGGGGCAGATAAGTTTGAATCATCGAAAGCAGATCTGCAAAGTGAAGCAGTGGGATACTTTGAGTTAACAGAGAAGCCATACCACTTTAGCTGTTTCTCTGACTCTTTAGTAGTCTTTGCATGTGTGCAGAAGTCATTTGCCTAAAAATGAATCAGACTGCCCCCCTCCACTTTCCAAGACACAGTATTGTTGCTTCTGATGTTTCATTTTGAGCATCAAGCTGGGTTGTACCATTTTTATACAATTTTGATGCACCTAGTT
This sequence comes from Azemiops feae, assembly GCA_023970755.1. NCBI lineage: Eukaryota > Metazoa > Chordata > Lepidosauria > Squamata > Viperidae > Azemiops > Azemiops feae. The sequence continues at coordinate 2,539,351 of JALGBA010000136.1, forward strand.
TATATGCCTCTTTGAATATTTTTATTCAAGTCAAACAGCTATCTCTGTGCTCTTTATTCTGCTTTCAGAAATTCAGAATCGTTCAATGTCAAAATATATTGCATTTTCCTAGCTGTTGCCATTGTAATACTTTGCATAACTCATTTCGCTTTACAGTTAAAACAGTATAACTATCGTCTTGCAAACAATACATGTTCCTTCCAGCTTTTGCATAGAGTCTCGTTCTTTGGCACGTAACAGCCTGAAGTGAAAAACAAAGTTTGTCTGAAGTTCAAGCAATTAAGGTGTTTTCCATACAATGCCAGCAAATGGAAATCGGTTCTTATCAGCACACAACCATAAAAGCTAGTAAATAACCATATCAAAAATAGATGCCCATGCTCCTTTATTTCGACTGGAGATTGCTACATGTATGGGCATACTTCACAGTATGCTTTGCAAAATATCAGCTTTGTTATGAATGTCAAGGCTCTAATTGTTTTTCTCCTCAGCTGACCCTGGACTTTAGAAGGAATGAGGAAGAGATAAGAATGCACTGGGGAAGACACCCTTTAATCTGCTCTCTCTGTCAAGGCATAAGTTTTATGATCAGTTGAGTCACTAATAGGCACCAATCAGTATTTTCTCAAGCATTCCATTCTTCAGGATGACAACAGTGCAATACAGATTAAACACAAACACACAATACTGTATTTATATAAGCAAGCACATATTTGTGTAATTGATTCAGTCTGAATTCTTATTCAACTCAACATGGAGCACTTTCATGCTTGGAGAGAGTTAATGAACAAGGAATAAGATTAGGAAGGAGATCAGCAGTGGAATATTGCTGCACATCTGTGGGTCTCAGCAGCTGCTGGATAATTAAAATCTGGTCCTGGCATTGCTCTTAAGACACTGAAAATGTACACCTGTATTCCTGTACTCCTGTACACCTTTGAACATCAAGTAGCCAGCTGCTATAGGAATGCATTATTTGTGAAGAGGGAATAGGAGTAATGCAGATATGAGAATGCATATAAATTCCTTCTAAGAACAAACATCCATGAAGATTAAAAGTTGCTCCTATGTCAGTGTTTTCCAAACTCGGCAACTTTGAATTGAAATCCAAACATCTTAAAGTTGGCAGGTTTGAAAAAAAACTGTCCTATATTCACCATGAAAACAGGTTCATGGAAACACCTTTCACAATATGACGATATTTGGGACCAGAATATAATCTTATAATGGGGTAAGACTAAGATTGCCAATCGGGACTGCAAAAAGTTGAATACAGAAAAGTTGCTACATTTTGCTACCCAGAATTGTAGCCAAGATGAGAAGGAAATATTTAGGGAAGGAAAGGAGAAGCTGCATAGAATGCATTTTTCCACCAAATATCCCTAAGAGGTTCATTTAATTAACCTATTTTCAAAGAGTTTCTGCTTGCATAAATCTTTATGTATGGTTCAGACTCCATGAATAATCAGAAACACTGTGTGCAAGTATCACAAAGTTCTACATACATAAATCTGATGCTTCGCAGATGAACTGGATTTGGGCTTCCAAACTTCCAAGCCAACATAAACAAAACAAAATGCCCAACATTCGACCAAGTTCTTTATAGAACATCATCCCTCCTGAGATATGGTTGGCCCCCACCATAACTCTTTTACAAGAGGTAATTATGGAGCCACTTGGAGTCACCTATGTGTGAGTTGCGCAGCTATATACATTTTTTTAGTTAAGTAAATAATAAAAATCTTTTGGTTCTGCAGGTTGAGTATCTGGGAAGTGCTCTACCACATCTGAAGGGAACCAAATTGATGGGATCAATATAAGTATCCATATATAATAGCAGGACTGCCATTGGTTGAAGCCAATAGGTATTTTGGAGCATGGTCCTAAACACTGCATTCATTTAATGCTTGAACAGGGCTTGTGTCACTCCCACCACCCGGATATCCTTATTTTAAACTGTGAAATACTGGCTCATAGTGTTTGCACTTTTAGTATTTGATATCTGGCCTAAAGCTCAGCCAACAATATCGGAAGCAGGACACTCATTTTACTCATTTATTTATTTGATTCATATCATGTCAGTACCAAGCTCCTGTGGTATAATTGCTTGTTTGGGCAGTACAGGTGCCATGCATGTTCCACAACAGTGGTGAGGAAGTGTGGTGTTACCCTTTTACTTTCCCTTTCCTATTGTGTCCAAACAAGGTATTATAGTCAAGAAAGCATTTATTAAAGCAGCACAAAGAACATTCTTCAAACTGCCAGTGGCCTGTTCACATACCCTTGTCTCCTACTTGAAGGCTAGGCTTCCATGGACAGATCTGCATGCATGAAAGAGGCACTTGAGGGACAGCAGTTGCTCTCACGTGGCTGCAGATGCATCTTATTAGTCTATGATTCTGAGAATATGTGGAAAACTGTATTTTCCAGACCTTAAGATAAGAACTTTGCACCCAGTGGACCAAATTTCCGTGGGGATTTACACCTTTTGTACTATGACATTGTTATGCAAGTGACATAAATTAGTCCATTACAGTGAGGTTACATTATAATGTGTGCTCAGATGAAGAGTATGAATCTGAAAATATCATTAATTATATTTACATATTACCGAGTTATAATCAAACTACTTTTAATATATTGGTGAATGCATTCCAAAGTAGGAAAACTGACCCACCATGAAGCCAAATATGGCACTGTTTAGTTCTCAGCTTATGTGGGACAGTGCCGCCTATTTTGCTTGGCAGTTGATCAGAGGTGCTGTAAGAGCAAAGATGATCTCTTGGGAATCCTCAGCCCCAAGATGTTTGTCTCTTCTGACATATTAGGTCTCAAACTTGAATTTGTCTCAGTAGTTATTGTGTTTAAAGAATTTCAATCTTTACTGCCTAATTCAAGGCCATATGAAACAGAAACATGGAGTCTGCAGCCAGGGATTCAGAATTACAAATTTAACCTCTAATATCTCCAGATTCTGCGGTGTAATTTCAGCAGCATCAGCCCAATGGCCCCTGCTGCCATTTCCATTCTTCTCCATTCTGTCTCATTTTCTTGATGTTTTTCTGCCTCTTTCCCATCCAGACCCAAGCCAGGACTGCATCTTCTGGTTGTCCAACTCCTTCCCAAAGCACAAAACCTTATGCTCCTATCTCCTGTTTCTAGCCTCACCCTCCTGCTTGACTCCCTTCCATTCTGAGCAGCATTCCATCGGGGAATAATATTAAATAATTTACTTTAAATTATTTATATGGCTGCCTATCTCACTGATGTGACTCTGCATGGTCTACAAAAAATTTAAAAATACAGATTTAAAAATACACATAAGTAACTAACAGACAAAGTGGCTGCTGAAAATACCATGCACGACAATGTGGGCTCAACTAACCTCCAGTGCTCCATGCCTGAAGAACCATCTCCAGTGTTTTCCAAAACATAACAACAGTTGGTCATTTCTCATTCTACATTCTTTTTGTGGGGGAACAGTAAAATATCCAGTACAGTGATATAAAATAAAGTGAAGTGCCATTATACTGAGGGCACTAAATTTAAAGGGTGAAACATGAAATTGATAGAGCAAACAACACAGATGTGCATTCTGCAAGCCTTCACATTTATTGTGTTGTACAAAGTGGTGTTCTGAAATCCAGAGATCAATGGATCAATAGCTTTTGATTCAATCTGGCCACAAGAATCTTGATCCGTAGATCTGACAGGGACATTCAGGTTGCTGAAAGACACAGAGAACATCTATATGAAAAGACACAATAGAAGAGGGTCTGATGCAAAACTGGTGGCTTCTGACTTGGACTACAACCTTTTCTGATCTGACTCCTACCGTTTGGAACAGACTCACCCTTTATAAATGCATTTGTTTTCTGTACTAAAACAAAAAAGGCAAAACTAAGCTAGAAATTCCTTAGCTAAAAATCTGCAGAAATGATTGCAGTAAGTCCCATTACAATCAATGGAATTTCACTTTTCCTTTCAGAGGGTGACTAGTGGGGTAGGCTTTTAACACATCTTTCCAATGAATGGGCCTCGCTACAGGTGATGGGATGCTGAATTTTATTTTCATTGTTTCTAATCACAAAGAGTTTTGAATGCATGGCTGCAAGTTCCTGTCAGTCCGTGAGCTCTTTTTCTCTGCTCCTCCTTTCCCTTAACTGGATGACCAGGCTGTCCTGTAATGGGCTGTGGGAATAACCTTAGGAGATAGGAGGAATCACTGGAGCCTAGGCTATGGTCTGAGAAGAGACATCCTGGTCTAAATGAAGGATGAAGGTGGATAAAGCATCTCAGAAGGATCCCTCTCTAGTTCCCTGGAAAGTAAAAGCAGGGGAGAGGGGAAGGGCTTTCAGGCTTGCAAGATTCTGTTACCATAACATTATAATTTAATCTAAATTTTTAGATTTCAAAAATTGTTATAAAATAGTATTAGTAATGATTGTATACTGATCAAAGCTTGGATAGAAATTCTAACTTTTAAAGACTGAAAGACATGGGACCTAACTATTTGATTTCTTTTCTTATATAGACTTCTCATATAAAAGAGAATAAAAAGTATGTAGCTCATACTATATATGCCTAGAACGGACTTCCGAAAGTGGCATCATGCACTTCCGGTGGGCCGTTCTAGGCCTGGAAGGCCTCCTCCAGGCCTCTGAGGCCTAGACTGGGCTTCTGGAAGCCAGCCAGTTCTCTGAATTCAGGTAAATTTAGCTACCGGTTCTCCTGAACTGGTGCGAACTAGCTGAATCCCACCACTGGATACACTGCTTCCAGAAGTATTGAATCCAAAATCCAGGCTTATATCAAAATTGTACCATATTCATTATACACATTCAGAAGTTACAAACCTGTCTTCTGCAATTAACAATAGCCTGGTTCTACGGTTGTTCCTGGACATGATTTGCCCCCCGATCCAGGTGCAGGATTATTACACTCTCTTGCTCGCTGACGTTCTCCATTCTGACAGGCGGACCAGCTAGACCAGCAGCTCCAGCTCCCGTCAATGGCAGTTTGAGCTGGATCAGGATCAGAAAAAAATTGTCTAACTTCAGAATATTTGCAATTTTAGAATTCTTCATAACTTCATCTTCCTTCAGAATCTCACAATCACACAGTATATCTTAATGGTATATTGATTGGGTATTTGGGCTAACTATATTGCATAAATCCAAATCAACCAATACTGCTTTTTTTTTTAAAAAAAAAAAAGATTAAAAATGCATTTGAACTCTTCTATAGACCTGTATTCACAGTTGCAATTCCTGCTCAGTTAAAAATAATTAGTAATATTTTCTGATTTGGAATGGATGATTTTGATTTTACTGTTGCTCATTGAGTTATGGATTTTATTTAGTGTAATAGCCTCTATTATATTTTATTTGTTTATAATGTACTTTTCTAGACACCATTACTTGTAGTGGCAAATTACTATTATTTTTCTGCTCTTATTGAGTCCATAGATAGTCAACCAGTAATCCTTTTCAAAATGACTTGCTCCATGCTGAGGAAGGAAGAATCTCAACAACATGTACAGAACAACTGTGAAGGATATTCTAGGCACCTGTCAGTTGCTCAAACCTGGATTTGAAATAGGCAGTTGCAATCGAATTGACTGAGACATGATCTTTCCCTAATATCTTGGAAGAATCTGATCCTGTAATCCTCTGGAGTGTAGACAGGGTTCTCAGGGGTATAAATCCAGACAACTGTATATTAGATCCATGTTCCTCTAGATTAGTTAAGATCAGTGCTTTTTTTGTAAAACAAAAAGGTGCCGGAACTCACACATGTCATACAACCCGCCTTGCCTACCCTACAAGGTTCCATCCAAAAAAGGTGCCGGAACTCCGTTCTGGGCGTTCTATGACAAAAAAAGCCCTGGTTAAGATCACATGTGTTTGGATCCAGTTCATGGTGAATTCATCCCTAATGGACAAGGTATTTCTTGGATGAGGTGGTGGTATACTCCCTCTTTGAGAAGCCATAAGCAAACCAGAAAAGATACATCAATATTATGGCTCAGTGCAATGTGTGAAGCATGTATTTGAGTCTCCCCCTTGAGTCTTGGCCTCCAGAGTGCTACTAGGTTCCTATTCACCTTATTTATCAACTCTTAATGTTTAGCTCCTGACTTCTAATCCTAACTTCTCTTTGATCACTGATCGCAACCTTCCCAGCCAGCATCTGACAAGCAAAGTCAACAGAGGAAGCTGAATTTGCTTAACAACTGCATTATAAAATTTGCTGGGACACAAGGTACCACTTTGCTTAACAATAGAAATACTGGTCCCAACTGTGGTCGTAAGTTGAGAGCTACATAACTCTTTTTATTTCAGACTACAGGATGGGCTAATTCAACATAACTGAGTTTTGTATGTTTTGTAAAGGTTTTGTGTATTTCTAAATAACACGGTAGAGCCAAGCGAGCCATTAAAATGTATGCTAAGTCACGGAATGACTTCTAACCTGGTATGAAACTTGACTTGGGTATTTCACAGGCTTCTCCCTTGTAAAACGGAGTGCAGGCACATTCGCATTTTCCTTCTATCAGCATTGCCGTCCCACCATGTAGACAAGGCTGGCATTTGCATACGCTGTATTCAGCCACATAATCCTCTACAGCTCTGTCCAGATTTTCTTTCTTTATTCGGGAGTCTGGGATTTTGAGTGGTACAAGTTCCGAAATTGGGGCTATCTGCAGAAATATTTAACCACATATATGTGTGCGTATATTTTATATACATATAAAATATTTTTTATCATTATTATGCAGTTCTGTACATAAAGAAAACACAGTCTAGAGCACTTCATCCTGAGAAGATCCATGTTCTCCTACAGTTATATTCACCTCTCCTCAGTAATTGATTCTTTCAAATGAAGACTTTAGTTATTCATTTACTGCAGCTCCATCATTAATAGTTGTAAAGCAACAATCTTTCTATCAAATTCCCAGTAATTCTTTCATGATATTAGAGATGTCCGTGAGAGGCTTTAGAATAGAGGTCCCCAACCTTTGGGGCACCAGGGACCGGTTACATGGAGAGAGGTTTTTCTATGGATTGGAGGGGGCGTGGTTTTGTGTGCTGCCTGGCTCTTGAGATTAGGATAGCTGGGACTATTCAACCAAGGATTCTAATGCAAATGATATGACTGCAGAACTCCTGCTGGGGCTAGTTGTAGAAATAACGTTTGCTTGGAAAACTAAAATAGGAATCCATAGGTTTCAAAACTCTTGCGTGAGGCCCCCAATGAAAGATTGTCACATAATTACAATTATAAATTATATAAATTTATATAATTATAAAAGGAATAGAATAGGACACTGGTGGTGAACCTATGGCACACGTGCCAGAGGCGGCACTCGGAGCCCTCTCTGTGGGCACATGCACCGTTGCCCCAGCCCCACCTCCTCCCATGGCCCCCTCACCAGCAGCCCTCCAGAGGAGAGTCGCCCCCAGGCACGGCCCACGCAAGGCTGCGCAGCCAAGGACATGGTAGCCGGGCAGTGGGGACAAGACTCCGCCCTTGCACCCCATCGCGCGCAGATGCTGCTGCAAGGCACGGGTGGAGGGCGTGGCCACCATGGTGCTGCTGGGCTGCCTGGGTGATCTGTGGCGGGCCGTGGAGATGGTGGGTGGTCCAGCGGGCATGGCGGAGCGGGGGCAGGGGTGGGGGAGTGGTTTTGGGGCACTCGGTCTCTAAAAGGTTCACCATCACTGGAATAGGACATTCTATTCATTCACTCTGTCCTGCGTGATGGCATAGTGGTTAGAATGCAGTACTGCAGGCTATTACTGCTGACTGCCAGCAGTTCGGCAGTTCGAATCTCATCGGCTCAAGGTTGACTCAGCCTTCCATCTTTCTGAGGTTGGTAAAATGAGGACCCAGATGATTGGGGGCAATAGGCTTACTCTGTAAACCACTTAGAGAGGGCTGTAAAGCTCTGTGAAGCGATATAGAAGTCTAAGTGCTATTGCTATTCCATTTGATTAATTTTACCATAAATTAAAGTTTATATGTTTACCATAAATTAAAGTTAATATTGTACCATTTTACCATAAATTAAAATTAATGTTGTTTTTCCCTTACTCCACAAAGTTCTTTCTTCAGGTCCTGCTCTAGTTCTAGCTCTAAAAAGTTACATTCTTGTGAAGTAGAAGGTCTCCAACTGAAAGAATTGCTTTGTTATCTAGGCAAAGGTAAGAAGGAAGGAAAGAAGGAAGGAAGGAAGGAAGGAAAGGAGGGAGGGAGGGAGGAAGGAAGGAAGGGAGGGAGGGAGGGAGGGAGGATTATTAGGAAATCCCAGGATCTTTGACTAGAATGTAAAGTCAAATACATCTTGGAAGAAAGCTATGGTGAACCATTCCTAGAAAACATATGGAAATAACAGCAAACTTCACTTTTAGCTTTACTTGACCAGAATCTTTGACTCTGAAAAGATTGCAACTTTTAAAATATTTCTTCAAGAAAGAAAACTCTTCCATTTGTGGGTTCACATTGATTGAAAACTTCTCCAACTTATTGATAGATAGAAGAAAATTCTCTTACCTCTTGTCTTATCACAGTAGGTGCTTGAGGTAGTGTAGCAGCCCATTCGACATACTGTTCTACATCAACTAGCTTGACATTTGATGAAAGCAATTCATTCAACTTTGTTAAAGTAGCTGTTGTCCCACCTTGAATCAGAGAGACTACATCGTGGATAACCCCACTCTTTTTCATGTCATCAACTGGAGGAGAAAAAAAATGGAGGTGAAATAATAGGAAGAGTGGCCTTAAGAAAACAATTGTTCTTGGGTAATAAAAAAAAAAGGTAAGGATAGTGGTGATGATAGGTGCAACTAAATATTCATTTGATTTGATTTTTTCACTTTCATTCGGAAGAAAAGAAAATGACAATGTTGATAATAGTTGGAAATGGATTACCTAGGAGTTTCTGCCAACTATATTTGCCCAGATTGTGGAAATTCACTGGTAGCAAGTGATTTGCTGGAATCATCTTCCAGGTAGCATGGTATTGCCTTTTCCATCTTGCACACTGGTGATCCAGAGAATTCCTGCTAGAATTCCATGGTGCCTAAATGACCAGGCAATCTTGTAGAATAGGCATCTTGCCTGATCACTCTTCAATTATTCCATGATTTAGAGACATATAGCTACTGTGCTTCTAGAGATGTTTTCAGTATCCTTTTTTCATCAATGCCTGCAAGCCAGCCTTAGTATCAATCTATGAGCTGACAACACATATCCCATGGGAATTAAGCCTCCAATCCATTGTAGGAGCCTCCAAAATACAGTCGGATTAAATGGCCCCAATTTGGCAACATGCTAGAAAATTCTTGTCAGTTTTTCAGATGTTCAATGTCATTGAAGCCTTTGAGAGGTTGAGACCATGTGGCATCTCATCCTGCTCCTGCCAGAGATAATCTAGAAGTATGATCGATGACATCTCAGTCCCTTATCCAGGTATGAATCCTGACAGAGAAAGGGCCAGGTGATTCACTTTGTGAGTTCTCTGGAGCTACCATGTAACTACCTTATCCATCACTTTCATCCAAAAGGAAAGGCTACAGATGGACAAAAATTGTCCAGAATAGTTAGTCCAGCAATGGTCTCTTGAGGAAGGGATAGACCACCATCTCCTTTACAGCTGGTAGACACCCCCCTGAATTTATCATTACCAAGACCCAACAAAGATAATTTCTGCTAAAGAATGGACTACATACACCATGATATCTGTTCTGATTGGATAATCAGATCAGGCTACATGGCTGCTAATATATTACCTGTACTACAGCCAGATTTCCTTGAGAGTACTCTCCACTTCTGCATAGAACATGACACACCATACACAGGATGTGAAACAACCATTCTCAAAGCAAGTGTCAGTTTGCTAGCTGGGAAACCATCGCCCCAGATTCATGCAGAAGCAGAATTTGGCAAAATAAGTGTTGCAATATGCTAAAACTGTGAAGCCAATAAATAGCCACCTGATGACATTGGGCCACTCATTCTTGAGAAGATGATAATGGAAAACCATTTTGGGAAAAAAATGCCAAGGAAATGGCAGGACTAATCCAGGCAGGAGTCAACACTGAACAAACAAAACAAACAAATAAATAAAAAACTGGGTGCTCAGACCAAATTCTGCCAATATTTAAAGTGTTATCACTGGTATTACACAGTGATCTGCATCTTATTTTTTCTGCCTCACTTGAAACCAGAAGGCCATGGACAAAAAGAGTGAATGTGCTTTACTTAGTGATAAACAAATCTCACTCTCTCTATTTTACTGCATTTGCCTTAGTTCAACATTTCTTTCTTCTCCTGTGTTCTACTTTACTTACCATAATATGTGGCAATATGTTGGCTGTTCATGAAAAAGCCATATGGGTTTGGATATGAATAGTGTTTGGGCAAGAGACTCTGAGAAAATGCCAGGGTTATATGCTAGATTGGAAAGTTGAAAAGAATTCTGTATGAAAACAATGGCAAATATTTGTTTGTTGTCATTGTTTGTTGCCCCATTGCCTCATTATGTCAAGGCAACCATCTGTTGTCTTGTGAAGTATAACTTATTGTGTCTTTGTCAGATTCTTTAGTCTGGTACTCTTCCGTACGCTGCATCAGTTGAAATCTTCCTGAGCAAAAAATTCTGCCGCCTTTGCTTGCTTTGCACCAATCTAACGAACTTCAACTTTCATGAAAGTCCCTTCACACAAATACTTGGCATATAGCTACGCATTAACACTATATCATGGCATTATATAGTGATTGGCACATTAGTGAAATATTTTATTTTTATTTATTTATTTATTTGTATTCTGGCTTTATTATTTTTACAAATATCTTGAGGTGAACATACCCTTTTCCTCCTATTTTCTCACACTAACAAACCTGTGAGGTAGGTTGGACTGAGAATGATTGACCCAGTGACACTCAGCAGGCTTTCATGGCTAAGGTGGGACTTGAACTCACAGTCTCTGGCTTTCTAGCCTGGTGCTTTAACCACTAGACCCAATTGGCTATTATGTATTATATATACGTTAAAAACCTCCGTTTTTACAATCCTATAATCCCTTAATTCAGGGTAGAGTCGGGTGACTGGATAGAGTAGAGCAGGGGTGTCAAACTGCCGGCCCACGGGCCGGACGTGTCATGCAGAAGCCGCGCCCACCTCATTGCCGGCAATGGCAAAACAGTCCCGATACGTTGCGCGACATCATGTGACGTCGCGAGTTTGACATGTCTGGAGTAAAGCATTTGCAGCAGATATTTTTTTATTTGAGCCCTACAAGAGAAACATCAGCTGCTACCTAGGATTGAACACTCAACCTTCTGAATGAAAGGCGAGTGTCTTCACCATTAGGTCACCACACTGCTCATTATATATTATTGGCATGAATTAGCAATGAACAATTAGCATTGTTCATTACTTAATGTGATTATACAGCATGTGATTGACATGTCCAATAACATATCTTAATTCTTGTATGAGGGATACAATGTGCCAATCAATATGCAAACTTGGGCATAAAAATGTCAGAAGATGATAGGGGCTGATGTACTTACCATTTTTAAATCCACTGGTTTTACATTGTTTAGCTTTAATCTCCGATTTGGCTTCTGCAATATCTGCGGTGACAGTAACTCCTAAATTAAAGCCTAGGCATTCATTTACATCACCTGTAGTGAGCCCTGAAAATAGAGTCAATAAAAATGATTAGAGGTGTACAAAACTGTTACACAGAAAATAGGCTATCAAACTCCTGGTTTTATATATCTATTGGAAGAAATTGCAAGGAGGAAAGTATTGTAGATTTTTTTTTTTTACTTTGTGGCCCTTTCTTTTTATTTTTCTTCCCCCACCCCCATCTCTATTTGTTTTTCAGATGTCATTCCTAATGGCTGCTTTCAGGGAAATAACAGTAGCTCTGAACCAACTTTTAATACAAAAGTTCTCAAATCAGAAGTGCAGACTGACCATCTCTGGTGTGTAACTTGCCCAATCTTTTTTTTTCTAATCAGAAGCTCTCCATCTAAGTTAGAATACAATTTTGATGCTGGATAAGAAGTCTGAGAATTATAGCCATCATATACGGAAAGCACTAGTTTGGGGAAACGCTGATGGATATGCATAACTTGGTGTGGTCCAGAACAAGGACTGAGACATCAGGGCAGCAATAAAAAAAATGCATGTAGGGGAAGATGGTTTAAGAGGTCATAGACCAGCTTCAGTCTGAGTCTGGCTCATCCCTAGAATTGGGCAGATTTAAATTCACCTGTAAAGGAACTTCCCCCCTGAGAAGCCGTGAACATCTCCCCTTATATTATAAAGCTCCTAAATGTTATTTAAAGGCTGGTGAGTCCTGAGTTCAGAAAATGTCAAGAATTTGTTGAATGCAAATAAAATTCGTTTCAAGGCTAGCATCATAGCAGGTTAATAAGCACTCTATGGCAAAGCCAAAAATAAAGATAGGTGGTTAATCAGGTTAATTTTAAGCAAAGGTAGTTATTTGGTTAATTGTAAAACATTACTCCAAATGATCTACTTTTTCATAATTTATTTTCTAACAATATTAATGTTTGAAATAGTGTATTGTATAGCAACTTGATAAATAATCTGGTTACTGTTCTGCTGAAGAAAAACTATATACATTACACTTAGGTTTTTTCCCCTCTAGTTGAGGTTCATTTTTGTCTTCCTTGCATAATAGATATTGGACATGATCCAGCTAACCTTAATCACAAATAGAATGGCATATAGTGAAATGGCTATAATAACACACTTTGGTTGTGTAGGCTATTTCAATGCAGGATTCCATTTCAAATTTTTATGATCCCTCTAAACAAAAATCACTATGAGGAGTTAATATGAAAACTAGTTTATCCCTGAAATTATCCCAGAGCAAGAATTGATTATCATTGTATCACTGTATTATTCTTACATACAGACCTGTTCCTATAGAATGCTAATAAGGACAGTGAGAAAGTCAGTGGGTTTGGGAACATCAAATAGAGCTTCTAAGACCGGACACATCTTCAAAATACCAACTAGTTGTTGTGAACTAGCCACATATTGCTACCTGCCTGGCCTATGGGGAAGGGACAAATGAGGTGTGAAGTCTTGCCAGTATTTTATTAGTAGAGGGCAGTGGACATCCTGGAGGAAATTTAATTTCCAAAATGGTGATTTTTGGACCAGTTAATGTGATTTTGTTCAAGCACAATTGTTGGATAAGGAGATTTGGCTGGGTTAATGACTGATTGCTTCAAGAGATAATAAAGAGAGGACTTTCTGTTAATCTAGCACAGATGCAGAACTTGGGGGTCCTCCTAAACTTGCAACTCCTGCTTGAAGAGCAGGTGGCATGGAAGGCTTTTGCATAGCTTAGTGTTGTCCACCTATTGCACCTGTTCCTGGACTGGGAGACTGTCCATGGTCACTTATGCTCTGATCACCTTCCAAATGGACCACTATAATTCACTCTACATGTGTTGCCCTTGAAGGGATCTGGAAGTTTCATCTGATGCAAAATATAGCAATGTGGGCAGTTATGTGTGCTCCTAGAATAGCACATATTACACTTCTGCTCTGCAAGCTGCATTTGTTGCCATTTTGCTTCTGGGTCTGATTCAGAGTGCTGGTTTTGACCTTTAAAGCTCATCATTATTTGAGGTTCGGCCCAATTATATCTTCCTGCCCTGCAGAAGAAGCATGTTGCAGGTCTCATCTTCATAAGAAACCCAGGGTAATATATTTCCCTCCTCCCCTAGGTAAGATTGGCTCAATCTTTACCTAGTGCAGGGGTAGGCAACCTTGGCTCTTTTATGACTTGTGGACTTCAAATCCCAGAATTCCTGAGTCAGCATGACTGGTTCAGGAATTCTGGGTATTGAAGTCCACAAGTCATAAAAGAGCCCAGGTTGCCTACCCCTGACCTAGGGGACCTTTTAGAATCCCTTATACATAACTGTGTCAGTAGGTCTGGGAATCTCAAAGCAAAAATGAGTTGATAAGATGAGTGCATTGTTTTACCATTAATTCTCTCTACGCTCTTGCTTATAATAGTACTGCTGATGTTATTTTTAAACTGACATTTTTGAGATTTGGATTTTATTATTGTTTTTATTGTAAGCTACCTAGAATCACTTTATTGTGAGATGGGCAACTATGAAAGAAAGAAAGAAAGAAAGAAAGAAAGAAAGAAAGAAAGAAAGAAAGAAAGAAAGAAAGAAAGAAAGAAAGAAAGAAAGAAAGAAAGAAAGAAAGAAAGAAAGAAAGAAAGAAAGAAAGAAAGAAAATTGGCTTAACAAAAGATGTTCCATGTGGGCCAAGGCTGAGATGTGGTTCAAACCATCTTACCAATGATGTTTGTAATTCATTGGCTAATGCTAGGTCAGATATCACTTCTCAGTCTGACCATGGATGCTCTCCCAAAATGGTTGTCTTGAGCAGTTTGCCAGGTCACAAAAAGGCTGCCATGTTACACATGGACAGTCATACAACATCCATTTATAGAAAAAGAGACTTACTACAACGCCCCCTGCCACCCTTTCTAGATTTCCAGGACATGTTCTACACACTACTGATTGCCTGTGGCATTATATATTTCCCCAGGGCAGATGGGGGGGGGTATTTCCAATCAAAGCACTGGGCTGCATCCACTCAGAATATTTTCTAGGAGTATATATGAAAGGAATTCAGTGGCATGAAACTCTGGGAGTGATTGATGGCCTAAGGGCATGCCTTTGGCCCATTTAATCTTTTGTCATTTTTAACCTTTTAACTTTTAATTTCTGTTTTTAATATTATGTTTAACTATGTCTCTTTTTAAGTTTTTTGTTAACCATCCACTTAAGTGAGATGGGAGATATATAAACTTGATAAGTAAAGAAATAAATTGATAAATAAAATTTTGGGGGAACTCATAATGACTTATCCTGTCAACCAGTCTGATTCCAATCCATGTATTTATTGTAACTAAAAGAATAGAAAAAGGTTAAAATCATGTGAAGCAAGCACCAAAGGTTGTAAGTTTACAGGGGGAATCCATCATTTGCCTTTGAGACGAAGAATTCAACAACAAAATTAACAGCGACTCAATATAAACATCATAAGGTGCAATTGTTACCCTGAACCAACCCAAGTTGAGATTTTTGAAGAACTCAGTTTTTAAAAAAACAGGCTTATAGTCAGAAATCAATTGTCCTGATTGCCAGCTATGCCATTATTCCAGAGTTTACCCTTGTGTATAAGAGATGACTTTCATTCTGTCCTTACCATGTGATGAAAGAGTTTGGTTATCCAACACGTACATTAGCTCATATTTTCCTCCAATGGTTCCCTTCTGTGCATAATGAGTTCCATATGTTTCAAGAAATTTACAATATTCTCCCTCCTCATAAGTACTTGGCAAAAACTTTAGATCTTCCAGGAATGTCTCGCTCAAGCGCAAATCACGTTTTCGCATTTGGAAAGTTCCCATATATATATTAGATTTGACATGTAAATAGATGGGATTCTATAAATAGAAAACAATAATACATAAGTTATTCTATCCACAGGTAGAGAGTGAGATTGTGGTATTCTTTTACATTGTCCTCTGATTATTGTAAATTTGTTTATATGGGCAATTCTCAGGTCATAGAATCCATAGACAATAGCAATAGCACTTAGACTTATATACTGCTCCATACTGCTTTACAACATTCTTTGAGTGGTTTACAAATGTCAGCATATTTCCCCCAACAATCTGGGTCCTCATTTTACTGACCTTGGAAGGATGGAAGGCTGAGTCAACCTTGAGTCCAACAGGATTGACCTCCAGACTGGGCAGAGTCAGCCTGCAATATGGCATACTAACCAATGCACCACCATGGCTCATAGACAGTTTTTGCCCATAAAGACAGCATATGATATGCTTGTACAAACATGGGAGTTGGAGTTCTTGTAAAGCCAGATTTAGGTACACCAGGAATTGCCTGTTTTTCAAATTTAATTTAGTTTAATACACTGGGTTTTTAGCAAAGGGTTCTCAGCATGCTCTCTTTTTTACACCACTCTGTGCCTGGTGATTAAGGCAGCTATTTTGCAGCCAAATCACAAATAAATTATGAGTCATTAAAAGTAAGTACATGTGAGAATATGGAAATTTTATAGAAAACAGAACCCTGAATTTTTAAACTTTCATTTATTTCAAGTGACCATTCTAATGGTTCTTCCCCACACATGATAGTGATTGTCTAAGCTTGCTCTCCAGTTCTGATGTCCACAACCATTTTTATTGAACAGAGCAGGCTTTTTTCCAGACAAAACACCCAGTTTTACCATGGAGTGGTCCAGGAAAGTTTACCAAATTATGTATTGCTATTCTTAATTGTGGGAGTATAATTAAGAGGAACTGTTGATCCTCTTGAAGAAGGCCATGCTACTTTATAAAATAAAACTTGGAATTAACTAGAATTTATTTTCAGGTGGTTTGGTCGTTAGAGACAGCTGTTATTCTGAAAATGCCTAAATCAGGGGTGTCAAACTCGCAACGTCACGTGACGTGTCGCAACGTATCATGACTTTTTTGCCATTGCTGGCAATAGGGTAGGCGCGGTTTCGCTATGATGCATCTGGCCCACGGGCCGGCAGTTTGACACCTCTGGCCTAAATGAACAAGTGTTTAGAAATCATGATTACTTCCTCCATGAGAGAAAGCCATTACTGAGATGGCATATGGTTTTTACTATGGTTGCTGCTGTGCTGGTGTGAGTCAGCAAATGAAAAGAGAAAAGGGGGAGAAGAAGCTCAATTCTAGCCTTGAAGTACAGGTGTATTTCATGTGGGCTGATGAGCTGAATTGGCTGCTAACCAATATTGGTAGACAGTATTCCCATCAGTCTAGTCTTGTATATAGGTGCTGGAGACCGGAGCCTGGGGGGACATCAACCTCCTCATTTGATGGGGGACTTGCTGTCAGTCTAACCCAACAATGGAGATTGAGAGAAGAGAAAAAGAGGGGAAGAATGAAGAGAAAAATTGCAAACAACAAAGACTGTAGTTAGAAGGTCATGACTGCAGAGAAAATCTGGGGAGTAAAGTTAATGTGTGTATACAGACAAGTTGTCAGTTCCTGGTCAAAAACAGAGAAGAAAAGTCAACAAGTGACTTCCTTTGAGGAAGAGAAGTCCCAGAGAAATGGTACCTTCACCCAAGATAGGAAGGTGGGAGACAGCTGGTTATGGACACAGGGTAAAGCCCCGGTCTCTGGAGAGGAACTGGAGAGTTGGTTGGTGCCAAGCATACTCATTAATAAATCCGGAACATTCCTTTCTTTCACTCTTGATAACTCTAGAGCAGGGGTCTTCAAACTTGGCCCTTTTATGACTTATGGACTTCAACTCCCAGAATTCGTCAGCCAGGCATGCTGGCTGAGGAATTCTGGGAGTTGAAGTCCACAAGTCATAAAAGGGCCAAGTTTGAAGACCCCTGTTCTAGAAGGAGGAAGAGGGAGATAAAGTGAAGGTGGAAGAAGTTATGTATTTATGAGGAGAGTAAGAAGGAAGTAGTCTCTGGGAAGGAGATTTCTTCTTCTTAAGAAGAAACCTGACCTTGGGTAGAAGCCAAGATCTTGTTGTATATACCTATTGTAAATACTTCCATTGTATATAGTAAAGGAGAAGCATAAAAGCCTCCACTGTCGCACCTCCATTCTAAAGTACCCAGTCCCACTGTGATACTGAAAAGACCCAATTTCTGATCACTACATTCTTGGCTACAAAGCAAGGCTACAAGAGGGGTTCCCAAATTGATTAGTATGTGGGTTGGGTAGAGTTCTAGGTCATTGTTTCATCCTGTGTGCCTTACTCGAGAAAGTAGGCAGACAACTATAGGTTTCATGTCTCTGTATGCATGCATTTTTATTTTTATTATCAAGATAATCCATTATGGGGATTTGCACAGTACTTTAACCCATAAACTAATAAAACAGGTTGGATTTTTACATCATGCTAAGACACTGAAAAATTAAAGAAGGTTAATATTTTTTGGCATTTCAATAACCCAGTTCAGCATGAATTCAGCCAATGGCTCAGTGTTTCTTATGGCATGTGAATTATGGTTCCTCTGGAATAAAGTATATTTACTTACGATATATTTTTTTAAAAGCTTACCGTTCCTTTGGCTTTTTTCAAGAAATCACTCACGTTGGATGATTTGCCAGCATGGAAGCTTCCCCCAATATCAGCTGTTACATTGGACTCAGTCGGTTTCAGTTTAATAGATAAGCTCACATCGAAAGACTGTGATTTTGTTTTGAATATTTCTTTCATTGTTGATACTTGGTCACTGTAGAATTCACTTGTAAAGAGTTTGTCTCCTCTTGTCTTGAAAGGCAGAAAATGTACAGTTAAATGGCAGACTAACAGATAGGTAATGATAAACAACATAAGCTGTGAGACACCCTGTGGTACCCCATGGTGTGATTAGTTTAGACAAGACACTAAGCCGTAAGTTAGTAAACCAGATTTTGAATTAGCACCACTGTTGAATTTATCCAGGGTCTGGAATGTTTCTCTCTGTTTGAATCACTCCTGTTAGTTTCCTTCTTAGTGTAAGTTAATCAGTGTTTGACCACTTTCAGATGTGTGGACTTCAACTTCCAAAATTTCCAAGCCAGCAAGAGAGTTGAAGTCCATACATCTGAAAGTGCCAAGTTTGGGAAATATTGGTGTAAATGATCAACTAATACTGTGTCTTCTGGAAAATAGGGGCTCTTCTATAACAGACCATGGGGACGGAAGGAGGCTATGTCCAGTGGTGGATCTATAGCCAATGGACTTTCAGCAGAGATGCCAGGAGCTATTGGGATTGACATGAATGGGATGGGATGGGATGGGATGGAATAGAATGGAACAGAATGGAACAGAACAGAACAGAATAGAATAGAATTCTTTATTGGCCAATTGTGATTGGACACACATAAGGAATTTGTCTCTGGTGCATAAGCTCTCAGTGTACATACAAGCAACAAGTAATAATCAAAATAATAAAATACAAACATCATAAATCATAGATACAACACTCAGTGATAGTCATAGGATACTAAGCAATCAACATAAATCATAATAGGATAGTAAATAGGAGCAATCAACATCCACATCCACATCCCTGGAATATCTTTTGTGTGATCACTTTCAGACCATCCTATGCTGCCATCCCAATTCCAAAGTCAGGAGACCTCTGCATAGCTGAACTGTATATCTGTAGCTAACAAAATCATCTAAATGTATAGGTCTCTCCTATACTACACAGACTCATAAAAGGATGCTAAGGTCAACATGAGGCTATTTCTTCTTCAGACTTCTGACTAAACAATAACAAATAAAATTTGGTAGTGTAGTGATCCCTTGTGTCTGCAGGTGAATGTCTGAAGAGGGATAAAATTCCGCATTTTTGTTAACTAAGTAAACTGCTTGCTTTTATTATTATATATAAATAAGACACCAATACACAGAATGCCAACTGTATCCAGCATAGAAAGTGTTTTTTAATCTCTATAGTGTTGACAAAATATTTATAACACATGCCATTCAGCCATATAGGGGTTACAGCTGGTGGAAAATTCTCAGTGTTGCAATCCCAATGCCTATGGCCAACACTATGATGGGAAGTCTGAATTAGGAAACATAGATAAGGAGCCCTTAATATTATCTGCCTTTCCCCCCCTGAAACTAGACAGCACTGCATTTTGGTTTGCCTGTTTATTTTGCTATAACAAAATCTTGATCTTGGCTAATCTCAAAAAGCAAAGCAGGACCAGAACTGAGGACTATCTGAATGGGAGACCAGAAATTCCAGGGATGTAAACTAGACAAGGCAATTTTTAAAAAATCCTAAGGCCATGGCAAAGCATTTATGTAATTTTGCCAAGAAAATTATATGGACACACCATGACATTTTAGGAATTGAGGCTGAGCCAAAGTGGATTTTACCTTTTGATGCAAAACAAAACTCTGCTTTACCCAAAGAAGCTTACGTCATAATTGAGGACAGCCAGATTCCATGGCTTGCGATAATAAGTGGCTGTGTTCCCATCACGGACTCTGTCACAGATGCCATTGTAGAACTCATTGTGAAATGCAGTTTGAGCCGGTTTCATTCCCAGCACATTCACACTAAGTAAGTAAGTAAGTAAGTAAGTAAGTAAGTAAGTAAGGAAGTAAGTAAGTAAGTAAGTAAGTAAGTAAGGAAGGAAGGAAGGAAGGAAGGAAGGAAGGAAGGAAGGAAGGAAGGAAGGAAGGAAGGAAGGAAGGAAGAGTATTAATCATCAACCTTCTCATTATACTATTAAATGTCATATACTATCAGAAAATCAAGCCAGTACAACAAAGTCAAATCTGTAATATACATAAAAATAACAATATATATATATATTGGTCCTAGCATTTTCCCACAAGTTCATTTTTATCGAATATGTGTTGATCCATTGGTTGCAAAAAGAACTGATGAACTGGTTTGTTACCCGAGCATGATATTGTGGGCTTAAGAGTGACTGGCCCCAAGTCATCCTTGCAGCAGGCATGCCTAAGGTGGGACTAGAACTCACAGCCTCCTGGTTTCTAGCCTGGTAACATAACCATTAAATTCACACAAAGAGTATTATCTTGCCTTAAATATTAGCATACATTGCCTGGTAGACTTTAGTAATTATTTAACTCAGTTTTGAGCCTCCCTGACTTCTTAATATTTCTGGGTATCTTACAAATAATAGAATAGAGAAGAAAACTTATAAAAGAATCCTAGCTAGCCAGGAAAGACCAATAAAAAGCCAAAGTTATGAGGATTCTACAATGACCCTTTTCTGTAGCCTGGCAAGTTTTTAATTATTTTCAGAGTGTCATTACAGTGGGACTTGTTCAAAAGTTGGGGGGGGGGGGGATATCACTCCAGAGGGTAAGTGCCACAACAGGGAAAGTATGGTTCCTGGAACTCATAAGATCACACTGTTTCAAGGATAACATTATCACATGGGTTTACATGTTTATACCTATATTAATCCATTAATGGGGCTACACTGGATTAATCTGAAGCCCTTTCCAAAGCAGATCAAGATAATTTGGAACAGGTTTTCATTTAGCTAGAAAAGAGTGGATGAATCTGATCCATTTTGTATTTACACATCTGTTAAGATCTAGGCTAGATTGATTTGTTCTAAGCTGGCATGCTGCTGCCATGGCAGCAGTACAAAACAGAAGAAATAAAACTGGCTTTGCTAACATCCATAACATGCCAAGGTTAGCAGATAGAAAATTCTAATCACTGATGGGCAGGTCTGTTCTTCCCAATGTAGAAGCAGCTAAAAATAATGAAGAATTTACATCTTCATGATGTCCAAATGTGGGATCAGAAAGCAGAATGGTAATTCATTAACCACAAGGGATTGATAAAAAGTCTGTGGCGCTGCACACCAGTTAATCATTATTATATGTTCAATTTTTTTTTTAAAAAAAATGTTCACATCATAGAAATGTCTTATGATACTTAGAGGAAAATACATGATAGGCCAGAGCAAAATCAAGGAAATCAAATACCTTTTGAGGTGTGTGTGTGTGTGTGTGTGTGTGTATGTAAATAAAAACCATTTTGAGGATTCCAGCCTTATCAGGTAACACAACATGTAATTCTTATTCTTCTCATGAACATTTTCTCACCCTTGTCCAGCTGTTCTTCCAAGTTCTGATACCTCAATGTCACGATCCCCACAGGGTGCGCGTTTGATTTCTTCACAATCATCTTCATCAGAAAAGTCACCACAGTCATTTTCCGTGTTGCACACCAACCTATTCTTTAGACAAAATCCTTAGTGTAGAACAAAGAATGAAACATTTATAATTACAGGTTAGTGGATATGTAGAATACTTTCATAAATCAACACTGCCTTCCCCAGTTGTGTATTGGACTTTGACTCCCCAAATTTGCAGCCTACATAAAACAAACTGCCATTTATATCAGAATGACTGACTGATTTAATGTTACTTTGTCTTGGGGGGGAAATACTACAATACTTGTTTGAATGATATAATATCCTTTCGTATATCATCACACATTAATAAACTTTACTGAGGCGTTTTGGTGGTTCAATTCAGTGCAAATGTAACTACACCTATATGCAGTGGTGGGATTCAAATATGTGAACAACCGGTTCTCTATGTGGATGCTGCTTCCGGAAGTCCATTCTGGGCCTGGGCAATAAAAAAATTAGCTACCGGTTTTGCCAAAGTGGTGCGAAGTGGCTGAATCCCACCACTGCCTATATGACATATAAATATAAAAATATAAAATATATTTTATATAAAAACCTTTGAAAAGGTTTTATTTGGTGAAATGCAACAGTCATCACCATATAAGAATGCAGTGAAAATAATACATGTTGGTGATTAAAGTATACTGGAACTGAACAAGATCTTCTTCAGCTTTTTTAACCGGAAGCATCATAATACTTTGATATTTAACATTTCTCGGAACATTACAGTGTGGTTCTCCCATCAAAATATGGCTTATGAAAATGTATGCATAAAGAAAATATTACTGCAAAAATAACATTAGCAAACAGAATATTCATACTGTACTATGGAAGCTGAGAAAAAATAGGGAATGGGAGAAAGCTGCTTTTTGGCAGCTTAAAAAGCAAGAAAGAACACATCAGCCAGTGTGTAATTTTCTCCTTCTGGAAGATGATTCTGGAGGCTCTCCTTGCAAAGAAGCCCACTGTCCTAGAGTTTTAGATCATTGGGATCTGGCTTTAAATCTTCATCTTGTCATCAGACCACTATAGTCAGTGATGGCAGTATAGAAAAGATATCAGAGTCTCCATACCTACCATTTTCACATTCAAATTCTTGATTCCCACAATGACCTCTCTCATCTGGACACAGACTTTCTGTCTCACAGTGCTCTCTATCACTCAGGGCTGCAGTGCATGGCTTTCCTCCAAACTGTCCAAACTTCACAATACTCCTTGAGCGGTACTTTGTGGGAGATATTAAAAACACAATTAAGAAAAGACTCAGAATCAGCCAGCTGTGTGTGTGTGTGTGGGGGGGATGAATGGCTGGGGAAAACGAGGCTGGTTCTGAAAGCCCCCCCCCCCCCGCCTTTTGATGCATGTTTAACATTGAAGTTTAATAATACTTTATAAATTTTAAATTTGTTATACTGTTTTTATGTTTTAATATTTTATTTGTGCACCACCTAGAATCCCTCTGCGAGGGAGATGGGCAGTTTCAAAAGATGATAAATAAATAAAAGAAATATACAAGGTGAAAGAAATGGAAATGTGTTGTATTCTTCCAAGATGGAAAGGACGGGAACTTCAGAGTCCACAGCTTTTAGAAGGACAGACTATCACTCAATCACTGGATGATCATTACAACTGTGTTTCTCAACTCTAGCAAATTTTAAGATGTGTGGACTACCAATTCTATCTTATTGCATTCTTTGATCAAATGACACAATTAGTGGATCAGAGGAATGCTGTGGATATAATTTACTTGGACTTCAGTAAGGCATTTGATAAAGTAGATCACAACCTACTACTCGATAAGATAGAAAAATGTGGGTTAGACAGCATCACCACCAGATGGATCTGTAGCTGGCTGACCGGCCGTACTCAGCGTGTGGTCCTCAATGGAACCACATCTACATGGAGGGAAGTGTGTAGTGGGGTGCCCCAGGGCTCTGTTCTGGGCCCAGTGCTCTTCAACATCTTCATCAACGATTTGGACAAGGGGATAGATGGGGAACTCATCAAATTTGCAGACGACACCAAGCTGGCAGGAATAGCCAACACTCCAGAAGACAGGCTTAGGATACAGGAGGATCTGGACAGACTTGAACACTGGGCACTATCTAACAAAATGAAATTCAGTGGTGAAAAAAGCAAGGTTCTACATTTAGGCAAGAAAAACCAAATGTACAGGTATAGTATAGGGGGTACCTTGCTCAATAGCAGTAACTATGAGAGGGACCTCGGAGTCCTAGTGGACAATCACTTAAATATGAGCCAGCAGTCTGCTGCAGCTGCCAAAAAGGCCAACACAGGCTAGGCTGCATTAACAGAGGGATAGAATCAAGATCACGTGAAGTATTAATACCACTTTACAATGCCTTGGTAAGGCCACACTTGGAATACTGCATCCAGTTTTGGTCACCACGATATAAAAAAGATGTTGAGACTCTAGAAAGAGTACAGAGAAGAGCAACAAAGATGATTAGGGGACTGGAGGCTAAAACATATAAGGAACGGTTGCTGGAATTGGGTATGTCTTGTTTAATGAAGAGAAGGACGAGGGGGGACATGATAGCAGTGTTCCAATATCTCAGGGGCTGCCACAAAGAAGAGGGAGTGAAGCTATTTTCCAAGGCGCCTGAAAGCAGGACAATGGGTGGAAACTAAGCAAAGAGGGAAGCAACCTAGAACTAAGGAGAAACTTCCTGACAGTTAGAACAATTAACCAGTGGAACAACCTGCCTCCAGAAGTGGTGAATGCTCCAACACTGGAAGTTTTTAAGAAGAGACTGGACAGCCATTTGTCTGAAATGGTATAGGGTTTCCTGCCTGAGCAGGGGGTTGGACTAGATGACCTCCAAGGTCCCTTCCAACTTTATTATTATTATTATTAATTCTGAAAGTTGAAATCCACACATTTTAAAGTTGCTGCTGTGAGAAAGCCAGTGTGCAGCTACTGAAAATGTACACATTTGTACTTTGAAAAAGGATTAAAATGGGTGATCTCTTACCATCCATTCAAATTTAACACTATAATTACTGGACAGCCAGTGATTCCAAACAAGAAAGCCTTTTTTTTTTTACTATTTGAAACTAATATCCACCAAGGAGCCTATACTTCACAAATATAGCTTCTTTACGAAGCCCTTTTAATGCAAGATAAATTATGGGAAAACTACTTACTCTTTCTTTTGCGCATGGACTACATGGCCCCCAATCAGCCCAGGTAGTCAATAAGCAGTCAATGGGTTCTGGAGCATTAGGTTTTCTGGTCACCCTTAGAACAAAATAGTCTTAAAGTAAATTGAAATGTTTCTGGTTTAACACTTTATATGTACAATGTTTCTTTGCCTACTTATTTAGTTGCATGCCATCTCATTGTGGTCCCTCAGTACATAACCTTGCATGAGAATACTTGATTTCAATATTCCACAGAAGCTGCATTTGGGAATACTGAAAACTCCATGACCATAGGAAAAAGGGGTTGAGTCCTGCAAATGATTTGCAGTTTTTAAGTGCAATTCCTGTTTTAAAAACAGAATTCAAGCAAGAGAGATGTTATTTGATATGACATAGTACAAAGAAGCTTTAAAATATGATTTGATGGGTTTGTACTTTCATATTTTTTAAAGAATTCTCAGAAACTTTCTCCATACCACTGATGTAGGAAAAATCAGTGAGGACCCAAGATAACAGGTGTGCATATATGTGTTTTTATGTGGTTGGTAAACAGTTGCCTTTGTCTTGTGTTTACTGTCAGCAAACCATGGAAAGAGGCAGTGTTTAGCTCATTCTTCTTCTATGCTGTTCCTATATTGGCTAGTTATCCTTGAAATAGATCTTGAAAGGAAGTTGAGGTTGGCCTCATCCATCAAAATTTTAGGATGTCAACACTTAACACTAAAGTCCTGAGCATTTGAACTCAGATATTATGTTCCAGTTTACACATTTGCTATGTTTAAATCTCTTTCACTCAAGTAGAGAGATGTAACTTCAAAATCCTTCCTTCCTTCCTTCCTTCCTTCCTTCCTTCCTTCCTTCCTTCCTTCCTTCCTTCCTTTTTTTTTGTAAGAATAAAATTTGCGCACAAATAAAATTACACTTATGAGATGCAATTTGGGGCAGAAAAGAACAAGCATTTTATATAAAGTAGTTTCAGAATCTGACCAAATTATACTTTTATGAATATTTCTAATGTAAAAATATTTGATTTTTGGTTTGAAATTCCAGTATTCCAATTCCAGGTTTAGAGGTACATAAATTTTAAAAATCGGTTACTAATAAAATAATGCTCATTTAACAATTTGATTATTTTTTGCATGGAAATAATTTCTATTGTATTCAATAGGTTGACATATTGTTCAGAAGCATCTGAAAAATGGCAGGAAGCAGTAGTTCTCTTACTTTCTGTCTTTCAGAAATTAAAAAACAGAGTACCAGGAAATTTGGAGAAGAACACCCACAAATGCTACCAAATGTTATCTCTATCCCATACAATGGACTTACCTTGTTTTTCCTACTGAGGCAAAACTATTTGCTCCTAAAATGCAGAGGACTCCTATAAGAAACAAAGAAGTAGACATGGTGGTAGGTCTACTAAAAAGTAAATCAGACCCAGATTCAAATCTTTTATTCCGTTCGTTTTTGTTAAATATTAAAAGGACAATAAACAAAATGTGATGTCAGATGAAGGTCAATGCTCATACTGACTTTCGAGAAGTGAACCTCATTGTACATATACTCAATTTGGTAAGCCTGTTTGTACAAATAGAAAAGAAGGGCCGATGGGAAACCCAAGCTTTTGAAATTCAGCAAACCATGAACACTGATACCCCTGCAGAATAAAGTATGGCAGAAATGGGGTAAAATGGTAAATGACATTTCTGTAATAATATTGTTCAATATATAGGAACTGATGGAAATAAGACATACAATTAAGGACAGCAAACCTATCCTAAATGGTAGTTTGTGATGCTCCTGGCCCATTAAATTCTAGTCTTCAGCCTATCAGTACTTCTCACCTGCTGTCTGAGTGGACAATCTCTCTCTCTCTCTCTCTGCCCAGTATAATAGGGCTGATCTTATTGGTTCCTAGGAAAGGTAGTGACTGGAATGAAGTCTTCAAATTTCATCAAACCAGGAAACAGCACCTCATTATGGAGAAGAACATAATACACAGATTAGCTGCTTGGAAGCCAATGTGCCTAAATCCCAAGCTGTCAAAAACTCCTAAATCCTCTTCTCAAAATTTGACTCATTTGATTTGACTCACTGTCAGCTCTCCGCCGGCATTCAGTCTCTTATAATCTTCAAGGGACTCTATCTTCTAATAGGACGGGTCCCCCCTACTAGGAAGACTGTTCATTTATCAGTTTTTTCTGCAATTTGCAACCATGAGGGAAGTAAAGGACATTCTGAGTTTCTATTGCCAAAAAAAAACAAAAAACTTGTGGTAGGCAGGAACTGTGATCTAGGAGGTTATTGTGCAGGTAAACATGAATGAGCTTTCCCTTTCAGTTCATAGCTGGGAGACATATTTTTTCCATATTTCTTAGATGACACCTACCACCTGCAAGACTAGCAAAAATGTTTAAAAATATGTCTAGCAATTGTTGGAAATGCAGACAAAATCCAGGCACGTGGACATGCCCTAAAGCAGGGGTCTTCAAACTTGGCCCTTTTATGACTTGTGGACTTCAACTCCCAGAAGAGCAACAAAGATGATTAGGGGACTGGAGGCTGAAACATATAAGGAACGGTTGCTGGAATTGGGTATGTCTAGTTTAATGAAGAGAAGGACGAGGGGTGACATGATAGCAGTGTTCCGATATCTCAGGGGCTGCCACAAAGAAGAGGGAGTCAAGCTATTCTCCAAAGCGCCTGAAGGCAGGACAAGAAGCAACAGATGGAAACTAATCAAGGAGAGAAGCAACCTAGAACTAAGGAGAAACTTCCTGACAGTTAGAACAATTAACCAGTGGAACAACCTGCCTCCAGAAGTGGTGAATGCTCCAACACTGGAAGTTTTTAAGAAGAGACTGGACAGCCATTTGTCCAAAATGGTATAGAGTTTCCTGCCTGAGCAGGGGGTTGGACTAGATGACCTCCAATGTCCCTTCCAACTTTATTATTACTATTGTTGTTGTTGTTGTTGTTATTATCATTATCATTATCATTATTATTTAATTAATTAATTCTGGGAGTTGAAGTCCACAAGTCCTATATAATTATGCTAAATACACACACACACACATATATATATTTCTTTAGTTGCATTGCAGAAGACCACTGTTATTTTGAGGAGTTTAGTGACATATTTTGATTTAGCCTTCATATTTAGAAAATCCTAGAAGTCTGAGCTAACCTACTTGGGTTTTTTTATTCTTCTTCTTTAAAGGAGAATAAAGGAGAAGGGTGGATCTTTATGTAGTTACAAAGCTTTTATTATTATTATTATTATTATTATTATTATTATTATTATTATTATTATTATTATTATTATTATTATTATTATTATTATTATTATTATTATTATTATTATTATTATTATTATTATTATTATTGTTGTTGTTATTATTATTATTATTATTATTATTATTATTATTATTATTATTATTATTATTATTATTATTATTATTATTATTATTATTATTATTATTATTATTATTATTGTGCAAGTCTCAGACTTCTGATTCCCATTCCAGAGCCATGTTCTATCCAGTCAAGGTCAGGTCTTGCTGTTTCATGACCGTGAAGTCATGATATCAGCTTTTGATAAAAACTTTGTGGTTGTTGTTTGTGGGGAGCTTCTGTACAGAACCTAGCATTGGGTAGTGTGGAAACTGGCTACTCTTGGGTTATTTCTGATATAAAGGAGCTCCTGGCAGCTTGTAAGAGATTTGGGTATCATTTTGCTTGGCATGAATGCTTTTTATATTATGCTTTAAAATCTTATTTGCTTGAGCTAATAATAAAGGTTTAATAAAGATTTAAATCCCTTTATTTACTGGTGCTTATTGTCTCTACCTCCAAAAGAGCCAATTGCCTGGGCACCTGATCACGGCCCTGACACTTAGCAAAATGTGTGTGTGTGCATACACGTTTTAAGTAAGTAAACTTGTCTATTTTCAGGATCTCTATTTTAAACTGAGGATATTTGCAAATTTCATTTCTCATTGTCCTATCCCAGACTCCAAACTGGTGCAATCCATTCCATTAACTAATGCAATATTTAATTGAATTTAATTGAAAGTGTGATACAATAGTCATTAACAGATAGCTTCTACATAGTTCAAGATTTAGTAAGAACAGGTTTTTTTTTTCCTTATAAAGTGAGCAGCTGCTCAGTAAGCTTTTGGGATCATCTAATTTTAATTGCTATATTGCAGACTGTATAACAACTGCAAAATAGTACTTCGTGATAAAGCTGGAATTTTGGTTTCATGTGTAAGGTTAGATGAAAATATTGGAAGCCAAGCCCTTGCTATTTGCAATTAAGTCACACTGTTTACCATGGAGAGGGACTTTTTCATTCTTTAGAAACCCAGGCCTCATAAAAGAAATTAAATATTTGCTAGTAGTTTCTTTTTATATTTGCACTTGCATTTTCAGCTGCCATGTTCAAGATGAATCAAGCCTAAATCAACTTTTTTATTATGTTGAGAAAGAAAAAGACCCCTCATTATAGCCTTGCAGTTTGTATTAACAACTGTAGTTGAGGAGGAGGTGATAGCAAGTAGGAGATAGATTCTCTTAGATGTTGTTGAACTGCAATTCTCAACAGATCCAGACAGCTTGGCTAATGCTGAAGAATGCTGGGACTTGTAGTAATATATGGAGGAATATGAGTGAGCATTGAGAACATGCTTTGAATGCAGAAGATTCAACCTGCAGTTTGGGGCACTCTCAGTTAAAGCAGAGGTAATAGTATGTGGGAATGACCTTGAGAGTCGGCAATGAGATGCAACCAAAGGAACAGTCTGCTAAGGGGTGGCTACGCCCACTCCAGGAATTGTGGGCAAGGCAAGAGGCTCAGAAAAGACCCTTCCTAGTTATTGAGCTGTAAAGAGGACGGTGGGAGAAAAATACATTCAGACTTGTAAGATTGATCTCAGCCTTATGAAATAGACCAGACAGGAAACAAGAGCAGATGAGCGAATTCTATTTTATTGTAAGGTTATATTAACAGAATCTCGCAAGTCTGAATGTATTAACTATCAATATCTTAGTATTACTAAAAGTAGTAATTACAAATTACAAAATTAGTAATACTAATCTTGCATATCTGAAAGTATTATGTCTGAAATTATTCTAATCAAGGAGAGGCAGCTCCTCAGATGACTGGGCTCTGTGAGTGAGATGAGTGGTCTCTACGTTTGATATATAAATAAAATATAAATTAAAAGGGGCTTTAAATGTTAAACCAGCACCTTTAATTGGACCTGTAAGCAATACAGCTCATGAAGAAGTGTAACCTATACTGTCCTCTATGCACACTTTATTGCCCTCACCACTACACTCTGCATCAGCTGAAGTTTCCAAACACTCAATGGCAGGCCCATAAAGAACACATTATAATATCCAATTGAGAATTGACTAGGGTGTGACTGTGAGCCCCGATGTAGGAATGGGTGTGATTGGCATACAATACGAAGCTGTGCATAGGCCTTCCTAGCCACGACTGCCACCTACCTTTTGAGCAAGAGTTGAGAGTCCAGAAAGACCACCAAATTGGGCATTGGGTGCTCCTGGAGCAATGCAATGCAATCCAGCATCACAGATGGCATAGTCCTAGAAGTGGCAGGCTCCAAAGCCACTCAGTCTTGACAAGGTTCAGCTGAATCCCGCTGTTCCCCATCCAGATCCTCATATCCTCCAGGCAGAGGGTGAAATAGCATCATTTATTTCTCCAGGGGCAGATATGTACACTTGGGTATCATCAGCAAACCAATGATATCTCATTTAATGGCTAAGGATGAACTCATCCAACGGCTTTGTGTGTATGTGTGTGTCTGTATATGCACCTTCAGGTCAGTTTTTGACTCCTGCAGTTTTCTTGGCAAGATTTTTTAGAAGTGGTTTTTCAACCTCCTCCTTCTGTGGCTGAGAAAGAATGACTGTCTCAAGGTCACCCAGCTGGCTTTGTGCCTAAGCCGGGACTACAACCCACAATCTCTTGGTTCTAGCCGGATGTCTTAACCACTACACCAAACTGCCCAAAATATGATGCAATTGTTAACCTTTCAGTGTATCAATTAGAGTTAACTCACCTGTTCTACAACCTAATAGTCCATCACTTTTGTTTTTAACTCACTTAAGGAATTCAAATAGTGTCCAAATTTTTGGTGTCCCAGTGCAACCTTAGAAAATATTACCCCATTTAGATTCTTATCATAGCCTTTGTCTTAATAGGAAGATGGTCCCAATAATAATAATAATAATAATAATAATAATAATAATAATAATAATAATAATAATAATAATAATAATAATAATAATAATAATAATAATAATAATAATAATAATAATAATAATAATAATAAAGTTGGAAGGGACCTTGGAGGTCATCAAGTCCAATCCCCTGCTCAGGCAGGAAACCCTATACCATTTTGGACAAATGGCTGTCCAGTCTCTTCTTAAAAACTTCCAGTGTTGGAGCACTCACCGCCCCTGGAGGCAGATTGTTCCACTGGTTAATTGTTCTAACTGTCAGGAAGTTTCTCCTTAGTTCTAGGTTGCTTCTCTCCTTGATTAGTTTCCATCTGTTGCTTCTTGTTCTGCCCTCAGGTGCTTTGGAAAATAGCTTGACTCCCTCTTCTTTGTGGCAGCCCCTGAGATATTGGAACACTGCTATCATGTCCCCCCTCATCCTTCTCTTCATTAAACTAGACATACCCAATTCTAGCAACCGTTCCTTATATGTCCCCAGTCCCCTAATCATCTTTGTTGCTCTTCTCTGTACTCTTTCTAGGGTCTCAACATCTTTTTTACATCATGGTGACCAAAACTGGATGCAGTATTCCAAGTGTGGCCTTACCAAGGCATTGTAAAGTGGTATTAATACTTCCCGTGATCTTGATTCTATCCCTCTGTTAATGCAGCCTAGCACACTGCTGGCTCATATTTAAATGATCGTCCACTAGGACTCCAAGATCCCTTTCACAGTTACTACTATTGAGCAAGGTACCCCCTATACTATACCTGTACATTTGGTTTGTCTTGCCTAAATGTAGAACCTTACTTTTTTCACCATTGAATTTCATTTTGTTAGATAGTGCCCAGTGTTCAAGTCTGTCCAGATCCTCCTGTATCCTAAGCCTGTCTTCTGGAGTGTTGGCTATTCCTGCCAGCTTGGTGTCGTCTGCAAATTTGATGAGATCCCCATCTATCACCTCGTCCAAATCGTTGATGAAGATGTTGAAGAGCACTGGGCCCAGAACAGAGCCCTGGGGCACTCCACTACACACTTCCCTCCGTGTAGATGCGGTTCCATTGAGGACCACACGCTGAGTACGGCCGGTCAGCCAGCTACGGATCCATCTGGTAGTGATGCTGTCTAACCCACATTTTTCTATCTTATCAAGTAGTAGGTTGTGATCTACTTTGTCAAATGCCTTACTGAAGTCCAAGTAAATTATATCCACAGCATTCCTCTGGTCCACTAATTTTGTCACTTGGTCAAAGAATGCAATAAGATTTGTCTGGCATGATCTGTTTTTGACAAACCCATGTTGGCTTTTAGTAATGACTTTGTTTGCCTGTAGGTGTTCGCTGATTCGTTGTTTGATTATCTTTTCCAGAATTTTCCCAGGTATTGAGGTCAGGCTGATAGGTCTGTAATTTTTTTCCTTTTTTTTGTTTTTGTTTTGGGAACAAGGCGTTTTGTTCCCACCTTCCAGTTGTGCTCTGCTGCCCTAGCATTATTGAACCCTTATTTATATTCCATGGTTTCCGGTTCAATATAATCCACCAACAGCCATTGCAAAAGCCTTAGCTTTTTTCCATACATAGCTGTATGGATATTCCATATAATTTCCCTACCTTTTTAAAAAACAAAAACCTTTCTAGTTCAAGATCTCCTGTAGCTATAATCACAGTATTAGCTATGGATACATATATCTTAGAGGAGTTCAGGCAACCTTGCTGGACTATCAAAGAACGGTGGATAGTCAAATGTGCCTATCCATTATTAGCGCCATGGTAGTGCAGTGGTTAAGTGCACTATTGCAGGCAAACTCTGCCCACAGCCTGGAGTTTGATCCTGAGAGGGTTCAAAGTTGACTCAGTCTTTCATCCTTCTGAGGTTGGTAAAATGAGGACTGAGATTGTTGGGGGCAACATGCAAATAATGCTGACATTGTGAACCATGCAGTGTGTGCTGCAAAGCACTATGGGACAGTATTTAAGTTTAAATGCTATTGCTATTATGTCCAAATGGGATTTATTGCTCCAGGAGTGTGATGGAATATGCACCTGCAGCAGCAGCAGGAGAGGATTTGGCCAACTCACAACTTTCCTAGAAAAAGCCTGGATCAAGAAACTGAGCAGTCCTGAATTGGAGGGGGAGGGGAAGGTTCAGTGTAATCATACCTGGAATTTCTCAGGATAGCTTTAGTTTGGCAAGATTCCTTCTGTTAGGTGTAAGCAAATAAAGGATTGGACTTGTTTGGATCTCTGTCTCATTTCTGGACTTAGGCCTGACATCAATCTTGCCAACCTCTTCCCTCTCCTATCCAGCTCAGGACTATGTGGTGTCTTGAACTGGGTCTCTTGCTGGGAAAACTTGAGTTAACCAAACCCTCCATCCAGTGGTGGGATTCAAATATGTGAACAACCAGTTCTCTGTGTGGATGCCACTTCTGGAAGTCCATTCTGGGCCTGGGCAACAAAAAATTAGCTACCGGTTTTGCTGAACTGGTGTGAACCGGCTGAATCCCACCACTGCCTCCATCTCTGCTGCTGTAGGTGCACATTCCATTACAATGGGCTTCTACACTGATGCTAGCATATAAGGTGAAGAAACTTTTCAATTAAAAAGCCATATCATTTAGACACTACTTAGATGCTTAGTTGGTAAAAGAACAGACTCAACAGCTATAAGCACTCAACAGGGGATACCCTCATTTTCAACTGTTTGGTTATTTTGTATTGTTAATTCATAATCATAATACAAAATGTCAAGTTACATGCCAACCCACTGGATCAATAGCACCATCCACTGGCATTCAGTTACTGCTTATATTTTAGAGAAATTAAAAATCCCGGTTTCATTAAATTGTTCTACTTAATATGAGTTCATCTAATCACTAAACTGAAATTAGTCCATCAGGCATTCTTCCATACACAAGTAAAGAAAATATTTAATCATCAAACATTATCTCTGAGTGCCAAATTGAAATGAAATTACATTTAATTGCCAGAACACCCGAGTACTTTGTACAGTGTAACACAGTCCAGAAAAAGTTTCTGTATTTTCAGTCTGAGACAAACACATACATGGAGAGCTTTGTATTATAGGAATGTGCAATAGAGTATTATACAGAGCTGAATGGATCACTGGAGACTTGGTATTTTTATTAGGAAGTAGATCACCATGTTGCGTTCACCTAAACTTTTAAACATGGATACTATTTCAAGTTTATATTGGTAACTGCTGTACTGGAGAGACATCTGGCTGTTAACAATAGCTTTGCCAAACTTATTAATACGTTTAAAGAGTGATTCATCAGCCTCTAGTCATGTCATAATTAATAGACATGAATACCATTTTGCTCGGATTAGTTGTTCAAAGTACAATTGCTTTCCAGTTTAATAACTTATCTTAAACCCCACTTATCCATTTTTGTATCTATCCTTTTTTTCAGCACTGATTCCAAAATTGAGAATCTTGCCAGAGACTAATCCAGAACAAAATATATTCTAGGAAATTTGATATTCTGGACAAGATACTATCAAAGATGTTTCAACTTGCATACTTTAGAGCTAGCAATTGCATTTTTAGAACTCACCAGTTAGGAGTAACACAGTATTTGCCCATTTCATAATTTAAATATTCTTTCACCTTGACATTTGGGTGGGCAGTAAATAGAGTGCTAGAAGGGTTTTTTTAAAATTGTAATAATATTGGTAGGAAAACTCTACAATACACTTGACTATTTTATGTTCTTGGCAACTCAGTGCTGCTGACATCACGGTCTTCCCTTGTGCAGAAGTGAGAACAAATCTGTGTGTCTTTCTCCATAAAGAACCATTAATTTTTCTTTCATTTTTCACTTTTAGTGCTTCTAAGCATTGATGAAAACAGAAAGTGAGGGACTAAGAGACACCATAGAGTGTTTTCTTCCATCCACACGGGCTGAAAATAACCACCAGTTCCAGTTTGGTCTCAAGCAAATTGTTTCCTTGGCTTAAGGAGTTCCAAGGTCTTAACTTGAATGAATCCAAAAGTTGAAGAATGAGGCAGGTGATGCAGACTGAAGACAGTAAGCTCAGTGTCCAGTTGTTCCTTGTATCTGTTTGATCCAACAATCCAGTTATAGTTTTGCCAATAACTCCCACTTGTGGTGAAGAGAAATGAAAGAGTGCCTGTGGACATCTTACAGCTGCATTCCATAACACCTGTTTTCTTTTCACACTTGATGGGCTGTGGGAAAGAAATTTCATTAAAAAGGTGATTACCTGGATGTATATACAAGTATTGCTTTTCTTTTCTTTTCTTTTGTTTAACTGTGGAGTACTTTAGAACAGGGTTGACAATAGAATGCCTATGAATGTCTGGATATCAGAACTGTATCTCAAAATAACACTTGCAACATCTATAATTAAATAAGATATAGAAGTCATGTGAAATTGGCAAATCTCACAAATAAGATCTCATAAATTTTCAAATGAGAACACTGAAATTTAGAAATCTTAGGTAAGAGAACTATATTCTCACAAGACCACACAAGATTTTAGTTATTTTTAATTGTTTCAATTTAAAAAGGCTCTCCCCTGCCATCAGGCAAAAGTCCTTGTTGGTATATCAGGCCTTAAAATGTTGCGACTGTTCAGTTGAGTTCAGATGGGTTTTTTTCAAAAGCCAAGTTAAATAGGATTACCACTACATTAAGTAAATTAAATACATCAATTTAAATTAAATACGTTAATAAAATACATTAAGTACATTAAAGCTGGGACGCCTTGGGGTGCTGTTGCTAACCCCCTATGAACAACAACCCTGGCTTTGGTTTATTCCACACTGAATATTGTGCCAGCATGTGGCTTAACAGTGCCCACAACCAAATGGTTGATGTCCAACTCTGCCAGGCAATGCATATCATCTCTAGCACATTGCATCCCACTCCTGTGCACTGGTTACCGGTACTTAGCAATATCATACCGCATTAGAAGACAAGCTCTCATCTGGCTGTGTAGTCAAGGATGCTGAACAACAAGGCCATCCTGTTCATCATGACAATGCACAGTCCATCACAAGATTGAAATCCCTTTGACCAGCATGGAAAACAGCTATTCATTTAACATCTACCCAGGAGGGAGGAATGGTCCAAGAAGGTACCTTCTTGTGACCTGACTATTAGTAATCCCTCAATTGAGTCGCCTAGTTTTGATTTGCCTCCCTCTGTCTGGATGAAATTGAACAAAATTAGATATGATACTGGAAGAAGTGCATCTGCCGTGTATCAGTGGGAATGGAAAGATTGCCCTTGTAGTGATTGTGGTGCTGATATGCAAACAATTAACCATATTGTGCAAGATTGCCCATGACATGCATTCTCTGGTTTCCTAGAATAACTGCAACCACCTGGATAGCTGAATTGGACATCCCGTTATGAGGCTACTGCCATATCCCCATAGATGTTTTGTATAGTATGTGGATTATGTGTATATGTTTACTTCTCTTCTGTCATGTTCTAATCATATGCAAATAATAACTACATTAAGTATCACTTACCAATCTAATTTATGCAAATGGATTTCCAAAAGGATCATTGCAAGGAGCAGAAGACAATTGCTGTTGTTGAGCTGTAATCTGGAGAAAAGGAAAAAGAAAACTTTCATGATTTGAATATATTTTGCAAACTTTTTTCCAAGCCAAAGGTACATGAGCACTACTATATTTTTAGAATTTTTTGACATGCAGAAGCAAAACTAAACACTACTGTTCTAGCAGCTAATGTTATAACCATATATTTCTCAGGGGAAAACTAAGCATAATAATTACATTTTACAAAATCTAGATGTAGATTTCTTAGAAAGATGAAAAGTCCAGTTTAGGCATTTCAACATTTTGAAAAACTGCAAGACATGGAGGATTTCAAAATATTTGCCACAATACTTGGTCTCTTCAGGCCCAAAACTTTTAATGGGTCATTTAGTTCAGCATCAAGGCAATCTCTATAGTCTACCCACAACTAGCCCAGTTGAATACAGTCCAGCTGTGGATCAAAGGTAGTTTGAGAATTATACATATATCTAAAACTATCATTTTAGGGGAAAAAACAACCAAGAGGCCTTTCCATAAGTATTTAGATGTCTCATTAAAAGTATCTGTAGCATTTTCCAGTGTTATCAGCCTATTAGATATTAACTGTAAGTATGAGTTCTATTTTTTTCCATCCATCAGTCAGCTACAGAGTTTCTCCTACAAGACTAGCTGACACAGAGAAATGTTATGTTTCATTATGTAACTAAATTTGACTTGAAAAATGTGCTGGACCAACTTTTGATTTACCTTAAAGTCTCTTAGGCCATTGAAAGGAGCTCCTCTCTCCATAAAGTGTCTCCACTGTACCTTTTTTTAAGGTACTAAGAAAAACATCCAGATAAAAGTCTTTCTACTTTACTGGGAACTCCCCATTCCTGCTCCTCACAATTAGAAGCCACAGCTTTGTTATTCAGTTTAACAGCTTATAGGAGCCCACTTGCTTTCAACTTGAGAGAAAACACTGGATCATAACTATATGTAAAATTTTTGTTTGTCTTTCCACACAACATTTTAAACTAGGCTAACATGGATTTTGTGGTTTAACATTTTATGGCAATCCAGCCATTGTCTTAATATTTGTGTGAACTGGACCACTGAGTTAAGCCATAACTCACTGAGTTAAGCCATAATACATTTGTGTACATAATACACAAAGTTTCTATGTTCACATGTTTTTTTTCTTAGCCCACAGTTAAGTTATGTTATCAGTCACTTCATGTAAAAGATACTTACTAAACCTTGGGAGGGAGCAGCAAAAGGATCTATCTTGAAAGGATTTTCAAAGCGGTCTTCAGCAGGCTTGGAAATAAGCAGGGCAGCATTTTGTCTCAGAACAGGCTTTGGAGGCCCTGTGTTGAACAAAGGAACACTTTTTTAAAATATCCAAATCACATTATAAAAAGTTCACCAAGACGTTTTTGTTCTATAGCAAAGAAGTACATGTTTGGCATCAAACATGAACTTCACAGGAAGCAGCACCCAAATTGAGGATACCTCCACTAGAAGAATACATAATGTGTTTCTGCGAACTTCATGTCAAGGCTAGCTAAGCAACCAACACCACATACTGTACATACATGATCACCAGATTTCATGCAACCAACACAAAGCGGCATTGGATTCAGGGACCTAGTTGTTTTCTTTTATTGCAAGTAGTGTCAGCTTTCAAGTTAGTCCAGATGTCAACGCTGTTAATATGGGTTATTATTGCATTGACAAGATATGCAGAACTGTTTGGTATTTTTGGAGTTAAATCAGATGACATACAAAGGGAGGAGATTTGTGAAGAAAAGCGGGAGACAGGGAAGGGAAGTGAATCTTTGGCCTCCAGCCTAATTGGAAGACATAAATTATCACTGTAAGTAAGGGAGGAGTTTAGCAAGATAAGATAGATGCAAGCCAGAGAAATCCAGATTCTGGCGTCCCCGGAAGTATTGTTGCAGAACTCCTGGGAAGAAATGCAAAATAAAGTATCTAAAAGGGAAAATGTTTCAGGTTTCTTGGAATGCTTCTTCCTTCGGACCATAACACCAGACACGAAACCAAAATAATGAGTGCCAACACTATCTTTATTGTAAGGTTAGAACTTCTCCCCTTGTCTTTACTTAGAGAACTAGGGAGCGTCTCTTCTGACATGCTTTCTCTACTCCCACTCTTTTTATGGGCTGGGATATCACTTTTCTGACCATTACCCTGGCTATGTCTCTTCCTCCTGTCTCCCAAGGTTATTCTCACAGCCTATTACAATTACTCTGAAGCTTTCATTTTAACTTCCCTGAACTGGCTTATTATTTATTATAAGCTTTTGAGAAAATTCCTGATTGACTTTCCTAGCCCCTCTCCTCCCTAAACACCACTTAATTCTACTTTTGTTTGTGAAAAATCTTCAGTGCTTTTTTTCAGACAGATGAAAGCACTTTAGCAGCCAGTGTTGTACCTAAGTGGCACAACTTTTGTAACTCCACGTAGTTTCATAAACAGCCAAGGACAAAAGTCCCAGACATATTAAGAATATGACTTTCTTTAGCAAGCCAGGAATTCTAGAAGTAGCCTTAAAGAAAGGAAGGTGGCTTTGTGGATGAAGAAGAGAGACTTCTGCTGCCTCAGGAATGCAGCAATGCCTCTTTCTTACTTTAACAGATCTCCTGGTGTCAAATTCAAAGCTGAAATCTATTTGATTATTGTTGTATCACATTTGTTGTCAACCCAAGACAGCATATAACACCCTTCCTCACCTGTTGGCCAACAACTCCCAGAATTCCAAGCAGTGACTGGGGAATTCTGAGTATTGAATTCTACCTGCCTACGCTGCATAGATTGGGAATACTGGTATAGAGTTCAAGTGCTCTCTATCTAGGCACTGACTAGCCCAGACATACTTGAATTGAAAAGTAAAGTCAGATGTATCACATGCCACCACATACCATACTTTTTGTATCAGTCACTTAGCTAATATAAAAGGCTTATTCAAGGCCATTCAATAAATCTATGGTCAAGAAGAGGTCTGATATGGAATTAGAAGGTTATTCAATGAGAACAGAAGATTACAACAGCCAGCTAGATGCCAGGTTACCGTGGTCAGCCACATCTTGAGGAACCTCTATTGTGTTACCTGGTGGTTGCTGCTCTGCTCTCCTTGCGGGCACAGCAGGTGGTTTCGTCAGTTGGAAGTCTTTGAACATCTCCTTGACATCTTTTATCTCTTTATCACCCAGAGGATCCAAAGCAGTAAAGGCATCACTTTCTTTTTTTACACTGCACTCCTTCTGTGGTGCAGTTCTAGGAGGCAACTGAGGAGGAGGAGGGCTAGTAGATGACATGGAGGACAGCATAGATGGAGGGTGAGATGCCAGAGAAGGTGGAAACATGTTGATATGGAAAGGGTTCCCACCAGTAGGAGGCTGTGCCCATGCACTGGATGGAGAAACACACACAGATTGACTCCAGAGATCAGGAGCTGGAGTCTGGCCTGGAACTGCCAAAGATGCTGGCTGGCTCCAACCAGGTGCTTGTTGAGGAGCACCAAAACCAAGAGATGGTGCAAATTTCACTGGCTGAGCGCTCAGAGCAGTTCCGGGAAACACTAGGGGTGGCTGACTGAAAGCCGTAGACTGGGGACCCCATGCTGGTGATGGGGATGCTGATGTAGGCAGACCACCTGGGGAAGAATAAAATGACTCATTTACATAAACTCATCACTGGACAACTCAAAAAGCATTATCAATATGATTTCATAAATGTTGACTATATTCTTCCCTACAGTATGTATCTCTATTAGATTTCCTTCGGTTTTTATCCCATCTATTTGCAAGAAGGCTTTCTCAGCAGAGTTTGCTGGAATTATTAACCTGCAGTAAATTGTTTTGTAAAAATCTGGTGACTTTGTTATGTGGACTTAAAAATTCTGAAAATCCGAGTACGAATATGCTGCATCATTTTACTTTCAGATTGTATTCTCTCTCATTTTACTTCGAATACTTTCAAAGTCACTTTATTAAATTTGGGACTGTAGCCTCACAAATCAGCACTACTTTTCCCAAGCTCTAGCCAGGAAGTACAGTATATAATTGTTAGGGAGTCAAGGACCTGAACTTCTCAATGTATGTAGAGCTAGGACAAAAAACTCAATGAATTAAAAACAGTTAATAGAACAACTTCCCAGGAGTTTAATGGCACTCTATCATATAAACACTGCAGTTTGTTGCCATTCAAACTTCTGAGGAAAGAACTGTGTGGATGATGCAGAAATGAGCAACCTGCTTCTGTCTAGTTCTTGTAGGGTTGTATCCAATGGTGTCCTCCACTACCGGAGGCCTTTCCAAAAGCGATCATAAGGACTGATTTGCTTGACATAAATGTGAAGATTCTCGGTCATCCAGGTGCTAACAACCAGATGACTGCAAGAAATATGATCCTTCCAACTCTTTCGCCCCCCCATCCTCTCAGAACTAATCCTTCCATTGCCCCCACCTTCCTGCCAGAACCGATGAAGCTTCTTGGATGAGAAGCAAAACGTCGTCTTTTTCCTCAGGAAAAAAAGCAGGCAGTTGCCTTTTGAAAAAGCACCTTTGAGATTTGCTTGACATACTTTCTCACTTTCTCTCTCCCCCTTAAACTCCGCTGAAGATGTTACCTAGCCTGGTAACGAAATGCTCAGAAACCAACCCACAAGCTCGGAGAATGAACCTTCACTCTCATACTTTCTCATGATTAACCAATCCATTGCTTACCCTGCAAACCTCCTCTTTATGCACCATGAACTAAGTACATGTGCACAATTCATTCAATATATTCAGCTAATATGTAGCTAGGTTCACGTCTCACAATCTTTACCAACCTAGTCCAGGTATGGGAGCTGCTGTAGGAGGATTGGTTTTGAAGAGGTCCAGTGGGTTGGTCTGTACACCAGAAGGCTGTCCTGCAGTAGTCAGAGTGCTTGTTGCAGAATATCCAGGAGCAAAAACATCAGGACCAAACAAGTCACTGGCTGCATTCTAGAAAGAAATCAAAGGAAGCCTTCATTAGAAAGGCTGCTTTTTTGCACAGAAAGTCTTATGTTATTTGGAGTTAAGTGTCTTCAATCCTGCGTTATGCTACCAGCACCCCAATCTGCTCAGCAACATTGTGACATTCCAGCAGCAAAACCAAACTAGAAATGTAAGATGGTGAGTGATCAACTCCCAGACAAATGATTTCAGTTTGTATTAAATAGGGTGGCATGCTTCGGAAACATCAGGTATATAGATATATAAATTAATACAAGCCTATTCCCTTTGATAGGGTAAAATCTTTTCTAAATATCTGCAAAAAAATAACAGACTTTGCAATGTTTACAGTTGTGGCCTGCAGAGAGCTTTCATGTGCAATTTCCTGTAAGTGATGGTGTAACATCAACTGCCAAGAGCATTATATTGCAAAGTACAATTTTGTGTCATTTTGACAAGCAGTCTCTTTAATGCAGAAGCACTGGGCAGCACATAAGCTGAACAAACAGCCCCAAAAAAGTAACATCTAGAGAATGTAATTACGTTTGTATATAAACTCAGAAGCATATTTTAAATATATTCCTGAAGAAGTGAACAAGATTAGAATTAGTTAAATGGTAGCATTAATGCTACTGCACATCCAATGCCAGAACAGTCAAACAAATGATAAAATGATAATTAATCAGTGTAAGATAGTAAGCAAAATGTTGGGACTAGGATTTGGGAAACTAAGTGAAACTGTGATCCAATCAACCATAGACACTCATTGGCCAAGTCAGTCTAAGCCCAACCTACTTCTCAGGGAAAATTGCAGGGAAAAATTGGTGGGTCAGCTCTAATAGGAAAGATGTTATCCACGTTTAATAAAGAAATAAACCTCTTATTGAAAAATTCCTTAATTTCAGAACACATAAGACAGTCTCAAGCACAGTCTCAACTAGCAAACTGTTACACTTTTGATCAGGCATGTCTAATCCACGGCATGTGGCCGCGGATAGCTAATAATACAGCCCCACAAGATCACAAACTTTTAACATTATTATGTGATTTATATACATTAACTTTATATGTGGCCCCAAAACAATTCTTCATTCAGTGTGATCCAGGCAAGCCAAAAGGTTGGACACCCATGCTTTAGATCAAGCCCAGTTGAAAAATACTAGGGAATTCTTGGCTTGGCATTCAGACAAATCAATCATCAGTAGACAAAAGGAGATAAAACTGCATACAGTTCAAAACAAAGAATAAAAAAAATTCCAAGAAGGAAACAAAAAACCTAGAACACATTTCTTCCAGCAGCTAACACTCAGATAAGCAGGGATCAACACCAGACATACAACTAAGCAGAAAATACTCTAATCAAGGAACCACCAAGGAGGAAACTAATCTCCCACCAAAATTGGCAGGGGAAGATAAACAGATAGCAAACCTCGTATTTACTCACACTGATGACATTACCTAATTGGGTAATGAAATGTCTACAAGCAAACAACCAAGCTCAGAGAGCATCAAGAAGTCCACAGTTCAAACCAGAGCTACATATTCATACATTTTCTTCTACTGGAAATAAACCTCAGCAGCACCTTTGGCCAACTTAAGTCAGCTCATCAGTTGCACAATAAGCTATGTTTTGTCTGCCCAAGTCCAACATCTAACAGAAGCCTAAGGGTGACAGACTTGGCCAATAAGACTATTTCCTGGGAGATAAAATGTGGAGCTTTGTATCTCAGCTGGCTGTATGTTGCAATGTTTTGTTGTAGCACAAAATGTTTTGCTCCAGCATGATTTCAGCTTTATTGAACTGATACTGAGTCTAGTACAACGGACAAGCCTTTTCATCACTTAGTAGTCAATGCTAAAACTTACATTTTTAAAATAGGCTTTTAACTGGGAGTAAACCCTGTTAAACCCTGAACACTGTATTAGGTTTGGCTGAGTGATCTGGCTCTAAGTCCAAATTCCAAAGCATAATCAGTGCCTCTCATTCATTAGAATGGAAAAATGAACTAACTTCAGTCTGTCAGTCAATCAATCAACATATCTTTCTAAATAAATAAAGTATGGGATAGGTTTGCACACACAGCTGTGCCTTCCTCAAAGATCAATTATACTTAATTTCAGGTAGGCACATGCAGAGGGTATAAGCAAATATCCAGATTCAGGGAAGCTCATTCTGCATCTCCTCTTTCCTATTTTAGTTTACTGTAGATTCACATGAACTAACAATGTTTAAAATTGCTTGCAAACAGATTTTCATTTATTTTAATTTTGGTTTTATTGTCTCTTATCTCTGCTTTTATTGGGCAGAGAAAAATCAGGCATGAGGCAAAACAGTTTTGGTTTTGCAGATTGAAACTTTTTGCAGCCTCACTTGTGCTCCTTGTATCTCTGATCCATATGCCTGTGTCTGTATGTGCTGCTTTTGCCTCACAGAGCTGCAAAAATCAGTCTAAAGCAGCCTGAATTGATGGTATTCAACCAAATATCATGCATACTCCTAATTTTAATCACCTGCCCTCCCCATACCGGCCTTCTATTAAAAAAAATGAAAATACTACATTCAAAAATCTTTCAATCCAAGCTTATTGTTGAGGTGGGTCTCATTAGCACTTGATGGCTGGAGTCTATCCTTCTTACAGCACTAATTCAGGAGGGTTACCCTGTCCTAGTTTCAGTTTATATGAGAAAACCAAGGTTGTTGA
Source organism: Azemiops feae (assembly GCA_023970755.1). Classification (NCBI taxonomy): domain Eukaryota; kingdom Metazoa; phylum Chordata; class Lepidosauria; order Squamata; family Viperidae; genus Azemiops; species Azemiops feae. The sequence continues at coordinate 2,583,812 of JALGBA010000136.1, forward strand.
TGTATTTCCTTGACCTCACTTCCAGACCTTTGGGGTCTACTATACAAGGTTGAATCCCCCATACCAGATTCGGCTACCTGAACTAAACAAAGAAAACACTGTGCTTCTTCCAAAGCAATATGCTTAATGCATGCATTATTAGTTCAAGTGTCTTACTTACCCAAGATATAAATATATGGCAGCATTAGGAGAAAGAAAGCAAAGTTAGGAAAGAATGACTCTACAGAGAAAATGTTAAGTTCACAGTGGTTGCAGCATTTTATAGAGTGAAGGCAATCAGCTTTTTTTTTTGCCAGCAGAGCTTTCAGGAAGAGAGGCAGAGAATTTCCTTCACCTAATCCAAGTAGAAAACATGCATGTTACCATGTTGCACATGCCCCAACGTTCACCTGAACAGTCCTCCTTCCTCTTCCTGGCTTTGTACTTTGTGGAGGTGGGCTAATCGTGATGGAATCTTGTGGCATTGACTGGTGGCTGTTATCAGAGTCTAGCCGTAACCCATTCTGCACAGGTGTTCCTTTGGGAGAGCTTTCTGCAAAGACACTCAAGGGGGATTTGGCCACGAAACCATTCTGTTCTCTCTCCGGGACCCCGTCAGATGTCTTCACCGCTAAATGTGCCGATTTACTTTCGAGCAGCCATTGGCTGGCCGGCATTTCCTGCTTGCTAGTCCGGTTGGAAATCTGATCAAACTCTTTCCCAAAGTAGTCTATGTCCCCGTTCACACCACTGTTCTCCATCTTCTGACCGGAAGATTTTAAAGAGGAATCAAGGGAAGGGGGTGCCAATTGGTCAGCTTGCGTGAAAGGATCGTCACGGAAAGGGTCAGGGCTGGGGGTAGGAAAGAAGCTGAGGTTTGCAGAAAAAGCGTTTTCAGGCAAGAAAGGCGGCTGTAGCTTTGGCAATGGCAGGGAAGGCGTGATGTCGTTCAAGAAAAGGTCCTCCCCTTTGAGAGAAGTTGGAGGAGCCTCAATCTCAGAGTTTAAATCCACTAACAGGATCTCTTTTTCCTCCTCCTCCTATTAGGTTTGGGAAAGAAGACAGATTAGCATGTGCAAGTAGTCTCATGAGCTCTTGATTAAAAAAAAATGATAAGCAAGCAGATTTGAAATGGATTTTTTTTTTTTTTTTAGAAAATGTGCATGTTATGTCAGAAAGGCATTTTGCTGCTCTTCACTTTCTTTTTAACTATCACCCTACTGTGAAGTTATTCAGCCAGCTGTTCAATCTCAGTTGGGATTTATAATGGATAATTAATACATCAAACCAATCAGGATGGGAACATACATACATATGCATCTATTCTTCTGTTTTATTTATTGATTGGTCACGCTTATATAGCCATCCATCTTGCAAAAAAGTGTCTTTGGACAGCACACATTTCATTAAAATCATAAATATATAAAAATAGTCATGATATCAACCATTTTGGTAATTCTTTAACCAAGAGTTTTTGTTTTTTCTGTGACTTAAGCATTGGTTAAACATCAGAGTAGGCATCATTTATAGTCAACGTGAACTAGAATCAAAATAACAATTAGCTAGGCTTTAAATTCTCATTCATTCTAACAAGAAATGATGACACTTCCAAATACAGACTGTAGCCTGAACCACAAAAAAGCCACAGTTTATAACAAGGAGACGAGTTTAGATTGCTGAGTGCATTTTCACAATCATCAACTGGATTGGCTTCATGCACTGTGAAAACATTCTTACTGGAGACCACGATTATCCATACCTGATTATGAAACAGTGGTAGGAGGAGGATGCTATACAGGCTTGTACTGAAACAGCCCTGAATATGCATTGTTGGATACCAGTCTCATGATGATTTGCTCATAGCAGTGTTTAATCAAGAGCTTTCCAAATCTAGCTAATTATCAAACCAAGTGCATTAAGGCAGTTTCTTCAAATAAACTCTGCTAATTTTTTTCATATCTCTCATTTATTATATCCTTCTGGACTGCAATGTGTTTCTGTACATATCACTAAAGTTACCATTGTTCATCAAGTTAGCCACAGCTATGCAAAGATACTTTATGGAAACTCAGTTTGGCCCATTTATGCTAGGTATTGTTCCTTAGATATCTGTATCCATCCTTCTACAAAGCGATAACCAGCCTCTGGCATTGATTAATAGTACAATCTGCAGTTTGTTCCAGGTCCCTCCAGAAAGATCCTTTGAAGAGAGGACTGTCTATATAGAATCCCTTCATCATCCAGGAATGATGGGAGAACGTTCAAGAGGACTTTCAAAATTTTCCTGATTTTGGAGGCAGTAATTGTTTACTACTCACTGTGGGACTGTTGAGGTCTGGAGGAGTAGACATGTCTCCAAATAGATCCATCTGGTCGACACCCTTTAAATACAAAGTTTGTAAGAGTTAGGATTCCACACTTCAATGTATAAGTCACTCAAGTCCAAGCAACAGCAGACATAGGAATGCTGGAAAAAAACAAGCTGTTGTTGCATTAAGCTATGAGACATACTAACTATATCAGTTCAGTCAAGTTTGCAGCAATAATGCAACCCATTCTGGTTTAACCACCACTCAAGAGCTTATTAACCTGCTCTTCAAGTTAGAAAGTTCTACATACCAGCTTTATTTTGCCAACTTGATCAGTAGTTGCTTCATCATTACCATTCTGGAAGAAAACAAAATTAAGTCAGGTTTAAGAAATCTATTGCTATGATCTCTGATAAATAACTTTCCCCATAAGATACTTTTTTCTTACCTCAGTTTTACTGGCCTCTTCATTCTGAAATAGAAGAAAAAACTTGCATCAAGAATATTCATGAAAAGTTGTTTAGACCAATGTTTCTCAAACTTGGCAACTCTAAAACATGTGGGCTTCAACTCCCAGAATTCCCCCACAGTGTTGATTATATAGATAGTCCTCGACTTACAACAGTTCATTTAGTGACTGAAGTTACAACAGCACTGAAAAAAGTGACTTATGACTATTTTTCAAATTTATGACCGTTGCAGCATCCCCATGGTCATGTGATCAAAGGGGCACTCTGGGGCTCTTCAATCAAAAAAGCCTCTCAAATTACCCTTCTCCCCAGACTGGCAGCAATATTGGCCCAGCAGGGCAATAGCCATACATTCTTTGAAAAAGGAAAGCATTTTCCTAAGTGTAAATGGCAGGCTGCTGAATCAATGAGATGCCGCTTTTTGGCTGTGCAGCCAATGAGAGCATTGGAAGAGTCATAGCAACTTCCCTCCCTTGCCACTGTTGTCAACTGAAGCACCATGTCCAGGCCACCAATTAAGAGCAAAGCACCACAGTATTATGCACAAACAGTGTGCTCAGATTTTTATCAAAGCAAAGGGCCCCTTTGAAGATACTACACAACCCTATAATTTAGTTAGAAGTTCAAGATGCAGCAAACATTTGGGAATCAACTGAAGCATTTTTCTGCTTTATATCCAATTAGAAAGTAGTCTGAAATCTGCAGAGTCTACCATGAAGCAGCATTACCTTCTTCTTATCATCCTCTTCTTTTTTCTTCATGTTATAGATTACTTGGAAGAGATCCTTCAGATCTACAACCAGAGGTTCAGCCTAAGAAAAGAATGAAGTGAGATGCATTTTCTAAAACAGCAGGTAATTCAAGTGCTTGAATTACAAGTTCTTTACAAGGCAGATAAACAGTTTCAAGAAATATAAATGATTGTGCTAAGCACTATTTTAGGAGAAAATATTACTCCAGGCCTGGAGAACTAAGAGGAATTGTGTAGTATCCCAGCTACTAATCAACTCTGCAGTTCTCTAGGATCACCTTTCTTGGAGATCTAAGAAATAAGGAACCTGGGCACAATTCTCAGCCAGAATGAAGCACAGCTCTTGTTTTCATATGTTGGTCCATTATGCTTCTCATCTGAATGCAATAGGTGGGATTACAAATTATTATTAATAGATCAATCCAACAGGAATTTCATTAGCAATGATTGTCCAGTAGAATGTGTTTATGAATATAGCACATTCATGGAGAACCCGAATCATAGAACTTATTTTAAACCAGAGATGGACAATCCTTTTTGGCTGGATGAGATGTCACATTTATCTTTCTTGTATTGGCAGGGGGCAGCAAGGGACAATAGCTTCTATCTCAATCTTCTTCTGAGCTACACAATAGCAGCATCCTAAAATAAGCTGTATTATTCCTGTGCTGTTTGCCATTACTCTTTGCACTATTATCCTCTTACTTGTTGTGATGTTTTGATGGCAAAGAACTGGTGCTGCCCTTCTCCCCCACAGACATAGCCAAAGGCTCGGTTGTCAGTCACATCCCGAGCAATAAAAGAGATTTTGTTGACTGGATGTTCATGCTCAATAACCTAGAATCAAATCAAGTGACATAGAAATAACCATGAATAGCATAATCCCTTGTCAAAGTAATCAGAACTCATGACAAGCAATTTGACAAGTTTGCATATCCCACTTAATTGTTTAGCCTGTTTTCTAATCAGGATTGCTGTCACTCTTGTTCACTTTAGCTGATGCTCAATAGTTCTAAAACAATTTTTACTCTGATAGATAAAACACTAAGCACAGGTAGTCCTCGACTTACGACCACAATTGAGTCCAAAATTTCTGTTGCTAAGCGAGACATTTGTTAGGTGAATTTTGTTCCATTTTATGACCTTTTTCCCCGCCACACTTGTTAAACGAATCTCTGCAGTTGTGAAGTTAGCAATACGGTTGTTAAGTGAATCTGGCTTCCACACTGACTTTGCTTGTCAGAAGGTCAGAAAAGGTGATCACATGACCCTGAGACACTGCAACCGTCATAAATATGAGTAAGTTGCCAAGCGTCTGAATTTTGATCATGTGACCATAGGGATGTGCTATGGTCATAAGTGTGAAAAATGGTCCTAAGTCAGTTTTTTCAGTGCCATTGTAACTTTGAATGGTCACTAAACAAACTGTTATAAGTCGAGGACTACCCGTAGATTCATATATCACTGTTTAACCTTAGTTGGTTGGCTAAAGCATATTTGACTGGGTCTATACATTACACTAAGCAAAAAGCAAAATAAATGCATTACAGTCTAACATGTAGTTTGAATTATCAGTACCAAGATCTAGAAAGCTACATGCTCCTGAATAAGTAATATATGTATACACCAATCATAGAACCAGAAACCCTAGATAGTTATGAGGGTTAAAAAGTATTTGACATAAGCGAAGTGTTACATTCCAATTTAGAACAAGGAATATAGGACAAGAAGTCAAATAGTGATTGAAGATGTTACAGTAGTTGCTTTTCCTTTAACAAGAGTTCTGCCTCAATGTTAATTCCTCATTTGTTGTTTGCAAATCAGAGCTAATCCAGTTTTACATAGTGATTCATAAAGTGTAGCAAGAGTTTGCAGGCAGGTAATTTTTTTAAAGTTAAGAACAGGATATACTTAACCCAGATGCATAATTAGTTTCACCATTCTAACATGGCTATTTCACTTTATTGAAGCAACTGCCGCTTCTGTTTAGACACAATGCTTGAGAGTATTAAAGATTTAGGGTGAAGCTAAGCCTTTCATTGTTTCAGTAGCAGATATATCTCTAAACAGAATCGGACTCCCCTCTTGAACACAGAACTCACCCCAGTCTTTTCATCCATGATTTTGATTCCAGCAAGCGAGATGTTCACCCATACTTTCTGCTTGTGCTGTCCCTGGGAACGGGCTGCAACTGCCATTCCCTATCAATCAAAAGCCAGCATATTATATGAACCGATTAAATAAATAAATACATAAATTAAATAAATTAAAATAAATAAATTAAATAAATAAAAAGTGTCATTATTCAAATCAGTTCACTTCACTTTTTTCTTCTTCTTAAAAGCACCTGTAAAAACAATTTTAGTGCTTCCATCCAAAGAAAAATGAACCCACAAAGTTACAAACTGCCTACCTTGACTGGCTGGATCTAATATATCCCTTGATTTATGCAGTCCTGTCAGAATTGTCACTTTTCAAAATATGGAGATTTACCAACATTGTTTGTACTATATTAGAAAATATACAAGTCTTGAAATTTACTTCCCCTGCCCCATTAAACAAAGCATTTTGTTGGAAAATATGAAGAAAATCCACTATGTGTTCAAGATGGACAGTGATTAATATTTGTATGTTATTTATATGTAAAGGTGTAGGTTTATACATATATTGTATATAGCATGTTTAAATGTGTTATGTATGTGTTCATTTTTGAGAGCAAGCAACAAAATTGTATTTTTAATGTGTCCCAATGTGCCCACAGTAAAAACTGACAATAAAGGTTATCTGTCCGTCCGTCCGTCCATCCATCCATCCATCTATCTGTAGCGGGGCTGGCTGAAAGCCTTTGCAGGAGCCTGCCCGGGGAGTGTGAAGCTCGGACAGCTGCTGCCGGTTTTGGGCATGGCGGGCGTGGATCGGGCAGAAGGAAAGAAAAAGGAGGAAAGAAAGGGGATGGGGGTGGCTGCTGTTGCTGTTGTCAGAGAGAGACCAGGTGAAATCGAAGAGGGATTTGAGGTTTTAATTGATCCCTTTCTGTGAAGGTGAGGGAAGGAGAGAGTGAGAGAGAGTGAGAAGGTGGAATTTTACTGCTTTCTTTTGCAGGGGGGATATCCTGAGTGGAGAGAGTGAGGAGAGAGAAAGTTGCTGGGGTTGCTAAATTCAGATTTTAACAATAAAGGAAAGGGGGAGGGGTTTTGACTCTGACGAGACCTGAGACTGCGAGCGACAACAGAAGAGAAGGAGATGCTGGTCGTTACTGCTTTGGAGACTAGGGGCCATCCGAACTTTGATTATTATTACTTGTGCAAGTTACAGACATTGTCGGGAATTGCCCTTGCGGGACGAGCTGTTACTGTAGAACGCTGACTACCTTCGTTCGTGTTCCTATCGCTGCCTGGAGCCGGGGTTTTCCCCACCCCACTTGTTTACAAACGGTCGCTGTGAAATCATTGACTATTGCTGCTCTGACTGCCTGGGGCTGTTAAACACGATCACGCATTGACTATCGGGGCTAGGGGCTGGTCATCTTTGTTCCTGAAAGCCCCCCTTTGATGACGAGAGTCTGCCACCTCCTCACTTCGTGTGAGCTTCTGCTAGAAAAGACACTTTAACAACACCTTGAGAGTGCAGCTGCAGAGCGCAACGGAGGGGAGCAGGGCTGGGAGGGCCTGGGCTTTGGTGGCCTCTGAGGGGGTAATGCTACATATCTATCTATCATCTATCTATCTAAAAGCAAGAAAGCTGAATACAATTTATACGAGCTTCAGAATACTCATTGTTCTTGCAATGTTTCCATCTCTTTTTTTTTCTGTATGCAAATTCTAGGTATTTTTCTCTTCTTCAAACACTTGTTTTATAAAAGTCACAAACATGTCATTTGGCCCATCTCCAAATTAAGTCTGTGTCAGGATGCAATAATGAATTACTCCTAAAATTCTGGTAAATCTAGATTTAGAAGCACATCCTGTCCAATGTCAACAATCCATCACCATCACTATCAGAGCACTGATGGTGTTATCTAGTTGGGTAACGAAATGCCTGCAAGAAAACAACCAAGCTCAGAGAGCATAAAGGACCTCACAATCTATCACAATCTCAATGCTGGAGATACTCTTGTTGGACAAAAAAAAAACCCATATCTATGTACATGATATGACATATCTATAGATCTAATAAGACTTAAACTTGCAGGAAATGACTTATACCTACCTTTAATTTCATCATTGAATCCTGGCTCATTTTGTCTCCTCTTGCTTCTGGAACATCATCAACACCAATCAATTTGGCTTTGTACTTTACCCCATCACCTTGAAATCTGGCCAAAAGGAATTCCTCTGTCTTTTCCAATCCTGAAAAGCCAGTTTAATTCATGTAAGTCTATCTGAACTCTTGCTGTGGCTATAGATAACAGAGTACAGTATATGCATATACATAACAGCCAGTGCTCCCCTTAACTGTGTACTGTATTTAATAAGTTATTAGTTCTTCTTCTGGATGCAATGAGCAGACATTCAGCCTGTAGCAATTATTTTGGCTTGCACTAGCCATAAATATATTCAAACTATAATTTTGTATAAGGGAATACAAAGGGTCAATTCTCTGAACAGAAGGTTACATACACATAAAAGTTGAAAGAGCCAAGGTTATAAACTCAAAAGAATTCTGCTATGTATTGGCATGACCATAAGATGGCAGTCTAATGCAAGATTCTAATTAGTTTGTTTTTGATTCAGAATAACATAAAATAAAAAGGATGCTCAAGAGATTGAATATTATATCTGATGTGTATTTTTGTACCCTATAAAATATATTAAAGATGCATAAACATCAGGTTCAGGATGTGCTGCTACTGAACCCACCAAATCTATTCCATTTTATCAGCATGTTTTCCAAATTATATTCTCTGTTCTTGCATCAGTTTGCAAATGCTCAAGGTACATTTGACACGAACTTTGTTGTAACCTTCACATACTTTCCTCTACTACAAGCCTCCCCTGCAAACAATTCCTCGTACTATCTGCTTTCCCAGATGCCATTCACTCAGAGATACATTCATGCATTTCATTCATCAGAGAATATATCCTGTCATTTGGACAATTTCAAGCACCAAATTATGAGTGTGGTCTGATTTAAAACTGTACTGAAACTAGATCCCCCATCCTATTTTGATCTGCACCAGGCTGTGCTTGTTTCCTCAAGTCTTTTCCAGATGGTTTCAGAAATGATCTGCCTTCCGATTCACTTTTATACCTTACCTTTCTTTTTCTCTTTTTTGGAAGGCTGTGGTTTGAGCGGCGTTTGCTGCTGGGCAGTTGATTGTTGACTGTTGACACTGACTGTTTCTGCTTCACTTGACATGGTGAGAGGCCAGCTTCAATTCCAAAGACAAAGACCGGGCTTAATAATAAAACTGATCTCCAGTTTCTGGTCTTCAGAGGACAAGCATACCACTCTGACCTTCAGAAGAGAAAATTGATTTATTTCAGTCTGTATTGCATTCAAGTAGGAAGGAACAACTCAAACAACTGTGCTGTTTAATGATCTCCACACAGGAGCAAATGTCTGATCTAGGAAACCTCCATTCTCTCTCTCAGTCTCTCATTAAAAGTCAACAGAAAAATGAATCAGATCTGACCTAAAGTCAGATGAGGCCAAAAATTAAAATGGATGACTTAGGTCTTTTCCATTTTCCTTTACTTTTTAAAAAGCCCAGCACATTTACAGTATTGAATTCTTTGAACCCCACAGCCTCTTTTCCAGCATATTCTTATCATATGGACATTTTAGGAAGCAACTGGGAAAAGGTCCCCAAGCAGCAAAAAAACCTCAGTCCTTTTACGTATGGCAACCTCCAACCTGAAAAGAACCTTTTAAATATGGCAGGATGTGGAACAGAAACTTGTCTACTCCAAAAAAAAATGCAGCTCAACTGTCCCCCAGAATCAGTGGTAAAGAAAATCCACATTCACTTTTAACAAGCTCTGAGATAGATTTTCTGCATCTCTGTTCTTAATTTCGAATGTGGCACTCAAGAAACAGAAAGCTATAAAAGCTGTTTACATTAGGATAGAATATTTGTCCATCTCACTTCAGTATGTCATTGATTCTTCCAATTCTAGATCTTATTAAATATGACTTTGAATGATAGATTTTTTTTGCAGGGAAAGCATGTGCTTTACAACTGTACTAGAGTAAAGGTAAATTGTTTTTTGAATTGAATTTAATGGTGACTTCATGGAACATCAAAGCAGTTGTCTTCAGTATATAATTGTTTTGTCATTGACTTTTTCCAGTATTATTTTTGTTCCAGTATTGCCTACAGCAGTGGTTCTTAACCTGGGCGATATTGCCCCCCAGGGGGCGATTTTGTTTTTCAGGGGGGCGATGGAACAAAAAGGGGCGACGCGGGGGCGAAGGAACGAAAAGGGGGCGATATGGGGGCGATGGAGCAAGAGGTTTTGGGGACACTTTTGAGACTTTTTCGTACAGTGAATCGCTGTATATATTCAATGTTACCTATCACATTCCTTTCTCTCTAAAACATTTTTTGTGTCTCTTTGTGTTGTACTTTTTTAGCGTGCATTCCAGTTCGATATTATATTTTCTTTGTGTCTTTTTAATCCTTTTTACAGTGTGCGTGACTATATATACTTTCCTCGAATCTTAATTTAGTTTCAGAGTTTTCATCTTGAAATTCTTAGTTCCTGCATTGCGCTTTGTTCTTATGCCCTTTTTATATTTCTTTTTGCGTCTTAAATTTCACTTGTAATTCAATCATTAAATGTTACTGTTTTTCTTTTCGGGCATTTCACTTTCTTGCAATTGAATTTTGTTTTCAGTGGTCATTACATTTAAGTGTCTTGAATAAATAATAATGAAATACATGTATCACAAAGTTTGGGAATAAAGTGACGGGTGGCACCAAAATTTTTCACACAGTTGAGATATGGGAAAAAGACTGGAAATAAATTATTTGCATCGATATGTCCTGATGACAATTTTAAAGAAAACAAAAAAAAAGTGTTTGCATAAATTGAAGAATTATTTCCTATGTTGTGATTGAGAGGTTACGTTGGGGGAGGGGGGCGATGACAACTTCCTCATTGGCTCAAAGGGGCGATTCGTTCAAAAAGGTTAAGAACCACTGGTACAGCCCTGACATTTTGATGACCTTCCATCCAAGTACAGATAAGGAGCAACACTGCTTATTAGTTTCCAATCCCAGAGAAGGTCAGATACCTCCATAATAATTACAATGGTGTGAAAAAGCTTTCTATCTTGCAATTCCCTGATAATAACAATAAAAAACCAGAAAGATCTTGATATCATTCAGTTACAAATTCATTGATAAATTGTGTAATCAACTTTTTGATGTTAGAATGATTCTTAACCTGATAAGATTAAAGTTTAATGCACTTAATCCAATTTGGATTCAAACAGGTCATGGTAAGTATTCATGCTGGAAATGAACATGACTGTTTCCTCTTCTCCAAAAGGTTTCCCTACTCTGTAAATTCATCATTGCAAAAGCCAATCAAAAGGTTTCTGAACACTCATCTCTCCTAGTTGAAATGCACATTTAGAGATGTGTCCTGCTCCTGTTTATTCCATTTGTTCCCGCATCATGATGAGCAGCAAAAGATTATGTTTCCTAATTTTTTAAATACTGTCTTCCCTTAAAAGAAGCCCATTTCTGTACTTTAAGTACTGTATTATGAGTTTACTCTAATGTTGCAAAGTGGCCAATGGCATTATTTTATGTTCAGGATATGTGTGTGTGTGTGTGTGTGTGTGTGTGTGTGTGTGTCTGTATACATTTTAAACTTTTATGTTAAAGAATTTAATTCGCTTTATTTGGATACACAAGTATATTCCAGTTGCAGGTTTTCATTTATAAATGAAAACTCAAAAATTGAATTGCAACTTTAAGATGCTGCAAGCTACCCGGGGATAGCTTTGTTCAGAAAGGCATAATACAGTAGTTTAAAAATAATAATGATAATAATAAATCTCCTATCATTCTACAGCCTCTCTGGTTCCCCTTGCTTCTTGATCTGAAAATTTTACATTAGAGAAAGTATTTCATTACGATACCTTCCTTTGGGATAAACTGAAATATAAACACGAGACTGCAAACTGGTGGTGAAATAATGACTAGATTAGTGTTTCCCAACCTTGACAACTTGAAGATGTGTAGACTTCAATTCCCAGAATTCCCTGGCTAGACATGCTGGTTGGAGAATTCTGGGAGTTAAAGTCCACACATCTTCAACTTGCCAAGTTTGAAAAACACTGTACTAGACAATCTTACACATACATACATAACACCCCTCGTAACTGAGCAAAGTGCCAGAACCCCATCTCATCTGTAAAAAATTTGTCAAAATATTTCAATTGCTTTTCCATCAGCAATTATTGCATCCAGAGGAATAATAAAAATAAAGATTTTTTGGCATGGGATAAGATAGCAAACTGTATCAGAACGTTTAGCTCAGATGACACAGATCTCATATCCCACGTGTGGTCTGAAGGAAACTGGCTCACATAGGAAAGAGGGATGGGGCTATCGACAGAGCCAAGGTCCCCCCATTCCGTTTATTTTATGACTTCCAGAGCAACTCATCAATCAAACCAAAATATTAAATGCCATCAACTTTTGGGCTGCAGCTTGCTAGATACTGTGAATTTCAACTCTCATCACCCCCATCAAGCAATGAGACAACTGAGAATATTCTGTTTCTTGGGAGTTACAATCCAAACTGCAGAGCACCAAGGCCTTAGATTAAATTATCTCTCAGAGATCTTTGCAGAGTATGTATGTACTATGTAGTTTTAGAAAAACATAGTTGTGCATTAAAATGTTTTTTAACCATCCTTGTGACCTAATATGTTGTCTGTGAAAGTAATGCTGTAGCAAGTAATAGCAACCCAGTAAATCCTGCCAACACGTCAGGTGTTGGTTCCCAAGCTTTTCTATACCTCACACTCCTAGAACGCTTCTGATATATTCTCGCACCCCTTACAAAAGTTTGAAATAACGGCAACAAATTTATGCATATACACTATAATTTTGAAATTTCTAAACCCAAGTTTTCGCACCCCCTGGAATATCATCTTGCACCGCCAGGGGGTGCAAGCACCCCTGGTTGGGAACCCCTGCTCTAGTCTATATGATCATATGGAATCCAAAACTTTTGCCTAAGAAGTAGCCACAGCTGAACCACTAAATCCAAAACCCACAGATGGTATCATTCTGCCCATATCGTCTACTTTTGAGAAGCCACTAATCTTTCTACTTTTCCAATGAGGCTAAAATAGAATAGTCAGTTGCAGAATAATCTCATTTGTTCCTACCAAACCAGTCTTCTCCAACCTGCTGCTGGGGAAAATGATAACTCGCATTATTGTCAAACAATGTGAGTCATAAGTTAAACCTGGCCCTCCAGAACATTGACTTTGGTAGGTTAAGTGATGCTTTCTCACTTTCAATTCAAGGCACTTCAATAAAGCAAGTAGAGTCATACAGTGTTGTACGGTACAAGGAAGTCTACATCATTTCCAAAATAAAATAATTGGGGTTATTTGAGCCCCAATTATGCCACAATAATTGCTTGACTAAAAGTCTTTCCTTTGACAAGCATTTTGAAATATTATAACAATATAAGAACTGTTGAATATCTTGAATGGGTTACAATCTCAGAATGCACATAGCCATAGAATCTGGAAAATTATTGCAACAAGCTATGCAATATTATTATTGTTGTTGTTGTTGTAGAGTTGAAAGGAACTTTGGCAGTCTTCTAATCCAACTCCCTGTTCAGGCAGGAAACCCTTTCAGACAAATGGTTGTCCAGTCTCTTCTTAAAAACTTCCAGTGTTGGAGCATTCACAGCTTCTGGAGGCAAGTTGTTCTACTGATTGTTTGAACTGTTAGGAAATTTTTCCTTAGTTCTAGGTTGCTTCTCCCTTTGATTAGTTTCCATCCACTGCTTCTTGTCCTGCCTTCAGGTGCTTTGGAGAATAGCTTGTTTCTCCTCTTCTTTGTGGAAACCCCTAAGATATTCAATTCCAGCAACCGTTCTTTATATGTTTTAGCCTCCAGCCCCCTAATCATTGTTGTTGCTCTTCTCTGCATTCTTTCTAGAATCTCAACATCTTTTTTACATCGTGGTGACTGGATGCAGTATTCCAAGTGTGGCCTTACCAAAGTACTTACGAAAATATTAAAGTCTCAGAAGTACCAAATGTTCTTAATGCACCTGCTTTTTCTAGTCAAGTTTGGAAAGTTTAATTAAGATTGGATTTCAAAGGATTTAGAATAGAGGTACAAGTGTCACAGCCACTGGAGTTTTGAACATTCTTAAATATTAATCTCCGGAAGCTATAATATTGTATCCTGCCTCATTCAGGGAAGTTTCCTATTAGCCACAAGTATGATGATGTTTTGATGTTTTTATATTTTTAAGTAACTCATTTCCATTGCTTCATTTTTCTTGGATCTTTGACCTGAATTACAAGCAGGAAAATGATGAAAAAACATCAGACCTTGCACCTTAAGAACCCAGGAGTTTCATATTTCCCCCAACATTTTGTTATGCAGTATTTTATGGGATGCTGGCAGTAAAACATTCAGGGATTCAAGCTGAATTCCTAGCAACTACAAGGGCATATCCATGTAATTTTCTTGGCAGCAATATGGAAACATCATTACCTTTTTCCAGGATGTTTGTTCATTTCAGTCTACTGTACAGCTCTCAGAGTTTTTTGTGATCTCCCATTCCCCTACTGACTTTGTAAAGTACAAGGAACTGAGGAGAAGATCTTGGAGAAGGCAACTATAAGTCATTTGGAGACCAACAGACACAGGGTGGGTAGACAGGAATGTATTAGGAAAAGACTCAGATTGTCTTCCCTGATTTCCTGGGTCATAACAGGGAGCGAAGGAAAAACACAGGCAGATTTGCAAGATTCTGGTTTGATAGCCTATCTCAATAAAGGCTAGTTCTAGTCTTCTTGTGGAACCAATTTTCTGACCTGGTCTACCTCATAAAGCTGACCCATACTTAGTTTTTTTTTTTTTAGTTTGGCCAAGGCCAGCTCTGTGCTGTTACCTTCCATATTCCAATTCTTCTCTTAAGATAGATTCATTATTTCTACTGATTAATGGACTGAAGTAGCATACAGGCCCTAGTAAATAAATACATATGTTATCCTGCATCTATTTTCCAGAAATCTTTGGTTTAAAAGGGCATTTATAACTAATACAGATAAATAGAATATAGGCTTTGAAAATGCTTATGATCAACTAGTATGTGGTCAGCATCCTACAGAGCAATGGGCATCAGGCACAGTCTTCACATTAAAACATTTTATTTAGTTACAATAAAATGTGTGTTGTTTATTTATTCAACTTCCATAGCCACCCATTTCAGTCAATGATTCTGGGCAGCTTACAATTCAGGAAGCACTTTACAATTAAAAACACTAAGAACATTTTAAAACAAAAACACTAAAAAGATCCAAATTAAACACACATGGAGACAAGATACTTGGCCAGTTAACAATACTGTCAGGAAACAGGGCCCTTAGCACATTCAATGCCCCAGGGCAGGGAAACATAGCCAGGTTTGCAGATTTGTGTCCTCTTGTTTAGAGATATATAAGCATTTCTCCTACTGGTATTCATGTGTCCCCCACTGTGCTTTTAGCAAGGAACAGACATGTGAGGGGTCCTTGATGCTCTCTGAGCTTGGTTTTCTTGTAGATGTTTCATTACCCAGACTAGGTAACCTTGTCAGTGCTAGCAAGAAATGTCTGCAAGAAAACAACCAAGCTCAGAGAGCATCAAGGCCATCTCATTTCAACCCTGAGCTACAAATATTCTCCTTTATTGGAACAGAAAAGTCTTTGCAAGAGAATCCCCCACTCAACTCAACCCAAGACTGAACCATGTTTTTCTTCCCCGCTTGTAATTTATTTCTCAGCTGAAACTACTGGAATGCTGACATGGGTTTTTGGAGTACAAAGGTTGCATCCTTAACAAGTTAATATTTTAGTCCCCGTGATTCCTTTGATCCCACCAAGCTCTTCAGCTAAGGAAGACTTTTGCTCCTGAATTCCAGCTAATTCTGGAGCTTTGCTTTTTCACTATTTCAGCAAAAAGAGGGAACTGTCCTTGCGTAGCTGATTTGAAAATCCTTAGGACCCCAATGACTTTGAAACCTTCTATCCTTAGGCACAGTTGGATTTAACTTCCATTACCAACCTTTCTCTTTGTAAACTAATCACATTCAATCTCAGAACACTTTAGTGCAGGGGTCTTCAAACTTGGCCCTTTTATGACTTGTGGACTTCAACTCCCAGAATTCCTCAGCCAGGCACGCTGGCTGAGGAATTCTGGGAGTTGAAGTCCACAAGTCATAAAAGGGCCAAGTTTGAAGACCCCTGCTTTAGTGAGAACTGCTGTTTGTAAAATATAAGCACATGGCTTTCAGGTTGTGGCCAAGAGTTCACCAATAGTGGTTAAACATGTTTCTGAAATATACCCCCATTAAATGTTGCGTTATTTCTCTTCTGCACTGTCCCATATTAATAGAGAATATAACTGTACTTTGGAAAAATGCTTTGGGGTAATAACAATTCTTAGAAAAGCCTTCCTCAACCTCATGCCATGAAGAAGTGTTAGGAGAATGGGAAAGCTTGTGTTACATCATAACTAAAGCCTTTTTAGAAAGGACATTCACAAAGACGCATTTCCTATTGAACTTAGATCAATACAGCCTTATTTGAAGCTTTCCATTGGAATATTTCAAGTATTCCTTAATCCAATAGAACAGAAAAAAATACCTTGCCCCATTAGATATAACTCAAGCTTAGAAGGAAACAGGCAGTGAACATTCATAAATCACTAATTACCTCAAGATAAATGTGCAATTGTTGTAACCCTTTTGTTTTCAATAATAAGGCTCAGAAAACATGCATTTTGTATGAGACTGTGATAAGGTCTTAAGAGACTCAAGAGACTCACATTTAGATCTAACAGGAAATGTTTTCCCCTTGTCTTGAAGAGGAAAAAAAGAATCAGGTGGAAACCACTAACAAGATACATCAGAAGCATAGGAGAACAAAAGTTTTCTGTTACAAAGAAGCCAAGAAAGGTTCCATGTAGATGAAGAAACAAATGAAGCCTAATTGCTAACTGAGCAACGTGGATGTGATTTTTGTTGTTTAAAAGAAGAAGGGCCCCAGGAATACATTCACAAAAACACTTAATACAATAATAGACATGTTATGCTAATTATATCTGGGTGTCAGATAGTTCCTTCAGAGAAGGAACTCTAGGAAACTCCTGGTATTTTAGGAGAAGAGCTACAGCAGGTGCTTTGACTGAAGTAGGTCTCAGGTTAAATTCTGGCATGTCCAGCTAGAGTTGAAAAAGATTCCTTTCGGAACACTGGAAAATTCAGCCAGTACACAAAGTGAAAGGCAGTTCATCTCATGTCTATCAAAGATCTTGGATAAATATTTCCATAATCTCAACCACTTGTTGTATTTGGTGGATTCACCACACTTGTAATCTAGATAACATTAGGAAGGCACCCAATCATTTACCCTGGATTGGATGCTTTTGAACTACATGAACCAATGGCACTACCTATTAGAATACCAGACCAGTAGTGGGTCAGGTCAAGGTATATCAAAGCCAGCATTCCATTTGACTCTTCCAGATGCCTTTAGCAATCTTGTCAATAGGACACAAACATCTAGACTAAAAATCTTCTTCTATTGTGGGCTTTCTATTCAGCCATTTTAGCCAAGTAACAAACATACTGTATAGTACATTCACCAAGGAAAGAGAATTCTTTCTTCCTTCAAAACCTACTATCTCCAGATGTGTTGAATTGCAACTCCCCAACATGTTAGGTAAGTAACTAGGTATGATGCAAGGTGTAGCTGAATGAACATAAAGATGGATTATGATTGCATCTGAGAACAACTACAGTTCTTGGGAAAACATAGCTTTGCATATTCCCTATGAATAACTAACTGGTAGTTCCAGAAAGAGATAGCTCTTGAAGCTTCTTATAAGAGATGCCTAAGAAGTCCCAGATGCGTAATATAATGATCCCGGGACATTATCTTCAACCTTTCCAACACACCAGGATAACTTTAAAGAATAAAGCATGGAAGTTATTGAATGCCAAGTAATCTAATGCGAGAGGTATATAAAATATTTCAAGGTCAAAAGACTCTGTTTTAGCCTTTAAAAAAAACCTATTTCAGCTTCCGTTTCAGGTTCAGAATGTTTAAAACTCAAAACATTTTGCTTACCTCAAGTTGTGTCCTTCAGTTTTCAGAACTCCTAGCACGAGCACCAGGTTGGGAACATTGTTGTGGGATGATTTAGAGCTCTCTCTAGATCAGGCATGTCAAACACGTGGCCCGTGGGCCGAATGCAGCCCGTGCAGACCACCCCCGCCCCAGCCCCGCAAGGGCAAAAGAAGTCCCGAGATGTCATGATATGGCCCGTGATGCAATCGGATTTGACACCCCTGCTCTAGATCTTTCCTAATCCTACAAAGGAAACTTTTTCATGATTAGCATGTACTAATCCAGGGGTCCCCGATCCATGGACCGGCACCAGGCCATGGCATACCAGCAACCGGGCCGTGCAAACAAGTGAAGCCCCATCCACTGGATGCAGGCAGCACATGAAACCATGCCCCTTCTGGTCCATGGAAAAATCTTTCTCCACAGAATCGGTCCCTGGTGCCCAAAAGGTTGGAGGCCTCTGTATTAATCTACCACTAAGGTACAAAATCTATGGATGTTATCAGAGGATTTAATTTAATTTTCAATTTAATTTTATTATCTACCATCCTAAAAACAAAAACAACAAAACAAACAGGAAACAACAACCCCATAATTGTCTGTTGAAGAAAGTTTATATTGCTCTACCCAAATGTTACTATTATGTGAATTCTTGCTTTCTGGGACAGAAAAAAACAGCAATGGGAAAGAACAAACAGCCAAATATTTTTAGGTGCCAGGTTTCTAGAGCAGGTCCTCTGGAAAAGCTTCCACTCATTTTGATCCTTTTTGAACTATTTAACTATTAGGTGATCCTGCTTTAGCAATTCTGGAAACCCATTGGCTGCTGGGATATATACTTGGCTTGTCATGTCAAAAGGAGTTATGTTCATTTTTTTCTCCCACTTTTCCACATACATTCAGGAAAAGTTACAAACTTAATTGTTTCAGGAAAACCTTTCTTAAGTTTCCTTATTCTGTTTTCTTTTCTTGTTGCTTTTTGTGTTTTGGCGGTTTTTTAACATGGTTTTGATGGACATTGTTATTATGATTTAGGTAAGTTTTAATCTCACACTGAATGTTTTAATTTAATTTATATGTACTCTAAGCAGCTATGTGTTCTTTGATTACAACAGGGTTGAAATGGGATTCAATCAATCAATCTTGGAGGGTCCCTCTGGAAGACATAGGAATTGCAAGGCTTTTAATGATTTGCTGATGATATCAAAAGGCCCCTAAGTACTGAAGTATTGAAAGATAACTCTGCTATCAACACCCCATCTATTCCCTGTAAATTTTTGAAATTTTCCAAGTTTGATGCTGGGTTTTGCCAGGGAAATTTACTTCGCTGCCTCCTGTCCTCAAAACAGAATTACCCCACTTTTCACCCAGTTTGAAAAGCAATGCTTTCAAAGCAAAAGAGACTTTGTCATGGTTTTTGCACTTGGAAAATATGTATCCGAGTAATAGATGGGAGCATCTGTCAAAAGAGAAAATTACAGAACTCTCCATCACTTGTTACAAACCTTGTGTAAAGCCAAAGTGGCCTGACATTTATAAACGGCAAGCAATAGTTCAAGCTGCTCACTAGTTATGCCTTGTACAATAGCACAATCCTTTATGCCTGCCAGCCTTGACCTACTATGACGCGGATCACATAAATCTCCACCCAAGACCTGTTCAGCTTTGTGCCTTGCATTGGTTCTGCCTTTCACTGCTTGACAGAACCCAAAGAAAGCACACAAGAGAAGGAAGTGTGAATGTTGGATGTGACTGAATAGCTGGGTCACTGTGTGACTGGCAAGTCAAGTTCTATTTTCAGAATTACATTCATGCTACAAATATGCCAGCAGGATCAGGGACAGAAACACAGCTTGTGTTTTCAAGGTCTTTTTTGACCCTTGTAGATGCAAAGATATGAGTGCTTGCTGAAGGCTTCCCACTGCTGAACATTAGCAAAAGTTGAAGAACATCGAAAGATTATGGCTCTGACAATGTACAGCTAAGCCATACTGTAATTTGGCTGTGGCTTACAAGGCTGTATGACCCCAGTCATTGTGGTTTCATGTAAACCACAATTTATATCTTGGTATAGAGTTCATTCAATAAACTATAAACAAGCTGAGACTTATTCTAATGTGCAAACCTGGTCCCAGGTGGTTACATTTTTAAAATCTTGGTACCTCAGTTCAAACGGAAAGAAGAATTGTCTGAAGGAAGTTCTTCATGATTACAAGTAGTCATCTCGGAAGCAGTACAGAGAGTCCTCATTTAGTGTCTATAATTGGGACCAGCAACTTGGTTGTTAAGCAAAGTGGTTGCTAAGTGACAGTGATAGGGCTTATGATTTTACTTCAGTTTTCCATTGGTTTTTTTTACTTTCTTCAGCTGAATTGGGTTCTTTCCCTTTTAGGTCATCTTGATATGGGGTAAATAAGCAAGTGAATATAAGAGCAGACAAATGTTGTGAAGGTCATAGATGTGAGGACTGGTTGCTAAGTTGATTTTTAGCACCATTATAAATTGGAACAGTCACTAAATGAGGCAGTCTCTAAGCAAGGACTATCCATATTCACCTTTCATTCAAGAAGAAAAGGGTGTCTCTTAAGCTGGTCTATGCTGAAATCATAACTGAATGAGATGTAGAGTCCTGCCAAAAGGGTAACCATTTCACTATCAAGGTCCTTTCATTTAATTTCTCTTTATGGACCTGCACTGCCCCCATTGATCACAGGAAGAGAACATTCCCATGCTCACTTCACCTTCACAAATTAGGGAAAGCTGATGAGAGTTGACAGGCAGCTATCGAACGTAAGTTATGTAATAGGATCAGGTAGCATGAGAAACATTGCTAACCAGACTGCCAACTGTATCAATGCCCAAGGTTGCCAGAGCAGGCATTAACCCCAAGCTACAATTATATACACAACATTTTAATTAGCCCCAGAACTTCATAGACATCTTATACAAGTCTACTGTTTATTTTCATTTTGGCTCTGGGTATTTTTACTACCTTGAGGTCTATTTAAATGTACCCAGGCAACAAACAGTAAATGCCTTATGCTTGATTTCTCCATAGCCTGGCACAGTGTTTCTTAACCTCACCAACTTAAGATGTGTGGATTTCAACTCTCAGAATTACCCAGGCAGCATGGGTGTTGAAGTCCACACATATTCAGGTTGCTGAGATTGAGAAACACTGGTCTAGCAAGTACTCAAGATTAATACCGTAGTCTCCATTTCACAGGCAGATACATAGGAAGTCTCAGAATGCTTATCCTATTCCTGCATCTTGCTAAGAATTTACATAGCTTGTAGAATTTAAGAAACTATGTAGGTTTTTGTGTTTTACATGGTTTTCAAACATATAGTGAACATATTGTTTGTGGGGGGGGGGGGAGATTGTTTTGATCGTTTCCCATTTTCTTCCTAGGTAAAGGAAGGGAATTAAAATGGGTAACTTTTGGCCTAGATTCTAGAACCACTTGTTTTAGACACCCAGAGTCCCTTTGATTATAGGGACTCTGTAAAATTCTGTAAAGAATTTGTGGTTGTTTTAGTGTTTTAAGCCTTAATGTTAAGATTCGGTTGTTAAAATACTTTTCTAAAGTTAGTGAGCTAAACTTAAGATGCTGAACTGGGAGATTCAGATTATAGTCCCCTCTGAGACATGGAATCTCATGGTGTGACTTCTGGCCACACTTTTAGCCTAGCCTACAAAGGTGTGGTTTTGGGAAAATCCTGGAGAAGGGAATCACCTCGAGAATAAGAATACTATATCTATATATCTATATCTATATCCACTCACATACACACAGATATACATGTAGTCCTTGACTTAGAACCACGACTGAACTCAGAATTTTAGACCTGAGTCATTGCAGTCATTGAGTAGAGTATCTGTATGACTGCTTTGCTCAACAACCGCAATCTGAGCTTCCTATTACGGTCATTAAGCAACTGCATACATTTCAGAATACTGAGATTCAGAGCCTTTCAGAAGCCTTCACTATTTTTTCTTTTGGAATCTACATCTTTCGCTAGCATCCTTCTCCTCTCTGGGGGAGAAAATGGCTAGTGAAACCAGCATTCTGAAAGACTCTGCTCGGAAATGTGGTCATATGATTAAACAGGAGGGCAGCGCAACAGTTTACAATGCCTAGAAATGCTTTACTGGCCATAAAAAGCATCTATTCCATGACTGTTGTGACTACAAACAGTCCTTAAATAACCAGCTGTAAGTTGGGTACTACTTTTATATAGCAATAAAGCTTAAAATTTAAAAGAACTGGAAAAAAAATTGCCAATATTTAATACAGTAATTTGCATGCAGCTGTGTCAAGAGCTCCAAATACATTCTAAGAAAATTGTGTCCTTTGTCCAACCAAAAGCTATCTATGGTTCCTGTATCTAATCCCCATTTCTTTGGGAAATCAGTTAGTGCAAGCTAACTGATGCATTACCAAAATATAGAAAAGGAATGCCATCTTCTATTCATAGACAAAGATGTAGGCAAATTTAGAAGTCAGCGCAAAAGAACAATCTCACCTTAATTAGGAAAACCTATTCTATCTATTGCTAACAATTGATGTTAGCAATAGATTTTGGCGCCTTCCGGTTGGTCTTTATTTTTAAATCACTTAAAAATTCAAAGTTCAAAGGTATACCCAATACAGTATTAAAATCTGGCTGCCTATTTTATAATTTGATCAGTGTACTGTTCAATACACTAGGAAAACCCAGGCAGGTGAATTAATTCAGTAACCAAGACAAGACATGTTGTATAAATTCAGCTAACTTATTTTCATCAGTGTAGGACACAAGCATATTAATCTTCTTCCTTGGAGAAAAGACCACTCCTTTACTTGTTTAGAAATAGCCAGGAAGGAATATATTTACTTAGCAACAAACACAATTTTCCCTCCTTTGCTCAGCCACGCACACGAATATTATAACTGAATGCATTCTGCTGGAATAGAATAAGTAATACAGCACTTAAACTGGGAAATTATGCCAAGAATCTGCGAGACCAGTATATCTCTTATATTCATGCCACCAAGAATGGTGATATCCTTGAGTCAAGGGTAAGTCAAGAAGAGGATAATTCATGAATTGTTACATACTTCAAAAAGGAAGTTGTGAAATGAACTACAACATCCGATTCAGAAACTAAGGCATTTTTTTTTGCTTATACAGCGCATTTTACTACATAGCATTTCAGTCATCAGCAAATGTACTTCCTTTGAAGAATGGATTTGTATTCCTTTCCTATCAATGAATCATAAACAGAACTGAGTATATGAGCATTAATCCTGCTCTTAGGGAATGGCATTCTCATTCAAATTTCTACAACATCAACGTCCAATATTGATTTTACATTTCAATATTTCTAGTGTTCAAGACAGCATATGCACTAATTGTGTCAATTACCATCACAGTAATATTTTCAATCACTATTCTCCACATCACACGAGAATGAAGTGGAGAAGATTTATCTATAAAGGTTAACAAGCAGAACCAGGATTCAAACTAAAGTTGTTTGAACACCTAACTTCACTCTAGAGCAGGGGTCCCCAACCCCTGAGCCGTGGACTGGCCTTTTAGGAACCGGCCTGTGTAAGTGGCAGTCAAATGAGCAAAGCTTCATTTGTGCATGCACAGGATCTATTATAGGTTGCACGTGAAACCATCCCCCCCCCCACCCATCCCCAGGTCCATGGAAGATTATTTTTCTTCACTGGCACCAGAAAGGTTAGTGGTGTCTTGAGAACTGGGCTATGTTGGGTGAGCGTGCAAAACCATTCCCTCTCCCCCTGCCACCGTGCCAGTCCGCAGAGCCGGAAAAGTTGGGGGCATCTCTGTTCTAGAGCACTATTCTGTGCTGCTTTTAACTGCTCTTTTTTTAATTAAGACATTTTGGAAACTTCCCCAGGAAGAGATTTATTTCTAAAGCATATTGTGTAAATAAGATATATCAAACCATACAATAACTTATTGGGACTATTTTCAGACTGGGTTCAGAGGGTGTACAGACTGCATTGGGCATACTTCTGGATGACCTCTGGAAAGTTTGGGGCAGAGGTGGTGTGACCGTCTCAACAGTTTTTGATTCCAATGACTCTTCTTCTGGACCAGCTTGAGAAGGTTGGCTTTTCCCCAAGGTACTGATAAAGGGTGAGGTTTATTGTTTAAATAATTTATATGCCACCAATCTCACTGTTGAACAGTTCTGGGCGGCATATAAATTAAAGAAATAAATAAACCTCACCCTTTATCAGCACCTTCTGGATTCAAAAATCCTGTAATCTGATGGATTGGTGGTTGTGGATCAGTTATCTGGTTTTGTAGCTGGCAGGAGTTATATATAAGATGGATAGCTATATAAGTCTTTTAAATGTAAAAAATTGTACCTAGGCCTTTATTAGTTCACATTAGATGGAGGAATTGTAAAAGAATCTGTTCCTGTATAGATAATTAATAAGTCTGCAATGAAACAGTCCAGATACAACTTTAAAACATCTGTCTATGGACATGCTAATAAGACTTGGATGTCACAGTTCAATCTGGCAGGTCATTCTTGGCAAGATCAGGACAGTGGGCTCTTCTGTACCCCTATTTATGGCATATACATTATTCTTCCATTATAAGTACATATTTGCCAGTTTATTAATTCTAGCTATCCAGAGGCTTAAGAGTCTGCATAGGACTATAAGAATGTTAGAGTCTGCATAGGTAAGAATTAAAGCACGAATCCCTTTGCTTCAGGAAAAAAAAAAAAAACTTCTGTTGTGACACTGAGTTCCTAACAGAAAATATTTACAGTTTACTTTTCAAGATTGTACAACTGGGGGCTCGCTTCCTCATCCTGGAATTTAAAGTGGCATTCCTTATTTGCTTTGTTTACTTATAACATCCAAGACAGATCAATACAATTTTTCTGATTCTTTCTTGAATGATTACAAGAATAATCCACTACTAAGTTCCTAAAATGTTTATATTCAAACTTAAATTTGTTGAAATGTTTTTGCCACGTTTTTTCCCAAAACCTTCCCAGCTGTTTCTGATAGAGAAAATGATCTAAGATACTTTCAAATTATATATTTGCTATCATGTCACATGCTGACTACCGCTCTATATCAGGAGCAAACCTGATATAGAGCGGCATCCTGTTCATGGCATCCTGACACATGATTTGGAATGTTTTCCCTTTAGAGATGCAAGCAAGGACCCCGTTATGTCAAACTAGTTGGGGTAAACAGCATAAGGAACATGGAGTAAGGTTTTAGGAATAATATGCACTGGTGGGTTCTAGGTTAGGAAACAGTATGACGTTTAACAGCAAGGATTGCTTTTTTTAGTCTACAAGGGAGGCATGGGTATGCATTTGTCACAAGGCTGACTGCAATGATGCCAAAAAGTTCTTGGTTCCACCCATGAGTCAGTCTAATGATGCAAGGTTTATCTTGGCCAATAGTTGGATTTCAGAACTAAGGCAACTTGCTCTGTCAAGTATACAGCAATTGATGGATTTTGCTCTTCATCATTAATTTACAATCCTCTGTTGATGGTTCCAGCAGTCACAGGTGAAAGTTAATTATACACTATGTTGTGTTGAGGTTGATTTTTATCTCATTGCCTTTGTTTTATGTTACTGGAACCATGGAAGAGAATATTCTGTCTTCTTGTGTGCTTCTCATGGGTATTCAGTTAACCACAAGACCAGAACATTGGCCAAGATCCTAAATTCAAGTTCATCCTTGGCCATGGAAGCTCACTTGGTGACTCTGCACAGCTCCAGCCCAACCTATTGCAGAGTTGTTGTGGGAAGGATAAAGTAATAGGTACAATCCCCCAAGCTGCTGGAGGAAAAGCAGGATGTACACCAGATTGCTATACAATCTGTATTCTTCTCTATAAATGCAGAACATCTGAAGCATATAAACTGATAAATCTTGGTATATTACATGTCCAAAGAATGACTGCTATTGTCCTAAGACAAGTGGTATATATTATATTGTATTGTACCTTTTTGCTTAATTTCCGTTGGGTAGGAATTTCAGAATGTAAAATTCAGTGACAATACAATGTACTTAGATGTTTTTACTAAGAACTGAATTTAAGTGTTAAGGCTTTGGTATCATCAGTGTATGGATGACACCCAACTATACATCTCAGCCCCAAGCTGCATGAGTGAAGCCAATTGTGTACTAACCTGAACAACTAGATAGGGAACCAACTTCAGCTCAATTCTGATAAAACTGAATGACTGTGGCTCATTGATTGAGCCCCCTTTGGTTAGGTACATTTGCATCCTTGATCTTGGAGGAAGTGTTGGTCTTGATGAGTAGGTGTGGCCAGGAGGGCTTTTGCATAGGTTTATCTTGTGTGCCAATTTCACCCTTTCCTCAACCAGGATGTCACTCACCAAGTCCTGGCGATCTCACAATTGGCCCACTATACTGCAATGAATTCTACAGAGGGCTGCACTTGAAGACCATCCAGAAGCTACATCTGTTCCAAAATACAGTGGTGGAAACTGCAATGGGCATATCTCGTACCACTGTTACTATGCAAGCTGCATTGACTGCTAACTGGCCTCTGAATGCAATTCAAGGTCATCACCCACAAAGCTCTTTGTGGCATAGGGCCTAGTAATCTGCAGGACTTCCTCTCTCCAATCATTTCTGCCTACCCAGTACCTTCAGGCAGAGGCACTGTGGGTCACCTCAATTAAACATCACCACCTTGGGGAACAGAGAAAATGTGCCTCCTGTGTTGCTGCTGCTCCTGCCTTCTGGTAACAGCACTGCCTCAGAGATTCATATAGCTTCCCCTGGGGTTCTAGAAGGCCCTTAAGACCTGGTGGTGTTCTAGAACAGGGCTTTTCAACCTTTTCACCGATTGTACCACTTTCAGGATATGGCAATATTAGAGTACCACCTAGCAAGGTGTCAAAAACTTGATGACCAAAAAAAATAACCCGTTCAAAGTTGCAATTGCACTGAAATGACTTATGACCATTTTCACACTTATGACCATTGCAGCATGCCCAGGGTCATGTGATTTATATTTGGATGCCTGGCAACTGATTCATATTTATGATGGTCACAGTGTCCCAGGGTCATGTGATCCCCTTTTGCAACCTTTTGACAAGTAAAGTCAATGGCAGGGCTGCTGGTGGCCAAGTGCTAAGGCAGGACTTCCCTCCCTCCCTCCTTCCCTGCCTCCCTCTTTCTCATGCCCACCTCCTTCTGAAGGAAGAATTTGAAACCCCCCCCCATATTTTTTCTCTTCCATATATTCATCAAACAAGGAAAAGCCTCCAGAAACAGAAAAGACAAACTGCTGAGTGAACTAGCTTAAAAAGGCACATTTCCCTTTAAGAATTAGCTACTGGCTAGAAAGGAAAGGAAGGAAGAAAAAAAATGTAAGTATTGGCTGCCGGCTAAGGCAGCCTCCCCAAATGGCTCCATTCATAAGTAAAAGGAATCTACAGGCAAAATCCATTCAGGAGAAAAATACTTCAAAATCCCTTGCAGCAAAACTTACAGCTAACAATAGCAGAGCAATAGAAGCTAACATGAGACATCAGCCATCAGCCAAATAGAAATTGCCAAACACTCCTTAAGAACACAAAGCCCACATTGCACAAATCCCAGAACTTCAAAGTCACAAAAGCACATAAGAATCCTTCCACTCTCCATCTCCCTCCCTCGTGCCTGTGCAGCTCCAGAGGACTCTCTCACTGTAAGTCCTTGCCTGTGCTGGCTCTTTCCCTCCCCCACTACACATGGCTAGGCAGGGCTGCGTACCACCTGCCACTTGTTAATGTACCACAAGTGGTACGTGTACCACATGTTGAAAAGCCCTGTTCTAGAAGGCCTGGGGGTCGTGTGCCTGATTATTATAGCCCAGGCTGACCCATTTTGCTTCAATGTTTTAACTATTTTAATTTTATATTTTTGTATATTGCATGTTGCACAATGTCTTTTGGACTGGACAGCCATAATAAATGTAATAATCTCATCTGAATTTCAGGGTCTAATAATACTTAGATACAAGATATATGCAGCCCAATGATGTTAAAATGATTTTAAGCCAAAATCTTTTGATGCATACATACACCTTTGAGCCATAATATGGTTTTCATTTATTTAAGTTATTTAAAGAATTTATATGGCCTCCAGACTCAAATGCTGTGATTCCTGTAGGTGCACAATAAAACAAAAAAGAAAAAAACCCAAAACAATCCCTGTTAAAATCCACAGCCATATTTTAAAACGTCTTTCTGAAGACCAGTAGGGTCAGGGGTGAGATAATTCCAGAGGGCAGTCCCATCAGATGGCATTGTTTCAAGGAAGGGACTAGTTCTGAGTAGGGAAGTACAATGCTGAGTAGAACCAAGGATAGACAATCTGGTCTTGGTAAATAGCAATAGCACTTGGACTTATATACCGCTTCACAGTGCTTTACAGCCCTCTCTAACTGGTTTACAGAGGCAGCATATTTCCCCCAATAACCTGGGTCCTTATTTTACTGACCTCGGAAGGATGGAAGGCTGAGTCAACCTTAAGCCAGTGAGGATCGAATTCCTGGCAGTGAGCTGAATTAGCCTGCAATACTGCACTGTGCCACCACGGCTCCTAAAGTTTAGCCAAAGACTCTTCTTCCTCAACCAAAGTCCTATAATATCTAAATACCATGCCAGAACTTTGACAGCCACACATGTTCAACCAAGGACAAAGATCTACAACTGAAATCATCAATGTACTGATAATACTGTACACCATGTTGTAGAATGACCATCACCAGTAGTTTCCTGTAGATATTTAAAATTAGTGGGGAGAAGGTACACCTGCAAAGCCAAGTTCTAGAGTGGGCCAACTCCCCCCAGAAACAAGTGGAATTAGGGGAAAATCATTACAACATGGTGCCTCCCAACTCACCGAAGTGATCCAGAAAAATACCATGGTTAATGGTATTGAAAATCAGTGAGGCCCAGGACAGATGCATTAAGGTCATTGATTTGGGTGGCTAACACAAAATATAAAACAGACCTAGGAATAAGCACTCAGGTACCTCCAAATGTTTTAGACTTTAGTCCTCATAAGTTCCAGGCAGCACAACCAAAACATCAGTTGTAGAAATTGTAGCCAAACACAACTGGACTAGAAGGCAAATTGACTCATCTGCCTTTCTTCATTTTCCTTCCTAATCAAATATCCTTTCAGCAAAGCCCTCATGCCTTGCTTGGCAACATTAGTGAAAAACTATATAAGGCTGAAAATTAGTCATATCCTCATCATCACAACTGCCTCCCAATTAATTTCCAGTAGAAGCAACTCTTCAGAAAAACATGTTGTAATGTTTACATTTCAGAGGTCCCTCAGAATTTATTACAGGAGTTTTCATCCAAAGAAACCCAAGGGGTTGAGGAAGATGCTCTCAGCATATGTTAGAACAAAAATGAAGACATTCAAGCAAAGTTTCTGCATGGCCATGATTTGATGCCAACTGCCCTATTCAGTAGCCTCACTGGGAATTTAGCTCCACACAATAAATGGCTAATATAACCTGAGGTTGACACTAGCTATGCATCCCATTGCTTTAAGAATCCCATGGATTTACATACATTCATTACATACATCCATACATTTCAAGCTATCCATAATCTGCCTTCCCCATACCTGGCAGCTTCAGGAAGTTGTGATCTCATATCTGGAGGGTATCATATTGAGAGACTAACTAGATTATGAAAAACCTTGCTGAAACCAGCTTTCTGATAAACCCTCTTGCTGGCTGTATCTCAGCTGTACAGAGCAGGCTAAGCTGGTTATCCTCTATATCTCTATTTGCTGTTACAGCCCCTTGCTGGGACTGAAAAAGATGACTCAACATTTACATGACTGAAAGAATGCAATGAGTACTTAAGATTTTGCACAACCATTGTAAGGGGCTGCTTTACTAATGAGACTACTGTGGTCTTCAAGCTTCCTCATAAGTTGTACTCCTTGATCCTAATTGCTCCCAAATTCAGTAGCCTGGCGAAGCCATTTTTAACCAGAGTTAAACATTACATCTTCACTCACAGAGTCTTCTGCTTACAAAGCAATTTCCAGGTCTTCCTGTACATGTAGTCCAAGAGAAAATTCCATCGTTTGTATCAGAGGTCACAAAAGCATTGCTGAAAATTATTTTCCTTGACATGTAGTTGCCAACTCTACACATCAAACAGGCTGAGTGAACAGCAACCATCTCAGCTAATCAAGATTATACACAGAACACCATGAAACCTACTTACTTTAGATTTTATTTCATCAACAGAAGCCACAACACAGAGCTTGACTCCTATATCCTGCATTCTTTATCACACCTGTGAGGTAGAGTCAGCCATCTCTCATTTTGCTTCCCACAGCCAAGGAACCATTGTATGACAGTGCAATTACTTAGCTCCCTTTTCTAACTTCAACTAAGCTTTTGCAGGATCTCTACATACAGCTGGAGACAATTTTCCTTGCAAGAGTATCAGCAGCTTTCCCTGATACACACCCTAATACACATTAGGGTGTATGCAAGAGGCTTCCTAAATCCAAAACCAGTGAGGAAAGCATTTCCCCCCCCCCTAGTAATGAAGCTAACTTGGTACGAACTCAGCTCTAGAAGGCAGGCCAACAGAACCAGCAGATAAAATGGCAAATCCACTTTTGTAAGCAAGAATATATGTCTGTTCACAATTAATCCTGCAATCCCCAGATAATCTTTGCTTCCATCTTCATTGGCGAACAAGACATTTTACTGAAACCATAGACTATTATTTCACATAACATTGTCAGTGTTGGGGGTTTTTTTAGACAGATGCTTCCAGATGCTGACACTAAATATGCATTTTATCCCATAAGAAAGGTTTAGCCTTCCCCTTGTAACAAACAGGGATTGGGGTGAGCAGGTTGAAGGAAACAGGAGGCTACAAGCCCTTCAGAGGCTTCTAAAAGTAACAATACTGTATCTTCAAAAGATGAGCCAGACATGCCTAAGTTAATTTCACTAAGAGTTAAGTTCACTCACAGACTAAAGCACCATTCAGCCATTGCTATTGGAAAAACCATTTTTTTCCATCTTGGGCTGCTTGGGGAAGTTACTATTTGTTTTCACTTGGGCAAGGAAGGAGCTGCAGGAATAATGTTACACCTGGGAGGAAATTCTGCCCCAGGCAAGGCTATTATGTTCAGAACATTGTCCAGTGACTCAAAGTAGCAGGGCTTAATTTAACATTTTTAGCATATGAACAAGTGAGTTTACATTAGAGGAAATGCCTACAACTCTATTTTAACCCCCCTCCAGTTCTGAGGAATTTGCAATTTCTTCTGAAATTGCATTGCAATCTTTATTCAACAACTCTTCCAAGTTTTCCTTTTCAGCAGCTGCAAACATTTGCTTGTTTTCTTTTTATTTTTTTTAGGCTGTGCCAATACTTATTTTTTGAAGTCAACCCCCACCCCCAAATCCTGGGCTCTTAGGGTGGTATTTTCCATGTTGAAAAGGTAATCTCTAAGCCAAGTTTCCTATACAAAACACCATATTTACAGCTCGCTCGGTCTCTTATGTGCTTCCATTCATTCTGTTAACTCCCTTTTTCCTACCGTCACCCTCTCAAGATTTCTGGATTCCTCGAACAAGTCTTAGAGCACTCTTCCCCCTTCCCCCATTTTTTTTTGGCAACAAAATAAAAAAAAGGCTTTTGGAAAACGTTAAGAGGGGAAAAAAAATCTGTCTCCGTAGAGGTTTAATAGCCCACATAATCCATGCGCGTCTGCTCGGCGCTCAGCAAGCCAGCTCCGATGGAGATCAGAAAAGATTCTCTTATTTCGCAAGCAGCTCGAGCAAAGCAGCCGCTTTCGGCAAGGCGACCGGCCCGGAGGAATAGATTCAGCGAGATTCTTTTTTGGGGGGGCCGAGGGAGAAAAGAGAGCCGCGGAAGACGCTTCCCTCCCAAGCCGCGACCGCCTCGGCTTCGTCTCTTTAGCGGTCACTTTCCTTCCTTCCTTCCTTCCTTCTTAACCCAACTTGGCGTTTCCAAACGCGCAGCCCACCGCGACCCCTCTGCAGCTTCGCCCTCCGAGACTCCCACAGACGTGCCTTACTTGGTTGCCAACTTACCCAGCTTACCCCCGACCCGCTTGGCGCATGAGGCTTCCCACTGGAGCCGGCGAAAGCGCAGCTCCGGCAACTCCGCTTAAATAGACGCAGCCGCACTCCAGCCTTCTGTTTAGTTAACCACTCACAGCGAGAGAGATGGTTTTAATCAGATGCTGGCAGCTGAGGGCTACCCAGGAATGCGCTGCGATGTTTGCGCTGCCTGCCTCGGCTTCGGGCGACTCCCCCTAACCGGGTCTTGTGCTTGCCAAACTTAACTCTTTCCGCGCCGAGGAGGAGGGAGGAAGAGCAGAGGCGGCAGCAGAGCTTCCTTTACGCCGAGAAGTCGCGTTCGCACGATGCGCGATGCCCCCGCTGTGAGTGAATGACTCCAGTTTTGCGAGTTCACGCATCCCTTGAATAGCCACGCTGGCTGGATTCGCCTGGCAACGTGCTGGGTTATAAATAAATAAATAATAAAATAAAATAAAATAAATAATAAAATAAAATAATCCCATGGTTGATTCCTTCTGCTTACTAGATCTGTATAATACCTTGACCTGTAAACTAGCCATAAACTCCCCCAAGGCCGGGTTTGCCCAGTTGGCAAAATTGCCTTCCTGGCATTCAAAAGAAGTGTAAAGTTAACACAAGGTTAATGCTAACTGAGTTTAGCATGTTGTGTGAATGCAGCTCTTTATTCTTTAACTGATTTGGTGTGCCAGCAAATCATAAATGAATCCACCATATTCCGGCCAATATGCTCTGAGTTCATTACTCAGTTTATTTGGGAACTAAGCAACTCATTTGAATTCACAATGGTCCATTGGCTGAAGTTAGCCACATACCAGCCAACCCTATTTTACCCCCCAGAGCTGGGAAAACCCAGTCAGAGACTAAAGAAGGGCTAGGCAGAAAGAAGTAAGTGACAGGATTCAGATAACTGGATGGGCTCAAAGGTAGTTGGGGAAATTCTGGCAGGACATGTGAAACCAACTGGTGCAACTCTTTAATGCTTCAAAGGCTAGGGTGAATCCATCTGATTGAGTAAATTCTGATTAAATAAATTGTGGGTTAGATGTCCTGGAAGCTAGAGGAATGTTTTATTTTTATATTTGAAAGGAACAAATGAAACAGATTTGGCCCTCTCATTTCCAAAATTCTATAGAACAGTGTTTCTCAACATTGGCAAGTTTAAGATGGGTGGACTTCAACTCCCAGAATTCCCTAGCCAGCATGGAAATTCTGGGAGTTAAAAGTCCGCTTATTATAAAGTTGCCAAGATTGAAAAACACTGCAGTAGGCCATGTATCACTTTATTATTTTATACAGTTCTTCAAAATGATTGAATAAAACAACTCATTGTTATATACTCTAGCATGTAAAGGCAGAATATATCTTTTTTTTTTTTTACTGGGTGAACAGTTTCCATATGAAGCAAAGGGAATTGGAAAATTTTGTTCACTTACTATCTATATACCAGAGTGTTGAAAGAAAAATCTGAAAAACCCAATTTGATTATTTTTACCTATTTGCCTTTTAATTACATTTTCTGTGTGAACAGTTTATTAACTTTTGAGTATAATTAAAATTGATATTTAATAGTGGCTTCCATTGTTTTTTTGCAGCTGAGCAATAAGAAATGCTTGTGAGTGCAAATCTTAAAAAAAAAAAAAGTTCCATGACATTCCATCCATTTAAATTGTTTTTATTTTTTTCGCAACTTGTATTATACCATGCAAAATCTCATGGGTCAATGATAGCATAGACCAGTGTTTCTCAATCTTGGCCACTTTAAGATGTGTGAACTTCAACTCCCAGAATTCCTAAACAGCATGCAGTCCACACATTTTAAAATGATCAGAGTTGAGAAGCATTGGTATCGACAATCAGAGGATATAACAACAGCTGCAACTTTATACATGTAAGGCTGATAATTGCTTAACTACCCACTGTTAACAGAAC
The DNA here is from genome assembly GCA_023970755.1 of Azemiops feae. Lineage (NCBI taxonomy): Eukaryota > Metazoa > Chordata > Lepidosauria > Squamata > Viperidae > Azemiops > Azemiops feae. The sequence continues at coordinate 2,617,729 of JALGBA010000136.1, forward strand.
ATGGAATACTGGGAGTTACAGTTTAACACAGGGGTACTTGGCCCTTTTTTGACTTGTGGACTTCAACTCCCAGAATTTCTCAGCCAGCCATGCTGGCTGAGGAATTCTGGGAGTTGAAGTCCACAAGTCATAAAAGGGCCAAGTTTGAAGACCCCTGGTCTAAGACAGGGATCTCCAAACTTGGCAATTTTAAGACTTGTGGACTTCAACTCCCAGAATTCCTCAGCCCACCATAGTTGTAGTCCAGAAGTCTTAAAGTTGCCAAGTTTGGAGACCTCTGGTCTAACACATCTGGGGATTCCATGTTGGAAAAGGCTGGCTTATGCAGTTATTCCAATGATTATAGTAAAGAAACACACATGAAACAAGAATACTACATAACTAGTATTACAATTAAGAGTGTTATTCCTCACATTCCTGAGCAGTGAGTAGTTTCAAGGGCAGGGGGATTTTCTTGGGATGAGAAAATGTGTTAGGAACAAGCATATAGTTACTGGGGGAACAATAGTACTCTTTCAGGACAAAGATCCCAGGAGAACAATTCCAGCACTTTTCCAAGATCGCATCCTCAATTCTGGCTAATGCCATCAAGAACTCCTTGGTTCACTTTTTTTCTCTGCATCTTTTTTTGAAATGACCTGCCCTGGGCTCACATCCCTTATCACTGACTCCACCCAGGCATCAACTGGAGAATCAATCATCTTTAGATACGGATATGTGAGCCATTTCAAAAATAGTTCCAACTCTCATGAATCCTTCCTTTAATGATTAGCTTCTGCTAATAGAATATCAATTAACCTTTCCTGGCTGTGTTGAACAAAATAGGCCCTGATCAAAAGGTTCAACCTGAGCTCACCTGTTTTACATTATTCATCTTCATAATACTGACATCTCAGGGTGGGAATACCAATTGCTACAATTTCAAACATTTTACAATAGCTTTTATTTAAAGAAAAAGGCTACATTATTATATATGATCTCTAATATGTAAAATGTCACAATGGTAATCATTAGCTGAAAGGGCTGTCAATCCCTTACTCCAGGGGTCCCCAACCCCCGGTCCTTGGACCAGTACCGGGCCACAGCATGCCAGCAACCGGTCCACACAAACAAGCAAAGCCCCATCCACGGGATGCAGGCAGCACACAAAACCATGCCCCCTCTGGTCCGCGGAAAAAACCTCTCTCCTCGGAACCGGTCCCTGGTGCCCAAAAGGTTGGGGACCTCTGCCTTACTCTATAGAAAAGCTCACTTCAGTCAATCTTGGGTACTACTACAACTCAGTGTTATTAAATGAATTGGATTGGCGCTTGATTTGGGATTCCCAAAATCAGATATGATCATGTCCATGAGTTGAGGATATTTCCAGACTGATTGCACAATCAGAAGAAATGGCACATTAATTTGGGAATGGCACATGAGGCAATTATAAGTGGAAAACCTTGTCTAAATTCATCCAATTTCTTTAGAAATGGAATTCCAGGAGGAGGGGATTATTATGCTCAATGACTATATGCTACTCTCATATTGGCACTGAGAATGCTATGCTCAGTATACATCATTGCTGAGATACAACATTTAGCACAAGTTCTGGTGGAAGCAAAATGTTTGATTAAATGGGGCACTCTCCAATTCTGTCCATTTTTTCTCATGTTAATAAAAGCTGAATCATATATTTGGGTCATAATGAAGTTGTCCTATTACACTATATGGCAATTAAATTATTTGCATACATGCAAATCCTCTCCACACAGATGGCATAAATCATTAAAAATGCCAATTTCTCCTTTCTACATTTTCCTTAAAGCTTGCTTCTACTGTCCCTCTAGAATTTACAACTAATTACCTAGATCAATGAGATCACTCCTTTGCAAATTAGAAGTTAGAGATCTGAAGCATTTATAGGTTTCACTTTAAAAAGATTATACAGTACATATATCATACAGAACCAGGCAAACATTTTCTCTGATCTATGAGAAAAAATCCTTAGCCCATCAAATTCCACTGATTTTAGGTTTTAGAATAGAATAGAGCTGGAATAGTGCTTGGAGGTCTTCTAGTCCAGCCCCCCGCTTAAGCAAGAGAACCTCCTATACCATCTCACACAAGTGACTGTCGAGTCTCTTCTTAAAAACCTCCAGTGATGGAGACCCACGATTTCTGAAGGCAAGCTATTCCAGTGGTTACTTGTTCTCACTGTTAGGAAGTTTCTCCTTAATTCCAGGTTGCTTCTCTCTTTGGTCAGTTTCCAACCATTGTTTCTTGTTCTGCCCTCTGGTGCTTTGGAGAATAGTTTGATGCCCTCTTCTTTGTGGCAGCCCCTCAAATACTGGAATACTGCTATCATGTCACCCCTGTTTCTTCTTTTCTTTAGACTAGCCGAACCCAAGTCCTGCAGCTGTTCTTCATATGTTTTAGTCTCCAGGCCTTTGATAATTTTAGTTGCTCTTCTCTGAGAGCAGCTTGGCGGGTGTGTGTGTGCAGTTTTCAGATTTGGAATTTCCCATTTTCTGTATTGTACCCTCCATTTTCTATTAGCTGGAGATTCCGAGATTTCTTTGGCTTTACATACGTTCAGGCACTACTAATAGATTTCTAAAGTTAACCTCTGTTTCAAACAATTAAAAAGCATCTAAAATATATGGCAAGGTAATTAAAGACAATTAATGTGTAGGTTTTTTAAGGAGGAGGAATCCTTAATAAAAAACAAGATCCAATTGAGATGTTAATCGTTAGAGGAGCAGGGAGAGGAGGAGAATTCCCTGCAGCCCTGTGCTCTCAGCCACATAATTGCTCTACTTTCTCTTGTCCTTGATGAATCATCTGTTTCTGCCAGGACTATCCTTGAAGCATCAAAGTGTTGGCAAGGTATTATTATATCAACGAAAGCTGCAAGGGATATGGTTACCTTGAGGATTAAACTAAAGATGCTCAGCAGCATAACCCCCCCCTCAAAGTCTTCAAAGCCAACTGCATTAGACACAACTATCCCATTGCTATCTTAGAAGGAGCAAAGATCTCAAGTTTGCAGCCCATGATCTACAGAGCAGGTGTCAGAAAGCTCACATGAACTTCTGTCCTGGTTATCTGCAATTTGAAGATGTATAACCTTCCTTCCTCTTTTCTATCTTTAGAACAGAAGTCTGTTTTCATTTGGCCAGTCTGGTTCACAAAATATTTCATACCACAACCGTGATATAATGTTCAGCAAACTAACAGGAAACCTCCCTGAAATTCTGATTTAAAAATAAGGCCTGGATGATCAAACACACCAAGATAGATGGGGCAGTAGCTGTTAGTCACTGGTGAGAGGAAAGCACTCTGCACTTGCTCACTGGCCATCATAGTGGATTTGTATATTCGTATGAGTGGGATAGCTCCCCTCCAAAGTATGCTAGTTCATTGTAATGGCCTTGTGCATTTGGAATGACAACTTCAAAAGGGCTCTTAGAAGGACCCAGTTATAATGGATTTTGGAGGCCACCAGATTGTCCCCGGATCGCAGGAATTGCCATCTGAGATTCTTCATTTTCCATTCTGCATTCCCCTTTCCACAACAGTAGAAAGAATGCTACTTACTCCCTGAGTAGCCCATCAACTGCCCTGTCCATGTTGCTTTGGTGGAGTTTTGAAAGCAACGCATTGTGAACTCACTTTGACAACTGCATTTGCAGGCAGGAGCCACAGCCAATTCACAGGTGGCCCTTGCAGTGATGCTAAAGGACTTGTCAATTGCTGCAAAGAACCCAACATGTTCAGTGCAATGAAACAATCCTTCTGGACAAGAGACTATGTAGACTCTTCTATAAGCTTTTTCAAATTTGCCATCCAATATGTTCCTTTTTTGTGGCTAATATTAGGATTGGCCCTGTTAAAGACCTATACATGGTTGGTTCTCTAGCTGAGGAATAAAGAGCCTGTGGGATTACAGCAGCCCCATAATAAGAATGACCATAAATGAAGAATGGTGAGATTTATAATTCAGTAAGTTCTGCAGGAACAAGTATTCTCCACATTGATTGTAGGCCATTGTTAAATCTGTTATGATTCTACGGAGTACAGTAACTCACCATCTGTAGCAGCTGTTTTATTATTGTGCTAAAATGTAAACATCATAAGAATAACCAGCCACCCATGGGCCTGAGGAGCTGAGCTTATCATGGCCTCCTACATGCTTCAATTTGGAGCAGCTGCAAAGACTGGCTGCCTCTCTCTAAGAACTGAGCTGCAGCCTTTAAAAGAGTTTCCCTATCTGAAAAAGAACTCTATCGAAAAGAGGGAAGGGATAGACTTATAAAACACAAGCAGAAAAAAAAGGAAGTGATGCAAGTAAATCCTAAGAACAGGCAGATGCTGTAATCCAGGATGTGAAAGTCTGCTAGACATCAACTTAGAAATTACTCACAGCAGTATGATTATCACCAGCTTTTGCGATGGATCCTGATGGAAGAATTACTGCAAGTTCTAACAGATTCTACAAAAGTACCAACATCATGGTTATAAATGTACATTGTCAAGATCTTAAAATAGACTGCAACTCCTGGTTGGAAAAGGGACACACACACCTCAACAATTTTACTGGGATGGTATTTTTTTTTTTTTGCTTCAAATAGTTTTGCAAGTATCTCTGCTACAGTTCCAACATGGGCATGTGTTAAAGCTAGAAATAATGCTACACAAAGGACTCTTGTTGCCAGCAAGTGCTTAAATGTAATCCTTTCCTGCCCTGCCCACCCATGTTTATTTAATCTTCATTAAAAACAAAATGAGTAGAATAATCACTGACTTTAAAGTTCTTAAAACATTCATTCAGAAGTCTGCCTTGAAATTTACCAGTGGTGTCACTTGTCAGCTGGGAGACCAAAGTGCTGAAAAATAACTGGCTCTTGTAATGTCTGCATTCAAAGGTCATCATCCCAGTTCCTTTCTTTTCTTAATTGGTTTAAGAGCCAGTGCTCTTAATACATATACATGCACATGTGTGCCATATTTCTTTTTTCATTACTATCTGGGTGGGAGATCACTAGGAAATGCTAGTCATAAAGTTCAAAATATATCCCAGAAGATGGCAGTGGCCAAATATTTCTGTATTGCTCTCAGGAAAGCTCTGTGCCCATGAAATTATCAGGATTGGAATTTGACCCTTTACATTTTCCCTGAAATACAGAACTTTTGTATGCATCTAATGTACATAGCTTTAAACACAAATAGGCAATTAATATATATGTCTAAGAATATTCTCAATATCCAGGTCATGGTTGTCCCAAAGATGCTTTTTCCAAAACAACTGGACATTCTTGGTTTCCTTTTTTTTTTTAAAGATGTTTCACTTCTTATCCAAAAATTGAACAGAACTTTGGAACTGAAGGAGCTTCTTAGATGAGAAGCAAAACATTTCAAAGGAAAAAAAATCAAGAAAGTCCAGTTGCCTTTTGGAAAAAGTACCTCTGGGACATTTAATATGTATGTTTTATAAACATAGAACTCATTGTATATTTTTTTTCACATACTGCACATTTCTTCTAATTAATTTCCTATTTTGTTCATTTGTTTTTTTATCAACAATGAGTAAAATACACTCTTTTGTTCTGCCAATAAAGATCTTGGAACACTCTGCAGTGCAGAAACAGATGGCAACTGTGATCCATGCTCTTTGCTCAACCCAGCACAGATTCTTCTGTATATACAAATGAGCATGACCCTTTATTACAGTTTACATCTACTTTCATAAGCCTCTGTGTTCCTTTCCAGGTGAATGTATAGAGAGGTCAGGGTAGAAGCTATAGCTCCTTATATCTATGAATTTGCTGACTATGCTAACCTGCAAGCTGGATAACAATCCAAGCTGATAAAAAGTAACATCGAAATGGAACAGTATGGCCACATATACTTCCATTTGCTTCTGAAGATTATTCTTAGAATTATAAAACTGAGCTGTCTCCTATAAAATTCTCCTGGGTTTGTTCATTTCAGTTATCTCTCACAGAGTTCAAACATTCTCACAGGACACTGGTAGAAACCTGCAGGATAAGTGATAAACAGTAATTATAACTCAAGGTTATCTAGTAAGTTTCATGGAGAGTTGAATTTGGGTTTTCATAATTCTAGCCTTCATTCTAAGGGCACCTCCACACCAAATTTTTCCACCACTGTATCCACTCTCCCAAACTTCAGAAGTCTTTGGAAACCAACCTGTGGTGGTCTTCATTCCATTTTGAAAAGAACAATGCTAATGTTCAGCGAAAAAAGCTAGAAGACAGTGAGAAGCCAGAGTTCCCACTAATGATGGTCCAAAGGTTCTGCCCAGACAAAGCACTTCAAGATAAAAGATGAATTTGTTATGAGGTCATATGGCTCATGCTTGACTCTGCTTGTTGACCCAGTGACAGACCTGGAGGTGATCTTAAACCAGGAGTCTTCAAACTTGGCCCTTTTATGACTTGTGGACTTCAACTCCCAGAATTCCTCAGCCAGGGCCAAGTTTGAAGACCCCTGTCTTAAACTGTTTCAAAGATTCTGTGCAACCTAGGGATATTCATACTGGCCCTTTTTCATATTTTGAGGTTTAACCTTAACTTGAGGACAGAATATAAATTAACTTGAGGACAGAATATAAATTAACTTGAGGACAGAATATAAGAATAATTAAATAAACATCAGCTTGACCTTGGGAAAGCTAAAGGGTGTGAAAAAGAAGATCAAGATTACTCCACTTTGATCCTCTGAGGGCAACTTTCAGGATTTTAAGATTCTATTTTATATCCTACAACTATTTTTGGTGCCACAGAGATTAGGCATGAGAATTCAAAATACCTGGAAAGCCCCAAGCTGCTGCTCCATCTCCAGCCATTACAACGGGTTATTTTCTTATAAGTCTAGATCTGGGTCATCTGAATAACCTGATAAACACTTACATGGCTGCCAAATCAAAGTGCTCCATAAACCAATTGTTTCAAGCAGTTCAAAGTTTCCTCCCTAATTCAATGTACAGTTGACATGGTGCCCTGAAGCAGAGACAGAGAATATATGTTTAAGGTCATATATCCAATCAATTTAACACTATCCTGAACATCAGGTTATTCAGGTTATCTTTCTTGAAAACAGCTGTTTAGTCTGCTTTGGCTAAAAAACCTCCAAACATCCTAGTTGGAGTTGCATTCTCAGTCTTAAAATCTGATTACAAAATCTGCTCAGGCATTTGGTTCAGCATTCTCTGCATGCAGAGTCAGTCTCTGTTCTCCAGAGTTAAAGAATATTCCCAGCCAGCATGGCCAAGAGCTACAATTGCTGGACCATTTTGAAATGTAGTCCCCAAACAGCTGAAGGGTATCAGGTTGAAGACGTTACCTTGATCTTTGTACATCTTCATCATCTGATCTGGATCTCTGTGCTTTTGCTGTCATTTTCTTTAAATGTCCTTTAAAAAAAACAAAGACACAGAATATTGTTGGAAGATACTAACATAATAACTGAAATTAAAGAAAAAAATACAATAGATCTCAAGGAGGGGTTAAAACAGGACTCCTCAATTTTTGATATGTTGAGAATATATGACTCTCATAGAAGAGCCATAGACTTAAAACATCCATTGATCATAAGAATATTGGGGTGGTTGTTCTTCATCATCTCCTCTCATTATACCATGACTTTTTGTCTGGCAGAGAGACACAATTTCATCAAAGTGTGCAACCCCCTGCCAATGTTATTTACCAAGAACCTGTCTTGAAGTATTAGGAATTCTGGCAAATCAAAGTTTGCTTGGGGCCAACCTTTTCTTTGTAACTTACTAAACTTCCATGTAATAACCTTAAAGAATCTAAAATAAGGAAAGAAGTATAAAGGGTTATGAAATATGTGATTCTTTTATGGCATACTGGCATTTATAGGAATTACGTTGCAATTTCAGGGCTTAAAATAAGGAAAGCCATTTCTATAATCAATAGTAACTCTTTGCTCTTCTCCCAATCATGAGACCTCACATCCAAGTATTCCCATTAGCTTGAAAGCCAACTTGAAGTTCTTTTAAAATGAGAACAACACAAGAACCCTAGAAAATTCTTTTAAAACAAATATCCAAAGATTAGATTAATCTTTCCCTGCGTGAGGTTTTCCAGAATCTGCTGAATGGAAATAATAGGAGCTGTAATACTCAGACTGCTGTTTGGGGGAAGCTACACCCATTTTTGGTGAAATAAATTCTCTAAATCCAAGCAAAGATTTACAAATGCAATGCAAGCTTATTTTAGGATAGGTTTCTGTAAGTGAAAAAATATGAATGGTCTGCTGTTCATATGGAAAGAAATGATGTCTCCCATCTCTTCTTGATTTAACTTTTCCTTGAAGTGCCATAGTTTTTTACATAATAGTTCTACAGTTATATTATAATTAGTGTATACTGTATATACAACCATAAACTGGTAAGGGATTTGTTTTTTGTTTTTTTAAAAAAAGAAGTGTTGCAATTTGTTGAAGTTTAATAAAATAAAATTAAAAATAAAGTAAGAATGTTCTTGAAATTATCAAGTCCAACAGAATAAATATGCCAAAACTACTGATTTAAAGTAAAGAATTCCTGTCCCTGACTTTTGAAGCTAGGTTCACACAAAGTGTTATATAACAAACCAGGATTAACAAGGCATCATTGCTGTATTCATATAAAAGGCTACATCCAAGGAAAGAAGAATGAATTATGGGTTAATACAAAGGCCTGGTACATACAACATGACAAAGCATTTCTTGGGTTTTGACAATACTGACAACACAACATTTCAGTCTAGCCAAGTGGATTTATCCAGTGCCAGGATAACTTACTGTACTGACACTTTTAATTTTCCTCACAGAAACTAAGAGTTTTCGTAGGCTAAAACCATTTCTAATTTTTACCTACTGATCTAAAATGCCAAAAGGAGCAAGCTAGATTGCATTGTCTATACTACACATTCTCTCCTTTTCTTATCTTGGAAAACCTGTCTAGGAAAAAAAGGGGAAATAGGAGCACTATATCTTGCATTCTATGCAGAAATTAGACTTGTTTTCCGTTAAAAAAAACTTTTGTCTACATTGTGTTGATTTCCATTACCTTATAATGCAGGTAACTAATGTCTTATTTCTCTAAGAAGAAGCTGAATTTCTTGCAAGAATAATGCCATCCAAATTTTTTTGGAAGGGGGTGGGTACTCTCAACAGGAAGGGAAAATTTACTTGAATTTTGAAGACAACTCATATTTTAGGTAGAACAAAATAATAATTACAGCAACAATCAGTAAACCCCAAAACAAATAGGTAGGATGGGCTGCTTCTAACTCCCAACTTGTAAAATTTTCACTGAAAATTACCACTGGAATTTGGAATCAGAGAGGGAAACACAAATTACAGGGATCTATTTCTCTTCCTGCCACGTCTTTTGGAGAAATGTCCCTTTAAGAGTTACTATAACCAAGAAGGCTACTTTTGAAGCAATACAAGTTTAATGATAACTGGAAGGTGAATTTTAAAATATTTCTCTGTTCTAGAGCTAGCCTCACAACTGGGCCTCTCCCACCTACCCACTCCAAAACACCAGGACTGGGAAATTTTCTAAAGCAAAAAGGGATCCTTAAATCCTTGCATGAGAAAATAACATATTCTAAATTTATAGGAGACCAAAGTTCCTATTTCAGCATATTTTGAGCATTCAGCATGTATTTTGGGAATCTGCAAGGCTGCACTTAAAGAAATATGTGCTGGAGAAGTCCAGATCCTGGCCTTCATCCCCCACTTTTCTACTTTTTCTAGTCATGCTGGCTAGAGAATTTTGAGTACCAAGACATCTGGAGGGCTTCAGAAGGATGAAGGCTAACTTAGGTATTATTGTAGCTTAGTGTTTCGCAACCTTGGTACCTTTAAGATGTGTGGTCTTCAACTTCCAGAATTCCAGCATAGCTGGTTGTGGAATTCTGGGAGTTCAAGTCCACACATCTTAAAGTTGTCAAGGTTGAGAAACACTGGTCTAACTGCTCACTTGCCATGAAGTTACACAGGTTCCTTACTATCATCCAGGATGTCTGATGTCCATCAGTAGAAGATAAAAGCTCAAGAAATGATGCATTGATGAATGGATATTCTATGACTTTCAGAATGAGATTCCCAGTAGGCTTTGAAAAAATGATCTCCCTTCTTTCTGAGGAGATGGTGGATGATAAAGTGAGAGGATGGGGTAGGAGAGAGAATGATATAGGAACTTCATAACACTGATAATTTTGAAGTAACACTCTGTTACAAGTTTCTAACTGGAGTTTGTCTGGAGACAAACAACAACAGGTACTGTTGATGGTTCAACATTTTAGTCTTCAAAATAAGAAATATCAAAGTAATTAGTAATCCGGACTTATCAACCTTCTTAACTGTGGTTCACAGAATAATTATGGCTTTTGAACACCCAATGCTATTGTTAACCTTTTGAGATAGATCAGAAGGTTAGCGCTCTATTGATTCAGTATGGGCTACAGTAAATGAATCTTGAAAGCCTGATTAAATTCTTCTTACTCCCCCCCCTTATGCTCAAAATAATTAAGGCAGAGCTAAGCTGAGTTTCTTTCTAATGTTTTCTTTCTGTCCTATTCCTATTTTTTTAATTGCTGTTGCATAGTTTCTCCAAGGTCATCTTCTAAGCAAGACCAAACATTTTAAAAATAGTTCTTTTTTGACTTGCTACTTCCTTAGCCACCTTGCTTCTCCTGCAATGTGGTCTCCACCCTATCCTATCTCTGCACTTTCTGCTTCAACTCCAGATAGATTTAGCTTGCTTCAGCTCCTCCAGTTTATCCAGCCTATTAAATGTCATAGTGGATCTGGCTTAGTGGGGAACCCAGGCTAGCTTTATTTCTGATCTGTAGCAGTATGCATGTTAACAGGGGCTCTGGCTGAAGAAATGGTTGCTTCTAGAAATGCAGGCAGTGTGAATGTCTGATTGAGCAGCCCAGAGCTACTCCTGGGCCTCTATCTTTTCCTCAGAGGAAGAGGAAGAATTGGTGGATTTACATGAACTATGCCAAAGCAATTAGATAACACTTCTGATCTGGAATGGGTTGAAACAAGTATGGAGCTTTGGGACAGATGTTTAGACTGACCAGATGTTTAGACTGGCCAAATATTTAGGCTGGATTTATCATTTTTATCCACCTATCAAATCTTTCCCAAAGATCTGGGAAAAAGCAGGTGCTGTTTGATGTTTTTAAAGGTATCATTGCAGGATGTAAGCTGTTCCAAGCAAAGTTGCCTTTTGCAATTGACTAATGATGATTTTGTCAATGCCAATGGTGTTGTTATTATTATCATCTGCAATTTCAGTGAAGAGGCTTCATCTGGCAGAGGACTGATTTGGCTGATTTTATGTGCGCACACACACATACACACTCACACTTGAACCAATATGCGACTGAGAACTGCACTTTTTGTGGAAGCTATTTAATGGCTTAAGAATAGCTGCATTGCTTACTCCCTCATCCATGCATTCCATAAAGTAGAAGATTTTAAAATCTTTCTGAGAGCCAAGGAAATATGCGCCTTCCTTCAGTAAAGAAGGATCTGCAGTATGTTAATGATTTGCCATCCATATCTTGGTAATCATGGGACTTGTGCCAAGTGGCTCTCTTGAATGAAGTGAGTCTCTGAATTGCTTCCAGAAGGATAAACATAGATAAAATTGATTGGAAGCTGCTGGAATGGATGTCTCAGTATAACCCAAGCCATTAGCATTGCTAAATCATTGTATCTGGCACTTGGAAACGGGATACTATATGTTTTGAGAGAGAAACAAAAACAACTTAGGCTACTGAGAACGATATGAGGGGTTGCAGTCTACTGACTGAGATAAATTAATTGGGGGAAGGGGGAGAAGAGAAACAATGGAAAGGGCAGAAGACCTATTCTTAGGAGGCCTATTCTTTCAGAAGACGAACGAGTTTGCTAGAAGTCTAAATATAGGAACATTCCACTCACCTACTGGCATAATCCAGTTTCAGAAATGGAGCCAGATTGTGAAAAAGAAAAGTCTAGAGAAGTGTAAGCAATGAATCATTCCCCTGGGAGATGCAGACAAGTCAGAACTAACCCTGTTTTTCCTTGAACTCTATTCGTGTATTTATAATTTTTAATTTGGCTTTTCAGACAATGCTGCTAATGGTTGAGACGGCTTGTGCAGTTCTCCTGGCATGAAGTTCTCATTTGTATGCTAATGATGGTTTAATCAGAGCTCAGTTAGCTGCACAAAAGAAGTAATTGAAATTCTCCTGGGGAGGGAGTGGTGTTGTTGAAGGAAACAATATCAATTTAATTTTAATAAGTGTATCTTAATCAGGACTTATGACGTATTAAGGAGGTTACAATTAAGTTAAAGTTATTTTATTGCACCACCTATTTTTAGTCAGACAATTGACAATTGGGCTGTTTCCTAGCAACAATGTGGATTTGTGGGTGTAGATTACTGGACTCCTAGATCCTTCATAATGTTTAGGTCTAGTCTATTAACTACAATTTGGGTTTGCATAACATGCTAGGTCACAACATCAAGTTTACAAACTGTATTAGCTAGACTCATAAACTAACTATAATGTGATGTGTTAATGTGTTGTGTGAACCAGTTTTGTGTATAAATAGTTTTCTGGATGCATTGTCCATGAAATCCTGGAAGCATGATCAATGGTGAAGGATTTAAGTCTGGAGCATACTATTTTGCCCATATAGCATCATCTGTTTCTGACCAGAAAGATAACATACTAGTCTTTTTTAATTTCTTATCCATATTTCTATATTTGGCTATAATGAACCTTTTAGGCTATCTAGATAGCAAAATATGGTGCATGTTGCAATTCTTGATGAGATAGCTGCTACTGTTTAGGTCCAGGGATGACAGTGTTTCCCCAGTATTGATCTTTGCTTCTACTAACTATGTAGATATGTCCATATTTTTCCTTAGCAGCAATAGGAAAACAATTGGCCAATGCTTTCATCTGGGATGTTTTTTCAACTTCCCAGCCTTGGAATTTCCTAGTAATCTCACATACAAATACTATTGGATGTGAGATACAATTACTATCTAGCTTAGATTTTTCATGATCAACTCCCTTGATTTCAATTCAACTCTTGGTGACATGTCTATATTTATTTCTTGATAACAAAGCAGAAGTGAATTGCCATTGCCTTCTTCCAGGATATTTTTTCAGCGTCTGTAGGGAGTTGTAGAGATGACCTTGGAGAAAGCTGTTAAGGCAGCAACAGATGCAGAAACAGGGAGGAAGGAAAGTATTAGAAAGAGACTTTATCCTCTTGATTCTCAGGAATATAAGAGGGAAGGAAAGGAAACATAGTCAGAGCTGCAAGATTGTGACTATTGTCTGTCTCAGTTAAATAGGAAGAACCATCTCACCCTGTGTGATCAGCCCACCCCACTTGCACTGGCAGATCCTCTTGGCCAAGGAACTGTAGCTGGTGGAGTCCAGAAGAAGACCCTTTTCTGTGGTGACTTCCACCCTTTGGAATATTCTGGAAGGCAGAACATTAGAAGCCTGATATTGCCAAAGGCCATATGAAAGCAGACCTGGGAACCTATCACATACAGTTCCTTAGAAGCAACACTTTCCAGAACCAGCTATAAATCACTGATCTATTAAAAACAAACCTATAAAAATAGTTCAGAGTTGTGCAGAGATTGTAGAATTTTATAGGCTGATCATATTACATGTGTATGACCTCAAACCATGTGTTTTGTTTGCAACCACTATGGTATTTAGAAGACATGCAGTAATTACCCATCTAACACATGCTGATGGCTTATATCAAAGATGTAATTGCTTGCTCCCAGGAACTTTAGAATCAGCCTGTTCCCTCTCCCAATAATGGGATTTAGACTATCAGGTGAACATTTAATCCTAGATGATACAAATATCTTTAGTTGATTTTTATGCAATAATATCATCCAGAGAATTCCCTCCCACTAAAGCTATCATCAACAATCAAGAGATTGAAAACAAGTCTATCAACAACTTCTCTGATAAAGGACAATGCAGCCCATGTGGTGAGAAACCTGAGAAGAAGCATTTCCAATCATTCAGAGACTCCACCTTTATAAACTAATTATAAATGAGAGCAGGAAATTCCTTTTGCAAACTTCAAGGTTCTGTATTTATCAAGACTAGCATTAGAAATACTTTACTGAAGCCTAAATGCTTCTTATCAATTGTTCAAACTTTTCCTTCCTTCCCATAGTTGTGCTTTTCTTTTCCCTGTTGTTTCTTGAAAATAATAAAGACAATCTTGCTGGTCTATTTGAAGATAATTGGTGCCTTTCACATATTTTTAACTAGATATTATAAATAATCTGATTACGTGTTCCTGTTCTAGATAGGAAACAGATCCGTTGTTGGCCTAAACAAGGTAGTAATATTCAGAATATTACTTCAACACCACAGGATCAATGAAAACTGGTAGCTAGCCTCCTTTTTTCTCCCTGTCTTTGCTCTTAGGGTGGAATTTTAATAAACAGACTCAGGTCACCAGCAAAAAGTTACCAATCATGTCCAGGGAGATGTAAGATTCATCATGAATTTGATTTGGAATAATGCTATTTTCCTGAAATATGAAACAGTATCTCATCTTTCCTTAACTAAGCAAATCCTATATCCTCTGCAAGGCTCAATGATTAAATTCACTGGAGGCCAAAAACTAAGATTTCCAATCACAGACTCTCCTTCTCAATCAGGTATTTTGACTTTCAACTTAGAAGACGTGTGTTTTGACTTCTCTGTAAGGCAATCTTCCCACTTTTCCTCTTTTAAAATAACTGCATATTTTAAAGTTGTGGGATCTGCTTTCTAGAACAGTGAAACAGTTCAGTTTGTACTTTGAATAGGGGGGAAATATCCATTCAGTTGAAGAATTTGTCTTTTTCAACCCCAGTGGTATGAGCAAGCTGCCACTTCTATACCCTTCCCTATTGTTGGAAAAGTGTCTAATTGTTAAATGAATTTTTTAAAAAACACAGATGTTGAACTTATTTGATCAGATCCTCTGGAAACAGAGAAATGCATCTTATTTGGCAGAAGAAAGGCATCTCGAAGCAAATCAGGACTGCTCAGCATAAATGCCAGGACAGATATGCTATCATCTGCCTCCATATGGGATAATTAATAACTCTCCATAAGGGAACAAATAACTTACAGTATCCCAGACATGTCTGCAAATATTACCTCTGCCTTTTTTATTACCTGGTGGCCTGAAATTACATTATATGGACTATGGAAGGTCAGAGGTTCTAGGGACTTCAAGTCACTTGTTAACTATTTGCTTTTCATTCATCACTACAGTCAAACAATAACTTTTCAGGCTGGTCTGTGTAAAGTCACATGATGGCAGGAGCTGCTGGCCGGAAATGACTGGCAGCAGATTGCCAAATACACAGGATGGATGGTGAAATTCAGCTGCTCCTAAATAGATGCTTGCCCTGGAAAAGAAGCCGATCAGCAAAAGCCAAGCCAACATCTGTTTTTGCATCATTTTGGAGAACAGTTGTTGCACACAAGAATCAGCCAAGTCAATTGGAAAACCACTCCTTTATATATAAGTCACATTGCATAAGATCACACGTCTTCTTTCATAGTGATCAGCATGCCGAAGAATCATTGTTCAACTTTCTTTTAGAATTTTCTTGGTATTATGTGATGTAACACAGGATTCACGTATTGTTCAGCCATAGTCAGGTTTCTTTGTTCTTGGCATATTTTGGGAAGTCAACCCTTGTGAACTATTCAAATCATAGTTTATGACAGAGGCAACAGGTAGACCTCAAACCTCACTTTTTTTTGCCACCCCTGGAGTGTCCCCAGTTTATGTAACCAAACTTCAGTGGCAAAACTGATTTTTAGCACCACATTTTTGAAGTGCCACACTAGATACTAGATCAAAAAAAACTTGGATGGCACTTAGAAACTGCGCATTGACAAAATTTCCATCTGTCAATTACAAAAGGCTCCACAGTTTGGATTCACACATACACTATTCTGATACATTACAACATCCTAGGTTCTTGGGAAGAACTCAGAGGGATTGAAGACCAACACCCATAAAGAACTGGCAGCTATGATTTCATGTTTTTATGCATATCACAATAGCAACATCTGCCTATCCAGGTCCTTGGGAAGGACTTGATAGGTGGATTAAAAATGCCAAATTCAGTCTAAACACATGGCTGACTGTGCAACCAACTGTAATAATAATAATAATAATAATAATAATGACCCTTAAACAGTAGGAGATGAAGTGCAGGACAACAGATTTCAACTATTTTTCAAAAAGGATAGAAACCAAAAGAGAAACATGTAGAGCAAAACTTCATGAAGGAGACAATACATATTTTTGGAAAGTCAGTCCTTAATTATCTGCTCATTTTAGTGCAATCTAGGACTCACCTTCAATTCTGGCATCCTAAAATAAATGATGATGAAGTCATGAATACAGAATGTAGTCTGGGACAGCTGCCTCTTGCTCTGAAAAAATAAACTTGTCAGCTCTGCTTCAGGATTCATATTCTGTATTCTATTCATATTCTTACCTCTAGCTGATTGGAATTCATGTAGCAGCAGGAGTTAAGGTTTGAGAGTGTAACAATGTCAAACCAACATTTTTCAATTTTACCCGTTCTGTGGAGGAATTCCTAATGATTAGAAAACAAGGCTTGGTTTCATTGACTTTCATTAGTACTCTATGTATGAGAGAAAATAGATAAAATTTGAAGGTGGTGTTCATGCATGCTAAAGCAGAGATAGGTATGGGGGTGTCTGCAAGTTGCAAGATTCAAGATGGTGTGATTGAACAGCCACTCTTTTTGATGTGTGCTGCATATAGAAATGAACACAGTCTTGATTGCAGCATGTAGACCACCATCTTAATTCTTTGCCCATAACTTGTGAATATCCCCCTGTAATCAAGATGGGGGTGCACTTTCACCTTTGAGGGCCCAGGACTTTGACTGATGATATAGTATCACTAGAGAGTAAGCCATGGCCAGTACTGCTCGGTGGGCAGGTAAGTTGGAGAGCTTGAGGTGCTGGAAGCCTACTGAGATCTTAAACACTCATTGTTTAAGAACCACCTTATGAGGGAAAAAATCAGTCACATATACAATGTTTTTTGTTGTTTGAGTGGTTCTGGGGTCTTCTGAGGCTAAAAAAAAAATGGATTACCTGTCCATGTACAATATGTGTATGAGTGTGTACATATGTATATAGAGTATGTGTGACTGTAGCAATAACTCCTCCATTTTACTACTGTACTATTCTGTTTCTAGTCGAGTGGAAATAAAAAGAACTTCTTTATTATTGTTTCTTAGTATTATATCCCCACGCTCAATATAACAAGGATACAGGTAGTCCTTGATTATGACTGCAATTAGGACTGGAATTTTGGTCACAAATCATGACAGTCATAAGAGATTGCCACATGGCTGGACCTGATATTATGATTGTTTTTACAGTGGTTGTTAAGCAAATAATGGCAGATGTAACTTACCAGACATATCATAATCTAGAAAAGAGGTGATCAGAGTATGAAGAACAAAAATAAGACAGTCTTTGATTAAGGTCCCTGACCTTAACTGCATGCAGAATCACAGATTTCTGAAGGTGTGAAAAGTTGGGCTTTTTATTGAATGAGCTTTATTATTGTCATGATTCGGTATGAAATAGATTAGAAATTCACTTAGTGAATATGTTCTTTGGTTAGCAAGACTTAGCATGACAAAGTCTTCAAACTGCTCAATTGTGGGCCTAGACTACTGTTGTTTTTGCCATAAAAGTTAGAAATGAGTTTGCAGGGCACAAAAACAGAAAGATTTCATTTTTATTTGTTCTGTTTCTGCCTGCTCAGTTTTAACTCTCTTTCACTCAGCACATGTGAAACAGCCAATTTCAAGGTATCTGATGACGTATAGATTTGGAAGCATACAAAGCATGGATTTGGACAGAAAAAGCATGAAGTAAAAGAATGAGCCATTTTTGAGAAGTGGAGTAAATGAAGAATGGTTGTCCAAATATACTGTGTTAGACTTGCTTTGTGGCAACTCAGTTACAGCTTTTCCCAACATGTTTTAGTCCACTGGTTTCAGACTACAGTTTCCACTAGCCTCAACCAGCATGTTGTGGTGGAATTAAAGGAGGGAGGGGCTCCTTCCCAGAGAGCAAAGAGATAGCAGAGCTTAGAATGTCTGGTAGCCAGGAAGAAAACATAGAACATAGAATAACAGAGTTGGACGGGATCTTGGAGATCTTCTAGTTTGACTCCATGCTCATCCACATGGAGAGAAATAAGCAGTGGGGTACCACAAGATTCTGTCTTAGGCCCAGTACTCTTCAATATCTTTATCAATGACTTAGATGAGGAAATAGAAGGGGAGCTCATCAAATTTGCAGATGACGCTAAACTGGCAGGAATAGCCAACACCACAGAAGACAAGCTCAGGATTCAAAAAGATCTTGACAAACTGGAACAATGGGCCCTATCCATCAAAATGAGTTTTAATGTGGAGAAAAGCAAAGTTTTACATTTAGGCAGGAAAAATTACAGATATAAATACAGATTAGGGGAGAACTGGCTCAAAAACAGTAACTGTGAGAGGAACCTTGGAGTCCTAGTGGACGATCACTTGACTATGAGCCAGCAATGTGGAGCAGCAGCCAAAAAAGCTAATACAATCCTGGGTTGTATAAACAGAGGCATAGAAGCAAGATCATGCAAAGTATTAGTACTGCTTTATAAAACCTTAGTGAGACCACACCTGGAATACTGCAACCAGTTTTGGTCACCATACTACAAAAAAGTTGTTGAGACCTTGGAAAAAGTTCAGAGAAGAGCAACTAAGATGATCCAAGGCCTGGATCATATGAAGAACAGTTAGAGGACTTGGGTTTCGCTAGTCTAAAGAAAAGAAGAAATGGGGGTGTCATGATAGCAGTATTCCAGTATTTGAGAGGCTGCCACAAAGAAGAGGGTGTCAAACTATTCTCCAAAGCACCAGAGGGCAGGACAAGAAACAATGGTTGCAAACTGATCAAAGAGAGAAGCAACCTGGAATTAAGGTGAAAGTTACTAACAGTGAGGACAATTAACCAGTGGAACAGCTTGCCTTCAGAAATCATGGGCGCCCCATCACTGGAGGTTTTTAAGAAGAGACTGGACAATCACTTGTCTGAGATGGTATAGGTTCTTCTGCTTGAGCAGGAGGCTGGACTAGAAGACTTCCAAGGTCCCTTCCAGATTCTATTCTATTCTATTCTATTCTATTCTATTCTATTCTATTCTATTCTATTCTATTCTATTCTATTCTATTCTATTCTATTCTATTCTATTCTATTCTATTCCATTCTATTCCATTCCATTCCATTCCATTCCATTCCATTCCAGTAGGAGACTCTATATACCATTTTAGACAAATGGTTGTCCAGTCCCTTCTTAAAAGCCTTCTGTGCTGGAACACCCACAACTTCTGAAGGCAAGGCATTCCACTGGTTAGGCATTGTCCTTAGTGTTTAGAAAGCAAGGATAGACCCTCCCTAGCAGTACCTCTATAGTTATGCAGATAATTGCTTTAGGCAAGATTCTCTCTATGGGCGAACCACAATAAGGATACTACTCAGAAGGAACTCCATCTGTCATTCCTGTTTCTTTGGGCCTGACAATGTCCAATTATTAGGGATGATGGTAGCCCAGAATTCTAAACAGACCCATATATGAATTTCATATCTATTTTCATGTATTGTGTTCTTTCTGATCCTCTTAACATTGTTGTGTAGGTTTGGGTCTTTATCTGGAAAGGCCTGCATGCATCAAAAGTGATTCTTTTTCTCCTACTTCTTAACTGGGACCTGGGTTAATTAACTTGAGAGATATCCAATAATTCCAAATTAAACAATTAAACATTATTTTTCACTTGGACATTCCACACCCGTTGTTCTTTTAAAGCAAGGCAACCAAAGTCATTTATGGTTTCTGTGCTTGTCTTTGCCAATTACTCTTAATACAAGATGCAGCTTCCTGAACTTCAGTAACCCTTCATTTTCTTTTTGCAATCACAAATGTATCCTTGTGGAAGGGATATGCTACTGATTAAGCAAAACTAAAAGCTGAAACAATCAGGTGAGGGGCATGTAGAGAAGAAAAGGAAAATCTAATTTCATTTATTTTGGGCTGCGTTTGCAGGCCGACAGGGAATCCATCCAAGTAAAGGTTGCAAGAGAATGTATTCTGAGAAGCAAAGGAAACAGCAGGAGCTTCCGGTATTTCTCCTGCTGTTCAGTAAAAGCTTCAGCCAAAATCAACACTTTATACTTTCAGAATTATATGCATTTGTTACTGCAACCTCACCCTCATCAAATTGTTGTTGTCTCCTTAGTTTGCAGCAGTGTGGATTATATCAATTATACAGGTAGTCTTTGAGTTATGATCACAACTGAGCCCAATATTTCTTTTGCTAAGTGAGACATTTATTAAGTGAATTTTGCCTCATTTTACGATCTTTCTTGCCATTGTTGTTAAGTGAATCATTGCAATTGTTAAATTAGTAACATGGTGAATCTGGCTTCCCCATTGACTTTGCTTGTCAGGAGGTCAGAAAAGGTGGTCACATGACCCTGGGATACTGCAACCGTCATAAATATGAGTCAGCTGCCAAGCATCTGAATTTTGATCACATGACCATGGCGATGCTGCAATGGTCGAAAGTGTGAAAAATGATCATAATGCCATTGTAACTTCAAACAGTCACTAAATGAACTCTTATAAGTAGAGGACTTCCTGTACCTGTAATACATATTTAGCCACTCCAATATTTTTCAGTGAAAAATAAATAAATAAGGTGACCTAGCACAGTATCCACCAACTTAGTGGTTCCAGAAACATTAGGCCATAATCCAGAAGTGTCAGGTCATAATTCCAAGATGGCAGAAGGATTTGAGTTGTGTTTAAACATATCTGGAGGGCATCAGGTTGAGAAAGGCTGGGTTAGCACATATAACTTCATTGTGTTCTTTGCAGCTTTAGTTGGAATAACATGTAGGGCTTTCTCCCCCCCCCCAAAAAAAAAAATGTGTATTAGGGCAGTGGCCCCCAACCTTTTGGCCACCAAAGATTGGTTCCAAGGAGAGCAGCTTTTCCACAGATCAGAGGAAATGTGGTTTCACATGCTGCCTGCATCCCACACATATGTGGATGGGGCTTCACTAGTTTGCTTGGCCTGATTTCTGGTGTGCCAGCCCGGGGGTTGGGTGCCCCTCTATTAGGATCATCCTCTAAATGTCATACTGAGATTACTCACAGTTCTATGTCAAAAAGTACACAAATTACATTATGGCTTTCAATTGTGTGAACACAATGTCCCTTTGGATTGTCTCTATGTTTTTATTCCTGTCATAGTTGCATAAGCACTTTGGGAAATGTGATGTGACAGATAGGAAGATCTATTTTAAATTATTTTCCCATATATCATTCTTCTGCTCAGAGCCAACCTGAAAAATGAAGTAAAATAAATGAAGGAATTAAAAAGAATCCCACTGTATATAGAATTCTGGGAGTTGAAGTCCACACAGTTTAAAGCAGCCAAGATTGACAAGCACTGGATAGTGTGAACCTACAGCAGTGTTGGTAAAATACAGTGTACCAAGAAGTTAAGGGCTGAGACTGGAAATCTTTTGGGAAAAAACAGCCCTGAAACTGGGAGAGGAACTCCAGAGAAGCAAAACTGTTTAGCGACCAATGCATAAAAAATTGAATCCACATTGATACTTTATGCAACATATTGATTACCAGTTTTCCATCTATAGTAGGGGTCCCCAATGCCTGGGTCATGGACTGGTATCGGTCCATGGCCTATTAGGAACCGGGCCACACAGCTGGAGGTAAACGGAGGGCAAGCGAGCAAAACCGAAAGCATCCCTCCCCAGTCCATGGAAAAATTGTTTCCCACAAAACCCATCTGGGTACCAAAAAGATTGGTGACCACTGATCTATAGGACTTGTTCTGTCTGCAAGTATGTCCATTTAATGCTTGGGCAAGATAAATGCTTCTCAAAATGTTATCTTATTCCATTGCTGTCCAACAGGCTGGCAAATATAAAAAGGCCATTTCAATGCAACCTTACCACTACCAGCCTTTCCTCAATATTTATCGGATGTTTTCTCAAAATGGTCTACACTGTGTTCCCTCCTATTTTATTCTGTTGTATTTTGTTCCCCACAATAACCACCCTGTGGTTGCTGGTTGGTTGGACTTTTAGAAGACTCTACAAAGACCTCCTTCAACATCAAAAGAAGATTTGGGACAGATAGATTCTAGAGAAAAAAAGATAGTTATCAGTAAGCAAACATGGGCAGAATGTGTGCCATCTTTTTCTGCTTAAGTAGAATATTTAAAAGCTCTTTACTTGTTTACTCTGACTATGAATGTTTGGCTTTTCAGAATTCAGTGCTGGCCTCTTGACACATAACAATTCATGTATTCCTTCCAGCCTGATTATTATTTACTGGCAGCAAAACGTCTCCTCTTCCCAGTATAAAATAAATAAAATAAAATAATAAACACTTTTAGAACTTTTATGAAATTAATTTAACATAAAGTCAAAGAATAAAACCACTGTGGCAAGTTATTTTGGTGACTGCTATTTGCTCTTAAAGCAGCAACATTCTGGTGATTTTTATTCTGGGAAAAATCTTTCCTAAGACAAACAAAGCATTTGTACAAACTGCACTTTTAGAGGGATGTGAATAAAGGAAGGTTGTTCCTCTTGCTCAATAAGGAAACTGGGAACTTCTTCAGAACAAAAATGAACTCAGACACCCACATTCAGAGGAATTTCTGGATCCTGAATCATGTTTTCAACTCAAAAGTTTCTGGTTTCTAACTCACCTGCTGTCAGTGAGTTTGGAGTGGCAACATCATTTAAATTCCAATGAAAAAAACTATTTGAACTAATAGTTAATAAAATTGCTATTATGAATTGCAGTCTAAAGAGAGAGGACAAGGTGGAGTTCTTTGAGATTGATAGAGCCTCAGCTTCATCTTCCATGTTGGGTGGCTGAATTTAGAAACTAACCTCCATACATTGACCCTAATGCCCAGTAATCCCAAGGTTGTTCAAGATCACTTCAGAAAGTTTAGAATGTGGCCCCACATTCATGAATTACTCAGGGGCATCTGCAGGGATGGGATGAGATTTTAAAAATCAAGATGGTAGTTCTGACTGGATAATCCTCATTTTTTAGGGAGTGAGTGCGGTAGGGTGGGACATAGTTGTGGCCACTGCCTTGATTTTTCTGAACTCCCACAGAAACTCCTGGAAATATTGTGAAGTCGTCTCAAATGTGAAATGAATCCAACTGAGAAAAGCAGAGGAAGGAACTAAGAGTTAAATATACAGGGAAATTATATGTGGTGGAAGCATCTACTCACATGGTAAAAAGAATCACATCTCTTTACCATGTCAAATATTAAAAATAATGGACTCTAGAGAGACTTATCTGGAATGTTCTTGTTTATCAGATAAACTACTTAAAACTATAAGCAGAAATTGAGAGGATTTTTTTTTCTACAATGGGCAATGAGACCATCAGTCTCCACATATTTTTATTTTGTTGTCAATTGCCACTGTGGCTTTCTCATTGCCTACGATTTCACAGTTTTATTATCCTTCCCCAAAAAGAAGGAATAAACCAATTAAGTATGAATAAACTAATTCAATTTATTCAGCATTCAGCAAAAGCTTAGAAGTATTTGCAGGTTCCTTACATTATGTAGATTTGTTAAATGAATATATCTGGAGGTAGCAGAGCTAACAAAGGCCAACAACCATTCATGGTCAACCATGCTCCCAGTGACATTTTTGGCTATGGGACCACACATTTATACCAAACAGGGCGTATCTTTGTATGGAGAAACTGTATATATGTGAATAATTGAAGGGGATGATTTTGTATGGTTATCAAATAAATCAAGCAAAAGCTGTGGAGAGGGACAGAGTAGTAGAATAGAATAGAGCTGGAAGGGACCTTGGAGGTCTTCTAGTCCAGCCCCCCACTCAAGCAGGAGAACCTATACCATCTCAGACAAGTGACTGTCCAGTGATGATTTCTGAAGGCAAGCTATTCCATTGGTTAATTGTCCTCACTGTTAGTAACTTTCTCCTTAATTCCAGGTTGCTTCTCTCTTTGATCAGTTTCCAACCATTGTTTCTTGTCCTGCTCTCTGGTGCTTTGGAGAATAATTTGACCCCCTCTTCTTTGTGGCAGCCTCTCAAATACTGGAATACTGGAATAGTAAAGCACACACACATACTTGCATTCCAATTCACTTCATTTGTGAAGGCAGCTGAATAAAATGAGAGTTCCCATCGCTATCTAACAATCCCTGGTGTGATACCTTCTTGATTTTGGTGGACTACAACTCATATCTCCTATATCTTTATCTGTGGATAATATGGATTCATCTTAGGCCAATCTCCACAAGCAACATGCTCTACAATCAAACTCTACCATCTCCATAACTGGCTGTGACTGAGGAAGAATTATTCTAATATTCATTGACAAGCCCTAGACCAGGATCAGTGTGCAAAACCTGAACTAAAGTTGATAAAAATCTCTCAATCTAGATTTTTTCTTATATTTGTAAATCTATCAATTGTAGATTGTAAATCTAGATTTCTCCATTTCCCAATTTCCCATTCATCAATGTGATCCAGTCAGTTCCTATACCAGCTTGAAAATTGCAATGCACAATTCTCCAACTATATCGATTTGCAATTTTAGATAATGTCCACATTGTTTTCAGTCAATTTTCTCATATATAAGATATTTTTTTATATATTGTTTTTATGAATATATGAATATATTTGCAAAAGGGCTTATTCTGAAGGATGTCTATGTTTTGTTTGCATATTGATGCAATCATGCAAAGTTAGATACGATCACATTCAAATGTGTATTCAGTGCATTGTTAACTGCGTATTGAGTGCTATTTAGAAACTGAGCCAAGCAGCCTTTTTGAGAATTATGTTATTCTGTATCTGAGTGGGAAGAGAACCAAGATAGTTTTCTTGCTGCCTGTGGTTCCACCCATGTTTTCCTAGGCATTCAAACAAGAATTCTTTCCAAAACATAGAAAGAAAAATCTTTCCCCACCAGGGTAGCTGTGTGCCAACCTCCCAAAGACATTCCTTGGGTTTTTTCAGCAGCTGATACAATCATGTACTCCATTACAGTGCAGAAAAATTATTCCTACTCAAGCTTTTTTCTGCTAACCCCAATAATAAAGCAAGTTCAGAAACACCAAGGGAAATTCAAAAGACAGTTGAAGCACTCTGAAAGGCAGAGTAGCCTCTCCCTCTTTTCGGAGAGGGGGGGGGGAAGCTTAAAAAAATCTTAGCAGGACACTTGGAAAATATGTCTTTCTCGTGATGGTCTTAAGATACTAGTTGTACTTGCTGCAGAATGGAAAATGTCAGTAAGATCTTTGGCACTCTAAAGATCATCTTACAAAAATATTGTCCTGACAAGTGCAGGGGAAATGATTGATAGGATTCATACATCGTGCTAAGTCCCATTTTTAAACCATGATTTGTTTGAAATGCCTTAGCAACTAGGATTACACTAAAGCCAGTACAATGGAACGATTAAAATATTGGGCTTAAGTCTAGGTAGATTTGGTTCAAGATCATGGAACTCACTTTATCAGTCAGCATTTTTCTTGTAGGCTGTTGTGATAGTATAAATTAGGAAGAGAGACCGCTTCCTTTTTGTGTCACCTTGAACACCAAGAAGAAATATAATATAAATATGTAGTAGTAGTAATATCATACTTTGGATACATCATACAAAGCTGGAAAAGGTTCTAATGCTGAGAAAAATAGAAGGAAAAATGAAGAGAATGACCAGCAGCAAGGTGAACGGTATACACTGGAGATTAGTACAACAATGGAAGGCTGAAAGACTAGGTCAGGGATAGTTTGTCATGGAGAAAATCTATTTATGTAGTTGCTAGGAGTCAAAAACAACTTGATGGCACATAATCAATCAAGTAGTAGCAGGATAGATGATGATGATGATGATGATGATGATGAGGAGGAGGAGGAGGAGGAGGAGGAGGAGGATAGCCATAATTATCTGTTTGGAAAGCCACTTTTGAATCACCCCAGTTTCGCTAAGGAGATGGAGAAGATATACGTCTACAAATGACTGTAGACATGGGGGAAATGGATGTGTTATTGCCTTTTAAAGTGCACCCTCATTGATATCTACACACATGTAAAATGGGTGGAGCTTTCTTACCTGGCCAGGTGTTAGTTTATCAACCAGAGATAACTATTTGTGATACACTGTTAAGCATACACTAACATTTATTTTCGTCTTGTTCAGGTAGTCATATGTTCAACTACACCCGATCATCAACTTACCGAAATGTTTCACATTTTATCAGGAAAATAAAGGTAGCCATTTCATGTCCTAATCTAGAGAATTCCAATAATCTCCAAATTGCAAGATCCTTTACAAAGAGCAAAGACTTCCTCTTGGGTCATCTGTCTGGAGATAAACATTAAGGCACATTTTACTAGTTACTTATTTTTGACATTTGGAGAAATGGATTTGAAGAACTGCTGCTGTATTATCTCCAGATAATAAAAGGAAGTTGTGCATAGGTTTTTTTTGGTCAAAGTAAAAAATAAATGTCACACATTTGGCACGTGCTCTTGCAGTCAAGGTCATGCAAAATATCTTGGCAGTACTGATTCCAGATTTAGCCTGTATCTACCTGGAACAAGAGCTAAGGTCAGATTCAAGCTATTCTCTGTTGACATAAGTTCAGCTAAACCAGCAGCTACCCAGGAGTTTTACTTACTGCGGAAAAAGCTTTCTATTGTTTCAGCACGTGTAAATCAAATTTTGTTTTGTATCTTTCAGCAAGTGAACATGGGAATGATTGAAACAGTCCTGAATCATGTCAAAGTGGGAACATGTTGGAGTGTTTTAAAAACAAAGAGGAAACGGGAAATAGTTAAATCAGAAAATTAATCCTTAGGAGCAGAAAACTACAACAACATCTATGTTTTGTTGGACTAAACCACCTTAGAAAATTGAGAAAACGTCAAGTCTGAATGTGTTTCTTAACAAAGTTAGCACACTGATGAGAGTGACTCTAGCCTACTTCCCTTCAGTGTGCTAACTTTGTAAATATACAGTGCAAAAAATGACTTTGTCTATCTAATAGCTTGTTACTGTTCACACCTAGATGTTTCTGATATGCAATTCCCAGCTTTTTAATAGTTACATTAACTCAGATTCTTAGAAGCTATAGTTCATCAGTATCTCGAGGACCAGAAATTTCTAAGACTGATCTAGAGGAGCTAGGCAAAGAGAGCTTCTGGCATTAGGACTCCTTTACCCAACTTAGATGTCATTGTTTCTGCAGTGAGATCTTTCTGCTGCATTCTCTAACACTGAATTTTGATATAGGAAGTTATTAAATATATGTCCATTCACCAGCATCTCTATGACATTATAAGAAATGTTTACATATTATCTTATCCTATTATGAACAGTTCCTGGGTTACCTAACTATGTGTGCCAATTGCATGGGTCCAACCTCTGAAACATGGATGATTATAATTCCCAGAGATATACCTTAATGGATCCTCTATGTTAGGTAAATCATTCCAATATAATTCTAGCTCCACAGGAGGCAGAGTCAAATCTATCACTAAACAGTGGATAATGAGGCAGCAGGAAAGGCATCAAGCTATGTTTGGTTTGCTGCCCTGAGATATGTTAGAGCTTCACTAACAGGCCAATTTCATGCATTCTTCACTGAAGAAGTCAAATCATTAACAACAACAAAAAAACCTTCATGTAACAAGGTTAGCATTTAAAATGGCCTCTATTTTATGGTGTTCTCATAAAATAGCTACCACAGAAGATATTATTCACAAATGATGGGCATGAATGGGAGGGTTCAGACATAATTCATTCAAAGCATCATGCAAACTGATCTCACAACTACTCCAGTTGCCTATTGATGTTCCTCCCCCCCCCCATACTTTGTTTTTTCTCTTTCTGGGCAGATGGTACATTTCAAAAGAAAACATACTTTTTACTATTTTGGTTTTCTAATAATGCCTTTGTAAGCTCTAAAGGGATTTCTGCAAATAAAGATAAAGTTGGAATCTGGAAAATTGCTTTGTAACCTGATAATTTCTGATTAATTTTTAAAAGAGAAAGAAAGAAAGAAAGAAAGAAAGAAAGAAAGAAAGAAAGAAAGAAAGAAAGAAAGAAAGAAAGAAAGAAAGAAAGAAAGAAAGAAAGAAAGAAAGAAAGAAAGAAAGAAAAAATTCTCTTTCTTCTCTTCCTCCTTACTTCCTTTATCCTATTGTTTCTCCACGTTTGGAAGATCTGACAAGGTTTGTTTGTTGCCTAAGATGTTGGAAAAGCAGTGATATCATGTAGGACATTGGAAATAGGTCCTCTCTTCGCTATGCCTGCCCTCTGAAAGAGAAGTTGATATGGCCTCAACCCTGTTGGATTTTTTTTTTCCCTTGAAAACCTGGCTTTTTCAGCAGGTTCTCAGGATCTGTGATTTGTGATCTGGCTTCTTGGTGTATGTTTTTGTACTGTTTTTTTGTAAGTGGTAGCATGGTTGTTCCTTATAGGCTATTTGGTAATTGTCACTCATTACGTATAGTTTTCTTTTGGATTGTTGTTATAACTCTAATGATTATACATTTTACGTTGCCCAGGATTTTGATTGTGGGAGGGAAGTAAGCCAAAGGAAAATATCAAAGGACAATGGTAATTCTATTATCAGTGAAAATAGGAATGATTTAATTAAAAATAATGAAATATTATATAAAACTTTTAAATTATTTCCTTAAGAACAGAAATGGATTATTAGCTTAAACAACACTTCAATTGTTCCTAGTTTTACTGAACAGGAAGCAATAAAACAATTGCTCAGAAAATTGTGGATTAAAAGTTCCCACAAAAAATCCCTCCATATTATTATCAGGCTGGTACTTTAGCAGCATTTTATTGTGAAAGAAAAGGTGCTGAAGTCTGCTCAATAGCTTTGGATGAATAAGTATGATTTCCTCTAAAAAGGAGTGATGATGATTCCCAAGAAACCATTGTTCTTCCTCTTTTTGCATTTCTGGAGTAATGTACCAGAGGAAAAATGTGGGCCATATAAACAATTGACAAATCAAATACTGAAAGTTTAGTTTATGCACTTAAAGCTCCTAAGTTTTTCTAAGACAGAAGTGTGAGAAAAGATGAAAATATTGTACACTTGTGCCCTGTTACTCCGAGGCAATATTTGAACCTTTCTCATTTAGCTGGATATTCTATCCATAGCTGTTTCCCTGCTATAATTAATGGTTTTGCATGTGGCATTGTTGGTTACTGATTATGTAAGCATGTTCCATATTTTCTACCAGCAATGGGGAGTGGGGATTTGAGTGATTCATTATTTGGACAGAGTGGACAGCAGTTTCAAGAGGCACAAGAAAGAGTTTTTAGCTGTTTTGTTTACCAAGGCAAGATAATTTTTGTTTACTATGATTTAATTAGTGCCAGTAGGGTAAACTTGACACCATTCGTCTGCAATAACAGTTTGTTCTTTCCATGCTGCTGAAAGAGACTGGACTTTTGCTGCCAATTTTGGGAGAGTGTTGAACAAGCTATCTTCAAAACAAGCATTAAAAGAAAAAGATCTGCTGAAAAGGACAGGGTGGCCTAACTACTGGTTAACCAATAAAACAAATAAGAAAAATAAATTGTTTGCTGGAATTGGGTATGTCTAGTTTAATGAAAAGAAGGACTAGGGGTAACATGATAGCAGTATTCCAATATCTCAGGGGTTTCCACAAAGAAGAGGGAGTCAAGCTATTCTCCAAGGCGCCTGAGGGCAGGACAAGAAGTAATGGATGGAAACTAGTCAAGGAGAGAAGCAACCTGGAACTGAGGAGAAACTTCCTGACAGTTAGAACAATTAACCAGTGGAACAACCTGCCTCCAGAAGCGGTGAATGCTCCAACACTGGAAGTTTTTAAGAAGAGACTGGACAGCCATTTGTCCGGAATGGTATAGGGTTTCCTGCCTGAGCAGGGGGTTGGACTCGATGACCTCCAAGGTCCCTTCCAACTTTATTATTATTATTATTATTATAAAAGACGTCTTCAGATTGAATTTCATTTGTGGTAAATCCTTGAGTGTACCTGTACATTTTTCTTGGCAATAGGAAAGCAATTTGTCAGTGTCTTCTGACTCTTCTCCTGAAGATTTCTGCGATTTATCAGTACACCTGGTGGGCTTCCATCCCAGTATAAATTAGGTATTAATTGTTTAGTTTCCAAGCCTTGATGATGTCAGGCAAGTGCTATCACCTGCTGAGATAGGGCTTACTTAGAAACATTAAGCAAGGAAAGATTTAGAGGCCCAGGGTTTGGCAAAAAGGAAAGAGAAGTAGTAAAAAAAGGTACGTAGGTCTTTTGAGAAGACCTAAGTACCATTTATGGGAAGGGAATTGCTGAAGTTTATAGGAGTTGGTTTGAATATAGAGTATCCTAACCAATATTTCTGCTTCTGCAAAAGACCTTTGTTTGAAATTTAAGATTGCCATTGGCACCAGTATATACCATCTTGCCAGACCTTTAGGTAGATCAGTTTAGGAAACAGACTCCATTAGAAGACTAGAACTACAAATTGAAAATATGCTATATGATAAAAGAAACTTGCAAGCCTGATTGTGCTTTACCACTCTTCCTTCTTCAATCCCAAAAAAGTATGAAGAAGCTGCCTGAATTTCTTCCAAATACAAGCATATTTCTCAGAACCTAAGGAATGTTTCATCCCTCTTTGCATATAGAATGGTTCTTGCCTATTTCCCACAAGCTCATCTCTGATTCTGGAGTTAGAATCTCCCTGGAACTAGGACCAATGGTCTGGCTGGATATAAAGCAGCTTCCTATTGGTGGTAAAAGTGAAAGCGGAGGAGCAAACCCTAAATGGATCAACTGAAGATCTAGTGGAAGGAGGCTGTTGGAGGGCCAGTAGTCCATGATCATGAGTGTCCTTATCATAGACCAGTGATGGCGAACCTTTTAGAGAACAAGTGCCCAAACTGCAACCAAAAACCCACTTATTTATCGCAAAGTGCCAGGGATGCATCAGCATTGTGGTGCTCTCAGGGGGAGCGGAGGGGGGCATGGCCCACTGGGTGGGCATGGCCATTGGGTGGGCACGGCAGCTGGGTGGGCATAGCTGCGGTGATCATGGCAGACTGGGTGGGCGTGGCCAGGGTGGGCGGGCCGGGACCAGAGCGGCGGGCACCAGTCCCTTGCCATCTCCGGAACATCCCCAGGGACCCAACGCCGCTTGCTCGCTCACTTCCTGCCCCGTCGCTTCCAAACGCCACGTGCTCGCTACTCTGGTGAACTCTGCTGGGGCAACGGCGTGCGTGCCCACAGAGAGGGCTCTGAGTGCCGCCTCTGGCATACGTGCCATAGGTTCGCCACCACTGTCATAGACTATGCAATTGGTTTTGAAAAGTTGGTTGCAGAATATCTACCAGAAACAGAGAATAGCAATAGCAATAGCAATAGCACTTAGACTTATATACCACTTCACAGTGCTTTACAGCCCTCTCTAAGCGGTTTACAGAGTCAGCATATTGCCCCCAACAATCCGGGTCCTCATTTTACTGATCTCGGAAGGATGAAAGGCTGAGTCAACCTTGAGCCCGTGAGAATCAAACTGCCAAACTGCAGGCAGCCGGCAGTCAGCAGAAATAGCTTGCAGTACTGCATTCTAACCACTGCACCACCACGGCTCATGTCTTTTCTTTAATCATTAACTTTGAGCCTGAAGAGACATGTGTGCTAATTAAGGCTTCATGGCTATGACAATTAGACACATTTCCTTTTTTTTTTTGTAATATATTTTATTGATTTTTTAAAAACATAAATCACTTAATAATTGGTGAACAGTGTGTTGTCTGGGTTACATTTGTAAAACAATCACTAACAATTGATTTCTATAATCCATAATCCACACAATAGTTTTAGTTGATTTCCTCTTTTCCCAAAATATCCTCTTTTGCAAACATTGAGTTAATACAGTTCTTATTGTTTTGATAGATAACAATTAAATATATATATATATTCCCAATAGTCCTAAAAATAATAATCACATCAATATAATATTTCTTTTCTATCCAATCATTCTGGTTGCCTTATCATAGATCCTGTTACAGTCCTTATTTTAATTTGTTTCTCCCACCAAATTCTAGGTAGTCTTACTGGTTAAGATTTTCTCAAAAATTAATTACATTTAAGAATTTAACTCTATTTTTCCATATGAACCATCTCACACTTTTACATAGATAAAACAGTAGAAAAAAAAGAAAACCGAGAGTAAAGAAGCATAAAAAATAACATACTACTTAAAATATATATATCCCTCCTAAGCTAATATGTATTTATTTCCTAAATTTCTTATTCTTTTTAACCATAATTAAAAATATGTTTAATCTTTAAACATTCCATTTAATAAATCTAGTCATCTAGTCCTTTAGCTTATTCAAAACATTTTTATCCATTATAATTTCCTTAAATTCAATCACATTTAAATATCTAAAACATTTCCTTTATCTAAGTCATTTCAACTTTTTTAATATTACTCATATCAAGAAAGAGAACAAAAAAGGGAAAAAAGCATACTATATTATATTTAGAGAATTCATCCCTCTTAGAGTGACATATATATTCCAAAACTTTTCTATTTCTTTAACCATATTCAAACAAATGTTTCTTTTGGTATTCTCTCTGGTAAGTCCCATCATCTATTTTCTTAGTTTCCACTTTAGTCTTTTTCTTTTGCCCAGTGTCTTTCTTAATCAATGTATTTTGCTGAATCAAAAAGTTTTTCCGTATGTTCGTAAATGTTGCTGTAGATATAAAAAGTAAATCAGGAGAAGTGTCTTTGTACGGGACTTCTGCCTTTCCATGTTTGTTGAAAATCTTTTTCTTTTTCTTTCTCTCTGCTTCTCTTATCATTTCCTTTCTCTCTGATGTTCCTGACATCTGTACAGTCCATTTTATTCAATCTGTTTTCTTGTCCTCAGATTTATTTTGTAGACTTAAGGGATAAGTTGTTTTTTCCAATTTTTGTGAATTTTTTTCCACTAGAATTAAATCATGTTTCCTTGTTTTGTTAAGTTCCATCTTTAAGTCTCTATTCTCAATTCTATATCCATTTATCTGTTTTATCTGCTCCTTCTCTGTTGTTGTTTTCTGGGAATTTTTTTGTTGTAGAGTTAACTTGGAAATAGATTGATTTATATTTTCAAAGTTGTTTTGGATTTCTTTGTGGTTTAAAGTCATTGTTGTTTGAATTAGTTGCAGTATACTGTATATCTCCTCCTGTGAAGTATTTATGTTTTCTTGATATGTTCTTTCTACATGTCTCTGATCCATGATAGCCAAGAATTTGAGTTTTCCTCTTCCTTTCTTTTCTCTGCAAATAGCTTTAGAGTCCCAATTAGATAGATATTTGTAATCCAAATAGTTCAAAAAAGATTTTTTTTCTGAAATTTATAATTCTCTCTTTGTCTACAGCCCAGATTATTGTCTTTTTTTTGTCACAGCTGTTCTTTGTTGTTAAAGCTTTGAAGGTCACAGACACAGATTAGCTTTTCCCAGATTTTGCCAAGTCTTATATTAAAGTCATACCTGTCATAGTCTTCATCT
Source organism: Azemiops feae (assembly GCA_023970755.1). Lineage (NCBI taxonomy): Eukaryota > Metazoa > Chordata > Lepidosauria > Squamata > Viperidae > Azemiops > Azemiops feae. Next base: position 2,651,535 of record JALGBA010000136.1, read on the forward strand.
GCCACTAGGTGTCAGCAACTATTTGTTTTTCAATTTCCAAAATGAACAATTATCTTTAAAATGAGAGTCTTAACCATTCAAACAATTTTAATTTATCCAGATTTGAGTGTTAAGTTTCAGGTTTTATATTTATTTCACTTCCATATATTTTGATCCTCCATAAAAAGATTAATTCGCCACTTCCGTTAGTATAAGGATGGAGCGGAAATACCCCTCCTTCCCTTTTGGAGGTATTTTGCTTCTTGTGGATCTTTTCCAGGAAATTAAATGTAAAATAGAAAAGAGAAGATCGAATTCCTCATCCAGTTTCAAGCACGCTGTTCACAGTTGTGCTGGTTAGTGCTTTTGGACTTCAGTTGCTAGTAGCTTGGGCTGGTTGATGCAATACGGCTAGCCCTTCTCTTGTCGGGTTAGAAGGCTTTCCCCAAGTCAAATGGAATGGCTGCCACCGTTCCAGAATCGCTGGAGCACCCTTCTTTCTTTGTCGTCTCTCCAAGGCGACTTAGACTCATTTAGGGTCCCCTGGCAGGACCAAATTAGCTGTGGGGGTGCGGAGAATCCACAAGCCCACGACCGGTCGCTACCGCGCAAAACCAGAAGTCAATTAGACATATTTTCATAGCATTTGCCTAGAGTTATGATTAGTCATAAAGTTTAGTTGGCATTTCAAAAATAAAATAGCTAAGCAAATTCTAGTTCCAATAGCTGATATATCTTTGCTGAATTGGAAAGGCTTCATCTGAAAGAGGCAGCTGCTACCGTACCAGTTAGTGAAGTGGTAAAACACCAGGCTAGAAAGACCATGGGGTTGCCTCAGTATAAGATAGCTTCCTATATTTCTAAGAAAGTAGCAGGAAAGGGATCGTCAGATGTTTGGGTTTTGCACTGAGCTGGAGACTCAGAATGTGGTCAACCAGAGCTAAGCTGTGTCACAAGATATTCATCAACTCATAACCATCAGTATCTTCTGAGAAGGCATTGATAGCAAGATTAGGAAGCCTAAGGCTTCTTCCTGGGTTTTAAAGTCCTGCAAGTACAGTTTTTCTTGGCTGGGATATCTCCATGTGGTCAATCTCCCTTCAGGCCACCCATGATTTGGGAATGTTTTCTTGGAGTGTGGTCTTTTCTTGACCAGTTTCTCAGCAAAGAATGAACAATCTGAAGGCTGAGTCTTGTTTCCGTTAATATTTCCATTAATCTGGTACTTTTACATAAGCAATCAATATAGGATTGATCAATATAGGAATGATCCTCAATGTTTTTAGCATCCTTTATTAGAAAGAAGTTATATATTTTGCAATAACATTACTACATTACTATAATTATTAGATAATATATTTTTAACTATGTATTACATGTAGATGCAGAGATATATTAGATGTAGGTCCTAATCAATAGAGAAAAAAATGATGGAGAAATATGTGAAGAGTAAAGAGAGAACCATTTCAACAGTCTTGTTTTACAACAAGATAAGGGCAGCCTTCTCCAATGTCTTGTTCTTCAGATATGTGGAACTTCATTTCCAAAGCTTCCAAGTCAGCACATCCTTCTAATACACAAGGGAAACATAATTACATGCAACAAGATTAGTCCAAACATTGCAGAGTTCAAAGAGCAAAAGAGAGAGAGTCTACTGAAGACTTTGATGTTCTTGTAGTATTTGCTCCTTTCAGAAATATTTAAGGAGAATATAAACATAGGCAAACAGGCAATGTTATTATTTGCAGAGTGAACACAAGTTTTATTTGGTTTTATTTATTTTTGGTCCACATTTCTACTCCACCACAATCCAGAGGCTCTTGGCAATTTTCACAGAGTATGAAACCAAATAAAACATCCACAGTATTATAATTATAAAACAGTAACACAACATCACTCAAACAGAAAACTACAAACAATAAAAAATGAACATGATATGATATCATAAAATCAAAAGAAAGCTGTCCAAAACAATAGTGTCTTTAAAAGTTTCTGAAAGATCAGTGGGGAGGGGGGGAGGCTAGCCTGGTTTCAGTGGGAAGGCTGTTCCAGAGAAGGAGCATTCCTATGGGGAAAAAACCAGTGCTTTCTTGCCTTAGCCCTCAGAAACCCCCAAAATGTGAGATCCGTAGCAATTTCTTTCTATTCAATTGAATTGGTTGGGCTAATACTGGTTGGAATGATCCAGCTGCCAATCCATAAATGCCTTCGTAAGTTAAAACCACATCTTAAATTGTATCTGGAATCCAACAGACAGTAAAACTAGGATTAAATATTCCCAATGAGAAGACCTGGAGTACATAGGCTGTTGCACTTAAGATCAATGGTAGTTTCTGAGTATGTTTGAAGGCAGACCCAAGTGAAGATTGTTCAGTAGTCCAGCTACATGACGATAAGAGCATGAGTTACTCTGGCAAAATCTTCCTGCCCCAGGTAGGATTGCAACTGACTCACTGGCCAAGCCCTCAGGGACTGTCACTTTCACTGTTGTTCCAGGGGGAGCTATCAGTCCAGAAGGGCCTTCAAGTGGTGAACCTGCTCAGGTGGTGAACCTGCTCCCTGATGAACCTGCTCCCTGATGGATAGTGTCAAGGAAAACCTTTGATGCAGACTTACTAAGATTCAATTTCAGCCTATTTCTTCCTCCCAGACCCTGACAACTTCCAGACCATGGGAAGGGACATTGATAGCATCTTCCTCATAGTCCAGGGAAGTGATGTATAATTGGGTATCATCAGCATATTGATGATGAAGCACCCCAAACTGTTGGGTAACCTCTCCTAATGGCTTCATGTAGAAGTTAAAGAGCAGGGAACAGAGGACACATTAGGGGCCATGGAGCTGACCTCTAATCGCCCACCATCAAGTCTGGAACTGTCTACCAAGGAAGAAGTGGAATCCTTACAAAACAACACCTCCTGTCTCTAACCCCTGCAGATGGTCCAGTGAGATACCAAGATGAAAACATTCAAGCTTTTTTCTGTCTCTGCTCTGTTTTTCCCATTTAAGAAGGGTTCTTCCCGGAAACCCATGTACTTGGGCACACATATACTGATATCTGTTGGAAGGACATGTCAGCTTGTCTAAACCTTTGTGGATATCTTATCCTAAAACAAAGAGAGACTTTGAGCTATCAGGAAACAGGCTGCTAACCTTTAGCTTCACTTGATGAAACATCAACTGACTTCTCCTTGGCATTTCAGTTTGGAATTGTTTTAAATAAGGAAAAAGTGCAATGGAGCTTAAGTACATCAGTTACAATAAATATAAGATCTTATACCCTTTGTCTTATTAGGAGGCCTCTAACTGGTCATATGTACCTTGTGTCAACTCAGCAATGCTGAACTTCATTTGTCAGCCATGACAATAACTTTGATTTACAAATGTGAAAATATAAAAAACAAAGATAGCTGTCATTCCATGAGAGAGAAAAACATACAAAAACTACAGGTGGATAAATACCTTTGCTAAGATAATTAAGTAAAGGACTATGCCAACTTTTACAAAATAACAGGAATCAACAACGTTGTTTTTTTTCAACTAAAGGCCATACTTTTTAAAATTGTCCTTTGAGGGCTGAAGAGGCAGTGATCAAGGCCAAAATGGTGGGCTTTTTGAACTTTAGAAAGGATTAAGGGACAAAGGGTCTTGTATCTTGCAGTGACTAAGCTCATTCCTATTTAATTGAAGCTAAACCTCCTTTAGATAGCCAGTTTTGTGTAGTGGTTAAGGAATTAGTTTAGAAAGTGGCAGGCCATGAGTTCTAGTCTCACCTTGGGCCTGAAGCCAACTGAGTAACCTTGGGCCAAACCAGGAGCAGCAGGAGGCAATGGCAAACCACTTCTGAGAAACCTTGCCAAGGAAACTGCAGGAATTTGTCCAGGCGTCTCTGAGAATCAGACACAAATGAATGGAAGAAGAAAAACCCTATGTTAATCTGAACACATTATATTTTAAGATGTTTGTATTTTTTTGACTGAGTTCACTGTGTGAATCCAACCTACATAGTTTAATATTCTGGGTGATCCAGAACAGTTTGACTTACTAAATGAACCATAATTAAACAAACCATAATACCACTTTACAATGCCTTGGTAAGGCCACACTTGGAATACTGCATCCAGTTTTGGTCACCACGATGTAAAAAAGATGCTGAGACTCTAGAAAGAGTACAGAGAAGAGCAACGAAGATGATTAGGGGACTGGAGGCTAAAGCATATAAGGAACGGTCGCTGGAATTGGGTATGTCTAGTTTAATGAAGAGAAGGATGAGGGGGGACATGATAGCAGTGTTCCAATATCTCAGGGGCTGCCACAAGGAAGAGGGAGTCAAGCTATTCTCCAAAGCACCTGAAGGCAGGACAAGAAGCAATGGATGGAAACTAATCAAGGAGAGAAACAACCTAGAACTAAGGAGAAACTTCCTGACAGTTAGAACAATTAACCAGTGGAACAACTTGCCTCCAGAAGCGGTGAATGCTCCAACACTGGAAGTTTTTAAGAAGAGACTGGACAGCCATTTGTCTGAAATGATATAGGGTTTCCTGCCTGAGCAGGGGGTTGGACTAGATGACCTCCAAGGTCCCTTCCAACTTTATTATTATTATTATAATTTAAAGCTATGTCTAAACTAAGCCATTCTGTATCTCATCTGATTAATCTTACATCTCCATTTAGGTCTTTATAAACAGCTGCCTATTTTCTGACTTGCAATCTTTCTCCTGTTTTCTTCCTCTCTATTTTTGCCATCTATTATAGCTGATGAAGCAAGGAGGAAAAGAGAAAAAAAATCTAAAGTGTTGCCAGCAAAAAGGAAGCCGCTGATATTTACATTATATTCTGACCAAGTTAACACCCCTGATAAACCAGATCCTGTCTGAGTTTTCTTTCCAAGTGCTATTACATTGTTGTAAATAAGCTGGCATATAGAACTTTACATATGTCCTTCCACCTAGGTGTTGCACAAGAGGGGATTTGAATGTTGTCCAACTGTTAATAGACAACCTATAAAAACTAGCCCTGAGTTTAAATCCATAGCATTTGAAATCAATGGAATTGCACTAGAATCTATCCAAAATAAGACCTGTGGAGTTCCATAAGGATAAGTCCTGGAAAAATAAGGAAAGGATTGCCAACTTAAATATGTCTAGGCCTTTGCTGGATTGTACTAGTAGAGGAGATCAACCCTGACTGCTCTTTAGAAGGTCAGATCCTGAAGTTGAAACTCAAGTACTTTGGCCACCTAATGAGAAGGAAGGACTCACTGGAGAAGAGCCTGATGCTGGGAAAGATTGAGGGCAATAGAAGAAGGGGACGACAGAGAATGAGGTGGCTGGATGGAGTCACTGAAGCAGTAGGCGTGAGCTTAAATGGACTCCAGAAGATGGTAGAGGACAGGAAGGCCTGGAGGAACGTTGTCCATGGGGTCGCGATGGGTTGGACACGACTTCGCAACTAACAACAACAACAACAACTAGTGTCAACTATTTGGGCATATTCGGAAAGATGTATAGTTACTTAACATCTTTAAGTGCTTATGAAGATAATAAAAACAAGGTAGAATCACATGCTGTTATAAAATAATTCCTATTTCTAAAGTAAGTAGACTTTGGCTTTCCCAGCATGCCTTTAGCTCACATTTTGGGCTAATTATTTTATCCAATTGTTTCTGTTTCTTCAAAGATGCTATTTAAAAACTGATTAATTAATGATTAGAAGGAATGTGGAGGAAGAGGGGTTAGGAAGAAACTGAAGGGAAAAATAGCCCCTTAACTTACATTTTGTCCTATACTGGGGTCGGTTTTATAAAAAAATATTTCCCTCCATGTCCATTTTGCACATGTGAAAGAGACTATATAACTGCTCTGACAAAAGGGTTGCTTCTTTACAAAAGAACCTTATGTAAAGGCCAGTTAAAATGTTACCAAAAAATATAGCAGGATGACTCACTAGCATTTCCTTATCCTGTACTCCTTGGTGTGAGGTATGAAGTGAACTTTCTCAGACACTTCCTGGTAAGTCAGGAATATCGAACATTACAATGGACACAAAATGCTTGCCTTCTGATGTCACTGGAGCCAAAAGACTATCAGAAATGGCCAGTTTTGTGCTTCAATCTGTTATTGAACCTGTTAATATAGGATATTATTGCTTTGACACAGAACACCCTAGCACTTAAACTTTAGAATTTAAGCAGGGTTCAAAGGAAAGGGTCAGGGTTCCATCAGTACCTAATTCAGAATGATATTGCATCTTTCATGGCCATGACTATGTGACACGAAGGTCATTAAAATATCTGAGAAGAGATCGATCTGTATTTCCTGCTTGCCCCAACATATGGACAAGCTGTATACTCTTTGAGGAGGACAGGAACAGATCACAGAGTCCTCGGCCTGGCTCAGCAGATTCTACCCAGCCTTTCTGTCTCTGTCTCTACTTTTCTGCTGGCCCAAATAGAGTAGACTGGTCCCCTTGTTGCTCTTCACTGCATTCTGCACCAAAGCACCAAGTGTGTGTGTGTGTGTGTGTGTGTGTGTGTTTTGTTTACCGGTTCTGTAATGGGACTGAACTTTCTTTGTAGATCTTTCTTTTATTTCACAATGAAATGCTGATCTTTCTTTGTCATTTTTTCCCCCTTTTAACTAGGTGAAAAAAAGCAGAATTTTGCCAGGTAAAATTTTGCCAGCCCAAGTAAAATGAAGAATGATAAATTTGTTGTCTTCACTAGTTTTCAGAAGACTGTTCACTGAAGAGAAAGCAATTGGCTTTCTGGTGTTGCTGGCATGGGTGGGAAGGAAAATGAAGCTAGGCAACCACCAATCAAATCTGTGCTAACTGTGGTCTATAAAAAAAAAACCTCGTGGTCAGAAGTCTGGCTACAGTGGAGGGAGGTGTTGAAATCCAGATTTTTTTTTAAAGTCAGTTAGAATAATCTGAACAGATTTTCAAAGGAGTCAAGACTACAGGCTGCAATAAGGAGAAGCCCAAACACTTAGTTTCCCATTCCGGTCATTTTTTTGCTTAGATGTAATTGAGCTATTGATAGACGTTTTGTTTTCCTGACAAACTGCTTTCTGAGACATCTCTTTTCTGTCTGACTTCATGAGTTTTAAACACTAAGGGCAGATTTTCTATTGATTGATAGAGTAGAACAGGGGTGTCAAACTCAATTTCATTGAGGGCCGCATCAGCATTGCGGTTGCCCTCAGGGGGCCGGGTAGGTGTGGCCAGGATGGGCGCGGCCTATTGGGTGGGCGTGGCTGGGGTGGGTGTGGCCTACTGCATGGGCATGGCCAGCTCTACATCGTTCACGTCAAGGGTGCCTGTGGGGGCCTGAGCAGGAGTGGGACAGATCTGAGGGTCTCTGGCAGAAGGTGTGGGACCAGGACAAGCGCCAAGGCATGGGCCACTGGAAGAGCCTGCTGAAACCCCTCCCACGGAGCCCATCAAGCCGGATATGTGAAGTAGGCGAGGGCCATTTACTGGCCACTTCCTGGCAATGGTGCATTTCTTCATTCCTCACAAAGGGTGACACCTCCCCAGCGCGTGCCCAGGGGGTGGGGCCCGGTCCCTTGCTGTTTCCAGACGGCCTTGTGGAGCTAAGACTGAATGTGTTTCAGCATAGATGGCCACCACAAAATTGTACATTGGCTCCCAGGCGGCCTGGACCAGGGCCAAGGCAGCGGGGGCCATTCCCTCACTGTTTTCAGGATGGCTTCGCAGGCCACATGAAACCACGTTGCGGGCCGCATCTGGCCCCCGGGCCTTGTGTTTGACATGTCTGGAGTAGAAGGACCAAAGGTGTCTCCATCTCACACAGCAGGTGGAGAATATCCAGGGTTAAATGGAGAAACTGCCAGTAAATTGGCATTCTGTAACCTGCCCATGCCCACTCCCTTGGCCAGTTTGTAAGAGTATCCAAACACAACTCAAAATGCCAACTATGCTCCCATAACCAATTGCAGCGTTTCAGATGTGTGGATTTCAGTTCCCAGAATTCCCCAGCCAGCATGTCCGCACATCTTAAAGTTGCCAGGGCTGAAAAACACTGACCTGTTGTGACCAATTATATTCAAAGCTATTTAATGTAGGCCAGAGTTAAGAGGATCATACAGAGAAGGTCTATCTGCGTGGTTGCTATGAGCTGACAACAACTTGATAGCACATAATCACTCACTCACTCACTCACTCAATCACTTAATCAATTACTTTTAGAGTAAAGAGAAACAGAGATATTTTTTCAATGAAAGCTATAGGAATGGCTTTGAGCATAATGGAATAATGTTCTTTACCTGAATGAAGTAATCTTTTTACCTGAGTTATTTACCAGAGTGATTATTCTTTCAGTAATAAGCTTCAACAGCAAGATCTAAGCTAGATAATAAGCTGTTTGCATTTCTTTGGTAAGTTCTTCATAGTCAGTTAGTTCTGACACTCCAAGATGTTTCTGTTTGCTTGGACAAAGCTTTTCTCCTCTTATTGTCAGGATGTGCGAATCCAATTGCCACTTACACTTCTCAAAGAAATTATTGGCACTACTTAAATTCCAGATATGCTTTAGAGATGCACAATAGAGCTTTCCTACTTACATATCTCCCCCACCCCTTCTCTTTGGAGCTAGTTAATTCAACATTAGGTAGATCACTCTGGCTTTGTTCCCAGAATTTAACAGTGAGGGCCTTGTGAAATGCTAAACTATGTGTATAACTGTGTTCAGGCCCTCTGTGAGCCAAGCAGGTCAAAACATTTGAAGTTTTGAAAATCTGCTCTAAAAAAAAGTGGAGAGGGAGGGAAGAGTGGAAATAAACTGGACATATGGAATTTATTAATACATCTGGTGAAGTTCAAGCTGCCTGTCCCAAGTTTTATAAACCTGAAGGCTTCAGTCTTACTTTTAGAAAGAAGCATCTTTTCAACATTTTTCTCTTGCTATTTAGTGGGTGCAAAAGCTGGGAGAGAAGATTCATGACTAGGAACATCAAGTCTTCCATGCAAGACTTAAGAGGACCAAGTTTTTTTTTTAAATTGAACTATTGGTTTTCCTTTGAGCAGTTGTTCTATCTCCTTCCCTACCTAATAAAATCAGTTTCTCTTGATGGCACTGAGCCTTGGAGTAATGTGTGTGTGTGTGTGGGGGGGGGAGGTGAGTACAGGGGGGAGGATTTAGTTCTTTGGAGTAATTAGCAACAAGGGTCCATCAGTCTCCTTGGAGATGCAAAAGCTGCTACCACAGTATAGCAAGATGAAGAATATCAAGATTTATAGCATCTTCCTATAAATTTATCTCCATTATAGCTAGGGAAATCCTGTAAAGAAAGGTGTCTGTTATTAATATCACAAATTAGCCAAGAATGTGAAGGTTTGTATAGCAATCCATAGGCATTATGCAATTGGATTAAGGTAGTATGACATCAAGTTGTTTATACTGAGAATTGTAAGACTGTGAATGGATTTTAAAAAGTCAAGAGCTTTGCAGTTTTTACCTATTTTCATTGTTGAGAAAAGAGGAAGCAAAGATACAATCTTTCCAAGTATATTTATAGTGCAAATTATCTTCATGTACAGCAACGCATCCAGTAAGCCACCAGATGTTGAGTTTGATTCAAGAATATCTGTACTTTTTCATAGCAATTTACATTTTTATGATCACATGTACTTATTTATCAGTTTTATATATCACCTGCAAGAACGTAAGGCAGTATACATCATGCTTCCTCCTAACTCTAACAAAACCACTATGAGGTAAGTTGGACTCATTTTCAGTCCTAAGCATCTTTCAAATCTAGGAGGAATCTATCCACTTTTTAAAGTGTGGACCCTATGTTTTGCAGATGTTTATGATCTTTAGGGGTAAGTGTCTATGGATAACTTCAGGGGTAAGAAAACTGGAGCATTCCAGGTGCTTCTAAAATCACAACATTACTTTCTATGGTTACGTTTCTTCAAGAGGATGAAACTGTGGCATAACAAGTTCTGGAATGCCACAGACGGACCACCCCTGATTTGGAATAAATGTCCAAAATGGACACAGGCAAAATTAAACACACAGCCCAAAGACTGAGCATTCTTAATCAGTGGCAGTGAAATACTGATTAATTGCTGTACAATTAATTAATTTTACTTAACCAATTTCTGGTTAAGGGGGTAATGAAAAGAATTAGAGCTATCACAGTCAACTAAGTCAGCCAGATGTTGTCAACTCCCAAGAAATCCCAGAGTAATGGGCTAGATTGGGAAGTTGATAAATTCTACAACTTGTTCATCCCCCCCCCCCCCGTTGCCAAAATAACTGCATAGTTGTTTACAGCTCAACTTGAGGAAGTCTTTACCATTGAGCTCTAATTAGTGACAGCATCTACCTGGCTTTTGGAAATATCAATAGAGTTCAATACAGCCAGTACTTTGAGCTACCAAGAAAGCCCCAAAGAATCCAGTAGCAAATCACTTTCATGTAGTGCGGCTGTATCCATGTACTTATCAAGACTCAAGCTCAACTTGAGGTTGCCTTTTCTTTTGTTTCCTTTTGTTATTGTATTGGTAATAGAAGCATAGTGACCCACAAGGTTAGGAAGCTGGGTTGATGATTAGCAGACTTGCATTGAGACCAGTTTGCTGCTGTGGGCCTGTGTGAGCTCCCATCACATGTTCCAGCTCCTGCCAACCCAGTGGTTCGAAAGCAGGCAAACGTGAGTAGATAAATGGGTACCACTTTGGTGGGCAACTTAACGGGATGTGAAAGGAACCCCTAACTGGGCATTCCCCAGGCACCGTTTAATCCTTTCAACCCGAAAGTGCTTCGGCGCTCCTGGCACGACTGTAGCAGTATTGTATTGGTTGTACCTATGGGAGTATTGTATCTGAGAGATTAACAAGCTATATTTGTTCAGTTTCTGCTAGAAATCAAAAGCCATTTAAATAAGTAAATGGGGGCTTCATAAAAATCTATTCTGCAATCTGAACTATAGCACTGCATGCAGAATTCTCACAGATATAGTACTGAATCTTTGTTGAGCCCATAGGCAAGCAAATTATTTTGGATTGCTCAACTTTAATCTGGCTACATCAGAATTTTTTACTCGATATGCTTGAGTAGATTATAGGTCTACAGGCAATGCTAAACTGAAAACGGGTTAAATATTTGGCAGCTGCTCTTTTCAAATGAAATAGGAGTCTCCGTTCTGCTTATGCATGAACTCCTTTGGAACACATTTTTACCTACAGCTCAACAAAGAATAAAGTTTAATAGTACCTTTTGTTTTCTTTTTTATGACACTTTGCACTGTAATCACAAAGAATGAAATTATATGTATCCTTCCTCACAGTACAATTGTAATTATGCAATTAAAAATGCTATTAGTGGTTACCAGCTAGGAAGACTGATACTTTTCGTGCTAGTAGAATGCAAAGGGAAAGGAAATTTAACTCACTTCTTCTCTCTTTTGGTCCTGAAGAAACTCTCTCAGTCAAAATTGGTGGTTGTTCTGGAACGAGTCCTTCCATTAATCTGAAGCACAGAACTATATTATATCAAAAAGATGGAGGCAAAATAAACCTTATTCAAATTTTAAGATTGACCTAGAGGAAGCTGATGTTATTAGTGTTGGACATTCTAATCTAGCAATTGCTTATAGTCACAGGAACCCTAATGTATGCAAAACTAGTCCCAATTGCCCATGAAAACGAAGGAAGAAATAAGCTTCAAACACCCTCACACATTGAAATAACTTTTATTGGAAAATAAAAGAGCAATATAACATATTTGAACAACACTGAATGACTAGGACTTTTTTCCTTTTTTAAAAAAATTGTGGATTAAATCCATGATTGTCATTTGATTCATATCTCCTTGTTCTCCTGAAGCTCAAGACAATTTACATCAGGGATGGGCATAAAATACCCCTATTTGGTTACATGATACTCTTTCCTCCAGTTTTATTCCCACAACATCAGCCGTTTGAGTGAAATTGCAGTGTAAACTTGTTACACTGTGAGCTCTATAACTGAGTGAGCTCTATGGCTGAGTATGGACCTGACCTTGGTCTCACCCATCTTCATGTAACATTTCAGTCGCTGTACTATACATCAGGCTTAGGCAGGAATTGTTAAACTATCATTGCTCAGTCACAATATATGCCTAGTCAATAGCAAAGAAATAATATTATTTATTAGATCTATATTTCACTTTCATTGAAGAACCCAAGATCACTACACACAATGTACTGTCCTCCTCTTATTCAAACAGTAACAATTCTGTGAGGTAAGTTTGGGTGAGAAAGAGGGACTGATCCAAAGTTATCCGCTGGACTACCATGTTTGATCATGGATTAGAACCTGGAACTTTCTATTCTTAATTCAATCCCATAACTTTCTAACAATCACTGGAGCCAGTTTGCTATAGTGGTTAAGGCGCTGGCTTAGAAACTAGGAAATTGTGAGCTCTAGTCCTGCCTTAGACATGAAAAGCTGACTGGGTAATCTTGGGCCAGTCACTCTCTCTTAGACCAATTCATCTGATAGGATTGTTGTGGGGAATATAAGAGGAGGGAGGACTGCCACATAATACCCGAAACCTAATAATTGATTATCAGAAAGACAAAAAACAACAACAACTGGATAGTGGATGTTGCAGTACTTGGAGACTGCAGAATAGAAGAGTAAGAATTGAAGAAAATTGCATAATAAAACAACCTGCAAATAGAAGTAAAACACTGTGCCAAAAGAAAGCAAAGATGACACCAATAGTAATAGGTGCTTTGCAAAACATCTGGAACACCATCAGTATTGACAAAATCACCATCTGTCAATTGCAAAACACAGCTTTACTTGAAACAGCTTCCTCCTGCACTGATATCTTTAACACCATCAAACAACAACATCTGCCTATCCCAGGTCCTTGGAAGGATTCAATAGATGGACAAAAATGCCAAATTCAATCTAAACACCTGGCTGACTGTGTGACCACCATAATAGTAATAATTACTACTCTCCACTGGGTTTTCTATTTTATCATTAGGAATAAAATCCAGTCAGCATGTTTAATATTTATTTACTGGATTTTGCACAATTGCACAAGATACTGGGCAACCTGCAACATTAAAAGATGATGAAAAACATAACAAATTACAACCATGGATATTTTGAAAAGACTGCTCTTCAAAGCAAAATGACTCTCAGTTGTATCATGCGACCGGAATGGTTCTTTCACAGATGCAAGTTCTTCCCTTATGAAGCAGTGTGGAAATGGTGATTATGTATGAATAAACAGACCATAATTGCCACAAAGATCAGGTAGTTCTGTTGGGCCACTCACTATATCCCCCCTCCGCCCAAATCTCAGAGTTTTTGTGAATAATCACATACCTTGGAGGTTCTTGGAAAGAGACTAGAATGAGAAAATAAAATAAATAAAAGTGAATAATTTAAGACACAGCCTGCTGCTTATAAAGTTCAGAATCTTATGATTGTTCTATAGTTACACTTAGCAAATGCTAGTAATTTAGGGTTGATTCCAGCTTTAGCCCAAAGCTTGAAAATTATCATTATCATCAGAAGTGTTTCTAGTTTGGATAGTGAAGCTGATGTGACCTTTGTTCTGCCCTAGATCTGCCCTAATCTGGCTGTTCTGCCCTAATCTGTAAGAATGTTTCTGCCTACAATTGTATCATGCTCATAAAACTACACCCACAATACTCCAAAGCTTGTTATGGTTTTATGAAAATATTTACCAGAAATAAATTTTGGAAATTAAATTATTCAAACATTCCAAACAATAAAAGTTAATGTCAAATATTACTTTAAGTACTACTGAAGACAAAAATCACGGACTTCATTGTTTGAGGTCTTTAATCTGGAATCCTATACAATATCTACTTATTTGTAGGAAGCATCATTAAACTCAGTAAGATTAATTTCTTTCTAAATATACAAACACTAGTGGTGTTAACAATTTGTTTTAAAGTATCAACAATTTTATTGTTGATTCTCACCCCCCCCCCCACACACACACACACCCAATAATGATCTATTTTGGTCAATAAATATTGCGTTACAACTCTGTTTAGATTAATGTATATTTGAGTGATTTTATTAGACATAATCATTTGTTTAGCTTTACAAGTGTACAGTAATCTCCTGGGAATTTGTGCTTGGAAAAATTAGAAGAATGAACACATGAAGGCTTGGAGACAGAATCCAAGCAACAAACAGAGAAGGCGGGAATATTATAAAATAAACATTATACCATATGCGGGGGGAAATTTTTACACAGTTAGTGGCTGATTTTGCTTTCTGGCATTTTATACACACGGCCATCTGTTTGAGGGTTGTTTGCAATGGCTGTTTTCCAGCATTTATGTAACTAAGCATCAGAAAGGAAATGACATCATGGTTTCCTGAAGCATATTAATAATGTTAAAATGAAAATATTGTAGACCATTGAAAATATCTTTCTTTTATTGTCCCCCCCCCCCCGAGGGTAGCTTACAGTATCTCTGTTGTTCCTTATATGTAAATCTGGTTTGTTTGTGTGTATTAAAAATATTAAAAATATTCTCTCAAATGAAAGCCAGACAAACAAACTTCAGATCTCTCTATGGAAAAGCTGAAATGAAATGATGAGCCAAGCTGAAACTCCCTGCTTTATTTCTTAGCTGTTGTCATAAGTGCTGAAACATCCTTTCCATTTTCAGCTATTAGTTTTTCTGCCCACGTGGCCAAAATGTTTGCCTTGCTGACTATTTTCCTTCTTTCATTTGCTGCATTAAAGGGGATACTCTAGATTAGTGTTCCAAGTTTCAACCTTGGCAACTTGTGTGGATGTTAATTCCCAGAATTTCCCACCCAGTCAACTTTGGGAATTGAAGTCCGCATAACTTAAAGGTGCCAAAGTAGAAGAACAATGCTCTAGACCAGGGGTGTCGAACTGCCGCCCCACGGGCCGGATGCATCATAGCAAAACCGTGCCCACCCCATTGCCAGCAATGGCAAAAAGGTCACGATACATCGCGACACGTCACGTGATGTTGCAAGTTTGACACCCCTGCCTCTAGAGACTCTCCATTTTTGATTTGTTAAAAAACAATTGTTGGGAAGATGGTGGAAAGTGGATGAGTGAGAATGGGTTGAAATTGAAATTGCTTTAATTTCAATTCAGTTGAACAGGAGAGGATGGCAGCCTTCAGGCTACTTTAGCAATGGCTGGGCTTGGTTTCCTGCCAAAGCATTTATTGCCTATTTGAGATCTTTGTTTGCTACTGGCCCATTGGATATGTGTTTAGCAGGACTACCAGCTCTGAGGTTCAAAGTCAAAATGACACCTAGTTGGCAGCCTTGGGGTTTTTACAAGAGCTGCCCTCACTTATCATCCAAATATAGCTGTAGTGTTTGATTTAGGGAATGAAGAGGGCTAAGGGTCTTCTGGCTCTGGAACCCTTGAACTGATCTAGTAGGCTTCTGGTAGTGAAACAAACTTTTTTAATTTACTGTACAGAATACTGCTGTACAGAAACTGTTAAGCCTTCTAGGAATCCAGGAGAAAAACTGAATAATGTATTGTTTCAATGTATTGTTGTACTAAGAGTATGAACAATCCAATTTAATATGGTAATGCAAGAGGTGGTATGCACTACATTTGGCCCAGATCTTTTTATTCTTCCCAACCCAACAGAATGCTGGAAAGATATTAAGGGACTCAGTGTTATGTCCTTCCACCTATTACAGGATAGCTCTGAAAACTAAACAGATAGGTGAAAATTAGGGGCACTAGAAGAAGGCACCCAAAAAAGATCAAGCTCAGAGATGGGGTCTGATCCAGCTGGGGACTGCAGAGAAGGGAAAAAAAGCAGAATTTTTGTCTGGTATGAAGGGTGTGGTGTGATGTTTACTTAATCCATAGATGAAAATGTTGAGAACAAGCTGTGTATGCATTGTATGTTGAAGTCTGTCCCAAGATCAGTTGGTTTCTGTAGGAAGTTACTTGTTTTATATCAAGAGAGATTTTGATCAATCAGTTCTGCAATTGTGTTTATTTATTTAACAATGATGATAATAGAACATAGAATCATAGGGCTGGGAAGAGATCCTGGGAGCGTCTAATCCAGAGGTCACCAACCTTTTTGGTTTGGCAGCCTGGAAAGGGAGGCAGGGACCGTTATGCATGCACATGCACACACAAACGGGCCGTGCATGCGCACACGCAAATGGGGCTGCGCGAGGGTGAGTGCCACAAATGGGGCAGTGCTAGCGCCAGTGGGATGCTTGGGATGGTGCTAGTGCGGGCAGGACACTTGGAGCAGCGCTAGTGTCAGGACGTTCAGGGGCAGGGTGGCGCTAGCACTGGTGGGATGCTCAGGGGTGGGGCAGTGCTAGCACCAGCGGGATGCTTGGAGCAGTGCTAGTGCCGGCAGGACGCTCGGGGGTGGGGGGGTGGTAGCGCCAGTGGGATGCTCGGAGCAGCACTAATGCTGGTAGGATGTTCGGGACGGGGTGATGCTAGCACTGGTGAGATGCTCGGGGCAGTGCTAGCACAAGTGTGGGGAGTGAGTGCATGCACACACACCTGTGCACTGGCCATCCCTTCATGCCAAGACACGAGGGCCCAATAGCAGGCTGCGGCCCACAGGTTGGGGACCCCTGTTCTAATTCAACCCCTGCTCAAGGCAGGAGATCTGATACCATCCAAGTCAAATGGTTGTCCAGTCTGTTTTTGAAAATCACCAGTGATGGAGTACCCACAACTCCAGGAGGCAAGCTATTCCATTGATTAATTGTTCTCTGTCAGAAAATTTCTCCTTACTTCTCTTTAACATGGTTCCACCCATTATTTCTTGTCATCCTTCCCCAAATCTAATAAACTCTAGATTTTTTTTTGACAACTCATGGCTCTTGATAATCCCAAGAGAGAAATTTTCCATCACCCACTACCTTCCCTCACTGTTAATTTAAATACCACAAACACAGTAATTATTTTAAATGACCATTTTGCATCACTTTTTCAGGAAGTCTTGCCTCCCTACATTGTAAGCAGCCACTATCACATACTTATTTTTATTTTGTATTACATGCTGTCCATGGCTTCAGTCCTGGCTGTATGAGTAAGACTTATTCTTGCAATTCAACCTTATTGAATCAGATACTTGTTAAGTATATCCATTTCTTTGTTTTTATGGCAGAGTGTCGAGAGAGAAAGACACCTAGAAAAACAAAACAGCCCAGCTGATTCAACTTAAGTTTATGGAACTGAGCTTTTTTCCTCATACCCCCAGGAAAGTGCTTTCTCTACATCCCTGAAAACTGCTTTGAAAACAGTTGTCCCTACAGTGTCTTTAATGTATCTCCAAAAATAGGCCAGTGGAGGTGCTACCCTCCAATGACAATGGGGCTGTGGCTATCAAAGGCTGTTGTGGGGGAGCCCTGAGGTAGATACAAGAAGATACCTATCTCCCTAGCTTTTTCTCCTTCTAGCAAGGCCCTGTATTTGCTGGAGAAGAGAGAAATGCTATAGAGGTGTACTAAAGAGGAGAAGAACCAAGCAATGAAGGTTCCTGGTAAGAACAGCACTCCTATGAATTCCTTCCTGTGATAGAATGTGGTCTGGATTCCCAGGAGGGAAGGGATGCATTCCAGAGAAGTAAGAGGCAACTCAATTCAGATAGTTTGTGTGAGAAAAAAAGGGTAAGACATTCCCTTCCTAAGAAGTCCTAGATTATATTATGTAAGTCATAATTTGTTTCAGTTTGGCAATATTTTGTCCATACATATGGAACCAGAAAGAAATCTGTTTGGAAGAATCATTACGTGTCTTCCTTGGTTTCTGGAGCTTGATATACCATAAAGTTGCTCTTCCTACCTGAGCTTCAAATGGAAAAGGAAAGAGAAAGGTTTAATTGTCAGAGAGATTCTATTGTCTCTGGCACAAAAGTAGAAACTATCATGAAGGCACAGAGCTCTGTGATTGGGTGGTAGGGAACAGCTGAGGAGCTGGCCAGCTGGAGTCCTGCAGGTTGCCTTCTTCAGGTTCCACCTGCAGGTGAATCAGAATGCTCCCCTGGATGGTTATATTGATTTTTCAATGGAAAACACTCCTCCTGATTGATCACTTTGATATGGTTGCAGATTGCCTTAGAAGGAGGATGTCACTGAGGTGAAGGTTCTGCCATGAAGACAGAACAAAAGGTTAGGGAGCCCTGTCAGCATTGGGACAAGGATGTTGTGAGGGTATTAGATAGTATACATAAAGGACTAAAGGATAGCTTTCTAAAATCTCAGCACTGATGCCTTCTCTAACTGACTGAAGGAATTATGACTATTTGCAATTTAACAAGTGATGAATAGAATTCCATAGTCTTGTTTGGGAGCAAAAAATATCAGTGTACCCAATGATGTATGCTTCCTGAGTAAATTTTTATTGAAGCACGCACAGCAGTGGATTATTTGGTCACAAACCTTCCTGTGGGGATTGTCCGCCTCCGGGCTGAATAATCCTACATATGGCTTTGATATACATTAACATACATTGATAGCGTCTTCTAGCTCTTCAGTACCTGAGTTTTTAATTTAATTTAATTTAATTAGTACAGATTATTATTAGTATTTTATTAGTACAGATGTCCATTGCTTTGTCCAACTGTTTAAGGAGAATATGGAGGCCAATTTCTATCTGGTCTTTGTTTAGAAAAGGTAGACATTTACTGCCTCATGCCCTGTGCCCTACTGAATAGAAAAGCCATCATTAAAGATAAATTTGTTGTCACAACTGCTATATTGATATCCTTGACTATGAACAGAAAAAATTATCTACCAATTAGAGCTTTCATACCCTCTTCCAATACTAAAAGAACAAAGAGGTTAATGCCCACAGTGACCAAAGACTGCTATGACTGTCAGCTTTTTGGGAATGCATTTCAAAAAACAAACACCACTGGTTTTCTAGGAATGCTGCTTTATTATACTAACATATAATAACAAAACCTCAAACCTGTCTCTCTTCTCCTATATTAACCAAATCAAAGAGGAATTGTTCTGAGTTGCTTTCTTACACTTGCTTAAACTTCTGGATTATATTATCACTTCTCCAAGTCCCGCCTTAATGGTTCTTTTAAACCAAGGCCATCTCTAAATTCCTTTACAGTGATAGGTTATGAGGTAATAAGCAGTGTTCTTATTGCATGGTCCTTATTTTCCCCACTTCCCTTTCTGGCTTAAATTATAGCTTATAAATTTATCTCCAAGAAGCAAATTCATCTTTTTTCCTCCTCCTGGATTTTCTCCTCAACTGATTAAGGCTGACATAATTTATTGCTCACCTGAGTAGACTACTTGCATGACTAGGTACGACTGGGTAGAGATACACAGATCATTAAGAATATTGTCTATTTTATTGTCTGCATGGACAGGATTATGTTTATTTTTTTCAATCAACAAAAACAATGTAGCCACTACAGTATTTCCTAATTTTATGTTCATTGTCCATTTTTTAGATTCTTTGGCACATGTATTTTCTCAATATAAGTTTCTTATATGCAAATTTCTCAGTGAAAATCTTCTTTTAAAAATATAATACCTTAATTTCCAGTACAGTAACCTGTTTTCAGATAGCTTGTAGTTTTTTAATCAGGGAAAGTGAAGAAAGTGAATACTAGTTGGCTTAATTTGATGATAGTACTCAGACCTTTCTGAAGTTTGTTGGGGAATGAAATGCCCCAATCTGTTCCAAATGAAATCTTCTGTTAATTTCCTTTATATTCTTATCTGTGTGAAAATCTCTTCTTAAAGTCTTGAACTATACTTCTAGGTCAACATGTTTAGGTTTAATAAAACATTGAAAGCTGTAGTGATTTAGGCAAGCGACACTCAGAAATGAGCCATAATATGATTCAGAAAGGCAGCCTCATTTGTAAAAAGTAAAAATGCAAACACCAAAAGGAAAGGGTGGTGGGCTTTTGAATTCCCAAATTAGCCATTACTCCCTTCATTTCAGATGAATGCTACAATTTAACAGCTCCTTTTGGAAAGTCTGGAATGCTTAGAATGCAAAATGTGAATAAAATGTTCTGGGGGAAAAAAAATCAGAAGTTTCATGCTCAGTATGGATCCCTGGGACAGTCTTGAAATTCCTGCTTATAAAAACAGGAAGTAACACTTCAAGTAGTTACAGATTTGTCCAGGGAACCTGACTGAACCCTTCATTGTCCTGGTTTTCCTGTTTCTGTCTGAAGGATGCAGGGAGAAGTAGGGAGAGGAGTGAGGTGAGGAAGAGGAAATCAAAAATACTTTGGCTACAAGCTCTACTGGCTTTCTGAATGACTGTTGAAAAGCTATTCAGCCTCTGCCAAAATCTCATTTAGAAATAATAGGTAGGTCAACTCTATCAACAAAGAGGAGGGAAAGGTCAATTCACAGGCCATCCATGGGCCTGGGGAAAGGGATGTGTTGCCATTATAATTCCTAGAAGTCTTCATAGGGTGGAACCTGGGGCAAAGGAATTGCACTGGAAGATGACTGCAGATGTTTGTTAACATGATGACCCAATGTTAAAGGCAGATATCAGCACAATTAAGAACATGAGGTTGGTTCTCTTATTATTCTTTCTTTCCTACAGGTCTCATTTTCTGTGCAAGGATGAGAAAGAGGCAAAATTGGAAATTGGCCTGGTGTATTGAATGGTGTATCACATATTTAAATATGGTTGTAGGAAACACTGTACCTTCCTAATTTGTGTTGTGGCATGAGCAAAGAAACTAGAAATAAATATGTCCTTGTTAGCCTTGGTGTTGGGTGGAGGATATTTGGAAACCACTCAAAGCCTTAGTGGTTGATAGCAGAAGTGGGCAGCAATTTAGGACAGAGGCACATTTGGAACTGAGGTAGGCACTGTCACAAAATAGTTGCTTTTGGTGGATAGGTAGTGGGGTAAGTTTTCCTAGTTACTAAATGATGGGTGTGATCAGTCACAAAGATCCACTCAAAGGGTTATACCCATCCCTGCTGTTAAACAAGACACAGCTTACAACTTCCCTTTGTTCTTTTACCTGAGCACATGGGCCCGCTTTCAACTGCCCACCATTTTGATTTTCTAAGGGGTTCATCTCTGGGGTTCAGAGATATTTCTGTAGATAAATTTACAGTTTATACTGCTTTATACCACACTGTAATACTACATACAATTCTGGTCACTACAATACAAAAAAAGATGGCAGAGTCCCCAGAGAGATGATAAATGATCTAGGAGGCTAAATGATATGATGAATGGTTGAGGGAGCTAGGTATGCCTAGCCTGTCAAAGAGAAAGATTAAGGGGGACATGATAACTATATTCCAGTAATTGGAGGGTTGTCACAGAGAAGAGGAGATTGACTTATTCTCCAAAGCATCTGAGGGCAGGACAAGTAATGAGTGGAAGCTCATTAAAGAGAGATCCAACCTAGAAAAAGAAGAAATTTCCTGACAGTGAAAACAATTAATCAGTGGAACGCCTTGCCTCTAGAAGCTGTGAGTGCTCCATCACTGGAGGATTTCAAAAATAGACTGGACAACCATGTGACTGGGATGGTATAAGGTTTCTTGAGTGAGGGTTGAACTAAAAGACCTTCAAGATCCCTTCAAACCTTATTATTCCAACCCATCTATGTTCTAATTTCCCTGGAGGCTGACTGAGGGGAAATTCTCCCCAAGGTTTACAGATTAGTTGCTTTTCTCCTTGATGTTTCTCCTTTTAGCAACAACTCTCTTTTCCTTCCTCTCTGTAATGTGCAACTACTTCCTTAGCAGATAATTTTTTTTCCCTGGGTTCTGCTTGGTTATTTCCGACACAGGGTGAGTATTGTATTCCTGTTATCTTCTGCTGAAAGCTTAAGTGCTGCTTCATATATTAAAAAAAAAATCATCTTCCTTTCTGTCTATACCAAGCTGAAAGAAAACTGGAAAATCACACAATTCATTCCCCCTCCCTTTTCTCCCCTCTGTACCTAACTCCTTTTACACACACGTTTTGGGGTGAGAGGTTCTATAGCAGAAAAGAAAACAAATCACTGTGATTGTCAGAAAGTGCTCCATTCAGCTGTAGCAATATAACCTTACCAAAAGAACTCTCTATAAATACAAAAAAAGTTGCTATTTGATCTTTACATAAATTGTTTTCATTACAGTAGGATTTAAGTATTTGTTTCAAATGTCCCAAGCTTTTCTGGATGGCCTTGGGGTAACATAACAATAAAATGAAAAGATCTACAGATAAGTCAAACATCTACTCCTGCTGTAGAAAATTATTAAAATAATCAGAGTGCTCTGTCCACTTTTTAATAAAATCATAATTAGCAGACTTGTAAAATAAGTCTCAAAGTATATTTCTGCCTGAAGCAACAGGCATGTTGGCATCTCATTGGCAGATCAAATGTGCAACTGATTTGTATCTTAGCTAAGCATTGTGGGGAGCTTGGATGGTGCAGACCATGTAACGAACTAGCTCTCTTCTTCTACCATGGCACTGGTGTCTCCTGCCTCTTGGGCCATATCCTGACACAGCCCTCTCAGCTGTCTAGTGTTGGTCCACACAAAGCATAACAGACTCCACGGAGAGGTGACCTTCCCAAAAAGTTTTGTTCCTTGTTCTTAGTTCTGAGGTTCCTAGCTCTTGTCCTTTGGTCACACATTGTCCGTGTTCTTAGTAAGATCAGAGAAAAACCATGCTAAGGATTTGCACGGCCTATTAGGCTGGTTGATTAGGCAGTTTTGGATGAGGTGATGACTTTGTCTGTTGCTTGAACTCAATCTGACTGGTTAATTTATATGAGCCCAGAAATTGGATAGTTTCTCAAAAGATTCAAGTGAGTTTGTGAGGAGAGCGAAGACAGATTGTTGTAGACTCCATTCAATGCTTGTGTGTGTGTGTGTGTGCTTTAAGTCAGAGCTAGTCCTTCCAGTTTTCTTGGCAAGATTTCAGAAGTGTTTTGCCATTGCCTGCTTCCTAGGACTGAAAGGGAGAGTGACTGGCCCAAGGTCATCCAGATCTCTTTGTGCCTAAGGCAGCCTGAATTTTTAGTTTTAACCACTGTACCAAATGGGCTATTGTTTTTGTCTGTACTTCAAAAAAAAAAAGGCAGATCTTGCAAAACATCTTCCATAAAACTCACCGAAAGATTGCCTTTGTGGTACTAACATGACCAACTACTTAAAAATTGTGAGGTGAGGAAGATCCACACTTAAAATAAGGAGGGATTTCTTGCTTATGACAGCTATTAAGTAATGGAACAACCTGCTTCCTACATTTAGGAACTAGAGGTTCTTGTGGAGCTTCCATTTCTTTGAGATTGTCTGAGGACTCTTGCCTGGACAGGGAATTGATCTAGAAAACTTCCTTCCAACTCTAGATACCATGATTCTGTGACTGTGGCCATCTGGCTAGCCCAGATCAAAGAAAGGTGAAACTAAATAGCTGGTATCGATAGAGGTAGGACTGCTTGTCTTTTAATGGAGTAGGTGTGGCTCTAATGTTATCTGTCAAATTCATCCCCATAAAAATTAAACATGAACGGGTACATCCAATATTTATAGGCTATTTCTCAGGGAATAGCAAAATATAAAAAATGAATATTTTCTTTAAGGACAGTTCATATAGATCCTCTTTATGATACTGTTTAATAAACAGCACAAGTCATGAGGGGTTTTCTTTTGAGGAGAAAACTAGGATAAATTACAGCTTCATTGTGGACAAATGGTCCTTACTCCTACATAACTGAATATTGAATGTAACCTCTGTATTTATGTGTAACAGATGGGGCTCCCTGTGTCGCTTAAAGTCCAAGGTTTGTAAGTGGGAGAAAAACTTTTGTTCGGAAGCATGGCAGGTTGATGAGTTGTGGATTAAAAATGTCCTGGCTGCATCTGCTCCTTGAAGAAAAATGCATTTTATTGTAGCCAGCTGGCTGGGCATTTTAATCAGATGTTTCTTATGTTCTTTCCTGGCCATTTAATTAAATTTTAAAGAATTAAATCAGAGGCCTTGCAACATTGCTTACCAAGGGAGGAGATGATCTGATTGCTCATGAGGAACTGGTGGGGGGGGGGAGGATACTCATTTCTTAAGTTCCCAGGAGGTCCCTGACAAACCACAGCTTTGTTTATCACTTCCTGTACATGAATGAAGCTTCTTGCTGTCTGCCTGCATTGCTACATCTTGCCAATCTCTAGCTGTGCTTTAGAGAAAATATGGTCCTTTAGGGTGATTTGCAGTAGAGTAGCAGGATTTGGGACTCCCAATGGCTCAACCTTATTGTTTTATTTATTTAAACTATTCCATGCATTGCTTTCCAGAAAACCACCATCATAGTATACAAGAAAGCAAATGCAATACAGTGCAAATCACATCACTATCCATTTAAAGGTGGCGTGCAAGCAGTTGAAAAAAAATAATTAAAGCCCTTTCTGCCTTTATTTATACTACTGAAATATGACTTGCTAGAGTCATGTAACTTTCTAAGCCATGACACACATTTTGTCTTAAAGTAGAATGTAAACCTAGCTTGTGAACAATGTTCAGTTCATTTGGCTATCTATACTGCAGAAGATATAGAACAGGTATCTGCTCTGTGATTTTCATGCAGCCAGACATAATTATATTTGTTTATTTATGGGGCTATTCTAGGTGGCTTACAACAATAAAAAGGAAGAAATGAAAAGAGTGTAAACAGAATAGAAGTAAAATAATAGAACAATAAAATAAACAATAAAAAGAGCACACAAATATGAGTATTCTAGCTTTCAATTTTCTACAGCATTCAATTAGGTGATAAAACATGGTAGTTTAGAACCCTAAGATACTATTGAATCTAGGAGTAAACATATCTATGTACATAAGCATACATGTGTAAACATATAGAGATCTGATATATGTGTGTGTGTGTGTTTGTGTGTATACATACACAGTCTGTGTGTGTGTGTGTGTATGTGTGTGTGTGTATATATACAGTTTATGTCTATATATATATAGTCTAATATATATATATATATATATATATAGTCTAATATATATATATAGTCTAATATATATATATAGTCTAATATATATATATATATATATATATATATATATATATATATAGTCTAATATATATATGTAGGTCTTTGGTAATTCGGGTTTTCTCCCGGGTAAAATTGGAAGTGTCTTGGCGATGTTTCGACGAAGTCTCATTCGTCATCTTCAGGCTGGTGTCTCTTCAGCCTCGTGCTTCTAGGAGCAAGAGACACCAGCCTGAAGATGACGAATGAGACTTCGTCGAAACGTCGCCAAGACACTTCCAATTTTACGCGGGAGAAAACCCGAATTACCAAAGACCTACATACAAACACCCGTGAAAACCTCAGAAAACTAATATATATATATATATATATATAGTTTAATTTATATATATATATATATAGCCTAATATATATATATATATATAGTCTAATATATAATATATATATAACATTTACAAAAAAAAGCGAACACCAGGATGTAGTGTTATAAAGGACGGACACACACACAACCTTTTCGGCTTTGTGGATTGTGGGGGAGGGAGAGGGATGGTTCTGCGCAGCAGCGGGCAAGTGCACACGCAGCTCCATTTACACACCCATTGCTCATGCACATGGGGATGCATGCCGTACCGATGCACTCGCCTGCCACTTCCGTGGCCCAGTTCTGAAAGGCTCAAGGTCTGGTGGGCTGTGGGCTGAGGGTTGGGGACCCCTGCTCTAAGCAGTTTACAGAGTCAGCATATTGCCCCCAACAATCTGGGTCCTCATTTTCCCAGCTTTGGGAAGATGGAAGGCTGAGTCAACCTTGAGCCGGTTAGGATCAAACTCCTGGCAGTGGACAGAGTTAGAATACTGTATTCTAACCATTGTGCCACCATGGCTCTTATCATCTGAAATTATCTCCTATTATCTGAAATTTCTGTCTCCAGTGCAAGCCATTCATACAGTAACAGAATAAGAGTTGGAAGGGACTTTGGAGGTCTTCTAGTCCAACCTCCCTATACCATTTCAGACAAATGGCTGTGCAATCTCTTTTAAAAGTGATGAAGCAGGAAGAACCCTGAAATATTGTGACACTTAAAATTTGCCACTTAAATTTTATTTTGTAATAAATTTCACTTTTCATTTCTTTTCCATTTAATCAGGACAGGTGTGTTTTGCAACTTTCACAAGGCCTCTTTAGAGAATTAGGAAACAATCCAGAGGCAGAAGAAAAATGCAGATCCACCCCTTAATTTAGCTGAATACTAGTTTACTGATTTAAAATTGTATAATCAGAGAGTTTATACAGCTGAGAATGAATATTGTGTTGGTTCCTTGGACAGAAAATAGAACTCTAATAAAATAGTTTTTTTTAATCAAATGGATGGTCTCCAAAACAGATATAACTAATCTATGACAAAAATATATACAAAAAAAATTGGTGTGAGTTTTTGGGAGGGCAAATATGTAACTAATCTATATACACAGGCAGCAAACCCGACACTAAGTCACACTGTTGATGTTACCTACTTGGGTAGGCAAGCATCAGCAAGCAAACAGCCAAACTCAGAGAATACCAAGAGCTCTGCATGAGAGTATTTAGAGAGTTTTTATTCAAAAAGTGGTAAATTTATCACCGAGTTGGTAACTCAGTTTTCTCAGTTTTCTCCAGGGCCACAGACATTAAGTATACATGTTAGAGACTAAGATAAGGTTTACATTATATTGCTAAACCATAAAACATGAATGTTATGTAAAAAATATATAATAATAATAATAATAATAATAATAATGATGATGATGATGATGATGATGATGATGATGATGATGATGATGATGTCCGAAAAGTCGTGGGAACACAGGGTGGAAAAAGTTGTTGAGAATGAGAGGGTGAAGTTCTTGTGGGACTTTCGAATACAGACAGATCGTCATTTGGAACACAACACGCCAGATATCGCAGTTGTAGAGAACCGAAGCATACAGCTGATTGATATTGCTGTACCAGGAGATGCCAGAGTCGAAGAAAAAGAACTGGAAAAAATTACGAAATATCGCGACCTGGCCATCGAAACTGCGCGATTATGGATGAAACGTGTAACAGTGGTACCCATTGTCATCGGGGCACTGGGAACTATGTCAAAAAACTTCGCAAAACACATCAAGAAACTGCAGCTTCCTGCAATAACTCCAGCAATGTTACAAAAAACTGCGCTACTCGGAACATCTTATATTTTAAGAAGGTACCTGGTTGACACCTAGGATGCTGGTAGCAACCCGTGTCAACCATCAGCACCAGCCAATTTGAATGTTCAGTTGACTGAGGTTCATGTTTAATGAATAAAAGATAATAATAATATAATATAATATAATATAATATAATATAATATAATATAATATAATATAATATAATATAATATAATATAATATAATATAATATAATATAATATAATTAAATTAAATTAATATAATATAATATAATATAATATAATATAATATAATATAATATAATATAATATAATATAATTATAATATAATATAATATAATATAATATAATATAATATAATATAATATAATATAATATAATATAATATAATATAATAAAATATATAAGCATTATGGCCACATAATATTCTAAGTCAAAACTCAACAATCCATAGTATGACTGAGAACAATATGGGTGTTTGAAGTTCAATCCAGGATCTGTGCATACAAAATCACTAAGTGATCACTAAGGCTACCTTCAAACAATTGGTTGGCTGTGCTCTCCTCCTATCCCGGACCCAGCAGGAAATCATGTCAGCCTAAATCTTGCTGTATTCACTCTGTACCCCTAGTATCCACTTGCAACAGATATGTATAACGGTCTGTCCAAGGTGCACAGATTCTAAGGACAAGGATTGATAATTTTTTCACCTGAAATTCCAGCCTGCCCAATTTCATCTACTATCTTATATGCTTCCTCCAGTTGATATGCATAATGCTGTGGTCAAAGAACCAAGAATGACATGTAGAATTACTTCTGAATAGTTCTTTTATTGTTGTTTGCCTACAAACAGAATCTTGCCAGACTAAAGCAATATCTGCAATACATACCCTGTGAATTGCTAGGGAGGATCTGACCTTCTTCTCTTCCTGCCTCCCAGACATTCCAAGCTCCACTGTCTCTTGAGCCCCTTCCTCCTGTGACTCTGGACTACAGTCCACCACAAGTTACTCCATGCAATGCAATTTAATTAGTTGCTAATTGACATTTGGAAACATCATTTCTTTAAAAAAAACAAAACGGGTTAACCAATCAACAGTTTGATCTAGTGACCACTAAGTACCAGCAATGAATTAGAGGTTCCCCACCATCACCAGCAGTAATAAGTATTGTTGAAAATCTGGAGTTTAGGGAGCAGTATGGGGATCTATAAACCGTCCTGAGAGCATTAAGCAATGAGAGGACACGAGAAGCTAAGGTTTCTGAGAGTAGTAGTCACTGGGGCAGGGATTCTCTCCCAGGAACACTACAGAAAAATAACAGTTGAGTCTTTTCAATTACATTTCCACTTCCAGGCCCACCATTCTTTGGAAGAGTGATTTTAATTCAGAACCAGTTTTGCACAACAGATCAGCTTATCCAGTATGTTATATGAATTCACAACTCAATAAAAAAAAGATCAGTTTTAACTAAAATTGGTTTCAGGGCAATTTTGAATCATACTTTGTTAATGGGTGAGGGTCCATTAACAGAATGAAGTATTACAGGACTTTCCTGAGAAGTTAATCAGCTGGAGAAAATAGGTGGGGCTAGTGGCTGACTAATTCAAATGTGCTTCTGTAAAACCAGCCCCAAAGCTAGTAAATCTCATGGATTTGTATCAGTTTTTTAAATAGTCCAGTAGCTATTCCAAAGCCCACCCTGTACTTGTTTTGTCAGAACAGCAAAAGAAAATTACTGAGAAATCAGAGAGTTTTAATAGCTGTAACTGAGTCCCAATCTGCATACCAGACTTCCACAAATGCATCCTCTGGTTAATTGGCTATCAGTGTGTCATAATGCACACAGATAGATGCACCATAAGAACCTGATTCAATACTTACTGTTAACTGTTAGGTTTGCTATTCAAAAACACTAGTAAACCAAAGTATAATTTTTTTGTTGATGCTGCACCAGTTACATTTAAAAAAGGAAAATAGCTTTGACTTGAAAGCTAATGCAATAACAAAAATATGGGGAAATGGTCAATTTATTCAACTGTATTATTTAGACTAATAACATTTCCTCCTAAAACAGGTTATCTCATCTATGTTCATTTTGTTTGGATAGAAATATTGATGTTTAAAAGTTTGTGTTTCTTCTCAAGCTCACATACGTATTCATTTGCATATACCCACATGCTTAGCTTTCCTTGTTTTGATTTTTAAACTTTTCCTCCTGTTTGGTAACTTCTTTCTTTGTTGCTATCATCGTCATCCTCATTGGACAATATGATTCTGATGTGATGATGCTTTTCTTCTTTTCAAAGAGTATTTTACAAAATGTAACAGAGGAGAAAAAAAGTATAACATTTAATAAGCTACATCGAAGTACACTACAACAAACATCCCAAGGGGCAGAAAAAGAATATCTGGTCCAAAATCACCCAAAGAGCTTCTAAAACTTTAGAATAGAATAGAATAGAATAGAATAGAATAGAATAGAATAGAATAGAATAGAATAGAATAGAATAGAATAGAATAGAATAGAATAGAATACTTCATTGGCCAACGGTGGTTGGACACACTCCGGTGCAAAAGCTCGCAGTGTACATGCAAGCAACAAGTGATAAATCATGATCATAAACAACCTGAAAATACATTCATCATAAATTGTAAAATACAACACTTCATCATAAAACATAAGATGCAGCACTTAGTAATAATCATAGAATACTAGCTAGGCAAACAACATCAATCATACTAGGATACTAAAAAAAATATAAATTGTAAGATGCAAGCAACAAAGTTACAGTCATAAGAAGATGATAGGTAATAGGAAAGATGAGGAGTATCATAGAATACAGCTTTACTAAGTAGTTTGACAGTGTTGTAGGAATTAGTTGTTAAGCAGGGTGACGGCATGGGGAAAAAACTGCCCTTATGTCTAGTTGTTCTGGTGTGCAATGGCCTATTGTGTTGTCTTGAGGGAAAAAGTTGAAATCGTTTATGTCCAGGATGTGAGGGGTCTGTAGATATTTTCACAGCCCTCTTTCTTGCTCGTGCAATATACAGGTCCTCAATGGAAGGCAGGCTGGTAGCAACTAAATTTCATTTTTGATGTGTGCCGTTGTGCCCACAGTATAAAAATGACAATAAAGGTTATCTTATCTTATCTTATTATTTTTTCTGCAGTTCTAACTATCCGTTGAAGTTAAACTGGACTAGAATCCAAGTCTCTTTGCTCTTAGTCTAAACCACGGGTCGGCAACCCGCGGCTCCGGAGCCGCATGCGGCTCTTTGAGGCATCACCTGCGGCTCCGGAGCCTCCGCCGCCATTTTGGGGAGCGCATGCACACGTGCGCGGGTGGGTGCGCGTGCGCATGCGCGGGCGGGTGCGCATGCGTGGACGGGCGCGCATGCGCGAACGGGCATGCGCGGGTGCGCGCACATGCACGCGTGCGCGGGCGGGCGCGCATGCGCGGGCGGGTGCGGCTCCCAGGGGTTTTTTTTTTTAGGGAAACGGGTCCGTGCGGCTCGTTGGATGTTTCGGCTGGCCGACCCATGGTCTAAACCAATGTTTCTCAGCCTTAGAACTTTAAGATGTGTGGAATTCAACTCCAAGATTTCATGCTAGCTGGGGAATTCTTGGAGTTGAAGTCCACACATCTTAGATTGCTAAGATTGAGAAACACTGGTCTAATATCTTAACAATAACTCCACACTGGCTCTCATCTACACATTGAAAACGAAATATGAAATCTTGAAGGACAGACAGGCAGACAGAAGGTGAACTGATTGACCTCAACAGAAGCAGTCTGCACTCCCTCTTTGGGGGGGGGGGAGTCCCATTGTACTTATAAAACTGGCTTTTAGTTTTCTCCAGGACATGATTTCTAGCACTTTTGGTTCCCAGGTCCAATCCAAAGCGCGGAAAGCTGCTGACTGAACAAGTCTGCTTTGTCTTGCAAATCAATGGTGGCTAGAATGCAGCATTGTAGGCTGACTCTGCTCACTGTAAGGAGTTTGATCCTGATCAGCTCAAGGTTGACTCAGCCTTCCATCTTTCTGAGGTCAGTAAAATGAGAACTCAGATTGTTGTTTTTTTTTTGGGGGGGGGGGCAATATGCTGACATTGCAAACTGCTTAGAGAGTGCTGTAAAGCACTATGAAGTGGTATATAAATCGAAGTGCTATTGCTATTCCTATCTGTTTCACTAATTATCTCATTATCCATAAAGAACAGAGTTCAGCTGACCCATACTTCTAATTTTTCATGTATGAAAGAAGAAGCAGAAAATGTCTTCCAACGTTTGTGAAAAAACCTTCAAGTATGTGCTATTAATACACACTGGGTTTTTCAAGATTTTGAGTTTTAGAGGGATTAAGGCTAGATTGAGTTTCTTTGTTAATTTGTTAGCTGAACTTTGTCCTTTATATTCCAGTGCCAAGACTGCGTCTGTGAGATTGAGGCCTACTGTCTGGTTCAGATAATACATGTTATTTTGTGGTAGGGATTGTTGGTTTCTATGTGATATTTTTTTCACACAATTTGAGCAGTCAGTAAATCAGCTTGTTGGATTTGGAGTTAGAAAACACAGATTTAAACAATTTTCTTATAAAAAAGCACAGTGGGTGGTAACATCTTGCCAGTTTCTTGCTGTGATTATTTATTAATCACATGTTTATCCTGCCTTTTTCCAAAAAAACAAGTCTAAAATCTTCTACTTCCCAGTGTATCCTCACAACTCCGTCAGGTAGGTTAGACTACCTATGTAATTCAATTAAAAAAAATAATTCAGTGGTGAGAAAAGTAAGGTTTTACACCTAGGCAAGAAAAACTAAATGTACAGGTATAATGGTTGGTACCTGGCTCAAAAACAGTAACTGTGAGAGGTATACAGAATAACAGAGTTGGAAGGGACCCCGGAGGTCTTCCAGTCCAACCCCATGTCCAGGCAAGATACCAATCTCTTCTTACAAACTTCCAGTGTTGGAGCATTCACAACTTCAGGAGGCAGGTTGTTCCACTGATTAATTCTTCTAACTGTCAGGAAATTTCTCCTTAGTTCTAGCTTGCTTTTCTTCTTGATTAGTTTCCATCCATTGCAGATCTAGAAGTCCTAGTGGACAACTACTTAAGTATGAGTCAGCAGTGTGATACAACTGCCAAAAAAACACAAAACAATCCTAGGCTGCATCAACAGAGATCCCAATGCTTGAAATGACATGTTAGTACTGCTTTACACTGTACTGTTAAGACCACACTTGGAATACTGCACCCAGCTTTAGTCACCACAATACCAAAAAGATTTGAAACTCTAGAAAGAGAGCAGAGAAGAGCAACAAAGATAATTAGGGAACTGGAGGATAAAACATATGATGAACAGTTGCAGGAACTGGATATGTCTAGTCTGACAAAAAGAAGAACTAAGGGTGACTCCTATAAATGAGGAACAATAAAGAAATCTGCTTGAAAGAATCACAATGTTTCTTTCTTAATTTTTGGACTCTGATCCATTCTCTCTGTTATAATTGATTTTATTTATTTATTGAGAAATTGATCTATCTCACAATAAAAACAGGAGAAAGAGAGACTGATTTCCCTAGCAACATGCCAAAACAGTGCAGGCTAAAAGAGAGTGCTATATAAGTCATTTCATTTTTCTTTTTAAATCACCAGAATGTAGGATGCATTTTCCCATTCACCAGGGTTGCAGGGAGGTGCAGAGGAGAGAGAGAAAGAATGGCCTTGGGGGTCAGGAGGAATAGTTACTAAAACAACAGGTAAAAGGGGCAGAAAAGTAATCTGAGAAAAAAACATCTCAGACAACTCTCTCCCTTGTTCACCAAAGATAAAGGGAGGGAGTGGTGGAAGCACATTCAGGCTAGCATGATTCTGTTACCATAGTAACAATTTTAGGATAAAATGTAGTACTCACCTATATGGCACCCTGAAAGACGGAAAAAAGCTCTTAATCCTTCAAGGTAGTCTAGACAAAAACACAACAATGAATGCTAACTCTATTTTATTATAAGGTTACATTAGCAGACTCTTGTAAAACTGGAAGTATTTTCCCCCTCTTTTCCTTTTAGTCTTTGGAAAACTAGGAAACACTCCCCATGCCCCCTCTCCTTCTGAGAGAGGCTGAGGAATTTTTTACATGCTGAATGACTGGTCTGCAGCTCTTCCTCCTGTCTTCCAAGGCCATTCCCACATACCATTACAGGAGGACACCAGATTAAGGCAACTCCCAAAAGGTAAATGGTAGCAGCAAGAACTATCAAGCTGCACATCAAGGCAGAAGATAAAGCTAGAACAGGGGTCCCCAATCCCCCAGGCCGTGGCCCACTACCAGCCTTAAGGTGTTTGGAACCAGGCTGTGGAAGTGGCGGGTGAGCACGCGTGTGCTTCCCCACTTATGTGAGCAGCAGGCAAGTGTGTGTGCACTTGCACGAATGGAGCTGTGCATGCGTGCCCTTGCCCACCACTCGCGCAGAACCATCCCTCTCCTCCTTTCCCTGGAAAGGAGCTGGAAAAGTTGGGGAACTCTGAGCTAGAAAATCGAATAGTGTAGATCCAGAAGGCCTTTGGAAGAAGAAGGTTGATACTTCAAAGCTTTCACCCCATGGGTTGAGCTGTACAACTAAGGTGTTTAGGAGTGGAATTGGAAGGTGGGGAATTCTCCTTTGCTGAAACAGAAACTGGATGGCCATCTATCAAGGAGCTATGACTCTTTCACCAGGCATGGGGAAGATTAGAAGATTTTCAAGGTTCCTTTCAACCCCCCTGTTTTCCCACTTTCCCACTTTCCCATTTGAAAGTGTTTTCCCACTTTCATTTTTCTTATTAAAATAGGGGTGTTAAATCCTTCAGAGGCTCAAAGCATTTAACAAATACAGCTACTTTTCAAGCTAATGTACCTTTACCAAGCACATCTATGTTAATACATACATAGCATTCACTGAATTTATATGTTGTACAATAAAAGTAGGAGAGTTATCAAGGATGCTTGATATACTACATAAGTGTAACATAATTTGATGTTACATTTTGCACACAAGCGCATGATGAAGAAATTATAATGAAAATACAACTGCAGAGAGAGGGCAGGCATGCTGTAATTTGGAGAGCATAATTGAAAATAATTTAAAAATCAGTGATGAAAACTTACATTTCTTATATAGCAGCTTGCAAACTCTGGATTGCAATACAATGAGATTTTAAATTATAAAGTATATTACCTAAATGAGGACTTAAGACTTTTAAAATAGGGATAAAGTATTATTTTTTTAAACACTTATTCAAGCATGCCACCTAGCGTTGTTATTTAGAACTGCATGAAAGTATGTTCTCTATGGTTTAAAACAAATTGCCCTGTTAATTTAGAAAAAAAATCCACCGTGCCTTTTAAGAGCTATATGTTCCAACAACCTGGTCATAGCATGAAGTGAAGAGAGTCTTCCAATTTCCATCATACTCCACTGAGAAACGTGCACAGATAAATGCATGTTTTAGAAAGATCTTCCAAGAAAGAATATATCTAGGAAAGATCCTTACAAATATTGATATTATGGAGGCATCTTCGAGGTAGTTACCTATCTTTTTATATGTATATTAGGAATAGTTGTATTTTAAATGTGTACCATGTACATTTGGCAGGGATAATTGTGTGAACTTAAAAAAATATCACACACAAATAATTAATAGAACACAATAATGCACAATAATGGTTGTTAGCTACCTGTATTTACACTAATGCCATGTCAATAATTTCAGGCACTGTCCCATTTACTACGTTTAAGTAAGAACTGTGAGGTGGTGCAGAGACTAATGAAGAAGACCCTGGTTAGAGAGAAGCAGAAGCTGTTGCTTAAGCAAAAAAGGCTGAACCATTTTTTAAGTCCAAAACAGCAAGATAACATTTGGAAGAAGGTGGAGGAGCTACAGTATCCTCAGACATGCAAAATTCTATTTTTATAATAACCAATCTCATTAAAAGTATGGCCATTATCAGAGAGGTCTCTGCTGCCCATCATGACCTTGGCCAATCAGAACTTTCACTGTACAGATGTTAATAATAATAATAATAATAATAATAATAATAATAATAATAATAATAATAATAATAATAATAATAATAATAATAATAATAATAATAATAATAATAATAATAATAATAATAATAATAATAAAATTGGAAGGGACCTTGGAGGTCATCTAGTCCAACCCCCTGCTCAGGCAGGAAACCCTATACCATTTCAGACAAATGGCTGTCCAGCCTCTTCTTTAAAACTTCCAGTGTTGGAGCATTCACCGCCCCTGGAGGCAGGTTGTTCCACTGGTTAATTGTTCTAACTGCCAGGAAGTTTCTCCTTAGTCCTAGGTTGCTTCTCTCCTTGATTAGTTTCCATCCGTTGCTTCTTGTCCTGCCTTCTGGCGCCTTGGAAAATAGCTTGACTCCCTCTTCTTTGTGGCAGCCCCTGAGATACTGGAAGACTGCTATCATGTCACCCCTCGTCCTTCTCTTCGTTAAACTGTGAAGTAGATTATCAGAATTCCTGGCAAGCAACAGGTTACACTGGACAGTTTGGGCATCTCTGGGCCAGTGTCTCACAATGCAAGTAAAACCCAATTTTATCTTCAGCATGAAGTATGTACAGAGTACTGGCATGTGCTCAGGATACTTCATCCCCCCCCCCTTTTTTAAAAAAAAATATGGCCTATTTTCCCCACGCTTTTTCTGATGTGTTATCCTAAATTAATGGCTATGTTTTTTTTGTTTATTTTTAATGTTAATGTTCTTTTTTCCATGGAAGGGAGTTGCTTTTTAAAACAGAATCCCATATTAACCTATGCATTTGATATGAAAGCAGATTGTTTCTTTCCTGAGTTTGAAAAGTAGCATCATAGATGTTCCTTTTTTGCTTAACATCATAAGACTCTCTGAATATTTTAGGAATTTTCATAAATTAAAAGAATAATATACATGCAAGAGAATGAGGTAAATTAAAATAGGAGGAGGAAGGAGTATTAGATATATTCTCCACCTTATTTATAAAAAATAATTAAAAAAAATCTGGATAAAAAAAATCTGAAA
This sequence comes from Azemiops feae, assembly GCA_023970755.1. Classification (NCBI taxonomy): domain Eukaryota; kingdom Metazoa; phylum Chordata; class Lepidosauria; order Squamata; family Viperidae; genus Azemiops; species Azemiops feae. The sequence goes on from JALGBA010000136.1 coordinate 2,687,790, forward strand.
ATGTGGGAATAGGATTCTGTCTTCTTTGTCGTTCAACTGTAGTAAACCTGTAATTTCACTAGATGGCAGTACAGTATCAACACAGCTGGAAGAGTCATGCTGGGTTCTCAGCCGTACATATATATTACTTTTTTGTCTATAAAACCACTATTTTACAGCCTCACCATAAAAATTGCCAAGGGGGACGATAACTCTGTTAATAGGTGGAAACTCACAGAAAAATCATAGCCTGAGGACAAAGTTGAATATTATTTATCATACCAGAATTATATAGAAATTTATAATATTGGATTATTGAGGACTTTTCTCTGAGCCAGTATGACTTTTTTTACATTCTAAAGTAGAGTTTCTCAACCTTAGCAACTTTAGGATGGGTGGACTTCAATGCCCAGAATTCCCCAGCCAGCATGCTGACCAGGAAATTCTGGGAGCAGAAGTCCACACATCTTAAAGTTTTAAGGATGAGAAACACTATTCTCTAAAGCTTTAATAAACTGAACACATGCTACTAAGTCGATCGTCAGTTCAAAAGACTCAACCTTAGACTGGTTGCTTGTGCAGCCAATGATGCCATCTCAAACCTCTTTCTGGATTTCACAATTTCAGACTGCAGAGATCATTTCACTTGTTACTAAATTCTTCTCTGGACTCACTGAAAATGAGATTTCTGGAAAGGAAACTTTTCAGCCAAGCTTGGTCACTTTTCTAACATTGGCCACTTTCCTAAGGACCTGATTCTTTTTTAGAGAAAATTTTAATTCTACAAATACAGGACTGCCTGTTGAACTATATCATCAGCCACGGTTACTGGCTTCAGGATAGCACATACAGTCAAAGGCTAACACCTTTTAATGGGGCTGCACACATTGCATCCAGGCAAAAAGGAACAGGGGCTTAATTGCAGAATGACAAAATACAGGTAGTCCTTGACTTATGACCACAATTGAACCCCAAATTTCTGTTGGTAAATGAGACATTTGTTAAGTGAATTTTGCCCCATTTTAGGACCTTCCTTACTTTTCTTACTACAGTTGTTAAGTGGATCACTGAATTTTTTAAATTAGTAACACAGTTGTTAAGTGACTCCTGCTTTCCCATTTTGATCATATCACCATGGGGATGTTGCAGTGGTCATAAGTGTCAAAAACAGTCCTAACTCACTTTTTTCAGTGTCGTCGTAACTTTGAACGGTCACTAAGTGAACTGTTGTAAGTCGAGGACTACCTGTAGCAGAATTGGAAGGGACCTTGGAGGTCTTCTAAGTCCGACCCACTTCTCAAGCAGGAAATCCTACACCATTTCAGACAAATGGTTGTCCAATCTCTTCTTGAAAGCCTCCAGTGCTGGAGTACCCACAACTTCTAAAGGCAATCAGAATTCCACCGATTAATTATTCTGTCAGGAAAATTGCCTGGTTGCAGGAGCTATTTTGAAGCCAGTCACCATCACTTTGGACACTCCTGCAGCAATTCCCCAGTCTCTGTCCTGAAACATCCAGAAGCAGATTTACAATCTCATTTGCAGCTTGTGTGAAATGGGACCCATCTAAACTGAGATGTAATTTGGGTCCCAGTTTAAACATTTCATGCTTACTTCCTGAACTAGCCTATCACTATCATGTAGTGACTGATGCCTTCATAATTTAGCCTCTCAGCATATGCTAGTTATTTTTCATCCTTCCTGGACTTTGCTTCCATTTACAGAGTTCTTAGACTCATAAATTTGATTTTGTCTTTCCCTCTGCCAACATAAAATTGAAGAACAATTGTAATCAGCTAATCTAGCCTAATGATTTATTGGATTTATTTTTTTTTACACTTCTGCTTCCTGACCTTCAAGTGAGCAGCAGCAATGACGTACTGAACTCTTTTTTTTCTCAGTATAGTAAAGAAGCCACATATAGTAACTGATTTACCATGCCCTTGATCCTGAGGCCATTTACTTTAGGATAGTCCTGTTGACTTTAGTGAGATTATTGTAAGCAAGTTTCCAGTATAACATAGCTAAGGGTTTGTTTTGAAAATATGTCTACTTCATCAGCATAGAAGCATAAAAGGAAGTTTAATGCAGCAGACAAATAATCCAGCATTCTGTATTCTACATTGGCCGGAGGTTTGTGGAATGTCCACAGTCTGGTTTTGGGGGCAATAACTGTCATTGCTTTGTTACAATCATAGAATATTGAGTTGGCAGGGATAAATTGTACTATTAAGTGCAGCTGGGTGTTTGGTGCAGCAATCCAACTTAAGTTTCCTAAACAAATGTTTGCTTAGCCTCTTCTTGAAGAGGAAACCTATGATCTATTTAATAGCATTGCTTCTTGCTTATCAAATACCATAGGAGGTTATTCAGAAACATGAAGGTTTAAGGCTATTTAGCTAACTTCACTTAGAACTGATTATATATTTATTTGTTTTGGTTACCTGTACCCACTTTTTTAACACTACCCCTTTAAAATGCAATCATTTGCAATTTCACGATATTCAGACTCTGAACAGCTACCCTAGAACCTGAGACAGAATACACAATATCTCATCCACTAGGGCTACCTCTCTGTGATACCCAAAAATCATTGACTGAAGTAGCTCCTTTACTGCTCTTCAAGTTCAAGCCAGATTTGTCAGAAAAGAGGACAGGGATCAATAAGTCTCCATACTAATTCTCAACCAATCATACATGAACCAAGTCTTCGTTTTGCAAACAGCACCACAAGCTTTAGATATGGGTCCCAAGAATTCAGAGGAAACGTAATTAGAATCACTGAAAATATAATTGCATGAAATTCATTTTATTTCATCCAGCTTAAATTTTAATTTCAGTTCTAAATTTTATCCTAAAAGCAGCTACACTAAGTCCCTACAGAAAAGGAACTGAAGGTATATGTAGGGCTCCATGTCAATAGGCAAATCTAGTTGAGGAGTGATTCAAAGTAAAGACTTTTCATGCAGAAAGGGAGTCCCTGCTCTGCACATAGAAGCATTCATGGGAAGGGGGTGAAAGTCAGTGGCTATGACAGGTGCAATCAAAGTTGCACCCCTTTTTATGTACTGTACATCTGTGGCCCCCAATCCTTTGGGCACCAGGGGCACCGTAGAGAGAGGTTTTTCCGTGGACTGGAGGGGGCGTGGTTTCATGTGCTGCCTGCATCCCGCTTCACTTGTTTGCGTGGCCCAGTTTCTGGTATGCCGTGGCCCGGTGCCGGATTGGGATAAATCTTTAATATTTTGACCTCTCTCTGTAGACACCCTTTCCTGCACATGTAGTCCTCAAACCTCAACAATGTACTTGAGAGTAGGGTTGAAAGAGAAGCAGGCTGTATGCTTCATATTTTCATCTTTGTTTTATTAAAATATTAAATATTTTATATTTAATTGAACTATAAGTGTCCCACTCTTTTCAGTAAAAAACAGGTAGTTCTCGACTGCTACATTTGTATAGTTACACCATGCTAATACAATATACAAACATACGTTAAACATAATATCCAGTAAAGAAAATAATCAGACATCACAGCTAACCAATTTTAAGCTGGATGATATTGATCTTTTTCTGGGTAACTGAGGACTTGCTTAAACAGATATGTAGAAATCAAATAACCATAAACACATGGTAGCCAATGAAATAAATTAGCTTCTAAGATAATGGGACAAATGCTTGTAAGCTGTGACCTTGGAACTGGATAGCTAATTTCATTTTCGAGATTGGTTAGTCATCATCCTGATTACACTGGTTGGAAAACATGTTGGATGAGGGCAACTTAGAGGAAGACACACTGGGACTGGCATGCATTAGGTATGGGGGATATAGAAGGGATGGTGTGCCTGTTGTCATTGGTACTTCTCCAAAGAATTATTCTCCTAATGTGACAATTGCCTTTTCCAAAGCAGTTTTGGGTAAAGCATACCATGTGAGAGGGCAGCTGGAGGGCTGAAGGTGACAGGACAAATAAGCCAAAGATGTAACCTTTTGTAGTTTCCACTAGTTCATAGCAGACACATAATGTGGTTTTGTAGAACAATATTAGATTTTCTTTGGCTTGCTCTGCCTTTGTAACAAGAAAGAAAGACCAATGATTTCATTATTGTATCTTTTGTTGTGCTTCCAGGCACCATACATTTTACCGAAAACATTCCTATTAAAGCAAAGAGGTGATGAAAGGGAAAAATAAGAAACTGATTGACCTTTGGCAAATTTTACTCAAATTCACTGTTGTTCTCCTTTGGAAAACTTTTCTCCTCGGTTTAAAAGATTTTGTTCTTTTCATTTTAGAAATGCTTTCATTAAGTAATGAAGTTTAAAATTATGATTAATTTCCACTGATACCTGGCCTAGGGCAGGGGTGGGGAACCTTGGCTCTTTTATGACTTGTGGACTTCAACTCCCAGAATTCCTGAGCCAGCATGGATGGCTCAGGAATTCTGGGAGTTGAAGTCCACAAGTGAAACCATAATTTAGTTAAGATAATGAGTTGCTATTCTGAAACTCAGGTGGTTGTTAGATTTTTATCACAGGAGGAACTTGGGATCTTCCAGGTGTTTTTAATCCCATCAGCTCTGGCTGGCACAAGTTCAGCAAAGTCTAGGGAGAATTGCTGGCCATCATAAGCCCTTGACTTAAAACTGTAATGGAGCCCAGAATTTCCATTTGGGGTCAGGATGGCCATAGGTCGAGGCACTCACATGATCAAGCTGATTTTATGACATTTTTTGCAGTAGTCGTTAAGCGAACACAGCAATTGTTAAATGAACCCATTGTGCTACATGGATATATTTTTGCTAACAACCCGAAGTAAAGTTTCCATCAATCAACAATGTAAATCACAGTCATGTGACTGTAAGATGCTGCAAATGGTTGTAAATGCGGGCACCTAAAATGCAAGGACATGACCATGGGGTGGTTAGCAGCTGTCAGAATGTTGAATCCCGGTCGTAAGAAGCTTTTTTGAAATCTGTCGTACTTTTGAATGGTTCTAAGTGACTGGTTGTAAGTCAAGGACTGTCTGCATCTGGAAAAGCACAGATTTTATTAATTGTACAACAATTACAACCGATGTACAATTGTACCACAAAATAATGCAACAAGCTGAACAAATCAAAATAATAATTGCTCAATGGTTATTAAATAGGACCAGTGAAAAACATGTAAATAAAAACAGATTCCAGATGGTGGAACAAAAGTGTTATTATCAGTGCAAATGAAATTGAACTTTCTAGTACATAAGAACTATAAAAGAAGAAAAACGAGGTGTGAAGTGACAAGGAATAAGATAAATAAGACAGAGGAGCTTTGATTTCTGTGTGTTGCCTGGATGTTTGGCCAAAGCATATTGAACTTGATGAGAAATGTTTTAAGCTGAATCCTCCAAGTTTGCAGATGGAAAACCCAAACCCACTCTAGGCACACACGTAAAAGGAGAATATATTTGGATCTATTTTACTCTTTAGTGAAAAAAAACTGAAGAATATTAACTCACAGAGTTTATACCATATGAGGGATGGTGCATAATATTTTGTGCTCAAACAGTTCTGGGCATCTTACAGCTGGTTTTGGAGGGGTTTGTGTCAGAAATGAAACAGGTATCCTTCAGGTGTTTTTCTCTGTGTGCAGGACAAAGTTATTTTTCGGGGTGAGCATGGACCTAAATAATATTGTTTCAACTATTCAGAAATGGTTCATGGTACATCAGTGGCAGAGGCTACAGGAAAGCAGGGGTGGGGAGGAAGGGAGGATTGATTTAAGGCTAGAGTCAGGGACATAGTTAATGAAGAGGAAAAGGAAGGAAGGAAGGAGCAAAGAAAAAAGAATGGAGATGGGTGGGCTGATTGGATCTACTGTATTGGGAATTGGAAGACAGAGAATGAGAGATGAAAACCACCTCAACCTTGCCTTATTTATGCCATCTTGACTTTATATTATCCAAAACACAGAACAACAAAACCAGTTTAGATCTATGTATTGCCTCCTTGCAACTTGCTGAATTGTAGCTGCATTGCAGTGGTCTGCACTTCCAAAATGAGTGTGGTTTGTTTCAGGTTAGAGCTACTTCTCATGCTCAGTTTATGGAAAACAGAGAAGTTGATTTAGAACTCTTACTACAGGAAGGGATTAAGGGATTATCCCCATCATTATATGATTAAGTAGTATAACTGAGACCTGTTGAAATGATTCTCAAAACTGGAATACAAAAGAATTGCAGCTCATTTAAAAGGAATAGAAGCCAGAGGAAGGGAAGAGGAGTGGCACTATATATTAAAATATTTACACCTTCATAGAAAATGAAAGGGATAAACTTGGTGGTAATTTGGGTTTTAAAAAGTAGTGAGAAGAAAAAGCAATAGCATTTTTGTTGTCCATTACTAGATAATAATAATAATAATAATAATAATAATAATAATAATAATAATAATAATAATAATAATAATAATAATAATAATAATAATAATAATAATAATAATAATAATAATAAAAAAAGTTGGAAGGGACCTTGGAGGTCATCTAGTCCAACCCCCTGCTCAATAATAATCATATTGATTAGCCCGTGGGCCATATCAAGGTGCAGAGTTCCAAACACATGTTATACTAAAATGCAGTAAAAACAATTTAGAATGGAATTGGTTAAAATATAATTTAGAATAAAATAGAAATAATTCAAAATGAAATTGGGATAAAATACATTTTAAAAATGAGATTAGAATCAAATATGACAATTTAAGATTTAGATAGATAAAATACGATAAAAGTATATTTCACTATCACCCCTACAATCTATCCCAATCAGTCTCACATATTCCAATCTCAGCCGAACCATTTTGCTCAGGTACTGTGCTATGTTAAATGTAAATTTCAATTTCTTGTAATTAAGAGAAAGAAAATATCTGCATGTTCCTTAGACATAAGCATCTATACGTAGGGCAAAGGGACCGTAGTGACAAAAGTGCATCACAGTGTCATGATGCAAGCATGGAAGGATGGATCTTGACATGACATCATGACTCATGTCTCATTATTTCGTCATCCAGTAGACAAAAAGATAGCAGAACTTTGATACATTTCTGAACAATGATATGTTCAGTAAGATTCCATGATAGAACAAATCGATGGAAAAAGGAATCCACAAATGGGCAGAAGTTCCTTAAAAAAAAACCAAAAGCATAATTGCAAATAATTTGAACAAGGAAACAAAAAAGATGGTAGGAAAAGTAAATCTTTCTGGCTGCCCAAAATGATTAGTGAAAAAATTTAAAAGAACACACGTAGAAGTTGGAAAGGGAGCCGGTTTATCAAATTAGTGTACATATAATTAGCCCAGTGCCAGGAGAACTAAAATTCAGGATAACCTGAGCTTTGCATGGGATTCTAAGAACAAGAAAAGTAGCTTTTTCAAAAGTGTTCGGGATAAAAAGAATAAAAAAATGATAAACCAGTTATGGGATAAAATATTCAAGGTTACATTATAAAAATATTAACAAAGCACATGTCTTAATTTACAGACAACATTACAAGAACTGTATGCAATATAATATTAAACTAGAGTCAAAAATAGCTGAAAATGTTTATCATTAATTAGGTGGAATATGACCAATAGCTTGAAAGTCTCATTTCTTATGCCACAGTAAAAAAAAATTGGGTGATTGAAATCTTGGTACACAGAGTGTATCAATGACCCAGTACTGCAAATCAAGTGTAAATTTATATTTAAAATGTTTTATAACAACCTTTTTAGGTACCCCTATGTATTATTCCTGATGCTCTGATAAAAACAAAATATTGGGAAATTGCCTAGAGAAAAATTTATCTGAGGGAATAGTATACATAATATATAAACTGCTGTCATATTATTAGAACAATAAATAACCAATTTTACTATTTACAGGGACATTCAAAATCAGTGTAGAATACTGACTGACATAGGCTATTCAGTTTTAGTCTTAGAAATAGTTTTCATAGAAGTGGATCCGATTTATATTAAGGAAGTACAAAAACCTTTCGCTTTCGAAATGTGTTGAGTATGAAATGTCCTGTTTTCAAGACTGAAACAGATGTTCTAAATCTGAGGTGGGCTCTTCCAAGCATTCTGGAAGTCTTTCAAGCTTATCCAAAGCAGGTGTTTGGAACTCAAAATAGAGCCACAACAGAATGAAGCCAATTCACCTCCAGACTAACAGCATAACAGAGGGAATAACTTATGTTGAGTTCAGAGCAACTGCTTGGAGCTCAAAATGAAATGATTTGCATTTAAAATGTTTCAAATTCAAAACATTTGTTGCACCTCTAAATGTTATATCAGTTACAACCATTGTCACAGTCAAGGAATTTCCCAGTTTTTCTTTCATCAGGATTATCCTTGCTGAGAGCGAAATAGGTATTCCTCTCCTGGCAGATCCATGGTGAGGTGAAAGTTGATAAGATCAAAGTCTGGCTTATGTTTATTTCCCTACTTGAAACCTTCCAACTGACCTGTTGGGTTTCTGTGGTGATCTGGGTCTTACATTTTTTTTTCTTAGTAGAAATATACCCCAAACTCTCATAACAGCCTGGGGCTCTTCATCCAATGTTTGTTTTTCTTTGCAGTGTTTCATTGGATGATTGTGCGACTGCATAGTCATTTATGCTAGACTTATGCCAGATCACCAGCCACTTACATTATATTAAAAATACAGAGAAAGAACCTCTGTGCTGGAAATCTGCCCTTCAAAATAAACAGAGTGGATTTACTTGGTTCCTTCATCCATAATCTTATGTTCCTGACCATGGCTGAGATTCACTGTAACAACTGGAGGGTTCTAATCCCTGGAGCCATCCACAAGACCTTCAGAGCTCTTTCTCTCCAGTCCATCTATCTAAACCAGTGTTTCTCAATCTTGACAATTTTAAGACACATGGACTTCAACTCCCAGAATTCCCCACCTAGCAGGAGGAACTCTGGGAGCTGAAGTCCATGCATCTTCACTTTGCCGATGTCAACTCTGCAATGAACCTCAATGAAGCCATTTGGCTTGTTTTCAGCTGCCACCAGAATGGGAGGGGGGGTGGAATTTTTCTGCTAGCTTAAACAATTCTCTGTCCCGTGAGAACCAAGATCATTTCTGCTTGTTAGACTGGGAGGCTGAGCTTTCTGTTAGTAAAGCCCGCCAAACTAATCTATTGGGAAACGTAGTTGATTGAATAGTAACGGGGTGGGAAGTTTAACTTTGTAATAACGTAACTTTTTAGAGGGAACTTTAGTCTTGGTTTCACTTTTGACAGTGCCGATACTTTGTAACCAATAAACATGTTCTTAAAGGAAACCTCAAGCTTCAGAGTTCTCTTTTAGTTGGTCTCATCTATCGGAACCATGACAGCCAAGATTGAGAAACATTGTTTAAAGATTTTTATTATATATTATATTATGTATTTAATAATAATAATAATAATAATAAAGTAGGAAGGGACCTTGGAGGTCATCTAGTCCAACCCCCTGCTCAGGCATTTCTTGAAGTTATTTGGAGTTATTTGGAGATCTGTATTACATTGTATTGTAAACCACCAAGAGTCACTTTGGATGGTTAGACAGGGGGCATATATATTTAATAATAAAGAAATAAAAATAAATTTTGCTCCTTACAAAGAGGCTGTTCCCCATATGCAACTGACATACCTTTCTGTATAGATTTGGTATCAGACCCTATTCAGAATAGGATAAATCTTTATATAATTCAATTCTGATTGCTTTTTAAAACAATAAAACAATAAATAACAAGAGCACTTGAACTGGCTCTTTGAAAATCTTTCTCCTTCTAACAGATTTGTTAAGGGGAAATAATAACAATTTTCAATTATAAAGTCTTTAGATAAATATCTAACAAATTTGTTGATTTTAAGAGTCACTTGTTCTTGTTTTCAGTGGTTTTACGAGAAGCCAACTCTTCTTAGTGGAAATAAATCATTTTTATTTCCAATTGGAGGTCAAGGAGACAGATATTAAATAAACAGTGTAAGTCTATCTGCTCAAATGAAGTTTATCACTGAAAGTATTTTTGAGGATACCAAAAAGAAAACACATAAGGGCAGAAGGGAGGGAAGGAGGTCAATGCAATTTAGAGATTTGGGAAATATATGTCTTGTAACCTTTAACCCAAACTCCCAAGAACAATTAAATGAAAAATTGATTAAGACCAGCAAGGCCAAAATTTTGTTTTCAAAACAATTATTAGGATGGCAATCCTAATTTTTATTGAAAGCATGTCCTTTTTTAACAAAAGGGAATTCATAACAAAAGGTCTCATTCTTTTTTTGAAAATAATATACTGATGTGGAAAGCAGATTCCTGCTTTTCTATAGGTGGCAGCATCTGGCCAAATTTGATCAGGCTCAGAAGTATGTGATCTGGTTGCTATTTGGATGGAAGCCCAGTGCAAAATGCAAGACTGTAGATTAGATTGGAAAACAACCTCTGAATGGTTTCCAAGAAAGAAAGCTGCAGATATGCATCTACATAGACACATAACTAGCAAAGAAATTCAGCAAAATTGCTTTCAAAATCAGGGAGAGATACCAGTAGCCTTGATATCTAATTGTCTATGGAGGTTCTCAGTCATCCAGGTTATGTTTGTCCCAAAGATACTTTTTCAAGAGGCAACTGGACTTTCTCTGCTTTTCATTGAAGGAGTTTTGCTTTTCATCCAAGAAGCTTCTTCAGTCAGAAGAAGTTCAGTTCTGCTTCTTGGATGAGAAGCAAAACATCTTCAAAGTCCTGTTGCTTTTTGAAAAAGCACCTTTGGGACTTGATATCTAATATGGCCTAGAGAGCCTAGGGAACGGTCTTGAAGGATATGAGAGAAAACCACTACCAAGTCAATGATCAGACAATCACAGTTTGAGCCCATTCCAAGAAGCTAATTTAAATAAAATCCTCAGAGACGCTCTTTCCAATTCACAGTGAGGATGAGGGAAGTACATTCAGACTTGGTACATTCTGATACAAGAGCTGCTATATGGCATTGGTTTCTTAGTCTCATCTACCTTATAGGGCTGATAATACGTAGGGCTTCTTTCATTTGTCTGAGAGGTATCAGAAAGGGGTAACATTAATGGAAAAGGAGCTTCATTTTATGAATGTGAACACAGCACTTGCGTAAAGTATCATTCCTGCATAAAGTCAGTACAAGAATAGGATTTTTGTCTTCATCTGCATGTGTGGATACTTTCTCAATTCTGTGGTATTAACATTCCAACAAGATAAACAATCCTTCTTCTTTTTTTTCTCTGTCAGGGCCAGAATGATAAAATTGAAAACATAATGTGGGTTTTGAAATGCTAAAAAAACATTGAAGGCCATGTAGGAAATTGTATAAAGACGGGGATTGGGGAAAAAATGCATCATTCATTTTAATAGAATTTGTAGGTATATTGTTCACACATTAAAAAGGATGTTCCTTCCTCATTCATAGCAAATCTCTTTAATATAGTCTATTCCATATACGTTGAGATTATAAATTCTATAATTTCCAAAACTCTTGGTGAAAGATGAAAGGGGATTTTGGGTGGAATACCATAGTATCAACACTTCATGAGGACACTAGGTTGATAAAGGCTGATTTATTTAATCATTTAAATGGATTCAACATTTATGCTAATCAATAGTTCATTTTATCTTTACCTTGTTAGATAAAGCAGAATAGCAGATTCATATCTAATAGCGAAGCAAAGTGTACAAGCCAAAATAAACCTCAGTGGCTTAGTTCATACATCGCACTAGGGAAAAAATAAACAAGTCCCATTATAGCTTAATATGATGTCTGAAACCAGTTGTTACAGTTTAAAATTATGTTTTGTGATTTAGCAGAAACCCAATCACTTGAGGTTAATGGATAAGAAATATATGGTTTACTATTTTGGCTACAAAACTGTCCCCCAACAATTAGAACTATTAGCAACCATCTGTGGGTGAAGTTTACACATAATGTAGCAAAAATTTGCTACTTTTAGGGAAATAAATTCATTGTGGTCATTTAACAAATAATTAACAATTTTATTTTATGAAAACAAAAACTGGAAATTTAAATAAAAGAGGGGTAATTTTTGCATTGCTAAGGCAGCTAGGCAAGTCTGATCAGCCATTTCATTTCTCAACTGATAGCTAATATCCCTGTAGAACAGGTAATATGTTGTGGTTTCTATGACACCCATATCACAGGAACAGTGTTGGGTTTCATATGGGTTTTTCCTATATTTCCCTTCCAGGACAGCTGTGGGGAGAATATTAAATCAAGCTAAAGATAAATCTCTCCTAGACGTATTAAATCAACTAGCTAGTTAGTGCAGGGAATCATATAGCAAAAAGTCATGTCATAGATTGTGGTGTCTGAAATCAATGTACAGGAAAATATGTTGCTTATTGTAGGAAAATTGCACCACCCTTCTTATTCAAAAATTTTCTTGGCAAGACTTTTGGAGCTGGTTTGTTATTCTCACTTAACCTCCAATCTCTTTCCCCAATAACTTCTCTATCACATAATTCCAAACACATAACTATATAGCTATTTTCTTCTCCCCTAACAGGTGTTTAAAGACTATAAATACTAATTCACAATAAAAATTAATCTTCCTGTGCAGCTGTAGCATAAAACATAAAGCTATTCCAAGCAGTGTCCTCAGTAAAATAAAAGGTCATAACAGCTTTACGTGCAGGATTCAGCTGCTATCAAACTGCAGTAACAGTACTGTAAAAGTTCCTTTCAGAGAGCAACACTCTGATTTTAAGGCAGCAAAAGGACTATTTCCCCCTTTCATTTAACTTGGTATGCCAGAGACCTGTTCTCCTATAGTTTTTTCACTGTCACTGAAAACCAAATTTAGGGAATGTGGCAGGAACATCTACCAACATTGGTTTATCTCAGTAAACTGAAGCAGGGTCAGCCCTGATACATCCTTATATGAGATCACCATCTTAGCCTTCAGATGGGAACACCTTAGATCACCAGAAAATCTAAGATATGCAAAGACTAGACTGGAAATTAAGGAAACCATACCCCACTGGAAGAAATAAATGGCTAAATGCTTCAATTAAGTTGCCAAGAAAACAACACCAATTGACCCTTGTAATTACTAGGACTGGAGGGAATCTTCATCTTTTTATAAACACTAAGATCAGTTTACTCTTTAATCACTAGATAATTGCTAGATTAATTGTAGAATGGAAAATAACCCAGAAAAATTGGCATTAGAATTAATACAGCATGGTTGATTTCTTTGTATGTGTCAGACCTGTCCCACCTTGGGCATTCAGCAAAGAAAGACCCTCGGCTCTAGTTATAGTGAAAGGTATACTTTTACTAATGCCAAGTGGTTACAGCATATCAAAGCCAGATCTGGGGATTTCCTGTTAAGTCCCGATAATTTTCCTTTCTCCCAAGCCCGCCCCCTCTCCAGTCATCTTGGAGGTGTCCAATAAGGTTCAAATTAGATGTTTTGGTAACAGCTCCACATTTTGGTGCCTGTTTGGCAGGGCATTCTGCATTCCATTCCCAAGCTTGTGTCTTTGAATCTCTTAAGCTCTGTTCTGGGCTGGCGCCTCTGGTCCTCTCATCCTGTTGTCCCCCTCCCTATATCTCCTTGTTCCTCCTTCTCCCCTTTTATGGCAGGATGCCATCAAAGCGAAACAGGCTGAAGCAATGCGATGACAGACCTGACAGCATGTTTCATTGATTATAGTTATCTTAAAATGTTTTATAATTAAAAAAAAAAGCAGAATTTTTCTTCTAGATCATTCTTTTGCTCCAAAATGATTAAAAAAAAGGCAATAAATAATTTCAGGGAGCTGCAGGAAGAAAGAGGAGTAAACTGAAATCACTCCTCTGTCTACTCCCTGCAGAGGGAACTTCCTAAATTCAGCTAACGGAAATGATAGATTTACCTCAAAATCTTCTGCTGCATGTTGGAAAAAGGTCATATGTCAAGTAAATTAAAAATTATGCCACAAAAATGGAAGCAAATATTCCTATTTGCTTCCATTTGCTTCCATTTTTGTGGCATAATTTTTAATTTACTCGGTCTTTGGTTTCTGCTTCCATAATTCTCAGTTACATGGAATATGGGAATTGAAGGTCAACATATCTAGACAGAATCCAATTGGGGAAGGCTAAATAAAAATTATTTGTCCATTTTATCCTATGAATCATGGAGTTGTGTTTTTTTTGTTAATGTTTCTTAATCCATCACAGATAGTTTCTTCTTATCTACTTGGTACACCCAGTTCTGCAACTCAGTGAAGAAGTTAAAGATATCCACTCCATTGCTGAAGAAGCCATTCACTAAAGCTACAGGACAAAAGTAACATAAGATTTCTGTATTGCTAAGGCAGCTAGGCATGTCTTCTGATCAGCCAATTCATTGTCTAGGCCAATGTTTCTCAACTTTGGCAACTAAGACGGATGGACTTCAACTCCCAGAATTCCCCAGCCAGCATAGGGAATTCTGGGAGTTGAAGTCCACACATCTTAATATAGCCAAGATTAAAAATGCTAGTCTAGGCAATGAAGGAGCACTAACATATCCTAGAATGTGGAGATTCCTTGGATGTTCCTCCCAGAGCATGTGTAGCCTTCAAACATACAGTTGTACACACAGAAGGGTTGCCTTAGAGGCATTTCCATAGTTTAGAACAGAAGTGCACAACTTGAAGTTTTAAGTCTTCCAATTCTTTGGATATAATCTCAAGATCTCTTGAAATTGCTTCCAGATTTTATGTAGAATGCTGTTAGAGGAAGCCAGTGGCACCATATAAAACTCATTTCCTTTAAAGAAGTAGTTCACCTGTGTAGCCATTTTATTGCTCTTACAAAATCAATAAAAACACTGGGAGGAGAGAACTTTGAGAAAGTCAGATATTGCTGAATTCTATTGTAGCATCAATAGATAAAATAAATTAGCTTTATTGCTCTCTCTTTATTGCTGTCTCTGAGCATATGGGCTGCTCAGATCCATAAAAGTTTGGAGCAACTTACAGCGATACAAAAGTAAAGCGGAGCGAATAATTAAATCAAAACCCCTTTAACAATCAATGTCCACTGACACAATCTCGCCCTAGCTGTAACAATGGCCTACAGCAGTGAGAGACCCAAAGGTCTTCTGGGATAGCCAGATCTTGACAATTTCCTGAAAGTCAACAGAGTTGCTCCTGATCTCAGGTGAATCAGTATTACAAAGAAGGACAGCTACAAAAAAACCACACTTTTATGGTCCTTGATGAGTCCTCAAGGATGTGACTCAAGAAGTGCCCTCCCTACAGATTTTATCAGCGGTCTGAAACCATGGTGAGAATCCATTTTTAATGGATTTTGTTGGCGTTTCCTATGCAGAAGATGAGGTTGGCCTTCTGAATTTCACTTCTTGGCTTTATCCATCGGTGACTTCATTCTACTGAACAAAAATATTAATAATGAAAGAGACTCAGAGGCGTTTTCCCCCAGAGGCCAACTGTCTGGTCTGACAATAATACTGATTAGCCTAAATGACAGTGAACAGTCACAAAACACATGATAAATGCTTTGAAATGTAAAAGATTTACCGAAGCAAAAAACAAGGGGAACAAAATAATTTGAGATAGTTTATTGAAATAATGCTTCAGGGATTAAAGAAGTAGAAAAATAACAAAACTCCAAGTCCAGGCAGATGAATCTTGAATCAGCTCAGGGTGTTCCTCACAGTTTTGGTTTTAAATCACTGCAGGCAGCAAAAAAAACTGTTATCATTGTCATTATCCTTTGTGTACTGTATGGTGTTTTAGTGCTCCTATATCTGAGCTTCAAAAACACAGACAACTAGGGAGAGGATAAAACATGGAATCTATAACAAGGCATCACTGCAAATTCTTTTGACAGCTTTCAATTCCCTATCAATAGATAATCAGTGTAATATTTTTTTCCTATATTCCATTTCCAATTCAAATTTCTGATCTTGATGGAAGCGAAGAGTCACACAATTGTTCAGATTCACGTCATTAGTCGTTGCTATTTCCTTACCACAAGGATTGTCTCCCTGATCTTTAAAATAACAGAGGCTGAACCATGACTTCTTAGCTAAAATAGAGGTTTGGTGTAGAATAAATCCTAAAGAATTCCTACTAGATAGAAACTTAATGAAAATTTCCAAATCACTTAGCAAAACACTGTGGTCATACATTAGAATCTATTTCTTGGAAATGCTATTCAGAAGGCAATAAAACAATGTTTGGTTCGGCTAAATGGGTTTAGAGTGATGAGTAAGTAAACAAATGGATCATATTCAAAGACCTAGATTCTTTCAAGGACTTTCTGCATCCTGGCAACCTTCCAATAAGAAAGTTAACAGTCAGATAGTTTTTTTCTGATTTGGTACCTTCGAAATGCATTAGACAAGCACGACCCTCATTATTCCCATATAATATATACCTGAGTAATGGAAATTATATTTCAGTTCATCCAGATGTCACAAGATCTAATAGATCCTTTCCCATTGAAGAGTATGGTTGCAATGCATAATCTATAGCAATATACAAGAACACAGAAATAATCTTGGAGAAGATATGCAGATACCAGTAATAAAGCATGAAATTAGCCTGGGCAAACAAGAAAGCATGGGAGAGAAATTTAAAACTGTTCTTCCTTGGCTCTACAAAAACGGGAAAGAAGAAGAAACACTCAGGCTTTCAATATTTTGTTATTATAATCTATATCAATAAATAGAGTTCTAATATTTCTTTGTGGTTCTCTACTTCCTGACTTGGCCTACACCAAAGAGATGACAAATCAGCTCATCAAGTGCCTTTACAGATACTTCGACTATCCAGACCACAAGATCATCTTACTATGCACCTCAAATACATTTTTAGAATCACTTTACTCATCTTCTCCCAAGCATTTTGGTCAGGGCGGCACAGTGGGACAAAGGGAAAGGGATGAAGGCAAATATATGTGTGTACCAGGATAATGTTGCAGGATCCAATCTGGGTCAGTCACTGAGACCGGAGGTTTAGTTTTCTAAGATTTCAGACTTGTGCTGGAGCCCATCCTCAGGGAACCTCTCTCTCAACAAAATATGTGGTGATGGCAGGTTGGCAAAAGCTGAACTATTAACCATGTCTAAGCTTAGGGTGGGAGGAAAAAGAACCAGTCTGGAGAAAATACATACTAAACAGATTTATGGAAACAAGCAAATGTGGAACTATGGAAACGAGCAAACTGAACTGTTTTTCTGATCTTTGTTGAACGAGTTAGTTCCAAAATGAACATTCAGTGCTCTTCCAGAGCAAAGGGTGGGTGAGATTTGTTCCCTTAAGTCATCCTCTATTTATGTTCAAGGAATGGCAGGGAGGGCCTTCCACATAGGCCTTTATAGGTCCCTATAACATAAGAAATGTTTCATTTGTTTGTATATGACCAATCAAATACATTCAACATAATTTTTTTAAAATATAAATTAGAGGTGCACATCTCCAAGCAATCTATTTCATTCCAGTTTTGTATGTTGTAGGGATGAAAGGATTTTTTGGTAATTTCATCATTTCCATAGCCAAATAGTGGTTAACTGACATTCTGCTCCTTGTTCTCAGCATGTTAAGGTCAGCAGAAGTGAAGACAACTACAGATAAACTTTTAACCATTTTTGAGGAATTTGGGAGTGTCCTGGGCTTTTATCTCCTCCTGCACAGGAAATATGCTATCTGAAAAGGTTAACATGGAGAATGGAAGGAGAATTTGTGGTTTCTCTGCTGTGGCTTGTGGGTTGGCATGTTGTGGGATTTCAGCAAATGTGGTTTATTTAACAAAGCCTAGTTAAGCCAACAACAGCATAGTACATTGTGTGAACCTATTTTCTAAATGTCTATAGCTTTTCATCATAGTCTGTGTGACCTTTCTGCATTTCTACAGTTAGTATGGACAGGCTGACCATTAATCATGAAGGAACCAGTGGATCTTAACTGATTTTTAACAATCCATGTTTTTTGGTGGCAACAATGCTCCAAACAATTGAGATGAGTAGGGATGTGCAAACATTTTGCATTACAATTTCTAGAATCTCTAATTGTTGGCTAGGTGGATAGAAACTGATGGGAGAATAAGAATTGCCTAGTTGTGGCTTATGGCAGAATTCAAATAGAATGATTCAGACAGAAGAGACTGGACAGCCATTTGTCCGAAATGGTATAGGGTTTCCTGCCTGAGCAGGGGGTTGGAGTAGATGACCTCCAAGGTCCCTTCCAACTTTATTATTATTATTATTATTATTATTATTATTATTATTATTATTATTATTATTATTATTATTATTATTATTATTATTATTATTATTATTATTATTATTATTATTATTATTATTACTATTATTACTATTATTACATTATTAAGCATGGTTTTTCAGGCACCCAGGTGTTTTCTCCCCACACTTCCCCTTTCCTTTGTATACCTGACTTTGGGAAAAGAATCCAAATCATTTTCTGTTATATCAAGTGGGGAAACCTATTTAAAGACTTTAGCAAATCAGGATGTGCTTCCTGTGTGTTTTCACCAGAGCAAGGCATAAAATAGAAAAAGGAAGCAAGGAGGTCTGCAAACCATTAATTCCCAGGCTGATAAACCATCTTATATTGTCTTGTGGTGGTGGTCTTTGAGAAAGCTGTAGAGTTACTTCTTGAGGGTAACTTAATTTGGTTCTCTGCATATTACAGAGTGTTGGACTAAATCAGAATTTCTCAGTCTTGGCAACTAAGGAGCACGGAGAGTCATGTGGTTAGAACAAAAGGCCACATTCAAAACCCAAGTGCTGCTGCATGACAGGGCAAGCTCCCATCATTTGCTCCAGCTCTTGCTGAACTCACAGTTTGAAAGTGAGTAATCATGAATAGGTACCACTTCTGTGGGCAATTAACAGGGACATGAAAGGAGCTCCCAATTGGAATCACAGGGTTAATCCCTTCAAACTGGAAATGCCTCAGTGCTTCCAACACAAATGCATGCATACTTGGTAACTTTAAGCTGTGTGAACTTGGCAACTTTAAACTGTATGAGCAGTGCTGGCTGGGGAATTCTGGGAGTTGAAGTTCACACAGTTTAAAGTTGCCATGGTGGAGAACATGATCCTTGTGGTTCCTTCCAATTCCAATTCCATAACACTATTATTCTTGCGTAGAATAGCAAATTTATCAAAGCATCTTGCTTTCTACTGAGCAGCAAAGGCACACAGGCCATCCCTCATTCCATCTTCTCTTTCACAAGCTGGGATACTTTCCATAGCTTCTGTTCTACATGGCTGTAAGGCATCAAATCCTGACTTGTTTGGAAATGGTTATCCATTTCATAGCATGTGAAGACTTCCTTATGAGCTTTGGCTTGAGTGGGAAGAGAAAAGCAAAATGGTGTCCATTGATTGTCATGCACCTGCATGGTTTCTATGTTTATCTTGGCCTTATTTGTGAAATAAAAATGGACACAATATTAGTTCCACTCCCACCAAGGAGAATGAGCAGGAATTTAAACAGAGGACTTTCTGTCCCTCTGTTCAACCTGCTGGCAACCTGTTGCAACATCCCTGTCTATCTAATCCTGTTCAATTATTTCCTCATTAGTTTCAAAAGTTGTGCTATTGGAGATTAAGGGCTGAAATGTCAAGTTTTGATAGGAAAAAAATCAGGAAGTGGTTGTAGGAACTGAGGTGGTAATAAATGATAATGAAGCCAAAAATTATCATGGGTGTTATAAAGTAACAAGAAATCTTTTGTGCACTTGTGAAATTCCCAACACTTACAATGTGTCATGACCTCATTAGTTCATTTCCTCAAAGGACAGGTATTGATTGTAAAGGTTCAATCAGATGACATTTGGCTTAATGCTTTTATTCTGTTTCAGGTTATCTTGTGATTTGGCTGGTTCACAATCTTGGATTTTCTCTGTACGTACCTGTCTTATGCTACTATGGAGTATCAAAGAAACAAATTACAAAAGGGTCTAACAAAATTTTAACTTCCAGGTAGTAGTGAGAATCATTCACAACTGTTCTAGTAATTATGGATGAAGTAAAAGTAGTTTACAATATATTACACAGATTTCAGTAGAACATATTTTTTTAAAAACTTTCTGCTGAAACTGGAAAGAAACGATATTGTGATATCTACACCATAAACTACCATTAAGACCAAATCCTACATACTCTTATTTGAGAATAAACCGCTTCATACTTCTTTAGATTTAAGTTACCTCATTCATTTTGCGGAGTTTTCATACCATCTTTTCTCAAACAATTCCAGTTTTGAATTAATAATAAGATATTGGCCAGCAATAAGATATTGAAAAGCTTTGTGTTATATACCAGTTGCCCAGTTCTTGGACTGGGAAGTTCTGGTTTCAATCACTCATGCTCTAATTGCATCTTGAATTGACTATGATAATGTGCCCTGCATGGGGCTATCTTGGGGTTAGGACTATAGCTGGAGAGCAAAAATCCAGATAACTAGAGCACAACCAACTCTAGCTGTTTGTACCCTGCATAACCCATTTTATATTCAGTAGCTGGGAAACAGCATAGCAAAGTACAGAATTGTGGCAGACATCTGGAGAACTGTAAGAAGATTGCATTCTTTCTGATTGGCTTTGCCTATTAAGAAGTATTCTAGAGAAAACAGCTTTCTGTTTTCTGAGCTATAAGAAAGCTAATGAGCTATCAGAGGAAACAATATAATTAATCAGTCCTGTGCCCTGGTGATTTCAGTGAAATTAGTACTATCTTTGCATCAAGAAATAAAATCTGTTGACTCAGATGTGCATCTTAGTATATATATTTAGAATTAAAATGAAAGTACGTGGTCACATCTTTGCCATTTCAATCAGAAACAGTGAAGTGGAACTAAAACACTCATTTCTGTATGCCTCATTCTAGGGCTGAATTTACATTTAGCTTGAACTTAGTGTAGTCATTGTAGCATGTTATCTTATTTTTTTTCAGTGTGATTATTTTTTCTAAATGCTTCCTGTGAAGATGGGAAATTTGATTTCTTGCTGCCAGTAAGCTGAAGAATTTTTCTTTACATGGGGACACATTCAAAAATAGGCTCCCAGCTGATCTGATAAAAGATAGGCCACTGAATAATTCTAAGAGTACATATTTAGAAGTATGACTATTAAAAATATAATTAATTTGTAGAACAGCTGAAAGATAAATAAGCATTAAATGGCATTTTAAAAATGGCATAGAGGTAGCCCTCGACTTACGAACACAACTGAGCCCAGAGTTTATGTTGCTAAGTGAAAAATGTGCTAAGTAAGGTTTGCCCCATTTTACCACTTTTCTTGCTAAATTTGTTAAGTGAATCACTGTAGCTGTTAAATTAGTTACACAGTTGTTAAATGAATCTGGTTTTCCCATTGACTTTGCTTGTTAGAAGGTCATAAAAGGGGATCAACATGACCCCGGGACACTGCAACCGTCATAAATGTGAGTCAGTTGTCAAGCATCCGAATGTAAATCATGTGACTATGGGGATGCTGCAACCATCATAAGTGTGAAAAATGGTCATAAGTCACTTTTTTTCAGTGCCTTTGTTACTTTGAGTGGTCACTAAAATGTAAGTCAAGAACTACCTGTAGTTCTTTGTGGGTATTGTCCACAAGGAACTATTCCCCCAGTTTCCATGTTATACTTTACTGCCTTGTTACTTTGTTGTTTATTTCCTGGCTGTGAACTAAAAAGAAAATATTCTCTCTCTCTCTCTCTCCTTCTCCTTCTCCTTCTTCTCTTTCCCTTTCTTTCTCCTTCTCTTTCTCTTTCTCTCTCTCTCTCTCTCTCTCTCTCTCTCTCTCTCTCTCTCTCTCTCTCTCTCTCTCTCAAAAGAAAGCTGCATTCTGATAACGCCAAAATGAATTGCTGTTCATGTCTCCCTGAGATTTCTTTGGATTTTCATTGCACTCTAGCCCTGGGCTTTTATAGGTGATATTAACACCATTTGTGAGCTCTCTGTAGGGGATGACCAGGCTGAGCCTGAGGTCAGAGTCAAGTGCATCATCAATTTTGAGTTTCCTCATCCCCATAAGAGACCTAAGTCCAGCTCTCCCTTGAAGTCCATAGACCCTTATGTGGCACCAATTTGCCTCAATCAAATTCTTGTGAATAGGTAGCCTGAAATAAACTCGTACTGCTTTTGAACTCTCTCCTGGCTCCTGATTTCCTGCATCTGACACTCTCAACATATCAAATAACTTCGTAGGCCCAACTGATATTGCCTTTTAAATTAATAACTTGCTCCTTTGCTGCATTGGATATGATGTCAAGAAAATGAACATGGTATCTGTAAAAGGAAAGGGATGGTTTCTTTAAAAGATACCTAAAAAGTGAACAGTTGCACCATAAGCAGACTTGTAATGAAATGTATGAATGACCTTGGGGATAGAGAGGAGGAGATGCTGACTTGGAAAAAATCTGACAAGATTGGTAGGAACCCACAATCACTTAATGGTCAGAGAAAAAATAGGAAAACCCCATCATTTTCAATCAAGCAGCTACACATCGAGGTGGGAGGTTAGTGCCTTCAGACTTGCAAGATTTGCAGACTTACAAAATTCTGTTAATGTAGCCTTACAGTGAAGTAGAATTAGTTCATCTTGTCATGTTTCCTAACTGGTTTACCTGGGAGAGCCAACATCCACCTTGCGAGTCTGAAGGTACAAACTTCCCACCTCTACTTTTAACTACTCGATCCATTGCATCAGGTTATTCCAAAGTTTCTTTTCTGACCATTAAGCAACTTCAGGCTCCTGCCTCTCTTCTTTGTTTTTAGGCAGCATCTCCTCCTCTTGTTCTCAGATCATTTAAACACTCCATTAAAAGAGTTTCTTTTTCAGCCTATGGTTAAAGGAGCATGGTGGCTCATGTGGTTGACAATTAGCAAGCCCATGTTTGAGACCCAACTGCTGCTGTGTGATGGGGTGAGCTCCCATCATTAGCTCCAACTCCTGCCCACCTATCAGTTTGAAAGCGTAAAAATGAGAGTACAGTAGTGGCCAAAATTGTGAAAACCTTTTGGGAAAAGTGTACAGTAGAAATGCCACCTTTGGTTAAGTTTCAACCAATTTTTCTTCTAATTTCTTTATAACTGTAGCCTTGTTCACTTAATAATACTATTTTACATTGCTTTCTGAGCAACCAGTCAACTCTTTGCACCATTACTTTAATTTTATTATGTTTTACAAGCTCATTAAATGAAAGAACATAAAAAAACCAACCAACTTGATAGCGATCACATAACACACTGACAAATGTCCTCCTCTCAGCTTCAGTACATGACATCAATAACTGAATCCTACTGTGATCTGATTGGCTCATTGCCAAAACAAGATGACACCTGATTGGCTCTCTAAACACTCATGCTCATTGGCTACAATCAGATGAAGGAAAGCTACCTGATATCAACCTAACCCTAACCCTAACCCTAACCCTAACCCTAACCTTTTTCTGGTTATTTGGCTATAATTTTTCATAGAATACAGTACAGATGATTAAACAAACTATGTTGTATTACATTCTTCATTAAATTATCTTTCCATTGATATATAATTTTATGGTACTACTGCAAAAAAAAAGTGGTGTTATTAGCCATCAAACCTCAAAAATACACTTTTCCCAAAAGGTTTCCACAATTTTGGCCACTACTGTAGATAAATAGATACCACTCTAGTGGGCACATTATTGGGGAGATGAAAGAAGCCCCCAATCAAGGTTTCCTCAGGCAACAGTGAGACCTTGGTGTGTCTGACACAAAAGCACAGCAGCAGTCTTTGATTAGACTTGTGTAGTAGAGACCAATGTACTGTTATCTATAACCACATCTCTCTAAAACATATATATATATATTACACTGTATTGACACACTCAAAGACATGCTGGAAGTAAAGATAGTTTGCCAAGAACAGAAAGATACAGAGAGGTCTATTGAATGGTCTTGCCATAAACTGGATTAAATTATAATTCTTATTTTTTCTTACCCTGTCTTTCATTTCTTTTGCTTAATATATATATATATATATATATATATATATATATATATATTATATATTCATAACTTTGCTTATCCCCCAAATGGAATGACATGATACGTAGTTATGTAATACGTAGTTATGTATTTCTCCCAAATAATTTCTCCCAAGTAATTATCTAGGAAAGAATTGTGACATATTACTATCATTGGACAGATCTAACCACAGAAAGCAGGAAATTAATCTTGTTCCATCAATCAGAAATAACAAAACTGAATAAATATAGAGTTGAAAAATTGCAGACTCCATAGCTTTCCCAGCATGTTTTATATGAGTTGGAAAACTCTTGCAATATTAGTTCTCCATATTTTACAAACCAAATAGTTTCTTAAACCTTCTTGGATATTTTTTATGAGTAGAAAGGATCTCAGATATTTTTAAACATACTGATATATGTTCTTTGCACTTTTAATGACATTCTCAGGAATCTCCTGTTTAGATTAGAGCTAATAGAAATGGTCTTTTGAATTTCTCCACTTAATTTATAGATGGAGAAATAGAATAGTTCAGCTCCAATGAAATGAAAAAATCCCTAATAATTTTTCAAGGATAGGATTCATTAAGTGACAAGAGAGCTACTACCGAAAAAATCCAAGGGAAGGGATTAAGTTTTCTCTTGGGTATTAAAAGTAGCTTGGGAAAACAGAGAGGCTACAGACCTCTCAGAAAAAAAGATCGTCCTATGAAAAATTAAGCATGAATCCTTTTAGAATCTTGCATTTAAATAAATGTTCCACCATGAGAACATTTCTTCTTCCTTGAAGAAAAAAAAATCTAAAACAGTGACACTGTCATCAAATAGAATGAGAAATGTTAGAGGAAAACAAGTATTTCCCTGGCACTAACCTTAGTTGTTTCAAATGGGGCTAGTGCCTGAGAAAGATGATTTGAAATGGATTTGAGGGCTCCTGAAATATTTGAAACTGTAACACCTAGAAGTTACTCAGATCTAATTTCAGCATGTAGACAGATCCGTGCATATAAAAATCTACCTTGCATTGAGTGACAGCATTGGGCCTTCTGTCCCGGATTAATCTCCATAGCCTCTAAACAAGAGCTTTCTTCTAGCTGTATTTAGAGACTTCAGGTATGATGTATCTGCATGCAAAAGCACGATCTCCACTACAGAGCAATGGGGGAGAACGGGAAGAAAGAGAAAAAATAAAGAGAAACATGATGGTCTTTGCACTGACACTAAGTCAGAGAGTCAATATGGTCTAGTGGTTAAAGTACAAGGCTAGAAACCTTGAGTTCCAGTCTTTCCTTGGTGGAAAGCTGGCTAGGTGACTTTGGCTCAGTCACTCTCTCTCAGCCCAAACCACTAAAACAGGATTGTTGTTGTGTGAAAACTAGCAGAAAGAAGGCTTGTTCGCCATCTTGAGTTATTATAGAACACTATATAAGTTCACCACCTTGAATTATTTATAAAAATAATAAAGGCAGGTTGAAAAAAAAGTCTAAATTGTCACTAGAAGTATAATGTGATGATTTGACCTAAAGATTACAAGGCGTAAAATTGCCCGAAATAAAATCATCTTCTTTGAATTGTAATATGTGTGCAACATACATTGAAATTTGATTTGCATCTAACTGACTCTAATCTAATTAAATCTTTAGAACTTCTCCTGTAATGTGAAAACTAAGAAACCACAGTTTCTCATTTTCCTTCTTAACTTTTTGCCTGAAGAAGAATACAGAAGAACTCACTAGGTGACATTTACGTTCAGCACTGGGTGACATTTTAGTAGGACTTATTACAAGTATTACTGCAGTTTAAACATGAAGTAGTTCAGCTTTTTAATGTTTTTGTGAGTCATCAAGAGTCACTCATTTCTTCAGTTAATGGGCTGGGGATTGTGAACCTTTGAATTTCACCAGACATCTCAGGAAGAAGCAGTTACAAAATAAAATTAGTACCATGTAGCAAACTTGTAAGAAAGAAGGTCTTACATGGGGGATACTCCTGTTTCATGTTTTTTTAAAGTTTTTTTTATTATTTAAGTAAAACTCAAGACAAAACATCTACCAGAATTAAAATTCAGTGGAGATAAAAAGTGACCAGAAGAAAAAAATAAACTACACTAAGGAATATATCACCTGATGAAGCTAATAGGTGGTAATTATTAAACTCTGGGAGACCCATCACACTTTCAAAATATTGAAAAAGCTTTCCCAATTTTATTTAGCTACTAGAATTGATATTAGAAGGTGAATAGTTGGTTGCATTGAATTTCTTTATACTATAGCATAAAAAGATGAGAAATTGTTTTGGAAGGTATCATATAGTTAGCTTAGATCAGAAAAGCTGTTGTCAGTCAACTGGGATTAGAAAATTGTTGGAATCTAATAAACTAGAATTGTTTATATAATTTAGCATTCCAGACTTCCATTAAGTCAACCTAAATAAAGAGCATATTTGAAGCATTCCTGTGATTTCATCTGCCCGAGCTTTGATATACAAATGGGATTTTATACAGAAAATCTCTGTAGGATAGAAATATAAGATCAGGTTAAAGACAGGATGAGATTCAGTACTGAGGAAGAAGAATGATTGACAAAAGTGCTACCCTCCAGTTCTTGAGCCAGCAGAAAATAAACTAGGATAAAATTGGTAACCATATTAGCAACCTCCATCTTGTCATATCCACAATCCTGGCAAATAGTTCTGACTTTATTTGCAGTACATAAATCAAGTTAAAGATTGCCATTGGTGGATCATCCTTTCTTTCCCCATTTTCCACCAAATATTACGTCACCAGGAAAAAGAAAATCCAGCAATTACCTTCCTTAGTGTAGGATGGAAATGGTCTTAAGAAGGAGGTGAGTTTTGAGAGTTTGCTAGACCATTGGTTATAAAGTTTGTCAAAGATTCTCTCTGGCTTTATGCAAATGGGTTTTCAGGATTTGACAGACAACTCTATGCAAAATACCATTTCAGGTAGTGTTTTCCTTTTGTTCAGAAAACTAGATATATAAGCAAGCAAGTCATTTCCCTTTTTTCAGCAAAAAAAAGGTATACAACTGCAGTGAAAGTAGATAATTTTGAGCTAGATGATCCTGTACTTTGATTCTATATAGGGAAGCAGATAATAGCTATTTAATGGCTCGCCACTGTCTCTCCTTACAAAATGTAATTTCTGCTCACTTGGCTTTTTGGCAATAGCTGCATAGAGAGAGAAAAATATGTCTTTAAGTTTGAGAAGAATCAGATGAAGTTTCCTCAATTTCTGGCTCAGTTGCAGCAGACAAAATTCCTGCCAAAATATAAGAGCTAGGCTTACTGCTCAGATGTTGGATATTTAGAATGTAAAAGTGTAAAGGATTGATGTATTTGGCTGGGTAATGGGGTGGGACACAGGAAAGTCTGACATTTCCCCCAAATGTGTATGATTGACATGTGTTAAATCTATTCCTTCATTTGAGGCTTTATGAAGTGTAGAGTCAGCCAATATACCTCTTAATTTCCTCTCAGGCTTAAAAAGTATCACTCTATAATGCCCATAGATAAATCTTGTATTTCACTAATATAAAAAATGTTTAATTTTCTTTACAGTAAAGCTGTAGGAATGGTCCTATTTTTCCTCCATGATAGAAATCTCAAATCATCTGTCACCTACTAAATGATTTGGGCTTAATAACAAAAGTTAAAAGGAACTGTGTCCTTTCCAAAATTTTGACGTATGCATAATAAATACAATTTACAGGATGATAGAATTTTCATTGGACTTCCCTCCCTCTAAAAAACATAGAGTTTGATTCATAGAGGCATTTTTTTTTCTACAATGAAATTATGTTGAGCTGGGAATCTTTTAAGCTTATGATGTCAACGTGTAGAATTCTGCAACAAGATCACATGTAAGAACAAAACTGACGGGGGAGCAATACGGTACATATATAGTAATATATTTTTACCCAAATACTCTTAGCGTCATTCTCAGTAAAAATAAGGAGTTTTTCACATTTAAGTATCAATCAGGTACACCCCTACTGTAAATGGTGAAGAACTCATCAAAAAGAGAATGCTTTATGATGGACTTGCCACTTTCTCTAGGCCTGGAGAAAATAGTCCACCTGGTGGTTCAAGTATTCCTGAGCAGTTCTCTTCTTCTCCTCAGAATCTTCATAGCTTTCCACTTTGACATTCTCCCTTTACTTTATGATGTCTATAGTATCTTCTCCAACCTGATATGTTATGCTGATATTATGAACTCTCTAGAGAAATCATCTTCTAAGTCCAGAAAGGACCCCAGAAAGTCAATCATTGCTGAAAAATGTTTGAATATAGCTTTGTAGTCTGAAGCTGTAAAAATTCCTAATTTTACAACAAGCCCACACTTCAGCAAGCATTTTATAATTTGGGCCTTCTTTATTCCTACAATAAATTCCTGAATAAGGGTGGTTGCTTTTTGTAACTCTGATAGTCAACTATTATTGTAATATGCCCAGGATTCACTTACAGCTAGCTTTCCTCGCCTAATATTAGGATTACTGCCTTAAACTGTCTTGTGACCATATTAGATGAGATTTCCGGTCTTTGAAAATTAATTAGACATGGTATATCAGAATAGTATGGATTATAAATCCTAGGATATTCAATCAATATAATCAATAATTATGGTAGCTAAGCATTTTTAGAATTATTGCTTCAAAACAACTGAACAAGCCAAGGCTGAGAAGTCTCATATCTAAAAACTTGCAATTATGGTTCCTTTTACCATAGGATGTCACTATTGCTCTGTAAAAAAAAAAAAAAACAGATTAGCCCTGGTGTGTCAGGTATACAGCTTTCTTTAAGAGAAAATGATTGGAAGTCTGGAAGCTGATTTGATTTCAGATGTAGATAAAATGATGTTTCAAGGAACATGCTATACATATTTCAAAATATGAGCTATTGGGTTCCAAATAGTTACTTTTAGAAGAAATATTAATGTGATATCTTAATCTCTTTATGTTGCTTTGCAGCCTTCCTTCTAATCTCTTTGCTAGGATTCATTATTGGACAATGACATGAAATTCACAAAATTCAGGTAGCTTTAAAAAATTAAGACAATGGGACAAGGCAATGTGTGCTCTTCATTCTTCTTTTGTGCCCCCCCCAGGGGGTATAAAAAAAATCAAGATGATGATTATGATTGCATGATCAAAATTTCCAGCTCTTTTTTATGTGCTTCTTGGCTCTTGTTAATCATTTTTGCTGAAAAATCAACAGTGCAATCTTTCATTTATTTGGACATAATAGAAATGTAAACCTTTGCATGAAGGTTTTTTATTAAAAAGAAAAAGAAAGGAACCCCTCCTAAAAATCAGGGGGAAAGAGTGCAAATTCTGCTTTCTTTATGGCAGCACTTCATTCACTGTAGAGTTGAGTCAAAATGTTAATCTTCAATAAGTCTGAAAGAAGGAAAAAAATAGATTTCTGGTCTGGAATGGTGGAAGCATGATGGTAGCCAAAGTGTAATGTTGTTGCTTAATTTATTGTTAAATTCAGAGAACATAGTGGTTTAGTTAAGCAGTCAACTAGGATGGCAAAGGGAAGAAATTGGGCAATCAGCTGCATAACATTTCAGTGACTTGCTTTACAGTATCACCAAAATCATATAAATACACGTTTGTGTGTGTATATATTTTAAATTTGTTTTTTATAGAACTGAATCTACCAAGGACTCAGAGAAGTTTGTAATGCACCGTTAAAAACATTCATAATATAAATACAGTTAAAACATTTACGATAAGTAAACTAAATTAAAAGAATTAATTCTAGTCATAATAATTGATGGAACACTCTGAACCAATCCAACAATATCACAATGTATCCAAAAACAACAACAAAAAAATAACAATGTCAAAAAACTAATCATGAAAGGCTCTATGGAAAAATTCTGTATTTGACAGCATCTGGAAAGATATTTGACAGAGAATGAGCCAATATTATTTCTAAGGCTACATCCAACATCTGCAAGACAGTGAATAACTTGGGAATAAGAAACATTGAGGAATCATGCCTTCCAGTTTATAATCTCTGCCTGTGTCAATAGCCCATGCAGCAACAAGAAAGATGGTGCTGTATGCATACGTTCTTGAACAGTTAGTTGCTCCATGTGCTAAGGGACTACGTGGAGCCTGATAAAATTCATACTTTATGCACTACAGTAATCCTCAGTGTATGACCCTAATGGAGCTTGCCCATTATGGTTGTAAATTGTGTGGGTCACAAAGCAGATGATCAAGGGACCGACCTGACTTTCTGATCTTTTTTGCAACAGTTGTTAAGTGAATCACCATGGTTAACTGAATTCGTGTTCGTTAAGCAAATGCCACTGTCATTAAATGAATCCATTGTTCGCTATGGGACATGTTTGCCCAAAACCAAAAGTAAACACAGGTTATTTGGCAAAAATGTTGTAAATTGTGGTCACATGCTCACAGGATGTTGCAAACAGCTGCACCTGAAACACGGTCATGTGACCATGGGAGGTAGCAGCTTCCAGGACTTCAGAAAGGACCTTTTGGGGGGGGAGGGTTGTCTGTTCAAATGATTGCTAAGTAAATGATACTAAACTGACAACTATCTGTATATACAAATGTACAGTTATAAAGGAAAGTATAGAAATAAGGGGTTTTTTTAATCCAAAAAGAAATGCAATATATACTGCCATGATGGAAAGTTTGAGATCAAATGATCCATGCAGTCCTGCTACGAAATGTTGATAAGCAATCTTACATTTCCTGCTCTGATTCTTTAATTTTAAGCTTGGGTAGGAAAAACCCTTCAAACAGATAATTGTCTTCTGTCAGCACTATCAGACATAATATAGGGCAAATGGCCAATTTTTGCTTTATTCGTGCTTCTAGGCCAAGCAGAGATGTCTTTTAAGATTCATTAGCCCTGCAACTCCATCAGGGTTCACTTAATGACAACATTGAACCTTCTCCCAGGATATCATCATATATTGTATCTTAAGTCACATGAGATACGGTGCTGAAGCCTGAGCAAACACTAACGGTAAGGAATTGATTTTTTTTCTATATTTCAACAGAGTAAGGATGGGAAACCATTTTTCCCTAGTACAGGTAGTCCTCGACTTATGACCACAATTGAGCCCAACATTTCTGTTGCTAAGTGAAACATTTAAGTGAATTTGCCCCATTTTTACAACCTTTCTTGCCACAGCTGTTAACTGTTAAGTTAGTAACATGGTTGTTAAGTGAATCTGGCTTCTCCATTGACTTTGTTTGTCAAAAGGTCACAAAAGCTAATCACATGACTCTGGGACACTGCCACGGTCATAAATATGAGTCAGTTGCCAAGCGCCTGAATTTTGATCACATGACCACGGGGATGCTACAACGGTCGTAAGTGTGAAAAATGGTCAGAGGTCACTTTTTTCAGTGTCATTGTAACTTCAAAATGAACTATTGTAAATTGAGGACTACCTGTTTTTAGATCAATTCGATAAAGGTTTGCCTTCTAACATGTGTGGCAGTAAGAGAATTTCCAGAAACAAAAATATTTTTTCAGCGCTTACAATGTTATCTTTGTGATGCTATTTCACAAATTCTCAAGGGATACACAGAAAGAGATCATCAGATATACTGGCAAGGTCTTATTTTGTATTCCCTCATAAGTGCAAGAAAAGGGATAAGAAGAAAGATATGATTGCTTAAGAAACCCACACCTCAGGGAATCCATAAAGTCCCTCAACTCAGATTTATTATCGCCATGTGATTTATCCTCCTGAGAAAGAAAATACAATTTTTCTTTGTGAACATTTCTTTCAACTTAGGTAAATTCTAGTTCAAATAAACACACCAGATTGCTAAATTGCTGCTTTCAAAGTCTTCTCACTGAAGTGAATACTGATACAACAGAGAAACTTAACAGAGCTTGTATTCTTAAATTCATCTCACTTCCAAAAGAAAGGATTTTGCAAAATTGTACTATGAAATTAGGGGCTATAAAATGGAATGACTTGCCTCCAGAAGTTGTGAATGCTCCAACAATGGAAGTTTTAAAGAAGAGACTGGACATTTTTCTGAAGTGGTATAGGCTTTTCTGCCTGAGCAAGGGGTAGGACTAGAAGTCCCTTTCAACTCTGTTATTCTGCTTTTCAATAATTGCATGACAACTGGACGAATAATTTATATGTGATTCTTTTGAACCATCTAGTGCATTTACTGGCAGCATTTCCACATAAGCTACCCTTTATTATGGCTCAATCTTGCCTTTCCCTGTAGCTCACTGAATTGTGAGTAATGGATGACCTTTTTTATTTATCACTATTTGTAGCCTACCCCAATCCTGACAGTCTCCAGGCTGTGTTCAAAAAGTAGAAAGATAATAAAAACAACTGATATGATTAATAATCTAGAAAATCCTACTATGGACAGTGAAAATTGCAAGTGAATATAGTTTCTACCTGCTTGTGAAATGCAAGAAGGAATGGGACTGAACTTCCAGGAAGATTGTTCTAGAGAAGACCCGTCATCAACTCCAGCCCTTGTGTACTTCTTAGGAAGAGAGATTCTCAGCATTTACTCTGTAAATATTCTGACTAAATGGGAAGATTCAATTCCACAAAGCATTGCAAAATATACTGTATCTCCCTAGAGTGTTGTATAAAGCTCAAGAGGAAATTGCCAATATTTGAAATTGGGCCTGGAAGCCCAATGCAATGACTTTAAAACTGTTGTTGTTATTCTACACTGGTGAGGTCGTCCCAACAGTAGTTTTGCTGACAATTTTATTTTATTGATTGATTGATTTAATTTACTTATTTAAAACATTTATATAGCCACCCAACTTTCAACCAGTTCTGGGCAGCTCCCATTTTGTATCAGTTGCAGCTTCCAAGCTGTTTCCAAAGACAGACCTATGTACAGTGCAAAAAATCAGTCCAACTGGTTGGTGATCACAGCATGGGTTTACAATTGCCTCTTTTACACTTCTTTATGAAAATGTCGCACAAATTATTGCACATCTTTAAAATATTTGTCTTTTTAAAAAGATATGAGCATTTTCTCCAACAAAGGCATACAACAGTTTTTAAGACTTTGAAAATTGTTTTGCACTTTTGGATTTGTTGAGACTGGAAACATCAAAGAAAGAAGCAACCTGGAATTAAGGAGAAATTTCCTAACAGTGAGAACAATCAACCAGTGGAACAGCTTGCCTTCAGAAGTTGTGGATGTTTCATCACTAGAGGTTTTTAAGAAGAGACTGGACAGTCACTTGTCTGAAATGGTATAGGGTCTCCTACTTGAGCAGGAGGTTGGACTAGAACACCTCCAAGGTCCCTTCCAACTCTATTCTGTTTATTGATAAGTAAAGTTGTTCAACTTGTTAATTCATTGAATTCAGTTTATTTGTTCAGAAATGCTCTGTTAACTGGAATGTTAAGAAGCTAAATACCTTTACAATTGCTCTGCAGACCTCACATTCAATTCAAAAAGTCAAAACATGAAGATCTGCATTCTCTTCACACACAAAAAGATTTGAACATTTGGAAAGGATGAAAGTTGCATTAAATTCCCATAATGGGATGGAAGGAAAGAGGTCAGCAGCAAAATAGATGAACTCAGTTACAATACCAATGAGTGCATCTTTCAAAAACATGAAGGACTTGGTTAAGGGTAGATCATCATGGAGAAAATCTATGTGGTCACTAAGAATTGACGCTGACTTAATGGCATACAATCTATCTATCTATAGGGATCAATTTGTCCTGTTAATTTCAATGGGGCCTAAGATCAAATATAAGCCTTGCATTCTAATGTATGTTACACATGTCACTTTGCATAACTACCAACACCATAATTCCTGGATCAGAATTTGATTATCTTTTATATTTCATACTTTTCCATATGTTGTGATGAAATTCACAACATTGTAAATGAATTGTGATGAAACAATCAGTGGAACAACTTGCCTCCAGAAGTTGTGGGTGCTCTAAAAATAGAAGTTTTTAAGAAGAGATTGGACAACGATTTGTCTGAAATGGTATAGGGTTTCCTGCTTGAGCAGGGGGTTCGACTAGAAGACCTCCAAGGTTCCTTCTAATCTGTTGTTGTTGTTGTTGTTGTTATTAGTATTTCAAAAAAATCTAGTATAATATCTATTGGATATATATCCCACTTTTCATTCAAGAGCTCAAGGTAGTTATAGTCAAATAATTTAAAAATTGTACACTTTATAAAAAACAATCTTTAGAAATACATCAGCTTTTCTACATTAGTTCTACTACCATTTTCTCTGGATTCAGTAGTCTGAATACAAGCACCTTTCTATATATTCCTATCAATCCATAGCCCAGACTAGAAAACCAATACCCCGTAGATCAGTACTACTTTTATTGTAAAACTATAGTAACAGAGTCTTACAAGTTGAATATGCTTTCCCTTCCTCCCTTTATCCTTATGTGAATTAGGAAGAGGCTTGCCTGAGACATTTACTCACATTACACATTACTTTCGTAGCCTAGGCTCAAGCCCCTTTTATCAAGGCATTATCTTGGTAGCAGCTCTTCCTCATGACCTTTAAGCCCCCTCCTTCTTCCCTCTATAGTTTCTTTCAGATAAGAAGGAAGAAGGAAGAACTAGTAGGAGGAAAGAAAATGCTACTAAGATGTAAAATCTGGCAGCTACTGGAGGAAGTAATTCTCTCTCATAAAATTTAAAAGGAGATATTCTTATTCCTTAACCTAAATTATTTTTAGGATAGGCAAGATGGATTAACACTGTGCATTAAAAACTAAAAGTGTTAAAAACAATCTTTAGCAGAAGGAGGAAAACGCTTCTGATAATATGATTCTACATGAAATACTCCTAGCCATTAGGTTTTGTGACCACGCACATTGGATCAGTCCAGGCTGTTCTAAGAATTGTTATTCCCATGGAAAAAAAATGGAACTGGTCATAATGGCATGTTTTAAGCTTCAAATTGAATGTTTTTATTCCTTGAGAAAACAACAGTTTTAAAAAAAAGGAGAGGCAAAGACTTCAGTAAGTCTGCAAGTAATTATCATCCCTTGGCAGAACACAAGATGACCCACTACTAAAAAAAAATCACTAAAGAAAGTATATTAATAATGCACATGATTCCCATAGTTCTGTTGCCAACACTTTCAACCCAAGAATCAGAAATAAAATACTGGCAAGATATTCACAATTTAGAGAAGAGAAACTGATCCACCAGCCTCTGATGGTAGTACTTCTGAACTTTAAACCAATGTTGACCTTTATAAACAGTAACTTTCCGGGGGGCCACTTTGTGGCACTTTCAGTTGACAACTAAAGGAGCAAGTCAATTAAAAACAACAAAGGGTAGGCTCTATAGGACTTTAAAGATAGACAAGTAGGTTTAGCATGGGATCATTCTGATGGAGTACATCACACACACACACACATATATATATATATAACAATCTTTGGGTGAAAAAAGACAAAATTCAGGGCTTCAGGTAAAATAAGGTATAGTTTAAACTCTCTAGATTCTTCAAGTACAAATAAGCAATTTTGTTATAATTAGTCACAATTAATTCACAATACAATACAAGAAGCTCTATCCTGTATTTATCATGCATTTGAATACTTACCTAATTAAAAATATGTTCTTAAATACATTTCATCTCCCCCATATTTTAAAGGCAGTACCACAGAGATTGAGTAAGTAATGTGCATACAAATGGGTCTTACAGTCTGAATAAAAAAGTGAGGCACATTTACATTTTGATCTCTTTATTAAGCCAACAATCACTGCTCTGCCATTCTGTATTTATTACATCTATATTGTTTCTCCTTTGAATTTTTAATAGTAGTTTTTTTTGCCAACTTGTGGTGGAATGAGCACTTATGTCATGCAAAGTATAGTGAAATTAACAGTGAAATTGTTTCATTTAATAGTTCTTTGTGCTGTTAAAATGTATTGTTGGATCCAGTCTTTCTGAAGGGACATCTTTGTCAAATTATTCATGAAATATGAGAAGCATTAGGTAGGCAAAAGCATCTTCCATGAGCCCTTGTGAACAGATTGAACATTAAATGCCAAAAAGAAGAATTATATAAAAATACTCATACAGTTTTCAGATTCAGTTTTATAGATTTGTTAACGAGATAAAATTTCACAGCTGCAGTTGCCAAGTAATATTTATTTTGCTGATCCTTAAAGTGAAAAAAGAAACTGCTGTTTTATTTGGGCAAATAATCTAATTGTTAAGTGAAGATTTGGGAGGGGAGACAAATGAGATTTGAAAGTTAATAATAAAGAAGTGGCAATATTTGTTTAGTTTGTATTTTGATCTGAGCTTTTCCAGTCTTTACTTCCTGAACATTTGTTCAAAGTGGAACGCAGTTATACACCTAGGTTTTTAAATGTTGCAATACAAATTCTCAAATTCCTACCCCAGAGATTTATCTGTTCCTGCCTTATGCAGTGTACGGTAGTGGGAGACAGCTTTGAAGAATACAGGGACTGTAAAGCAAACATCAACTTAACCCTGAAATAGAGGAGATGAAAAAGAAAGCAAGATTGCCCCACCTTATTTCTCTTGGATAAAGGAGGAGAAGAAGGGAGAGAGAGAGAGAGAGAGAGAGAGAGAGAGAGAGAGAGAGAGAGAGAGAGAGAGAGAGAGAGAGAGAGAGAGAGAGACTTCAAAAGGATTGCTGAAATTTTATTGTTGCAGAGTCTAATAACAGAATCTTGAAGTTTTACCTCTCAGGTAAACAGACTGAAAATATGATTCTATGAGCTAATTTTACTTTATTGTAAGGCTAAATTAGCAGAATCTTGCAAGATACAAACTCTTCCCACAAGTTCTTAATTGTCTGATCAATTAGGGCAAATCCTTCTTAAGTTTCTTCCTCTGACTATTAAGACCTTGAGGATTCCCCTTCTTTTATCTGATTGCTTCCTATCTCTGTTCCTCATTCCTCCAGGTCATCCACACATTTCATTACATAGAGTTTCAATATCTCCCATTTTATATGCAAGAAAATCAAGTTGGGACAATCTTGAGTTTCTTCTTCACGCTTTTCTCTCCTTTATAGCTAAGCTGGCATTTACATAACTGTCTCTGCATTCCTTTTTCAAGGCTATCTCTATGCTTCTCTCCATATGGCTTGGTGGTTCGGCAATCCCTCTGGCACAACCTATCTTCTAGTGGGCAAATCATATGAAAAAGAGAGAGGTTTCACAAACTATGTTCTCCTTTTAAATTTAAAGGGAAATGTGAAATAATATCTATTGTTGCCTTT
This sequence comes from Azemiops feae, assembly GCA_023970755.1. Taxonomy (NCBI): domain Eukaryota; kingdom Metazoa; phylum Chordata; class Lepidosauria; order Squamata; family Viperidae; genus Azemiops; species Azemiops feae. The sequence continues at coordinate 2,725,076 of JALGBA010000136.1, forward strand.
AGAGTCTAGTGTGGACAGAAGTTCAAAATTCTTGGGGGGAAATTAATCTCCTTCTGGTTTATTGGAAATCTCTGAATATCTATGTGTCAGTCAACTGACAACGGGACTGCATTTGCAATGCTTATGAAAAAATGTGTACAAAATACAATATAATATGAAAATTATTTTTTAAATCCTGAAAATTATGTATATGTGTAAAATGTGTACAAATGGACATTAAATTTTATTTACAACAAGCAGACCTCACTAGTTCAATCATGCAAAATTATGATCAACCTGTATATTAGAATAATAGAGTTGGAAGGGACCTTGGAGGTCTTCTAGTCCAACTCCCTGCTTGAGCAGGAGATCCTATATCATTTCAGAAAAGTGGTTGCCCAGTCTCTTTTTGAAAGCCTTCAGTGATGGAGCATCAACAACTTCTGAAGACAAACTATTCCATTGATTAATTGCTCTCAATGTTAGGAAATTTCTCCTTAGTTCTAGGTTGCTTCTCTCCTTGGTTAGTTTTTTTGTCTTGCCTTTTGGTGCTTTGGAAAATAGTTTGATCTCCTTGTGTTTGTAAGAACCTCTCAAATATTGGAACACTCCTATCATGTCCCCTCTGGTCCTTCTTTTCATTAAATTAGACATGCCTACTTTCTGCAACTGTTCTTGGTATGTTTTAACCTCCAGCCCCCTAATCATTCTTATTGCTCTTCTCTGCACTCTTTCCAGAGCCTCGACATATTTTTTGTATTGTGGTGACCAGAACTGGATGCAGTATTCCAACTGTGGTCTTACTAAGGAGAAGACCTCCAAGATGAGATGTGTGGCAAGAGAAAAACAATGCTTGAGAAAGCCTCTTGGCCAAGACTTGCAAGGCCTTGTCCAAAAATTCATTATCTTCAAAGATGGGTAAAAGCTGAGAATAATTTATTTCTTCGTAGGGCTCATATATCAATCAAGAATCTTCTGACAACCTCTCCTTCATCACATTTTAATATAAATCAATCTGACATTCAACTGGGGTGCTTTTGTTGCGAACGAGAGCCCTGATTTTCTGTTCTTTCTCCATCTCCTATTCAGTCAGGGCCAAAAAAGTATTTTTTAAAATGCAAAATTGCCTACTATTAAATCAAAATTTCTTTTCATAGCCCAGAGAATTGCAAAATAGCAACTGCAAAGTGAGCAAATTCATGTCTATCTTTCTTGATCTACCATAATAAAAAGATTGTGATTTGTTGAGAAGAAATACGTTAGCACATTGACAAAATCTGGATTTAAACAAAGATGAACTGAGGAAAAAAATCTTTTCCCAACTTCCCAAGGCCCATTATGATTTACTTAAGATATTGTGGCACTACCATTACCTGTAGCCTATAGTTGCAGGATTAAGTTTGTGCCATATGTGGAACTTTTCATTATGTATTGCCCTTTATACATAGGCTTGGTTCATATATCATGCTAAGCTATGATAGAGTTATCTTGATTAAGTTTGTTGTCACTGTATTTTATAAAAAATGTTTTATGGTTCAGGATGCTCTGTAAAATGCTCATCAAATGTCCTCATCAAACAAATTGTGCCTTAAATATGATACACAAACTTGATTATATTTTGCTATTGTTATGAGAAGCATAACAACACAACTTATCTTATTCTTGCTGTTCTTCAGAATGAAAGGAGCCCAGGAATGATACAACTGTCTTTGTAAAAGGAAACAGGAAAAGAGGGCTCCATAGTTCCCTTCAACTGTAAAACAATTACAACTCTGTGTCACCTTGAACATACAGATAGGCTTATTGTCCTTTGCTGTGTTTTGACTCTGCCTGAATCTATGTTAGCTTTGAATCCTGATTCCTGTCCAATATGATTGATCCTTATCCATTTGCCCCTAGGTTCTTGATCATCCCACAGCTGACCTCTGAGCACCTTGATTGTATGTTTTGACTGCAGTAGCTCTGATTTAAAAAAAGAAAAACCTTTGCAAATAATATAGTATCTTTGTTCATTGATAGCGTATGATTCATACTGCCAAAAAGAAGGACTCTGGAACTATGCTTGCTATCTTAATATTAGCTATATTCTTCCTCCTCCACTGTATGATTTACAGTGCATAACATATGAGCCATAGGTTGCAAGTTGGTCACCCAAGCTGGTTGACTTTGGAGACTATCCAGACACCCTTTATAAACATCAACTTTTGCAGATCATTGTAATAATGCTTTTACTTCTGGGTCAGAGCTGTTTTAAATTTTGATATTCTGTATCTTCCAGAAAAGGTAATGCGTTTTTCAATTTTATAGTATAATATTATGAGAATTATAATATCATTTAGTAATATTTAAACCAGAAGTAGGCAACCTTTTACAACTCCAGAGTAGTGTGTTAAATCTCTTCTAGGATGGATGGATGGATGGATGGATGGATGGATGGATGGATGGATGGATGGATGGATGGATGGATGGATGGATGGATGGATGGATGGATGGATGGATGGATGGATGTGTGTGTGTGTGGGTGGGTGGGTGTGTATGCAGGTGTGTGTGCATGTGTGTGTGTGCGTGTGTGTGTCTACACATACACGCAAACTAAAAACCAACTTACCCACAAAATTCTTGGCAATATCCCCATGTGACATCCATATACCTTTGGAGCCAAATGAATGATCAATCATTCAGTCAGTCAGTCAATCATTCAGTCAGTCAATCGATGTTGTCTCCACCAACCCGAACAATTTCCAGGTTTTATTAAAACCAAAAAGAATCTGGTAGCACCTTTCAAGATTAACAAAGGTCATTAGAAGGCATAAACTTTTGTGAGCCCATCACATCAGTTCCATAGCATCAATTAAGACATTCCATGCATCTGATGAAGTGAGCTATAGATTACAAAATAAGTGTTATGTCTTATAATAATAAAGGTGCTACCAGACTCTTAAAAAATTTGACCACCGTAGCTTTCCTCTTACACTGAGCATTGCTCATAATTCTGGATATTTTTTTAAAAAATATATTGGTTTCCTAAGTGTTGAGATGGAGTGATCTCATGAGATTTAAGATATGTGATTGATGTTGCAATTAAACAGTGATAAGAAGTTTGCTTCTCTTTTACATTATTTAAACATGTTTTAAAAATATGTTTAAGCTGTTTTCATTTGCTCTTCTCAGTTCAAATTCAGAGCAAAGGTCAGATTTGTTTTATCTCTGCAGATGTATTGCTGTGATAAATACCTTTGGAAAGAACTGGTTTTAGTCAAGAGGTATTGGTTAAGAAATATTTCCTATCTTTCAGCTGACTCTTATCCTGAGGCAGTTTTTTCTTTAAGAACTAGAATTGATAAAAACATTTGTTAAAGCAAACTTTTCTCTACTTAATAGAATCATGGTTCTGAAAAGATAAAATATATTTTAAAAATCTTGATCCGTCTTTACAACTGCAGCCAATTCTTATGGCTCAATAAATCAATACACTAGCAATTTCTTTTGTTTGATGTTACCTGAGCAAACATGTTTGGAATTATTTTCTGTTGCTGCCTCTGTCCTTTGTATAATTGGGGTGGGGGGAAGAGAGAGAGATGAGGGCTTATGTAATTAAAAATCAAAGCTAGTCTAAACTTGCTGGAAACCTAATGTGCCATGAAAAGTAAACTAATGTATTACTGTATGTTTGCACTGATAGAAGAAAAATAGGTTCCAGTAAGAGTGTTTTTCAAGGTCACCTTTTTAATCAGTGGGATAGTACTGACCAAACTTTAGCGTTAGCTAGGACTGTATTAATAATTAACCCAAATCTGGAATTAAATTATGATGGTGATAAAGACCTGGGGATGTGTTGATCTGGGTCTTTCCCAAACATCTATATCAGAAGGGTCAGGTAGGACATGACAGGAGGGACGGCCATTTAATCTTTGCCCTGCAACGTCTTCTCTCAGGTTTTTTCCCCTCCTGAGATGTTTTTCCTCACAAAACCAGCAAAGAAAAAAAAAACATACCTAGGAAAAACAACTGAACTCAGTAATCTAAGATGAAACTTATATCTTTTCTTTTAATGTTCCTGTGGATTCCTGGACTAAGATGGCCTCACAGGGATCACAGTTATACTTAAGCATGATATAGTCATGTAATTCTATGGTTTCTGACAGAGAATAACCCACTCCATTTCTCCATTCACATAGAGAGCCATTTTTATAGGCAGAAGAATCTTCCTTATGGCAGAAACAATTGTCCATCAACTGGACTCAGGGAGAAACAATTGAAAGAGGCATTCCTAAACTGAATGGGGAGAAAACCCAAAGGGTCTTCCTTCTCTTGGCATGTCACTGCAGCTAACTTAATTTTGGGCTGTAGAAAATGTAGGAGTAATTTCAAGATATAACATACATTTCTATAGGATCCACCAGATGAAGCAGAGATGGCAGCATTAAACAGAACCTGCTAGGGTTCTTCCCTCGGTTAAAACCTGTCCGCAATTTCAATCATTTGTTTATGATACAACGGCATCTTCCAAAGAACAAACGCTTTTGAAGGTTGCATATAAACCAAAGGACAGTCCTTACAGATTTGTTTGGAGTTTTTTTGAGAATTTTTGAAAAGATCGTATCAGGAATATGTATGCAAAATTGAAATACTTTTAGGAAATAAGTGAGTAAACAGAATTATAGAAATGGAAGGACATTCAACTATTGATTCAATGCTGGACGCCAATGGGAAACATTCCTAACAGATAACTGTTTAGATTCTCTTTGAAGAGAAACCCATCAGATCTCTGAATAATCTGTTCAATTTTGAAACTGTTGTTACTGCTATAAAAAAATTTATAACATATTTTTTCTTAATTTAAAGCCATTATGCTGTGCTATGAATCCTTGAATGATACATAAGATGTCTTAATCTGCCGGTTGACATCCTTTAAGGAGTGGTGGGATTCAGCCAGTTCGCACCACTTCGGCAGAACCGGTAGCTAATTTTTTGTTGCCCAGGCCCAGAATGGACTTCCGGAAACGGCATCCACACAGAGAATCGAGTGTTCACATATTTGAATCCCACCACTGCCTTTAAGGTATTTGGAGAATGTTTTTATATCCTCTTTCACCTCTTCTCAAGACTGTATAAGGACCCACCTCAATTTACATCTTAAGAAGACAGAACTCTTGGAATGTTTCTTCCAACAGGAATCTTTATTAAGAAAAACTGACTGAAGGCATGCTAGACAGGATCTGGAGGACCCCCCTGATCATTCAATGTTTTAAAGTGTTCCCAAGCAGTCCCACCCCACATTCCTTCCGGTCAATCCAAATTGGCAGATGGCTGGGTGTTAAATCCATCGGATCCCAAACGTTGCAATCTTCCCCCTCCTTTTTCCTTGCTGCCGGTAAAAGGAGGCTTCATAGGGAGTGAGATCAAAGGCTGATTGCCGTATTGTTATTGTTAGTACTCCAGAGAGGGAATCCACAGAGGATGTTTCTTTGTAGTTGATAGGAGGAATGTCAGTCATAAACACCCGTGTTTACTCCCCCCCCTTTGTAGTATGACAGAATCCAAAAGAGAGTAAGAATTGGGTTTTCCCAGAGTAGATTAGCTAGAAATAAAATATAATTGGATTCTGACAGACTGAACATTTCATTTCTTTCATTTTTTCTTTATAAGTTTTATTTTCTAGTTTATTAATCATCCTCTTTGTTTACTTTATTTAATTGATAGATGACTGCCCTTCTGATGAATATGAGTTAGGCGAGTTCACAATACTGAAATAATTAAAAATATATGTATAAAAAAGTAAAACACAACAGCCAAAAAAGTCACGTCAACAGTCAGACATCTATCAAATAACTCAGGGCTCCAAGCCTGAGTGCAGAACCAGATCTTCAGGACCTTATGGAAAGTCAGTAGGGTTGGGGCCAATCTCTAAAGAGATGATATTTATTTCACAGTTTCAGCTTGCCTGAATCTTTCTTAAAATGAGGTGTTCAAATTAGGAGAAGTTGTATGCAAAGATGTTGCAATTTTTGGAATGTTGTAAATAAACAAATAAATCAGGACTTTGGAAAAAAGTATGTTTTAAAAAACTGGAAGACTAAATGTTACCAAAATGTATGGATCACATTAAAGATCATGAGCTTTATCTGTTATTATTATTATGGTTGGTCGCACCATCAGCCAGATGGCATTTTTGTACACCTATTGAGACCTGGGACAGGAAGATGTTGTTTGATGATGTTAAAGGTATCATTGCAGGATGCAAGTTGTTCCAGGTAAAGTTGCCTTTTGTAATTGACTGATGGTGATTTTGTCAATATCAATGGTGTTCAAGTGATACTCTAGATGTCTTGGGATTGCACCCAAGATGCCTATTACTATTGGTGTTACCTTTGCTTTTTTTGGCACAGACATTCTACTTCTATTTGCAGATCTTTATATTTTGTGATTTTTCTCCAGTTCTTTTTCTTCTATTCTGTTATCTCCAGGTATTGCAGTGTCCACTATCCAGACGTTCTTTTGTCTTTCTTATCAATTGTTATTAAGTCTAGTGTGTAGTGTGGCAGGTGCTTGTCTGTTTGAATTCTAAAGTCACAGAGCAATTTAGCTTCTTAAATTTCTATCACTTTATCTATTTTGTGGTCTCACCAGTTTTTGCTTCCAGGCAAGTGATATTTCCTGCAAATATTTCCATTGTTGCTTCTTTGTCATGCTGGTTTGTAATCAATCTATGCAATCTTCTTGCAGCAGCTGACTCAGTGGCCCAGTGTTTCTTCAGTTTCTTTGCAGAGATGGCATTTACTGTCTATTGCTGCTTTTTCATTCTGGCTTTATATGCATTTATTTTTAAGCCTTGGCCTTATGCAGCCAGAACTAATCCTGTCTCTTTCTTCAACTTTCTTGCTCTGAACCATTGCATTTTATTGTTATCTGTTTTGCCTGCCAGTTCTTCCATGTACTAGCCATGTAATACATTGCTTTGCCATATCTCTTTTCATTTGGCCTTTATACAGGCCAATTTGGTTTCTTCGGTATTTAGGAACCCTTTGTGGTGTACTACTTTCAATGCATCTTCTTCACTGTTGTTCAGATATTCTTCCAATGCCCTTTTTTCTTTCTTCAACTGTCTGGTGTGCTTGCAACATCCCTTGATCACCTATTTTCCTTGCTAAGTAGAGTCTGTCAGTGTTGCTGCAGGGACGAAGGAGATGTCTCAATGTCATTATTTTTCTAGTCTTCCTATACAGGGCTTTTGCTTCAACTTAAGTCCAGCCCACTATTTCAGCTGTGTATCTAATGACTCAAATTGCCCATGTGTCAATTTCTTTGATAGTATTTCCTTCACTGAGTGTATTCTCTTCTTTCTTCTGATGTATTCACTACTAACCTTCTTCTTGACTTCAGCTTGATGTTTTCAGCCTGAAGGATTCTAACATATTTGCAGTGATTTTCTTCATCAGATTGTTGATGTTATTTCCATTGGGCATTTTGATTCTTTCAGTTTTCACTATTTTCTCCTATTAATGGTAATGACTCTGGGCAGCTTACAAGTTTTTTTTTTAAAAAAAAAACATTTATTCACAGTGATAAAGAAAAAGTATACATAAAAAGGTGAACTAGAAGAACAATGGCTTGATGGGATTCTTTTAGACCAAACGTCTGGTGTAAATGTGTACATCCATGAATTTATTATAGTTTGATGCAGCAAATCCAGCAATGAATGCAGTCTGGAAATAAAGCATTGCTTCACCCTGGGTTATACAGCAATGATGAGCATGAATCAAGCTCTGACAAATCAGTCTGCACTGCCATGTTTTCTATACATACTTTTGCAACTTAAGTTGTAAAAGTTGGATCATAAAAAAACTAGATAGAAGGAGAATTAACTTGTTCAAGCTATGGTTCTGGAAAAGTTAATATCACATTCTTGACAGCAAAGGTGCCAAACAAGCAAATCCTGGGGTGTAAAATAACAGACATATTGCTGGAAAAACAAATCACAAAATTCCATCTTACTTATTTCAACCATGTTATACAATCAAATTCACTGGAAAAGGCAGTTATGCTTGGAATGGTCAGTGGTAAAAGGAAATGAAGCAACCAAAAACAGTGACTAGACACCATCAAAGCTGACACCAGCTAGAGCATAAAACAGCTGAAGGAAGTTATATAAGATCAGAAAATGTGGAGAGAGCTGATCCGTAGAATCGCCGAGTCTGACATGATTGAACATCTCCTCCTCCTCCTCCTCCTCCTCCTCCTCCATCCAGTCAATTACCCCAATTCTCTTTCTGATGAGTTATGAACATATGAAATCCATATTCCCATTTTATGATCTAAGGATCATTAGTATCACAAGAAGATATGCAGTTTATTTTTAATTTGGAATTCCTAGGAATCATCTGGAATAGTTTCACATGTTATGGTACTTGTAGATACTGCATTGTTGATCCCTGATTCATAAGGTGATCCTCACACACTTTCAGTGATGATATAATGACCTGCCTTAAATGAAAAGGCCAAATCTGCTGCATTAAAGAAAATAGGAACTGTGACATTTCAAAGTATTACTTGAAGGGGGAAAGTATATATAACTAGAAAAAAAAATCTATAAAAGTTAGCTATTTTTCTCACGTCTTCATATGAAACAAGTATAAATACATGGCCTAGCTATTTTGCTTCAAACAGGAGAGAGTTAATTGGTTAGTTTTTATACTTTTATATTTTCAGTAAAATATGAAAAATTTAAGCGACAGACAAGAACACCAGGAGCCAAGGGGTATAAACAAAGCCAAGATGCCCTATTATTTCTCAAGTTTATGCAAATATATTTTTATATTTAGCAGACTAGAGAGATGTGTCACAGATAAATAGAATTTTGGGCTATTTGTGCAAATGGAACAAGCCATGTCTGATATAATTACACTTTCCCTAAAAATGGGGACAAATTATGCTCTTTTCTTTACTTTGCCTGGCTTTTCACAATTTCTGAATTCCATTTTAATTCGGAGATTTATTCCAAATATTAATTAATTCTGATGTTACACTATTTATGGTGTCCTGAAATATTTAGATTTTTTAGCTTTCTTTTACTCTGTCATCTTTCCTTTTTTTTTCTTCCTTCATTCTCCAACTATTTTATCAATCTATATTCTAGGTAAGGAGATATGTATTCCATTCATTCATTCATTCATTCATTCATTCATTCATTCATTCATTCATTCATTCATTCATTCATTCATTCATTCACAACTGGGTAAAAGATTTTAAAACAAATTGGAACTGAACTAAAATTTATTATGTTCTGTTCGCACAGCAGACATGGAGACGAGGCAGTTAGGTCCAAAAGATGTTTCTTTATTTTGTACATTCACTGAACAGAAGCAAGTGAACAATGGCAACAAGCCCTTTTATACTCCCCGTGCAAGGGGATGCTCAACCAACGATCGTCGACCATTCTCCCGCCTCGTGCATGCGCGCGAGGCTGGAGACAGCCTGTCTGGGTCCCGGGGAGACATGTGGTCTGCCCGGGTATCTGCAACCGGTCCCGGGCAGACACGTGGTCTGCCCGGGTCTCTGCAGCCGTCTGCAGAGTTCCTGAGCCTTGCTGAATGACTCAGCAAGGCCCAGGACACAACATATTAGTTTTTTTTAAAAGGTTTTGTTTAGACCTTTGAGGTACTCCAGACAAAAAAGCACAACTATGTATAGTCTATCTTTGTTGTAAGATTGCATTAACAGAATCTTGCAAGACTGAAAGTATTTTTCCTCTCCTTTTTATTCTAGGGAGTATCATTTTTAAATGCTTCCCTTGCTTCCTTTCCTTCTGTGGACTGAGATATATTTTACATGCTGGTTGTCCAGTCCACCAGTCTTCCTCTTGTCTCCCAAGGTCATTCCCACATACCATTACAATACCTCCAACTTATTCTGCTTTTTCTCACTTTTCTTTGGGAAGAAAGTCATTTTGCTGCATTGTATCCAAATATTTTCTACCATTATTTTCACCAGAATTCTAAAAGATGATGATGAAATCATGAAAGAAAAGTTTTTCAACTTGCTAACCCCATAGGTGTTATTATCGTATGCAGCAGAACCACAAAGAAAAGTCTTAAGATGAACTACAGTAGTGCTGCTACCATCTTGATTATTTCCATACCAAAGAAACTATAAGAGAATTTCTCTTCCCCTTCCTGGAGAAACTTTTGGTAAAATGTCTCTTTTTGGCCATTTTCTCTGGTCACAAAAGTACAAATTTTAGGAAGTTGCTTATATAAAAATCTAGAATAATTTCAAATCCAGCCTTATGCTAATTCTAATATTTGAAGAATTAGCAGGCATGATATCCACATGATAAATCATCTTTTCTTTGCTTCAGATTGTTGCAAAATCACAACACCAAATTATCTCTTTTCTGGCATGCTATTTTGCCGTAGGAACAAAATTAAACATTTTGCAATATTCTGCTTAAGTACCGCAATCAGCCTGTTGAGACCTGCCAAGATAGCATTTCTGAGGTATATCATTAGAGATCAAGAAACCCAATGTCATAAAAATAAAGACTATGTTGATGTATTACAGATGGCCATGAGTACATCTATTAATAATGTCATTATCAGGTGCAGGAACTTTGCTGTGATAGCTCATCATATCTCTGCTAGCATAATAGCACTGTTACATCTTTGTATTGTAACAAAGAAACAGATTAGGATTAAAGTGCAGAAAAAATGAGAGCCAGCTTGGTGCAGTGATTAAGGCGGCAGGCCTGAAACCAGGAGACTGTAAGTTCTAGTTCCGCCTTAGGGACAAAGCCAGCTGGGTGACCTTAGGCCCCCTTAGGCTACTTTCTCTCAGTTCTAGGAAGGAGACAATGGCAAACCACTTCTGAAAAGTTTGCTAAGAAAACTGCAGGGACTTGTCCAGGTAGTTTCTGAGAATTGGACATGATTGAACTGAAGAAAAAAAGACAGAAAAAATGGAAATGGACAAATCTCTCACAAATTCAATATGATTATGATAAAATGGAAACTGAGTTTGAAGCTAGGAAAATGCAAAGAAGAGGGGGGACGGTCAACTTATTTTCCAAAGCACCAGAGGGCAAGACAAGAAACAATGAATGGAAACCAATCAAGGAGAGAAGCAACCTGGAATTAAGGAGAAACTTCTTAACAGTGAGGACAATTAACCAGTGGAACAGCTTGCCTTCAGAAGTTATAGGGGCTTCATCACTGGACTTTTTAAAGAAAAGACTGGGCAACCAGTCTGAAATGGTAGGGTCTCCTGCTTGAGTAGGGGTTTGGACTAGAAGACCTCCAAGGTCCCTTCCAACTCTATTCTGATTGAATCCTATGGACAAAAATTAAAATAGGATGCACAGGTTATGGAGTGATCACTGCTTGAAAAGAGAAAACATTTGGAATGAATCTCATGCTGGCGTTCAGTCATGTGGTATATACAAGTCACCAGTAAAAAAAAAAAAGGCTGATGTAATAAGGCTGCATGAATAAAAGTGCCTAGCAGCAAAAAAAACCCAAAAACCTGTAGTTTCACTTCATTCTGTTCTGGCCAATAGGGCTGTGCAACATTTTGAATTCAAATTAAAATGTGCTTTGCTTGAAATATTATAAATGAGATGATTTATTATAAATTGACATCACTTGTATTTCCATAAAATGTAGAGACCCAAATACACAACTGGGGCATTTGCTGAGGATGTCACCATGAGAAATTCCATTTAGTTGTGATCTTATTTTGCTTCGGACATCACTACCTGTAGTCTCCCTTGCAAGTACTAAGCATGTCTGACCCTACTTAGCTTGTGAACCAGAAAACGTTCAGCAGATATTGCCAGCAGTTAAGACATATTAGAAATAGATTAACTGGGGGGAAAAACAGTTTCAAGAATGGCAAGAATATTTCCATATGCATTACAAGGCAGTTAAACTTTGAGCTCCTCGGTGTTTCAGGACTGCACACAAGGACCACCCAGATTTTTTCTATTGCAGGCTGAGCTTCAGAAATGGAGGATCATTGTGGAGCATTCTCCTGTCCTTGATTACAGCTGTATCAATGAGAGGGTTTGGCTGGGATGGAGCATTGAGTGTCCCTTGTTTTATTTCTAATGCTGTTGCAATCAGAAAACGTGTGCCCCAATCTAAGCAGTTGAGAACCATGGAGCCGCAGAAGGTAGGATTTCCCTGTATGAGAGTCAGAAGGGGGGCTGGGAAAATAATAAAAAGGGAGAGTGAACATAAACATCAACTCAGAGAGCAATTTTGGTGTAGTGGCATTGGACTAAGAACTAGATGACTGCGATTCTAGTCCCACATTAGGTACAAAGTCAATGGGTGACCTTGGGCCAGTCCACCTCTTTCACTCCAAGAAGCAGGCAATAGCAAAGCACTCCTGAAATATTGCCAAGACAACTGTAAAGACTTGTCCAGGCAGTCACCAGGAGTCAAAACTTACTTGAAAGCATAAAAAAAGACAGAGAAGGTCATAAGCAATCAAGCGACAGAAAGTTAATCATTTGGCAATTTGTCTTATAAATGGCATCTCAGACCAGATGGCAAGAAATTTCAAATTTTTCAAAGAGATTCTGCCTTAATAAAGTCATTATAAACGAGGACTGGAAATTCTCTACTTTCTTTGCCTAGCTGTGTGGGACTTGACACCCTGTGTTCAGATATGAGTCCAGATAAGAAGCACTAGCTCCCTATTTTGTTTTTATGGATAGTCTTGATCCAGGTAAGAGTTTCTTCTCATCCTAATAAAAGCAGCAACAGTAATCAAAACAGGACAAAGATGAAAATATCCCTCTTTACAAATGAGAGGTGTCCAGCCTTGCCATAGAAATAATGAGAGGAAATACTTTGTTGCCCTAAAATTGCATATATAAAGATGTCTCATTTGAAATTAGAATACTTGCTGGAATCCTTCTGTTGTAACTTTCTTTTAATGAATAAAAGTTGGATTCTCATTCCTTGGATTAACTGTTTGCAGTCCAATGACAAGAGGAATGTCTGATAGTCCATAAGGAAAGAGATATAAATCTTGACTCCAGATCTCCTGCATGCAGCAAAGAGGGAGCAAAGTTTCCCTATCTTAATACCATCCACTAAATCTAGCTTTTGATACATCATCATCATCATCATTGGAAGGGACTTTGAAGGTCTTCTAGTCTAACCCCCTGCTCAAGCAGGAGACCCTATACTATTTCAGGAAAATGGATCTCCAGTCTCTTCTTAAAAGCCTCCAGTGATGGAGCACCCACAACTTCTGAAGACAAGCTGTTCCACTGGTTGATTGTTCTCACTGTCAGGAAATTTGTCCTTAGTTCTAGGGTGCTTTTCTCCTTGGTTAGTTTCCATACATTGTTTCTTGTTCTGCCATCTGATGCTTTGGAAAATAAGCTGACCCCCTTCTTCTTTGTGGCAACCCCTCAAATATTAGAACACTGACCTGGTGATAGATACCAAATCTAGTTCTGTAGAATAAACAATTTTCATGCCAATGGAGATGGTGGTAGTGATGTTTTTCGTGCATAGTTGCTTGACCCATCATTTACATTCTATTGCTTGAATTCCATGCAGTATTGATAATTATCCATAATTTTGTGCAATGAAAAGTTTCTTTCCCATTCTTCTCATAATAATGCATCTCATTCTTCCTTCACTCAGTCTCATGTTCTCTGAATTTGCAGTACAGTACTTCAAACCATGATTGTTTATCTCTTCCATTGCCAGTGACAGTAGCAGCTGGTGCTACTCAATCTCATCAGCAATTAAAAAGGATGAATCACAGGTATGAGTCGGCAGTTCTCTCTGTGGACCATTAACCCCACTCACTTCCTGCTGCTGAGTATCAATGCAATCTTTGAACCTTCAATGAACTTGAGAAATGTAGATTTCAGGAAATCATTCAGAAGAAGATTAAGAGGAATTTTTTTTGGTCAAATATCAATTGACAGAGGGGCTTAAGCAGCTGCACTAGCCCATTCTTGACCATACTCTATATGGAATATTAAAAAAAAGAAAAATGAATTTTCTAATTTATAAAAACAAATACATGCAATCCAAAGGACACAATTTCAGAAATAGCAGACATGCACATAAATCATAATTTGTTTCAAATTGTTTAATTTAACACATCACCTTAACACTGTTTCCTTTTATAAACTCAAAAGGGGGGTTCCTGGGGGAAACAACTGAATAAGGTATCATTATTATGAATACAGCACAAGTTGTTTCTAACTGCAGAAACAACATATTGGATAATAGCAGAGACTGCCATAAGTAGAAAAGGGGAAGAAGATGAATATTCATATTCCCTTCTCTCTCTCTCTCTCTCTTCATGGCAATCCAAAGATGTCAGATTTAGAAAAGGGATGGAGAAAACCCAATGAATGCACAAATTGATTTATTATTTCTGCACACACATCAATAAGGCTAATAGGTGCCCTAAGTATATTCAACTGTATAGCAGGTAATCACCTCTGATAATGGATATGAGTGAATATGAAGTAGTGATTATTGTACTGAGCTAAGATTGAGAAGATCACACATTCAAGCAATCATTGACCACAAGAGTTCCTAAGTGATTTTGGGGCCAGATGTTTCCTATCAACTCAATCTACTACATAGGATTATTGTTTTCACTTCTACTGTGGCAATTTCATATCACTGCAGCTAATTCTCCCCATGCATTCACTGAATGCATTAGGACTGAAACTGCTAATCATCAAAGTACTTCTGGGAATTTGTGAAAAGAGCAATATACATATATATACACACACACAGACTGTCTGGTGAAGGGGCAAACTCTCTCTTTACATATTCACTGTGTATTTGAAGGTGGAATGTTTGATGTAAAACTCGCCTGTGTAATACAAACAGTTTCTTTTCATATTCGCAGAAGGGAAGTCTGGCTGAAACTTTGTGACCAGACCACCAACTGTTCAGATTTGGGATATGATGACTAAGATCTCTGTTGGAGTCAATCCTTTTTATTCATTCTTGGAAATGTTTCCTGTGGTTTCTGTCCACCATCCAGATTTAAAAATCACATCTTCTACAGCAGATCTGTATTCTGGGTAAAGATCAACCAAATGTACAAGTGGTTTATACTATGCTTCTGAAGCAACACTGAAATGTGTGCACACTTCCTGGAAAAGAAATATGTGTGCACATAAATAGGAAATTGGTACTTTATTCTTTTCCTTCTCTGGATATATATTTCTATATTTTAAGGTTTCTCCAGTGAAACTCAGGCAAGGTTTAACAGGCTGTTGAAAGTCCTAGCTGCTGCATTCAAACATGGGTTTGATTAAGCTAGGTTTAATCTAGTTAAAGAGTCACTTGTTAGAGAGATGGGTGGTATATAAATTTTAAAAATATATAAAATAAAAATAAATAAAATGTAGATTATCCTTGGATTTTCCATTTCTTCTCCTCCTCTCTTGAATAGTTTTGTTCAAGAAATGTTTAGCCAAGTCAGTTTTCATCACCTAATCAGGAAAAACTGCAACTGCTGAAATCTAAGGAAGACATCCCAAGGGAATTTCTCCTCTTGAAGTGAAAATAAGAAGTGTGAAAGCAAAACCACCAACAGGAAGGTCTTCTGGTGCTTCCAGCAACAAAGTCAATTCACAATCTACTGAAAAAAATTAAAAAGAAATTAGCACTTAGCAATAGCACTTAGAATTATATGCAGCTCCATAGTGCTTTATAGGACTCTCTTAGCAGTTGACAGAATCAACATATTTTCCCCAACAATCTGGGTCGTCATCTATTGACCTTAGAAGAATGGAAGTCTGAGTCAACCTTGAGCTGGTCAGGATCAAATTCCTGGCTGTGGGCAGAGTTAACCTGCAATACTGCATTCTAACCACTGTGCCACCATGGCTCTTAAAAGAAATTCTTAAATACCCTGAGAATAAGACATAAAAACATAAACATTTTACTTAGTGTTTTCCGACAATGTGTCAGATGCTAGGGGTACTGTCCACATGGCTGGCTCAAGCATTGATACTCATTATTTTGGAAATTGAACATAATTTATCCTTCCATATGGTACCATTGGAATAGCATAGGAAGGAAACATAGAAAGAAAGGAGGCATATCTTATGAGAAAGAAAATGTCCTTATCTGCACTATGCTTATTTAAAAATCATGTTTACTAAGAACACATTATTAGTACATGAAAAGCCTCTCTCAATTCCCCTTCCTTCAATGACTCTAAGAAGACATGGGAAAATCCAACCTACACCAGTAATTTACTGGGATATTACTGGAAAAGCTCATGACCAAGATTCAACCTATTGTATACTGGTCAAGAAACAGTGGTGAAATTTCTCAGATTTCCTTGGTCTAGTTTTTTAAAAAATGAAATGAGAGTGAAACCATAACTTCTCCTATTGGTTGACTTTCTTTTCCATTCACATTCCTGTAACTTGTTCTTAGTTTGAAATGATTTCACTTCTTCTGAGCAAGTGGCTTTGGATATTTTGTTATCATCCTATTTGTTTCAGTGACACTTTAGTATTTACCAATATAACTAACTCAGACAGTGAAGTTGGTTGCATACCTGTGAATGGCCTAATTTTCAAAGTTGGCAAAAGGATATTTTGTTTAAAAAAAGTAATATACAAAACTAGACAAAGTGTTTAGATGGGGAATAAACCATGCAACATTCAATGAACTTGGCATGGACTCAACTTAGGTTGATTAGCTACCTTTCCAGGCCAGAGGACTAGGAAGTGACCTCACCCCTTAATGTCCTTGTTTTTCTCCAAATGGTATTTATAAATGGTAAGGTTAACAAACATCTGGTAAAAGGAGGACCTGTCTTCCTTTTTGTCTTCATGTCTTCCATCCAGCAGCCAAAGCCAGGTATTATGAAGCTTTTTGAGTATCTTTTTAAATAAAATAAAATTAGTCTGTTATCGCTGCAGTAGTTGTTCAAATTTAAATGTATGATGATCTTGTAAATGGTCTCTTTCTTTCTTTCTTTCTTTCTTTCTTTCTTTCTTTCTTTCTTTCTTTCTTTCTTTCTTTCTTTCTTTCTTTCTTTCTTTCTTTCTTTCTTTCTCTTGTGCCTCCACACATTCAACAGCCTAGATTTATTTTATTTATTTCCTGGTTCAGCAGCTGACTTCAATTCAGCCTCTTCAAATCTGTGATCACTTGAGTCTGTAGATCACATGACCCATCATACTTTTCTATGATGAAATTTGAAAAGTTTATAAGTCATCAATTCCATATTACTGCTAGGATATGTCTTTGAAAATAAAAATTTGTTGGAAAAATATTGCTATTAAAAATGAATGTTTCCAAATCTGGAACAAGTAATTTCATATACATGTAAACCTAAGTACTTTTTTTTTAGTTTTTCACTATAAATTTTTCATGCATGCCAAGAAACCTAAAACACGTATCCTCCTTTCTCCCCAATTTGTCCTCCTTTCCAATTGTCCTTGGAAAATCCTTTGTCTGTTTGGGGGATCTGATAACACTGGCAAGGCAAACTCAAGGCATAAGAGAAAATATTTTAATGTAAAAATCTACCTCTCTCACTTTTTCAATTGCAGGGAAGAATGGGATACAGTGATTGAAGGGGAGACAACAAAGTGAGAGCCAATACTATGGAGTAAATTTTTCATTGTAAATAAAACAATTTTTGCTTTTGTCACTGTGGTTAGGTTCAAGCTGCCATATCTGTATTGCAAAAATAAAGATAACACTAGATGGCAGTGAAGGGATTCAGCACATTAACTCTTTGATTCTATCTTCTTATCCAGATTTTTGCTGTAGTAGCTCCATGGGAGATAGAGAAGAAAAAAAAGCCAAGAGTTAGGTTAGCAAAAAAGGAGATTTTAAGGTAATTAAATTAACTGTCAGGGTTTTAAAGGGTTTTTTTTTGTCTCACAGGGACAAGGAAATGTGATTTTTGCTATGGAATTTTTGTTTATTTGTTTTTGCCTTTGGAGAGAGACCAAGTGCTGGAGGAAGCAAGTAATTTGATGTAAATAAATAAACTGTTATGTTTGGGCAGCAAAGAAATCATTGGACATTAATTTAATTGTACCTCAAAACAAATTGAGTAATAGGAGCTTCCGATGATGCATCAGAGACCAACATGCCTACAGCTTTTTGTATTAGTTGAAGTTCTTGAGTAACACACAAATGCAACCCTATGTAGAAGATATTGCATAATTCAAGCCTGGAAATTATCACTGCTTTAAAGTCATTGTCTTGGAAGCTGATGGAAAGTGCTTCTGGTCACATTCTTCAGCTGTGGGATCAGAAAAGGCTAGTTCTGGAAGTGCATACTATTCTTTCAGAAAGACCGTGTTCCCATATAAACAATTTGAATTATGAACCATCCTTGCCCCAACATAACTTCCTTTTTTAAATCTGGATTGTGTTTTAGTTTCTCTCATCCAATCCAGAGAGAGTGTAGAGAGGTTAGGAAAGCAATGGGGTAGAAATTACCCATAAACAATAAGATAGATAGATAGATAGATAGATAGATAGATAGATAGATAGATAGATAGATAGATAGATAGATAGATAGATAGATAGATAGATAGATAGATAGATAGATAGATAGATAGATAGATAGATGAGAGACAGACAGACAGACAGACAGACAGAGATGGATGCATAGATAGATAGATAGATAGATAGATAGATAGATAGATAGATAGATAGATAGATAGATAGATAGATAGATAGATAAAGATAGATAGATAGATAGATAGATAGATAGATAGATAGATAGATAGATAGATAGATAGATAGATAGAACCTTACACAGACAGTGGTCCTTCCATGATAATGTGATCATTGTCAGTGGTATTCTTCCAGGGAACTCTATTGTAGATAAAACAAAAACAATCAAGTATGTGATCAGCAACATGTGTTGCCTCAGAGATCATTTGACATGGCCTCTATGAACTCTTGAGACACACCAGACCATCCAGAGTTAAAGTAGGTACTGAAATCATTCAGTCCTAATAGACCAGAGGACTTTAGTATCAAATCCCAAAACAGTTAGTTTATGCACCCAAGACTCTACAACACAACCAGGTGGTCAATTCTCAAGCATAATCACTAATCTATCTCTTGCTCCCAAGTGCATGATATGCACATTCAACATATGACTACAGTTCTGGCAAGGTCAGGGTCTTTCTTATGGATCACAGCCTCAATTCTTTCCCATCTACTTCCGCTCGCTTGGAAGAAACTGGGTCCATAGGCCACTGACACTATCCAAATAAAACTAATATTAACTCTATGTCTGTGATTAAGAATTGCTTGCTGGATACCATAGCCTCAAGCTATAGGGGCTTTTCTTGAGCATTTATGCCCCTTGCAGTGAATCCTATATAATGGCTTTGGGATTTTAGAAACTATAAATCTATATTGCTGGGAAAGAAAAAAAGGCACAGGCTCTCCTTGAACATTAGCAGATACGAGCCATGGATCATTTTGTAGCAAGTTCTTGTGCTAAGAATTTATATATCTTGAAAAGTGCATCTTTTGTGCAGCCATATTTTCATTTGTGGCCATGTTTCCTGTAAACAACAACAACAACAACAACAAATAATAATAACAACAACAACAACAACAATAATAATAATAATAATAATAATTGGAAGGAACCTTGGAGGTCTTCTAGTCCAACCCCCTGCTCAGACAGGAAACCCTATACATTTCAGACAAGTGGTTGTCCAGTCTCAATCAGAACATTTTTTTCTTGCATTAAAATAATTTAATTCAGTCATATCTGGCACTCAGGCAAAACGTGGCAAGCCATTTTTCAAGGGGTTTATCTCTTGGTTTTCTGATAAATAACTGCCTATGTATGATTTTATCTAATATACAATTATCATTTCTTCTTTTTATTAAACAGCAAGGGCAAGAATATAAAATTACAAAGGCGAGAGGTGGTTTTCATTTGCCCTATTGATTCCATTAGTATTTCATTAACAGTCTTACTGTTTCACATTTTGTTTAAAAGAAATGATAAGATGGAGACAATGGGAAATTTAGTACATAGTTCTGGATAGTTATTCTCAATGTCTAAGTAAAAAGCAGCACAGAGTTTACCAATCAGAAGGTCATGAAATCCAAGCAGCAGGGCCAAAGAACTGACATTTAGTTGTTTTTAACTTTTTGTGATCTCACAGACATCATTTTGTCAGCACTCTTGGTCAGAGACTGTTTCTTCTCAATGCTCCTACTTGTGTTATCAGTGATAGTATCTAATCACCTTGTCTCTTATAAATCTCATTTTCTATTGCCTTGTATTTTTCCGAGCATTGAAGTCTCCTCCAAAGACTCTTGCCTTTAGCTTATGTGACCAACAAAATTAAGCTTAATTATTTAAGTTTCCCGTGAACTCTCTGTTTTAATTTACTCTACTATTAAGTTATTTGTTGTTCATAAGGACCAAGCCATTCTTCAATATTTTCTCCACAATTCAAAGGTGTCATTTTTTTCTTCATTCTGACAGTCTAGCATTCACAACCAGATGATATAGCTGGGAAATCCATAGCATTGTATGTACTCCTGTGTGGTCAGGATAATGCCTCTGCACTTCAATATTTTTGATCAGTCATAATCTTTTTGATACCTCTTGTATCATGGTTCCAATCACCATTCCTGTGCATTTTTGAGACTTGGAAAATAAATCCTATTACTACTTCATTGGGTTGGCCTTTTGGCATTATTCTCAAGGTTTTTAGTTTTGTTTCATTTTTCATAATGAACATTAAACACTCTTCTTTCACCATGTCTGTTTTGGAATGCCCCAAAAGTTAAGACTATTGTGGAGGAGTCAAGGAGAGCTAATAATCTTCAAGAATGTATGTCAGAGTAAACCCAGTTTACAATGTCCTCCTTTTCTATGGCATCATACCCCGGAAATAACAACAACAACAAACAACAAACAACAAACAACAACAACAACAACAACAACAACAACAACAACAACAACAACAACAACAACAACAACAACAACAACAACAACAACAACAATAATAATAATAATAATAATAATAATAATAATAATAATAATAATAATAATAATAATAATAATAATAATAATAATAATAATAATAATAATAATAATAATAATAATAATAATGTTGGAAGGGACCTTTCCCCTTCTGAAATTCAAGAAGCACCTACTGTAAAAACTTAGAGGTGTCTGCTGATAACTCTTCAGTTGAATATTTTTTTTCCTTCTCCAAGTTCTAATGTATATTTGTGGTTGCTTACTGTGTTAATGTATTATTTACTATATATTCTATTGTGAAGCTGTTGCAAACTGTTTTGAGGGTCATAGGAAATGTGATAAAAATAACAATGATGATGATGATGATGATGATAGATGAGGAATGAATTCATGAGAACTCTATTTTTCTGTATGTTAGAAGAATCGAGGCTACATGGCTAGCAAGAATTCAGGCAGCGGATTAAAGGTTGTGTCTGCTATTTACTCATATAACTGGAGCCGAGTTATTACGTCTAGGTTTATCAGCTCCATCCTCCCACTGTGAAACAGTTTATTTATTTGGTTTATCTGACAAATGATGGAGCTTTACACATTTGGTATATTTATCCTGTTAACTTGAGTGCTATATATGTATCCTCTGTCTACAGGGAGAACAGAAGTACTTGGGGCTTCCTTAGAAGAACTTGTACTTTTCCCCTGGTTTAATGTTTCATACTTTAAGACTTACAAAGAATTGTTGGTGCGAAGAAGAAATCTACAATTTGTGATAAACCTTAGCATTATGCTTCAGAAAAGGGTTAATTAGGATGATCATAGAAAAAAAAAGCTGGAACAGCTTGCCTTCAGAAGTTGTGGGTGCTTCATCATTGGAGGTTTTTAAGAGAAGACTTGACAGCCACTTCTCTGAAATGGTATAGGGTCTCCTACTTGAGCAGGGGGTTGGACTAGAAGACCTCCAAGGTCCCTTCCAGCTCTATTCTGATTCTGAATATCTTTGATATGTGTACAAGAGAAAGATTGTTAGTGGGTTCCATTTTTTCAGGCCCCCTCCACGTGGCCATTTGCACTCCAAAACATAAGTTTCCTACCAGTTTGGTCAACCTCTGTTGAGTTTAGCATTTTGAATAACATGCGTACTTGAGAACTCACCTGGAGTTCAACCTGTGTCCATACTGCTGGACGCTGAGGATAATTTCCCCAGAAAAACATCAAAAGAAGTTACAAGAAGAGATCCTGAAGACTGCCCAGATTTTAGAGGTTGGGAAATTGGAGCAGGAAGAAACTGACAAGAAATCTGTAGTGAATTACTTTTCCTTTTCTTTGGAAATAATAATTAACTACATCTTGCTGCCAGATGTATGCAATTGATCTTGTTGTTTATTTGATTATCCTCTTTGGGTTCATCCATCTTACAGCTTATGTGAACTGGGGACAGAGCAAGATGAAACAGTTAAGTCCAATTTATATGTACTTGCAAGTAAATGCCAAATCAGTAAATGCCAAGAAATGCTCCAAGGAAGAGTTGAGATGCTTGGGATTTTGTGGATGTTAACCACAAAATGTTGCTGGTATCTAACAAATTGTATGCTTCAATAAGTAGCAGCACCTCACAAATCTTGGTTGATCTCAGAGGCTAAATATGGTTGGTCTTACTATTTGGATCAAGAATTCAGGGGTGTAGATTGGACTGAACTGAGAAATTGAGGGAAGAAAGCAACCTAGAGGTAGACAATAGCAAATCAGGTTTGTATCATATTAAGAAAAATACATAGATACATCCATGTGAAACACCAGACTTGTCTGACTCAAAGGTGGCTTTATTTTACTTAATGAGCAGTATGAGGATTATCATATTTTTTGTCATTCTTATAGCAGAGATGCTTTGATTTCCTTTATTGCATTGGGAGTCATTCAAGAAACATTATTGATTTGGAGGGTGTTGCTAAGTAGTATAAAGCTCAAAGAGGATCTCCATTGGTCAAATGCTCTTCAAATGCCTGAAGTATTATCAGTAGTAGTTAAGGCACCAAGCTAGAAACTGGAAAGTGAGTTCTAATTCTAGGCATGAAAGCTATCTGCATGACTTTGGGCAAGCAATTCTCTCTCAGCCCAACTCACAGGGTTGCTGTTGTAGGTAAAACAGGAGGAGGAGGGAGTAATAGGTAGGCTTGCTGCTATTATGTTTTTAAGAACTTCAACCAAACTTAAAACCACTTTGGGGTTCCTGATATCTGGCCACTTCAGTCTGGAATCAGGAGTGTGATATGAGAGGATCAGATCCAGTGGGCTTGTTACTAATGAGATTTTTCAATAACTGTGTGATTCCATGTATTATGTTCTTCACAAGACCTTTAAATTAATGAGCACTGCTTATCAGTGGATCTTTTTTATAGGAACATTTTTCCTCCCCCTCTTTTAATCTCTTCAATCATAACTGGCTTACAAACAAAAGAAAATAGCTTACAAAACAAAACACATTTCTTATGTGTTAAAATTCAGTGAACTTTAGTCCCTGGAGAAGTTGGATGTTAACAACTCGACCATCAAAGCAATAAATCTTTCTTGATTTTAGAGCTCCATTCTTATAGACTATCTCTGTATTGACATCACTTTATGACTTGCTATATAACAAAAGAGGAAATTACACATACAACTTCTTTTTATTTCTTAAATAGCCTCCATAACGTAGCCGATACTGGTGGAGAACATTGCTAAAACATCTGAATTGTTCTCTGTGGGTAGACTAGAAAGGCCTTGGATCAGATCTATTAGACCTTTTATATCGTGCATAGTCCTGGTTTGAAAAACAAAACATCTGTCCAGGGCAACTCTGTTTTCTTTTTAACAACTATGCAATGTATGGTAGTTTCAGTAAAGTAGGAAGCAGAATGTTTAGATAGTGAAATAGCCAAGGATCCGTAGACATGAAGGCAATTGCCTTATCTACTGTATTGAAAGAGACATGATGGTACTGCACCATGTAAAAGAAATTGTTTGGATGCTTAAACAGTTTTCAGATAACACTTGAGTGCAAGTAGTCATTTTTATAAGGATGACAGAGTCTTCTTAGTTTTTTTTTCATCTTTCAAGATTCTCAAAGATTTAATTAGGAATCACTTTATAGGTATCTATGAAAAACTATAGATGTCCTAAAATATTTGAAAGACCTTTGATAAATGTTTCTTTCATTCAGGATTCAGGCTAGAGTAGCTTTAATTCATTATTTAAAATATATCTTGGTTTGGGCCTAGGAGAAAGCTGATTCAGCTCCAGTTACTAATGTCTTGTTTGGATATATCTCTTATGGCCTTGCTAGATAGACAAGATGTATTTTGGAAAAGAGCATAATATCAGCATAATATCAGCAAATAGCCCGAGCCTGCCAAGATGGAGTGAGGAAAGCTAAGGCTCAAAATGAACTAAGGCTTGCAACAAAAGTCAAAAATAACAAAAAAGCTTCTTTCAACATGTAAAAAACAAGAAAAAAGTTAAGGAACTGATTGGTCCACTAGTGGGAGAAAGTGACAAGAAGGTGACAAGCAACAGGGAGAAAGCTGAACTACTCAATTCATTTTTGCATCCGTATTTACACAAAGAGAAAAAAACAGTCCAACCTATCAAAAACAGTATGGACTATACCCCAAGGTTCTGAAGGAACTGGCAGATGTGATCTCAGAACCACTGAACTATATCTTTCAAAGATCCGAAGCACTGGGGAACTACCAGAGGACTGGAAAAGAGCTGATGTAGTTCCCATCTTCAAAAAAGGAGGAAAAAAATGGATCCAGGAAACTACAGACCTATCAGCCTGATCTCAATACCTGGGAAGATCTTGGAAAAGATAATCAAGCAATGAATCAGCAAATACCCAGAGGCAAACAAAGTCATTACCAAAAGCCAACATGGGTTTGTCAAAAACAGATCATGCCAGACAAATCTTATTGCATTCTTTGACCAGGTGACAAAATTAGTGGACCAGAGGAATGCTGTGGATATAATTTACTTGGACTTCAGTAAGGCATTTGGTAAAGTAGACCACAACCTACTACTTGATAAGATAGAAAAATGTGGGTTAGACAGAATCACCACCAGATGGATTCATAGCTGGTTGACCGGCCGTACTCAGTGTGTAGTCCTCAATGAAACTGCATCTACATGGAGGGAAGTGTGTAGTGGGGTGCCCCAGGGCTCTGTTCTGGGCCCAGTGCTCTTCAACATCTTCATCAATGATTTGGATGAGGGGATAGATGGGGAACTCATCAAATTTGCAGACGACACTAAGCTGACAGGAATAGCCAACACTCTAGAAGATAGGCTTAAGGTACAGAAGGATCTTGACAGACTTGAACATTGGGCGCTATCTAATAAAATGAAATTCAATGGTGAAAAAAGTAAGGTTCTACATTTAGGCAAGAAAAACCAAATGCACAGGTATAGTATAGGGGGTACCTTGCTCAATAGTAGTAACTGTGAGAGGGATCTTGGAGTCCTAGTGGACAATCACTTAAATATGAGCCAGCAGTGTGCTGCAGCTGCCAAAAACGCCAACAAAGTGCTAGGCTGCATTAACAGAGGGATAGAATCAAGATCACGTGAAGTATTAATACCACTTTACAATGCCTTGGTAAGGCCACACTTGGAATACTGCATCCAGTTTTGGTCACCACGATGTAAAAAAGATGTTGAGACTCTAGAAAGAGTACAGAGAAGAGCAACAAAGATGACCAGGGGACTGGAGGCTAAAATATATAAGGAATGTGTTATGGTTCTGAAGGAAGAGGCTTTTCAAAGAAACTTGAGGCATTGTTTTCCTTTAAAAATCTTTTAATGGCAACATAGCTTCGGCACATACATGAACGAAGCCAAAATCTGAATCCTCCTACTTCTTCCCACAGTATCTGAGCACATTCCCCTCCCTCATTTGACAGTCATTAATCACATTCTCCAATTAGTTTAAAGTGTGAACTTTCCCTCCCGTTCCATAACGCGCCATATTTTATCTCCTCATATTTCATCCAGCTTTGAAGATGCTCTGCTGAAATATTGTTATGGCTAACTAGTTCCCAAGTACATTCTTCCACTCCCCCCCTCCATACTATCTAATAGTGGCTCTAAAGTAATACACAGGTTAAATAGTAAATGTCTGCATCCACATATAATGTCAGGCAAAAACATTCGATGTTAGCAGCATTGACAGAATGGTTGCTGGAATTGGGAATATCTAGTCTAATGAAGAGAAGGACAAGGGGTGACATGATAGCAGTGTTCCAATATCTCAGGGGCTGCCACAAAGAAGAGGGAGTCAAGCTATTCTCCAAGGCGCCTGAGGGCAGGACAAGAAGTAATGGATGGAAACTAACCAGAGAGAGAAGCAACCTAGAACTAAGGAGAAATTTTCTGACAGTTAGAACAATTAATCAGTGGAACAACCTGCCTCCAGAAACTGTGAATGCTCCAACACTGGAAGTTTTTAAGAAGAGACTGGACAACCATTTGTCTGAAATGGTATAGGGTTTCCTGCCTAAGCAGGGGGTTGGACTAGATGACCTTTAAGGTCCCTTCCAACTATATTATATTATTATATTATATTATATTATATTATATTATATTATATTATATTATATTATATTATATTATATTATATTATATTATATTATATTATATTAATTATATTATATTATATTAATTATATTATATTATATTATATTATATTATATTATATTATATTATATTATATTATATTATATTATATTATATTATATTATAATAATAATAATAAAATAAAATAATAATAAAATAAAATAATAAAATAAAATAAAATCTTTCAGTGTCCTTGGGAGATACTGTAACTGAATGGAAAAGGACATTAGTCCTGAATTATCAGGACATTGATTGATCCTGGTTCTAATCACTATACCATCTGTTCACTGACTTAAGTATATTAGTGAGATCATCATAATTAACTAGTACATTTGTGAATTAAATTAATCAATGAAAAACATACTTCTGATCCCTTCAGACAGTGAAAGGTCCATGAAGAACGAGCCTAATGAAGAATTAGATGCTTGGTGGCTATGAAATTAAGTAATTTTGAGGAATATTAATCTCAGATTAATTTTGAATTTTGTGGAGAGTATATTTGTGAAAGACAAAATAGTATAAGATAAAAGCATTTATTGATTCTTGAATCACCAGGAAAATATGTGGTCTGTATTCCTTATTAATCTTCTTATTAATCCTCTTATTAAATACTGATGATGAAAGCAGAAAAGCTAATTTTTATTATCTTAATCTGAGATGCTAATATTCCCCTCTTGGAAAAAAAAACACAGGGTTAGATGGACCTTCAATATTATATATTGTATGTTATATAGCTTTGTCAGGGTCATATTGGTTTGTTATATCTAGCTTTCTTAGTGCTCTTTCACAGATGTCATCATTAAATTATATTTGTGTGCTTAGACATAAAATCCCAATGTAGACCACTGTTCATAAGTGTTATCCCAAGGAAAGCATGAGAAAGTAAATATCTCCAGTAAAAATCCTATCTTGGTTCAACAGGTGGCAACACTTAGCTAACTTTGGAAGTTAAGTGGAATCTAGCCTCTTTGGAATTTACATGGGAGACAGTCAGGGAATACAATATGATTTTTTAAAATAACATTTTAGAAGAAGGTAATGACAAACGGGTATTCTTGCTGTGAAACTGTATGGTTATATCTATGGAGTCACCAAGAGTCATACTTGATTCAAGGGTGACTATTTAAGATTTGGGAATGAGGTGAGAAGTTTAAACAGCCGAAGACAATCAGGTAGTGAATGAATATGTGTGAAGGCAAAGATGTTTTGCAAGGATGGGGAAGTAAGGAGATATATAGTGAATGGTGCTGGTGTGGCTTAGTTTTGCTATGTTATCTTTTGTTTGCTCATAACTTGCCTTTCATTTCTCTGTGTTACTAATTTGTAGATAAACATTACATTATATTGTGTGTATGCAGTATAGGTATATATAATTATTATGTATAATGATGCTTACTGGACCCCAGAAGGCAATAGTGTCATGGATATGTAGATTTGTAAATACAAAAAATGTTCAGGCCAGTTTTACTGAAAAGTTTCACTGCCTCTTTGGTGCTTGGTACTTTATCCCTGTCAGGGTATGTACAAATATTTAATTAAAAAATAAAGATAATGAAAAGGAGATGAGAAGACAGGACCAAAGCTCAGGTTACTTCTCAGAGATGTTAATAATTCTTTTTCACTTATGTTGATAAATGCAGGAATAGCCTAATAAAAGTTTGTATTAATCCCTGTATTATTTTGGAAAAGTACTTTGAGAATAAAAATAACCATGTATTCCACCTCTAAAAATAGCACCAACTCTTTTGATTTTTCTCCTCCAGAACTTGCCTCCAGAAGTTGTGGGTGCTCCAACACTGGAGGTTTTTAAGAAAAGATTGGACAACCATTTGTCTGAAATGGTATAGGGTTTCCTGCCTGAGCAGAGGGTTGGACTAGAAGATCTCCAAGGTCCCTTCCAACTCTGTTAATCAGTTATTCATTTTATGCAACCTATTCTAATAGATGTAATGGCACTGTATTAACAGCATTTGTGGTCTATTTATTCTTCTCTTCTTTACTTCCCCAAGAAACTGTTTAATTTATTCAGGTAGAAGAATTACTGGGTTTTTTTCTGGCTTAAGAAGGACTTTATCCAGTACTTAATTTTTTACACAAAGGGAAAAAACAGACCAACCTACCAAAAATAGTGCCATAAAAAACAGAATAGAAATGCAAGTTAAGATAGGCAAGAAAACGGTAAGTGAGCACCTGTCCAGCCTAGACGAGTTCAAATCACCAGGACCAGATGGATTACACCCCAGGGTTCTCAAGGAACTGGCAGATGTGATCTCAGAACCATTGAACTATATTTTTCAAAGATCCTGGAGCACTGGGGAATTACCGGAGGACTGGAAAAGAGCTGATGTAGTTCCCATCTTCAAAAAAGGGGAAAAAATGGACCCAGGAAATTACAGACCTATCAGCCTGACCTCAATACCTGGAAAGATTCTGGAAAAGATAATCAAACAACGAATCAGCGAACACCTAGAGGCAAACAAAATCACTACTAAAAGCCAACATGGGTTTGTCAAAAACAGATCATGCCAGACAAACCTTATTGCATTCTTTGACCAAGTGACAAAATTAGTGGATCAGAGGAATGCTGTGGATATAATTTACTTGGACTTCAGTAAGGCATTTGAAAAAGTAGATCACAACCTACTACTTGATAAGATAGAAAAATGTGGGTTAGACCGCATCACCACCAGATGGATTCGTAGCTGGCTGACCGGCGGTACTCAGCGTGTGGTCCTCAATGGAACCGCATCTACATGGAGGGAAGTGTGCAGTGGGGTGCCCCAGGGCTCTGTTCTGGGGCCAGTGCTCTTCAACATCTTCATCAACGATTTGGACGAGGGGATAGATGGGAACTCATCAAATTTGCGGATGACACCAAGCTGGCAGGAATAGCCAACACTCCAGAAGACAGGCTTAAGATACAGGAGGACCTGGACAGACTTGAACATTGGGCGCTATCTAACAAAATGAAATTCAATGGTGAAAAAAGTAAGGTTCTACATTTAGGCAAGAAAACCAAATGTACAGGTATAGTATAGGGGTACCTCTCAATAGTAGTGATTGGGCTGGAGGCTAAAGCATCAGAACGATTTGCTGGAATTGGTATGTCTAGTTTAATGAAAGAAGGACTAGGGTGACATGATAGCAGTATTCCAATATCTCAGGGGTTGCCACAAAGAAGAGGGAGTCAAGCTATTCTCCAAGGCGCCTGAGGGCAGGACAAAAGTAATGGATGGAAACTAGTCAAGGAAGAAGCAACCTGGAACTGAGGAGAAACTTCCTGACAGTTAGAACAATTAACCAGTGGAACAACCTGCCTCCAGAAGCGGTGAATGCTCCAACACTGGGAAGTTTTTAAGAAGAGACTGGACAGCCATTTGTCTGAAATGGTATAGGGTTTCCTGCCTGAGCAGGGGGTTGGACTCGATGACCTCCAAGGTCCCTTCCAACTTTATTATTATTATTATTATTATTATTATTAATTTGCATGAAGAAAATGTTCTTAAGCCACGAGCTTGGTTTTTTGTCAAGATAATAACAAGTAATCATAAATTCTCCATTTCCGGTTCCAGTCTGAAATCAGTGATCTGTAAGACCATTGTGCTTACATTCAGAAAACAGCTTAACCTTAGTTCTTTGTGGTTGATATTTGTTCTTTTATGTCTCCTGAAAAAGGCTAGTCATTTGGGTCATTCACTTGTATATGATTCAATGTTTGGACAGCACTGAAGCAGGGAAACAGGGAAGTTTTATTCAATGAAAAAGTAATTTGTTTGTCCTTCTATATGTCATTTATTGGTTGGCCAACTAAAAATGGTTTCTATGTGCACAACAGGCAAATTGAAGAAAAGCATCAGTGAGGCAATGACCACTGTTGCCACACTTAAACTAATATCCCAAGAAATGCAACCATGGACGTGTGCATAACGATTACTTAGGAGTAGAATTGAATTGCAAAGAATCTGTCAATATCATCAGGATGATGCACAGTTGCTAACTCTTCCAAGCCATCTTCAACACATCTTATTTAAGTGTCCTAGCTCCCATTCTTCAGCTTAGTCTTCTATTGATATGCATGCACTGCATAAGAAATGCTGTTGGCTTTCCAGACACTATTAAAAATAAAGCTATTTTGGAGAACACTTGGGGCATGAAATGATGCCATTCATTATGAGACTGAATTTGTGTGGCTTGCATGGGAAGGATAGTTAAGGCTGTTTTTGTATTTCTGTTTAATTTTTTGACTGCACATGTTTTATTTTATTGCATTGGAAGTATAATAAGCTGCCAAGAGTCTCATTATAGTGGATATAATGCATCCATCCATCTATCCATCCATCAATCAATCCTTGGCCTGCTGAGATAGATAATCTCTTAAGAAATCACTTGCAAAAGTTGAAATTTTCTTAGCTTTCTCCCTCCCTATTTTCACAACCCATTTGTTAGTTAGTTTGATAGTATCTTCCACCAGGGTCGAACCCATTTCTGTAAATGTCTGGAGTAGTTACACTTGGTCTTAAAGTGATTTGGCCCCGTGGTTGAGTACAGTTGGGTTCACAGAGTAGGTTCCCCTATAATCTGGAAAAAATCCATTATTATAATATAACATTTTAACTTTAAAACATTGATGAAAATTCTACCTCTTTTGAAGTAACAGAATTTGAATCAAGAAAAAGGAGAGGGTTCATTTCCTATACCATCTCTTTAAAGGCAAGATCTAAGTTTCTTGGAAATTAATTTCCTGCTGGGGAAAATATCATTAATTTCCAGCAGACCAGCTTCCTGAGAAATTAAAGAAAATGTGGTTTCAGGGTTGAAGGTTCTGGAATAACATGTAAAGCATAGCTTTGCAAAACAGTGGTGTTGGAAATAGTTGCTTATTATCTTTTATTTCGTTCCTTCAAACAGTACCTGTCTCAT
The DNA here is from genome assembly GCA_023970755.1 of Azemiops feae. Taxonomy (NCBI): domain Eukaryota; kingdom Metazoa; phylum Chordata; class Lepidosauria; order Squamata; family Viperidae; genus Azemiops; species Azemiops feae. The sequence goes on from JALGBA010000136.1 coordinate 2,756,615, forward strand.
CTTGTAGCCTTAGTATTACATTATTCATCATCATACTGCAAGCCAAAAGAGGAAATCAATTTCACCACATTAAATTATTTTTGTACTCAGGACTACTTTTAAGCACTGACAAGTCTCTGGATATCATAAAAATTTGGCCCACCATGATTATTCCCTTGGGGAAGCATTAAAATAATACCTATTTAAAGTTTTTTTTTAATGTACATGCAGATTTAAAAAGAATTTTCAGAAGCAGTTTCAAATCTGTCCTTGTACCGCTCATAATAAAAATTATTTATGGAATTTGTATTACTCCACCATTGACATATGGGCTATACTATTGTATATATTAAAAGTATTTTCCTCCTTAAATAAATTATTTCTCTGAGTATATTTTTTCAGATGTGAAGATTAATTTTGACTTTCATGAAAGAACTCAAGTATTTTTCTAGTTCATTTTAACATATTCAATTTTCGTTTTAGACATCATTCATAGGAGTTCTAACCCTGAATTCTTCAATTTTAATAGAAATCTGAAGAGTGAACAACCACTGTTGTAGGTTCTTTTAGGAGTTACCTGTAGGGCCCCAGTGAGTAACTTGTAAATGGCTTGAGATGTATGGCTGTGAAAGTTGGACCATAAGAAAGGCTGAGCGCGAAAGAATTGAGGCCTTTGAACTATGGTTCAAAGACTCCTGCGAGTCCCCTGGACTGCAAGGCAATCAAACCGGTCAGTCCTAGAGGAGATCAACCCTGACTGCTCTTTAGAAGGCCAGATCCTGAAGTTGAAACTCAAGTACTTTGGCCACCTAATGAGAAGGAAGGACTCACTAGAGCCTAATTCTGGGAAAGATTGAGGGCAATAGAAGAAGGGGACGACAGAGAATGAGGTGGCTGGATGGAGTCACTGAAGCAGTAGGCGTGAGCTTATATGGACTCCAGAAGATGGTAGAGGACAGGAAGGCCTGGAGGAACGTTGTCCATGGGGTCACGATGGGTCCGACACGACTTCGCAACTAAGAACAACAACAAGAAAATAAATATAGAACATTGTTGAAAGAGACCCTATGGAATTCCGGACAAATGGCTGTTCAATCAGTTTTTGAAAACCTCCAGTGATGGAATACCCACAACTTCCAGAGGCAAGACTTCTCACTAATTAATTGTTCTTACTGTCAGTAAATTTCTCCTTAGTTCTAGATTGGATCTCTTTTTAATGATCTTCCACCCATTACTTCTTGTCCTCTCCTCAGGTGCTTTGGAGAATAAATTGATTCCCTCATCTCTGTGACAACCCCTCAAGTACTGGAAGACTGCTATCATATCACCCCTAGTCCTTCAATGGACTAAACCTAGATGGTATGTTGGTATGATAGTTGTGACCATATGATAACATTCCCATCCTTTTTTAAAAAAAAACATGCATTGTATATGTGACAACCACTAAAAAAGGAACAGGGCATTGATCATGCAATTGAAGCTGCTGTCTTGACATTTTGGCGTGGAGGCCTGTGGACTGAGGGTGCAAATCAATATCACAGCTTCACAAGACGTCTTACGTTCTTCTAGAATTGGAGATTCTTAAATGTTACACCTTTGTTTTGTTTTTCTTTTTCCCCAAACAAATCAACGTGGAATTCAAAAGAAAAATAAAGTAATGACAAAAGCAAAAACAATTGAAAGATAAAAAAAAGTGGGAAGGAATGTGCTTACCATAGAGAGAGAGGGAGAAGGATTAGCTTAAAAAGAAATAAAAATATTTTAAACATACATATTGTACTTCTTCTTCTTCTTGTGCCATATCCATTATCGGACGTTGGCGATCATATTGGCGATCCTGTTTTTATCAGCAGCCGCACGAAAAAGTGCTGCCGAGTTTTGTCCAAACCAGTCCCTTAGATTTTGAAGCCATGATGTTCTTCTTCTGCCTGGACCTCGTTTGCCTTCAATCTTTCCCTGGAGGATTAAATGGAGTATGCCATATTTTTCTGGGTGTCGCATCACATGTCCGAAATATTCTAACTTTCGTTTTTTAATTGTTTTGATGATTTCCCTTGGCTTTCCCAGGTGGCTTAAAACCTCCTCATTTCTGATCTTGTCCCCCCAGCTTATACGTAACAGCCGCCTGTAAATCCACATTTCAAATGCTTCTAGTCTCTTCAGGTGGCCTTCTGTCAGAGACCAACTCTCTACTCCATAGAGCAGGATAGAAAAAATATAGCATCTGACAAGTCTGATTTTCAGTCTTAGGCTTATGTCATGACTGCAGAAGACCTTTTTCATTTTGAAGAATGCTGTTCGAGCTTTCTCTATCCTGGTCTTTACCTCAGCGGTCATGTCCCAGCTTTCATGTAAATTAGAACCGAGGTGCGTGATCCTTTCAACTTTTTCTAGTGGTGTTCCTTCTGAATTTATTGGTGGTAAGTTAACGACATATTGTACAGGCAAATGTATTAATGAAGATATTAATACATTAATAAAAGGTGACCAGATTTGAATATCTTCATTCTTTCTAGCAAAGTTTTTCAAAGCTCTTTTGTGATGTCCTTTGTTTTTTTTCCACCCAAAGCAACTTGCTATATTTTAAAATACTGCTGAGACAATTAAAGATGCGGTTCTCCAACATATTTTAATAATAAACTTGGCAGCCTGTAGTAGGAACAGATTTATGCAGGTACTCATTCCAAAAAGAAAATGTACTATATTTATTTTAACTATATTTTATGATTAAAAACACTTTTGTAAATACATACTCCCTAAGAAAACGAAGCTGAAATACCTACTTAACACCAGCGTTCATGTATATTAAAATAACTTGCAATTTAAACTGGAAGTGCAATAAAAGTGTCTTTTGAATAAACAGAAGATAATAAAATGGTCTTGACATAGCCTGATCAGTTCTGCTTTGACTCTCTTTGGCTGTGGTTTAGCTACAAAGGCATTCAAGGTTTCAACTCCTTTTTGTTCAACTAATCAGGATTATTTCAATCAGGATTTAAGATTTGGGTGCTTTCGCTCTCCAAAATGTATCTTCTGGTGGGAATATGAGAAAAGGTCCTGTTGGAGACATCTCCTAGGTTTTATATAAGCAGAAATTCCATCATTAGTTGGTGCAGTCATAAAGCAACTCATCACATGACTGAATGATGAATTTTACCATAGTCATTAAATGACATAGTCGTTAAATGAATCACATAGTTGTTAAGTGAATACAGCTTCCCCAGTTGACTTTGCTTGTCAGAAGCTGGCTGGGAAGATCACAAATTGTGAACAATGAGTTCACTTAATGACCACGGTGTTTGTTTTGTGATTGTGGTGTTTGCTTTGTGACTGTGACATTCCCTTAACAACCATGACAAAAAGGTTGCAAAATCCGGCACAGTCAGATGACCACCCTCTTTACGACCATCACGGCTTATGACCAAAATTGCTGCTCAATATACATCAAAATAAGGTCAGAATAAAAAACTTGTCACAAGAAACAAAGGCAACTGAAGATAAGCACTCCCAAAAGGTGGGACCAACATCTCATTAAAATAAAATAATTTTAACCTGTTCTGGAATTGCAGAAAAAAGATGGCATGTATTTCTGGGGAAGAGGAGGTATTCCATAAAGTGGGGGATCTTCCTGCCATTTCACCCACAGCTTTGTTAATGAATCAGACCAGACGGGTAGATTCAATTCCAACAAGGCCCTGCCTGAGGTATCTTGGCATTCTGCCATTTAGAGCTGTAAAAGTAATGAGCAGCATTTTTAACTGGGCCTAGAAGCCTATTGGTAGCAAATATAACAATCTACATCTACATTTATATAAAATATAAACAAAATATGGATTTATTGGCATGTTTCGATTGTGGCCTGTATTATTAAATAATTCTGCTCAGGCTTGGTAAGCATGACTTGGTTCTATTTGCAAACAAGTCAATGCAATGAATTTTTCCACTGTGAAACCAGTCTCGGAAGGAGGAAAAGAGGGAAACATTTTTCAGAGAGTTTGAATCATTCAAAAGGTCCCCATCAATTTTTCTACTATGAGAGTGGAAACTCACTTACTTATCCCCACCCACCACCCACCTCCTGATTAAGAATTCTGTACAGTATGGATGTCTCCTCCATTATCTGATCCTTTATATTATTCTGTCTGTTTCTATTTATTACCTCTGCAGCAGCTGGCCCTATTTGAACACTATCAGTGGAAAAGTCTGTTTATCATTTGAGATCAAATATGCAGGCAAAAACCAATTTGTCCTGCTCTTTTTTAGGAACAAAGTGAGCCTCAGCATTTCATGAAGTAGCATCCAGAATTCTCTCCCTTAACAAACTCCTACAAATCTTGACATGCCAGTTATAGAACCTGAGAAATAGCAGGTCTGCAACTCCACTGGTCCTAAATAATACACCCAGACAACTCCAAAATGCATCTAAAAGGATGACAAAGCCAAAACAAAAGTAGAAAATAACCAGGTAGCTGATTTTAGTAAAGATTAGCCAGAAAATATAGGATTCAAATTAACTCCAACGTACTAATAAAGGAGAATATTTGTAGCTCAGGGTTGACATGAAGAGTTCTTGGTGCTCTCTGAGCTTGGTTGTTTTCTTGCATATGCTTCATTACCCAAACTAGGTAACATCATCAGTGCTAGGAAACATCATCTAACACTGATGATGTTACCTAGTTTGGATAATGAAACATCTGCAAAAAAACAACCAAGCTCAGAGAGCACCAAGAACACCTCATAACTCCATTGTTACAGTCTTGAAATAGTTCCTGCTTTCCATCACTCCCCCCATCTGCTAGATAAGTCCAATATTTTAAGGAATAGTTCACCATTCAACATCAGTTCCTGCATTCATGTCTCTGTCCATCAACCTTCAAAAATACCAGTCATAATTACATTTTCAATGCTAAACCAGGATTTTAAGCCATGGTTTCTACAAGGATCAACACACCTCACATTTAGATGTATTGTGTTGGTTTATTCAATTATTAAATAACAAATTATTTAATAATGAATTATTATTTATTAAATCTTGGGTTTCTAACGTTTGCCTGCCAGTATACTTCATGGCACTTACCAAGTTCCCTGCCCTATCTAATTTTATTTTTAAAATAGTTTAAATTTTAAAAAGGAAGGAAGGAAGATGTGATTATGCTGCAAATCAAAATTTTCCAACCTCAAGCATAGTGTAAATTTCAAAAAGGAGCCTACGGCTCTGCTAAGATCTATAGACATTTCTAGAAACTAAAAATGATAAACCAACAAAGCCATTTTCTGCAAATGTGTGCTGTTGGCCAGATAAAAGACTGATGTGATTGAGAGAATCATAGAAGGGTGAAGGAAGTAATAAGGTGCAATCCTATTAGTTTACCTATTCCTAAAGGATATGCTATGATCATCATGTCTACCATGATAACCATTTTGGAAGGTGTCCACAACTTGATTTCAAAATTTCAAATATTTCTGCAAGAGGTATCTCCAAAAGAACTAGAGTGTGCTATGCCTACCTACCCTGTTATTCTCTTTTCTAGACTAAGCAATGCTATGTGAAATGTAGAAAAATAAGAGACAATACATCAAAAAAATTAAGACATGAAATAAGGAAAAATAACTTAGTGCAGCTTATATCTAGTGTGGGAGTAATGTCCTTATAGCCCACGTCTAGGCTGCCATGCAGCTGAACCACATGGACGGAAACAGGACAAAGGAGAATATTGAGCAATCATCCCATTGAAAACTCCTCCCAGTCACAAACGGCTTGGACATTGTGATCAACCTCACGTACTCATATGTTAATAGGTTATCCCTCCTACTTGTTTCCTGTACACACCCACATTTTGCTGAGCTAATAAAAGAGATTCCCTGACTTTTGTCCGGGGTCATCTCATCCCGAGGAAAAACTCTGCGTGGTGTTATTTCTTCACTGTTTAGGCTAAATTTCATGAGAGGCCCTCTGGAAGCGGAAAAACCGCAACTGGTGACCCCGACGTGATCACTAATAAAGTGATACGTTCCTTCGACCTCCTACTACTCATCGCCCGGACGAGGCTTAGTGCACTTCAGATATCGTTGGTAAAGACGGCTATCTTTTCGTGAGTAATGGGGGGAAAATTTTCTAAGACGCAGGCCGTGCATCTGCAAGAACTTAGAGAATTAACGAAGTCTACTAATTTTATTCTCAAAAACAGCGGTAAATTATTGCCTGTTTTGAGTAAATCTGATTTGGTTAATTTATTATGTTATATTTGGGAAAAATATCCGGCATATCCGGAAAAGGGCTCACTTAAAGTGACTACATGGAGTAAATTGGGTATTTCTTTCCATGAGCATCCCAGAGCTCCTGCAAAAATGCTATCATCATGGCGAATTGTTCTGGAATGCCTCAAAGTCCATGAACAAGGGCTCATGGAGACATTGGGCTCTGTGACCCCCCCACCGCCTTACAAGAAACAAATTTCACAAGGCAATGAGGCTTTTCCTCTTACCTCCCCCTCCTCCCCCTCTGCTCCAACATCCCCCCCCTTTCAGTTCCTCTTTCTGCTGATCTTTCTATTGTTCCTTCTGCTGCCCCTCCAATGAGTGCTGTTGCTACTACCATGGCTGAAGCTCGAAGTCAGGGTTTGCTTGATATTGATGAATTGTCTGAGTGTTCTGCATTTCCTGTTGCTTTTGTTCGGAATACTGCGGGTGCCATGATACCTCAATATGAACCTCTTCCTTTAAAAACAATCAGAGACCTGAAAACAGCGGTCTCGATGTACGGCATTCAAGCCCCTTATGTCAAAGGTCTTTTTAATGCCCTGGCTGGGTCTTTCATTCTTACTCCCCAAGATTGGAAAGATATTTTGAGAATGCTTTTGACCGGACCCCAGTATGTGGTGTGGGAATCAGATTTTCGCCGAGAGGCTGAATCCGCTGCCCATGTTGCTGGGATAGCTGCAATTACGGCAGATGCCATTTCAGGCTCTGGTCAGTTTTCGCTTGTTACTGCCCAAATGCAGCTTCCCCCAGCTACTTTCCCTTTAGTCAGCCTGGCCGCACTTAGAGCCCTGGACAAGGCTGATGCCTCAGGAGCCCTTCCCACTTCCTCTTTTTCAAAAATTCTTCAAGGTCCCAGTCAGCCCTTTTCTGACTTTATTGAGGAGTTGCAAAAGGCAGTGGATAGGCAAATTACCAATCCCACGGCACGTGCAGAATTGCTTTTAAAATTGGCTTATGAAAATGCAAATACTGACTGCCGTCGTGTTTTGCAACCTCTTGCTGCTAAATCTGACTCCACTTTGGCTGATTTCCTTAAAGCCTGCCGCATAGTGGGCACAAATGCCTTTAATATGGAAACACTGGCCATGGCTTTACAACAGGGCACAAAACCTGGTGGCAATTGTTTCAATTGTGGCAAACCTGGTCATTTTAAAGCCCAATGCCGTGCCCCAGGAGGGGGGGCATCGCGTCAAGCTCAAAAAGGGCTAAAACCAAAAACAATTTGCCCTAAATGTAAAAAAGGGTTCCATTGGGCTAATCAGTGTCGTTCTGGCTCAAATTTCCAAGCCCAGTCGGAAAACTAGAAAGGGGGCGAACAGCCAGCCCCACCCAAAAGGCTGTACAGCAACTGCCATTTCCTGTTTCTTATCTGCCTGCTATTGTTCTTAGTGCTGACGTGTCACTTGATGCAGACTTTCCTAATACGCCCTATGTGATCTCCGCCTCCCTCTCTGCCCCCCTCCCGCCTCTTACATCTGCTTTGCTACTTCCTCATGACTCACTCACTTTACGTGGTGCTTCATTTCCCCCTGCACTCTTGACATGCTCTATGGAACCTACAGTTTTGCTCCAAATTATTCCAAGCTACCCAATTTCAATACAAAGGGGAGAGATATTAGCAAAACTGATAATCCTCCCACAGGAGGACCCTCCCTCTCCCTCTGAAACCACAGAACTTTTTGCAATTACTAAAACAATGCAACATAGTCGCCCTGCTATGGAATTTCATATTAAGGGACGCCCTTTTTTTGGCATTTTAGATACTGGCGCAGATGTGTCTGTGATCCGTACTGCTGAGTGGCCTTCTGATTGGCCCACCGAATCCTCACCAGCAGTCCGTGGCGTGGGCGGTACTCAACTTGCAAAAATTAGTAAGGACTGGTTGCCGGCTACATCACCTCAGACTTCCACGATTGCTTATATTAAGCCAGTTGTTTTACCTCTTCATATAAATTTGTGGGGCCGTGACCTGCTCCACCAATTCGGCGCAAAATTAAGCTTGGAATAATTATGTCACCTCCTTCACCTCTTCGCCTTTCTCTTAAATCTGACATTCCTGTCTGGATAGACCAATGGCCTTTAACTTCTGAAAAGGCCACTGCTCTACGTATTCTAGTGTCTGAACAACTTGCTCTAAAGCACATTGAACCCTCATTAAGCCCCTATAACACCCCAGTTTTTCTTATAAAAAAGAAATCAGGCAAATGGCGTTTCCTCCACGATTTACGTGCAGTGAATGCTGTTTTACAACCTATGGGAGCGCTGCAATGCGGCCTCCCAAACCCAAATTTAATCCCAAAAGACTTTGATCTTATGATCATAGATTTAAAGGACTGTTTTTTTTCTATTCCTCTTCACCCGGATGATATGCAACTTTTCGCTTTTTCAGTTCCTGAACTTAATATGTGTAGGCCAACTTCTCGCTATCAATGGCGTGTTCTTCCTCAAGGCATGCTAAACAGTCCCACCATGTGTCAATTTTATGTTAATGCTATGTTAGAACCATACCGTGCTATGTTCCCTCACTTTCTTGTATATCACTACATGGATGATATTCTTGTCGCTGCACCTGGCCCTGTGGGCACAGTCAACCAAACACTACCTGTTCTCACTACCATGCTAGCTGAAGGGGGACTTAATATAGCCCCAGATAAGATACAGCAAAAGGCACCTTTTTCATATCTGGGTCATAAACTCCTTTCTTCTCACTCAACACCCATTTTTCCTCACATATTTTTAGAGAAGGATACCACATTGGTGCAGCTCCAACAATATCTAGGTACCATAAATTGGATAAGACCTTACCTTGGCATTTCCACCAGCCAGTTGGCACCACTTTTTTCTGCTCTTACTCAGGGAAAGCAACCCTCAGACATCATACACCTTAATGTGCAACAGTTAGGTGTCTTGAAACAAGTAGAACAAGCACTCCACACACAATGGGTGGACCGCTGCATCCCTGATGAGCACCTACTAATCATCATCATAAATACGCCACGGCTACCAACTGCACTTCTGGCACAAAACCCAAAGCCACTTCTTATTCTAGAATGGCTTCACCTCCCTCACACTCCTAGAAACACAATTAGTCAAAAACCTTTTCAATTTGCCTCTCTCATCTCTAAGGCTCGCCTTCGAGCAAAAGCCCTTGCAGGAATAGAACCTTCTGTCCTATATGTACCATGTTCTCTCACTACATGGGAAACCATCTATTCTAACTCTGAAGCCTTGCAGCTTGCTCTCACTGAGTGGCCTGGAAAGATATCCTGCCACCCTCCTGCTGATCCTCGCATTAAGCTCCTACAAAATATCCCTGTTTCATGGGATACCCAATTGCAACGCTTTCCAATCCCACATGCTGTCACACTCTTTGCAGATGGCAGTAAACAATTTGGTGCTTGTGCCTGGTATATTCATGACCAATGGCACACAAAAATAACGCCACCCCAACGGTCTGCTCAGCGTGCGGAACTAGCCGCTGCTATTCTAGCCTTTCAAACATTTTCCACTCAACCTATAAATCTCATTCTTGACAGTCTCTATGTCACTCAAATTGTCACCACTATTTTTCAATCATACCTCTCTCCCTCCCTGGACCCTGCTTTAACTTCTTTATTTTCCACCCTACAAACTGTAATATCCAACAGGAAACATCCTTACTTTGTAACACACATAAGAAGCCACCAGCCTTTTCCTGGCTTCTTGCAAAAAGGAAATGATATTGCAGACGCTGCAGCCTCTGCTACCTGCCTCATGTCTCTTTCTCCTGTCTCCCCTTGGGACAGTCATGCTTATTTCCATCAAAATAAAAAAGCACTTGTGAAACAATTTGGACTAACCACTGCAGAAGCAACTGCTATTCTCCAGCAGTGTGCCACTTGCAGCAAGCAGGCTCACTCGCTCCCAATGGGGGTTAACCCCAGAGGAACCGAGTGCTGCCAAATCTGGCAAATGGATGTTACACAATATGCCCCATTTGCCCCATGGAAATATCTTCATGTTTCCATAGACACCTTCTCTGGCTTCCTCATTGCAACCCCTCAACGGGGTGAAGCCACTAAGCATGTCATTAATCATTGTATTCGTTCATTTGCAACGTTGGGATGCCCAAAAGAACTTAAAACAGACAATGGTCCTGCTTACACAGGAGCAGTTTTTGCTGCCTTTTGTAATCAGTGGTCAATTGTTCACAAATTTGGAATACCTTACAATTCCCAGGGCCAAGCTCTGGTTGAACGTGCCAACCAGACGTTAAAACATGCGCTGGAAAAATATAATCAGACACAGGGGAAAACTCCCCCTAGCCTCCCAGCTTTGCAAAACAGGCTTAACCTGTGTTTATACACCATTAACTTCCTGAACCTGACGGGCACTCCTCCATCATCCGCAGCAACTCGTCACTTCTCTGCTTCTCCTGCTGCAGCAACATCCAAACCACTGGTGTACTTCAAACGTCTTCCTGACCCCACCTGGAAAGGCCCTGCTGAACTCCTCACCTGGGGACGAGGTTACGCCGCCATCCAAACCAACGGTGAGACTTTGTGGGTCCCTGGTCGACACATCCGTCCCTATCATTCCAAAACAAAAACAGAGGACCTTTCCCCATCTGATGTTAACAACTTGGGTTAACTGGTGAAACCATACCATGGCAAAACGAGTGATGTGCCTGGGTCTAGGACTGACACTGATAATGAAAGCCCTGATGTATAAGATGGATCTGGATCAAGGAATTCCTGAGCAGGGAGCATGGCAAGATAACACCTACATAAAAGACATTGGTCAACTGGCTGTGGCAATGAACAAGACAAATTGCTGGATGTGTATGCACATCCCACCACAAGGAACACAAGATTTGATGGTGCAAGCAGTCCCTTTGAATAACACCAGCTGGCTAACCTATGACAACTCCACACAGCCCATTAAACGATTATCAAACAAGAAAGGGATGGTTCTAGCGATTGGTCATAGGTTGCAGGAAAAGGCAGAGATTTGTTTTGAATACAAACCTGGTGATAGTACAAACAGCATCAAATTAGGGGTTTATCCTTTTTGTAATAAAGTCATACAGATTACTTCCCAAATGACTCGTAACGGGACTAACCTCAATGGAACAGTAAAAATATTAAAGGAACAGATCCACACCTACACACAGTATCAATGTATATATCAGATGTATACTTGTAATACTGGAGTCCAATCTGAAGGAAGTTGCTCTCCACCATGCCCTGTTAACACCTCAGCCAATGACATGTTTCATAAGCAATGCGGACAATATAATGTTTCCAACAGCAAGGTCATGACATGTCGATGGATTTCCTCTATAGTCAAGTTGATTGAGTCATCAGATAACTCCACATTTCCTATCATTGATCATGGACTATGGTTTTTGTGTGGCCGACGAGCATATTCACATGTCCCACCAAGGTGGTCTGGCTGTTGTACCTTGGGATATGTATTACCATCTCTGCTGGTCTCTGACACCCTGCCTGTTGGACGTCTTCGCAATAGGAGGGAGGATATTAAGTCTCCATTAAATTTAAACTGGGGCGTTGCTATTGCTCGTGGGATGATACCACCACTAGGGATCGCTATGAACTATAGGGATCTGCATGCTTTAAATAATTGGACTGTTGTAATGTTTAATGATACCATTAATGCACTCAAATTAGTAACTAAGGAATTGACTGAGGTTAGAGAAGTAGTATTGCAAAATAGGTATGCCTTGGATTTTATGTTAGCTTCTAAAGGTGGCGTCTGTGCACTGATCCACTCCCATTGTTGTGTATACATCCATGATTATAAACTGAATATCACCCACACGATACTACACATGGAAGACATGATCAACAACAACCCCCTTCAGACCAACGGCCCAGATGCCCTGGACATATGGGGGGCATTGTGGTCCTGGTTACCGGACGGCTCTTGGCTGCGCTCTCTGATTCCTACAATACTAACCATAATCATTCTTCTGATCATGTTGTGTTGTTGCATTCAATGTCTTCCTTCCCTACTGCAGACATGTAAAGGTCTTTTACCTTCCCAAAGAAAAGATATGTTTATAGCCGAAAGACAATCACTTTTAAGCCTTGAAGGCCTACGTATTGAAAAAACAAAAACAGAGGAGATGTGGGAGTAATGTCCTTATAGCCCACGTGTAGGCTGCCATGCAGCTGAACCACATGGACGGAAACAGGACAAAGGAGAATATTGAGCAATCATCCCATTGAAAACTCCTCCCAGTCACAAACGGCTTGGACATTGTGATCAACCTCACGTACTCATATGTTAATAGGTTATCCCTCCTACTTGTTTCCTGTACACACCCACATTTTGCTGAGCTAATAAAAGAGATTCCCTGACTTTTGTCCGGGGTCATCTCATCCCGAGGAAAAACTCTGCGTGGTGTTATTTCTTCATTGTTTAGGCTAAATTTCATGAGAGGCCCTCTGGAAGCGGAAAAACCGCAATCTAGATTAAATTGAACCACCCAGAGTTATGTATATGAGATGTGTGGTCATATAAATTTGATAGATAGATAGATAGATAGATAGATAGATAGATAGATAGATAGATAGATAGATAGATAGATAGATAGATAGATAGATAGATAGATAGATAGATAGGTAGGTAGGTAGGTAGGTAGGTAGGTAGGTAGGTAGGTAGGTAGGTAGGTAGGTAGGTAGGTAGATTAGATAGATAGATAGATAGATAGATAGATAGATAGATAGATAGATAGATAGATGATAGATAGATAGATAGATAGATAGATAGATAGATAGATAGATAGATAGATAGATAGATAGATAGATAGATAGATAGATAGATAGATAGATAGATAGATAGATAGATAGATAGATAATGGGTGGGTGGGTGGGTGGATGGATGGATGGATGGATGATGGACGGATGGACGGATGGATGGGTGGGTGGATGGACACTAATCAAGGAGGGAAGCAACCTAAAATTAATGAGAAATTTCCTAACAGTGAGAAAGTTAACCAGTGGCATAACTTGCCTTCAGAAGTTAAGGGTGTTCCGTCATTGGAGGGTTTTAAGAAGAGACTGGACAGGCACTTGTCTGGAATGGTGTGGGGTTTCCTGCTTGAGCAGGGGGTTGGACTAGAAGACTTCAAAGGTCCCTCTCTGTTACTCTGTTAAACCAAGACCATAGGTTAAATCTGTGCAAACCATTCTTGCTTCTGTCATATTCATGTGCCACTCCATATATTGTCTATTATTCTTTAAATTTCTAATCTCTTCTTTTGGAGAATTTCATTAGCACTATTCAGCCACCATATTTTTGATCTGCCCTTTCCTCTCAACTCATTCACTCTTCCTTCATAGATTAGGTTGATCAACCAACTCAATGTACTTTTGTGTTGGTCATTCACTTTTGTATGTAATCCACATTCATTTAATCACCACTCACCCAGCATACACATTTTTGAAGTACTCAGTTCCCGCTGCTTTCAATTTACTTTTATGTTTCTCTGGATATAGTCAATCTGGTTCTTTTCTTGGGCATTTGGACCAGAAAGTTTAATGATCACTGCTGGGGTGGCAAGTTGGTTAGTTTTATTGCTGCTTTTTTGCGGTAAAGTGGGAATGATTTTTCTTGACTTTGGTTATGTGGATTATTGGTTGTTTAATGTTATTGTTTTGTGGTTTTAAATTCTTGTTTACTTTCCACAAGGACAGTCATAGCTGTGAGATGGTCAGCCATATAAATTTTTTACATATATAAAATAAAGTGAAGTTGCAAAAAATAATTATAATGGGAACATGGAACACAAGAAGCATGAACATAAGAAAACTCAGTACAGTGAGATATGACTGTACTCCTTGACATTTTAGGCAGCATTTGAGAAATATAGCATAAACTGGCACTTAATAAGGTAGCAATGAAGGCTTCAAATGAAATAATATAAATATCTTTATATTCAGATGCTGGGATAAAGTGATCAAAGCAATAATTCTGTGTTCAAAATTCTGCATGCAATGTTTTTGCCTGTGACACTATATGGAAAAGAAAGTTAGATTTTAAAGAAGTAAGGTAGCAAAAGTATTGGTGCTTTTAAACTTTGGTGTTAATCCTATGGATAACCAGGGAAACAAATGATCATTAAAGAATCCAAACCCAGAAACCCACAAACAATCAGACTCAAATGATCATACTTTGAACCTTTATGTGAGGATCCAACTTCCTTAAGAAGTCCATAATTCTGTGAAAAATGGAAAGAAAGAGAAGAAAAGGATGACTAGCAACAAGGTGGATAAGCTTGATTACAGTGGTGATGTGTGCATCTGAAAGACTGGGGATATATACACTGGAGAAGGTCTATCTATGTGGACACTCAGTATCAACACCAAATTGATGGAAAACAATCAATCATTTATTTTATAGCATTCATATTGAATTCTACATTATAACTATCTTTCTCACATAAGTTTTTAAAATAGCTCTTCCAGCAATCTCTCACAACAATTTCATCCAAGATTATTTTATCACTTCAACAAAAACAAACCAGCCATAAGATGGGTTAGCATTATATGTAAACCAGGATTGGAGGCAGTGGGGAAATAAAAGTAAAGTAATGGTTGCATTTTCCTGAGCTTCTGGGAAGATTTGTTTGACTACTGAAACTCTTTTGCTCTTATCAGCCCAGCTCTCCTCTGTCACCTGCATCCTGAAATGTGTCATTTCACCGTTTCACAGGAAGAACAATTCTGAGTCTTATAACACAGAGTGGTCATCTGTCATAAATTACTGAGGCCATCCTTGTTTGAAAGCTTAGTCTTTCTGTGTAGGCATCCATCATGTTCAAAGATGGCCCAAACCAGGGGTCTTCAAACTTGGCCCTTTTATGACTTGTGGACTTCAACTCCCAGAATTCCTCAGCCAGGCACGCTGGCTGAGGAATTCTGAGAGTTGAAGTCCACAAGTCATAAAAGGGCCAAGTTTGAAGACCCCTGGCCCAAACCAAAGGAACAGAATACAGTGTGCTTGGAGTGGCCCATCAACTGTTCTCATAAATTGAACTGGTATACTGTATGGGTCACCAATTATAATTTCCCCATTCAAATAATTCTGCTTCAGTGATACTATTTCTAATTTTGTTTTCATGTATGTGTTTTAACATATGCAAATATTATGCCAACCCAGGTTTTCTTTTGTCTTCTTTGCTAGTATTGCATAAAAGAACTTAGTTGTAAGTGCTGGAGACTGAAAGTGAGAGCTTAGGGGCTCATTTAAGGACATCTGCTGTATTTATAACAAATTAAATTAAAACCAGGCATTTCCTGGCAAATAGCAATGCTTCTTTGTCACAGGCCATCTCTGATTTCATGCTCCATTTTTTTCCCCGCTTGGCTATAGCCTTCTTCTCCATATTTGGAATCCATCAACATCCATCTCACATTCCATTGTTTCCAAAGGTATTTTGAGGGGTCCTTGGTGCTCAAAAATGTTTTGACCCATCAGCTCCAGAAAACTTAATTAATGATACGGGGTTGATTGCAATTATAGGCCAAATTATGGGTATTGCACCACACTTGGGAAATCTACTTTGAAGTTGGACCAGAGGCTGAGCTAGCTTCATTTTCCAAGCTGCCTCATTCTTCCAAATACTGGTGTAGAATTAACATTTCCCCATCTGGCTCCCTGTTTTCTTGGATCTTTATTCGGCTATGTCTGGATCTCTTTGGAAACAATGTTCCCACTTGATCCAACTTTTCCCATTAAAAGTAATAGGCCTTATCTTCTTATCCATGTCCTCAAGGAAATATCCTCTCTCATTTTGCCCTCTGGAAAATGTCATTTATGGAAATTGCTAAAACATATTCTTAGGATTACCTTGTCTCCTCACATATAAATCCATACAAATGAATATTGAGGAATCAGATTATGCCATTTCATATACTATTGGTGTTAAGATACATGAATACATGTAACTACACACACACACACACACAAATGTATACTTATACATAGTAAAGCTGTCAGAAAAGGCAATAGGTTTGTAAAAAAAGGTTTATAAATCTGAGTCATTGCAATTTTCAAAAGAAATGAAAACTGGCTTTATCAAATGTTAAAAGAGGAGATAAAGACGAGGTAGCTAGTGGACTGCATAATCATTCAGAAAATATACACAACACATCTTGTAATGAAGATTAATAAGAGTATTATGACATCAGCTTACATTAGGGGTAAGTCCATGAAAACTGATGCTATAATAAATGTGTTAGTTCAGGGAGGTCAAACTCGTAACATCACGTGACGTGTCATGACGTATCGTGACTTTTTTTCCATTGCCAGCAATGGGGTGGGCGTGGTTTCGCTATGATGCATCCAGCCCGTGGGCCGGCAGCTTGACACCCCTGTGTTAGTTCCTTAGTTGCCACATATCCTTTGCTGCTTTTGGTCCAACAGACTAGTAGACAATCACTTAAATATGAGCCAGCAGTGAGCTGCAGCTGCCAAAAAAGCCAACACAGTGCTAGGCTGCATTAACAGAGGGATAGAATCAAGATCACGTGAAGTATTAATACCACTCTGCAATGCCTTAGTAAGGCCACACTTGGTCACCACGATGTAAAAAAGATGTTGAGACTCTAGAAAGAGTACAGAGAAGAGCAACAAAGATGATTAGGGGACTGGAGGCTAAAATATATAAGGAACGATTGCTGGAATTGGGTATGTCTAGTTTAATGAAAAGAAGGACTAGGGGTGACATGATAGCAGTGTTCCAATATCTCAGGGGCTGCCACAAAGAAGAGGGAGTCAAGCTATTCTCCAAAGCACCGGAAGGCAGGACAAGAAGCAATGGATGTAAACTAATCAAGGAGAGAAGCAACCTAGAATTAAGGAGAAATTTCCTGACAGTTAGAACAATTAATCAGTGGAACAACCTGCCTCCAGAAATTGTCAATGCTCCAACACTGGAAGTTTTTAAAGAGACTGGACAACCATTTCTCTGAAATGGTTTAAGGGTTTCCTGCCTGAGCAGGGGGTTGAACTAGATGACCTCCAAGGTCCCTTTCAACTTTGTTATCATTATCGACTAGCATTACTAAAACAGTGTTAAGTAGGCTTCTGTGTATAAAAATGCATGTGTATACAATCTTGCCTGTTGAGTACCTTGCATCTTCACAGTTTGAAAAACATTAATGCTTTGTCAAGGAAAGCTTCTTCTATTGGTTTTTACTTTATTTATGAGTTTTTTTTAATAACAAAGCCTCTTGTGACTTCTAAACTAAATAGCTTCGGATATGTTTCCATAACAAAAGAAGAGCAGAAGGATTATTCAAAATAATTTGATCAACCAGAAGACACAGTTACCCTTTTCTAATAACACTCAAAATTGTTGAATCATTTACCACACATTTTTAGAAGGAGTGTTATTAGAAACATCCCAAGTCAATAATTAATAAGAACATAAGCAGTTCTCTTACATATGGATTTTATTATTAATATTCAAGAGAGAAATGGGGCACAGTAGAGAATAATGCTGATATTTATGCTAGATTGTATATTCACCTTGCAAAAATTATATCTCCTGCTCCAATGAGTTGAATAATTAAAACCTAATAATAATAGGTTGGAATTATTAAATGATGCTGTTTTTCAGTGCAGGATCCAGAACAATGTTCTCCAACTCAGCAAATAATGTATTGGGATTGTCACACCAAAATTTCCATCCTAACTGAAAAGTTAAAGAGTTGAAGTCTCAAAATACCTGATGGTTTGAGGTTAAGAAAGCTCTTCTGGGGATTAAAGAATGTGATTGCCATCTAATTCACTTGTGCTGATTAACCTTATTGTTGCAAATTGATAGTTTATATAATATAAATCCAGTACATTTCCCAAAACTATGAGAATTCAATCTGCTGCACAGGTGCCTATATTGATTAATAACAGCAGAATCTGTTTTTTTTTCTTTCGTTTCTTTATGTATGGAAGCCATTTAGAAAAGGCAACATTTCTATAGAGTAGGGGTTTCAAACTCGCAACAACACGTGATGTGTCATGACGTGTCATGACTTTTTTTCCATTGCCGGCAATAGGATGGGCGCGGTTTCAGCATGACGCATCTGGGCCGCAGCTGGCACTTTGACATCCCTGCTATAGAGGTTGCCTTCAAATAGAGGGCAATACAGTAGATGGATATCATTATATATCATAATACATATATTAACTTGAAATTAATGCAATGGATGAATATTTACTTTGTTATCAAGTGGTCTATATTCAAAGATCAGTCATTATAGAACAAGTGACTCCAGCATTCCACATTTCTGAAAGATGTCAGCTGGCAACTTTAAGTGGTTTGCAGAGTCAACATATTGCCCCCAGTAACCTGGGTCCTCATTTTACCGACCTCAGGATGGAAGGCTGAGTTAACCTTGAGCCGGTGAGAATCGAACAGCCAAACTGCTGGCAGCCGGCAGTCAGCAGGAGTAGCCTGCAGTACTGCACTCTAACCACTGCACCACCACGGCTCATAAGATAAACCAATAACAAAGTCAAGATTTTTTTTTAGAAAGTATTAGTTGTCTTATTTTAAAAAGTCCTACTGACACATTGTTGTGGAATTTATTCATTTGTCCAAAAACTCTTACTTTACTATCCTGTCTGCAACTTGGCATTAACAATTACTGCAACAAAAAAATTGGACCCTGTTGAAAGTAGCAAAAATTGTTTCTTTGTGTCTTAAGTATCAAGCTGAAAGCATTCAAAATATGTTTGAGAAAGTTAACCTCCAGTAAATGGAGCTGAAGGAATACTAATGTGAAATGCTGTAAAAGAAATTATTCAGTCATTCAGCCATGTTCTTGGAAGTATAGCTATCAATTTTGAAAGCTTTATAAAAACAGATGCCTCCACTGTGTTTGCGAAATATGTTTTCTATAAATTTTGCTGATTCGTTGCTAAGCTTTTAAAAATCAAGATTTTTAAGGAAGGAGTCCTGAAATGCACCCACCCTATCTAACCTAGTAGGACAGGCAGATATCCTTAGGGAGAGGTGGTTCCACAAGTTACTTGGACAAGTGCCATGTAGGCAGTGGTGGGATTCAAATATGTGAACAACCAGTTCTCTGTGTGAATGCCGCTTCCGGAACTCCATTCTGGGCCTGGGCAACAAAAAATTAGCTACCGGGTCTGCCGAAGTGGTGCGAACTGGCTGAATCCCACCACTGCATGTAGGGCCTTAAAGGGATAGTTAGCACCTGGACTTGCGTGCAGAAAGCAACTGGAAACCAGTGGAGTTCATGAAGCAGTGTTGTTATTTAGGTGAAAAGTGGAGCACCCAAAAGTGCATATGCTGCTGCATTCTGGACCAGTTGCAGCTTCCAGATGTTCTCCAAGGGCAGCCCCATATAGAGTTAATTGCAGTAATCCAAACAGGAGGTGACTAAGGCACCGGTGGCTGTGAGCCAGGCATAATTATATATAAACACATTGAAAACTGAATTAAAAGATTTTAGACAACCATTCTAGCCATTGGAATGGAGATGGAAATAGACAGTTTCTCAGTTATCTCAGATCGGAAAGACCTATGGCTGGAATATGACTGCTTTGTATTTCCTAATATTTGAAAATCACTGCTAAGTATACTTTATTCATTAGCAAGGATCTTGCATGACTCAGGTAAAAATATTGTTTCAATAAAGTAAGCTATAAAGTGCTTTAGCAACTGTAATGACTTGGGTTCAAGAAAAAAAATCAGGAAATTATTTCATCTGATCAAAGAAAACAAGGGCTTAGGAATCCCTAAAAGAACTTTGTTGCAAGATTCCTTGAACTGTGTGTTCATCATTTTTGAATTAATAAAAAAAAAACATTTCTCTCTGTTTGTCTGCTAAAACCGCAACTAGAACCGCAACAGTTTTGCATTCCATTCCTCTGTTTTTGAATATCTTAAACGAGCATTTGCTTTTATCTGTTTTATACAATGGCATTAATCTTCTGAAGTGAAGGACTGAAGGCACTTCTTAATATTTGCCCCTTAAGTTACTGTCTTGTTAGTACTAGTACCATCACAGTTAATCTGCCTTGTGGCTTTGGCTTCACCAATTCTGAATGCCACCTTCCCATGGCATAGGATATATGAGTAACGGTACCAGAGCACCTGAAAAATGTGGTGCTAATTTATGTCACACTCCTAAATTTGAGGCCACAGAGGTGAACAGAAAAAATCCCACCATTTGTGTAGCAAGTTCAACCATTTCCAATTTGGAAAAAGGAGTATAAGTTTACAGCCATAAGTTTACAGAAAAGATTTAAATCTCTTCAGCCTTTCTCTAGCAAGCTACTGGTGGTTACTAATGCTGCTTACAGCCAGACAAACAATTCTTCTGCATTATTTTCTATAATTCTCATTCCAGTTCATAAAACAAAAGTTGCTTTAGCATTTTTTCAAATTAGAAGATTATTTACTGATGTGAAAGCTGGGAAGTGGTTCATTACACACTGCCTGATAATCTCCCTGGCTACCCGTGTACCATTAAATTGTAAGAAAAAACATAATAGGAGAAATCTTTGTTTTGAACTTGAATGGAGTTCATTTGTGCTAAATAGAACCAACGTCACTATTGTACCCACAATTGAGAAATTGTTGCAAATTTTCCTCCTCCTGGTAGAAAAATTGGTTACCCAATGTCTTTGCCTGATAATTTAGTAATTTTGAAAGATTGTTTGAGTCCTGCTCTTAATTATTGTCTACTAACTCTTGAATCACAGGAAGCATTGTTCAAATAACAATGGTTCAGAGATCATGGTGGAAAAGAGCTATCATCCTTTGGCCCTTACTTGTGAATTTCTTGGGTATATTTAGTTGGCAATATATGGAATTAATGCACTAGATGAGCATTCTTCTGATTCACGAAGATTCTTTTTGCATTATAACCTATGTTATAAATAGGAAATCATAGATGGCCGAATATCATAACTTAAAAGCATTCAGATATCAGCATTTTCTCTACATGCCCTAGCATATCTTCAAACACTAAGCCTCTGTGATCTGATCTGCCATTTACATCTTTATGGACTGTTCATCTCTATCTTGCACATTACTTTTTGAAGGAAATTTATGGTTAGCTTGTCAGGAAAGTGTTTGGTGTCAGTTTGATAACAGCTCAAATTGCATTGGACAATGGATGTTCGGTTTATGCAAAGCAATATTTGAGAAATATCGACAATGGTTTCTTTGTTTAGACTGTCATTACTTCAACTGGCACTGGAGGTTTGATATAACATAATCAGAATTTCCTCAATACTGTCCTTGTAGTTATCTTGGTAAATAAAACCTGTAATGCTCTTGAAATAGAAATCTATCATTGCACAATGTAGGAATACAAAGAAGGTCTCTAAGTGTGGGAAACAATTTATTCAAATTACCTGAGTTGCACAACCTGCGAGCTGAATGCCTCATAAAAGCTTTGGTTACAATGTTCAAGGGCCTCCGAAGTCTTATAAAATTGTAATTTTTATGGTCACAGTAGAGGAAAATCATGAATAAAAGTTATCATATTAACTTTCTTTTAACTATATAAGTTGAAGTAAATTCAAAATCAATTTTGTGGGGTCGTTAGTGCTCTCTGAGCTTTGCTGGTTTTTTGCAGACATTTCATTGCCAAACTAGGTAACATCATCAGTGCTTGAAGGGAGTGGAGTTTGCTTTCATTTTATATACTTGTGGCTTGCTCTATCAGTATTGGTGGGAGTGGTATTGATGGTTGTTTGATTAGGCCATTATATATTGTTAGCTTGTTTGTCCGAGTTGATAATTCCTTGACCGGGGTATTGTTTACTTCTTGATTGTTGTTCTAGTGTTCATCTTGATGTTGATCTCTGTTCATCTGGGTGTTGATTGCTAGTGAAGAGATCTTTTGGTCTCTTTCTTTCCTTTTTAGCTTTTTGTATGGTATGTGGTTTAGCTCTATGTGCCTGTTGATAGTCAGTTTGTGCCAGGTTTCCGGGAATTCTGTAGAATTTTTGGACTTAGTCTAGGATGCTCATAGTTTTCCAGTTAATACTATGGTTAGTCCATCCATGTGTTGTGAAATTAAGGAGTTTTTATCATGCCAATTGATAGTTTCAATTGTTTGAAACTTTCTGGCATGCCATGCAAAGGCCCAAGATTCGCTTTGACTTGGAAAAAGTTGTACTTTTGAAAGAGAACATAGAGTGTTATCTCTATTGGAAAGCCATCCTTAAGCAATAAGAATAGAGTTCATAGTAGGTTAATTAAATGTTTTTCAGAGGATCTTTGCTGAGGTCATACTCCAATACTCTGAGTAAAAATACTTTTTAATATGTATCATATGTTATTTTTTTCTTTCTTAGCAACAAAAATATTTTTAAAGAAAGGTGTAAGAGGTGGTTTAAGGTGAGTAAGGCACAAACAACCTTCTCAGATGCCAGGACAACTAACTCTCAGAAGAGCTCTCTCAGATGCTTTAATAGAAATGCCTCAAATCTACAATATATACTTCTATGGCTGCTTGGGGGCAACAAGCCCTTTGATGGTTGATAATAAGGAGGACACTAAGAAATAAAACAGGCAGAAGAAATCTCTACAGGTGTAGAGACATGAGGCAGGGTTGGTTACAGATCTATGTAGATCTGTCCTCAAACCCATACTTGGAAATATTAACAACAGTATCATTCAGGAGAAATCTAGAAAATAGGTGTTCTTGACTGCTGCTGCTGCTCCTATTCAATGGTTCCAAAAATTATAAGTAATCATAAGTAACAATGATTTCAAGTGGACCATTAATGTTCTCAGTCAAATTTAGAAGAGGCAGAGAATATAGGAGAATTTAACAATGTTCTTTCTTCCTAAGCCAGGGAGAACTTTGAGCTTTGATAGATCACATAATACATATCTGTCATAATTTGGAAATATGCTTGGTAATTTTCAGTGAGAAAAGTACTATGTACCATAGCCTTCCCTACCCCACTTTTTCCTCTGGATTTGCATCTTAATATTTTGCTCCTTCCTTGGGATTATGAGAAGAAAATCAAGATTTCTCCTGACATTTTGATCACTGCGTAGTACAAGTCAGTGCTTCAGGTCCAATCAAAAGAAGATGGAACTTCCATAGTTTTTGCAGCATCCTGAATGGGGAAAGTGGTGCAAAAAATTACTTCAGTCAGATTCTGAATATGAACTTGCTCCTCTCATAATGTTCAGAGTCAAGAGACAGTACATGTAGTATTGTCATTTGGCTTGGACTGGGTCATTTCTTGAAGCATAGACAAAAGTATGTTAATGTTAGGCTCTGGATCACCACCAAACTCACAGTGAAACATTTTATCATTGATGCTATCAATCCAATTCCACACTATGAGCTGGAGAGAAGTCTATTGTGTAATATTCATTTAAATATTTTACTTGTTAAACTGCTTTATCCTATGCCAAGTTTAGATTATGTTTATAACTTTTGATATTAAATAAAATTGATTGATTATTCTGTTAGGTGTATTTCTTGATAAATGAGGGACATCTTAATCTTAACCAGGCATTAACCAGATTTTGTTGTGACCTGCGAATTTTGAGAGTGACAATCCTACCACATCTGTTTCATTCTTTCAAGTTGTCTATGTATAAACATGAAAACCCTATCACTACATTTTTGGAAAGTGGGTACAAGTGAAATAACATATTTAATCTGGTTACTTAATTCATCCATTTTCTGAGTTTGCCCAATAAATTGGATCCTATACTAACCAAACAGGTTGGGTTTAAACAACACATTGTGATTTATATGAACATTGCCAACATTTCAGTTCTCAAAACAATAAAATAGTTTGCCTCTGTGTGGCCCTATTCATCCTAAGTACGAAGAGAGAGTTTAGACAAGAAAAAAATGTATACTTGATTGTCCTATAAAAAAAATCAGTATAAACTAATCTATTTTGGAATTCACTAATCCATTGCTAGTCCTAGATGAACCTTTTGCAGAGTTGATGACTGAGTATAAAGTTAATAAATCAAGTGTGACAGCTCTTTTGTAATTTCTTTATTATTTACAACCTCAGGTGCCCAGTTTGTTTTTCTAAGGGCCATGTAATGCAAACCCAATGAATGTTTATCAAGTTATGTTCGTTGATGAGTACTTAACAATAAACAAATATTATCATACTATCATATGCAACGTGAAGCTTTTTACCTCTTAAAAAACATCAAAGTGTTCATTCCTGGTTGAATCCCTGCCCTTTTGTTGGCAAGGTTTTCAGAAGAGGTTTGCCATTGCCTCCTTCCTAGGGCTGAGAGAGAGTGACTGGGCCAATTTCATCCAGTTGGCTTTGGGCCAAAAGCAGGACTAGCGTTCATGGTGTCCTGGCTTCTAGCCTGGTGTATCTTAACCATTGTACCTTACTATCTCTGATCAGATTATCAAAACATAATAAAAAAACAAGTAAGCATATTATATTAAGAGCCTTAAAAATCTGGCATTCCTCCACCTGTTTCTTTGAGTGGCATCTTACTTTTCTCTGTTTGGCTGGTCAACTAATCATTCAGTTAAGTCCTCACACCTATTTAAAATTATTGCTTTACCAAAATCACACATACCTTTTTTGCACTTAACTTTCTTTTTATCAAAAAGTAAAAAAAAGTAATTGTTGGGTTTTTTTTTTATCTCCTGAAGGAGAGGATAGCCATGAAACTTTCTTAAGTGGGAGGCAGAGTCCTTGCTCATCCCTTAGTTTTGAAGGGACCAAAAGTTCTGGAGTCTCCCTAGTTTCTCGGAAAGACATCATAAGGATCTCCTCCTTTGGTGTTTTTTTAGATTGAGAAGTGGGGACAGATAAGGAAGCTGCACATCATGGAGATATGCATTGCATTGCATAGCATAGTTTAGCATACCAAAGCAGAATAACAAGGAAACAAAGAAACCAAACCAAACCCTTCCACACCACAATGTCCAAAGCACCTTTTAAAAAAACCAACAGAATTCTAAAGCACCTAAGAATGAGTACAAAAAAAACCTTGGTTCATAGATTAAAGATAGATTAAAGACAGATTAAAATTATTGAAGTTACTTAATTTATGTTTGAAAACTTAATTTATGTTTGAAAACAATGGTTCCTTGATTAATTTCCTGGAATCACTCTTGGCTATTATGAATTTTCTCTTTGTCAGAGAGCATCTCAACAATAGGATAGCCTTTTAGTTCAGCATCATCTTGAACCTGCTTGACTGTGAATGCAGTATTGCAGGCAAACTCTGCCCATAGTCAGGAGTTTGATCCTGACCAATTCAAGGTTGACTCAGCCTTCCATCCTTCCGAGGTCAGTAAAATGAGGACCCAGATTCTTGGAACTAAGTATGCTGACTCTGTAAACCGCTTAGAGAGGGCTGTAAATCACTGTGAAGTGGTATATAAGTACTATTGCTATTGCTATTATCAGGTGTAAAGAAGCAAAAGGCTACTCTAGGTCTTTTTGAATTCTCTTAATGTTCATGTTTACATGCAGTTCTCTTAAAATTCTTTTTCAGAAACTGCTCAACCAGAAACATAGCAGGCTGTTTTCTTTGTATCTATCTGCAGAAAATCAGCTGCTAAGAACAGTCATAAATTATCAATGGCAACTTTGGGGATATTTTTAGTTGTGAATTATCAGGCAGAATAATACTTTGTTTTCTTTCTTATGGTGGCCAGATTAAATCTTGTTACCATGGACAGGATGGTGAACTATGAGAGTGTTTACTCTTCATGCTCCATGTAGTAACATATCTGATAACCAACAGAGATAGGGGGAAAAGAGGAATCAAAATGTAGACTATGCAGTCTGATATTAATAATTGAGATGATTCTTACAGCAGATCAAAAATCAATCCAAATGTAAGCCCTTTGAAAACAATGTCCTAATTACTAGGATTTGTCATTAACAAGTCTTGTCAGATTTATTTATGTAATATAATTATCTTAACTTAGTAGACTATGGTAATGATTATGGCTATATGATATAACTTAACTTCATCATTTCATTTTGTGAAGTATCTCATGTCATTCTGATTGACAAGAATATGCCCTAAATGAAAATCTATTAGATAGGTGAATAGCTGTATTGAAATCATACTCAAAGTGTTTCAGATAAAACTGGAAGAGATATTATGTGGGATGATATGGTATTTGCTTCTGTGTTTGGTATTTTTCAATAATTTCCCTAATGGTGTTGATGAAAATTAAAGAGAAGCCTCTTACATTTTTGCCCTTTACATCTTGAATTAATTTTCTCAAATTTCTCAGAATAATTATATTGCTAATGTTCATATATTTTTTCATTATATCAGGCAGGCAGTGGATTGCACATCTGCCAAAATTGGTAACTACTAGTTAATATAATTCCAGGTTTTCAACTACAGCCATAGCTTCTAAGCAATTTGCACTATAACAAAACTCCTGTATACTCTATGAAGATCTTTCAGTGTACTCTCTTTGGTTTCTTTTTAGAAAAGCTATCAGAAGAAGTGTGTTGCATACTTAAATTAAAATTGAAAATATTTACTAAGCCATGAAGCTTGCTATTCCTCATTGGGATGTAATTTCTTTTTACCATATGAGTTTGATTCTGAATCACAGAACAAAAACTATCTGAAAGCCAATGGAAAATTACTATATAAAGAGTTTGCTACTCAGATCTGTTTTTAAAAGTGGAACAACACATGGCTCATTAATTGGACATAATTGGACATTCAGCAGACAATACCTGCAATCACAACATCACCTAGAGTAAACATCCAGTCAACAGATCATTAAAGGTATACGTGACTTAGTTAACGGTGCAGAAGAGTTGGGTTCTGTAGGAAAAAAAATATGGATAGTTTTTTTTAAAAAAATCTGCATCTAGTGGAGGTGATATCTTTCATTAGGTAATCACACAGAAATCTTATTCAATGTGTTTTGTCATGAAGATGATCATCCTGTTGAGGTAACAATAGAAAGAGCAAACTTGACAACAGAACTATTTCCAGATGGTTCCTTGAGGATCAGCAAGTTTTGTTTTATCAGAACAAGTAAGAATCAAAGAAAGGCAGAATTCCATTGTGTGTATTTTTTTCTTCTGTTCAATTGTATCTGATTCTCTGAAACTGCTTGGACAAGTCCCTGCAGTTTTCTTGGCAAGATTTTTCAGAAGTGGTTTGCCATTGCCTCCTTCCAAGAGAAAGTGACTGGCTCAAGGTCACTCAGCTGGCTTTGTGCCTAAGGAGACACTAGAACTCACGGTCTCCCAGTTTCTAGCCTGATGCAAGCCCAGATCCGTATATGATCAAATAATACTGCTCATATATAGAAGAATTGTGTATCAGCAGGCAATTTGAAAGTCTTGAGTGCAATTAATTTTTTAAAAAGTGGTTTTCTCTTATATAAAGACATCATAATGGTGGAAAAGTTAAATGGATAAACTGAAAAGAAGAAACGAATAAATAAAAGTAAACACAAAGGACTAAATCAGTGGATGAAAATGGCCCAATCTCAAACATTTTTTGTTTTGTGAAATGCTACGCAGGAAGGCTTTAACAGTCAAAAATATATCCTTATCAAAATTAATGTTAATAGCATAGTTGTGGCAATGCTATTAGCTGCAGCTCATCCAATTGACAGCAAACCGCAATAAAATAACATAAAATATAAGCCTTTTAACCCTTCTGCTGGTTGTGCTTATTCTTTTTTTTTACTTTTTTTGAAGTAAACACTAACACTAGTGTGGCAGAGATCCATGTAGACAGAGACATGGGAACCTTGCTAGGGAGTAACAGAAAGCAAACACTGGGCTTTCAAGATGCAGAAAACCTATCCAAGTTTATTCTTCTCAATCCCTTGAGTATTCAGGACCAGGATTTGAAAACAGAAACAAACTCCTACGCAATCCAAGAAATCAAAGTAACAATCAAAGTAAAGTATCTAACCAAGGTAGTAAATGAATCTGGAAGCAGGAGGTTAAGACTTGTTCATTTGCTCTCTCACCATCAGTCTCATTAAGCCTTCCAGCCTTAGCTGTCCTTACTTGTGTAATCTCTTGATCTCTTCTTTCCTTCCTGAAGAAGACTTTCCAGGTTGAGAAACCAATTCTCTTCTTTACTAGGACAATGAGTTGAATTTCCACCAAGCAATGGAAAGGAAGGTAGAGGAAGCAGGTATATAGGCCTGATAAGGATCATCCAGCAAGTGCTTTTCCTATAGGTTTTTCTTTTCTGTAGGCTTCTCTTGTCATCTTTTACCATCTTGCCTTACCTTGCCTAGGAACCATGCCTTTTCTGTGGCAACTCTACAGAACACCTTTCCCCCTGAGATCCAGCAGGCCCCCACCCGTTTAATCTAAGCACCTAAGATCTAGCTTTTCCCCCAAGCGCTGGATCAAGTGAGGTTAGCGTGGGACAAATTGCAAGGTTTTGGAGGCTGCCTCAGAAAATTCAGATGTGGGACCAGGTCTTTTTTATTGTTTTGATATACTGCTTTCATTTCCTTTATGGTATCTATTGTTATATTCTTGGGTTGTGAGCTGCCTAGAGCTTGGTTTCATATGGGTGGGGATAAAACAATTATTCTGTTATAATTTTAATTATATTAAAATTGTATTAACAATTCATACTTATAAAATAGAATTATTTTAAATAAAATGCTTATTTATAACAAAACTAAATAAATAAACGAACAGGCTAGAAACCAGGAAACTATGAGTTCTGCCTTCCTTAGGCAGGAAAACTGGCTGGGTGACTTTAGGCTGGTCACTCTCTCTCATCCTAAGTCACCTCACCGGGTTGTTATTGTGGGGGGAAAGGTGTAAGAAGGAGTATTAGGCATGTTCACCACCTTGAGTTAAAAAAGAAAATCTGCCATCTCCCTCAACCTTATTCTCCAACCCCTCTACCATCTTTTCTTCAGAGCAGCTGTTATGCTCAACCAGCATTGAGTGTATGATTATCCATCTTGCCATGGCAACTTTGGACAGCAAGCAAAATAAAAACAAACCCCAAGTAACAACTAAAAAACCCCAATCAAAATATAAAACATTTAATTACCACTGAATAGGACTGGATCTACGAAACCAAGAGCACCCCATGGGCTCCATGACCTTCAAGGCTTTTCAAAAGGCTAACAGGATTAACCTCATTTCCAAGACCCAAGCAGATGATATTATGTAATTATTCGATCTCCTGCCAGATCTGATGGGATGAATAGAAACAGTCAGGGAGGAATGGTCCCACAAATAATGAACACTCTTCTTTTCTTACTTCATTCTGCATTAAGAGAGCAGAATAGTCTATGTCTCTTTAGAAGCACTGAGAAACTGCTCATCTACCTTGTTTTCTTTACGTTGCTATGAGATCAGGGGCAAGATGTTCTACTTCCTGCTTTTGCTATCTGCTTTCTGTACAAATGGTATTTTTTGCCATCATTTTTGATCCACTGAGGTCAAGAGTCCTGGAAACTGGGATGCATGGGCATATCCAAAATACTGAAATATTTCTTGAAATTATATGTGCACATATTCATTTTTCCTCCTTTAATAAGAACCATGTATTCTTCTGATCATTTTATATACAGAGACATATTATAATGGCACAGTGTGTAGGGATGGCCTTCGGAGACAAGAAGCCTAGACAATGATTTGATAAACAACACTGGATTCCCAAAGAGTAGGGCTGGCAAACGCATCTCAGAAGGCACCCTCCTTAGTTTTCAGGAGAGTAGAAATGAAGGGTGGGAGGGGTACTTTCAGATTTGCAAGATTCTGTTAACTTAGCCTTACAATAATGATAGAGCTTGTGTTCCTGGTTGTGCTTCTTGTCTGGACTATCTCACAAGTCTAATTTTGGATGAAGACTGCGGTGTTGGGATGGGCATCATCAATGTTCTTTATAAAAAAGAATCCTGCTTTATGTATAAAAAGCAATCAGGTAGGATAGAGCACTAATATTTCCCCACTTTTGATAATATCCTAATTTTTTAGCCCAAGGTCAAGTGATTAAAAGTCCAATGCTGTATGCAAACAAGCTTGTAGTTCACACTCATTCCAAGTGAAACTATTATTTTTATCCTAAGAAGCCAAGTCCTTTCTTTGTTAATGTGACATACACACCAAATGAACTCCTTATTCTGAGAAATGAAGGATAGTCATCAGTCAGTAAGATAATATTTAGCTTAGATTGTTACCATTAGTGCAAAAGATTGTAGTTACAGCCCAACAGCTGGGAAATACGAATTAATGCATGTTTGTTTCACATATACTATGTGGAGAGGATTTCATTTGTTTGCTTTTCTTAATAGACTTGATTGATAACCTGGTTCTAAAAGCCTGAAACATAAACAGAGAAGTATTTTTTAGATCATCAAATGTTATGCAACATCTGTAACATAAAAAAGATTATGTCACTTGCAGGCACTATAAGGAGCACAAAGGAATCTGTAAGGTGTATACGTAAAAAAAATGAGATTGTGCTAATAGAAGTCTTATTAGTTTTTAATAGCACTAGCAACAGAACTTAAATTTATATACCGCTTCATAGTGCTTTATTCTAAGCTATTTACAGAGTCAGCATATTGCCCCCAACAATCTGGCTCCTCATTTTACCAGTCTCAGAAGGATGGAAGGCTGAGTCAACCTTGAGCCGGTCAGGATTGAATTCCTGGCGTGGGCAGAGTTAGCCTGCAATACTGCATTGTAACCATTGCACCACCATGGCTGCATGCAACATATGTGAAAAAAAGCAGACAGCTTTGCTTTGATCACACAGCTACAATCACCATCTTCACTTTTATAACCCCATCTCCTACAGATGTCCCTGAGGAAGCCCTTACTTCTAAGGGGCTCTGTCCATATGAGGTGATTTTCTTCTGATGACACAACCAAATATTGTCATTGCCTTGAAAAATCAATTATACCTAAGCCAACAAATGAGAACAGTTGCCTTTACAATGGGGTGAGCAATCTGAAACCATGGCCACAAACACCTTTGGCTAATTTTCATGTGGCCTTCAGCCTAATTTATCACTTAAAGAGATCGGTACTTTCCCTAACAGCTGTCTATGAGGGATAGACAAAGACCGAAAAAAAAGGAGAAGGTTGACATTTTTGTATGAAACACAACCCCAACGGATATGTTCTGTGGCCTTTCACAGGAAAAACAAGTGGCCCTTAATAGGGAATACAAAAATTACTTCCTGCCCTCCCCAATTCTGGATTTAGAGATACTATTAAATAAGAGATTCATTCTAGAATCTCAGGCAAAATATCTGCTAAGATTCTGATAATATTCTTTTGTCAAAGATGAAAACATTGAATAAGGCAAAGAAATAAATGTTTTGATTGTAATAGAACAGGAAAAATTCTTCTTAACTGAAATTAAGTAAATGTCCCAGATGTATATATTACATTTACAGAACTAGCAGAGTGAACATGTCTATTGTTTGATTATTAATACTTTCAAATAGTTAAATATGGATATTAAAAAGGAATTACCCATGAATAGAATACATAATAGAATATGTTTAATATTGCAAAGCTATTAAACAACATAGATCAAAAGTGGAAACAGTAAAAAGTAACATCAGATATCTGGAGAGCATACATATGAAAAACATAACAAAGATTTTCCAGAATTCAATATCATTTAATATATAAACTAAGAAAGAAAATTCAAGAGGGGTGATGATGGGAAGAACTCATTTCCAACTAATGATAATTGATGGGTTGTGGGACCACCAATGTTATTTCCACCTATAACTGCAGCAGTTTCAGAAGCCTGTAAACAGGCTTTCCAATATCATGCATGGAACAAAGGATGTTAAAAGCAAAAAGATGGAGGTACTTGTTTATTTATTTGCTTGTTTGTTTTTATGTAATTTATCCCCACCTTGGTCCAGAGGGATTAGACTGGATTGACCATACTCATACAGAACCCTGGTTTGTGTGAGGTTTGTCACTTTTCTCTTATCTAGTCTTCCTTGCAGGGGTGTTGACTAAAAAAGGAAGAACGGGATGTACAAGCATGACATAGGTAGGGTCAAATTACTTTCCATTATATTATTTATTCATTTATTATGCTAACTGTTTTGGTGTAGTGGTTAAGGTGCTGGGCTAGAAACCAAGAGATTAGGAGTTCTAATCCTATCTTAGGCCTGAAAGCTGGATGGGTGACTTTGGGCCAGTCAATCTCTCTCAGCTCAACCCACCTCACAGGGCTGTTTTTGTGGGGGAAAATAATACAAGGAAGGACTATTGTGTATGTTCTCCACCTCTGAGTTACTTATAAAGTGATCACACTCATTTCGAAGCACCATGACGCTTCTGGGTTGAAAGGATTTGCTGGTGACATCACAGTTGCCCAGGGGATGTCCAGTTGGGGGCTCCTTTCATGTCCCCTGGCATGAGCTAAAGCAAAGGATGAGAGCTTACCCCACCCTGTGGCAGCACACAGGTCTCAAACACGGGCTTGCTAACCTCAAACCCAGCATCCTAACCATGTGAGCCACCATGGTTCTTATAAAGTAATAAAGGTGGGACAAAAATCTAATAAATAAATAAAATAAAAATCAAATTTGATTTCTAAACCTGTGAGAAGAAAAGTTGAGGACTGTGATGTTATAGTTATATAGGCTTTTTTTCCTTCCATTCAATCATGTCCAATTCTTGGAGATTATACATATCAACACCCTCATTGTCATCCGATTCCCCATATCTCTTCAGTAAAGAGAATGATGCAACTTGAGGAGGGCAAGTTTCAGACTAATTGCAATTGAGCAAAGAGCGTTCTGACCTGGCTGCTTTCCAGTAAAAATAACCACCACAACAAGTAAAACTATCTGGGGTGTACAAATATTTAAATATGGTTGAATATTCTATTGGATTTATAAAACATCTCTATATTTGAGAAATTGGAAATGATTCTAAGCCCAACAACTAGTAAATCTGAATGAAGACAGTGGGATTTACTGCTATGTAAACCAACATAGGGCTGCACAGCCTAGCTGCTCTCTTATCACTGTTTACTTGGAAAAGTAATCTGAATGGAACTCGGCAAAGTTTATTTTTGAGCAGACATGTCTATGATTGCCCAGTAAGTGGAATATTCCACATACTGATTCTTCAATAGTAGATTTTGGTATTTTTCCATCCAACATTCTTGCATGAGGGTAAAAAAAGGTGTCTAAGATGTTTTCTCGTTAATCATGAATGGAGTAAGTTCAGAGAAAGGGGGCAAAGAAAATTAACTAGAGAAGTTAACTTCTTGCAATCTTAAATGCTTATAAGCAGCAATAGGGCTTATAACAAATCAGGAGTAGGCAATATAGAAGAATTTGGAAGATGTTTTAATTGCTGTTATCTCCATCCAGACTCTAAAGGCTAAAACTGCAGTAGCATCAGTGTGTACGATGATTCAACCTTATTTACAAGATTGCAAATCAAGTTAAATGTTCTGTTCAATCATGTTTGATTCTCAGAGACCCCCCCCACACACACACACACAAAGAGAGAGAGATCAATTAATCCATGCCAGTGGTTATTTCTTTACCACAAGTTAGAGTGTCAATTGAACTCATTTAAGGAGAAATAAACAACTGGTTGAATTAATTTGTGATTAGGGAAAGATTGCTTAATTAAATGGGAATCAGTGAATCTAATGCTTGGTTTTGTCCCCTTTCCCTCTCCCCTTGCCTTTCACATATTTAAGAAATGTGCACAAACATTTGCAAACATTTCCCTGCCTATTTCTTCTAAAATAAACATTATGTGCACACTTTTCCTAATGCATGCATTATTCCAAGCTATTAAGCTTCTTGTTTTTTTATGTACTCTCTCTCTATATATAAATGTTTGCATACATCTTCCTAATGTATGTGACTTTGTATATCTTTTTAAATTGCAAAGTACATTGCTTTGAGGCATCTTTCTGCTGTCATAACAAATGAATGTTTTTAGAGATTCCCTATATACCACTATAAAGAAAAGACTGAAAGAAGTTGTAAGTTTCTCATCTTCGCTATGTAACATAAGCACACAAAGAATGGATCTTTTAGAAGACAATTTTTGGATAATATCTTCCCCAAAGCCTATTTTCTGACCAGCCAGTTGCTAATGCTGCATTGTCAATATCTGTCTGATCAGGTTATATTATACTTTCTGTTATCAGCTACTGAATCAGACTTTAGGGTTACTAAATGTTTTTCCTACTTCTTTAACACAAGGTTCTATATTTTTTTTATCCTTATTTTGTGCAGTTTCAACACAGAGAATTTTTAGTTGGGTAATCTCACCTATAATTGACTTTTGTCTCCAAAATGATTAAATATTATATTAAACTGAATGCTAGAGAGTACAGCCTCGGATATGTTAGTTCTACCCAAATGTTGATGCAAATCTACAAATCTACAAATCCTGCCAGCATGGACCTCAGGTCCGTGAGGTAGCAGAAAAATATACTGGAATACTTTGCATTGCCTCATTTTTGAACTTCAGGAAAAAGGTACCAAAAAAATTCACCTGGCTTTTGCACAGATTTGAGGGGAGTCAATTATCAGTTGAAAATTTTGATCCATTTGTGATCCATCCATGGCTTTGGAGCAGTGCTTACCTTGTGTCCAAAATTAAATTGAAAACTGGTTGACAAGCATAAGAGTATGAGCCATATAGGATCATCAGGTAGAGTATGGTAAAGACTACCTGGTAAATTTGAAAAACTTCTGATTGCTTAAAAAAAGAGAAGAAAATGACAGCTGGGAAGCACAACATTGGGAAATCATATAAAGAGGATATAGTATGCATTCTTGTTCATCATTTAAATGTATGTTGGCTCTTCCTTTGCAGTTGGATCCAAAAATGTTAAATAGTAAAAGCTCACTAACAGATTTTAATTAGGGAAGGGAAGAGCCTTTAATGTCTAAAGTTATCCTGCCCAATTTATTAGAGCAACTGATGGAGTAAAGTCATCTGGAAACAATGTACTATCATCTACCAGTCTAAATATTTGGTCATATTTCTAGTTTTTACGCTCTTTCAAGATACAAATACAAGATCCAAGAAATACCTAGTCCTTTTTAAAGACAAGACTATACTTTTTTTTCTATAAGAAAACTTTCTATAAAAGTAAATATAAATAGGGCAGATTCCTTCTCTCGATCACATCAGCAGCATTTTTGCTGAAATATCCCATGTCATGTCCATAGACTTGTATTATTAGAAGAGGGGGAAACACCACTGAAAAAGTTAAATAGGGGTGTAAGTTGCCTCGAGAGAGCCAGCATGATGTAGTGCAGGGGTCTTCAAACTTGGCCCTTTTATGACTTGTGGACTTGAACTCCCAGAATTCCTCAGCCAGGCACACTGGCTGAGGAATTCTGGGAGTTGAAGTCCACAAGTCATAAAAGGGCCAAGTTTGAAGACCTCTGATGTAGTGCTTAAGACATCAGACTAGAAAATGGAAGACCATGAATTCTAGTCCTGCCTAGGCCCAAAGTCAGCTGGATGACCTTGGGCCAATCACTTTCAGCCCTAGGTAAGAGGCAATGGCAAACCATTTCTGAAAAACCTTGTCAAGAAAACTGCAGGGACTTGTCCAAGCAGTCTCCAAGAATTTGATCTAATTGAATGGAAGGAGAAAAGTTGCCTCTACAATGGGTTGGGGATGACATGAAGGAAAGGTCATGAAGTCATGTGATGACATGAAGGAAAGGTCATGAAGTCATGTTCCTTAAGAATGATGAGCAAGGCAACCTTGTGCTATGGTTAGAAGGATACAAGAATGAATCTCTAGAAATTTCCGTGGCCAGATTTACGCTTTTTCACAATACTTATGACAGCAATTTTCAAACCTGTCCAACCAAAAAATAAAATATGTTTCATTGGCTACTATATGTAAGAGATAGGAGTGTTTGTGAGCTGTAATAGTCTTTAAAATTATATTTTTTAAATGGATATAAAGACACTTGGACAATTCCTGAAGCTGACCTGGACTCTAAACATTTCTCAACATTTTTCAAAGCATTTGCTTTTCTAATTGTTCAGGGTAAGAACCAAGATATTCAAACCAACCTGCCCGCTTCTTCATAATAATTGGTCTGGGGAAGCATCACCTTGTAAGCTATTTCTACTTTATCATTTCTATCAGACTAAATAACTTGGTGAACTTTGGAATTAATTTCTTGCTATTTTAGTGTTATGGGGGAGCTGTTCTCGTGGTTTCTTTTCCCACCACAAATAATAAGTTATTTGTTGGAATTTGAATCTCTGAGAGATTTCTGAATAATTTTCCATCACCAAATAGTTGAAATAAGTCTTTAATTAGCTTTCTTTATCCAGAAGTTTCAAAAGGGCATGAATGTCTTGCAATTACTACTTTTAGTCCTGTGAGATGGGCCAATGGTAACTGAAGAGCAAATTAATAAGTACGTGCAAAGCTGTAATCTGATACTTTGTTTGAATGAAGATACCTGTGAAGCACCTTTAAAGCTTTTTCCAAAGCAACATAGACCCAGACTTCGAAAGAATGAAACAATGCTGCCATATTGCTTCACCTTACCGCTGGGTAATTTCAATCAGCAAGATTATTTCTCTTTTTTTTCCCCAGAAATTTGAATTATATTGCTTTGTAACACAAGCTAGCTGTCTCCAATCAGCAGGAGAGTTAGTGAGCAAAGGGTGCTTATCGGGGACAAAGTTGGGAGGAAGATCCTGAGGTAAGCAGGATCATAGATGAGAACAGACAAAGATGCCAAAGAGACACAGAGTAAATCTCTCTCCATATACTATATTCATAATACGCTGTGAGATGCTGAAGAGTCAATGCAATTGAGGTGACACTTTCAACAATTTTGGAAGGCTTAGGACAGTAAAGCTGGTGGTCATATGGAAGCAACCTTCACTCAGAGTTCTTGAACTCTTACAAGTCTGTTTTTAATCCTTTTTAAGTACGCCTTTTATCTTCAAGTGTAGAGCAGTAACACACAATCCAAAAATGTTCCCCATCTTAAAAATTATCTTCTATTAGTTCATAGAAATCAACTTCCATTTAAAAAAAACACACATTAACTTTCTGATCTTCTCCCTTAGAATCTAAAGATAGCAGTATTCCAATATCTCAGGGGCTGCCACAAAGAAGACGAGAGACAAGCTATTCTCCAAAGTACTTGAAGGCAGAACAAAAAGCAATGGATGGAAACTAATCAAGGAGAGAAGCAACTTAGAAATAAGGAGAAATGTCCTGACAGTTAGAACAGTTAATTAATAGGATAGCTTGCCTTCAGAAATTATGAGTGCTCCATCACTGGGGTTTTTTAGGAAGGGATTGGACAATCACTTGTCTGAAATGGTATAGGGTCTCCTATTTGAGCAAGGTTGGATTAGAAGACCTCCAAGGTTCCTTCCAACTTTACTATTCTGTTAAAAAAATTGTATCACATAAATCAAATGATTAACTCTCATGCCTGTTGTTGTTAGATCATCTGCATTGTTTAAAAGGAAAAAACACTAGGTTGTTTTTTTCCCTCCCAATTTAATCAAAACCTGGGTCAGACTGAACTTTTGACAAAATAATTAGATTTGTGCAAATCATTCCTTTTCACAGCTTCTGATTTTAAGCCAGAGCAGTAGTCAAACACCTCCTGTTTTTGAAACATTTAAAGTGAGTATCAGTTGCCATGAGAATTGTAATTTGTTTGTTATTTCTTTCAGCAGGCATTTGAAAGAAAAATCATGTAAGTGCATAATTCATAATTTGCATCACAAAATTGCAAATTATACATCAGGCAGTCTCTTAACTAGAACAGCCTTCTAAAATTTGGTGCCTGCCAGATGGGGTCCAACAATTCCCATATTTTGGAATCAACCTGGCTTTTAAATTATAACATCTCTACTGCATTACAACTCAAGAGCAGAAAAGCAGGAAAGGATGGAATGACATATTAATTTGGGCAACTATAGAGGCAATATTTTTCCCTACCCCTTTTTTAGAAGAAGAGGGTTGTTCATGCTTCTCCAATGAAAAAGACTAGAACTTCTCAGCCAGCAAAGGTTACTGTAAGCTGCTCAGAGCCCCTTGAACTGAGAGATGCTTGTGAGATGAAAAATGAGGCCCAAGAATAGATGCCAATGGCTTTAAGTTATAGAATGTAATCCTATAAAGTTATAGAATGTAAATCTCAGTTCTCTACTGGGGTATTTGTTTTTTGGGTGGTGGTAGTAAGGACAGTTTGAGAATAAAAGCACCAATTGGAAAGATTGATGGACATGCCTTCCATTGATGTCTAGTAGCAGAAGATGGCTGCTTGCTCAGGATATCTTGGGATGAGGGGAGGGTGTTAGACTTGAGCATGGAAGATCCCTGAACTGTTTTCTTGGGAAGATGTCTATGGAGATTCTCAGCCATCCAGGTCATGGTTATCCCAAAGGTGCTTTTCCAAAGGGCAACCGGACTTTCTTGGGTTTCTCCTTAAAAACATTTCACTTTTCATCCAGGAAGCTTCTTCAAATTTGATTTCTTGGAAAGAGTTTTGGTGTTTGCCTCAGCAGTTGCTGAAAATTGATGACTTGGTTTCTTGCCACTATGAGAAAAGCTTTGTGGTTTAATACAAATAAGCTTAATGCATCTTAAAAATAAAGAAAATCTCTCTTTCTTGGAAAAATGTTCAGAGCTCACTGAGTTTGCATGAGTCATTCTATCCACTCTAAAACTACTAAATATTAAATAGCTGTAAGACATCCTTCAACTTGATGCTTCCATGATTACAACTTTAGTATTATACTGTTGATCGCATAGTCGGGCAGAAGTTTAGACTAGATTTGGCATTTTTATCCTCCTCTTGAGACTTTCCCAGGGACCTGGGGCAGGCAGATGTTGCTGTTTGGTCGTGTTACACCAGCACAGGATATAAGCTATTCCAAGTTAATCTACTTTTTGCAGTTGACTGATGGGGATTTTGTCAATGTCCACATTATTCAAATAATGCTCCAGAAGTTTTGGGACCACACCCATTGCCTATTATTATTGGTACTATCTTTGCTTTCTTTTGCCATTGTTATCTGTGGAAATTTTCAGTCATCCAGGTCATAGTTGTCTCAAAGGTGCTTTTTCAAAAGGCAACTGGACTTTGCCACCATTGTTCTACTTCTAGAACTGCAGGTCTTTGTGTTTAGTGATTTTCTCCAGTTCTTTTTCTTCTCTTCTGCTATTTCCAGGTACTGCAAAATCTACTATCCAATTTTTTTTAAATCTTTCTTATCAACAGTTGTTAAGTCTGGGGTGTTATTCAGCAGTAGCTTGTCTGTTTGAATTCTGAAATCCCATTTTTTTTATTACCTTGTCTATTTTGTGGTCCCACCAGGCAAATTATAATTCTTGCAGATATTTCCATGTACTATTGTTGCTACTTTGCCATGCTATTGTTTGTAATCAGTTTGTATAATGTTCTTGCAGCAGCTAACCAGATGATCCAATGTTTCTTTAGCTTCTTTGCATTTGATGTCTGTTGCTATCTTCTCAATTCTGGCTTTATATGTCTCGTTCTTCAATTTTCCTGTTCTCAGCCATTGCCAAATCTTATTGTTATCTGTTTTGCCTGCCAATAATACTTTGCCTTGCCATCTCTCTTTTCAATTGGTCTTTCTTACAGGCTGTAACAATTGTCCTTCAGATATTCTTCCAATGCCCCTTGTCCTTCTTCAACTTTCTGGTGTACTTGCAACATCCCATGACCACCTATTTTCTTTAGTAAATAGACTCTGTCAATGTCATTGCATTGATGAAGGACATGATTCATTTTCTCAGCAAATTCATGGGGAAATGAATGCTAACATGAATTAATCTGGCTAATAATCATTCTTTCCCAGTAAACAAAATCATTACTAGTGGGGATGACTCCTGTGTCAGGGAATGAGTCAATGATGTTCTATCAAAAAATATCAGGAAATGTGAGAAATGTGCCAAGATAGAATCATCCAAGCTTTGACCATAGTAGTCAAGCTTTGCTGAAAGTTGTAATAATATATGAAAAATACAGTCCTTTAGGGCCATCATATACAATGAGGTTCTCTGCACAGTATGATTCTTTTGAAAATTAAAATTAGCATAACAAACTAGAGTTTTTGAGTTTGGTAGGTATCCCTGGGTGTGTAAATGTATGAGTGAGTGGATTTTTTTTTAGTTCAGAAAGTAAATAATAATACTTGTACCCCAGCATATGTCTAAGTCTCTAGAAAAAATGAAGACAAATAACACTGAAGATGTTTCATCACCTTTAGTTTTTTGATGTGTAAGATGAGGCCTCTTGTCAAAACAATACTGTCTAGTAAGTACTCTTCAGTAATTCAGTTCAATAGCTGCTGTTGCTACTATTAGCAGCTGTCAAGAAACCAAAGCCCATCAGCAGTTCATAGAATTTCTTTTTCAAGCCAGAAGTGCACACACATCTGGGCACTGCAGCCTCAATAGTCCACAATGCAGCAAAGAGCTGTGGCAACTGAAAGAGGTCTAGCAAAAGTGTGTTTCAGTTCTGGTCAAACCACAAGCATGTCAGGTCAAGTCCCAAAACTTCATGCACAGCCATCCACTGCAGTCTGTATCATGTCATGGTGGCCATACTGTCAGGAACACCAATCGTAATCCCATCATTGCACTGGCCATAAATCTATGAATGTACAGTGTGGTTGTGATTCATTTTTTTTCACAATGAAAAGAGTTCTTTTTAAGGAAAAGGTGATTTGAAATACTATTGCAAATAAAAATATGGCTATTTATTTATTTATTTATTTATTTTAGTGGCAGTATCTCGGAGGGTTGGACTTTGTTAATATGTGCATGGAAAATCATCACCAGGGAATCAGAGAGCTGCACGCTAAAATGGGAACCTGAAAAAAAAATATACCTTAGTAAAAGTCAGTGGCAAACCATTTCTGTACTGTTGTCAAGAAAGCTAGAAGAATAGTTCATTGCACTCTCCAGGAATCAGTATTAATTGGAAGGATGCAAAGAACACCTATGGTTTCATCAAAATATATAAGATATTTGGAAACAATACAACATTAGGAATTTGTCCATACATAGGCCTTTTCTTTTGCTTTGCTATCATCTTCTTAAGACTGAGCTGGTCAGGAGAGCTTTCAAAATCCTTATCTACCCAGAAAGATGATATAGCCAGGGTATACCCTGACATCCAGTCTATTCAACCTCTATATTAACTCTAAAGCCAAAATAAGCTAGTTTTCCATTCACCAACACTTGCCAGCTTCACTATTCCCATCTTCTCCATGTTAACTGTGCAGTGATCATTCCACATACTCCAATGATCTTTCAAAAGCCATAAAGCCTATAATCCAAATGGTGCTAGTTGCTAGATATTACCTACTAGATATTAGCTTTCACCAGCAGCAAAATCAGTTGATGTCAATATTGTTTTTCTAGAAGAGTAAATTGAAATATCAAGAGAAATTGTTTGGAACTATAGGAAGCGGAAATGAATCTCTCTTTAAAATGTTGTTTATCATAATGATTTTCATTGACAATGTACCATAGATGATTTAATTATGCCTTCTTTGCTGGGTACAAGTATGCCTATTTGTGATGATAAGTGGACAGAAAACTGATAGCAATTCCTTTTA
This sequence comes from Azemiops feae, assembly GCA_023970755.1. NCBI lineage: Eukaryota > Metazoa > Chordata > Lepidosauria > Squamata > Viperidae > Azemiops > Azemiops feae. The sequence continues at coordinate 2,798,459 of JALGBA010000136.1, forward strand.
TTTTTAAAGCACATAGTTATTAACTGTAATGACTTAGGACACTAATCAATAGCTTTATTTTTTAAAAAATCAAAGTGTATGTTCTCCAGTTGTATGATGTGACTGACATTGTTGACAGAATCATTGTTCAACACTCAGTGTATTGATTGAGATGATGAAAGAATAAAGAATACATGAATTATCTAGACCTGAATAAACTATCCAACCCATGCTGAGGTATTTTCAATAGATTGTTTTTTTCAAATGTTAACCTGGAAACCTCAAACTATGTTTGAATTAGTATGTGCAAGGTGGTTAATCTGATTGGTATGCATGAAGGATTAGTTCCATAAATGAAATGCAGTGCCAAACAAATAAAGCCAACAATGAGAAGGAAAAAAATATGTCCCAAATTAAATGAAATGTTAAAACAACAACTGTCAAAATCATCATCTTCGTCAGTTTTATGCTCTTAATTCATAACTGCTTTCTGGTTTTTGTGATGAAATGGGATCACTTTGAGAGTATCAATATATGTATGTGTGTGAGTGTTGCCGATAAAGTGGGATTTTCTCAACCATCCAGGTCATGGTTGTCCTAAAAGTGCAGTTCAAAAGGCAATTGGACTTCCTTGGGTTTTTTTTTTCCTTGAAAGCATTTCGCTTGTCATTCAAGAGATTTCTTCAGTTCTGGCTGAATGGTGGGGAATGGAAGAATATATATTTTTACAGTCATCTGGTCATTAGCACTCTAAAGGTCAGTTGTTAGCTCTCTGAGAGTCATTGATAAACTTGGAGGTACCTTCAGGATCACTTGAATCAGAGTGCAAATGTGTGTGGACCTTCTTGGTACTGCTGAAAAGACTGTGTTGTAGATAGGAGACAGGGAGACATGGAAGAGGTAGAAACCAAAGCCCTAAACTCCTTCACAGGAATTCCACCTACTCACTGGTATAGCTATGTGGATGATACTAGGGTCAAGATTAGAACACAGGAATGGAAGTCTTTACCAGATGCCTCAACACTTGGACAGGTATACTAAGTTCACACAGGAAGATATTAAGAAAAATAGTCTGGCTTTCCTGAACTGTCGAATTCCCATTAAGGAAGTCAGAAACCTCAACATCAAAGTATTCAGAAAACTCACAAACAGATTCTCACTGGAGCGCAAATGGGAATGACACCACCAGCTGAAGGTTTGCCTACCAGCAAAGAGGTAAAAGAAAAAGAACTTAAACATATCAAGGAAGCCCTCAGAACTTGTTGCTATCCCACCTGGGCCTTCACCAAATCCAGGAAAAGATCCAGCATGACAGATAAACATAGAACAATAAATGAAATAACTTTGTCTTTCCATACGTTGCAGGAATATCTGAAAAGCTAAAAGGCTCAGAAGGATTTTCAACCAACACAATATATGTGCACACTTTAAAACTAAAAATACATTAAGTCAGAATCTTGTCCTCCCCAAGGAAAAACATCCAGAGACAAACTGAGCAATGTGGTATATGTGGTGCAATGCAGTGAGACATACTTTATGCAGATATGTATCTTGGGGAAACTAAACAACCCCTTCACAAACACATGGCACAACACAAGAGAACAAACCCATCAGGATAAGATTCAGCATCCATCTGCATTTGAAAGACAAAAGTCACTCTTTTGAACATAGAAAAATCCATATTCTGAACAGAGAGGATCACTGGTTTGAAAGAGGGGTCAAAGAGGCCTCTTTCAACAGATGGATAGGGATATGTTACCATCTATCGCCTGTCTACAATACAGTCCTTTTAGCAGTCCCATTTGCACTCTGATTCAGGTGACCCTGAGAATACAGATAAACCCCCAATTATCCTCAACAGCTCTCAGAGATCTCAGGGTTAAATTCTCGGTAACATCATCAATGATAGCCTAGCACTGATGATATTGCTCAGTTTGAGTAATGAAACATCTACAAGAAAACAACAAAGCTCAGAGAGCACCAAGGACCTCTCATATGTGTGAATTTGTAAAAAAAAAAAAAAAGTCAAGATGTTGGCCACAATTGTATAGAGATTGCCTCTTTTCACACGTAGGAGTATTTTGATGCTTTCCTCTCCCCTCTTTCTCATTGGGTGCCACCGATCTATAGACAGAATTTTATGACCACAGACAGACATATAGTACACTAGCTACCAAGAAAAGACAAGAACTTTAAAACTCCAAGACAAAATAAGAATTTTCCTGGCATATAGAAATTGTCACCTGGTTCAGTAGTTTAAACACATCAATTGGAACATGAAATTGAACTGCCTTGTAGACATGTTCTAGCTTTTAAGCAAATTCAGTTTCTTTATTCACGGATCACAGAAAAATATATTTGACATAATTATGAGTTATGGTGCGCATGCCAGACAGGCTCAGACATTCACAGACTGCAGATATTCTCAGATAAATCCACAAATGCTGGGAATCCTGCCTGAGGTACAATGCCAGCTGTGGGACTTTGGGCTAGTCTCTCTCTCTCTCTCTCTCTGCCCTAGGAAAAAGACAATGGCAAACTACTTCTGAAAATTTTGCCAGGAAAACTTCAGGGTCTAGTCCAAGAAGTCACCAGGAGTCAACACATTGACTTGAAGGCAATAAATCTATCCATCTATTCACAAATGAGGAATGATTCTTGTTAACATATGCAAGATGTATGTAAACAAGTCAGCCTCAGGCTGTCCATCTGCTAGAATTAAAGAGTTTATTTGGCATTTGAACAAAGAATGATTAGACTTTAGAGAAGAGGCAAGAAAGGAAATGGGTCTCCCTGATCCCCTTGCGGTCTCTGTTTTGGAATTCTTGTAAAAGTTGGAAAAATCCAGCAAGGAAAACATTGTCTTTTGCTTCAGGAATCCAATTACTTGTGTTGGAATAGAGACAATAGCCTGAATTTTGTTCTAGAGCAGAGATGGTGAACTATGGCCCTCCTGGCTTAGGAGTTCTGGGAGTTGAAGTCCACAAGTCATAAAAGGGTCATAGTTCACCACCCGTGTTTTAGAGTATTGATTGGTTTTTTGTGTGCTATGTAAATGTTTTCATTTTTTTAAAAAAAAATCTGTGTATAAATTCAGTAATAGTGTGCATTTTAGTCAACAAACCTCAGCATATGAATGTAGAAATAATTCTTTAGATTTTTTTACTTAAAATAATAATTTGAATCCTATCCAGGTTCTTTATTAAGAACTTTTCCATTTGTTGAGCTCTGCAGGGATTTTTAATCATAATTTTAATCAAATCCTGCTTCAACAGTGAATATTTCTATTTTTTATAGAATACCTAACCTTAAATATAAATATACTTAATCTTAAATATGAACAGTTTATTTTATTTTATTTTTAAAAAAATGATTTTGTTTATTTCTTGGGAGATTCCTCATTCTTTTAAAGAAGTACTGAATCCTATAAACCAGCATCTCTCAAACTTGGAAATTTAAGATGTGTGGAGTTGAATATGGCTGGTTGGGGAATTCTAGGAGTTGAAAAGTTGCCAAGTTTGAAAAACATTGCTATGAATGTAAGCTACAGTCATTTATTTCAACATTTGCATTTTTTATTAAATTGCAGACACATATAAAAAGGGTAAAATATTTGAAAAAAATTGTTCTGGTATGGTCAATGCAACTTAGTACAGTATTTCTCACTTTTAAAGTGGCAATATAAATCTCTTCAAAATGCTGTCATCCTAATTTGAGAGGTCTTTTCCTTCAAAGGAAGATCCCCAAAAAGCTTTTAATGGACTTTGGAACTGGTCAGTTTTGCTAATCAAGCAAGTGTCTTGAGAAATCAAGCAGATTTCTCTTTAGATCTCATCCTTAAATCATTTTAAGGCCCAGTAAAAAAGTGCACACAGTATTTGACCTTTTAAGTGAAAAGTGGAAAATGTATGAAAAGTATTTATTTATTGATCTCTTCAAGTTAGTCTTGACTCCTGGTAACTACCTGGACAGGTTGCTACAGTTCTCTTTACAAGGGGATGACTGGCCCAAGAATCACCTAGATGGCTTTGTGCCTAAGTTGCAACTAGAATTCCTAGTCTCCCAGTTTCCAGTTTGATGTCTTATCCGCTACATCGAACTAGCTCTCTAAATTTTATGCTTATTATTAACATGTATTAAATGTAGGGAAAAATAATTATTATTAAAATGTTTTTAGCTAAGCAAGTTAGTTCTAAATGAAAGACCCTCCAGGAAATTTTAAAGACAACAATGGATTAGAATAATGAAAAAAATGTGGAAGAAAGAAATATTAAAGTATTCCCATAGTGCTTCCAACAAAACTACAAAAGATTCCTGGAGGACTTTTTATAATTAAAACAAGGATGTTATTTATTTCTGAAATGATAACTAATTTATTTGTCTTTGAACAATAATGATTGCTAGTAAAAAAAAAAGCAGTAATATTGCTCACAATTATCCAGTTTCTTCTCAAATAAAATAAGTATAGGGAATTGTTGGATATGTTCTATAAAACACTTTGGGGCAATACAAAATTTAGTGGGCAGAATCTAATCCCTAATGTTCTGTGCCTTTGGGATGTCAGTGCTGCCCTGAACTCAAAAGTATAAGACATAACATTATCTCTGAAATCCAGTGGCCAATGGCTAGCCTATTCCATAAAGTCTCTAGTCTTACTGTAGTATCCTTTTAATTGAATTGCTATACAGGGCTGAGGGCCAAGAATATTGTCAGTTATTTCTTATGGTGGATATGAATTGGTGGACGGTGAATACCACAGCAATGATTAGTTCATTTTTGTGGTTGCCAATGTATCCTGTAACTGCTTTCACATCCAAAACAGGATGACAGTGCTGTCGTTATTTGTCTTTCCTCGTTAGAAGGATTCTTCTACTAATTTATTTATTTATCTAATTTATATAACTGTCCATCTCACAAGCAGATTACTGTTGAATGGCACACAATGAAACATATCTTAGAATATGCATCAACATTCTTCACTACAGGTTGTAGCTTAGACATGCAAGGATTTCTTATCAGATGGTCCAATGTGAAAAATGTTTCCATATTTCTGACAAGCTATTAATCAATTATTTGTAATTGAAATTTGCTGGGAGGGGTAATCTTGACTAATAATCATTGACTGGAAATGATTAGGGTAATGACAAAATAATGTAAGAAAAGCCATAAGCAACTTCCAAGGAAGAACATATTATATCTTTTCAAAGATATAGAACTTGCTGGAAAACAATGTGTGGATATAGATATAGGTCAACTTCCTCCAACATTTTGTTTTCCAGATGTGCAAGACTATAACATAAGCTAGGAAGGCTGAAGATTCTGGTAGTTGATATGCTACATATCTGGAAGGCATCATTATCTGGTTTCAGTTATATCATGCTATGATATTATGACTCCAGATTGAATGAGGTGTATGCCTGCATGAGGACTAGATGCATATTATAATAAACATTTGCCTCCAGATGCAGAATTTCATCAGATGTTTACTGATATATTACTAGCTGGGTAAAGGCGATGAATAGACATTATTAAGGTGTTAAGAATAGTTGGAACTTTTTCAAAACTTTAGACAGTAGAGAACAACACTATTAAAAATCCCTACAACTGACTTTGCCATAATCCCTTATTACAGTGTTTCTCAACGTTGGCAACTTCAAAATACATGTGGACTTCAAATCCCAGAATTCTGAGGAATTCTGAGAGTTGACGTCCACCTAAGCTAAAATGGCCAAAATTGAGAACACTTTCTTAATAGGGTGCAGGGTAATACTGAAGTCAGTTGCAGCTGTTGCATTAGGAATCCTAGTTTAACGAAAATAATTTTTAAAACTCTATACAAATTGCATTTACTTATATTACTGTTGTGATTCCAAATAAATTTACCTGCATTTTTCTATTAAAATAATTCCTTTGATCTAGGAGTGACTGGTTAATACTTGTATATGCCTTTCTCATAATACTGAATCTGAATTTCAGGCATGGAATTGACTTGTTACCTTGCTTTTCCAATAATCCTTCTTTTTCAGTTTCTTATGCATTACTTTTTATAATGTTCTGTACTAGAGTCTTAGTCTGACTCAGTCTTAGGGCTGGTTCACTGAAATTGTTTACCACTCACTGACCCTAATTCTAATCTCCTAACAGATTAAATGATACAGTATTGACTGACTCATAGCTGTCTGTATGAGTTGGATCCAAGAAACATTTTCTCTCAAAACTTGGTTGGCAATGTATTTATTCCAATTAATGAATTAATCAATTGTCTTGGACTCTATAATACATTGACCCATAAACTAACCAAAAAGGGTGGATTTATACAACACAAATAAGTCAAAACCCAAGCTGAGCTTCCATGCTTCCAATACACATAATTAAACTTTTAATTAATCCCAATAAACATATTGAACAAAGACACTGAATTTTCATATTAAATTCTTAAATATAGAATCTTAGGTATCCAATCAAGTTCACAACTTATTGTTTAATATTCCCATCATTACTTTTATGAAATTAAAAATGGGAACTGCAAAGAAGGAAAGCTTAATTAAGCCTGAATTCTAAGTCTTAGAAACATATATCTGCCAAATGCCACTCCTATTGCATATAGAAGAAAGAGAAGGAGAAGAAGAAAGAAAAGAGATTGACTATAATCATATGCAACTATTGCCAAAACTGTCGAAGACATATTGCATCAAAACATAAGAGTAACCATACTTGATTAGAATTAAATAGTCCTAATAATCAGAAGATGACTAAACCAGGTGTTCCTTAAATCTCATAAAGATAACATAATAGGGACAACCATTTGTTAAACACAATATATTCTGATAAAAGGTGTATTTCCTTGTAGATGATTCTGGCAGGTGAGAAAAGTTCTCACAATTTCTCACAACAAACAAAAGGCATCGAAGCACCTCCAAACAACCCCAAAGAATTCAGAATTATCCTCTGATCTTAAGGAACCTTTAACTGATACATATTATGGTGATTCCAATCTCAGCTGAATCTATAGCAATTTAATGGCCAGCACATTCACAATACCTTACATGTTTAGTTGGCATCAGGTAGGAAATCCTTATATTGATGATATCAAAATGTTCTGTTCACTTTCTTCAGATGAACCTTCTGCATAGTCCTCTGACAAATTCCATACATGAAAAGCATATATGTGCAATCTATACTAGGTCTGAAACAAGGAGGAGCATGAACAATTCTACAGGGAATTTAGAAATACAGTATAATAAATGGTTTCCTGTTTGCATAAACAGCCATAGCAATCTAGCAGCTGGCACGTTAATACTCTTCTTATAGTATTTTTATGCATAGAAATATGGTTTACCCCCCAAAAATGTGGACAATCTTTTTAAAAATTTCCAATCCTTAATATCCACTTTACTAAAATGAAACTGTAATATGTAACAAAACTTTTGAGCTTCTTTGTCTTAGTAATTTGATTTCTGCTATTTGCATGATACTGGTTTATCCCCAAATATTTTTTTTTCTAATTTCAAGTCAAGTCCGGTTTTGGTACTGCATTTATTTATTAAGAATGGCGTGTTTGAAAACCTGTCCCTTCCTTCCTTCCTTCCTTCCTTCCTTCCTTCCTTCCTTCCTTCCTTCCTTCCTTCCTTCCTTCCTTCCTTTCTTTCTTTCTTTCTTTCTTTCTTTCTTTCTTTCTTTCTTCTTATATGTTTTTCCTATAATGCACATTTTTGCATGTAATTTTCCTCAAATAAAACATTGGGAGCACTGCTAGGCTCACTGTTACTATTTTATTGAAATTCAGTTGCCATTCTGCTTACCGTTTATCATAATAGAAAGGGGGGAAAACATTCATTTATAAGCAGTAGAACACAATTCTAGCTTTAAAATTGGTCCTAATGAAACATTTTTCATAAAGCACAAGATAAGGTAGAATAACCTGCCATACATATTCATCTTTTCCCCCCATCCCCTGAAACTTGTAGAAAAATTCTGTGTCCACATATTTCTGCAGAAGATGGAAGAAAGTCATTCTGTGGTATTGTTGTGCTAATAGGTATCAAGTGGGAAAAGCTGAATTATTGTTTAATGATAGTAAACTTTAAATGGAGAGACTGAAAATCTTTTGCCTCTGGAGACTAGGATCTTATGAGTTGTCCTACATGTAAGGGGTGTATTTATTTCTTTAGAGCAGGTAAGATTTTCATATGGTTTGCTTTTTTTGGATAACTTGAATATCTATAAACTTCTTCATATATGAAACAGAATGTCCATAAAGGTACAATCTGTAAATATTTAGCTCATGGGGGGTTAATCGTGTGTGCTTAGGAATATATGTGCTATAGAATCAGGGTTTCTGTCTCTTCATTTTTGATACATTCTTCAGAGACGTTCCCTGAGGATGGGCTCCAGCATGAGTCTGAAAGCTTGGAAGACTAAAACCTCTGATCCTGGTGACCAACCCCAATTGGATCCTGCAACATTATCCCAGGAAAGGTATATTTGCCTTCGTTTGTGACCTTCTTCAGTTGCCTGTTCAGACTTCTGCACAACAGTCTTCTGCTGAGGTATATCTCTTGTCTGTGATGGAAGGATACATCAGAAAAAGGAAACAGAAGTTCCTGCCATATTTGACTTTTGATGGTTAAAATCCTAACTGCTTCTGACTGGGCTTTTAGAAGCAGAATGGAATGAGATATATTCATTTGGAAATTACTTTTGATCATCCCGCCATTTAAAATGGCTCTTTGCCTCTTTGTTGGGTTGAATTCGATAGGCCGGAGAAGTTCTGGATTTGCAGTCTCACATCTGGAGGGTGTCAGACTGAGAAAAGCTAATCTAAAGCTTTCTCATTCTGAAAAACCTAATGGACCTTTCTGGTAATTCAGCAATACCATCTTAAAATAATACTTTTTAGCTGGTCATGTTGAAAAGAGCATTGCTAGAATTATACTTAATCTAAAAATCAGTGGGATAACTTTTTGAAGGCCAGTAGCTAGAACAGAGAGTGCAACCTTTATGAGAAAGAGAGAGAAAGTACAGCTTGTGCTTTGCAAGTTGTCAGAAAATCATCGTATCAAACCTGGACATCTCTCAGACGTATTTTTAATCTGAGTTCTACCTTGTCTCTCGTAAAAGCTACTTGTTAATCTTAAAGAAAAAGAAAGTTTTCCATTTGTTTCCTCCCATGTTTCTCAAAGCTAACTCCCTTCACCCTGCAATCAAAGGTGACCCTCCAAGTGAAACATGCCACAAAATATTGCAACATACACTATTTTTGTTTGTTGTTCCAAACTCATTCTCCAGGAAATTCCCATTCGTTTTCTTCCATTCTCAAATGCTGATCAGTTTTTGGAAAAAAATGAATATAAACAGTTGCCACAAGGATATTTTAGACCTGTGTTCCTTGGATTTTAAAAATGTTTATATTTCTGCAAAACTTGGAATTTTTTTCTTTTCCTTTTTTTCTGATATCTCCTTCTTACGTGTGACTACATACGTAATGGCAAGGATATGTAAAATCTTCATTAAAATACTAACAAATCCATTCTTCTTAATATAATCAGATATCCAACAATAGTTGCGCATTTCAGAGCATGCAGTGTGTAGATTTTATCTTAATTATCATTCTCTCTCAGCTTTTTCCTATCTCAGAATTGATATCTGCCTGATATCAATTTTCTGGTAATTTTATGGGTATGTTTTTGTTTTAGTTTCATATTGATTTCTGCATTTTCGATTTCTCGAAAATGCTATGTGCAGTAAAATATTCATGGGGATTAGTGTGTTGAAGTTAGAAACAGATAGTTTGAAAACCCTGCACTAGTGCTATTTTTTTCATGCTGTTGAAAAATATGGTAACTAATGTGTACTAAAGTGGTTGTCCGTTGTGGGGGCTATAATTATGGCTGCACTGAGATGTTTAAATTTTATTGAAGTAATTGGAATTGCAATTGCAGTTTCAGTCAACATAGAACTATAATGAACTTTCTTCTATGTTCAATATGCTATTTTTCAACCTGGTTCTTGTGAATGAAAATAATTAAAGACAGAAGTGAAATTGAGAGTTCTGGCAAGGGAAGAGAATTGGAAGTCTACCTTTCTATTTTCAATCTCCCTTGTTTTGTGGCATCAGAGTGAAAGAGAATATTGAGCCAATATTCATCCTTGCTGTGTGCAGAACTGCAGATCAAAGCAAGAGGGAAAATATCCTCTTTGACTTAGCTAACTCCACCTAATCTTTTTTTTTTTAGAACTTCTGAGCAAGCTCTCCAAGTTCTAATAATTTTTTTAGAACTGTATCTTCTATAGAAGATACTTGGAGGTGTAAGATCGCTTGGAGATGGGAGATACTTCTAATGTAATCTACTGGATCCCCTGCATGGATTGCCTCTGTGACTATGTAGGACAGATGGGGGAGAAAGCTAACCACCAGATTGCAAGAATACAAGCGAGTGGTCAGACAAGGAGACCCAAACTCATTGGTAGCCACACATTGCTATGAACAAGGACATACATTTAATTTTTCAATTACTAAGATTGTTGGTCATGCAAGTACAAAGATAGCCAGGGAAATGATTGAAGCCTGGGGGGAAAGGGCCCCTTGTCACTCAACAGGAGTGCTGATTTACCACCAGCTTATCAGGTACTTAGGAGTTGAGGGCTTGGCAGCACAAGGAAAGAACAGCAATCACCAGTCATCAACACACCAATTAACCAGTAGGAAGACACCACATAAACATGACTCACAGAATAGCCCAAAGCATATATTCCAGTACAGAGAAGTTCCCTGAAGAAGAGCTCCACAGCACAAGTCCTAAAGCTTGGAAGAGTAAAGCTCTGGTCTTGATAACCAACCCAGATTCAATCTTGTAATATTATCCTGGGACACATACTGTATATTTGCCTTCATTTGTGTATCTTCTATTCCTGTCCAAGCTTGTTGAACTATTTCTACTTGTGACTCTGCCTCCAAATAAATATAATCCTAGTAAGATTGCTTCATCAACTACTTTGGTTCTGCTATATCCCAGTTCTAGATGCTCAGTGTAGTGGTAGTGATAACAAAAGAGATTTTTCAGAAGGAAATATATTTATTATACATATTTATTATATTATATATATATATATATATTTATTTCAATTAGATATCTAAGATAGTTTCTCCACAGCCAGATATACACATTTCTCTCTCATAGACATAGATGCCTACTAAATACAAGTTAACATTTTGTGGTGCAAATCTATATAATAATAGATGGGAAAATATTGTTTCCTATGCCCTTTAGCATTTTTACGACATGAGTGAGAAATCTTATTTATTTAGTCAATATTTACTATGGTAATGGTTTTTTTTTTTTAAATGTTATGTAATTAAGGTTTACCAAAGGATGCCTAAAATGGGACTCTAAACTAAGAGTAGTTAGTTATTTTGGTCAATAGACCATCATCCAGAAAGGTCCCATTCTTTTGCCATGTAAGTATGGCCAATAATTCATAGATTTGAAGTAATGAATGCATAGATGAAGTAGAAGCTGAAATGATTTATTGAACAAAGCAAACCAAAAAATAGTTTTTATATTTTACTGTTGAAGTATAATCTAGATAAATATTTAAAATGAAGACTAAAACTCAAGATATGACAATATTCAATACAGAAATAGTCATGTACTTCAGTTGTTAGGAGCCCCATCTCATTCCAAGATAAGACCACATGGAAGGTCATGTGGCAGATGGTATATGGTATTCTATTGGGATCACTAATATGTCTATTAACCACACCTATTGTTTTTACTTCTTTCCTATCAAGTAGCCAGAGTTCTGCGCCATATATTATGGCATCTACATAAGGATCAAAGTCCAGATGATGGCTGTAACATCACAGTTCAAATAGGACCTGATCCTAAAGCTGTGGCTGGATCTATTGGTGAAGGCCCATAGCTTGCTAATAGGACATGTACTTTGCAATCTGAAGCTCTGACATTCTTCAGTTAAAAGGCTGAAAGAAAAAAACAACAGCATTCAGCAAATGTTGGCAGTGTCACAAAGTTAAGCAGGGTCAGTTCTAGTAAGTCCTATGATGGGATTCCACCAGGAAAGTTCAGATTGCAAAGCCCAAAAACCATCTTGGAAAAAGGCATTGACAAACCACTTCTGTATTAATGTTGAGAAAATATTATTTTATTTATTTATTAAATTTATATGCCACTCATCTTACTGACAAGGTCTCCATGCAGTCACCATGCAAACTTGACTTGAAGACTTTATCTTAACAAATATGGGGGGAAATGTTTAGGATTCTGCCAATGTTAATTCTAGGTTAAAGGGACAATTTGTCTGACTCTGTCATTTAGTGTATGTCATCCAGCTATCCATATTTAAAACAGGACTGGCTTGTGGTTCATAACCAGAAACCTTCCTGTATGATATCGGTAGCTGCTCATTACCTCTACCAAACAAGGAGATGAAGACAGATTCCAGCTGGAAATAATTTACTAACCATGCCAAATATGTAATTCTGTGAATTAAGACTACAGATTAATCAGTTCATTGCATCTCTTGGAAAATAACCCTATCCTTCCTACTTTCATCTTTAATAGTTGCTTCTTCAAACTGCAGGAATCGGTTAAAGATTTTATGGGAATCAGGTTGGAGCCAAGAGAGAATGGTTTTGTGAGTGAATTTGGAGTTGCTGTCAGCTAAAATCTGGAAATATGTTTGACAGCCCTGAACAAACCATCAGTTCAAATCCTCTAATCTATTTCAAAAATAATTTACATTATGTAGCAAATTAGCATTCAAATTATTCCAAAAGGAAAAGAAAGGCTGAAATAATTTGGTTAAGAAGAACTTATCTATAATTGTGTTTTTGCTGCAGACTCAGACTTTATTTTCTCTAGGATTATTTCCAAGAACAGAGTTGAATGTTTTTATCCCATAAATGCCAAACTTTGAAGCATGGAGTGCTGGAAATACCATTCTGGATTTGGGAAAGAAAAATGCACTGATTTACTCTTAAGGTAGACAAATATGCTACAGCCATGACTGGACATTGCTTCTGCCATGCTCCATTGGTAAATGTTGAGGTCTTTAGGGCAAACAGATGTGGCAAAAGAGAATTTTGAACAAAAACAGGCTGAGCTTCACAGAAGCAAGGGAAATAAACAGAAAAATGAGACGAAGGGATGAAGGGAAAAATAAGTGTGATTATATTAGAATAAGGAGACACCTCTCTAGATGACAAGGCAAAACAATTTCTGGCTGGATCCTGAAGAGTGGCATTTCCTCCATAGAGAGGGGGAAAACACTTCAAACTAGGGTTCTTCATTCAAATGTTAGTGTGGTTAGTGACCAATGACATATGACAAAAGAACAAAGAGCAACACAGAGCCACATTCACCATCACAGAGTTAGAAATTCTTGGAATCAACACAATATTTGCCTGCATGAAGCAATGACAGCTGTAAGAAATTGTTCAACTCTTCTGGAAATGGTCCAATAATATAAATCAAATAAAATCATCCTGAGAACAGCCAGAATTTCCGTTCACAAACGGAGTGATGAGTGAAGCAATCAAGTTGTTATAGAAAAGACATCAAAGGAACAGACAGGCTAAATTCATGGGTTCCTCCAAAGCACAAGGACGTGTGCTTTATTATAGGCAAGTCATTATAGCAGGCCAAAAGTAGAGAATTACCATGTGATAGATTAGTTTTATACTGAATAGGTAGTTTGCTGGCATGGAAGGATTGCTGTTTATATTCTGCCAGTATAAATTACTTAGATCTGTATGCAATATTATATTGTAGGTGTAGACCTTGATAGCCCCACAAGAAACTGACCTTGATCCAAGAGGCTATGGTGGTCTGGGTTCTAGTTTTCTAAGTGGAGGAATAATTGTAAAATTATCAGTTTTTTGGCTAATAGCAGAGTGGCAAGAAAAGAAAGGAATGAGAAGACTCTCCACCATTCCAGTTTCCCACTCAAGGGCTGCATTTGGAGTATTGGACTCTTTGAGTATGTGGACTATTGCAGAGTTTGGAACTAAAAATATGAACACTTCCTTTTTGAGTACAATGGAACTCAATGATAGAGCAGACTTTTGCAAGCAGAAAGTATCTAAGTTCATCTCCAAATAAGGTTGAAGGAAAATGTTCTCCCTAAAATGTTGGAAAGGGTGTGATCTGGATAAATTGGTGGCTATTGTTATTATAGCTGAGCCTTCTAAGCATAATTAATTTCTGGAAATTGTGGTCACTACATTTAGGGATAGCCATTCATTTTAATAATAACTTACTGTTACATAAGGATAAGGTCAGCAGCAGCATTGGTTATGATAATTAAATGGGATACCAAAATTCAGAGCTGCTGTGCCAGTGATTACCAGTTGTTGGACACAAACCAGCATAAAAGAACTGCTGACTTTCAGTGCTAACTTTCTAGTGCCATCTGGCTGGCCGCTGTAGGAAACAGGATGATAGACTAAATGGAGGTCTTATAATCAAAGCTCCTTCTCTATCCTTAAGACTCTAAAACAGTCTTTGGACTGCAACTTTAGGGTCTATTGGAATGGGCAGCTATGGTTACTCTAATTCAGGGGTGTCAAATTTGCAACGTCACGTGACGTGTCACGTCGTATCACGACTTTTTTGCCATTGCTGGCAATGGGGTGGGCACAGTTTTGCTATGATACATCTGGCCCGCAGGCCGGCAGTTTGACATCCCTGCTCTAATTAATAATAACTTCCAGAATTACCAACTAGCATTTCTGAGAACTACAATCCAAGTGTTCTGGACAGCATCAAATTGGGGAAAGACCAGCTGATTGGTCAGAATAGGAGCTTGTCATACAAAAAAGAATAGCTCACAATTAAATTGCTTTTATCCAAATGTGATTTACAAACATATTCAGAACGTAAGCTAAACAGTTATTCCCTTTCCTTAACAGCTACACACATTCTTCCATTGCACATTTGCCTTGATCGGTCTGGAATCTGGACATTGTCATTCCTCACAGCAGCATACGACTCACATTTCTTCTGTGCAAAGCTTCTACGTTAGCAGAGTCTACTGTTTGTATTAAGCACCATTATTGATATCATGGGATGAGTATCTATTTAGGTTACTGGAAAATCGATGTTCGCACATTCTGCTGTGGCTCTTGGAGGCAAGAGCCAGGAATCTGAGAACTGGCAAAGTTGCTTTGTTCAGCTTTCTCAGTCTGACGAGGGTCATTTCCCAGAAGCTTTTCCTTTAGACTGGTGTTTTTTCTCAAACCCATCAGAATCATCACTCGTGACTTGGATGCCAGCTTCAATGATGTACTTGGAAAAATGATGTGTTCCATTAAGAACAGTGAGCCATCAGCATCTTCCTGCAGACCCAGACACAGCCAAGGTATTTTAGAGGATTTCCAAATGCTACTTTTATTCATATTTATCTATTTATTATTGCAAGTGCATCCAGTCTTTGAGGAGCTGAAGGCAATGCACATAATTCATCCACACACTAACCTTCTACGGTTGGTTTGCTTAAAAGACTTTGAATGTCCCATGTTCATTTAGTAAGTTTCTACTTATGGCTGAGCTGAGCAAGGATTCTACCTACAGTATATCTCTCCCGTCTAAGCCTAACAAACTAACCACTCCTTCACATTAACCAACTAGGTAATCATTATCATATAGTACAGGGGTCTTCAAACGTGGCCCTTTTATGACTTGTGGACTTCAACTCCCAGAATTCCTCAGCCAGTGTGCCTGGCTGAGGAATTCTGGGAGTTGAAGTCCACAAGTCATAAAAGGGCCACGTTTGAAGACCCCTGATATAGTATGTCCTACCAGTTCCTCCACAAAAATGATAAAATTGAATGTACACTAACTTCATTCTCTCTTTTACTCTTCTTTTTCTGAATAGGTTCACACATTCTACTAAGCCATAATGCAGTTTTGCTAAGTTTGGACTTTGGACAATATATGAACCGATCCACTGAGGTTTTAAAACCATTATTCATGCTCTGGTATAATTTATATCCAGCTTGGCTTATTTTAAGTCTACATTCAACTCATGTGTGATGAGTAAACCCAATTCCTTATGGTGATGAACTTTGGAAAAGCAGGTTTACCCAAACAGAAAACTGTCCACACAAAATGTTTCGCTTGTGTGGTTTTGCCAACTTGAATCTATAATGGGACAGTAAGGATGACACTAAGGCAGTCATCTTGTACTGTATCTTCTATTGCAGGGCTTTTCAACCAGTGGTACGGGTACTACCTGTGGTACATTGGCACCTGGCAGGTGGTACGCGACCATCCTAGAAAAGTGGTAGCGGGGGAGGGGAATGAGCTGAACCGGTGGCAGCACCGCACAAGCCTGAGCGAGAGATGGCTGGAGCTGCAGGGTTGTCAGGGCTCAGTGGAAGCGCCAGGATCAGTGCCAGGCTCCAGCTGGAGCTCAGCGCTGATCCTGGTGCTTCTGCTGAGCCCTGAAGAAGCACCAATCAGCTGGAATGTTGCAGCATCTCCAGGGTCTTGTGATTTACATTCAGATGCTTGGCAACTGATTCATATTTATGATGGTCACAGTGTCCCAGGGTCATGTGAAGTGACCAAAACCTGCTGCAATCACCCAGCAGACGGGGGGAATAAAAACCAAACACCCCACACCCCACACCCCACACCTGCTGCCAATCCTCAACAGAAATGCTCACAACAATGAAAACCTCGGACAGGAAGAAGAGCACCGCTGGGCGGGCAGGCAGGTGTCTTGCTCGGCTGTGGCTTGGGGGGCACTTTTTTCAGTGCCATTGTAACTTCGAACAGTCACTAAGCGAACTGTTGTAAGTTGAGGACTACCTGTACTTTATTACTTTTTTCCTTTTTTTTTTTGGTCATCAAGTTTTTGACACCTTGCTGGTGGTACTCGGATGTTGCCATATCCTAAAAGTGGTACAATGGGTGAGAAAGTTGAAAAGCCCTGTTCTATTGCATCTAAAGTTATTCAGGTTTTCATAATAGCAATGTTTATTGCATGTAGCAAATTTTTTGTAATCTTAGCTATAACATGGGCTTTGCTTTCTACCTCCAACCTCATTTTTCAGGAGCTGCTGTTTCTGACAGAAACAGAGATCTACAGTATTTTATGACTCTAGCAATGCTTCTTCCAAGAATCATAAAATTACAAATTTATTCTTTAGAACTACCTTACAATAACATTGTTCATTATTTCAAAGGACTTTGGGTTTGACAGCCACAAGAGAAACTCACAATAAAGGGGAGAGCAAAAAGTGATTTGTGACTATTCTCCAGAGTCATGTTTATAAGTCTCAGCTGAACCTGAGGTGGGAGTTTTAACAGTGTCATTCTCATTCCAGATTCCAAAGATAATACAGGCAAACAATTGGCCAGTTTTTATATGACTGCTGTTATCCTAGAAGGTAAACAACATGTTGTTCTGCTGTAATATTCATTCCTGGAAAGCATTTCCTCCATTGGTCTGTGGCACTTAAAATAATAGAAAGCAACAGCATTTGAAAGATGTACTGTGGCTCAAATTTTGGAAGTGTAACATTTTTCTCCTAGTGCTGAGGGCTGCACTGGACAGTGGTCTTACAACAAATAAGGCTGCATGCTACCTTTTTGGGTGCAAGATAAATGGAAATGTTCTTTGAAATGTCTTATCTCTTGCTTTGGCCCACATGAACTTCTGTTAAGCACTGCAGAAAAATAGGAGAGACATTTTGGATTAACCTTTACTTTTGTCTGCCTGAGGGCTAAATAACAGTCATGGTATTTTAAGATTTCTTTTCAGAAGAATAATCATAAAAGGAAATCAAAATGGCAGCCACAACCATGCAATTGAAGCCCCGCCTCTTTTTTGCATTCATCATGATGCAAAAAAAAAAAAGACCAGGCTCTGATTGTGGCTATCATCTTGACATTTTCAACCCACCCCATGTAAATATCCCTGGAATACAACAGCTAGTCTCTTCCTTCCTGAACCAATCTGTACTCTGCCTTTATCCTTATTAACTTAGTAACAAAAAGTATATGTCTAAGGTTAAAGTGATCCCACACCTACAGTACAGCTGAAATTGGCTTCCTGTACTTGCTATGTTGCATTGGAATTTCAACGCTCATGTGGGGAGGGAGGGAATATTTTCAAATATAGCTTTTATCATCATCTTGACTTAAAGGAGTTGTGTTCTCCTGTAGAAGAAATAAAGGGAATCAGTACACCATAATCTAAGGCAAACTAAAGAGATGCAGAACCAAGCCTGAATGTTTGCCAGGGAAATTGCAGTATGTAGCAAAAACTACCTTTCCCAGATAAAGAGAATTCAAGGAATCCTTTCAGTAAGAGAAAAAAAATCAACCTATAAATAAGAGCTGGGAAGTTTCAATTGCCCTAATGAAAATGTGCTGATTTAGTTCATCCGGCTTTATTTTCTAGTTCTTAAGAAAAGTGTATTAGTCCAGGCTTAAGTCAATAACAGACTTAAAGGCTCCTATTCACTGAAATGGATCTCTCTCTCTCTCTCTCTCTCTCCATATCACACACATAATCTTTCTACATGGTCTGTAAAAAGAACGTATTAATCACAGTGACTGAGAAAGCAATAATAGCCATTCTTTCTTTTTATATATATATATATATATATATTTATATTTTTTTAAAACAACAAAACATAACACACATAAACACACAGTGTATACTCCTTTTTTTTTTTTAAACAGCAATTTTGTAACGGTAATCTTCTATTATTTACATTTCCCCCCCTTATTCTTCTTTAAAAAATATTTGTCCTTGTTGTCCCATTGTTTCTTATTTCCATTTTCTTCCTTCATACTAAGAATAATACATATTATTACTATACATTATTATACACATATTTTCCATTTCTTGACCTTTCCACATTTATTTTCATTTATTATTTCTAATCTCCAACCAATCATACCACTTATTCCATATTACATAGTACTCTGTGTCTTCCTTTTCTTTTATCTCTTTTGTTAATTTGTCCATCTCCGCACAGTCTAGGATTTTCCTTATCACTTCTTCCTCTGATGGTATATTCTCATTTTTCCAGAACTGTGCATAGACTATTCTTGCTGCCGTTGTTATATGTAAGATTAAGTACCGTGTTTCTTTACTATATTTTCTATTTAAAATACCCAGCAGGAAGATCTCTGGTTTCCAGTCTATGGGTTGATCTATTATTTCTTCCATCCATCTTCTTATTTTAGTCCAGTATTTTTTCGCAACTGGGCATGTCCACCATAGATGATAATATGTTCCATGTACCTTTTTACATTTCCAGCATGTCGGCGAGTTGTTCTGGAACATCTTGGCAAGCTTTGCTGGTGGAAGATGCCATCTGTAAAACACCTTCAACTGGTTTTCCTTGAATGCCGCAGACATAGTCAATTTTATGTTTGTTTCCCATATTTTTTCCCATTTCTCCAATTCTATGTTATATCCAAAATTCTTTGCCCAGCTAATCATTGTATCTTTGACAACCTCGTCTTCCATTTTATATCTCAGTAAGTATTTATATATATTACTAATTAATTTTATTTCTGTTCCATATATAATTTTATCCAATTCTTGCGGCTCTTTTTGTATTTCATATAATTTTTTGTCCTCTGTATATTTAGATTGAATTTGTGTAAATGTCCACCAGTCAATCTCTCTGTCTACGTCTTGTTCCAATTCTTGTTTTGTTTTCAGATTTCCCTGTTCGTTTACCAGTGCTTTAGTTTGAAGGGGAAGGCCATCCCAGGTGCAGGCAATATGGAGGGTGCTACTGAAGACATGAGGAGGCCAAGAGCAGGTGCAGGGTAGGGTTGTTGCTGCCAGCTTATTGATTCAGCTCTTGTTTCTCTTCCTGGAAAATAGGCCAATTTCATCACTGATAAACAAGATCAAACTTGTTTTAACAGCAAAAAATGAAATATTCTCTCTTTTTAGCTTTAAACATTACCTGTAAATAATCAATGATGGTAAAGAAAATTATAAAGCTGTTCAGATCATAATAAAACTATGGCAACTGAAGAAGTGATGAGGTATCTGACTGCCAGTGTATGTGATAAAGAACAGTGGTGCAGATTCCACGTCCAGCCAGATGACTTCAGTACTGTGAATGTCTGTCAAACTGGCACATTCACAATAATCATAAGCATCCTTCTGCAGCATCTCCTTGATCTGTCTATGGAGTGCTAATGTCCAGATGACTGCAAGGAATATAAATCCTTCCATTCTCCAGTGTTCAGTGAGAACTGAAGAAGCTTCTTGTATGAGAGGCAAAATATCCTCAAGGAAAAAACAGAATCCAGTTGAAAAGTACCTTTGATCATTGCCCCAGTAATCAATAGAGAGTGAACAAATTAGATAAATAATTAATGGTATTGGGATGAAATCTGTCTTTGGTTTTCCATAAAAGTTTTCTTCCATTTTTAAGAGGCTTTTGTTTTCCACCTCTTCTTTTGAATTATTTGAATTTATTTTGATAGTGCTACTAAGTTTATCATATTGTTGCAAAATAGTTATTTTTCTTCTGCATGCCTTTTGGTCCCTTCCTTCACTACAGAAAATGTCCAGCATAAAAAGAACTTACTCATGATTTAATTAAAGAGAAATAAGGAGGCTGAAGACTGCTAGATATGTCATACTATGCTGAAAGGCACTGAATTTAGATTAAAATGTAGGTGGGTTGGTCATGATGACTGCTAGTCATAGGAACTTAGATTGTAACTCCCCTACTCCTATCCCCATCCCCATCTCAGGGACTCACTATAATCATTTCTAGGCCATTAAGTGCACAACTGCAGTCCTCGTCCCCACAATGTCCAGCATATGTCTGAACTTCAATGCAGAGTCTGTGTGTGCGTGTGTTTATCTCTCCCTCTTTATCTCAAAATCTTGCAAGATATCAAAAGATGATAAACTCTTTAGGGATCTTGTTGTTCTTGCCTCAAATCTTGCAATACTGATGGCAACACCAACAACATCTTGAAATCTGACAACTTCTCAATATGTTGACCCTTAAAAAAAGTTTGTATTTACATTATTTTTCATTTAATTTTGGAAGTGCAGGAGTACCACATGAGGGAGCATGTGTGCTATTGTTCCCACGGAAGCTTTATTGATGACCCCCTAGCTCAGGGGTAGGCAACCTTGGCTCTTTTATGACTCGTGGACTTCAACTCCCAGAATTCCTGAGCCAGCATGGCTGGCTCAGGAATTCTGGGAGTTGAAGTCCACGAGTCATAAAAGAGCCAAGGTTGTCTACCCCTGCCCTAGCTTATATGTTTAAATGAAGGTTCCTTGAAAACCTTCCATGATTATGCTGTGGTCCACATAAAGGCAGGAGTTGGCTGGTCTGGTATGTAGGGTTAAAAAGTTGCCATACTCTCATATGGAATGGAATTGTCAATTGCAAGGGGCTATAATAGTTTCTACACTTGCCAATATCTGCACCCCATCCAGTTGATACTCCTAAGTGCATGTTCTAGATGATCTCTCTAGCAAAACACATGGAAATGTACAGGGAGAGCAAATGAATCTTAACAGTAATAATAAGTCTTTCACAGCTAGCTGGAAAAGAAACATTCATGGCAAGCTGAAGAGAACAAAAATCATAAAAGCACCAAGTGACGCCTATAGAAGTTGTGTCAACAACAATGAGTTAGTAGTCAGCACTGGAAGGCAACTTTATGGCAAAAACTGGATAGGAACAATCTTATTGCCTCAGCAATGAGGAAGGAAAGAATAAGAAGGGGAGAAGGTTTATTACTACAAACCATACAAGCAGACAGTTTAAGGACCATATTCCACAGGGAAGAATGCAGAACAGCCAGAAACAAATAGCACGTCCTCATTGTAATTTATCAAGAAAGAAGCATGGCTTTGTTCCTCCAAATAATTTATTGTCAACATGGGAGAGAGAATCATCTTAAATTAGCTGAGAATATGATATAAGTTAAGGTTTTCCTTTTTTTTAACTGTGCAGTCCTCCTTGTGGAAGAAAAGAGGACTTGAATTCAGGACACTGTAATTGTTCAGGTAAATACACCATTATGCAAAGGTGCTTTCTTTCAAAAGGAAACTGGACTTTCTTGTTTGCTTGAAGACATTTTGCTTCTCATCCAAGAAGCTTCTTCAATTCTGACTGAACGGTGGAGAATGGGAAGGATTTATATAACGTGCAGTCATCTTTCTGAGGCCACTTGGAAGTTTCTCTCTGCCCTCAGGGTCAACTGAATCCTGCTGTCTGCAATTTTTTATCTGGAAATCCATTCATACTCCTCACCATTCGAAAGGTGTTCATCCCAAAGTGCATAGCTAAATGTCTATGGAGCTTCTCAGTCATCCAGGTCATGATTGTCCCAAAGGTGCTTTCTTTCAAAAGGCAACTGGACTTTCTTGTTTGCTTGAAGATGTCTTCAAGCAAACAAGAAAGTCTAGTTGCCTTTTGAAAGAAAGCACCTTTGAGGCAACCATGACCTGGATGACTGAGTAGCTCTATAGATACCATTATGCAGTTTTGTTGTAAAGGAAAAGGCATCATGGAGCCCCAGGATAAGATATAGCTCCCAAGGCCGTTTTTTTCTGCCTTTTCAATCATCACGGGTGTCTATGTGGAAAACCAGAAGTCTAGTTCCATTCATTTTCAGGCAGAAACAGGACTGTCTGCAGGGTGTATCAGAAAGTCAAGATGGTGGCTGTGTCAGTATAATTGAAAATCTATCTGTTTTCTAGACCATAACCTGAAGACACCACTGTGCCACTTTTGTAGGGGAGGGGGGGTTATTAAGAAGAAAACTCCTGAAAATTAGGGACATAAAAATAGCAAGCTTTCTCCCAAAATAATCATTCATAAGTATATGATATATGTAAGTGATTTATATCAATTGAACTTGCTAATTGGGGCATTTGGGTATTTAGTTTTTGTCTGGTATTACAATTAAATAGTTTAATTATCTATTGGAGCTGTGTATATTATTGTTTCGTTACATTTGTTTTTATCTATTGTTTTCGATGTATTGTTTTTAGATTGCTTTTTTTAAAAAAAATCCTAACTAATACTGATGTCATTAAAATATGTGCATGAGAGAGAGAGAGAGAGAGAGAGAGAGAGAGAGAGAGATCAGATTTAATCAAAACTGTTAGCCTTGATTCAACTGTAATGGAAGGGAAGGGTTTGGATTAAATATGAAATGGACATTATTTGATTTGGTGGAGAGGAAAGATTGTAGTGTAAACATGGGCATAGTGGAGGTAAATGCATTTATCAAACCTTTGGAATCTGGAATTTTATCTGCCACACCCCTGGTAGATAAGAAAAAACAGTGCTTCGTATTTATTGCTTTCAAGTGTTCAAAGTACTAATGTGACAACCAACTCTCAAACAACTGCATCTGTGTACAGTATTTAAGCAAACATTGTTTATTTTAGTTTAGCTTAGTTTTTAGTCTAGTTATTACATCCGACACTGCTAAAGGGGTTGGATTAAACTGGAAATAGGCATTATTTGATTTGGTGGAGACACACAAACATGGGCATGGGGAAATCCAGGTTATATATGTTGCAATTCCAGGGGTGTGTGGAGGGAATGTATTTCATTATGTGTATTTGCTATGTATTTCAATGACCTATTTTAGAATTTGTATTCCATCTTCGATTGAAAACCGGTAGCAGTTGAACCTGGGAGGTTACTAAAAGGACATTCAGGAGCCACAGATTAAATCAGGACATTACAACTAATCTATAGGGAATAGGTGCATAATTCCAATAATATCCCAACTGCAGGGAAATATAACATTTCTGAATAACAAATTATTTGAAATAGCTGCATTTTATTAATGTACTGTACTCTTGATATGCTTGAAACTTATCAAGCATAGATTTTTATTACAAATGTAGTTTGCTTATGGGATAGACTGCAAAACTGTTGATGTCATGATGGAACTAAGGTTTCTGTCAACAGTGAACTTCTTTATGAGTGCAATACTCTTGCATACTTGTAATTTAGCTTTACAAGTCTAAGGTACAACATCTAGTCCCGAGAATGCCTTCTCCACCAGAGTTTCCTTGGAGGTCTTTCCAACACAGTGCAATCCTTTAACATTCCCCCCCCCCCAAACCAGTACTCCGCAGCTCTAACCCCACCTTCCCAAACAAGTACGACTGTCCGTATAAACAAAGGAATCACAAGCCAATCCATTTGGGCAATATAAGATCATATGTGAACAGAACTGAACTCCAGGCTTCCCAACATACAGGGAAAAATAACTCCTCACTTCTCTCATCCTTACATGTAACTAAGATGCAGGTCAATTTTGCTCTTACTCAATCAGGTCTGGTGGCTGGGAATATTTTCCCAATTATATCAGGAACCCAAGGAAAAGAAGCTCTAATTTTGGTACAAACTTCAGGGCTATGTCATCAGCATTGCTGGTTTATCAGGTTCATCCAATGCTTTGTTCCCTCAACTGACACTGACCTGGAAGAACTGGGCCAATCTAGGAGATGAGCTTTCTATGTCCTTTGGTGCCTCGGAACTGTTTCTATGTAACTTGGCCCTTACACCGTAATTTTAAAATTGGCTGCCTAATTTTCCATGTTTTCCTTCCTCCCTTCCTCCTCCCTTCCTGCAGTGTCTTTAAAAGAATAGTGTGAGGGCAAGGGTCCTCTTATTAGTTACAGATCTTATGTGGACTGCTCTGGTAACAGCTTCAGCAGAGGAACAGGTACAATGCTAAAAAGCATAATAATTGGAAAACGTTCTTCAGCTGCAAGTATGTCTCATACTAGATATCACCACTACCACCCCCAAGTTTCTGGCTAGCTATAAGAAAAACAGGATATTGCACCATTTTGATTCTTATGTTCCCTTCTTCAGAATTGTTGGTTCCTTTAAATAAAAAAGTGTTGAAGAAAATAAGTACATTAACATTCACCAAGGGCAGCCAAACAGTTTCCACCATATCTGACTAGTCTAGTTTTACAGTATTTGCTCATAACTATTTGAAAACACTCAATAGGTTTATTCATGCTGAAGTATATGTGGCCTTTTTGTTATCTCTTTGAAGTAATGGGGAATTCCAAAAAACAAAAAAACAAAACTAATCACGTCAAGCAATTAGTTGACCCTGGCCAAACAATTTCATAGTTTCATAGTTTCTATTCCAGCCGTTATCTATACAACTGATTATCTACAAGCAGTGTTTTTGTATTTATTTTCTGATCCGCTGCCATTTGAATTTCTCTTTGAGTATTTTATCAATGTGCATCATTTATTGGCAGCTTTTAAAAGTTTATTGCTGACTTCTTCCAAGTCTCCTTCTGAAAAAAATGCACCCGTTATTGGCATTTTTTCTTTTTTCCCCATTTATATTTGTAGAATTTAGCAGAATTCCCACCAAATCATAATTGTTGGCACTGAAAAAATTTAAACCCAGCTGTGCAATATTATATCACTTTGTTTTGTATCTTTCTTTTGAGATAAGTATCTATAAATGTTTTGATTGCTCATACGTTTCTCAACAAAATTCGATCAATGATTCCTGTAAATATTTGGATGCAACAGTGTCTGCTAAAGGCTGTCTAAGAGGATTTGGTTTTGTTTACTGGAATTACCGAGGATGTAATTTCTTTGTCAACAGCTCCTGGTGACTGGTGACTGGATGAGTCCTTACAGTTTTCTTGACAACATGTTTCAGAAGTGCTTTGCCACTGCTTGTTTACTAGGGCTGAGAGAGAGTGACTGGCCCAAGGTCATTGTTTCTGGGTTTCTAGACTGATGCTTTAATTGTGACACCACATTGGGTCACTTATTCTGTAGAGTCAACAGGGAAGGAGGAACAGCTTTGTCTTTTCATATCACTTTTGACTCCTTCATCCTACCTTTGCTCCTTTTTCACAACTAATCCCAGACTATTGAGCTGCAAGAACCGAAGAGTATTTGTACTTTCTTTCAACGTGAATGTACATTGATTCACCTTGTAATTACCATTCCCTGTTATTGGGATCCAGAATTATTATTTTTCTATTTGTGTTTGTGTCTATTATTTTCAGTAGTTGCTATAGGCAACAAAAACAAACAAGTTAGTAGGCTGGGTAAAGAGATAGTAACTATCAAGAGACACTAAGTGTGCTTCATAGTTGTACAGAGACTTGAACCAAATCTCAATTCGGCACTTCAACATTCATCCTAGCTGGCATAATGCATAGTGTAGGCAAGCGTGGAAGAAAGGAGCTGAATGGTGCCCATGAAGAAGGCTGGGCAGAATCATATTGTTCATTACTCCAGCACCTACTGGAACTATTTGTTTAAAAAATACTGTCTGTTTGTCTGTCTGTCTGTCTGTCTGTCTGTCTGTCTCTCACTCACTGATTCACTCACTCACTCACTCACTCACTCACTCACTCACTCACTCACTCTATCTATCTATCTATCTATCTATCTATCTATCTATCTATCTATCTATCTATCTATCTATCTATCTATCTATCTATCATCTATCTATCTATTTTCTATCTTCTAGCAATAGCAATAGCACTTAGACTTATAAGCACTTAGACTTATGTACCACTTCATAATGCTTTACAGTCCTCTCTACCCAGTTTACAGTTTACAGAGTCAGCATTTTGCCCCCAACAATCTGGGTCCTCATTTTACAGACCTCAGAAGGATGGAAGACTGAGTCAACCTTGAGCCGGTGACAATCAAACTGATGGCAGTCAACAGAATTAGCCTGCAATACTGCATTCTAACCACTGCGCCACCACGACTCCAAGGATCTACCTATCAATTTGGACTTTTCTTCAATCAGACAGGTTCCTGCATGCAATTTTATCCCAAATAAACATTTGGCTTGGTGTCTTCTAATTACATTTTTGTATTTTTAGTTGACTTTTTATGTTCATCTCTTCATGTGTATGGTCATTTTTTTTTAATCAGGGAACTGAATTACCAAACTCAGAGATTTGTGGATTTTGATCAGTAACTACATCTTACTTAATATGTGGGTTCAAAAAAATTAAGGGGATATGCATATTTCTCTTCAATGATAATTTAGGATGTGATTTTTTTTTCTAAAGGATTGCCAGGATGACATTTTTTTCTAAAGAAATCAAGGCAATGAGGTCATCCAAATTTATTCCCAAGCCAGTTTCTATCTTTGCTGTTTAAAGGAAGCTCTTCTGAATCAGAAATAAGGACTCTGAGCTTGCAAAGCCATTGAAAGGACAACTGCAAAGCCCTCGAGCCTTTAGGAAGTTGTGGAGAAATAAAGGTACATTTTCTTGCCTAAAGCCCAGCCGTCTGCTCCCTATCTTGAAAAAAAGCCCTTTTATGCAATTCACCCAATAGTTGTTTGTCTGGAAGCTTCACTGAAATGGAATTTCAGTAATTTGAACAAGCAAAGAATCAACAAGGCATGGAGAGCCAAAAAAGCTGGAGTTCTTTGCTATGGGAACAAATCTGAGGAAAACCATCAGATTTCTGACTGCCAGAGATGGAAAGCTAA
Source organism: Azemiops feae (assembly GCA_023970755.1). Taxonomy (NCBI): domain Eukaryota; kingdom Metazoa; phylum Chordata; class Lepidosauria; order Squamata; family Viperidae; genus Azemiops; species Azemiops feae. The sequence continues at coordinate 2,825,947 of JALGBA010000136.1, forward strand.
ACAGCTGTTCTTGCAACATTATTCTGTTATTCAATATTCCTTTTCCTAGCAAGTTAGCCTTTCTGTGTTTTATATGAATATTACATCCATGTAGGAAACCCAGTGTACTATCCCATTTAAAACACTGTTTTTCAAACTTGGCAATTTTAGGATGTGTGGACTTCAGTTCCCAGAATTCCCTAGCCAACTGGGGATTGTCTCCTTCCAGTAGCTGTATTCCAAGGTCTTGAATGCGGGTCTTCATCATTGACTAAAATTGAGATGTTAGATTTTTAACTTTATTCATGGAATGCATATGCAATGAACCCTGGATCCTCTTTAATCATGGCAACTGATTCATCAGCAATTGAGACCCAGCACAGGATAGTAGTTTAGATATTAGGTTAGGACCATGAAAATACTGATCCTTCTCACTTTTCTCTCACCAAAGGCTGTCAGCCATTCACTGTCTCTCTGCCTAAGATGCTTCCAGAGTTGCCATTCCTGGCCCAGAATGTAAGGCCCATTGAGTTCTCACTGAACAGGAAAAACACAAATGCAATAAATACATGAAATGGCTAAACTATATGATGAATGCATGGATATCTATTTCATTTTGGAGTTTGTATCCAATTGGATCAGTCTGTTTTTTGCCTTTATCATCTGTGTGGTATTATGATGAAAAAAATATGGGACATACAGGTGATTTTTGAGAAATAACTCAAGCTACTTTCCTATAGAAGTGATACTCAATTAGCAACTATTCATTTAGTGATCATTCAAAGTTACAACACCACTGGAAAAGGTGTGTTATGACTGGTTTTCATACTTACAACACACCTGCAACATCCCCGTGGTCACATGATCAAAATTCAGGCACATGTATTTAAGGTGGTTGCAGCATTCTAGAATCATGTGATCATCATTTGCCACCTTCCCAGCCTGATTCCTCCCAGCAAAACCTGAATGTGCTTAACAACCATGTGATTACTTAACAAGTACAGTGATTGTCCCAAAGGTGCTTTTTCAGGAGGCAACTGGACTTTCTTGTTTTTCTTGGAAGATGTTTGGCTTCTCATCCAAGAAGCTTCTTCAGCTCTGACTGGATGGTGGGGAATGGAAAGATTTATATTCCTTGCAGACAGCGATGTCTGCAAGGAACACAAATCCTTCCATTCCCCATCATCCAGTCAGAGCTGAAGAAGCTTCTTGGATGAGAAGCCAAACATCTTCCAAGAAAAACAAGAAAGTCCAGTTGCCTCCTGAAAAAGCACCTTTGGGACAACCATGACCTGGATGACTGAGAACCTCCATAGATATTTAACTACAGTGATTCACTTAATAATTGAGGCAAAGAAGGTCATCAAATCAGGCATGATTCACTTAACAACTGCCTTGATTAGCAATGGAAATTCTGATCCTAATTGTGGTCATAAATCTAGGATTACCTAAACACTATAAGACATCAAATGTTAACTGATATTGATATAGCAAGATTCAGATCTATGTTTTAAGTGCTAGGAATGATTGAATGAAGTCCATTGAACATAGAAAAAACATGGCAGCTTTCTTGGAACATCTATAGCAGACATGTCAAACTCGCGACGTTATGTGACGTCGCGCAACGTATCGGAGCTTTTTCTCCATTGCCGGCAATAGGGTAGGTGCGGTTTCCTGGTGATGCGTCCGGCCCGTGGGCCGGCAGTTTGACACCCCTGATCTATAGAATATATAATATAAACACAATTGTTAATTCTCTCCCTTTAGCTCTTCGCTCAATTGCTGAGACATTCCCTATTTTTTTTTTTAAAAAAAAAATCATTTCTCATCTGTGCCAGGGCTATTGCTGACCAACATCCTTGTTCTCAAATAAATAATACACAAATTATAGCCCTGAAATGTTATAATACCAGTAACATTAGTTATAATTTAAATGGTTTTCCTGCAGCTGTTGTAGAAATACAAGCATTTGAAACTGTTGCTCAGATAATTTTGTAAAGCAGTTAAATAAAGCATTAACTTGGGGCAGTGACAAAAATAATCCATTTAGTTTAATGCTATATACCTCCCTTAGAACCAAAAATCAAATCATTTTTGCTTGAAAGTATTGCATAAGGATGAAAAGCTTATAATTTATTTTAATTACTTTCATGGAGTTGTAATTAAATAAAGGTAAAAGAGGAGGACCTGAGGCTACCCTGACATTATCAAATTAGGCTCTAGACTCAATTAAAATGAATGACCACTAGATGGCAACAAGAAAATATTTAAAAATAATGTCTCTTTGTCACCATCTGCTGGTAACTCACATTTTGCACCCAAGATATGGTTCCACTAACTCAGTTAAAATTCCCAGCAGCCCTCATTAGTGGAAGGTCACAAATTGCTAGTATGATTACATATGAAGCTGCCTTTATGATATATCACAATGACATAATTAGCAAATGTACCTCAGTATTACCTACACCCAAACTTTCTCCATCCTAATGTCCTTGAGATATACTGGATTATGTCTCCTGTGTCCTATATCATTCTCTCTTCCTTACCTTATATTTGTCTGGCATATGAATGGCTTGGTATAAATTTCCCACTGATCTACATAACACATTCATGTTTCCTAGTAGAAAAGAAAGCCTCTAAATGTCAGAAGCCCAAAGTAAATTTGATGCCTCCTGGCTCCTTTCTCTCCATTCATCTCAAATTCCAGAATCACGGGAATCACATTCTGTAGCACAATAAGACTGCCCTAATTAACTGGTAGTAATAAGCATTCCTTATAGATTTTCCAGTGTACAGTAGTACTGAACATAGATTCCAACTTGCTTGGAATCTCAGCTTTTCTTATGAAAGAGGAGTGGGATTCTAGTCCATATGGCTAGAAAGTAGCCCTCTTACTATGGAAAGAATACAAATAAATGCCCCTAAATCAGTGGTGGGATTCAAATATGTGAACAACCGGTTCTCTGTGTGGATGCCACTTCCGGAAGTCCATTCTGGGGTTGGGCAACAAAAAACTAGCTACCGGTTCTGCCGAAGTGGTGCGAAACGGCTGAATCCCACCACTGCCCTAAATCATTCTTAATTCTCCCTAGTCTTAGTTTTATACTAATCTTTGTAAATTTATTATTAGTGTGAGATTTTATTTGGGATAATCTGCTATTGGTCTCTAATTATAATACTGAAAATAGCAAACCCCAAGGTGTGAATATTCTTGTTTAAAGTTAAATGCACAGGTGTAATACAGTACTGCATGAATGAGTAAGACTGAATAGTTTCTGACCCAAAGAAAGAAAATTGTCAGATGAACAACAGATAGTCATGTGATAAATTGAAAAGCATTTATGTCCTGAAATATTAATGGCTTTAATGCTGCTGTTCAGATGTTTTTCAGTGTTGCTGTGAGTCTCCAGGAAGAGTTATTCTAGTATTTGATAGGAAATGGTTCAAAATAGATTGCTCTGAAACAGACATAGAAGAATGGTAAGTGAATGTACATTAAAGCAAAGTTGCCAACTTCAAGGCCAGACTAGATTGTGATGATGAGACTAATGAAATAAGAAATTCATCAGCAACAATAGAAAGGCAACAAATTGACTCAGCTCTTTAAATCTCTTCAAATCTTTAAATCTCATTCATAATCTATTGTAAATAAATCTATTCATTGGGCATTTCATTTTTTTAAAAGCTCAAAAACAGAAAAAATAAAATCTGTATCCAGGGAACAATATTGAAAGAAGGTGAAAAATAGCAATATTTTGTCGAATCCCAGTCCGGTACACTTTTTTCATAATTGGAAGGCATATCGTAAAAGCTATTTAATTTCCCATTATATTGAAGAAAAGCAATCTAAAATGAAGATGTCATTTGGGATACAACATTGAAACACCACGAGGCTTCTCATGTAATGTTCTGGAAAGCCATTACAAATGTTGCTACTCCTTTGAGTCAACGAGAATATTTCCTACTCTTTGTGGGCGGATTTTTAAAAAAATAAATGGGTTATGTAAAAAAAAATACTGCTCTTTTCTAGGATACTGTTTTTCCTTCCTTTCCTCCTCCCTCCCTTTCTTTCCTTTTTTCTTTCCTTTTCCCCTAGTTAATCTAGTTTTTTTGTGGCTGTGGCTTGAGGGTGATTACTTAGAAGAAAGCAGTTAATACAGTTTTCTTCTATTTTCTGTTGCAGAGATGTTCGTGGAACTATTGTCATCATGAAAGTTACCTCATTATTACTCAGTAGCCAATACCATTTTAGGCTTATTTTCTGATTGTAGTCTTATATTAACTTAGCCATTTTGTGATTCATTCAAATCTTGTGATCTTTAGCCAGCATTATCACACTAACTGTCACATTGCATCAGTCATTTTGTTTATGACCAAACGCTTCTTTCCAGATAATTTAGGGAAGTGTAACTTTGCTCTAACTTGCAGCAAACACTATAAGAATAAGTATAGAAGTAATTTTACACTGTGATGCAATTTAAAGGAAGAACATCATAAAGGTTTATAGCTGATTCCCATGTCTACAAATATATTTTATGTCTGTATTTTTTCAGACTTATTAGATTTTTTTCTCCATTCTTTGTTCTGTGTTTAGGGAAAATACATATAAAACAAGCAGAATTTTTGTTTAATGAAGAATATCTCAGAATACAAAAGAAATTTAGTGCGAATGTAATCTTTCTCAACCTTGGCAAATTTAAAATGTGTAGGCTTCAACTCCCAAAATTCCCCAGTCAGTCATGCCAGCTGGGAAATTCTGGGGATTAAAGTCCATACAACTCAAAGTTGTCAAGGTTGGAAAACACTGTGGATAGATTCGTAAGTACCATCAAAATGGACTTTATTAACAAGATAGAATGGCAGCATATGGTTTATGCACAACAGACAAGCATAATTTACAAGAGACTCTTTTTCATGGTATTTCAAAAGCTCTGTAAAGCAGGGAAAACTGAGAAGAAAATGGGTACATACTTTTTATCTTCTTTTTTATAAAAACTAAAAGTTTCCAGAATATTGGTCTATCAATATGAGCAGAATATTGCTCTATTAATATGAACAGTAAAAGCTGTAAACCAGTGAGACATTTTCCTCCTACAGATTCCAATGCTCTTTTGCAAAATTTCTAAGTATTTCTACATGGAGGGAAGTAAGCAGTGGGGTACCACAAGGCTCTGTCTTAGGCCCAGTACTCTTCAATATCTTCATTAAAGGGGAACTCATCAAATTTGCAGATGACACTAAACTGGCAGGAATAGCCAACACCCCAGAAGACAAGCTCAGGATCCAAAAAGATCTTGACAAAGTTGAATAATGTTCCCTATCCAACAAAATGAATTTTAATGTGGAGAAAAACAAAGTTTTACATTTAGGCAGGAAAAATCAAAAGTATAAGTACCTATTTAGCGAGACCTGGCTCCAAAACAGTAACTATGAGAGGGACCTAGAAGTCCTAGTGGACAATCACTTGAATATGAGCCAGCAGTGTGCAGCAGCAGCCAAAAAAGCTAATACAATCCTGGGTTGTAAAACAGAGGCAGAGAATCAAGATCACGCAAAGTATTAGTACCGCTTTATAAAATCCTAGTAAGACCACAGCTGGAATAGTACTGCAACCAATTTTGGTCACCATACTACAAAAAAAGATGTTGAGACTTTGGAAAAAGTTCAGAGAAGAGCAATTAAAATGATCAAAAGCCTGGAGACTAAAACATATGAAGAAGGGCTGCAGGCTAGACTAAAGAAAATAAATTCAGAAGGAATACCACTAGAAAAAGTTGAAAGGATCACGCACCTCAGTTCTAGTTTACATGAAAGCTGGGACATGACCGCTGAAGTAAAGACAAGGATAGAGAAAGCTCGAACAGCATTCTTCAAAATGAAAAAGGTGTTCTGCAGTCACGACATAAGCCTAAGACTGAAAATCAGGCTTGTCAGATGCTATATTTTTTCTATCCTGCTCTATGGAGTAGAGAGTTGGTCTCTGACAGAAGGCCACCTGAAGAGACTAGAAGCATTTGAAATGTGGATTTACAGGCGGCTGTTACGTATAAGCTGGGTGGACAAAATCAGAAATGAGGAGGTGATAAGCTGCCTGGGAAAGCCAAGGGAAATCATCAAAACAATTAAAAAACGAAAGTTAGAATATTTCAGACATGTGATGCGACACCCAGAAAAATACAGCATACTCCATTTAATCCTCCAAGGAAAGATTGAAGGCAAACGAGGTCCAGGCAGAAGAAGAACATCATGGCTTCAAAATCTAAGGGACTGGTTTGGACAAAACTCAGCAGCATTTTTTCGTGCGGCTGCTGATAAAAACAGGATCACCAACATGATCGCCAACATCCGATAACGGATATGGCAGAAGAAGAAGAAAGAAAAGAAGAAATAGAGGTGACATGATAGTAGTATTCCAGTATTTGAGGGGCTGCCACAAAGAAGAGGGGGTCAGATTTTTCTCCCAAGAACTAGAGGGCAGGACAAGAAACAATGGTTGGAAACTGATCAAAGAGAGAAGCAACCTGGAACTAAGGAGAAAGTTCCTAACCGTGAGGACAATTAACCAGTGGAACAGCTTGCCTTCAGAAATCATGGGCGCTCCATCACTGGAGGTTTTTAAGAAGAGACTAGACAATCACTTGTCTGAAATGATATAGGTTCTCCTGTTGGAGCCGGGCGCTGGACTAGAAGACCTCTAAGGTCCCTTCCAGCTCTATTCTATTTATTTATTTAGTTTGCCAATTGACAGAGAATTATTTTCAACTCTTTATGATTTTACAAAGCAAAATAAGAGTCAACAGCAATAGAGGCAAGAGGTAACTGCATTTGTCATCCTTTCTCTTGTCCACATGGAGGAAAAACTCTGTGTATCATTTTCTCTATTACCATCCACAAAAATTCTGTGAAGCGGTAAACTTACTGCTCACCAAAATTAAAATTTTGCTGTTTTCTGGGTGGTACCACAATGAGAAGACACATCAAGTCTACACATTTTTCTTCATTGTATAAAGAAGAAGAAGCCTATTTTAGTGCCGTAAAATATTACTAATCAGGCTTGTCAGATGCTATATATTTCTATCCTGCTCTATGGAGTAGAGAGTTGGTCTCTGACAGAAGGCCACCTGAAGAGACTAGAAGCATTTGAAATGTGGATTTATAGGCGGCTGTTACGTATATGCTGGGTGGACAAGATCAGAAATGAGGAGGTTTTAAGCCACCTGGGAAAGCCAAGGGAAATCATCAAAACAATTAAAAAACGAAAGTTAGAATATTTCGGACATGTGATGCGACACCCAGAAAAATACGGCATACTCCATTTAATCCTCCAGGGAAAGATTGAAGGCAAACGAGGTCCAGGCAGAAGAAGAACATCATGGCTTCAAAATCTAAGGGACTGGTTTGGACAAAACTCAGCAGCACTTTTTTGTGCGGCTGCTGATAAAAACAGGATCGCCAACATGATTGCCAACGTCCGATAATGGATATGGCAGAAGAAGAAGAAGAAAATATTACTTTGCTTTTCATAAAAGGTGTGTGTGTGTGTGTGTGTGTGTGTGTGTGTTTATATATATTTAAGCTGGTTCTGAAAATGTGAGGATTTTTTTGCCTTCATAAAAACAAATTTCTCCATTCTGGCTCAGTATTTTTTATTAAATTTTAATTTCCTCCTCTTAGATTTCTCTCCCAGAAAGCAAAAACACTACTTGTCCATCAAAAACATGATCAGGAGGGACCATTTCCCCAATTAATATTGTCTTACTCCATGCTGACACTTTAGTTCTGATGTCACTACTGAGACACTAATAAATACAATCCTTAATAGTCAGTCAAGGAAATAACCAAGCAATTTCCTATGTTTGACTTCCATTTGGCTCTATTTAAAACATGTGCATGGCCTGATACCATACTGCTCTCTGCAAGTTTGGCATGGAACACTGTTTTTCATTTCTTTTTATCACTCTGTTTCTGTGCACAACTGAAGGCAAGAGTGAATTGTACAACAGAGCAGCTGATTTCCGATGCCTGGGAGATTCCTATGACTGGCCACATTATCTGAGCTTTCACTTAACTCCTTCCCAATTCCACCATTCCAACCAGAGAAGGTGATGACTGAACTTGTCTACCTCTTCTCTCCATCTCTCTCTCTCTCTCTCTCCATCTTTCTGTCTCTCTCTCCATCTCTCTCTGTCTCTGTCTCTGTCTCTCTTTGTCTCTCTCTCTCTCTCTCTCTCTCTCTCTCTCTCTCTCTCTCTGTGTGTGTGTGTGTGTGCATGTGTGTGTGTGTGTGGACACAAGAGGGGAAAGGAGAAGTCAGAGGAGATGCTTTGACATCTCCAGTGTATAGATTACAAGTTGCTGTTTTGTGAAGATCTACCTATTATTAATAAACCTTTAAGAACTGGTGCTTGAACCTGCTTCTTCCCTTCCCTCCTCCCTCCCTCGTTTCCCCTTGGCATTATATGCTGTCCTCTGTATGAGTTTTATAAAAAAAAATCTATCAAGTGGTTTATATTATCACTAAGAAGGCTTCTGTGATATGAAAGTGCACTGAAAAACAAGCAGATAAAATATCTTTTGAGTGTAACTCTGTTGACCAACACAATTTATTGTAATTGAATATATGCAAGCTATTCTGGGTGCTTTTTTGCAACTAAATTTCATTTTTGATGTGTGCCATTGTGCCCACAATATAAAAATGACAATAAAGGTTATCTTATCTTAAAGACCAAACGAAGAACAAAAAAATAACATTTGCCTTCAAGCAAGAACTGATGGGACCACAAAACAGACAAAACTGTAGGAAATGAAAAAGTTAAAGTGCTCTGACATTATAGAATTCAAACAGACAAGCACCTGGTGCATAACACCTCAGACTTAACAATTGTTGGTAAGATAATTTTCTGGATAGTGGATGTTGCAGTACCTGAAGACAGTGCCTGAAAGACAGCAGAATAGAAGAGAAAGAACTGCAGAAATTCCCCAAACACAAACACTTGGAAATAGTAGTAAAACTACTGTGACAAATGAAAGCAAAGATAATACCAATAATAATAGGCACCTTGCGTGTAATCCCAAAACATCTGGAGCACTATTCAAACACCATGGACAAAATCACTATCAGTCAATTAACAGTTCTCTGGGAAAGTCTCAATAGGTGGATAAAATTGCCAAATACCAAATGATATAACTGGGTCCCAAAAAATTAGCACAAAAAATAAAGAAAAAAATTCCCAAGCAGAACGCTGGAAAAAGAAAGAAAGAAAGAAAGAAAGAAAGAAAGAAAGAAAGAAAGAAAGAAAGAAAGAAAGAGGGAGGGAGGGAGGGAGGGAGGGAGGGAGGAAGGAAGGAAGGAAGGAAGGAAGGAAGGAAGGAAGGAAGGAAGGAAGGAAGGAAGGAAGGAAGGAAGGAAGGAAGGAAGGAAGGAAGGAAGGAAGGTCATTTAATTTAGCTTACTGGCAAAAGACAGGAGTGCTCTCAGTGAGTAACTGGCAATTACTGGCAAACAACAAGCCAATTGGGCTGGCTGGCCTGTTTTTTTGCTGGCAAGCAAAAAGCAAACTGTACCCTCATGGCATTTCAGCATGTAGTGACATCACTACACAAACCCCACCTGCAATGGCATCATAACTCACATATGAGTCTGGATTATATTTGCAGCAGAATGTGAGAACAAGACAATTGGCTCCTAAAAGTTAGAATGGGCTATACTTCACTTTGTTACATCCCAAGTGGACAACTACCGGTAGTATAGCAGAAAAGTAGTTAGGCCAGCACTTCTCACCTTTCTGTCTCAATTTTCTACTTCCAGACATTACTTACTCAACTTTACATATGCATACCCACACACAGATACACACAATTCAAAGTTGTAAACTACTTTCTGCCTGAAATTTTGCAGACCAGAGCACATGAGCTTCAAAACACAGAACAAAGATGAGAAAAAAAATGGATGCTAAAAATTACCTTTTATATTTTGCTTTCTCTGATATAAAAGGAATAAATTGTATGAACTAAGTAGAGGACCTATGTCAAAATTCTTAAGATGTCCAAGAGAATACCAACAACTTGCTGCTCCTAAAAACAATAAATATTATATTGAATGTGAATATCTGAAAGTGAATTGAAATCAGTAGAATGTAAAAGCCTCTGTGTGTTTGAGTCCTATTGTTTTCACAACACACTTCAATTTGCCCAGGATCATCAGTATATTAAACTAATCATTTAAAAAATGGAATTTATATTCGTTCCTCTAAAGGCTGATACTGGCTAATGGTAAAATTAAAACTTAACTAAACATTCATCTTCTCTAAATAGTCTGGTAGAGATTTTTACTGAAGTGACATATACAGTACCTTTCAAAATGAGCTTTTTGCAAACAAACAAAAAAGTTACATGAATGTGCACACTTGAAAAAAATTACAAACCAAACTGGAAACTGATGAAATAGATCTATGGATAAGCAGAAACAGGCACATGTCAGACAGAGATATGTGTTTGATTTAATTTCTGAGGACGGATATGATGGATAATGAAGAACATTTAACTATGCCTTAAAGTTCAGCCATGTCCTTTTGATGTAAAGAACGAATTGTTACAGCATAACTGTTAACATTCAGGGTAGATGGAGTGAGTGGGCAGGCAGGAGGAGGTTATATAGCTTTTGTTTCAGTCAAAAAAATTCATGAGCTCAAGCACTGGAAGTTTTTAAGAAGATACTGGACAACCATTTGTCTGAAATAGTATAGGGTTTCCTGCCTGAGCAGGGGGTTGGACTAGAAGACCTCCAAGGTCCCTTCCAACTCTGTTATTCTGTTATTTAAATAAATAAATGATAGCCTGTGGTATGTTCTTTGGGTCATAATGCACCTTCTGGATGAGTCACTATGTACTGTGGCTAATAATAGATTTTATGAGTTTGTAATAATCATAATCATGAAGAAGTAGCATTTTATTGCACAAATTAGAGTTTAAATTCAAGAGTGCATTCAGTTCATTCTTACATATGTTGACTCTTCAAACAATCTTGTAGGTGGAAAAATTACCGAAAGGAAAATCTATTTGCCCTTCTGCGATACCATCCCGTAGATTAAAGTGCATGGAATTTGGGAGTGTCTGATGCATCTGGTCTCTGTAGGAAATAGCAGGAAAACAATTCAAATAAAAAATAGGTCATTATTAAAGTGAACCCTTAACTATCAGGGGAACAATAAGCCAATAATATGAATTGTGCTTAGTCTATGTTTTATTTTGTTTTTTTGTAAGTTTGCTGAACTCAAACAATGTGACTCATAAGCAAAATTCATAAGCTTTCATGTTCTCCTGATCCTTACAAACATGGAACATTAAACCATTCTCCATGAAATTATTTCTTAAATACAAAACCCAAAGAATCACTCCCAGCCAAAGTCTCCCCAAACTCCAAAAACCTACAGTATCTTACCAGAGGATATACCATAATTAATGTATAATTACCATATGCATTCCTACCCAAGGGTCAGGATTGTTGTTCTAAGCCAGTGTTTCTCAACCTTGGCAACTTGAAGATGTGTGGATTTCAGTATGCTGTTTGGGGAATTCTGAGAGTTGAAGTCCACATATCTGCAAGTCGCCAAAGTTGAAAAACACTGTTCTAAGCCAACAAAACGTTATTAACTGAACAATGCCAGTAATTATGAAAATCTACTGGGTCTCCTGCTCTTTGAGGGAGATTGGCGGTTTAGAAACATGATAAATAAATAAATAAATAAATAAATAAATAAATAAATAAATAAATAAATAAATAAATAAATAAATAAATAAATAAATAAATAAATAAATAAATAAATAAACAAACAAACAAACAAACAAACAAACAAACAAACAAACAAACAAACATCCCATTTCGCTAAAACTACTGTCTATCCTGCTTTTGTGACAATGTCTAATTTTGGTTCTTCACTGTCGTTATTTTATCTGATCTATTTTTGCCATATGCAACTTCATTTTGATGCTTTCAGTAAATGTTTGGGACTGAATAAAAGGAAAATTTCAAAACCTTATTACTAAGCAAGCCAATTCTATATTTTGCTGCTCCTGAATAAAAATCTAATTGAAGAGGCTTAGCAAAGCCTTTCTACTTAGATTTAATATCAAATCTCTGATCTATACTATACTACAATGTTGTTCAGGAAACCATACACGATGCACGTATTTGGTGCTTATAATTTTTGTACATTTAATGCAAAACCTTATTTTGTACACGCAAGAATGTTAGTATATTATGTTTCTTCCAAGTTTTCCACAAATAGAACAACTCATACATATTGTGAATCTGAGTTCTTCAGATGATTCATCTCTTGAAGCTCCTGTGAGCAGCGTATTGCTTCTTGCTTTATTCTCAGGGCTAATGCTTGTCAGAAAGTGGTATTAATATTGAAGAAACCTAAGGTAATGCCACCCAGCGGCAAGTTATGCAGATTGACCAATCTATAGCAGCTGACTGTCATTCCTTCAAATGTTCAAACATGCCTTTCACTTTGTAAGTTATTTCTGGAATACATTTTGTTCCTGTGCTCATTTGTTTATTCAGCTTCTTCTTAAAATTGTTCTTATCTGTTCAAACTATGTGAAATGCCATCATCATAAGTTTTGCGAATAAATAAAATTATCTGGTCTTTGGTCATAATCTGTAGTAGCATAAAACCTTAGCTATTGTTCCACATCAGAAAAGCTGTGATGTATCTGCCTTGTACTTCTTGATAAATCAGGTCACTTGGAAGAAATCCAGGGTGTAATCTAGATGAAAGCTATTTCCTCAATTAAGCTTCAGTTCCTTTGCATTTTGCTATAACTTGTCTATTACTAAGTCCAAATCGAACACTGATTGGGAAGATGACTTCATTTTGGCATACTTAAAAGAACATTTGCAGGTTTTTAATGCAAGTTATTAATGGAGACCTTTTAAACTCAGGACAAAAAAATGGCATGTGAAGTTACATTTAGCTAAAGGCTATTAAGGGCAGGATCTCCTCCTGGAAAAAAAACACATTTATAGTTATTTGTCTATATCTGGTACAGCATTTTCTCTCATTTTTCAAATCTCAGTTGCACAATAAATCATGACTGGTAGCAGTTAAAAGATTTATTTCATACACTATATCCAAGTCTAGATCTCCAAAATCACGTAGAAAGAATGTGCATGTGAGATGGGAATGGAAGGATCAAAGATGGAAGAAACAATTAGGTTTTTTTTTTTGCCCACATCTGATTTAAAAAAAGAAAAAAGAACTCTCCATCCTGTTTATGACGGAATAAGAAAAAAATATTTGATGGAATGAGCAAAATATGTTGTTCCACATGTTCCATTTCCCTGCTGAAACTCCTGAAAGATGCTGTTCCAGGGCTTGTGGGCAGGTTCAGGAAGTAAATCCTCCAACCACTTCCCATTCATGGTGTTCAGGACAGGATGTCTGGATAAAGCCATTCACAAGAATGTTCTGGAAAGAGGTTTGGCATGATCTGCAAACTGTTCTAGAATTCTCCAGAATGTTCTGTTCTCGGATTGATGAATGTACACACAGTTACTGAATAAAATCATGGTCCATGGGTACCAGCCCAATTCAATAGTGCAGTTGTTTAATATCAATTACTTCTATCCAAACTCTAACATTTTCTTGTCAAAAGTGACACTGAGGGGGCTCTCAGATGCTGTTCTTTTCAGAAAACCCAACACTATGAAACTAATGTAGTGATGACTACTCCTGTGCCTTACATTTCATAGTGAATGAATGTCTGATGATAAATCAATTTAAGTTAGAGATGTCTGAAGACCTATTTTATTGTAGTGGTTAAAGTATTGGACTAGGATTGCAAAAAACCAAATTCTGACCCTGAAGTGCTATTTCATTATAGTGATTAAATTATTGGACTAGGAGTACAGTTCTTACCCTGTAACCTACTCAGTTTGGCCAGTTATGCTCTCTATGCCTAACATACTTCATACAATTGTTGTGACTCAAGAAGGTGTCCCCTCTAGATGCTGCCATTGACCAATATAGACCTGGGAATGCACATAGTCTCTTTTTATGGTGCAAACCCAATTTTTAACCAAGTATAGCATAGTATTCCTTCTGCATTGACACATGCACTTACATACAAAGCTTTTTATTTGATGACACAACTTATATCTGTTTCGTAGCAACATATGACAATAAGTCCAAGGGCTATGATAATACTCTTTAAGCACCTATTCACCATTGTCTCATAATGCAGGACAGAAAACAATGAATAATATGTGTTAACAATCAATTTATATAAGTTGACTTAAGACCACAATTGAACCCAGCATTTCTGTTGCTAAGTGATACAGTTAATAATGAGTTTTGCCCCATTTTATGACCTTTCTTGCCACAGTTGTTAAGGGAATCACTGCAGTTCTTAAGTTAGTAACATGATTGTTAAGTGCATCTGACCTTTCCATTGACTTTGCTTGTCAGAAGGTCACAAAAGGTGGTCATATGACCCTGGGACACTGCAACTGTCATAAATATGAATCAGATGCCAAGCATCCAATTTCTGATCACATGACCATGGGGATACTGCAGTGGCCATAAGTATGAAAAACGGTCATAATTCAGTGCCATTGTAACTTCAGTCACTAAATGAATCATTGTAAGCCGAGGATTACCTGTATGTTTCCACTGAATATTAGGAGAAAGACACCTATCTAACAGTTAAGAGCAGTTCAATAAAGGAAACCAATTGCCTAGGAGGTAATATGAGGAGAGCAAAGGCAAGACAATGTCTCTCAGGGATGTTTTCCTTTGGATTTGTACCTAAACATTCCCTTCCAACTCCATATTTCTGATTTTAGTAGAACTGATTGAGACAGAAAGAGATTTCCACCTTTTGTCAACGTTGGGAGGTTTTGCAAATGGGAAGAGAATTACATAACCGTTGCTTGCTGACCATGAATCAATGGATCACTCACCGGGCAGTCAAAAGTCAATCTCTGCAATTTGAGGTAGACAAGATCAGGAAACATACTCCACAGGAAGAGCAGAACTATATTTTATTGAGATAGACCACAATAGTAGAATCTTACAAGTCTGACTGTGCTTCTCCCCTCCCTCTTGTATCCCAGGGAATTATAGAGAGCTTTCTGGTTTCTTTTTTCCCAGGATTTAAGGAATGTTTTTGCCCTGTTTACATCACGGTTTCTGAATATTTGTTTCAAAGCCATCTTTCTGTCACTCTACAGTTGATAAACATGGGCATTCTTCTCCTCTTTGGCAGGGTAACAAATATGATTTTCTCTATTAAAATGCTTTACTATGGTAGTTGCTGCATTACTGAAGAAAAAAAAGAAGGGGTAATTTGTGGAGGTTTCTTTCAGATAACAACTGTGGTATATCTCTTCCCCTGTTGAGATTAATTCATCGTATACATTTAGATAAAAGACCAAGCTAGGTTTTGGAAATCACTGATTTTTTTTTTAAAAAAAGAAATTGCTGTGTCATTGTGAATGCAACATTAAAGAATGACATAATGTTGGGACTTTATATCCCAAACATGACTGGCTCTGTAAACCTTGCACTAATTTACATAGTACACTTAATCATGATTTTACATCTACTTATGTTTATTAGACAGACAGACAGATATACTATCGATTCTTTTTTAGCTATAGACTTACAAGTAGTCAAAAAGACCATTCCAACCTGGGAACAACAAAAATTTCAGCCAGCTATAATAACGCTAAAATGGCAAGATGCGCAGTGGGATCATGATGAAATGCTGTCCATCTGTAATTGTGCCGCAACATTTGACATGGATATTTAAGTTGTGATGTTTTTGCATGATGTCTATTTCATGGCATGTCCCCATCCTGCCATCCATGGACACCCAGTAATTGTTGTATTCATATAAATGCTTCATATGGCTCTTGAACAAGCCCATTTTCTGAATTTACAGCATACACATTGAACCATAAACTATCTAAAAGGGTTGGGTGCATCAACCTGCTAAACTACAAAAAGTTTGTCCAAGGTTAATATTCGCAAACTTTACTGTGTTTTACAGAAGCATCTGTTAGACTGTTTGTTTGCTTGTTTGTTTGTTTGCTTGTTTGTTTGTTTGTTTGTTTGATTCTTAACATAAGTTGATTTTGAAATAATAGAAAATACTTGTAGCTCGGGTTTTAGATTTTGGCAGTGGTTTGTCTCCGAGCTTGTTTCAATTTAGTTTCTGAACGTTTCGTTACTAGACTAACATCACCAGCAGGATTTTCTTGTCCTGTTCTCCTTAGCTTATAAATGTCTTGTGAGACATTTATAAGCTAAGGAAAATAGGTCAAGAAAATCCTGCTCATGATGTTACCTAGTCTGGTAATGAACTGTTCAGAAACTAAATTGAAACAAGCTTGGAGAGCAAACCTCTGCCAAAATGAATGGATTTTCTCCAGGAGGATTTGTCCCCAACCTGATCCTTCACATCTTCTAACAATCCTCACCTGGCTTGATTCCCATTTAATCTAATCAGGCTTCTGTTCTATGTATTTGGCCAGAGAGTTTTAAAAAATGACATCTGTGACTATGCAATTGCAGCCCTGTCCTTTTTTTTTTTTTTACATGTGACAGATATAAAAAAGCATTACAGCTTCAATCACACAATCCTGGATGCCATCTTGCCTTTTGACACATAGGCACCTTTGAGTTTGGAAGTCATGTATGTATGTGTGTACATGTGCACATGCATTGTAGGGATGTCTCAATTTGTTGATTGGCTATAGCAGGTGATAAACTACAGCTGTGAACAAATAATAATAATAATAATAGCTCAGTGCAAGAGTAAACCGTTCATGCAAGGACAGTGATCCCTTTTCTCCAGCTGATTAGTTGGTGTGGGTAAGAAAAAAAAGCACAGATCTGTTGCTAGAGGATTTCATTTCATTCCACAGAATGAAATAAACTCAGTAAACTCCCATATTAAGTATCGTGAGTTGACAACAACTAACCCAGACCTTGGGAGAGAGAGAGAAATCTTCCTGATAAGGAATGCATGCATGGCACAATGTAAGAGTACAAGTGGAAGGAAAAAAACATGACATTGATTAACCAAGAGAGGGAATACAATCAGGCCATATTGCTAAAATGAAAGAGATTTTTTTTTCTTTTTTCCAGCAGACACAAATTTTCAAAATGTTTGAGGTGACTGTCCAAGCTGTACTATATATGGTGAAAGTATGTAGATGGGAAAATAAGATCCTTAGGGATATGTGTTCTTTTCTGTAAATGTGGGGAAAGCTAGAAAATGAACAGAGACAAACATGATGTTCAATCAAGAATCACAGAAAGTTCCTGATGCTCATTATTCAAGGAGGCTGAGGAAAACAGGCGAGGACTTGTTGAATGTTACTAGTTGGCTATATCAGACATATCCACAAATCTCATGATAAAAGGTATAATAACTGAAACCTTTTTTTAATGATGAGGATAGTTTGCCAACAGCAAAAAAAAAATGCATAGGGTGAAGACTCCCCTAAGATCACTCTCAATTTCAACAAAGTGGACTTAGGACTAATTTTCAGTGGTAAGGCAGAATGAAAATTTCACTGATTTCATTTTGTATAAGAACTTATCATAATTTGTAAATGTTATTCATGGACGTAAGCAAGAAGGACTTGAAATTCAAAATATCTGAACGTGAAAGAAAGCAACACTGGCAGATGGAACCATCCTAGAGAAAGCTGCGAACACTTTATTCTGAAAATCTGCATTTGAATCTTTGTAAATTCAACCAGATTTGAGATGTTGAATAAAGTTGATCAACACACTTTTCTTTAGACACCACAGTCCATTATATTGTAGTCTGCTCTATAAAAAGAAATAGTTACATCTATTAAAAATTTCCTCAGAAAAAATAAAAATTTATTTCTCCTGGGGTTTTTTTGATAAAAATGTACTCTGATAAAAATGCCAGTCAGAATTCTTTAACTGATAGGGTATGCAACATATCTCCCCTGCCTGACTAGGCTGATATAATGGAATGAAGCTGGTTTCATAGGTAGCCCAGCCCATCTTCCAGAAATTGATGGTGCAATCAAGGTTTCACCTGTTTATTCTGTACAGTGTAGTCTTTTTAATCATACCCAATGAAAACTCTGGATTCCAGGTTGACATGCAGGAGCCAGATGTCTCTGCATAATGGGAGACAACAGAAGAAAGGCAACAATGGAACTCCCTACCCTTTTAAAAACTCACCTGAGAATGGGATTATGAATCAACAGCTGTGCTGGTGGTAATAGCCATGCCATTGCCTCTTGCATTTCTGCAAGTTAATGACCTCACCCAAGAAGAAGGAAGGGGCTGGCCCTTTATTAGGAGCTTGTGTGATAGCAGTGTGATGGAAGAGAAGATACTGGTGAGGACTTATGGAGTATGATGCCAGATGAAAGAACAACTGGAGCAATGATGAATTTTTAAAAAGAGGCAAGAGTAAAGGAAAAAGTCAAGAGAAGAGCTGAAGACTCAAACAATTTTGAATGGAGCAGCAGCTACATCATCATCACCAGCAGCAGTCAGAATGAATAGGTTAGAGAAAACCCAAATGAGGCACTGGCAGTAAGTGGCAGGGTTGGGTTGGCAACATTGGTGGAAACCAAGAAGGTACTTGGCAAACTTGGTTTTGATTAACATGTGAGAACCCCTGGCAGGATCTTGCATAGTTAGTACTTGGCTAGAGGATGCCAGAAATTTCCCAAAACTAAAGGCCAGCTTAGAAAGTTGAAAAAATGTCCCAAATGAAGTCAAACTACTATATATGTATTCCTAGTAAAACTTCATAGACAACATCATTGGGAGTTAAGCCAACTCAAAGGAAAGGAGATTTTATGGTTGGTCATTGCTATTTTTGTCTACCTATTGAGACCTTCCCAAGGACCTGGGATAGGCAGCCGTTGTTGTTTTATGGTGTTATCACTGCAGGATGTAAACTGCTCCAAGTAAATCTGCCTTTTGCAATTGATTTTGTTAATGCCAGTGTTCAAGTGGTGCACCAGATGTTTAGGGATTCCACCCAAGTTGTCAACTTGGTACCTATTGGTAGTATTTTTGTTACATTTGTTCTACTTCTATTTGCAAGTCTTTGTATTTTGTGATTTTCTCCAATTCTTTCTTTTCCATTCTGCTCTCTCCAGGTACTGCAGCATCCACTATCCAGACTTTTTTGTCTTTCTTATTCACAATTGTTAAGTTTTGTATGTTATGTGGCAGGTGCCTGTCTGTCTGAATTCTTACACTTATTCTTACTGCTTAATTGTTATTTGAGCTATTCAATAAATCTATGCATACACATGTCCAGGACAGGAGGATCTAAGCTTGGCATAAAGTGTTATTTCCTCTCCTGTCCACTTTTGACAGGTACATGCATCATTGGGGATTAAACTTGACTTGTAGGAGATTTTACCTTTTGTAATAATATATCAACATTTATGGTTAAAAAAAAATCTCCCCATTCAAAAGCGCTCTAGGAATGCCCAAACACTTAAAAGAACCAAAATCTCCATTAGTTGATACTGAGAGTTTCCTTAGTTTAATTAAACTAAAATTAGTTTAATTAGTTTAATCCATCCATGTCAGGAAATATAATAGATGAGGCTAAAGAATGTTCATACAGTAGGCTTCAGCAGGTGGGATGGAAGTAGAAATATAGATGAGTAGACAACAAAAGACCTCTTTGTAAAGCAGCCAGCCATTAAATCAATGGACCTCTAGGTGTGGAGTGTAGAATAACAAATCACACTCCAAAATATGCAACATCGGCTTATAGGTGGTTAGCTGCCTTGCATATAAGCATTCTTTATTTTTTAATACATTATTATTTTCTCCTTAATATCAGTATGTTCTTATAAAATGGGTGGAATATGATTCTGTTTATGAAAACTTGACAGGGTGAAATAAATATTTCATATATGTGTGTGTGTGTGTGTGTGTGTGTGTGTGTGTGTGCGTGTGCGTGTGCGTGCGTGCGTGCGTGCCCCCTCCTTTCCATCCCGTTTGTCTGCCTGTTGTTCTTGTCTTCCACTATCTATCCCTATTAATCCTATTTCCTCCGGTTTCCTTCCACACTTGCGCACAGCCGTATCCTGTCCCTCTGCCCCGCCTGCCTACGATCAGCTGGGCTGTCTGTCGGCTCGCTCCTGAATTCACTCCTTCTCATCCTTGCAGATCCTGTCCTTCCTAATGCTGTTACCATTGGTGCATTTGCCAACTGCCTTCCCGTGCTCGTTCCTGTTCCCGTGCTTCAAGAACAACGGGCAGACAAACGGGATGGAAAGGAGGGGGGCAGCAATGGAAAGGCATCTAGGACACCGGATCTGGACGTGCGGCCCAGATCGAGCACGGGGGAGTGGCTAGAAAGCATACCAGCGGCAACAGCGCCAGGAAGGAGGAGATTGACGAGGATGGGAGGGAGGAAGGTTGTAGAACTGGAGTGCAAAAAAGAGGAGGTGGGACAATTAAGGCAATTACGGTCAGCCAGGATGGATGGCCCTATCACACGGTCAATGAGTAAGCAATTAGGCTAGCAAGGTCTATAAAAGTAATCTCCACCCCCGAAACTTTACTCTGAAGACGCTGGCAGTGGACCAGCGAAAGCTAAGTTGTTTTAATATTGTAAATAGTTGTTTTTATTGTTTTAAACTTTTTTAACAATAAACAGCTGGTTGATATTTCTCCCGGAGATCGAGGACTGTGTTATTGAACAGATATGCCCAGGATTTATATTTTTGGAGTTGCAATAAAATTGGTGGAAGGTCTATCAAGAAAAAGAAATAATGATCTAATCTATGACTCAACTGAAATATTAGTCATAGGATGCCAACAAAAGAGCAGCCAAGTAATTGAACGTGGCATTTGAAGGGAAAGTTGAGATCAGGAACAATTATAGTGAAATACAATAAATGACTAAGTCCCAAGTCCTTAGGTTACACCGATTTTATTACATTTCAGTAAATTCAGGAAGAATGAATTTGGGTACTCAGTCTCATTGTTTACCTTAACTTTTAAAGGATTGGGCTATCTTGACATACAAATATGTTCATGTGCTAAAAAGAATTTTGCTGGCAAGGAAATTCAGAACCCCAGAGAGACTGAATCCAAAACCAAAAATGGATTAAATCATTTACTTTTTAAGACCTGATAGTTCTTATTTATGACAAACAATATCAAAGAAGTAAAATAATGTGGATTAATAAATGGACCTCAGAAAACCCCCCCCCTCTCTCTATCTATCTATCTATCTATCTATCTATCTATCTATCTATCTATCTATCTATCTATCTATCTATCTATCTATCTATCTATCTATCTATCTATCTATCTATCTATCTATCTATCTATCTATCTATCTATCTATCTATCTATCTATCTATCTAGCATCTGTAATGCCAGCTCCAACATGCAGAATAAACATCTATCTGGCCTAATGTTATCTCCTGCAAATGGCTGCTGATCACTATTATTTTTTAACTAGGTATGCTGCACACAGAATATGGGATCATCTGCAGACAAAACATGGACTTTATTTATTATGAAATTTATTAGAGCTGCTTAATATCAATGAACGTATAACTAGCCTATAACCCTTAGGCAGGATTAAATAATTTTCTAGCCCCTAAAACCCTTTCTCTTAGTCTTCAGAAGCTCCACCTGACTATAATTATTGAAAATAATAGCATAGTTTGTAACTATCTGGAGGCAGGAAATACACAAAAAATATGTAGTATAAGCCTCAGAATAAGCTTATCAGTTCTTTTAGAGAAAAGATACCCTGAGATTCTCCCACAAACCCAAGCAAACAGCAACAAAGTCTTGTTTTGTATTTGCATGACACAATCAACCTACTTTATCTCATTCCCACCTACTTTATCTCATGCCCATCTTATAAATGTGAGACTAGAGCACGGGTACTGTAAATGAAACTTGCCCGCTTCCTCCAATAACATAAACCAGGATTTTCAGTGAATTATTATTTCTGAATTATTTATTAAATCAAAATAATAATAAAAATAAATTTTCAGTGAATAAACTCAAAGTGAGAAGATATCAACAAATTCAACTGAAATTTGCAAGACCATTCAGTATGATTTAGCATAGCCTTCTTATTAAAATGTAATTGTTTCGTTTCCAGCATTGTCCAATCTTTTTTTTAAAAAAAAATATCCATATTAAAATAATTTTTAAAAGCCTCTGTTCTAATGTCTGCTGCTCACAATCACTTTTGGATAATAGATATATTTTAATGGAAGCTGTTTGGAGATGGCTTAACCCAGACCTTTAAAAGCCAAGTATAGATTTCATTAATTGCTCATGGAACAGGCAAGAATCAATGTTAAATGAATACTGCTTCACTTTAAACCTGGACATGTGTTTGTTCATTTTATGGAGCAGCTCCAATGAGGAACCTCTTGATAGAAACAGGCAGGAAGTGTCTACACCCATAGCAATGATATAGCCATGGTTGCCAGAAGGGAAGGAGGAGATGTTGTATGTAAATGTAAGTGATAAGATATGCAGAAGAGGATGGCCTTGAATCAACTGGAGAACCATTGGAGGAAACTAACAATGCTACCCAATTGTTGTGTGCTCCTTTTTAGGGATGTCATCTCCTTTTTCTTAGTCTGCAAGGCAGTGCCATCAGTGCCCCTAAGAAATAGCATTGTACATAAAGCTGTGCAGCGGTTTTCTGATGTGACTGTAGCTCTGGAAGTAGTCCATCACCACCTTACATTGATTTGAGTCTTAATTCACTGCAGCTTGTTCCCACTTCAGAACCAGGAAAGACAGCAGGTGGGGTTGGCATTAACATAGACATACAATATACACTGATCCTTCTTTTCTCTATAGATTGGAGTTCATCCATTGGTAGACACTCAAGCCCACTTTTATCCCACTTCTAGACAGCCAGAGTTTCTCTACAGCAGTGTTTTTCAAACCTGACAACTTTAAGTTGGTGAATTCTAGCTGGGGAACTCTGTGAGTTGAAATCCACACATTTTAAAATTGCCAAGTTTGAAAAACACTGTTCTAGAGGAACACTGATCAGATAGGCTCGACGTGAGATTGGAATTTGTTTCCAAAGCATGCCTGTGAAAAGATTCACACTACAATTTTCACAAGAGGGAGACAGATTGATTGGTGAACCTTTCATTATTGGAGAACTATTTTGCCATTCTCATCCATTATCAGTTTGGTCAATTTGGCTTTTAAATGTTGACTTTGAACCTCAGGTCACCCATGGTGGCCAAGATACAATCCCTCCTTCCTGGAAAAGAAAATTAAGGTGCACCATGATGCTAATCCTCAGATACTGAATTATATTACCGACTTCTAGAGACAAGTTACTGTTCCAGCAGTCCTTAGCATCTGGAGTGTCTCAATATAAAATATACATGGTTCTGATTCCAACTGTGATTGTATATCAAAGACTAACCGTAAAATCATAACATATAATACCAAGGACTATAGGAAGGTACTCCTTCTGTCTTGAATGAAGAACATAATAGTAAGAGAGGGTTCAGCTAAAACACTTAAGTGACTTTGGGTCAGTTCCTTCTCTCAGCTTAACCAACCTAACAAAGAGGTTAATATAGCAAATACAATATGCAACATTCCAAGCTCCTGAAAGAAAGGCAGAGTTTAATATAAATCAAAAAATAAATTTAGTGACTGAGTTTCTTCTTTTTCCCCTTCCTCCTCCTCCCTGCCTCCCAGCCTTTTTTTCTCTTGAGATATGAATTTTATCCTCTTTTACCTATTTTATTTTATTCAAGAAAAGGTTAAAATACAAAAATCCAAAGAATCCAAAAAAGGACAAAAAAAGAAAAAAATGCAAAAAAAATCAAGACATAAAAAATGTATATCAAAACCCCCAACATATACACATATTACCTCCCCTAATTGAGTATTGATATATTATTACAATATTGGTTCCCACCCCTTGAGAAACAGATATGGCATATGAATTTTAAATTGTATACCTAGAAGCAGATACTATCTTCCTATTAACAAAACTGCAATCTGTCCTGAAAATCTATTTTTATTACAGAGTGAAACAGTAATGGCCTACATTAATAAATAAAATATATTATTCGTTAGGTACTAATACTTCAATAAACATTACTTTTTCTATTATTTCTTGAATGTATTAACTTTTTCATTGTGGGGGGAAAAATCCAGGTCTCTTTTCTGCTTTTTCAGAAGCTGCAAAAAATCTTTAAAAAACTTTAGATCATCTCTGAGTTGTGTATTTTTTGACAGCTTATTTCTGAAATGTTTCCAAGTTCTTTGATTTACCCATTTGCAAAACGTGACAAAACTCCAAACCAGACAATCTGATGCCTGTTTTAAATCACCTTAATGTTTTGGTGTTGCAGGGTGAAATAACCCATGTCCCCTTGGTTTCAAAGGGCAAAACCATTTTATTGCAGAGTCAAGGGCTGATTTTTAAAATTCATGACTTAGAATCCCCAGGAGGGGAAATTTTAATCTATTAAAAACCACTGGGTGATTTATTTTATTTTATTGACTTCTGTGGAGATGAGGCTGGAATTTTCAAAATGATATGAGGTGATATACATGACAGAATAAAAGAACATTATTGATTGTATCTTTGATTTTTTTTAAAAAAAAATGCTGCAGTTTATTGCTCTTGTCTTGTTTTTTTTTTAAAAAAAAAGCTGGAGACAATGTAATCTAGTATGTCAGATCTGGAAGCAATAAGAATCAGCACAACTGAACAACTAGCAAAATCCCAGAGGTCTGTCTGGATCACCTAATTCAGGCAATTTGGTCTGTCAACTCTCAAGGGAAATATTGTTTTTCTTCAGGTAGGGTGAGAATGTAAACAGTGGGGTAGGGATGCAAGAGAATGAATGTACAGTTTTCTTTCAGGGATGAAATGTATTTACTGTACAACTCAGGTAGATTTTCTTCCTTAATAATTCACATAAACTTGGATGGGATGCATCAAATGCATGCTGTTTACACGGAGTAAATGTTGACTAATCCACACATTTCTAGTAGGAATAGAAATTTGCTACAAGTTTCAATAGGAGCAGAATGGTAAGTTGTATTGCAACAGATTCCACCCATAGCGAAAGCAAAAGCTGTCAATGAAAACCTTTTTTTTTCCCTTCACAGATTATACGATCCATGCATCATCATCACCACACAAAGTGCATGTAAAACAATTGTGCCTGCCCACCTCATGGAAGGAGAGAATCCCAGGAGGCAGGATGAGGTAAGAGCTCCTATCAGCTCCACAAGAAATATGCAAAAGCATTTTCCCTGGAGCAAAAATTGAACTTTAACTCCCACACAAGCCCATGGCATCAGAAGGACTCAGGGGGACAGTGCTGATCTCAATTCAGAAGTGCTCCTGTGTGTAGAATGGACTGCTCTTGAGATGACTATTAATAGACTTTCCTGAATCTATAACTCAAGGAGAAGGTCATACACTTCTACTTGTTGTTAACATTTCTTTTTACATATTCCATTTTTCAGAAGATCAGGTTTTTGCACTAATTATTCTCAAGTTACATTGCTCCTCTCTGAAAGTGCTCACCAGCTTGCTGTTGTGTACATCTTCCCATTATTTCTCATCAAGGGTAACTAGCTCATTTTTATGCCACAGTGATGCTAAAAACAAACACATTTCCTATCTTTCCCCATTTTTGTTTTGGTTTCATTTGAAGATCACCAGGGATTAGAGGTGAACACCAAAGAACATGTCCAGTTAGTTCAGAAAAAAATAGGGGAAATATATGTAACTGAAAACCAGAGCTTGCATCACTGGGATGATTGACAATTCTTTTAAAAGTACATGAAAAGAATTGAATTAGTTCACCCTTTTGCCATGAAAAGGTAGATGATTCATAGCTACTCATCTCAATTCATTCAGCAGATAATGTGCAACACAGCAGTAAAATAAGAAGCCTCACACTCAGACGTGCACAGGATGCATATACCACAGATGAAGAAAAGGGACAAAATGTGCATCACAACATCATGATGAAACCACATTACTTAGCACTTGTACCTGAGGCCATCATGCAAGTGCAAAATGCAGAGTTTGCATCATGACATCATAACACATATTTCATTGTTTTTTTTATCATTGCACTCTAAAATGATCAATTATATTCTCATTTGTGAAAAATCTTTATTCACAATCACAAACTGTGTAAAATAACAATATACTGAAAATTCTGGGTCAAACTAGGGGCTTACCTAGTTCAGTATTCTGTATCATATGGTGGGCAATCAAACGAGAAGTTAACAATCATGAATAAGAGGACAATGGTTCTCTTTCAGCCTTGCATCCCAGCAGCTGATATATAGGAAGTTGCCTGTAATTCAAGAGGGAATATATAGCCATTAAGACTAATTCCTTTTAATAGTCTATCGAGATAACATCCAAATGTTCTATTCATAGATAACTCTGAGGCAGATCTCATGCTAATGTTTGCTAACTTTCTTACATTAGATGGGAAGCAGCATAGTAATTGCAGAATAAAATGGCAGGAAAGATGGGCTTCACAAATCAAAATGGCACATAGTTATTATGCAATCAGTTCAACTTATTGGGAACTCATCCAAAAAGAAAAGAAAGTTATTTTAAAAAAATGGAATCCACTAAAACTTAGTGACTTAATTGCTGGTGTTGCTAATACAAACAACTCGTGATTCATGTTCTGTATTAAGAATTTCCTCACTGCTCTCTTGAGGGTATAAGTCAGAGGTCAATAGCTTCCTCTTTTGTGTTTTGCTTATTGCCTCAGACTGAAGCATCATTGTGTGCATTTGATAAGAGCATAAAAAGAAGCCTGCTAGACGCAACCGAATCACTTATCTAATTCAGCATTGTATTCCCAAGCAGGGCATTAGAGCAGTAGCAACCTGCTCCTGTTCTATAGATGTCCGTGTTTATTCTTTAGGTGCTTCTCTGTTTAATGCAGCCTTTTAAACTAACACGTAAAATTACATTTTACTATTTTAAGAAATTGGAGAATTGAGCTGAAGTTTTCCATTCTCCATTAGATCAATTAAACTGTAAGAGACACTTTAGAATATCAAATAGCATGAGTTGCTACTGTGAACAGATTCATTATTCCAGAAAATCTCTGCTGAGTATCAAACTCATGGAATTGGAAAGCCTAACAAAATGGATTTGCCAAGCATTCTTAAGGTTGTGGTTTTAATTAATTAATTAATTAATTAATTAATTAATTAATTTTATTTATTTATTTATTTATTTATTTATTTATTTATTTATTTATTTATTTATTTATTTATTTATTTAATTGTCAACAGCGTTGACAAGGGTGTGTTCTTCTATGTAGACTTATTCATAAGTCTCAGCATTCTGGAATATTCAGAATAAATTAAAGGTATGCTTGAGTCACAGTGAGCCATACTTTTATTGTCTGGTGAGATGAACCACATTCCCTAAAATGTTGCCAATAGTGGTAACACTCATAACTTAAAAGAAGATATTCAGACTCACTAAGATCATGTTTCATGTTGAATTTTACATTGGTGAGAGAGTATTGAGATGTTCACTTGGAATTCTGGTGGGTCACTGTCCAACATATCTGGAAGATATCAAGCAGAAGAAGAGGAATGTTTATTATAATTTACTGTGCTGCCATTGTTTTATCGATTACATACTTTTGGGGCCTCTAAGTAGGAATAACAAATCTTTGGATGGTTGGAAGGTGCACTTAAAATTTTGCAGAAGGCAGGGTACACTGATTGGGGCAACGATGCTATGTGGATAGGCTCTGTCTGGACATTCTTGGTTTTTTTCTTCAGTGTTTCAAGGAGTTTCTTATTTTGCAGAACCTCAAGCATTGTTGTGTGTTCTTCAATACATGGAGAAAACAGAGAGGTTTTAATACTTCCCAATCTTAGCCATTTTAAGATACCCCTGCCAGCTTTTTAAAATGGCTAAGGTTGGAAAACACTGGTGCAGTGCGTTAGGATTTTTGATACCGACTTGATGTAAACCAGTGAGATTTATCATCACTGCAAACCTTGCCTGTTGGAGTGCTTGTGGAACTAGCACTTCTGAATGTGTGTTTCACTCCACTGCTTAAATTTTTTTATGAAGATAGAATCAAGATCACGTGAAGTGTTAATAACACTTTACAATGCCTTGGTAAGGCCACACTTGGAATACTGCATCCAGTTTTGGTCACCACAATGTAAAAAAGATGTTGAGACTCTGGAAAGAGTACAGAAAAGAGCAACAAAGATGATCAGGGGACTGGAGGCTAAAACATATAAGGAACGGTTGCTGGAATTGGGTATGTCTAGTTTAATGAAGAGAAGGACGAGGGGGGACATGATAGCATGTTCCAATATCTCAGGGTCTGCCACAAAGAAGAGGGAGTCAAGCTATTCTCCAAAGCACCTGAAGGCAGGACAAGAAGCAACGGATGGAAACTAATCAAGAACAGAAGCAACCTAGAACTAAGGAGAAACTTCCTGACAGTTAGAACAATTAACCAGTGGAACAACCTGCCTCCAGAAGCGGTGAATGCTCCAACACTGGACGTTTTTAAGAAGAGACTGGACAGCCATTTGTCTGAAATGGTATAGGGTTTTTATTATTATTATTATTATTATTATTATTATTATTATTATTATTATTATTATTATTATTATTATTATTATTATTATTATTACTACTATTATTATTACTATTATTATTACTACTACTATTACTATTATTAAGATTTGCTTGCCAGGAGTGAGAATTCAAAGCATGAGTGAGCCTGAGTTAGTGTTTTTGTTTCTATACTGTTGGCTATAAGTTTTATACTGTTCATTTGTGTCATTGTACAATGGATTTTTCAATTGTGATAACACATTCTCAGAAATATATTTTTTTTAATTGTTGCACAAGTAGCGTATAAAGTATCATTCTCAGAAGAGGTGAGGGACATGTTAAAAAACCTGCCAGTCCAGAAAGCAAGTGGTCAGATGATGGGATTTTCAGTCTTTATCAAGAGTTTACTTTTTGTTTTTAAAAATTTCTATTTTTAAGAAGGTACAATTTCTCTAGAAGCTCTTTGCTAGATCGTTTGGGGCTGACCTTTCAATTTTCCAGTTGTTTCTGCCTCCTGAGAAATACAGAAGAAATATGCAAATGGTTATCTGTAGTGAAACATTGCAGGATTAATGTTCTCTAAAGGGTCATAACATCTTTCCCAATTTCACACCATTCTGGCAAAAAAAATGAAGCAACCTCAAGCAAGCAACCTTGCTCGCCCATTAAATTGGATTGACAAGCTTTTTTATTAAATAAAAGTCATTGAGGTAAGGGCAATACATCTCTAGGGAAATGTCTTTCAGTGAGTTTAAATTGAATCCTGCTGCCTTTGAATGTCAGAATTTAATCAGAACAGGAAGGAAGGAAGGAAGGAAGGAAGGAAGGAAGGAAGGAAGGAAGGAAGGAAGGAAGGAAGGAAGGAAGGAAGGAAGGAAGGAAGGAAGGAAGGAAGGAGACTTAAATAACTAGAACACCTTAGCCAAAATATTAATGTAATAAAATCAAAGCGGGACCAGCATTTCCAGTAATCTTGTTCATGGAGGAAGTGATCATTTTTTTCTTGATGTTATGATTCCCAAAATAAGCCTCATATACTTTTGTGTGTTTTTTCCTTTGGAAAAAAATGTATCAGTGTTCCTAAGATTTCTCTGAAAATTTGGTGGTATTATTGGGGGACAAGGGGGAAGGGATTACAAAGGAAGGAGGCTTTGTAGCTTTATGAGCTGCTGCTTATTTCACCCTTAGTTTATTTGCTTGTAGTTTGACCTTAGAATGAAAAAAAAAAAATCTTCTGAAAGAAGTTATAGGCACTTTCACTCTGCTAGTAGAAAAGTGAAGTAGAGTTGTTAAAATAGATGCATAAATTTTCATGTAGTCATCATTGGGCTTGCTAACGTTTTGTTGGAGTTTGTTCCTTTCTTCTGCTTTTAGCTCTAACCGTTAGCTATTTTGAAAGTCTCTATAAATAAGAGTTCCTCTTTTGATTGCAGCAATTGGAAGTTCTTTCCTGTAAAAAGTCTGCCAAATCTTTTCCTATGAATTAAAAAGTAGCAGCAAGGAAGGATGACCATGGGATACAAAGCTGACAAAGTACTCTCAAAATATATCTGCAATTCAGAGAACGCTGCGTATTTAATTATATATCTTTATTGCAAATTCTATTGTTTGTTCCAGTTTTGAGACCTCAAAGCAGATTAGATTAGGGTTGGAATTTATAATCATAACGTAAAATTCCACAAAGGGGTCAAAATTTAACTATGCAGCCTTACATGGAGGGCACAAAGGATCTTGCAACTGTGGCTAGTCCTTTGAGAGCCAGCCCACCTAACCCAATTTGCCCCCTTTTGATGTTTGTCATTATTATTCTACAGTTTTGAAATTTTTAACTTTAATTTAATTTTTAATTTCTGTTAATTTCTATATGTTGTTTTATTTATCGGTTATAATATATTGTACGTTGCCCAGAGCAGATGTTTCAGATGTAGGCCTGTTTTTCCTTAAGAGCAGAAGTTTTTTACTGGCTAGAATCTGTATGGCACAACTGGAAAAGAGCGCAAAGTTATGAGAAGATGTCACGTGTACTTCTGAGACTAGCTGCTATGGATGACCTTCTTGGGGTTCTACATTGTCTAGAACAACAGTCCCCAGGGACCAGTTTCAGAAGAAAATGTGTCTTCCAGGGACAAGGGGGATGGTTTCACACACAACCTAGATCTCACATGTGCGGAAATGAAGCTTCGCTTGCTTGCCTGCCACTTGAACATCCCAGGCACTGGGGATCCCTGGTCTAGAACCTGGACCTGGACCTGGACCTGGAACTTAAAAACATATGATAGCTGTGAAATCCCTTAAAAATGTTTTTTTAGACTTTGAGACCAAACCCCACTCCCTACTAGCACTGATGATGTTACCTAGTTTGGTAATGAAACATCTGCAAGAAATCATCCAAGGTCAGAGAGCACCAAGGACCCATATAATTAACTAATACATAAACAATGGAGGAGTTCAATGATAAGAAATTGTTAAGACATTATAGATTGTCATTAGCAACTGCAGTTATTCTCCAGGATAGTAACTGTGACATATCAATATTTTCTCTTTGTTCATTTTTCTTTCTTTTTTTTTCTTTTGTTGCTTTTTCATAGCAGATTTTCATTGATTTTAATGAAAAATTCTCCCTTCCCAGTAGCATGAAGTTTACTTTTATTCTGAGGGAAGAGTGATATTTATTATTGTTGTATGTCACTTTCATATGTATGTGCTGGCCACCTCAAGATAGTCTTTGCACTCAATGTTTAGCTCCTGATCAGCTTGAAATAGAGTAAATGCTTTTGATTACTTCCTGTTTTTTTTTTAATTTATGTTA
Source organism: Azemiops feae (assembly GCA_023970755.1). Taxonomy (NCBI): domain Eukaryota; kingdom Metazoa; phylum Chordata; class Lepidosauria; order Squamata; family Viperidae; genus Azemiops; species Azemiops feae. The sequence continues at coordinate 2,857,385 of JALGBA010000136.1, forward strand.
ATATCTGTTTTTCAGTGGTTTTCTCAAATTTGGTCCTGAGTTCATTACTTGTTGATTTCAACTTTTGTTTAGAAAAAAAATGGTGGCTCTATAGGTATTTTCTAGGCTGCTGTCTAGCAAAGTAGCACCATTTGCTAGGCAAACTATTATGAAATTTGTCAGTCCAATAACATTAGCTTCTAATGAGCCATTTGGCTACTCTAACACACTTGCATGTAAATATTAGGGATGACAAGTGACTATAATAGTTTATTCTGGCCTCTGCAAACAGAAATCAATATCTGGGATAAGGATAATAGATTGAAACAAACAGTAGAAATGTTTGCAGAAATTAGTAAGCAGCTGAAAGTATGAAACTGAAAAATCAAAACAAACCAGTGGTGTTTATTTGGGTTATGCGCTGAATGAAAAACTTACCAAGTGACCGAAGTTGGCTGAAATGGTAGCCCCTGCTGAACAAGCTAAGCAGGGTCACACTAGGTTAATAATTGGATGGGAGGAAGCAAAACCAGCTTTGTGGAAGCTGAAAAATACAGAAGTATGCAAATGGCAAATTACTTTTGCTTTGTAGACAAGAAATTACATGGAAGTATTCATGCTCCCTCAAAAGGCAAATTAAATTTATCTTTCTGCTGAATGTGGATTTAATGTATCTTGCAATTTTCAAAGGATTTGATCTTGGCTGGCTGGGAAGTTCTGGGTGTTGAAGTCCACACATCTTAAAGTTGCTAAGATTGAGAACCCCTGGTGTAGAGCAGGGCTTTTCAACCTGTGGTACGCATACCACTTGTGGTACATTAACAAGTGGCAGGTGGTACGCAGCCCTGCCTAGCCAAGTGTAGTGGGGAAGGGAAAGATCCAGCACAGGCAAAGACTTACAGTGAGAGAGTCCTCTGGAGCTGCAGATTTTACTTATGAATGGAGCCATTTGGGGAGGCTGCCTTAGCCAGCAGCCAGTACTTACATTTTTTCTTCTTCTTTAAGTGCCAGCTGTGCTCCTTACTTTCCTTTCTAGCCAGTAGCTAATTCTTAAAGGGGAAGTGCCTTTTTAAGCTAGTTCACTCAGCAGCTTGTCTTTTCTGTCTCTGGAGGCCTTTCCTTGTTTGATCAATATATGGAAGAGGGAAAATATGGGGGGGGGTTCAAATTCTTCCTTCAGAAGGAGATGGGAATGAGAAAAAGGGAGGCAGGGAAGGGAGGGAGGGAAGGAAGTCCCGCCTTAGCAGTTGGCCACCAGCAGCTCTGCCATTGACTTTGCTTGTCAAAAGGTTGCAGAAGGGGATCACATGACCCTGGGACACTGTGACCATCATAAATATGAATCAGTTGCCAAGCATCCAAATATAAATCACATGACCCTGTTGCTGCAATGGTCGTAAGTGTGAAAAATGATCATAAGTCATTTCAATGCAATTGCAACTTTGAACAGATTTTTTTTCTGTCACCAAGTTTTTGACACCTTGCTAGGTGGTACTCGAATATTGCCATATCCTAAAAGTGGTACAATCGGTAAAAAGGTTGAAAAGCCCTGGTGTAGAGGACTAGAGAGATGGCTTTGAAGAAGGAATTCAACAGTTGTTAGGTGAACACATATTTAATCCTGGAAAGGAGGAGAAAATGAGAAAGAAATGCAAGATTGCTCTGCATTTATTCTCTTTGGTATAAGAAGTATAAGAGAATATAATCTTTCATGCTTTCAAGATCATTTTATTATACCTTTAAAAATAGAATTCCAATGGTTCTTGTGGAATCTGTTTCTGGCCTGCCCTGCTTTGATAGGCAGAAACTGGATTATGTGCTAGGATTCCTCCATCTCATGAGAAAGCATTCAAAAAATTTCTCTATTCAGTATTTGTCAAACTTAGCAACTTTAAACTCAAGAGCTTTAAGACAAGTGGATTTCAATTCCCAGAAATCCACCTGATTTAAAGTTGTCATGTTTGAGAATCACTGCTCTACATATTCCCTGAAACTGTATATAAGACTGAACTAGAGATCAGACGTAACCTATAGCCAAATATAGAATGATTCCCAGTTATTAGGAATAACTTTCTAATATTCTAACAAAGGGTTAAAAAAAACTTTTTAAAAACATAAATAAGTCAATAGAAGAACAACCACCAATCTTGGTCTAGTATTGTAGACTAATTCAATAAGCCGATTCTAAAATCAGCTTTTAAAACTTATTTTGCCCCAGCTATATTTATTTTCACCAAAATAACATAATGTAATATAAAACAGGAAGAGTTGAATTTGTTCGAATGTTGTGAAAAGGTTGATCCAAAATTAAACGTTGATTTAATATCTTGACTTGTTCCAAAGCATTGACTATGGTTTTGCCAAATAGGGATAATTTGAATATTCTGTATTTGTTTGCTTGCTTACTAAAAATGTCTGAACTAGTATAAATCAGATTTATAATTAAATATATGTTGACTACAGTTAATGCCTGATGTATCTGATTAAGCAAGCTCAATATACCATAGGCCAAGTAAGTCTGAATAAACATATGCTATAACAGATCTTCTAAGCTTTAAAAAAGCCATCAAGACTCTTGACTAAGAAAACTAAGCAAGGCCACAGGGCACTGAAAGGAAAGCATACAAAATCTAATAATGCAGAGATATAAGGACAAAAGAGCAAAATATAAGGACAAAAGAGCAAAATAAAACCCTGCATAACAACCTAGACCTAATTAAGATTTCTATGGCCAGTGCTGCAAATTTAACATTGATAGAAGGTAATGAGATAGTTTGCTCTTGTTTACTGAGAACATTTTCTATAGAACACTTCCTTTCAACACTAGTTAAGCAAACCAATCAGCACAATTCAATGAAGCGCTGACACAGGGTTCGTCCACCGTAAAAATAGGCCAGCAGCAGGTTAGGGATAATAAGAAATGTTATTTGAAATAGAGAAGCCACTTTTATATCATTGGTGGCATAAATGTATGTATATGTACATGTACATGTGTATGTGTGGATGGATAGATAGATAGAGACAGAGATAGAGACAGAGACAGAGAGACAGAGACAGAGATAGAGATGATAGAGATAAAGATAGAGATAGAGATAGAGATAGAGATAGAGATAGAGATAGATAGAGACAGATACACCAAAAGAACCCCATGTAATTCAAATTTAGAATTTGCTAGCATGAAATATGGTACAGGACAGTACTGGCTTTTTTTCTGATTGTTATGATAAAATGTGTTTAGGTGAATAAGTTACCATGACAAACAGCATTGAGCAGATGTAAGTATCTACTACGCATTATGGTCAAAAGTACATTCTATGGCCTTCACTGAAAATGGCATCAAATGTTTAAGAGGAGGTTTGGTGTTTTACTGGTTAACCTGCATTGCTATTGTAAATAACAGTATCTAAAGTTATGCAAACAATCAAAAAAGACAGTATGACCTAATCCACAGGATCTGCAAACACTGCTAAGAGAACTGAGGGTTCAACCTCCCCAGTGACTCTTGCATAGAAATCAGAATATTGGGCCTTTTTTTAAGGCAGGAAATTAACCAGATAGAAGAGCAGAATTCACAGCATGGTTAATCTATTTGTCGATTAAAAAAAAATCAAATTGGCTTATTTACAAATAGGTGCATATAATTGCAGTTTAAATGAATTTATTTAATTAATTGATCAGATTTAGATACTGGCTGACTCCAAATGGCTGACTCCAAAGAGATACCTCGCATATTAAAAGTCATAAACCACCAAAAAAATCAAAACAAAAAAAAAGATCATGAACATCCGGAATAAGAGCACAAGGCTCCCCCCAAAAAACAAAGCAATAGAATGCCCCAACATACAAAAAAAAAATAGAGGCTTAGAAATCATTCTGCAAATGCAAATGACAGCAAAGTAAGGTATTTTAAGAGCATCTTAAAGGTCTCATAGACATATTTCTACAATATTTCAGTATTGTGTCTGGAATGAGAGTAGAAGATGCCAGTCAGGAAGGGGGTGTTGTGAAAATAAATCCCCAGCCCCCTGTTCTCTCTAACATACTGTATGTTTTTTTTTAGGATTGGGGAGGATTGAGGAGAAGCTTTCTCCATAGCACATTTTCCCATTTGTATTTTGCCACACTACAAGCATTTGCTGGCAACTCCTTGATTCTGCTCTATCTCCATAATATCATATTTGCTTAGTCCAAATGACCTTCTGGGTAGTGTTTATGGTGTGGGGGAGGGAGAGGCCACACCATGTATGACAGCTTGATCTCCTGCATGAAAGACAAGCAGTAAATCTAACAAATATGTGATCCTTAACTCATTGCTGCATATAACCTTTGGAAATGAAAAGGTGGACCCACTGTGGCTTTACAAGACAAATTCTAAAGACAAATGGTTGGGATAGATAGGATGTCTTCTATGAATCAAATACCACTGCTAGGCAACCAGCAGATGGGAGCCATTACGTAGCCATGGACTAAGTACAGAGTTTAGGGATGTCTGCTAAATATAGCATTGCAATATCCTACTTTAATGTGCAAACTGGCTCCTGCAGGATGCAAATTATCCCTAAAGGCATTTGGGATAAGAACAAATCAAATAAAAGATCACCGAATTGGATTATATTGGATGGCTTTGATTTTCGAGCCACAAAGTCTTCCAAGTCCTTCTTTCATACTAGGTAAACAACAATAATAACCACATCCGTATGCTTCACACCACATTGCAATACATGGATATCAAGATAAATGTTTCTCTCTACTGAGTAACCATCTGGTAGTGTGTGTGTGTGTGTGTGTGTGTGTGTGTGTGTTAGCTATTCAGGTCTTCAACTTTCCATCAATGGGACCATGAGAAGAAATTATAGGTACAACTTCTAGGTATGGAGAAGGTCTTGGGTTGATGAGAGTATTCTAGTACTAGGAGCATGACACAATGCTGGGCTGTGGAGAGCCTCAGAGTACTTCATGTTGGTGTACTATTTGCACAAATAATACAAGTATTTCTCCCTCTGCCTGAGAAGTTATTACTTCTGAGTTTCTTAGCTTCAGATTTTCTCCTGATGCCTCCTCTGGCGCATCCAGGAGCAAAAGGTGTATCTCGAAGAAATGTGCTATGAATCTCAAGGAAACATACAGCCACCTCACATTGGCCTACAGACCACATGGAAGGACAAATCTATCCTCCAGAAGGATCCAATAGTTTTCCTTCCACATACCAATCTTCAAGTTGCTGAGGTTGAGAAACCCTGCTCCAAAGCACTGTTTTCCCTTCAAGCCAAAAGGGAAACTCTTTTACAGCCACATCTCCATGGCTTACAGGTAGTCCTTGACTTACCACCAAAATTGGGGCCAAATTTTTCATTGCCAAGCAAGGCAGTTGTTAAATGAAATAACACCTAATTTTACAACCTGTTTTGCCATGGTTGTTAAGTGAATTATAAGGTCTTTAAGCAAATCCATTTGCTTCCCCCATTTGTGTCATGGTTCTGATAAATGAGACCAACTAAAACAGAACTCCGAGGCTTGAGTTTTCTAAGAACATGTTTGTTGGTTACAAAGTATTGGCACGGTCAAAAGTGAAACCAAGACTAAAGTTCCCTCCAAAAAGTTACATTATTACAAAGTTAAACTTCCCACCCCAGTACTATGCAATCAACTACGTTTCCCAATAGAATAGTTTGGTGGGCTTTCTAACATAAGGCTCAGCCCCCAGTCTAATTGAACAGAAATGACCTTGGTTCCCATGGCACAGAGAATTGTTTAGACTAGCATAAAAACTCCATACCCCTCCCCCCATTCTTGTGGCAACCGAAAACGAACAAGATGGCTTCAGCCAGGTTCATTGCAGAGTTGACACTTTGCTTGTGAGAAGCCAACTGAGAAGATTGCAGATGGCCTCACATGCTGCAACCATCATAAATACAAGCCAGTTGCCAAGTGCCTCCCAACTCTGCTTCTTCTGCTTCCACAGTCCCAAAGAGTTTATTTAAACATTAACTCTCTCCCTCAGCTCTTCCTCTCTCACTCCCTTTTGCAGCTCTCTCAGAAAATTTTCCCTCCTTTCCACCGCAAAAGTCCCTGGAATCTCCCCGCCCTCTGATGCATCTGCTTAGACATTCCAGTGACAGCTACTGAATGATCAGTCATCACTGACTGGCAATCTGGAGAGTCCATCAGAGCAACCATCCCACCCAAGAAGTGAATGTTCACCAAAATAAAATAAAATTAGCCATTCTGCTTTCCCATGTAAAAAATCAAAATAGCAGTGCAGTTTACATTGGCAGAAATTCATGCCAATGAAACGACTTCCATTTAGACCTAGTAATTCATCCCAATTCTAAAAAATGACTGAACCTGTTATTCAACATGGAAAGATTTAGCCTAAAATATTCATTATTTTTTTTAGTTGTAAGAAAAAACATTTTAACCAGCAACAGGAACAGCATGCTTGAGACTAAATGGAATACTATGTCCTGGGTGCATTTGTGAGGAAAGCATGATGATGAGTAAGAGATGAATGAGACATAAGAAATGTCCTTTTCTGTAATCAATTTCACTGCAAAGAACAGGAATACAACACCTGAATGTTCTACTTGAAACAAAGATGTATCTCAGTTTATTTGCTATACAAATCTTCCCTGGTTGTGAATACAAACTGGCACATCCGGGAAGAGGAGGCAAAGATTGCTCACAGATAAATTGAATGTGACCTTTCAAGTCACAATGGATGTCCTGAACAAATAGAATAAGTCCACACATTGTTTCATCTGCTGGCCTGAAGTACTCAGCTGGCATGATAATTCTTTCGAGAGCTGTCTTTATTTTCTCTGCCAAAAGGAAGGAGAGATTTACTTGAGTTCCCAGAGGTAAAGCTTGATATTTACCAGCTATACTGACAGTACACAGAGTCACAGAATACTTTCCACTAAGGTGAGATAATAACTCCAGCGCTAAACCTTGGACAACTACTGGGCCATGCAAAGAAGCTCGACCTGGGATATAGGTGCCTTTTTAACTTCCTAGAATACTCTTGTTCTAGGTTTGTTCTGCAAAACACTTGTAAATGTGTACTTTACAGGTTATCTGGGCTGCTGCACATCCTACATTTTTAGGAGGAAATCCTTCTTTGTTTGGAGTTCTTTAAACATAGCTGTGACAACAATAGTGGAATAATGTCCCTTGGAATGTCCAAAGGAAGGTCAGGGTGGGCTGCCATTAAATCTAATGGTGGGAAGAAGTGAGGACAACCAGGCATCAAAAGCTGCTGGAGATAATTTAACCAACCCTTATTTCGGAAGTAAGCTTGCAATCCATCTCAGAGAGGCATTCTGTATCGCTTTATCAGCTACTTAAACCACATCCAACAAATCAAAAAGAGCTCTTGTATTACATGTATCACAACTGTCACATCCGCCAATGCTGTTTTTGGCTTCTGCACATGCTGAAAGAGGCTTTTTGAGTGATGCAAAGTCCCCTGATGAGGCAAATTGCAACTGATTCAAAAAGGCGGCTGCTGAAGGAGGTGGCTGAGATCAGGCAAAGTGAAGCAATGTAGGAGTTTTGCTTCATGCTTCAGAGGAATGGCTTACTGGAAGCACGACCAAAGTAAAGCATTCTGTGAAGCATTGCACAGCTCTTTGAGCAGTTTGTTTCAGCCTTAAGCTTCATCTGCCCTGTATTCCAGCGCTCCCCAACTTTTCCAGCTTGGCAGACCAGCGATGGCTGTGGCTGTGGGGGAGAAAGGGAATGGTTTCACATGTGCATGCACTGCTTGTGCAAATGCAGCTTCGCTCACACGCATGCTTACCCGCCGCTTGCACAAATGCAGCTTTGTGCATCCATCTGCCACATACACAGCCCAGTTCCCAACAGGCCACGGCCTAGTACTCAGCAGTGGACCAGGGATTGGGGACCTCTGCTGTAGAAAGAAAGAAAGAAAGAAAGAAAGAAAGAAAGAAAGAAAGAAAGAAAGAAAGAAAGAAAGAAAGAAAGAAAGAAAGAAAGAAAGAAAGAAAGAAAGAAAGAAAGAGGGAGGCAGGAAGGAAGGAAGGAAGGAAGGAAGGAAGGAAGGAAGGAAGGAAGGAAGGAAGGAATTATTGTTTGTCATTATAGAGTGTTCTGTATTATGATAGATTTAGTTTGCCATGTTCCCCTATATCCATTTGCTGTTCCTACCCCTCATTTTGGACTCTTAGACTCTTTTTAGATTTTTGTTTTTGTATTTTTTACTCTATAATCTATGTTAACTGGAAGAAGCTCTCAAGAGCAAAGATACAAATAATGTTTCCAGGATATATATGAAATCTTTTCCATGCATGCCACCTAGCATCTTTTGAATTTATTATGTGCCATCAAATCAGTATTGATCCTTAGCAACCATATAAATAGACCTTCTCCAGGATGGTTTGTCCATACTATGACCTTTTAGGTCTTCCAGCAGTGTAACCATTACTTCAACAATGACATCCATCCACCCTGATGTTTGGATCGATAGTTTGTTTGGATCCATGTGTTTGTTTCCTTGGCCATCTGTGATATTTACAAACATCAAAGTTCAAAAGCATTAATACTGTACTCATTCTATCCTGCTTCTTCAAAATTCAACTTTCACTTCCATGCAGTGCCACAGGGAAATCCATTTGCTGCAGAATTCTTTGCAGACATATGACAGCATCTGAATTTCTTTTCCAAAGCCTTCATTGCTACACTACCAAGTGTTTACCATATTTTTCTTGACTGCAGGTCCCTTTACTGTTGATAGTAAATCCTTGAAATCAGAAGCTGTTTACTGCTTCAATATCTTCATTATCAGTTATGATTGCCATAGCTGCTATCAGTCATTTATATTTTATCATAATTGATTGATTGATTATATGTCTATCACCGTCAGCCAGATGGGAAGTTGATAAAAACTGATGTATGGGAATGTTAAAAAAATGTGCTATAATTCTCTGCATCACAAAAAGTTGCTATGAATGCACTGAAGACAAGATCATGGAATTGTGTTACCTGCCTCTTTGATTTCTCTTCAGCCTAGAAGCTGTTCATTTGTGTGCCTAGTAAATATTCATCACAGGTGGAGATAGCAACCAAGTTTTTGTTCTGCTTCCTATTCGAAATGTAATCCAAATGACTATTAAAAGCAGGGAGAGGGATGTACATTTTTGTCAATTTGGTTACATGACTTGCCTTGAAGGAGGAGTGGTCCTGGGCAAAGTTTTTCCAATTCAAGGAGGAAGACATGCTAAATTGGCAAGCTGGAACTCTTGTTTTCTTCTTATTGCTTCTTGCACAAACTAAGATTGACAAAAACAGGAGAAATCATCTAAATTCCTTCCTGGGTTGAAAGAAGAAGGAGGGGGAGGGGTCATTTCAGATAGCAATAAACCACCATCCATGCTCCCTTCCGGCTCAGCCATAGGACTGGAAGCAGAATTGTCTATCCAATTCAATCAGTGCCAGAGATATTAGATATCTTGATGTAAAATGATGCTGTTCAAGAGAGGAGAGGAGAGGAGAGGAGATGTCAAGCTTCTCAACTATTTATGATTGAGGTAGCTGTTTGAAAGACAGCATGGAAGTTAAGCACTAAACACACACACATGCAAACACACACTCACGTGTGCCCCCCCCACAGAGTGTGTAATTTATAATAGCTCAGAAATCAAGGAAAACGCTGTTAAAAGCTTCAGTTAGCAGCAGCTTCTCCATAATTGTAAAGTGGGAACTAAACAAACAGGCAACAGAAGAGAGTCATGGATATAAAATATCAGAAGCCAAATGCCATCAACCTCATTTCTTCCTCTTCTTCACTCAGAGACTGCCAAGATTTTAGAATGCATACTTTATTAATTTCTTTCCAGTTGTAGAAATAGAAATAGAAACACTGGGAAGCATAATGCTTTATTTAAAAAAATGATTAATTTGGAAATTTTAAAATCATTAGGTAACATTGCTAAAACTTAGATTTTAAGATTGAAAGAGGGAGGGAGGGAGGGAGGGAGGAAGGAAGGAAGGAAGGAAGGAAGGAAGGTTGATTCATTTGTATCTTCTGCAGTCATCTTGCATAAATAATTCTGATGTTCTGATGTACCTACATATATACTGTATGTGTTAAATATACCAAGTCAGTAAAATACTGCAGTTTGAGAATTAGAAATAGGATGAAGCAGTTCCCTAGCAGATATTGCAGAAAGGCCAAAACATTGAAAAAAATGTGTTACTGAATTTTAAGTTACTCAGCATGTAAAGGGAAAATAGCCAGAATCCCTAACTATGTAACTAGGTGTCCTCCCTCTCTAATAATACTAGATAATGGCAGAAATCTCAAGGCTGTGGAATACAAAAAATAGAAAAATCACAAAACATCCTGGAAGAAAGCAACAGTGAACCTCTTCTATAGTATTGCCAAAACAAACCAATTATACAGAAGTCACCATAGTTGAGCTCATTTCAATATTTTTCTTTATTGAGGAAAAAAATCTCAACCTGATTGAGACTTTTGCTTCTTGTTTGTCTATGTTCAATAAATACTTTTATGGAAGGCACCATGATTGAGCCACAGCCAAGCCTTGGGGGAGTTGAATGCTGTTCTCAAGCCTCAAGATATATACTTCTGACTTACAGCTGTACTAATATGGGCAAAAGTGCAAAGAGTATAAAATGTATGAGGACCGAGGCTCAGTAGCACAATGAATTCAGAAGACAGGAAGATAGGTTAATGGAAGCCCCATTGGGACATCCAAAAATGGAAACTCTCATACTCCAGTGAGATGGCACACAGTCTTGAAGTCACTCAGATGATATGGACTTCCCTTGTAGGCAATTTTGTGTTTGTGAAGAGAAAGCCTAGGTGTGTCACATAAAATGCATGCTGGCTTCCAAGTGTGCTTAATGTGGACCTAATATAGGTTTCCAATTTACATGGAAGTCCATTGTGCATACAAAGGGTTGCCTTTTACACATGCCACAAAAGCAAAATTGAAGGGGGCAAACAGATCTCAGCAAAAGGGCATGGAAAGTAAAAAAAAGCCAATTGTTAGATTCAAGGAACCAAAACAACACCATGAGCTGATCAGGAGTCCCCTGAGAATTTTACTCTGCTAATCATTGCTGACTATAGAGGGTGGTGCTCATCTCCATTTCAAGACCATTGAGAGCCAATGCTGTCCAAAGACATTTCCACAGTCATGTAGTCGGCATGATGTCACAGAGCACTGTTGCCAGTGGTGGGATTCAGCCAGTTTGCATCACTTCGGCAGAACCGGTAGCTAATGTTTTGTTGCCCAGGCCCAGAATGGACTTCTGGAAGTGGCATCCACACAGAGAACTGGTTGTTCACATATTTGAATCCCACCACTGACTGTTGCCTTCCCACCAAAGTGGTACCTATTTATCTACTTGCATTTGCATGTTTTCAAACTGCTGGGTTGGCAGGAGATGAGGACAGAAGTTCACCACATCGTGTGGCACTTTGGTCACAAACCTAGGCTGCCAGCTTTCCAACCAATAATCCCAGTGCCTTAAACCATTGCACCATTCATTGGCATCCTTCAGTCTCGAGAGACTATGGTATCGTGCTCTGGAAAGATGTCCTAAGGCAGCATCTGGTGTGGCTAAAAAGGCCAATTCGAGAATGGCAGTCCCTTCCACACTGAAGGCAGATACAATCTGTCCCCATTGCACCAGCCTCAGCTGATCAGAGTAATTTATTTATTGTTGCTTGCCTATTTACAAGAATTTCGCCAGACTAACTGCATTCTCTTGAGATCAAGTAATAATAATAATAATAATAATAATAAAGTTGGAAGGGACCTTGCAGGTCATCGAGTCCAACCCCCTGCTCAGACAGGAAACCCTGCACCATTTCGGACAAATGGCTGTCCAGTCTCTTCTTAAAAACCTCCAGTGTTGGAGCATTCACTGCTTCTGGAGGCAGGTTGTTCCACTGGTTAATTGTTCAAGGATCCTTAGGGAGGTCTGGCCCCTGTTGCTTCCTCCACTGGAAGGAATCCAAGCTCACCAGTCTCTTTACTCCACTCTCCAATCTAACTGAAGATTCCACCATGCCAATAGATAAATCCCTTGCTTTTAGCTTGCTATAATTTTACTCAAACAGGGGTAAAAATAAATTGGAAAGGCAAGATTTAAGCTTTTAAAAAGGAATGTGGATACATTTGGAGTAGCACCCTCTTTCCGGGATAGTATATAAATATAGTGGAGATAGACTTGTGGAAAAGAAAGATACAGATAGTCATCTTCCAACGTTTGAAACACAAACATTCAGAGAGTTCTCCCTTTACTGCTTCAGAGGGCAAGAGTACAATCTAAACATGACAACTGGAGGAAAGCTGATATAAACATCCACTAGATGCCAAGATGATATCATGTGCGTCAATATCACCATATAAGTGACACAAATTATGTAATTTTATCAGACATGTCACAAAGCAATTAGTGCCATTTATATAATCTGAATGATTTCCAGTGATGTCATTTGCCTCCTTCACTTCCTTCACAGGCTAAACATTAAAACAAACTTCCTATCAGTTGTAACTTTTCAACCCTTGGCCAGAACTGATTGCCATGGGAGGTGATAAATTTTTCTTTCTTGATGTATTTAAACATAAACTAGATGCTTATCTGTCAAGTATACAATTTTTCATTGTAAGTTCTTTGTTGGATAGATTCTTCCCCGAGCAAAAAAAATTGTATTAAGTGCTAAATACTAAATACAGAGTTAACTCATTTTTGGCAGCTTCATAAAGGAAGTTCAACTTTTACATAACTTTCATAAATTAATATCCTTGTTATTCATTGCTTCACAATGAGGAGCAAATGGAGAATGATTATCTTGAATAGTAAAATATCTAAATATATTATGGTATTTACTGCATGCTGAAAACTTTTTTAATAGACTTTCTAGTACAGTATGAATGTTCCCTTTTATATTTGTTTGAGATCAACTGCCATATATTTTTAGAAGCATCAGAGCTTATGTTTTATTGGTGACTCTTTAAGTGTTTCTCAACCTTGGAAACAATAAGATGGGTGGACTTCAATGCCCAGAATTCCTCAGCTAGTCTGCGGCTGAGGAATTCTGAAAGTTGAAGTCCTTGTATCTTAAAGTTGCCAAAGTTGAGAAATACTGCTTTAAATAGATGATTACTGTGTTTTCACTTCCTCAAGTAGAAATGGGAACCCTGTACAGCAAAGGTAATGGATTTGCTGGCTTCTTGAAGGAAAAGTAATTTTTCTGACACATTATATTATTTTATTTATTAAATTTCTATGCTGCCCATCTCATCTAACTGACTCTGGGCAGTTTACCACAACCTAATAAAATCATAATACATATATAAAAGCATAGATTATTGTTTTTATTCTAAGTAATAATCCTATTATTTAGAATTAAAAAACAGATTAAAACTGACAAGTAAAATAAAAATCAAATTAAAAATTCAAGGCAGCAGGACAGTCCTCAGGCTCCCAGCCATCCCCAGGGCTGCCTAGTGCATTAGCATTAGTTAACTCTCTATTCCACTGTAACCAATATTTTGATGAGAAAAAGGTCCTTATTATTATAGCTTGAAAGAAACTTTTTATAAAATGATGTATGGTTGATATTTGACCCCAGATAGACTAGCGAAAATGTATAAAGGGACTTCTAATAAGTGTTGGAAATTTAGTCAAAATCCAGGTTGATTTTATCATATTTAGTGGTCTTGCAAATTTGTGAAAACATACTGGACAAACATAACAATGACAATGCAAAAAAATATTTAAGATACAAATATTAATGAAACCTGAAGCTTTTCTTTTAGGTATTATGGACAATTTGGGGTGCTTCACATGGTGAGGGCTGCAAGGATTATACTTGCCAAGCACTGGAAAGAAAAAGGGATGCCAACTGTTTAAGAGTGGATTTTAAAATTGACTGAATTAGCAGAGATGGAGAAATTAACTGCTTTGATCAGAGATAATGGACTAAACAGCTTTGTAAGAGACTGGACTGGAAACCATTTGTGGACTTTCTACACCCAAATACAGTAACAGATGGTTAACAGAAGAAAGTATATATATACTGTATATACACATTTTTTCTTCTTTACAGCATCCAGCCAGGGTGGATTCTATATGTTAACTGTTAAATAAATTTATTTGTTATTTGGATCACCTTTTTCTCTTTTTTTGTACACAAATGTTTTTTTTCTTTTTTGTTGTTGTCAATGTTGGATGTTTTTGTTTTGTTTTGTTTGTTTTTCTGTTTTGTATTTTATCTTTTATAATAAAACAAAATAAATGTACTTTAAAAAAAGAAAGAAAAAGGCCCTTTGTTTAAATTCTCGAATTGCTCAACACCATAGCTGTTTAAAAGTAATCACTAAAGTATAATAATATTGTAAAGGGCAACACAGCAGGCAATAAAAATTATGAAAACATTAAATACAGAATAAAATAAATAATGAGTGCAAAAGTGAAAGACAACACACTCAAAACCAAGCTCACATTATTTTTTGGAAGGAGGATGAGGGGAAATAAGTTTTTGGAATGGAATTTCTGAGTTGTGGTGAACTCTTGTTGACATCATTTGGATTGTAATATTGTAAGGGTGTAGAACTTGCTGTTATTGTACATTTATTTATTGCCTTTATATCCATCAATGTTTCTCAACCTTGGCAACTTTAAGAGCGTGGACTTCAAATCCCAGCAGGCTGGCTGGAAAATTCTGCGAGTGGAGTTGCACACAACTTAAAATTGCCAAGGTTGAAACAGTGACATCTATTATTGCTCTAGAACCTCAAGGTAATTACATAAATGCCTCCTAATTTTATTTCTCTGTTAATAAACCTATACATCAGTTTAGCTGAGAAACCATGATTAGTCTAAAGCCATCCTGTGAATTCTCTTGTAAATTGAAACTTGAATCTGGGTTTTTCCATCCAAATCTGTCATCTGAACTGCTAGCTGTTTCTTTATAACAAGCTTCAATGCATGCATCCTTGTTCTGTTGTTTTTGTGCTGTTCTTGCTGTTCAGTTTCAATTCTTATTGTTTTTTAGTTAAAGAGCTTCTGAGGAGAAGCAGAGGGGAGAGTTGGAAATTAAAATGATTCAATAGCTAGCTAGCTGGCTGGCTTCTTCTACTACCAACCATACAACACTCAGTGATACAGGATACTAAATAAGCAATCAACATAAATCATAATAGGATACTAAATAAAAGCATTCAATATAAATAATAACAGGATACTAAATAAAAACAATCAATATAAATTATAAGATACAAACAACAAAGTTATAGTCATAAGATGCTAAAGGAATAGGTAATAGGAAAGATGAGGAAGATAATAGTAATCCAGCCTACTATGTGGTTTGATATCTTAGGGCAGGAGACATAAAACAGTGTTGTGGGAATTAGGATGAGACCTGTCCAGTATGGTTGAACTTCTGGCATAACTTCCAGAGCACACAAACCCCTCAACCACATCAAGATAGTCCTCACTGGGAGAGTTTATCATCATAGTTGGCCACGCAGTCAGATAGATGTTTAGACTGGATTTGGCATTTTATTTATCTATTGAGTCCTTTCCAAGTACTATTATTTAGATTCAATATAGCCATCCACTCCAGTAGACTCTGGGAAGCTTATAAAATATGTAAGTACTTAAATTTAAATCAAAATAGAACTGGAAGGGACCTTGGAGGTCTTCTAGTCCAACCCACTGCTCAAGCAGGAAATCCTATACCATTTCAAATAGGTGGCTATCCAGTCTTTTCTTAAAAACCTCCAGTGATGAAGCACCCACAATCTCTGAAGGCAAGCTGTTCCATTGATTAATTGTTCTCACTGTTAGGAAGTTCTCCTTAATTCCAGATAACTTCTTTCTATTTCCATGGAGTTTCCATCCATTGTTTCTTGTCTTGCCTTCTGGTGCTTTGGAAAATAAGTTGACCCCCCCTCTTCTTTGTGGCAGCCCCTCAAATACTGGAATACTGCTATCATGTCACCTCTAGTCCTTCTTTTCTCTAGACTGGCCATTCCCAATTCCTGCAATTGTTCTTCATATGTTTTTTTCTTCAGGCCCTTAATCATCTTAGTTACTCTTCTTTGCACTTTTTTTCAAGTCTCAACCTCTTCTTTGTAATGTGGTGACCAAAGCTGGATGCCATAATCCACTTAGAATAGTATAGATTAGAATGACAGAGTTGGATGGGACCTTGGAGGTCCAATCCCCTGCTCAGGCTTAAAACAATCAAAATCATAAACAAATCCTAAACAAAATGAGACAGCATGGATTAATTTCTAGTTGACATGAGCTATTGTACTTTCAGTCACTTCTGTCAATTTGTCATCCAGATGATTATCAGCCTGTAATTGCTTCCTTGCACTCTTCTAAGCTCCTGATTGTGTATCACTGCTAGCCATTATCTTCTATCTTTAATTGTCAATGATTTTTTTCAAGCATAAGAGTCTTATTCAGCCTTTATATTATGCCTTTATATCATGTGTAAAAAATATTTAAGCTTTAACTTCATTATTAATGCTTCCAAAGAACAGCTTGGTTTTATTTCTTCTAGTATTGAATTATTTGTTCTTGCAGTCCAGGGGATTTTCAATCATTTCCTCTAGCAACAAAATACAGGGGCATCATTTTTCTTCTTCTTTCAAACTTTTTGATGATCCAGCTTTCACAACCATATATTACAACCGGCGAATCCATAGCTTTGACAATATCTGCCTACTATATATTGTAGTGCAACAAAAAAGTGAGCTAGCTTTATAGCTATAATTAACAACCTTATTAGATAGACCAGACTTAAAAAATGGGCACGATGCAGATCTAATCTACCTTTATTAGAACAGCTAAACTAGGAACAGAATTTTTCAAGTCTCAAGGTGCTACTTTCTCCTCTCTTTGTCTTCATGAGAATTGGGGATGCTGACTGATGCATTTTTTAAAATTGCTTTCTTGGCCTGAGCTCAGGTTTCATTTCTCTGATTGTTCCTTGGTAGCAAATCTTCCTTCTGCACCTCAAGGCAATGTTCTTTATCCACTACACTATAACATCAAAGATTTATTAGAATAACTGTATTCCAGCATTATTCTGGAAGGAAGCAGAATATAGAATAACAGAGTTAGAAGGGACCTTGGAGGTCTTCTAGTTCAACCCCCTGCTTAAGCAGGAGACCCTATACCATTTTAGACAAATGGTTGTCCAGTCCCTTCTTAAAAACCGCCAATGTTGGAGCGCCCACAATGTCTGAAGGCAAGCTGTTCCACTGGTTGATTGTTCTTATTGTCAGGAAATTTCTCCTTAGTTCTAGGTTGCTTCTCTCTTTGTTCAATTTCTATCCATTGCTTCTTGTCTTGCCTTTTGGTGCTTTGGAAAATAGGTTGACCTCCCCCTAGTATAATATGTTTATATTATATTATAATATAATTATTATAATAGCAATAGTGCTTAGACTTATATACCGCTTCATAGTGCTTTGCAGCCCTCTCTAAGTGATTTACAGAGTCAGCATATTGCCCCCAATAATCTGGGTCCTCATTTTGCCATCCTCCGAAAGATGGAAGGCTAAGTCAACTTGAGTCAATCTTGAGCCGATGAGAATCGAACTGCTGAATCGAGAATCGAAGCAGACTGCAGTACTGCATTCTAACCACTGCACCATATTATAATAGATGGAAGCATTTCTGCTCCCACCTTTCTCTGATGATGACCAATAGCTATTATTTTTTACAATACGCCTATTTTATTGCAATATGAAATGTTAATATACATCAAAGTTAAAATGAGAACCAATTAGTTACACATCTTTAAGCTATGAACATTCTTAATATTGAAGTAATATTTAACAGTTCATTTTTTCTCAGTCTGTTTTTTTTAAAAAAAGAAATTAGACTTTGGGGAAGAAACTGTCACACTAATTTGTGGTTTTACAATGCAAAACAATATGTTTTGTCATTTTTGCTCAGCTTCAGCAATGTACTTGTGCCAGCACTTGTGCCATAAAACTGCAAGGTTGGCATGAAATAATAGTAGGACACTGCTTGTTCTTTTGTTCCTTGAAAAAGGAAAAGTTAAGCAGGAGGCCTTAAATAGAAAAGGAAACATGAAAGGACAGAGATCAAGAAGAGTTGTCAAAAGTGCATCTGTAATTGTTTGCTTTTTAGGCAGTGATTCAGAGATTTGAACACTTTGATGCCAATTGCTTATGCTGTGGTCAATCTACAGATTGTTATGATTGACAAATTTGCAAACTGGCTATGTAAACCGACAGTTGCATAGTGTTGATGATTTAATGGCAACTGAGTTTTCCTATATTTACATTCTGTTCAGTGCAGTGTATTTGATTTAGGATAAAATCAGCAAATAGTTTTCTGGTATCTTAAGGATTATTTACTGGAGCACAAGCATTCATGCATGGAAAATGTACAGTTATTCCTTGACTTATAATCACATTTGGGACTAGGATTTTTATCATAAGTCATTGTGATCATAAGTCAAGGCGCCCATGTGACCAGACCCGATTTTTCAACTGTTTTTACAGTAGTTGTTAAGTGAATCATGTATTTATTAAGCAACTCCATTGTCCTAAATGAACTTTTTTTCCAAAGTTTCCAGCAAAAAACATGGCAAATCATGGTCATGTGACCACAGGATGATGCAACTGGTTATAAATATGAGCCAGTTGCCTGAAATGCAATCATGTGATTGTGTGCATGGATGTTTTAGGATGGACAGAATTACTTTACACTTTACAAGCCATAAAGCACCCTATCTGAGGCTGCCATAGCTTCCAACCAGTCATGGCCTACCTATATATATATATATATATATATATATATATATATATACATCTATGTGGTTTCTAAGACTTGACAAGTACTTGATGGCACATAATTAATCAAAGAAAAAAATCATGGACTTTTCCAATCAGATGTTTTCTAGATTTGCTAGATTTTCTATCTGGTATAGCACTTGGCATGATTTGGGGGTGTTTTCCTCAATCTAGAACCTTTCAAACTTCAGGTCCCCTAACCGTTAGCACATATGAGATACATCAAGATGAGTGTGGAATGGATTATCAATATAATATCTTAATATATACACTAAGACCTATATAAAACATTTTGTGCATGATATCATTCCTGTGTTTTTTGATGGCCAGGATTTCCTAGTTAAGAATACCCTAGATAGATTGATCATGTCTAGTCTTTGATTTCCAGAAAATGCAAGCCATGCCAAGTGATAGTTGTAGCACTTGCCAGTAGATGAAAACAAAACAATAACAAAAAGGAGGATATATAATACAACACACTGACTTTTAAGACTTGCACTGATGGAGTTTGCCTAGTGGAAATCCTCTCATTCTCTTTTGCCATTCAACCAATGAATAACTTCCTTTTCTCCGTACACAGAACAAGCACTAAAAGAAATGCAGATGATTCAATGCATGAAAAGCAGGTCACCTTCCTGATAAATAGAAATAAAACCACAATGCCTGAAAGACAAACAGCTGCAACTTCTGTAGAAAGGATGAATACTGAACTCCAATATTTGTTGCTTTCTAGAAATTATTGAAGACTGAGCTATTTCAGAGACCCTTTGCCTGATTTAATGTTGCCATTTTTACCTTCATTTAATGGTCGGTATTATACCATGGATGTTTTAAAATACTCTTTTCTATGTGTGAAAATTGTTAATTGCAGCAGCATAGAAATATGTTCAATAAATAAATGTTTGTGCCCCAAAATATCTTCACCTGATCGAATTTTTGCCTCCTTCCTAACCATCAAACCTAGAGATATGAAGGACCATCCAGAAACTCCACCTCATTCCAGTGATGGGATCAGCTCCATCTATGGGTGTCACAGTTTTGAAGTTTTAGTGATCCAACAATAAACTCACTCATTGTTCTTCTAATGACACAGAAATGGGGCTATGTGAAATACTATATTATCAATAAGATGTAGCCGGATGAATTTGCAGAACATATTCTTGATTCAATAGGTTTTAAAATAACCATTACTATTGGTTAAACACTTTAATTCAATTGTAAAGATTTTTTTAATGCATATCTGGTAGACCCAATTTGCTTTCAAACAGCACAACAGGAAATACATCCTTGTATAGCAATATCCTCAGGGCTCTTATAAGATGCAGCAGGTAACACTTGGCCACAGAAAGTTTACCCACCCTGCTATAGGTTATGTTAAACTGAGAGATGAGTTCACATAGTGCCCTAATAACACAATTTAAGTGTTAGTGCAGTGGAGGAAAACACTCTGACTGACCAAGGTACACATCCAATATCAAAGCTGAATTGGACTTTGAATCTGGGTCTTCCATTTTTGCTCCATTACCGCATGACTTTGGTTCGTTGATGTAGCGTACGAAGCTAGAATTATTATTGCCTCATTAAGCCTGCTTAAACTTGTGTTACTGCATATACAGGTAGTCCTCATTTAGCAAGCATAATTGGAACTGGCAATTCAGTCATTAAACAAAGCAGGCACCTAAATGAACCCATGACTGTGCTTATGAGTTTACTTCTGCTTTCCTTTGCTTTACAGATCTGTGAAGGTTGTAAGTGCAAGGATTGGTCATAACATTACTTTTTCATCACGATCAGAACTGCAAACAGTTGCTAAACGAGGCAGTCTCTAAAAGAGGACTACTTGTAATTCTTGCCGTATAATTTGAAGTAGTTGCTGACTCAAGTGACCTCTTTAATTGGAAGACAAGCGACAACAATGTCTTGAGAGAGAGAGAGCCATCTTCCAGCTGTTATCTGACATATATGAAATAGATGGAAAATTAAGAGAACAAAGAAGAAAAGGCAAATTCCAGAACATTAAAATGATGTAATTCCCAACAGATAATGGACAATGCAGAAGCACATCTTCCTTCCCCTGTCCTGACCACTTTCTACAGGGGGACAATCGAGAGCATCCTGTCATACAGCATCACAGTCTGGTTTGGAGGCATCACTGCTTCAGACAGGAAGGCGGTGCAGAGAGTGGTGAGAATGGCTGAAAAGATCATTGGCAGTTCCCTCCCTCCTATCCAGGACATAGCACAGAAGCGTTGCTTGAGCAGGGTCCGTAAGATTATCTGGGACACTACCCATCCTCTTCACGACCTGTTTTCCTTGTTACCTTCTGGGAGGAGGCTTCGTGGTATCCGTAGCAGAACATCCAGATTCAGCCATAGTTTCATTCCATACAGCATTAACCTTGCGAACTCTCAAGCTTCCTCCTTGCGTTATATATTCAAGATGGACAGTATTTAATATTTATTTGCTATGTATATGTAGGGATGTGGGTCTATATATATGTTGTACATAGTATGTTTTAGGTGTGTGTCATGTATATGTTTCACTTTGAGAGCGGGCAACTAAATTTCATTTTTTATGTGTGCCGTTGTGCCCACAATATAAAAATGACAATAAAGGTTATCTTATCTTATCTAGCTCAAAGATAAACCCATAGGTCAGGTTCACAACTCTGCTATGCAATGATGTGATTTGTGCATGTGTGTTGTATGAACTCAGTCATAGATATATTCTGGCATAGGTTCAGTTAATGAAGCAAATTCAGCCTTAAAAAAGATATTCAGCCAACTACAATGTGATGATTAGATTTTAATTGCAATACAAACCATTCAAGAAGGACGTTTCCAAGCAAACAGCAAGCATCAACAAAAGGAAGTTATTTCTACCCTTTCCTTAATTTTTTACATTGTCTAATTTCCTCTGAACTAACCTGCCACAAATAATAATAACATTTGAAAGCTGTGCTATCACATCATTTATTGATTTGCCAGTTCATGACACAATAACATATATATTCTCTTTACCAGTAGAAACTTAATCTTGCCTAAGATAATTCCATGCATCATAACGTTAAACTTTCTATTTCCATTTCAGACAGGGGAGAATAAACATGGGTAGGGTCTAAGTTTTAAGAAAAAGCACTGATCTAATTAAAAGCTTAAATTTGTATATCAGTAAAAAAAAGAATTAAGAGTTGCTACTTATTTAACTATATCATAGAGTTTTGCTTTTTATGAGTTGCCTTTTCCATTTATGAAATACTTTTGGTTGCAATTTCTGTGATCGTATCAAAGTAGTTGCACACTATATGTTGACTGCATCACCACAAACGTACCTGTGTGCACTCTGAGAAGTTCCTAAGTGACCAGACCACACAGGCCACAATGTTATGATCTAATTATGAAAGCATGGAAACATAATAAACAAGAAACATAGCTCTCAACTGAACAAGGAGAAAGGACTACTCCGAAGCATCTCTTTTCATAGCAGGGGATTTCCTGTAAAAAAGAAAAAGAAAAAAACCCTCATACACATTTGGTCCTGTTGATGGCAGATTTCAATGTGTTTTCATCAAGTGTTGTCTTACGTGTGTGAAATAACCATCTCGGCGCAACCACAACATTTTCCCAAGCTATGTTTGATTTCAAGGTTTCTCGTGATGTGTTGTGAGTCATAAAAAAGAACAACCACAAAATAATGTTAAATAACAAGCAAGGTATATCAATATCTGTGTTCCTTACCCTACCTTTTGGATCACACAGCGCAATGAAAGAATAGTAGAGACCCAGTGAAGTGCAGCTAAAGAGAGATCTTACTATCCAAAGGGTATTAAGTTGAGCAGCCATAAAGAAAAGAGGAAAAGATGGTTGTAGTTTCAGTAATTGCATCAGTGAGGAAATATGAGCAGCTTTAGCTAGCATGGCAAAGGAACACGTGCTCAAAATGTCCTCTTCAGCTCAGCCACTAACTGCATCCTTTTCCTTTTATCATCTAACTACAAATGATTAAATTTGTCATTCTTACCAAGTTGTGATCATCAGCCTTCTACTGAACAAATCAATTCCTAAATGAAGAATTACATGTCTAAATTTACTGAGATGGCTTATGTAAATCCCATTGTATCTTCTAACATTCACATGACAGTTCTATAAATCAAATTAAGAAAGCATCACCATCCCCTAACTCTAGATGGGAAACCAAAATTGAAGCACACAGTCCTGGTTTACACAGTATGCTGAATCCAGCCAGCTATTAGGAGCCATGGGTGATGCAATGACTCAGCAGTTAAGACACTGGGGTTCAAGACCCAAGCATCACGCAACAGGGTGAGGGCCCGCCTTCACCTAGCTCCTGCCCACCTAGCAGTTCGAAAGCATGCAAATGCGAGTAGATAAATAGGTACCACTTTGCTAGGGAGGAAACAGCTCTCTGCAACATTATGCTGGCCACGTAATCATGGAAACATCATTGGACAGCGCTGGCTCACAGCCTTGAATTGGAGATGAGCACCGTCCCCTATAGTCGGCAATGACTAACAGTAAAATCAACAGGAACTCTTTTCCTTTCTTTTCTTATTAGATACATCATGTGCAGGTTAAGAAAACACGCCTGAATTGAACGCTCCTGGTGACTATATATCATACCAATCAGTACTACACATTATACAAGCCAATCATAAGAGCCAACTGAAATTTAAATAATATAAAGTAATACAGAGGTCCCCAAACTTTTGGGCACCAGGGACCGGTTCCATGGAGAAAGGTTTTTCCGCAGACCAGAGAGTGTGTGATTTTGTGTGCTGCCTGCGTTCCACAAATGGGGCTTTGCTTGTTTGTGCAAACTGGTTGCTGGCATGCCGCGGCCCGATACTGGTCCACAGACCGGAGGTTGGGGGCCCCTGAAGTAATAGACAGCTTTTCAGCCAGTATCCTGCATTTTAGTCCATCCTATAGATCCAAGTCCTCATCAAACTTTGCATAGTCTTTTCTACTGTTTCTTAACCTTGTCTACTTTAAGGTGTGTGCACTTCAATCCTGGCAGGAAATTCTGGAAGTTAAAAGTCCACACATCTTAAAAGTTGAGAAATATCAGTCTATACTATTAAGTGGCCAGCCAAGCTGCACATAGCAGTGGTTTTCTGATGTAACTGTTACACTCAGAAAAAAGAAGAACAAGGTGAAAATAGGCCTTTTGCTTTTCTCTCAGAATTTATGCATTTCTGAGTTTGCATTTGCAATAGTACACAGAGGATGTGGTAAAATGGCAAAGCTAGCAACAGGAGGCCACTGACAGTTTCCAAGTATAATTTCCACCTTAGCAACTTTTCTAACTTTCATAATTTAGCATGAAAAGGAATACTGAAGCAAGTTCCCATCAGGCAGACTAGAGTGGGTGGATGTGTGAGGATGTGTAAGACTTAGAGTTCTTTCTTGGCAACTAATTAGCCTTCTCATTCTGATTTCTCAGACAATGAGATCTAAGTACCAATTAAAATGTTCTTGCTGGCTAAATATTTGGTGCCATCCAAAGCACTTATTAACTCCTTAAACGAAATCACTTGCATGCCAATGAGACAGACTGAAGAAGGAGATAGCAAAGAGAGATGCATGGTGCTATGAACAATCCAATCTGGACTGCTAAAATCCAGGCAACCACAAGATGGCAGGAAAGAGCTGGAGATTCCTGTATGCCTTGGTTGAAAATGATCTGGCAGCCATTTACCAAGGAAGATGTTGGGGGACAGAAAAGGTTTGAAATAACAAAGGACAAAATCACTCAAAGTGTGGGAGAGTCTCTGCTTTAATTAAATTATTAGAATCCATCAAATCTCTCAATATTGCTGCATTCATATTATTCAGCTGTTTCATGTGTTCCAGGAAGCAAGGAATGCATCCACTTAAGAAATATCCACCCATCATGTCACAGGAAGGGCAAGGAATCACTATCATGGGAACATATGTTTATCAGGGCAACAGAAACAAAAATTCTGTGTATTTTATTTCTCAATATCTTTGTTTCTGATGTGTTTGGCATGATGAATGTGCATCTCCACCTCCCAGGCATTGCTTCCATTCCATCCTTGGATATTCTAGCTGGGTTTTAAAAATGTATATTATTCTGCTGCAGAAAACCAAATCTTGTGAAAGTAGGATTCTGACCTTGCCCAGGCAGAACAGAGGCCACAGAGGCAGAAGAGAGCTCAGCAATGGAGGCAGCAAATGTTATACCAGTACAGTTTTCTTCCAGCTCACAGATAGACGGAAAGCGTTTTAACCAAGCTACAAGAAAAGGATCTACGATGCCCTAAGTCTCATCTTTATTAAAAATGTATGACCACTTCTGCTTTATCAATTAAGTTGGCTCAATGTCAACCACCTCAGAAAGGTATCCATACAGAACTATTTGTGATATTCAATTTAGTGAAACTCAATCAATTAGCTAAGACAAAATGTAATAAATTGATAGCATATTTGGAATAATGACCAAGAATATTAAGATGAATGTGGGTCTTTAATTAGTTTCCTTTTTATGGATGTCCAAACAATTCCAACTGGCTATTCTCAAAACATCTGATATTTAAAAATAAGCAAACATTCCAAATACAACAAAAACAAAGCTCCCAGCAATCCTTGCTGCAAATAATATATTCTACAGGCTCATCAGGAATCAAGAAAGCTATTAGCAACGACAACTGAGTCAGTCTACAAGCAATAAAACCTCCTAAGATTTTCATCTTGAGGTCTCTATGGTCATTTGTGTCAACATAAGCTGTGATTGAAGTGAGTAATAGATTTTTTCTAAACTTTGGTTCTGTTTTCAAATAAAGCTGCACAGCAAAGGGAGAGGGAGGATGATTGCCTGTGTTGGGTTTATGTTCTTTCTACTTGATAGTTTTATTGTTTCTATTCTATCCTGACTATCTTTGCATCTCCTGGAATGATTAAGACACCTTGGCCTCCTGTGACCTAAATGGAGAACAAATTGGAATGATCTTCCATCTGCAGGCAGATAACGTTCCTTGGACATATGTGTTCTAACAGAATACATCAGCAAAAATGTTCTGTAACAAGTGCCTGTAAGATTGAACAGAGGGTTAAGTGTATATTAATCCTCAGGATGCAAGCTGAAGGTTAAATGTTAGGCATATCATTTTATATTGTATGGGGGATCTTCATCGAGACTCCTTGTGGAACATCTGTAAAAGATATGGTATCTCAGATCAATTAATTAACATCTTCAAAATCTCTATCATAACAGCAGTTGCTATGTAAAGACTGATAATGGAGCCACCAACTTTTTTAACATCAATACTTATGATAGGCAGGGTTGCATTTTATCACCCTTTCTGTTCCTCCTCACCATAGACTTTGTTATGTGGAAAGCAATTAATGGATCAAATGCTGGAAATCCCTGGAAGAATCACACCAGGCTCACTGACCTTGATTTTGCTGACAATGTTGCATTGTTGTCAGAAACTAGCACCTCCTTGCAGGGCATGACTATCAACTTAGACACTGAGGCTAGAAAAATTGGACTATGCCTATGTGCAGATAACACCAAAGTCATGTTAATTGGGAACCACCTTCCTAACACATTAATCACAACTGGACAACAGCTAATAGAACATGTCCAACAGTTTACATACCTCAGTAGCATCTTATTACAAGATGGGAGCATATATGCAGATGTCAAACACAGAATTGGTAAAGCATCAGCAATATGCCAGAGCTTATGACCTATTTGGTCATCTCTAACAATAGATAAGAAGACCAAGCTTTATAAGACAGCTTTATGAGACAGTTGTACCAATAGTGAAACATGGGCAATAATAGCACACAGAGCATAAAAGCTCAGTGTGTTCTATCAACTTTGCCTACAGGGGATTCTGAGTGTCACTTGGCACAACCGTATCACCAATGAAGAAATTTTGCAGCTTAGAAATCCAGGAAGTTGCAGGCTATTGTGACAGAAAGTTGAATGTGTCTAGCTAGCTATACTTTGTCAAAATATTGATATCCGAAAAATGCTTTCCAGAGGGAAAGTGGAGGCAGAGTAGACCATACAAAACATGGTGTCAGATGTTACAAGATGACTTATGGACAATGGACATCAAATGGGAAGATGCCAAAGATACTGCCATGGATAGGATTCATTGGTAGAAGCTTGCTGCCCTATGCACTTTGCGCTAAAGGAACCAATAATGATGATGATGATGATGATCTTCTCAAGGAAAACATTGAAACTATGTTAAGAATCATCTGGAGTCTATTGAACTTGGTGGATTGCGTATTTGGATATGAATAGGCCTGCCACACACAACAAAGTATGATTATTGTTAGTGATAAATCCAGCAGGTGAAATCAGCCTGCTTCTAATGAATTAAAGAGAATGATTACACAACCACTTTGATAAAGGACTAAACTGCTTTTGAAACAGAAATCTATAAATGCTGGATATCTAGTTTTCAGTTTGAGCTGGCAGACTATTAATAAATGTACACCATGTTTATTTAGGAACTCTCTACCACTGAAGTATTGGTTTCAAAATGAATCATAGCAAGATTAACTAGCCTGACAAGTTCATGGTGAATTCCCTGAATCTTAAAGATTGTTTGGGGTTGCTAAACTTCATTTTTCCATGTTTGGGAAGAAAAATCTTCTTAACTCATAAAAATGTTGGTAGCGTCATGGATGAATGTAATAACAGAGTGGCAAATGGTGGTGGCAATTGGCCTGACATTCAATTAGAAAGGTCTCTATCTCAGTAGAAGAATTTTGTTTTATCTTAATAAAACCTAATCTATGACCAGCGTAAATTGGTTGTGGAGGAGAAAGTTGTTCCAACCCCATAGTTATACAAATTTAATATAATATAATTGGACAAAAGAGAGAGAGGCCTTCCAGGAGAATTATGCACCATCATCTACACTTTTCAAAACTTTTTAATACTAGGCAGAACCAGGTGACCATGTTAAACTGCTTTACTTTCATTAGCCAGGAGAAAAGTACATCACCATGCTTCGCAGTATTCTTACTGACAATTGTTATTCTGTTCTGTTCTGTTCTGTTCTGTTCTGTTCTGTTCTGTTCTGTTCTGTTCTGTTCTTCCTTCCATTTATTTATTAGATTTCTACATTGCCCTAGGTGACTCTAGGTCAAAGGTGTCAAACTGCCAGCCCACGGGCCGGACGCATCACGTGGAAGCCGCGCCCACCCCATTGCCAGCAATGGCAAAACCGTCCCAATACGTCGCGCGACGTCACGAGTTTGACATGTCTGCTCTAGGTGCTTTACAAACAAAAAATAATAATATATGTTAGCTATATAATAAGCTCACTGATTAGTGCTATCTTTACTATTTAAATATACCCCAAGGTAAATAAGGGGATTGGTGGATTCACCTGGCTATGTTCACTAAGCATCTCCTGGTAGGAAAAACAACTACTAGTTCCTCTCCTTAATATGTGGTGGTTCAGATGAGTGCAACTGTAGCTGGCAGGTCACACAAAAAAGTGTGCTTGACTTAAGAAGGCTTAAGGAGGCATCAACAAGACTGCACCCTTTCAAATATTTAGCTTCCTGAGATCATACAGCTACCATATGAGTCCATTAAAGTCATAGCTTCTCTAAAGTTTCATCAACAGAGGCAGCTAGCATGCCTAGGCCCTTTTTCCATTCCAAATTCAAATAGTTGTATCTTCCTAATAAGAAGTATGCATAAGACCCCAAAGGCTCTTTGAAAAACATCAGTCATGCATTTAGGAAAGCAGCTGCCTCTGAAAAAGCCAAGGTTCCGGTCTCTCCCACATACCAGGCCAAAATGTCCATAGAGACCCAGAGACTGGAAGAGAAGATAGAAACCTAAAGCTGCTTAAAATAATCA
Organism: Azemiops feae; assembly: GCA_023970755.1. Taxonomy (NCBI): domain Eukaryota; kingdom Metazoa; phylum Chordata; class Lepidosauria; order Squamata; family Viperidae; genus Azemiops; species Azemiops feae. The sequence continues at coordinate 2,886,082 of JALGBA010000136.1, forward strand.
ATGGGAGATGAGCAGATGGATAACAATTCAAGATGGCAGCTACAACCATTCATTGAAAGCCTTACTTCTTTTATATGGGTTGCTTTCATCCGAACTCCTGCCCATGTCACCAAACACATTATCAATGAACATTCAGCTCTTTACCCATAAACATTAAGTTCACTGAGTTTTCTGCTTGGTAATATCTTTGTTTCCTTACATTAAACCAAATTTTTCATTTTCCATTTTTGCTTTCATAATGAGTCATTTTAAATCTTCTTTTATCTTGGATTAAGTGGGCACACCTGACCCAATTCATATTTGCATATCTGAAATTTTAGTTTTACAAGCTGCTCTCTTTATGAATAAGCCAGATACCAAAGGATAATTCCACTATTTAAAATGTTTAAAGGGGAAGTCTTCACAATTTACCTTCAGCTATTGCTGTAGAATATATCCCCTAATATTTTGGCAAAGTTATGAAATTTTACTCTGAATCCACATAAAAATGTATGCCCCTTACATTTTTGCACATTGGTGAAAAAAATAGGCTTAGGAAGGTGAAATTTTCTATTGCATCCCATTTTAATGTTGTGTACCATAAAGTTATTTACTGCCTCCTACTTCACTTTTTCTTCTTGTGCATACTCAGTCAAGGATAAGGTAGACAATAAGGTAGGTCAAGGATAAGGTAGACAAAAATGGTAGGTTTTACCATTTTAGCTAATTAGATCAGCTCAACAGGTTTCATAGGTTTAGTGTCAATAACTTTAATGCTGTCTTCAATTTATCTACTTATAGGCTTTGTCTATATGTACATGGATATTTTGCTGTATTTCCTTTTTGTTTCTTCTATTTTGCATTAGTCATTGACCCATACTGTAATAATGTTCAAATAGTTAGTGCTTTCATACTTCAGACAACGCACATTTATGGTTGTTTGAAGCATTCCATGGCCAGGTGACCATATTTTACAATATTTTGCTAAAGACCAACATTTATTTCTGGTTTTCAGCAAAACCAGCCCCTAGTGAACCATTGATTCACTTAAGAACCACAGTGGTTTATTTAATGTTCATGGCAGTCACTTTATAACCACTGCAAAAAGGACATAAAATCAGGTGGGTCACATGGGCAACCTGATTTATGATTGACCATCGTGTCTTATGACCATAATAGACAGGCCCTATTAGGGTTGTAACTTGAGGACTACCTGTATATGGAAAATATTCATCAGTGTCTCACTTCCTGTTGAATTCTGAACTACTGTGTTTCTCTAAATTCTTATACAACTTTCTATTCATTATAAAAGTTCCTTAGAAGAACAATCATCTGTCTCACCCATTAGCCTTTGTATGTTTCACTTTTTGGCATGTTCTATACAATTAAAGTCCTTGTTGCTATCCATAAAGCAAAAATAAACCTCCTTCTGATATTCTCTGAATTTTTCCATTATCTATCTTAAGTGGGTTATCTGTCTTATGTTCCCTTGCTTTTTCTGAAACCTGTCCATTTGACTTTTCTCTCTTCTTAACTGATTCTATTCTTCTTTGTAAGATCTAAACCAAAACTATGTATGGAAAGAAGCCAATATTTCAGTAATTTGCGCATTATCTTCCATTTGTTTCCAATTATTTAATTGCTTAGACCAGTCTTGCTCCATATTTGTTAACAAAGAGCTGTTAACGCTTTAAGTGACTTTTCTCCTGCACCTTTAAATAGTTCAGTGATTCTTTAATCTGAATTTGCTGTATTACACATTTTAATGTCCTGGATTTCTAAACATATTCTCTTTCTGCAAATGCTTTTTTTCATTCTTTTTCCTCTGTTAGATATCCTTTACAATTACTCTTGGGTATTGCTACTTTAACTGTAAATATTTCTATGACTTCTCTGTTTTTTTTTAAGCCAGTCATTTTCCCTTTCATATTATTTTTCCCTGTTAAAATTCAGTACTGAAATATTTTACTTTACCCTTTCTTGCTTAATATTGGAAATCTGGATTTAGTAAACATACAAATGTCTTATTTGCTAAACGCAAATGTTTCTATTATCTAAACTGCTTGGATATTTCATTAAGATTGTGTATGCTGCTCAGTTGCAGTTCTATATGTACAGAATCTAAGAGGGATTTATTTCTTGAGATTAATTAATCTTTTTCAGTTTTTTTTTTAACAGTCTTTTTAAAAGCTGTTATTATTATGGAGCATTGTACAAATTTTACAGATACATTCTGAATTAAAGCTTTTCCTTGCTATTCCATAAACATTTTTCAACATATTCCCTTTGGGATAAAATTTCAGGCCTCTTTGCTAAACTAGTATTAAACTTTATGAATTAACTACTGGGATGTTTTTCCAGTGAAATATCCTTGGGGCTGGGTAAGATTGCTTCAAATTATCCTCAGTTGTCCTCATTATCATTCATGTAGTTAAATGTGACTTATGGACTTATTGCTGGTTTGGAACTAAGTTTAAATCATAAGAAACAAGAGCTAAAAGACAAAGAGAGGTTGCATTTCTCAGCCTGCTAAGAGGAAACAGTAGAATCTTTCCTGATCTTAATTATAATTATATTTATTATGGCCTAGGCCCTAGGCCAGGGGTAGGCAACCTTGGCTCTTTTATGACTCGTGGACTTCAACTCCCAGAATTCCTGAGCCAGCATAGCTGGCTCAGGAATTCTGGGAGTTGAAGTCCACGAGTCATAAAAGAGCCAAGGTTGCCTACCCCTGCCCTAGGCTAATCTAACCTAATGCTCCTCAGGAATCCTTTGCTAGGTTGAGAAAGATAAGATAGACCTTCATGAATTATAGCCTATTTCATCTGCTGCATGAAGTCTTATTTGAATTGTGTTAATTCATAAATGGCAATGTTGGGGTGGGTGAGTGGATGCAGAAAAAACAGGGGCACTAATAATTATTTGAAATAATTGATGTGGGCTGTAAGCTATGAAACTTATGTCATAATTAATTGTTAAAATGGAGCAAGATACCTCACTGGTTTTGCTGGTTGTGGTTAAGGGACATTTCAAAAGCATTTTCAGTATGAGTAAAAAACTGTATCATTGTATATAAAAGTATACAAACTTTGGTGTCAATAAATGCTTCAACCTAAGTCAGATCATTGGGGGAAAGAGAAATCAGATCATTAAAAAAGTCAAGACGGCATTCACAGAGACCATCTTAACATTTTTACAAGATATTAAAAAAAAAATACACTTTTTTTACATCCCAGATAAATACCACTGCCCTAAATGCTGAGGATTTTTTTTGGCTATTAACTACAGTAATCTGAGTATAGGAGGAACACTTATATGGTGCAACAAATTCACAACTGCATATAATTCTGTGGCTTAGACCACAAATTCATGGCTATCAGAATGTTTAAGGTTTGCCTCACACAGCAAGGATTATATATTCTAAGCATTAGCTAATTTTGAAATATATTAGATTGTTATTTGAGAAGTCATCCTACTTTGACCTGGGATGATTTGGTTACAGAAGGCAACAACTTCCATAAAAAAATACTTGAGAAAATTCTTGAAGTTTCATCTCTCTCTCTCTCTCCTCCTGAATAGCAAAGATATGAATGCTTTAAAACAAATAAAAGATGCAGCTGAAAAATTCTTCTAATTATTTTACTAACCTTTTATTTTTACTTCCATTCTGTTGAAAAACAAACCAAAACATGGATGGGCTTTGCTTATTTGTGGTTAGCTAGCTATTGTGAGGAGTAGCATCTAACTAAATACGGTAATTTTAAATAGGTTCTCTAATGATGGCTACCCAATGAAAGATATTTATTGGATTACGGTACTATATTTCTACTCATTTACTGTTAAATCAATTGGGATACTGCAGATAAGTAATCTTAGTTTACTGTAAATAATCATTCTGAAAATTATCATTTCCTGAGCACTTAATTTCTAAGGACCTTTGGCAGGTCGCATTTATAACCTTGTCATATTGCAACTATGGCCTCTTGCCCCCTTATGCTCAATGACCATCTCAGCAAGCAATTATGATCTCCAATTTGTTATATTGGAGTTAACTAACCTACTGGATTCAGCAGTAGTGGAAGGTGCTTCAGAGGACATCTTACTGATTAATAATAATACATTAGGATGTTTCAGCCATGGTTAACAACTTCACAACCTTCCATTGCTAAAAGACATCCAAGGATGCATTATGCTTCATTTGACTATGAGTACCAAGACACTGGGTCAATATTTTAAACTATAAAGAGAACTTTCTTTCTCATTCCTCCTCTCAGCTACTAAAAAAGATACAAAGGAAGGAAGGTGTCCTGGAAATGCCTCATAGCTATGGCCCATGCAAGGAACCCTATTTTTTTTTTAAAGTTAGTAGCTTCAACTTTTTCAAATGATACCTCTCGTCTAGCTACCATTGGTACGTAGAAACCTCAGTTTTCCATTTTATATGTACAGATAGAGAATTCCTGTATGGATTTGGAATTAGACATGAACTTCTTACTTCAGTAGTCTCCAGTGTCATGTTCAACAATTAAAGTCCTAGATAAATAACCTAAACCAGAAAAAGTCTCTGCTTCATATCTCACTACCTATGAAGTTATAAATTATAATTTGCTTTTTTGGCACCAAGTGTCGACTTTTCTTTTTATAGTATTTTGCCAATATTCCAAAGCTTTGAGGTTGGGCTGTTATAGTTCTTATATAAAACCAAAGCGTGAAAGGATGATCCTGCTAATTTCCATCCAACTAATCTATTAAATCAAATCAAATTGTATACTAAGTACTCACAGAAAGCCAGTCTGCTACAGTGGTTAAAGCACCAGGCTAAAAAGAGTAATCTTGAGTTCTAGTCCTACCCTAGGCACAAAGCCAACTGGGAGACCCTGGACCAATGACTTTCATTCACCCCTAGAAAGGAGGCAATGGCAAACTTACTGAAAAATTTCCCAAGACAACTGCAGGGATATTCCAAACCATCACCAGGAATCAAAATGGACTTAAAAACAGGAGGAAAAAAGCTTACAGGTTAAATTTATTGACTGGCTCATACTCAAAGACACCTTGATGGGTGAACTGGCTGAATTCAGGATAAGTTGCTCAGCACTAGACCAAACTTCAGAGCTGCCGAACTAGACAGAAAAGTACTGTACAGTCACGCCCTGGTTTATCTGTCTGTGCTCTTGATTCTGTGTTCTTGATTTTAGCTTCACTAACACATCTAACACATCTACTTTACACTCACTCCTTATCGTATGAATCATACAATCCTTATGGTATCACTATCACAATTTTATAGTGTGTGCTGGTGATTTAATCTTAGTCATTTCTTATAGTATATAGATCAGATTCACTGGACAACCATTTTTTTTTCAAAATTCTTGCTTCTTAAAAAAAACTTTTGATGATATGCTAGGCCTCATCAAACTGTACATAAATATAATTTCAGTATGACTCTATCATGTAGGAATCTTGCGAAATATGAAATCAATTTTTAATGACTATAATGTATTTAATCACATCATATTTCTAACACATTGCAGGGCCAAAAGTGTTTTGCTGATTATTTTCATTTGTGCTCAGTGTCTGATACATCTTGCTGCAGTGTCCAACAATAATCAGCCAGCACTGATGAATTACAGTTGCCCCAATACTGCTTTTCCACTGTGATAATGTCTTGGTGAAATCTTTCATCATGTTCGTCACTGACTGCACCTAGATTTTCAGGAAAGAAGTCCAAGTGTGAATGCAGAAATTGAATCTTCAGTGACTTGTTGCACTTCGTCATCATGTATGCTGTTAGAAATTTGTCAACCAGCTAAATGTAGTTTGGTGCTCTATATTTGCCAAGAAAATTCTCAATGACATCATCAAGTGCTTTCCAGGAGATTTTGTCTGGCCCCACTAACAGATCTTCAAACTGCTTTTCATTGATGAGCTTTTGATCTGTGGACCAACAAAAATGCCTTCCTTAATCTTGGCATCAGTTATTCTTAGAAACAGATAGATCAGGATTTTTAAATCAAGGTATGTAGAACTTTAGAGTTTGGGAAGAACGTGATGGGGCTCCAGACAACATTAAGGGCTAAAAAACAAAGTTTACTCAAATGCAGTTATGTTCCTATGTCTAAAGCTTTATCTCTTGATTAGCAGATCCAGGATCTTTTTTTTTTAAATTAACAATCTCCTGGGCCTGAAAATGACTGAAACCCCTGCTATCGGCCACCAACTCTTTTTAAAATGATTGCAGCATCCCATAACAGGTTTTTCCAGTTATGTTCATTGCATAAAAGTTATTTTTAGTTGATGCTGTCCTTGAAAGTTCAGGAGAGGAATTCGATCCCCTGATTCAGCAGAGATTACATGCAATTTGGTAACATGTTTATTTTGTGGCACATTTACTCCCTTCCTAATTATTGCTTCCCTCACTTGTAGGTGTTTTCATGAGGACAAGAGCATTAAGATTATCCCACGCTCAAATTTAGTTAATGAAAAACACACAGGAATCTAAAAGGAGCAGGTCCATAAATCTCACTGTTCTGCTGGTTCCACTAAACAAGAAAGAGCTGAACTAAGTTAATGCATCTTGCAGCTGTACCACATTTTATGTAATGGCCCAGAACAAAAACTGGGTTTTGTCTAGCACATGCTGAAAAGTAATAAAAGAGATGGCTCTTCCTATGTGGTTTATATCAAAACTAAGTGATCTGAAAGATGCACAGAATAAACAAAGGGAATGGTAAATTAAATAAACCTGTAAACCAAGACAAAAATATATTCATGTTTTCTACTTTTATTTAATATTTCCAGGATTTATTAAAGTTGTCTTTTCTTATTGCATATTCTTAGTCACAAATTAGGCTACAAACCAACATTTACAATGACTCAAAAAGAGGTATGAAATACACAAACAGTGTGCAGTCCTCTCTAGATTCACTTCTGCAGAGAAAAGGTTTTGAGGCACCAGCTGAAACTGGTTAATTGTCCTCACTGTTAGGAAGCTTCTTTACACCACATCTTTGACAGGAGTTCAAAAAGCAAAATGAATAAATAAATCATGCAACATTCACATAGGGGACATACTTTGATAAGCATCCTCATTTGTGAGAATTTGTGGCTCATTCACATTGAAAATTCATGTCTTTCATCTTGATGGGGAAAGATTTTCCATGGAGTTGTGATCTTTATGCAGATTAAAGGAAAAGAATTGTCCAGAATGAAAGAAAACACAATGTAGCAATCTTATTTTTAGGTTTAGAAATATGACCTGTTCCAATTAATATTTGATAATTTAATGTCTCAAAAATGACATTGCTAAATAAAAACATCTCTAAGCTTGAAAAAGCTTGGAGTCCTAGTGGACGTTCACTTGACTATGAGCCAGCAATGTGCAGCAGCAGCCAAAAAAGCTAATACAATCCTGGGTTGCATAAACAGAGGCATAGAATCAAGATGACGCAAAGTATTAGTACCGCTTTATAAAACCCTAGTGAGACCACACCTGGAATACTGCAACCAATTTTGGTCACCATACTACAAAAAAGATGTTGAGAGTTCAGAGAAGAGCAACTAAGATGATCCAAGGCCTGGAGACTAAAACATGTGAAGAATGGCTGTAGGACTTGGGTTTGGCTAGTCTAAAGAAAAGAAGAAATATGGGTGACATGATCACAGTATTCCAGTATTTGAGAGGCTGCCACAAAGAAGAGGGAGTCAAATTATTCTCCAAAGCACCAGAGGGCAGGACAAGAAACAATGGCTGGAAACTGATCAAAGAGAGAAGCAACCTGGAACTAAGGAGAAAGTTCCTAACAGTGAGGACAATTAACCAGTGGAACAACTTGCCTTCAAAAATCGTGGGTGCTCCATCACTGGAGGTTTTTAAGAAGAGACTGGACAGTCACTTGTCTGAGATGGCATAGGTTCTCCTGCTTGAGCGGGGGGCTGGACTAGAAGACCTCCAAGGTCCCTTCCAGTTCTATTCTATTCTATTCTATTCTATTCTATTCTATTCTATTCTATTCTTGCAATGTTATACATATTTATCAGTCTTAAAACGTTCAGTTGAAAATTATTTGGAACATATATACAATAGCAATAGCAAAAGCACTTAGACTTATATACCATTCCACAGTGCTTTACAGCCCTCTCTAAGTGGTTTACAGAGTCAACCTAATGCCACCAACAATTTGGGTCCTCATTTTACTGACCTCGGAAGGATGGAAAGCTGAGTCTACCTTGAGTCAGGCAGGATCGAACTCCTGGCTGTGGGAATGCATTTTAACCACTGCACCACTATGGCTCTTGGTACAAATTATACCAATGTTTGTCAGCTTTGACAACTTCAAGAGGTATGGACTTCAATTTGTAGAATTCCCCAGCCAACATCTTCAAGTTGCCAAGGTTGAGAAACACTGGATTACATAATAAGTCTAGTTTTAAATATCTGTTTGTGCCTCAGTCCAGTTATTAAGAACTTGAATGATGTCTAGCTCATTCTGGCTGGGTTCACATGATATGCAAATCCTTGTTATTAACTTTAATCCCAAATTAATAATCCCCAATTGTTGTGTTCTTAATAATGCAGGGATACCAGAGCAAGAAAAGTAGTTGTAGGAAGGGGGGATTGTAAACTTTTCTTTGTTTGCTTGCGCCTGATTTTTGATTATCATGGAAAGTGTTAACTATAAAGCCCAAAGCCTTTATTGACGAAAATCTGAAAAAGTAAGTTTTTCACATATATATATATATATATATATATGTTCAATAACACAGTCCTCGATCTCCGGGAGAAATATAAACCAGCTGTTTATTGTTAAAAAGTTTAAAACAATAAAAACAACTATTTACAATATTAAAACAACTTAGCTTTCGCTGGTCCTCTGCCAGCGTCCTCAGAGTAAAGTTTTGGGGTGGAAATTACTTTTATAAACCTTGCTAGCCTAACTGCTTACTCATTGACCGTGTGATAGGGCCATCCGTCCTGGCTGACCGTAATTGCCTTAATTGTCCCGCCTCCTCTTTTTTGCACTCCAGTTCTCCAACCTTCCTCCCTCCCATCCTTGTCAATCCCCTCCTTCCTGGCGTTGCCGCCGTTGGCTTGCTTTCCAGCTGCTCCCCCGTACTCGTTCTGGGCCTTACACCCAGATCCGGTGTCTTAGATGCCTTCCCATTGCCGCTCCCCTCCTTTCCATCCCGTTTGTCTGCCCGTTGTTCCTGTCTTCCACTATCTATCCCTATTAGTGCTATTTCCTCCGATTTCCTTCCGCGCTTGGATGTGCGTGCGCACAGCCGTATCCCGTCCCTCTGCCTCGTCTGCCTACGATCAGCTGGGCTATCTGCCGGCTCACTCCTGAATTCACCTCCTCTCATCCTTGCAGATCCTATCCTTCCTAATGTTGCTGCCGTTGGTGCGTTAGCCAACTGCCTCACCTTCCCCCCCTCCTTCTTATCCCTTTGAACCATCCGCTGTACCTGCCTTCCATTATCTATCCCCCTGGGTCCTATTCCTTCCAATCTTTCTGCATGCCTGGGTGTGCGCATGCACAGCCGCATCCTATCCTTCTGCCTCATCTGCCTAAGCTCAGCTGAGCCACCTGCTGCCTCGCCCTCAGTTCCACCCTCTCCCTTCCTTACCGATCTTATCCTTCCTGGTGTCATCGCACCTGATGCGCCTTCCACCCCCACCCCCACACGCGTTTTGGGTCGCGCGGCTAGGTCTGGCATCCTCACTGCCCCCCCATTGGCCATTCCGGGCCGCACGTCCAGATATGCTTTTAATGTCTGATATGCCGGGGGCAATTCTACGTGTCGATTAATCGAGCCCGCATCTGAGAACCAGGCCTCCTTCAGTAGGCGCCCTCCTTTGGAGGCATCCTGGGCGATGGCTTTTGCCCCCATGAAGTCAAATGAGTGTCCATTATTCACCATATGCGTCCATATTTGGGAATACTGCTCCTGCCTTTTGACGGCCAATTTGTGTTCATGTACCCTGGTTTTTATCCGTTTGGCCGTCTCTCCCGTGTAATTACACTGGCAATCCTTGCAGTGCACCCTATAGACCACCGATGATTTTTCCTCCTCTGGCAGTGGTTCCTTAGGGCGCATCGTTTTCATACGGAGTGTTTGGTTGGGTCGGTGGGCCACCCTGATGTTATGCGGCGCTAATATGCGAGCCGTTGCCTCTGACACCCCCTGGACGTAAGGTATCGTTGTCCAGGATATTGTCTCTAGGTCCTCTGGTGCTCTACGGGGTTCCTGGCGCTTACTATATCTTTGGACAAAACTGGCCGGGTAGCCGTTCCACCTGCATACCTGGTGGAGATGGGCACGTTCCACTTGCTTGGCCTTTTTGGTACTGCAATGCGTATCTATACGTGCAAATAACGTCCGAATGCATGCGATCTTGTGGGCTGCCGGGTGGTTGCTCGTGTAATGCAGCATCCTGTCGGTATGGGTCGCTTTCCTGTATACAGTTGTGTGGAGGGTGCCGTTGGCTTGGCGCGTGACTAATACGTCCAGAAAGGCCAAACTACCGTTGGCTTCCTCCTCCGCTGTAAATTGTATGTCCGGGAACACCGCATTCAATCTTTCCATAAAGGCAGCTTTTTCAGTCCGTTTAACGATAGCGAACGTATCGTCCACATATCTGGCCCAAAATTCTGGGTGGTAAACGGCCATTGCCTTAGCCTCCAGGCACTGTAGGACCGCCTCAGCGATAACACCCGAGATGGGAGACCCCATCGGCGTGCCCTTGATTTGTTCATACATCGTGTCCTGGAACGTGAAATGTGTTCTCAGACACAACTGCAGCAGTTTGATGACGTCTTCCATCTTAAGGGAACCATGACTTTGCAATCCCTTTAGCTGTAATAGATCTTTTATAGTTGAAACAGCCAGCTCTTGTGGGATAGATGTGAACAACGACGTCACATCAAATGAAATCATGGTCTCATCATCTTGTATTCTCACTGCTTTGAGTCTCTGTAGGAACTCCTGCGACGATTTTACCGTGGTTGTACCATCCTCTACTAGATGCTGTAGCCGCTGACTTAGCCATCTAGCCAGGCCAAACATTGGTGTACCCCTAAACGCCACAATGGGTCTTAAAGGGATCCCCTCTTTGTGTATTTTTGGCAAGCCGTAGAATCTCGCCATTGCCGAGTCCCTAGGCCGTATGGCCCTCAGCTCTTCTTCATTCATTCCCCCCCGTCTTTTAAGCCTATCCATGATTTTATTGAGCTGATTCTTCATGACCGTTGTAGGGTCTATCTTGGTCACTCTATATGCACTGGTGTCGTTTAGTAGGGACTGGGCCTTGCTGTTATATGTGGCCCTGTCCATGACAACCGTGGCCCTGCCCTTATCTGCCGGTAGGATCACAATGGATTTGTCCTTCCGTAGCTCCTCTAGGGCCTTCCTCTCCCCTGCTGGTAAGACGTGGTGTTGTTTGTGGTTCATGAGTAGCCCCGTGACCCGCTGCCTTATAGAGTTTTTTTCTGCGTCGTTAGTAACCATGTTTTGTATTGTAGGTTCCACGGCTGCGATGAAATCAATGGGTTGGGCATCCATCAGATTAAGGCCCGTATCCCATTGTAGTAGCCTGGTTTCCTCATCAGTGAGGCCTCTTGATGACACATTATGGACCAGTCCGGAATTGTGGTTGTAATTATGTGCTCTTTTTAGGGTCTCCATCTTTCTCTGGAGCGTTTCAGTCTTTTGCTGGCGTGCCCTCTGTGTGGTTTCATATATGTGCCGGTTGAGGGTCTCATAATGCTGTTGTGCCAGTGTGGATCGGCAGAGCTCCTGGCACCTCCGAATCCTGGGCAACCCAGTATTAATGCGCCTGTGATGGTCATTAATTAAGGCACGTATAGTCCGGCGCTGGAATTGCCGGACTGCCATCTGTGCTTCTATGGAGTTCACCACCGGCCTCCTACGCAAGGATTTGGGTGGCAAGTCATTGCGGATGCAATCATGTAGGAAGGCCAATTTTCGGTAATTAACGGCCTCCCGTTTGGCAAGGTTCTCCCACCTCCTGGCTTGGAGCAATACTGCTCTTCCGTAAATGTCTTTGATAACTGCAAAAATACGAATCCCGGGCATATCTGTTCAATAACACAGTCCTCGATCTCCGGGAGAAATATAAACCAGCTGTTTATTGTTAAAAAGTTTAAAACAATAAAAACAACTATTTACAATATTAAAACAACTTAGCTTTCGCTGGTCCTCTGCCAGCGTCCTCAGAGTAAAGTTTTGGGGTGGAAATTACTTTTATAACCCTTGCTAGCCTAACTGCTTACTCATTGACCGTGTGATAGGGCCATCCGTCCTGGCTGACCGTAATTGCCTTAATTGTCCCGCCTCCTCTTTTTTGCACTCCAGTTCTCCAACCTTCCTCCCTCCCATCCTTGTCAATCCCCTCCTTCCTGGCGTTGCCCCCGTTGGCTTGCTTTCCAGCTGCTCCCCCGTACTCGTTCTGGGCCTTACACCCAGATCCGGTGTCTTAGATGCCTTCCCATTGCCGCTCCCCTCCTTTCCATCCCGTTTGTCTGCCCGTTGTTCCTGTCTTCCACTATCTATCCCTATTAGTGCTATTTCCTCCGATTTCCTTCCGCGCTTGGATGTGCGTGCACACAGCCGTATCCCGTCCCTCTGCCTCGTCTGCCTACGATCAGCTGGGCTATCTGCCGGCTCACTCCTGAATTCACCTCCTCTCATCCTTGCAGATCCTATCCTTCCTAACGTTGCTGCCATTGGTGCATTAGCCAACTGCCTCACCTTCCCCCCCTCCTTCTTATCCCTTTGAACCATCCGCTGTACCTGCCTTCCATTATCTATCCCCCTGGGTCCTATTCCTTCCAATCTTTCTGCATGCCTGGGTGTGCGCATGCACAGCCGCATCCTATCCTTCTGCCTCATCTGCCTAAGCTCAGCTGAGCCACCTGCTGTCTCGCCCTCAGTTCCACCCTCTCCCTTCCTTACCGATCTTATCCTTCCTGGTGTCATCGCACCTGATGCGCCTTCCACCCCCACCCCCACACGCGTTTTGGGTCGCGCGGCTAGGTCTGGCATCCTCACTGCCCCCCCATTGGCCATTCCGGGCCGCACGTCCAGATATGCTTTTAATGTCTGATATGCCGGGGGCAACTCTACGTGTCGATTAATCGAGCCCGCATCTGAGAACCAGGCCTCCTTCAGTAGGCGCCCTCCTTTGGAGGCATCCTGGGCGATGGCTTTTGCCCCCATGAAGTCAAATGAGTGTCCATTATTCACCATATGCGTCCATATTTGGGAATACTGCTCCTGCCTTTTGACGGCCAATTTGTGTTCATGTACCCTGGTTTTTATCCGTTTGGCCGTCTCTCCCGTGTAATTACACTGGCAATCCTTGCAGTGCACCCTATAGACCACCGATGATTTTTCCTCCTCTGGCAGTGGTTCCCTTAGGGCGCATCATTTTCATACGGAGTGTTTGGTCGGGTCGGTGGGCCACCCTGATGTTATGCGGCGCTAATATGTGAGCCGTTGCCTCTGACACCCCCTGGACGTAAGGTATCGTTGTCCAGGATATTGTCCCTAGGTCCTCTGGTGCTCTACGGGGTTCCTGGCGCTTACTATATCTTTGGACAAAACTGGCCGGGTAGCTGTTCCACCTGCATACCTGGTGGAGATGGGCACGTTCCACTTGCTTGGCCTTTTTGGTACTGCAATGCGTATCTATACGTGCAAATAACGTCCGAATGCATGCGATCTTGTGGGCTGCCGGGTGGTTGCTCGTGTAATGCAGCGTCCTGTCGGTATGGGTCGCTTTCCTGTATACAGTTGTGGAGGGTGCCGTTGGCTTGGCGCGTGACTAATACGTCCAGAAAGGCCAAACTACCGTTGGCTTCCTCCTCCGCTGTGAATTGTATGTCCGGGAACACCGCATTCAATCTTTCCATAAAGGCAGCTTTTTCAGTCCGTTTAACGATAGCGAACGTATCGTCCACATATCTGGCCCAAAATTCTGGGTGGTAAACGGCCATTGCCTTAGCCTCCAGGCACTGTAGGACCGCCTCAGCGATAACACCCGAGATGGGAGACCCCATCGGCGTGCCCTTGATTTGTTCATACATCATGTCCTGGAACGTGAAATGTGTTCTCAGACACAACTGCAGCAGTTTGATGACGTCTTCCATCTTAAGGGAACCATGACTTTGCAATCCCTTTAGCTGTAATAGATCTTTTATAGTTGAAACAGCCAGCTCTTGTGGGATAGATGTGAACAACGACGTCACATCAAATGAAATCATGGTCTCATCATCTTGTATTCTCACTGCTTTGAGTCTCTGTAGGAACTCCTGCGACGATTTTACCGTGGTTGTACCATCCTCTACTAGATGCTGTAGCCGCTGACTTAGCCATCTAGCCAGGCCAAACATTGGTGTACCCCTAAACGCCACAATGGGTCTTAAAGGGATCCCCTCTTTGTGTATTTTTGGCAAGCCGTAGAATCTCGCCATTGCCGAGTCCCTAGGCCGTATGGCCCTCAGCTCTTCTTCATTCATTCCCCCCCGTCTTTTAAGCCTATCCATGATTTTATTGAGCTGATTCTTCATGGACGTTGTAGGGTCTATCTTGGTCACTCTATACGCACTGGTGTCGTTTAGTAGGGACTGGGCCTTGCTGTTATATGTGGCCCTGTCCATGACACAACAATGCCGTCAAAAAGGCCGGCGCAGTATTCCAATATGGACGCAGTAGTGGTGAATCAATGGTACACTCATTTGACTTCAGGGGCAAAAGCCATCGCCCCGGATGCATCCAAAGGAGGGCGCTTACGAAAGGAGACCGGGTTCTCAGATGCGGGCTCGATTAATCGACACGTAGAATTGCCCCCGGCATATCAGACATTAAAAGCATATCTGGACGTGCGGCCCGGAATGGCCAATGGGGGGGCAGTGAGGATGCCAGACCTAGCCGCGCGACCCAAAACGCGTGTGGGGGTGGGGGTGGAAGGCGCACCAGGAAGGATAAGATCGGTAAGGAAGGGAGAGGGTGGAACTGAGGGCGAGGCAGCAGGTGGCTCAGCTGAGCTTAGGCAGATGAGGCAGAAGGATAGGATGCGGCTGTGCATGCGCACACCCAGGCATGCAGAAAGATTGGAAGGAATAGGACCCAGGGGGGTAGATAATGGAAGGCAGGTACAGCGGATGGTTCAAAGGGATAAGAAGGAGGGGGGGAAGGTGAGGCAGTTGGCTAACGCACCAACGGCAGCAACATTAGGAAGGATAGGATCTGCAAGGATGAGAGGAGGTGAATTCAGGAGTGAGCCGGCAGATAGCCCAGCTGATCGTAGGCAGACGAGGCAGAGGGACGGGATACAGCTGTGCGCACGCACATCCAAGCGTGGAAGGAAATCGGAGGAAATAGCACTAATAGGGATAGATAGTGGAAGACAGGAACAACGGGCAGACAAACGGGATGGAAAGGAGGGGAGCGGCAATGGGAAGGCATCTAAGACACCGGATCTGGGTGTAAGGCCCAGAACGAGTACGGGGGAGCAGCTGGAAAGCAAGCCAACGGCGGCAACGCCAGGAAGGAGGGGGTTGACAAGGATGGGAGGGAGGAAGGTTGGAGAACTGGAGTGCAAAAAAGAGGAGGCGGGACAATTAAGGCAATTACGGTCAGCCAGGACGGATGGCCCTATCACACGGTCAATGAGTAAGCAGTTAGGCTAGCAAGGTTTATAAAAGTAATTTCCACCCCAAAACTTTACTCTGAGGACGCTGGCAGAGGACCAGCGAAAGCTAAGTTGTTTTAATATTGTAAATAGTTGTTTTTATTGTTCTAAACTTTTTAACAATAAACAGCTGGTTTATATTTCTCCCGGAGATCGAGGACTGTGTTATTGAACAGATATGCCCGGGATTCGTATTTTTGCAGTTATCAAAGACATTTACGGAAGAGCAGTATTGCTTCAAGCCAGGAGGTGGGAGAACCTTGCCAAACGGGAGGCCGTTAATTACCGAAAATTGGCCTTCCTACATGATTGCATCCGCAATGACTTGCCACCCAAATCCTTGCGTAGGAGGCCGGTGGTGAACTCCATAGAAGCACAGATGGCAGTCCGGCAATTCCAGCGCCGGACTATACGTGCCTTAATTAATGACCATCACAGGCGCATTAATACTGGGTTGCCCAGGATTCAGAGGTGCCAGGAGCTCTGCCGATCCACACTGGCACAACAGCATTATGAGACCCTCAACCGGCACATATATGAAACCACACAGAGGGCACGCCAGCAAAAGACTGAAACGCTCCAGAGAAAGATGGAGACCCTAAAAAGAGCACATAATTACAACCACCATTCCGGACTGGTCCATAATGTGTCATCAAGAGGCCTCACTGATGAGGAAACCAGGCTACTACAATGGGATACGGGCCTTAATCTGATGGATGCCCAACCCATTGATTTCATCGCAGCCGTGGAACCTACAATACAAAGCATGGCTACTAACGACGCAGAAAAAAACTCTATAAGGCAGCGGGTCACGGGGCTACTCATGAACCACAAACAACACCACGTCTTACCAGCAGGGGAGAGGAAGGCCCTAGAGGAGCTACGGAAGGACAAATCCATTGTGATCCTACCGGCAGACAAGGGCAGGGCCACGGTTGTCATGGACAGGGCCACATATAACAGCAAGGCCCAGTCCCTACTTAACGACACCAGTGCGTATAGAGTGACCAAGATAGACCCTACAACGTCCATGAAGAATCAGCTCAATAAAATCATGGATAGGCTTAAAAGACGGGGGGAATGAGTGAAGAAGAGCTGAGGGCCATACGGCCTAGGGACTCGGCAATGGCGAGGTTCTACGGCTTGCCAAAAATACATAAAGAGGGGATCCCATTAAGACCCATTGTGGCATTTAGGGGTACACCAATGTTTGGCCTAGCTAGATGGCTAAGTCAGCGGCTACAGCATCTAGTAGAGGATGGTACAACCACGGTGAAATCGTCGCAGGAGTTCCTACAGAGACTCAAAGCAGTGAGAATACAAGATGATGAGACCATGATTTCATTTGATGTGACGTCGTTGTTCACATCTATCCCACAAGAGCTGGCTGTTTCAACTATAAAAGATCTATTACAGCTAAAGGGATTGCAAAGTCATGGTTCCCTTAAGATGGAAGACGTCATCAAACTGCTGCAGTTGTGTCTGAGAACACATTTCACGTTCCAGGACACGATGTATGAACAAATCAAGGGCACGCCGATGGGGTCTCCCATCTCGGGTGTTATCGCTGAGGCGGTCCTACAGTGCCTGGAGGCTAAGGCAATGGCCGTTTACCACCCAGAATTGTGGGCCAGATATGTGGACGATACGTTCGCTATCGTTAAACGGACTGAAAAAGCTGCCTTTATGGAAAGATTGAATGCGGTGTTCCCGGACATACAATTTACAGCGGAGGAGGAAGCCAACGGTAGTTTGGCCTTTCTGGACGTATTAGTCACGCGCCAAGCCAATGGCACCCTCCACACAACTGTATACAGGAAAGCGACCCATACCGACAGGATGCTGCATTACACGAGCAACCACCCGGCAGCCCACAAGATCGCATGCATTCGGACGTTATTTGCACGTATAGATACGCATTGCAGTACCAAAAAGGCCAAGCAAGTGGAACGTGCCCATCTCCACCAGGTATGCAGGTGGAACGGCTACCCGGCCAGTTTTGTCCAAAGATATAGTAAGCGCCAGGAACCCCATAGAGCACCAGAGGACCTAGGGACAATATCCTGGACAACGATACCTTACGTCCAGGGGGTGTCAGAGGCAACGGCTCGCATATTAGCGCCGCATAACATCAGGGTGGCCCACCGACCCGACCAAACACTCCGTATGAAAACGATGCGCCCTAAGGAACCACTGCCAGAGGAGGAAAAATCATCGGTGGTCTATAGGGTGCACTGCAAGGATTGCCAGTGTAATTACACGGGAGAGACGGCCAAACGGATAAAAACCAGGGTGCATGAACAGAAATTGGCCGTCAAAAGGCAGGAGCAGTATTCCCAAATATGGACACATATGGTGAATAATGGACACTCATTTGATTTCATGGGGGCAAAAGCCATCGCCCAGGATGCCTCCAAAGGAGGGCGCCTACTGAAGGAGGCCTGGTTCTCAGATGCGGGCTCGATTAATCGACACGTAGAATTGCCCCCGGCATATCAGACATTAAAAGCATATCTGGACGTGCGGCCCGGAATGGCCAATGGGGGGGCATCGAGGATGCCGGAGCTAGCCGTGCGACCCAAAACGCGTGTGGGGGTGGGGGTGGAAGGCGCATCAGGAGCGATGACACCAGGAAGGATAAGATCGGTAAGGAAGGGAGAGGGTGGAACTGAGGGCGAGGCAGCAGGTGACTCAGCTGAGCTTAGGCAGATGAGGCAGAAGGATAGGATGCGGCTGTGCGTGCGCACACCCAGGCATGCAGAAAGATTGGAGACCCAGGGGGGTAGATAATGGAAGGCAGGTACAGCGGATGGTTCAAAGGGATAAGAAGGAGGGGGGGAAGGTGAGGCAGTTGGCAAACGCACCAACGGCAGCAACATTAGGAAGGATAGGATCTGCAAGGATGAGAGGAGGTGAATTCAGGAGTGAGCCGGCAGATAGCCCAGCTGATCGTAGGCAGACGAGGCAGAGTGACGGGATACGGCTGTGCGCACGCACATCCAAGCGCAGAAGGAAATCGGAGGAAATAGCACTAATAGGGATAGATAGTGGAAGACAGGAACAACGGGCAGACAAACGGGATGGAAAGGAGGGGAGCAGCGATGGGAAGGCATCTGAGGCGCCGGATCTGGGTGTGGGGCCCAGGGCGAGTGCGGGGGAGCAGCTGGAGGGCAGGCTAACGGCGGCAGCGCCAGGAAGGAGGGGATTGACAAGGATGGGAGGGAGGAAGGTTGGAGAACTGGAGTGCAAAAAAGAGGAGGCGGGACAATTAAGGCAATTACGGTCAGCCAGGACGGATGGCCCTATCACACGGTCAATGAGTAAGCAGTTGGGCTAGCAAGGTTTATAAAAGTAATTTCCACCCCAAAACTTTACTCTGAGGACGCTGGCAGAGGACCAGCGAAAGCTAAGTTGTTTTAATATTGTAAATAGTTGTTTTTATTGTTTTAAACTTTTTAACAATAAACAGCTGGTTTATATTTCTCCCGGAGATCGAGGACTGTGTTATTGAACAGATATGCCCGGGATTCGTATTTTTGTAGTTATCAATATATATATATATATATATATATATATATATATATATATATATATATATATATATATATATATATATATATATATATATATATATATATATATTCTCAACAAAAGTGCCATTTCAATCATGCAAGAATGGAAGGAGGTAGGAAAAGATAAGTAGCAGCACCAACACCCTGACTGATGAATTAATGAGATGTTATCTCTGCAAAGGCATGGTTACCAATCTTATGTTCACAAGATAAAATGGGAATGTAGGGCAAAGTTAGAGGATACTTTACCGAAAGCGTTCATTCTTACTTGCCTGCTTGTCTAGTTCTCATTACTAGTTATGCAGGCCAAATCTTTTTAAGTTCCAGAAGGGGATTATTTGCAATGAAGAATCAACAGCAGAATCAATATCCGTTCTCACCTACACGTGATCAGTAACTGCCAGCTGAAATATATATATATATATATATTATATAAGTATTTCTTAACATGCTCCATTGACTTTCCCTAAGATCCTCATTATAGCAGCACATTTCCTAAGCCGGGTACATTTTTCAAGTGAATTCTAGAAAAGGTTTATGTTTTATTCATTGTTATTATTATTGTGAACTGTCTCACAACAATTGAAAAATGTAGACGACACTATATACATTCAGTTTGCATTAGAATTAGAAAAATCTAATCTCTTCTCCCTTTCTTCCCCTTTTAAAAATGTAGTTTGGTCTTAAGGATTTCTGATTTTGCACAGTATTAAATTTGTAATTGTTTTTCGGGGTAGTCTATTTTTTGCATTATTATACAAAGCAGGAGACGTTTACAGTGCATGCCTTCTGGGTTATATTTAGGAAATGGAGCGGTTCACAACATTCTGAGCCAATGGAATACATTGGGAATTTTTTTTCCCCTGAATTTTTCCCCTATGCTCTAGCCAGATTTGGCCCAGTTTTAAACTCAACTTTCTTTTGCTAGATACTCTGACCACATTTGATCCCATTCTGTTTTGTTTCTGAAGACTTATCCTGCTGATAGATGAATAGACAGAATTCCAAAGGCCTTTCTGTAATAGCTTTCCATTGAGTTGGAAAGAATAAAAAGGAGTAGATTAACTACTTCATCCTGTGTTATGTTTTATTTATTGTTTTTGTTTTGCTTTGTTATTTGGCTGGTTTTAAATGGAGTTGCATAATTTAGGATGCAATCCAAAATACAATTATTAAGAAAAGAACAGCCTACATAGACATAAACAGGAGAGCTCGCTTCATTGGCTTTTGTAAATCAAAGCTAGACATTCTTTAGAGCACAAGCATGTCTAGCTCATTCTGGCTGGGTTCACATGATATGCTTGCTATTATTGGTATTAACTCTTAATCCCAAGCTAATAATTCCCAATTGTGTTTTTAGCAAGATGTGCCTGAATAAATGAACTTTATTATGGTGCCATGTGTTCTTATTGTGCTTTATTATGTCTTCATGTGATGTGTCAAGCATAAGCAACCAGAAATACTCTTGAATAGGCCCAAGTAGATATTTTACTGTTGATCACATATACTACAAGAATCTCGCCAGAATGTCTGCCTTCCCTTGAGAAATGGCAGATATAGATCTAAGGATTTCACTTCATGTTTCCACCAACTCCAAGGTGGAATGTCTCTTTACTTCCCCTAGAGGAAGTAAATCACCAGCTTCAGCTGGTGATTCCACCATAGAGGTTCATCATGCAAAAGTGGCTGTTTTCCCTGCATCTCTCTCTCTCTGGTTGCTTAGATTTTTTGCCAACAGCTAACCAAATCACTGGAGAGACGAAAAATGTATTTCAGAAGACAAAGAAAGTACTATAGAAGTGGCTTTGTCATAAACTCCTCTTGATGGTGTGTTTTTGTTGTTGTTAAGTTTGCATCATTATTTAGGAAGTCTTTTTTTGGCTTTTCAGATGTATTCTGGTGTTGCTCACATTGCTAAAAATATGTGATAGCATAAGAGGATTGAAGAGAAGGAGAAGCATTTCAGGAAACAATATATTGCACCTGATGTTATATTTTGTGGCTTTTCTGTGGTTTTATAGAAGATACAGAGCCCAGAGCTCACTAGAAGATCTGCACAGAAGAGGTAATTGATTAACAGTTCTATAGTGCCTCAAGATTATGACTTTATGCAGGCACTGAAGCAACAACAAAATACATGAGGATTACAAGCAGGTTCAAATGCTGCATCGCAGCTCTATGCAATTATGTCAAAAGACCACTTTTTAACCTCTGCTTTGCTTAGAATCAATGTCATGTGAAGACTGAATCACTTGTCATTTGCAAGTTATGAAGTGAGTCTATATGATAGCAATTGTAGGATCAGTGCACTCACTGGTTTAAATGGACAGAAGTATTAGTCTTTTTTAAAGACAGGTCAAGTGATCTTTGAAAAGCTGTACATAAAAGGAGCCTACACAATGTTGATGCACCTTCCAAAACAATAATCAGATGTACAAGGGCAGATGCACCTGGTCTCCCTGGCAACAGAAGCAAAAATTATCAGGGAGGACAGTGCTTAGCAGTCCAAGAGAAGAGGACATGCCCACCATAACTTCATATGTCCCATAGGAATTGGGCAGATGCATTATCACCAACATCAGCAACAAGGTGTTACATCTCATTCATACAGCAAAACATGTTGGGAGAAGGAGAAAAGTGCTATTTTAAACAAGAGTTAAATGCATCTTTCTGATGCTTCTTCAATAGGCTGGAGATGACTTGAATGGACATCATGAAGATGTCTTCTAAAAAGGCTCCTGGGCTATATGCCGTGCCTCATGGGGCATGAAGATGAGTCTTCTGAATGTCCTCAAAGATTTATCTGCACAAAGAGTTCCCTTAACTATCTGAGGGTGGGGGAAGACAAGGAAGAAAGGGAGCTGCCCTCATCAAAATGGCTCTCACATTCTTGGCATTTTCTTTACGCCTCCTCCAGAAACCTTTGTGAGGAGAAATCTTAAGCCTTCCATGTGCAACAACCTGTCACTAACATTCTTTTGCCCAAGAAAGCAATGGCTATGACTGCATTCATAACCCATTATCGGAAGTTGCAGGCATTGGAATTGCTGACTAGAAACTGATCCTTAAAAATGTTGAGCTCAACCAAACATAAATCCCTTGGTTTCAATGGAGGGATAAGCACATGTTTTCACTGTGCTACTAGAACAAATGGATTGTGGTTTTAGTCTGAACAGAGGTTGCTCTTATTGAACTTATCTCGCTAAAAGACAACAGGTTGGATGCTTTCATGAGGACAAACACTGACTTTTTACTAGAGTTATTCATTTGTCACTTCTGAGAATTTGCCTGAACCCTTTTCTAATCACGGGTTTAAAGAATAGCTTCTTTGCAGATATTTTTTTCTTCCTCAGTGCATTATTCACCTAGTGAGGATATGACCAATCACTCTCAGGACCAGCAACAATGCACTAGAATAATAATAGATCTGGGAGTTGCAGGGCAAAATGTACATCCTGGAAGGGAAGCTTCTGGTTTTGGCAGGACGGCTCATGTGTGGTTTAAAAGAAAAAAAAATGATTCTCAAGGAAAGGAATTAAATGCTACCAATTATACAGCTAGTATAACTTCCAAGAGATGATCAGAGGATATAGTGAAAAAAAGTCAAGATGGTGGTCATGCTGAATGATTGAAACTATGCCCAGGTTTGTTTGTGCATCATGGTTTCAGGTACCATATAGACCAGGGGTGTCCAGCCATGCTGGCTGAGGAATTCTGGGAGTTGAAGTCCACACAGCTTAAAGTTACCAAGATTGGACACCCCTAATCTAGACTGTTTTGACCATATCTTGAAGATACCTCTGAACTTTTCCCTTGTTCTAGGAGCATTTTGCGAGATAGCTTTATGAGCTCTTCCATTATAACTCCTTACCTCTTATTTGAATTTGGAATTCTGCCAGGAAAGTCCTGCTTACTAAATTCCATTTATCAACTTAGTTTGAATCAATATTCACTTTTCAGATTTTATAAAATCAAATAAAACCCCTTCTCTCTTATCCATTACAGCTATACGGTTATTACATTAGTTTCTCATTTTCAATATAATTTTCACAGTAAGGAGAATACTTAGTGGATGACTTCATCAAGAAAAGAATGCTAATTAGTTTCAACCCATATCTTTCAGACTAAAAAAAAACCATCATAAGAAGAAGTTCAGTCCCTGGCATATTCACAGAAGGGTGCCAGAGTAAATGCGAATTATCTTTGTTGAATAGTACTCTGAAGAAACTTAAGCTAAAAGAACCTTCCCACACTGTCCTCAGAGGATAGAAAGATCCCTACTGCCATGTGACTTTGGCATTCATCATATAAGTTGAGAGTCCATAATAGTCAACATACCAAACAGGATGCTTCATGCAGCTAAAGCCGTTAAAACCATTCCTGTTTTATCTTCTTGGTTTTCTAAGATTGCTTAATATTTTTGATGTGGTTGAATCCAGAATTGTGGTTTGGCTTATGGGAGAGAGGTTTACTGGCTTGGCTTCTTGCAACAATGTCACCAGTGTAGCCTGGCATCCCTGTGACACTATTACAATAAAATGGATTTAAGAAATTCTTGATTTCAGTTTTCAGCATTTCCCCTCCCCTCCTTTTTTTTCTCCTCTGCACATTCACTGCTGCTTGTGAAATCCCTCTGTTCATTAACAGCAAAATCAAAAGTCAAGCAATACACATACATACATGCATACATACAGGGCTTTTTTTGTCATAGAATGCCCAGAACGGAGTTCTGGCACCTTTTTTGGATGGAACCTTGTAGGGTAGGCAAGGCGGGTTGTATGACATGTGTGAGTTCCGGCACCTTTTCTTTTTACAAAAAAAGCACTGCATACATACACACACACACACACACACACACACACACACGTGCGTGTATATATATACATGATGACTAGGTCAAGGGCCCAGGCGCAGAAACAGCCAGTCATATAAGAATGGACTCCCAAATCTCACATTTTATGCTCTGACAATGTCGGCAGTGTGGCCGATGAAAGCTTAGCTTTGTAAATTAAACAGTCTTTGTTTAAGATTTTTATCCTGGTGATCATTTATATTTATTTGGTTTATGACATGTGTATACCCAGGATTCAGATTTTTAGTATAATCAAGAATATATATATATATATATATATATATATATATATATACCTAATATATATAAAAATACGAATCCCAGGCATATCCTCGAACTCTGGGATGAATATAAAACAGCTGTTTATTGTTAAAATAATAAAAACAAAAACAACTATTTACAAACCTAAAATAACCTTAGCTTTCGCTGGTCCACTGCCAGCGTCATCAGAGTGAGTCTTTGGGGTGGGGAGTTTGCTTATAAACCCTGTTGACTCAGTATTCTACCCATTGATCGTGTAATGGGGCCGCCTGTCCTAACTAACCGTAATTGCTTTAGTTGTCCCACATCTCCTTGCCCGCATTCCAATCTTGCTACTTTCTTTCCTCCCATTGTTCCTTTCTTTGCCCTTCCCACTCCTGCCTTTCCTTGCTGTGTCCCCTCTTCTGGCATATCCATCTTCCCCACCCGTCTTTCTTGCGTCCGGAATGCAGGCAAGGAGATGCGGGACAACTAAAGCAATTACAGTTAGTTAGGATGGGCGGCCCCATTACACAATCAATGGGTAGAATAATGAGTCAACAGGGTTTATAAGCAAACTCCCCACCCCAAAGACTCACTCTGATGACGCTGGCAGTGGACCAGCGAAAGCTAAGGTTATTTTAGGTTTATAAATAGTTGTTTTTATTATTTTAACAATAAACAGCTGTTTTATATTCATCCCAGAGTTCGAGGATTTTATATTACTGTATCTGTATATATATATAATCCTTTGTCACAAAATACAGTAGAAAACTGATATAAGTCATCCTCAGTACAATCATTAAGCATGTCCAATATTTTTTGTGGCAGTCATTAAGTGAAGTCCATGGTTGTTAAGCAAAATTGTTTTACCCAGTGGGTGTTTTTTGCTGAATACCAAAAGTAGATGCCGGAAATTATCAGAAAAACATTGAAAATCACAGTCACATGACTGCAGGACATTAGCAATGGCTGTAAAGGTGAGTCAAAATGTGATTGCATGGGGGAGGAGTGCAGGCTGACACTTCAAGATCAAATTGTAAGGACCTTCTGGGAGGTCCATTGTAACTTCAAACACTAGTCACTAAGCAATTGGTCGTTTAGTGAGGATTATGTGTAGCACATTCATTTGAAACAGATAGCTGGCTAAGACCAATTATGTAAGTGGAAGCAACTGGGATTTGCCCAGCTCTTATTGGTTGCTTGAGACTGCTGTGGGGAGGCCTCATTCCTTCTAGTTATAGGCTTCAGCTGCAGCAGAAATTGGGCACCTGTTTCCACAGACTCATCTATTCAGGTCCTCCTGTCTTTGCCTTAGATTTTGCAAAGTACTATTCATGCATTGCTTGAGCTCCTTGAATATATGGGTGTAGAACATGGGGTCAGCATTTTTTGAGAGGAACTTTTTTTTCCTTTCTGATACTCCTTTTCTTCTGGCCCATAATTTTTCTTTCTCTCAAAAGGAAGCCTTTAGGGAATGTATGAATAGATCTCTTGCAAAGGGCTTTTGAAATTATGCTATGGGCAACTGGAAATTAGGCCAAGGGCCACCTACAGACCTTGGGCTTGAGTATAAAGTCTACCTAAACCATATTTCCACATAGTGAAAGTGATTCTGATGACTGTATATCCTGTACTTCTGCTGTATCATCAATTTCTCAATCTTAGAAAGAGGATGCATGATAATTCAATGTTGACTGTTGAGAAATTAAGCCTATTAGCTGACTCTGGGGAAATCTTGAACAGGGAAAAGAAAAAGAAAAAACTGAACAAGATAAAATTGCTGTTGCAGCAATATACATGACAACATGTGTTGACCTATGGAGGATATTGAAGGTTGCCCCCTCCCCAAAAGAGGAAGCTGAGAGTATAAGAAACAAGATGTAGCCAAATGAGACAACCACTTAAATATGAGCCAGCAGTCTGCTGCAACTGCCAAAAAAGCCAATGCAGTCCTAGGCTGCATCTACAGAGGGATAGTATGAAGGACACCTGAAGTGTTAGTCTGGAATAGTATAGGATTTCTTGCTTGAGAAATGGGTTGAACTAGAAGACCTCCAAGAACCCCTTCCAACTCTATTATTCTGTATTCTAGATCTGAAGAAGAGTTAACACTCACACCAGAAAAGTGGAAATATTTGTTTAGCTCACTGGATTTTTGCTGGGAAAGTAAAGCAAAATAGGAATTTGATGTACATGAACCCAGAACTGCTAAAAAACAGTGGAAGAAAAATCCATGCAATTGGTACCACAAGAAAGGGACTAAAAGAGTCAACAGTCCTAGCAAGCCAACTATGTTAGTTTCCTAAAGTAATCCATATTACATATATTGGAAGTAATTTCATTTGAGTTTGTTTTTAATTAAGTGACTGAAAGAGGTTTTATTTAATAGCTATTTTGTGGCTAGCAATGATATTTTTTAGAAAATAATTATAACTCTTTATGTTTGTAATTATGAAAATGTTGCTTTTTAGCTACTGAAGTAAAAAGTTTATATTTACAAGTAATGAAAGAATTTGCTACATTGGGCAGGTAAGATGGGATCCTACTGTTCCCCAATTAAGACATTCATAATTCTAGTGAAACACAGCACTCTCTACTCCAAATGTCAATGATTTGTTTCTTATCAAATAGAAAAAAATATAAGTTAATGTAACATGATAATTTTTATAGAACAAAATATTTTGTTAAAATCATTATGGAAGAAAGATGGGACCAACCCAGGAAAGCATGACAAAAAAGGTATCAGGCCAATTTTACTCTAAATTGAAGAAGAATGCTTTTGCCAGTAAAGTACAGACCAAGATGGTCACATTTCCATATTAAATTATGAGGAAATTTAAGGTCATGATAAAATACAGTATGAAAGAAAAGCTTTCACAATCGCTTTCCTTTGAGAACCTCTAAGAATCTATCCCTGACATATTTATTCGGCCTAGTTTTCAAGAACACCTAACTTTAACCCTAACCTTAGATTCATTTTACTGTGGTCCACAAACAACTCTGAACAAAAAGCTGATCACAGTCAATTTCCTTTGAGACCATCTAAGAACTATATCTAACATAAGATTTCCACCCTTGGCTCCAAGGAGACCTATTTCTAACTCTAATCTTAAACCTAGTGTCATTTTCATTGACAAAGGGATTTTCCCATGTATTTGACTGTGGTCCACAAAAAAGTCCAAACAAAAAACTATCATTCTTGTCGTCCTCAGAGAACTCCTGACAAACTATCCCTGACATCAGTTTTCAACCTTCAATCCAAGGAGACCTCAGACTCCTCTAAACCTAACCCTAACTCTAGTCCTAGTTTCATTTTCACTGGCAAAAGAATTTTCCCATGTAATTTATTGTGGTCCACAAAGAAGTCTGAACAAAAAGCTGTCACCATTCCTCTCCTTAGAGATCCTCAATAAATCAATCCTTGACATTTGGCCTTCATTCCAAGGAGACTTAATCCTAACCCTAACCATAACCATGATTAAATTTTCATTGGCAATGGGATTTTCCTAGGCATTTTCCTATCATCCAAAAAGAACTCTGAACAAAAAGCTGTTACATTTGCTTTTCTTAGAGAACCTCTAAGAATTGATCCCTGACATCAGTTTTCAGCCCTGACTCCAAGGAGACCTAATCCTAATCCTAACCCTGGTTTCATTTTCATTGGTAATGGCATTTTCCCATGTATTGTATTGAGGTCCACAAAGAAGACCTAATGAAAAGCTGTTACATTTGCTTTCCTTAAAGAACCTCTAAGAATTTATCCTTGATAGCAGCTTTGGCCTCGATTCCAAGGAGACCTTAACCCTAACGCTAACCCTAACTCTAGTTTCATTTTTATTTGCAATGGGATTTTCTCAGGTGTTTTACTGTGGTCCACAAAGAAATTGGAATCAAAAGCTATCATTGCTTTCCTTAATGATCCTGAAAGAATCCATCCCTGACATCAGGTTTCAGCCTTGATTCCAAGGAGACCTAACTCTAACCCTAACCTTCACCCTAATCCTAACCCTAGTTTTATTTTCATTAGCAATGGGATTTTCTTATGTATTTTATTGAATTACTAACTTCTTCTGTGGAATTTGACTTTGTCATGGCTAAATAGTCTGCACATTCTAGCTGCTGGACCTCCCAAGGATTTACCAGCAAGAAGAAGCAGCTTGAATATTGAAAATAAAAACAATGGCTCTTTTCAGAACCAATTCACAAAGGACATAGGAGATGCCCTGAAAATTGTATAACTTAATGTAGAAGATATGAGTAGTTCTAAATTGAAAATTTTCTAAGGCTTGTGAATATTGTCTTACTACAAGGATCTCATTGTGCTTATGAAATTCAACTTAAAAATAGATGTAAAGTCCTAGAATATTCTCTGGCTGTGACCATTTAACGTGCAATGTATAGCACTTCTACCTCCATAAAAAACTATATTGACCAAGTACAGATGTCAACAGATGTACCAAATCAAATGTATTTGTCACACACAGAAAAATAGCCAACTTTGAAATTGCAAACTTGTACTGTATAAACTACCCGCATAATCATGGGACTATAGCATGATTGTCTAATATACAACATCCTGCAGTAATCATGGGTGAGTTTAATAGCCAAAACATATAATGGGGATACAGTGACTCTAGTGAAGATGGTGAAATGATAGCACAATGTGCAGACACTGAAAATGTCTTCTTAGTCCATGATGCTAAGTATAAGGGAATGTTCTACTCGACCAGATGAAGTTAGGACTATAACTCTGATTTATTTTTATCTCCAGGATTATGCATAATAGACCATTATATTGTAATAAAAAATTTCCCCTGAAGCAGCATAGACCTGTGCTCCAGGAATGGGCAACTTCTAACCCAGATCTGTTTAATTTAGTGTCTGATCCAGTGCAATGCCCATTCAGCTTTGATGTTTCAAGGAAAAATTGGACAGCGCTCAACTGGATCTGAACCAACCATGGCAGGTGCCAATATTGGAAATACAAATGAGGGCTGGTTGATAATACTAACAATGACCATGGGAACATCCCACAAACTTTACATCCTATTGCCATGGAATGCCCCCTCAGAAGGTTCCCTGGATCCCTGCAAGAACTACATCAGTTTGAGGACACTGCTGTCCTATAGCTAAACAATCTAGATATCCAGCCATAGGCTTAGCCATTCTAGTAACTGCTTGTACATAATTTAATTTTATTTATAATTTTATTTCATCATTCATATTGTGCATTTTTAAAATAATTCACTGTTCTGGTGTTTTGCTTTTGTTTTTGTAAAATGTATACATTTAATGCTATATTCTGTTACATCAATGGGAAAAATAAGTTACAGGAAGATATTTATAATTTAAGACTGTACTTATAATATATGCTATTTTTTAATTAAAGTATTTGTATTCTATTTTGTAACCCAGCAGTAGGACTTCACCATTAGTCAACAATATTTAGCAATCTGAAATGTAAGGTTACTGGGCCAGTTGAATCAAAAACTGGCTTGAGATAGCTATAATAGCTAGTTAGCCATTCTCTGTTGAGAACTGTGTTTTGTTTTGCTTGTTCCCATTCCTATTGGCAGAATTCATGGAGCAATATTACAAAAGGGCAAAGCTATGTCCAGCTACCTTCAAATAAGTTATTGGACTGAAAGTGAGGACATGATCTTGAAGTTAATGAAATGCACAGGCTTGAACTTAATTAACTTTGTGTTGAAGCACATCCTAGAAACCACTAGCAAATATTTCCCAGAAAACAACACAAACAAAAGTAATGAAATAAATGTTGAACATGTGGATTAGTCCAGCTTTCACTGAAATGATGTGTTCAAGCCAGTAAAAAAATTATATGATTTGGTTGTGTAATGCATGTAAAGGTCAATGTAACTTGAGTTGTGTAACAGTTGCTGGTTTGGAAGTGATTGCTTTCATTCTTTTCCAAATATATTTTTGAGAACATATGAGAAACAATTCCACAGATTCTGAATGTTCATGATATTGATTGACTTTCCTTCTATAATATCATAAGAAAGCCCTCAGTCACCACAAACAGTAGCATTATCTTTCATTTAATCTTTAAAAATATATTGATAATTGAGGACTGTTTCATTTTTTGATTGGGAAACAAGGAGAATAACCATCTTCTCCTAAAATGGTGGTATCCACTGCAATTTCTTATCTCTCTTGACCATTAAAATCTGGTCATAGAAGACAAAGCAGGGACATTGGATTTGTGGTGCAATGGTTAGAATGCAGTATTGCACGCAGTTTGATTCTCACCAGTTCAAAGTTTATTTCAGCCTTCCATCCTTATGAGGTCGGTAAAATGAAGACCCAGATTGTTGAGGGCAATATGCCGACTCTGTAAACCGCTTAGGCTGTGAACTGGTATATAAATCTAAGTTCTATTGCTATTTGTATTTTCAGGTTTTTTTTTTTTAAATTAGGGGAGATATCAGGGGATCCATTTCTAAGCCATTTCTTGTTCCATATAGCCCAGTGGGCAAGCAAAATCATGAAGAAGGAAAACAAAACCAATGTCTTAAGATACTCTTAATAGTTAACATATTTGTTGTGCTGCCTGCTTTCATAAATTAAGTAGTATTTCATCATAGGCAATCTGAGAAACATTAAAGATCAGGGTTGCGGGGAAAGTGGAAATAGTAAAAGGAGAATCGGGGAAAGGTTAGAGTCGTGTTTAGGGATAATTATTTACACGTGTGTTAATTGACTCACCATGGTGACAATGTTTATATCACACCCAGCACATGTTTTTATGAATGGTTACTTTCTGTAAGTAATCATCTGTCTTCATCTCCTATATTTTATTTCCTTCCAAAATCTATTAAGGCATTCTCTCTTTTCTTCTGCTCTCCCTTTCTCTTTCTCTCTTGTGCATACATACAACCCTGCCTCAGAAGAATAATTATGTATATGCAGAAGTGGTCATATATATTTATTATATATTTGTTAGTTTATAAGGCAATAGAATCTCTATTAATTTTACTATATGGAGGAGAAATGAGCCACTAAAAGGAGAAGAGAAAGGTAAAAAAAGACATACAGGTAAGGATATTGGCAAATAAATGTCTTCAGAGGGACAATGATATGGCACTGTATTTTTGAGCCTAATTCTCATTACATCTCATTTTCTCTTATAAAAACTTCCTCCATATTGCTATCTTCTTTTTTGATGTATTCTGTATTCCAAAACTCTAAGATGCGATGAATTTCAGGCTGATTTTGAAAAGCGGGTTTTTTTCCAAGTTTGGGAGTATTAAGATTGTTTCTCACAATATAATCCATTAGTAGTTGGGAAAGCCCTTGGCCAAGAGGAGTAAACAGCACAGCTGAATTCAAAATTAAGTACAAGGATTTATTGACTGGTGTCTAAATTCTGATTTGACATGTAATGATTCCAAAGATGAATAAGAATTTTTCACTTGGCTACTGACTGACAGAACACAAATAGACTAGAGAGGGACTTAGTCCCAGGACCGCTGTAAAAAAGGGATGTTTCCCTGTACTAAATCAATGTCACTCAGGATTTTTCAACCTGATGCTCTTCAGGCAGCTGTTAGTAGGATAATCTTGAAATCATCAACTACCAACCACCAAATATTGGTGTTCTTAATGAAAAAAAAACCTAAGTGGCCAAAATGAAATGTCTCTGTTTTGTAGCTGTTTTACAAAAATCTGTTTTCAGTAATGTTGTTTAAAAATTATGTATATCTATATTGTGCTAGGCTTTATTTTCTCCAGTTTTTACTCTCTAGAGACTGCCACTTCAATATATGAAAAAGCTTCAGAACAACAGCTCTCATATAGCGTTCATTTCAAGTTGAGTTTCAGACCTCAGTTATAGGTCTTTCTTTCTTTCTTTCTTTCTTTCTTTATTTATTTAATAAGCCAATCTTTCCTCCTTTAATACATATTATCTTGAGATATTCTAGCAAACAAGATAAAATTGAAGCACTCGTACATAATACCCTCTTCCCAGATGATCAAGCCTCTGAACATTCATTGCAGTTATTTGAGGAATTTATATATTTTAACATTAAGCATGAGATGGATTGTAACTTGTCTTTAAAAGAATCATTCAGTTATAAGCAAGTTTTTTATTTTTGTACTTTAGCATAGCCAGTGAGACCATGAATGGACCACTCACCAGTTCAAAGGCAGTGCTTAGTTATAGGCCTTTCTTGAAGATGTTTTTTTTTTTAGAGGATATATTCAAACATTTTCTATATACTGTAGTTCTATACTGAAGTGTTCTGTATACACTTTCTTTTCTTACTACTTCTTAGCTCTTGCTGTTTGAATGTTGGACATTTTAATTAAACAACTGTTTGCACTATAGCATTTCTTCACAATGAGGAAAAACAGTGCAGTAATAGAAAATACATTATAAATCAAGAGGACATGCTGCAGTTACTACACAAGAAATGGCACTGGGTTTGATAGGAGTACATTTTATCCACTTCTTCATTCTTCAGCAACAAGGGCAAGAGAATATGTGAAGATATTTAACTTAAAGAATTGTTTCCTAGTTCTTTTTTTTAATTAGTGCTAAATATTTCTAATGTATTCTGTTTCAAATATAATCACAGATAGTTACATTTGTTTCAGTTAATTTGGAATCAGCTGAGATATTCATTGCTCACACTTGATAGATGGTTATAAGATTATTTCTGTGCCAGTTTTACTTCTCTTAGAGTTGTACTCTAATGTTTATAAGTTTGCTTTGCAGATTATGGAAACTGACCTACCAGCTCCATCAATGTAATCTGAGTACTTTCACTGCATGGTTTTTATTAAACTATGATTAACAAACAATTTATGAAACAATAATAGAACTGTACTGTAACAAATGAAAAATATATGAGATTTTAGAGGCTTCTTCAACCCTAGCTATAGCTATGGTGGCGCAGTGGTTACAATGCAGTATTGCAGGCTAACTCTGCCCGTTGCCAGAAGTTTAATCCTGACCGACTCAAAGTTGATTCAGCCTTCCATCCTTCCGAGGTCAGTAAAATGAGGACCCAGATTGTAGGGGGCAATATGCTGACTCTGTAAACTGCTTAGAGAGTGCTGTAAGGCACTATAAAGTGGTATATAAGTCTAAGTGCTATTGCTATTGCTGCTTAGCTTATACCTAAATCCAGCCCTGCTGCTTTATTTCCTGTAAATAAATTTTCCTTCTTTTGTAGTGATAACACCTGCTTTGCTAATAATAGCTTAGGTCAGTTTCCCACCCTCAAGAATGCTTGTACAAAATCTCTAGCCTCCAATACACCACTTCACACCATGACTTGAAGACTGACATATGGCAGTATACCAATGTAGGAGAGAAATGGTCTGCTTCTCTGCAACGTTTCCTGAAATTCCCCCCTCCTTTTTTCACAGTACAGGTAATCCTTGAGTTATGAATGTAATAGAGTCTGCCAATTACATTCGTAACCTGATTCCATTCCATTCATTTGATTGGATCATGTTAAATGAATGTGATTCCCCCCCCCACCGCTTTACCCAATGCATTCGCTAATTGAATGCGCAGTTTGTTAAATGCACATGAGTTATCTCAGGATGGGGAAGACCATGTGGGGCCTAGTGCTGGAATAGGCCACCAAAGGCCTCCTCTGACCCACTGAGATACCTCACACTCGCTTACATCCCATAGTTACTTCTCCCCCATCCTGGCCCACCGGGTCTCCACAGGCACTGGGCCTGCTTTTCTAGCCTCCTGGATTCCACTTGCTCCTCCCCGCCCATTTTCCATCACTTACTTACTTTTCAAAGACCTCCAGAGTCCCAGAATAGGCTGACCCATGTGGCAGAAAAGTGGAAGTCTTTTATTCAGATGCTGGCGAAGCTATAAGTATGTAAGATCTAAGGAAAACAGCTCCGCCAGCATCCAAATAAAAGACTTCTGCTTTTCTGCCATGTGGGTCAGCCTCTTCTGGGACTCTGGAGGTCTTTGAAAAGTAAGGGAAATGGGGTGGGGAGGAGCAAGTGGAATCCAGGAAGCTAGCAAAGCAGGCCCAGTGTCTGTGGAGACCCGATGGGGTTGGATGGGGGGGGGGATATGTGGTCAGTCATAAGGGCAAATGACCACTGCGGTGCTGCAACATACATAACTTCAGGACAGGGTCGTAAATTCTTTTGGGGGGTGGCATTATTTTGAACGGTCGTTAATTGAACTGTCATAACTTGAGAAATACCTGTAGATGGAATTAAATTGCATATATTTCTTCTGAAGTGTAAATTGTTATCATAACAATTTGGTGCCATAGGTTTGCAGTGGTGGCAAACCTATGGCATGCGTGCTGGAGGGGGCACTCAGAGCCCTCTCAGTGGGCATGCGTGCCATCGCCCCAGTCCCAGGCCTTCAGTCCCATCCATCTGAGCAACCTGCATCAAAATCTCCCTGGGCAAGTGGCTTTTTAAGCTGGGTTTTATAAAACCTTTTCGCTTTAGGCAGCCCGTATGCCAAACTTTGCTTGTTTACTCTCACTGCATTTTTCCCCCAGACCTTTAAACCATTTTTTAAAAACACAACGAGAATTATATCACAGAAAAGCCAAGCCATGGCTGAATGGAATACGATGGCCTTCTTGAACTTACCATCTTACCACACGTCAGAGCAAAGCCTTTCCCGCTAACAATAACTAAGACGGGTGTTCCCCGTTTTAAAGTAACCCCACAAAACCCCCACCCTTCCCCCAAAAAACATGACCGGCATGCCTCCTAAGCAAATGCTTAATCAGAAAGTTGCCCAGACCTCACCCTGAGGTGAGCGGCCGAGGCTTTGCCACACCCAGAGCTTTGGGAGTGGATGAGAGCTGCCTTTTAAATGAAGGTGGGGGGAGGGGAGGGGAAAATTCTTTGGACCGTAGCTTTTCTCATACGTTCCCTCCATTTTTAATCCCATGAAGGTGTTTGGTTATTTTATTAAGCCATTGCTGGTAGCCTTCATAGCGCTGTTAACATCATGGTCTGTTTAATAATTTTACGTGGTTGGCTCCCATCCCCTCACTCCCTCCGTCACTTCTGCTGAGGTACATCTTGGTTCATGTTTATCCTGCCTTTATAAATAACTCAAGCCTAATGCCCTTTCCTCGTCCTATTTTCCCCACAGCAACGACAACCCTGTGAGATGAGTTCGGTTGTGAGGGAGTGACTGACCTAAAGTCACTTAGAATGACTGCCCTAAAGTTCATGCCTAAAGCGGGACTAGAACTCGCAATCTCCCTGTTTCTAGCCTAGTGCTTAACCAACAACCCAAATTGTCTTTCATGTTGTCGCCTTGTTGCTCCCTTATTGAAATTTGAGCAATGGAAGTGTTTCTTTATTATTCCTCTGAACAGATCAGCTTAAAAGAGAAAAACTCTTGATTATGAGACCATTTTAATATTTCCATTTAGGATTATTGTAATCCGCGTGAGTTGGAAGTACCTGTAGCACTTACCTTCTTCCATCCTTAGCAACACTGAAATGGCCAATATTTTTGGTATTTTTATTGTTCTCAGTAGTCAGATCCAGGAAGGTTAAAATGATCTTAATTATGTGTTTAGTGATATCCTTCCCAAAGTAATGATGGGTATATTATCAGAGAAAAAGAAGCTGGTGTGTGTGCTATATGAGAGGACAGAACAAACATGGCATTCATTGTACTGGGATTGTCAGGGGGAACTTTGTATTGGCTGCTGTCCATAGGAACCAACTGTGCTCCTGTTAATAGGAAAATGAGAGCTTGTATGGATGATCGAGCTCTGCACACCTCCTATGTATGGGAAATGTGCACTACACATTCTATGACGTGCGTGAAACACTTGAGAACATAGAAGGGATGACAAAGGACAGCACAGTTAGTTCTGAAAATGAAATCCTTAAAGTGTGGAATTCTCTGCCAAATAATTTTAAGTCAATGAAAGCACTTGGGATTGCTTTCCTTACTTTGTTTGGATCATCTTATGCTTGTGAGCAGCTGTTTTCAGCTTTGAATTATATCAAATCTGACGCCAGAAACAGACTAACAGATGACCTGAGTGCTCCATGTGTTGCTCTCAAACTTACAAAGTATGAGCCAAGGTTAGACAAATTATCAGCATGCATACAACAGCAAAAATCACATTAATTGTTCAAAAGCATGCCAAATGCAAACTTTTACCTTTCAATAAAAAGTTGTTTGTATCATTGAAAGCTCTGTTATTCTGTTTTTCTTTTAAGACAAAAGATGTTAATGTATGAGTTGTTTTTTTCTAAACTAAAACATCAGTATTCAGGTTAAATTGCCGTGTTGGCACTTTGTGAAAAATAAGTGGGTTTTGGGTTGCAATTTAGACACTCGGTCTCTAAAAGGTTCACCATCACTGTCATAAGAGATGCTATTTAGACCATGGCCCTGGCACAGTGGTAAGCGAAGCTTTAACAGTTTATCCCACTCTGGCCTTTTCAGGACACCCACCTCCTACTTGCATGTTGGTGAGGTGGGGCTTTGTTCTTATTTGGACCAATTGAAGCTTTTCTTCCAATGCATTGGGGTCACAGTGACAGCACCAATCAAAGTCCACTCCCCAGCATCGCTTGCTCTTTACTTTTAAACTTATTTAATTTGTTTAAAAGCCATAAACTGCTAAATGGGCAATCAGTAGATTTGCCCAGCTTTATTCCCAAGGGGGCTGTTAAAGAAGTAAGCCAGCATCTCCAGCCGGGTCACAAAGCTCCCAGAAATCCCAGCCAGCAGATTGTATCTATCTGAAAAATATCTATAAATCGCCCAACAATGTCAAAGCATATTATTTTAGGATTTCTGGAACAACTTATAAAAAGACTGACTCACACTCATATTTGAAAAATTGGGAATACATACAAAAATTTATTTTTTTCAAAGCCATGTATTTATATAAAGATTATAATGGCCATGTGTATGGAATTAGAGAGTTGCTTCACTATGGTCAGAATGCTGATGGCCTCTAATGAAAGCAAGGAAGTCCCATGTGGTCCATTTCTATTTTAGTTCCATGCCATCTGGCTTTAATATTTCCTGTTTTGTTTTATTACATGAATGTTTGGAGATCAATAGTAATGAAAACATGTTACGTGTCTCAGTAGTGCCCAGCCCGCTGGGAGTTTTTCCAAAGTTTTCATTTTTTTGCCATGTTTTCCCAAAACCAACATGAGTTTATCTTTAAATGTTTATTTTCCTGGCCTTCCATCTCTTCCTCACCTACTTCTGCATCATCTATAACCCTTGAATATGGAAAATCTTGCTTATATCCTTGTTAGGAGTTGTTCACACTTTACCAATACAGTCTCATGTTTCTAATTTTTAAAAAAAAATCCCTCAGTTAATATATTAAATATGGCTTGGAGGAATTGATCAGCCAAGTTAGAAAAAGTTGCAAAAGGGGATGTGAAACTACACTGAGAAACATTTAGACACACAGGAAGACTTGAGAAAAGAAAGGCTGCTTTAATGAACAGCAAACAGATGCTGGGTCCATTTTAGGTCCAAGTATTTCTTCTGCCCTAACATTTAATAGATAGGTTGGTAAGGTCAATCTCTATACAAATTTCAAACACTCTATAAAAATCACATGGGTTTTGAAGAAGCCAGACAGAAAGATTATTGACACTTTCGAATGCTGATATTGGAGAAGATTCCTGAGAATGCTATGATAGCCTAGAAAACAAACAAATGGATCTTCAAATAAATCAACTTAAAGTTCTCACTCAAGACACAAATGACCAGATTTCAATTATCCTACTTAAGATACTTGATAGAAGGACCTAAATCTCTTTCTAATGCTGGGAAAAATAGAATGAAAAACAAGATTATGGAAGCACAAGCAATAGAACACAGTCAAACTAGAGTCTTGGACTTTAAGAGAGCTAATTTCAATAAACTTAGAGAGGGTTTGGGAAGGATTCCATGGATGAGAATCCTCAAGGGGAAAACAACTCAAGAAGCTTGGGAAATTTTGAAAAGTGAGATAATAAAAGCCCAGTCTAGCACAATACCAACAAAGAGGAAAAATTACAGCTCTCAAAAGAAACCAGCATGGCTGCATAAAGAACTCTCTGATAAATTGAAAGATAAAAGGGACAAGTATAGAAAGTGGAAAGAGGGCACATAACTAAGACAGAATATCAGCAAATAGCCCCGAGCCTGCAAAGATGAAGTGAGGAAAGCTAAGGCTCATAATGAACTAAGGCTTGCGACCAAAGTCAAAAATAACAAAAAAAGCTTCTTTCAACATGTAAAAAACAAGAAAAAAGTGAAGGAAATGATTGGTCCACTAGTGGGTGAAAGTGGCAAAAAGGTGACAAGCAACAGGAGAAAGCAGAACTATTTAACTCATTTTTTGCATCTGTCTTTACACAAAGGGAAAAAACAGACCAACCTACCAAAAATAGTGCCATAAAAAACAGAATAGAAATGCAAGTTAAGATAGGCAAGAAAACGGTAAGTGAGCACCTGTCCAGCCTAGACGAGTTCAAATCACCAGGACCAGATGGATTACACCCCAGGGTTCTCAAGGAACTGGCAGATGTGATCTCAGAACCATTGAACTATATTTTTCAAAGATCCTGGAGCACTGGGGAATTACCGGAGGACTGGAAAAGAGCTGATGTAGTTCCCATCTTCAAAAAAGGGAAAAAAATGGACCCAGGAAATTACAGACCTATCAGCCTGACCTCAATACCTGGGAAGATTCTGGAAAAGATAATCAAACAACGAATCAGCGAACACCTAGAGGCAAACAAATCACTACTAAAAGCCAACATGGGTTTGTCAAAAACAGATCATGCCAGACAAACCTTATTGCATTCTTTGACCAAGTGACAAAATTAGTGGATCAGAGGAATGCTGTGGATATAATTTACTTGGACTTCAGTAAGGCATTTGATAAAGTAGATCACAACCTACTACTTGATAAGATAGAAAAATGTGGGTTAGACAGCATCACCACCAGATGGATTCGTAGCTGGCTGACCGGCCGTACTCAGCGTGTGGTCCTCAATGGAACCGCATCTACATGGAGGGAAGTGTGCAGTGGGGTGCCCCAGGCTCTGTCTGGGGCCAGTGCTCTTCAACATCTTCATCAACGATTTGGACGAGGGGATAGATGGGAACTCATCAATTTGCGGATGACACCAAGCTGGCAGGAATAGCCAACACTCCAGAAGACAGGCTTAAGATACAGGAGGACCTGGACAGACTTGAACATTGGGCGCTATCTAACAAAATGAAATTCAATGGTGAAAAAGTAAGGTTCTACATTTAGGCAAGAAAAACCAAATGTACAGGTATAGTATAGGGGGTACCTTGCTCAATAGTAGTAACTGTGAGAGGGATCTCGGAGTCCTAGTGGACAATCACTTAAATATGAGCCAGCAGTGTGCTGCAGCTGCCAAAAAAGCCAACACAGTGCTGGGCTGCATTAACAGAGGGATAGAATCAAGATCACGTGAAGTATTAATACCACTTTACAATGCCTTGGTAAGGCCACACTTGGAATACTGCATCCAGTTTTGGTCACCACGATGTAAAAAAGATGTTGAGACTCTAGAAAGAGTGCAGAGAAGGGCAACAAAGATGATTAGGGGACTGGAGGCTAAAGCATATCAAGAACGTTTGCTGGAATTGGGTATGTCTAGTTTAATGAAAAGAAGGACTAGGGGTGACATGATAGCAGTATTCCAATATCTCAGGGTTGCCACAAGAAGAGGGAGTCAAGCTATTCTCCAAGGCGCCTGAGGGCAGGACAAGAAGTAATGGATGGAAACTAGTCAAGGAGAAGCAACCTGGAACTGAGGAGAAACTTCCTGACAGTTAGAACAATTAACCAGTGGAACAACCTGCCTCCAGAAGCGGTGAATGCTCCAACACTGGAAGTTTTTAAGAAGAGACTGGACAGCCATTTGTCTGAAATGGTATAGGGTTTCCTGCCTGAGCAGGGGGTTGGACTCGATGACCTCCAAGGTCCCTTCCAACTTTATTATTATTATTATTATTAAGAAGAAGATGATCAACAACAAAGTCGATGGACACAATTACAGTTATGATGGAGGTACTGTTGGAAGTGCTGAAAGACCAGGTTGGAAACAGATCATCCTGGAGAAAATCCTATGTGGTTGCTAAGGGTTAACATTAACTTAATGGCACATAATCACAATCGCTTTGTGAAACTGATCTAGCTTAAATCAGAATGCAGTCCTCATTATAGTATGATAGCTTTCTTAGAAACTCTTAGAAACTGGGCCATTTCTAGATATGAGATATGGAATATTAGCCTATTTCTAAGAGTTGCCAAAGTACAATCCCCCCCCCAAAGTTTAGTTGTTACTTGAATGTTAATTTTCATGGGTGATTGCAACTGCAAAGGCTATGTCTAATTCCCACTGAAATCCAGCTTGCAGGACAGCAGGCTGGTTATTATGTATTGTTGGTATTTGTTGAAGATTTGTTTGTCTATCCAGACTTTCCTCGTTCCTTTCAATGAGCTCATCCACATGGCCAGTTTACCCTGTCTCCAGTACAGGCCAGCAAGTAACCCCTTCCTTGCCTTGTGGTCAGCTATTTTGAAGAGACAGGCATGCCCCCTCAACTGATTCAGTGCTTGCTGTGGTTTCAGATGTGTTCTAGAACTAATCTTAACCATACAATAGCATAGCAGTTACAATATTTGTTTTTTTTTTATTTCAAGCAGGAGAAATAATAAAACAGTGCACTAGCAGATTGACTTTAGAAAGCCACTGAAAGCCAGTAGCTCAGGAAAGGCAAATACTAATTAAATTACACACACACACACACACACGGGGGGGGGGGGTTTCAAACCACCAACATTCTAGATGCAAAGCAAATGTTGTACTGTAATTGCTTCATTATTAGCCCTAATGATTGTTCTAGCAGCCATTAGAGACCCCCCGAAAATTAATTTCAGGCTTAGGTCTGCTTATACATTTTGATGTTTAAACTTTCTATACACGTTTAATAAAATTAATTCTAAATTAATTCTAAATTAATTTTAAACAATCTATGTAAACACACACAAATATTAAATATGAAATGGTATAGGGTTTCCTGCCTGAGCTGGGGGTTGGACTAGAAGACCTCCAAGTCCCTTCCAACGCTGTTATTCTGTTATTCTGAATATACAGATTTCCACAGGAAGGAAAACTTTCTTGAAACAGAAAGGTGGGAAGAGACTAAAGCTCTAGATTAAGGCTTGAATAGGCATCAGCTTAGGGGTGACAAATTTTAGGGGCTACCAAGATTGAAAAGATTTCAGAAAAGCACAATAAAAAAGTAAAAAAACAGTAACGATGCACTCTGTAATCCATCATGCCTGCTTGAGGATTAAATATAATTTTGCATTTGCAGGGTGAAAATGTCCAAAAAAGAGTGCAGAGAAGAACAACAAAGATGATCAGGGGACTGGAG
This sequence comes from Azemiops feae, assembly GCA_023970755.1. Classification (NCBI taxonomy): domain Eukaryota; kingdom Metazoa; phylum Chordata; class Lepidosauria; order Squamata; family Viperidae; genus Azemiops; species Azemiops feae. The sequence goes on from JALGBA010000136.1 coordinate 2,927,886, forward strand.
GCTAAAACATGCATTTGGAGAAAAGGATACAAAAATGCACTGCAATTTTCCTGTGAACTTTAAAAATAAGAACAACCCTTTTTCACCAAACTTGTATGCAATGTAATAATAAGATTGAAAGAACAAAACCATGAAATTAACCAACCAACCAACAATGTTAGTCTTATTTCTTGAAAGTCCCATTGTATTCTTAAGTTTCAACATGCAAAATGAAATTATGATTATTATGTGAAGCATTTACCTCGCCCAGGATGCTATGAGACTACTCCATTTTTATTTTGTCAATAATTCTGGAAGGAAGAATACTAATTTGGGACAATAACCATGACACGTTATTTCACTTTCAGTGCACAATTTATTGAACTCTCAAACCGAAGATAACTGATGATAATTTTTAACCCTCTTCCACCTAATTCCCACCAGATGTTTTAGGACTACAACTCCTAGAACTCCCAGTCTGCATGTCTCAATACATCTGGAAACTATAAGATCCAAGGAAACTGTTCCAAGACATTATGAGATCTGCTTTCAGGAATTGTATCTATCTTTAATATTTTACTGACTGGAAAGAAAAAAATAGATTTTCTACAGTTTTGCCAAGGAAGAACAAAACACAACAGATCAATACAAAACAGTTGGGATTTCAATTCCTATCCAGTGCCTCAATTTATATCTCATAAACACCTTCCAGCAAATCAGCTAAAGAGCTGGCTCCCATTACTAAGTCATAATTTGCCAAGATAAGTTACTGAACAGTAAGGGCTAATGAAATATTTAAGAGCTGAACTGATATCCCCAAAGGCATTTAGTTTCTAAAACAGTACTTCCAAATTGTAATGATTATTTCTGAGTGAGGTTGCCAAAGGGATAAGTTGAAAAAGAAAGAGATTTTAATTGTCACCTTTCTATGTCTGTATTAGGAGCCAGACTATTTTCAGTCTGGCCTACAAAGGTCTCAAGGAGCATTGTGATGGCATCATTAGAGTGATGGAGCCAATCTTTTGACTCTTTGCAACATATTTTAAGGAGTCAGACCCAAATTAGGGATCTTCTGAGGGTCCTCTGAGGGTTCATGAGAGGGACTAGATTCCAAGTTGCCTACCTCTGAAATTGTCATTGGGATGTTATAACTAAAACAGGATTGCAAGAAACTAAGGGTGGAAATTAGTATATTTCAGGACATCTTCAGAGAAGCCACATTTCTTCTAAGGAGCTCCTTATAAGTTTTTGCCACCATTATCCTCACAACAACCATGAGAAGTCAGATGGTTCAGCTGGCGACTTCAGGCTTAGCAGGAATTGGAACTCGGTTTCCCTTGATTCCAGTTTGACATTCTATCCACTTCTCCCCACTGGTTCTCAATCACTTGCATGCAACTTTATTTTGTGGTCTGTGTGGGCCACTTGGAGATATACTTTTGAACCTTGCAACAATTCTTTTCAATCTCCTGCATAATTTGTTATCTCCACAAGCTTATCTCTCTCACCTTGGTGCTCAATCTTCTTTAGGGCGATCTGGCTGAGCCTATAAAAGTCCAGTTGATCAGTAAATGGTGGGAAAGGTATACAACCTACATGCTTTGCATTATCTAGTGGTTGGATTTTTGCAGCCCAAATAAGGTAGCCTTAATTTGATACAGGATCATTTATTCCAATTAGCTCTCCTTGTGATATAAAATATCTGGAAGATTTCAGTGCTTTTATCCTTCTGTTGTTAAGACTGTCTGTTTATTTCTGCTATATTAACTAGGGTTAACAGTAACACTGCTAAATTAAACAGTAGACACTGTAATTCTAATGAATAATGAAATAAAGACCTGATTTTCTGATTTTTAACTAGGAAGAAAATAAAGTACCACAAATGGGAAACCTTTTTCAGGCTCAAAGCCCTCTTGATATAACATCACCATCTTCATGAAAATCGGTGAACCTTCATCTTTTTAAAACACTGAACATAAATAAAATATGCCAAAGGACAGCTGCAAATCACACTTTTGAATTTCCACAGCAAGTAAGAAAGAAACTCTGGGGACCATATGATTGTTCTTTTTTATTTTTTTATGAAATACAGAATAAAAAACAAAACAAGAATTGCAAATCACACACACACAGACCAAGAATATATATATATATATAATATATATATATATATACATATATACAAATATATAAAGTATACACAGGTAGTCTTACGATCACAATGGAGCCTAAAATTTCTGTTAAGTGAGACATTTGTTAAGTGAGTTTTGCCCCATTTTACGACCTCTCTTGCCTCAATTGTTAAGTGAATCACTGCAGTTGATAAATTAGTAACCCGGTTGTTAAGTGAATCTGGCTTCCTCATTGCTAGTCAGAAGGTCGCAAAAAGTGATCACATGACCTTCAGATCAATTGCCAAGCGTCTGAATTTTGATCACATGATCGATGCTGCAAAGGTTGTAACTATGAAAAATGGTCATAAATCACTTTTTTCAGTGCCATTGTAACTTTGAATGGTCACTAAATGAACTCTTGTAAGTCGAGAACTACCTGTATAGCAAACGTATAACCACTCTGGTTGAATTCTGATACCTGTATCTCAAACAAATCTAATATGTTTCCCCCTTGTGTTGCAGGTCTACAAATAGTTATACATTTCCCATGTATGTGTGCTAAATTATTATTGTACATTACAGTCTCTTAACAAATATCCCAAATATACATATCTATTGTCTGTCAATCAAGTCAGGACCATACAATTGTTCAATTTCAGTTTAGATCCTTTGGGGAGGTCCAGATGGGATGTTGGACTTCAGAGTTTTCTATAATTTGAGAGCAACTACTACCTAGTTGGGTAATGAAATATCTGCAAGCAAACAAAGACATTCAGAAGCCCCAAAGACTCTACAGTTCAACCTGAGCTATAGATATTCTCTTCTATTGAAAAAGGCACATGTCTGAGCTCAAGAACTGCAATGAGTTCAGCATTCTGCTGCATAAAAATGCACCTGTTTTAATTTCAAGTCTTGGCTAGCCATATAATGAGGCATGACAAGATGTCCTAATTATATTGTTGATGCCAAGGAGTACAGAACAGCATCAACAGGCAGAGTGTATGTGCCTTTTCTTTGTAGTAGGCTTCGGTCTTCAGATAAGGTCGATGGCATTGCCACAACATCACGCTTTAATTCATATTCAGTTGCCAGTCCATTTACCTCATCTTCACATGCAGAAGGATAGTGACAGGAAAGAAGATAAAGAACCTGCTATAGCAGTTACAGACATAATCAACAATTCGGACACAGGCAAGGTGCCAAAATCAAGTGCTGAGTCACCAGATAGGAATCCCAATTAGCACATCCACAACTTAAGGTGGGCACAGCCCAGTAGAAATCAAGTCATGCAAGAGGATTTCTCAGAGGACTGCAAAGTCCAGGGTTTTAATGATCCTGTTGGCAGGTCCTACCCACACTCTCTGTTAGCCCTAGGACAAGGCTGGGCTACTTCTTCAACCTATCTGTTGCATTGTGACATGTGTTGTCCTAACTAGAGAGAATGTAGGAACCTGACTGACTCATGGCATTATGACAATGTATGGAGGAGGCAAATTTTTCAGCCCACTTAGTTTCATATTTGGGACTGGTATGGGGACAGCAGACCTGCCATATTGCCTCTTCCCCAAAAAGGAAAGAAATCAGTCCAGAGGTTTTAAGAATTCAAATGCTATATTCAGCCTCTGCATTCATTATTGTATCTTTTTAAATCTGAAGCCAAATGAAAAAAGACCTCCACCTACCATTTGACTCTAGGGACACAAATGAGGAGGGGAGCATCACATCAACCTGAGAGCCCAGTATTGTCCACCTTCTCATTAAGAACTTAGCCCTTCTCGATTTTAAGATAGTAGTTCAAAGTACATCCATCTTAAGACAGTCTGCTTTTAAGGAATCTTTTCTATCAGCTTTAGGGATCTTCACCTTCAAGTTTGTTTGCTATGTTACATAGATGTATTATTATATATTAGGATTCAAACTGGGGAGTATGTAATTTTTTTATTTTTTTTTGAACCAGAAAAATATCTCAGGCAAATATTACCATGCAAGCAAAGAAATCGTGGCTGATATACTTCAGCTCACCAATGGATCCAACAGAAGATTGTGTATGCCAAGTACTGGGGTGAGAGATGACCTGATCTTTATGCAAAAAGAACAGAGAAGCAAATAAAATCAGAAAATATTTTGAGATTTCCAAGACAGCTATGGAGGTTTTTACAAGGACAAACTGTTCAGAATTCTTTCCTTGTTTTTCAGAGGGGAATTTCCCTGTCTGTGTTGTCTCTAAGACAGATCAGAGGTCATCATATAAATCTTGTTCATGCATGTTTGCATCATAATGCAGAGAGCCTTTTCTTAGTTTTATACATGTAGGCACTGAAAGCATTTCACACTTTCTTCCTCAGTATGCCAGAGGAAATTATGAATGTTTTTCCTACCTAGCAGAAGGGGGTTATCACCTTGGGAAAAGTGACCAATCAAAGGCGGATCTCTGCCAAGATAAAAGGACCCAACCTGAACCATTATAATGGTGTTCTGGTTACATTTGTACCTTAAAATAGGAAGACCTTCCAATCCCTAAACATCTTCTCTTTGTCTCTCTTATGGCTGCTTATGTAACCTTGCAAAGTATCAATGTGAATCCACCTCCCTTAGTTTATATGAAATTCCTTCCATCTGAATTTGCAAATCGGGCGATTGAGGCCATCTTATGTTAGAAATGTTCATTCAGAGGGCTATTTTCCTAGTCTTTAACTTTAAAACTATTAATTTCCACCAGATATACAATCTTTCTAGGAATAAGCACCTGACTGCACCAAATTGCATGATCAGGTGGTCATTGGAGGGATGGATTTGTCAAATGAACATCGTTGCTAATGAGTGAGTGATCCCTATCATGCCTCTACTGAAAGAAAATTGAAATAGAAATATACAATAGGGCGGAGAAGACTCTGATGTACCTTAAGTGCCAGTAGAGAAAGTGGGGATTTTCAGAAAGAAGCCTCCATGAGCTTTATCCATAGTAAAGTAAACTCTCCTCATTCTGTTGTAAATTTTGCCGTCATGATTTTTTCTTTGGCCTCTCTCATCAATACCCCTCTAGCCCTACATCCTAAATCAGAGATATAGATATAGAATCCATATAGAATCAATATAGAATCTACTCTATATTGGCTGGCTGCTACATCTCCCCCATTCTCTTTGCATAAAGAATAATAAAACATCTTGGCATTAGAGTGAAAATACAGTTACACAGAGGCTCATTTTTTTTTTAATCTGTGAAAAGATTCAGCTACCATCGCTTGAATGAGTCAGGGAAATATAAGTACATCTACTTCAAGTAGCATATGTTGCTACGCTAGCCCAGAATACATATATGAGTCATTAAAATCACCAAGGATAATTAGACCCTCATTGCTATGGATAAATGCCAGCATTTCTTTCCAATTAGTAAATGCTTAAAATGAACCTGATTGTTTTTAACATCTAGAAATGTTGCCTTGATCTCCAGCTGGACTTTCTGGCTTGATGCCAGAACTGTATCACACAGAGAATCATGTCTGGAATTGCGCTGTTGACACCCAATGCAATATTTACAATATTTTCCTTATACTGGTATTAAAAGGAATTCTTCATTACGTATTCTGTTTGAATATGGCAAAATAATATTCCTGTTTTGTATCTGAGTAAAACCTTAATTTTAAATATGTTTTTAACTTCTCTTTGTATGAAGGATGTGAACTGACTATCTTTGCGATGTATCCCTAAAGAAAAAGATGATCCATCAGAGAAAAGGATTTGTTATGTAAGCACTTGGTGACTCTTAGTTTAAGGTAGTGCTTCACAAATCTGGGTAAATTATCCAAGGGGTAAAAGTGGTTTTTCCTTAGGTAACAATACATTACATTACATACACAAAACAATACATTAATCAATTACAACAGGAACATTTAAATAAGAACTTTCTGATAAGTGGTAATAAAGGGGGGAAAATTGGGAAACACTTGTTTAAGATGTGAGAAAGTTTGAAAGCAAAATTTGTCAACACTGTGAATTTGAGGTTGCAAAATTAACTAAAAATTCATATGCGTGGAATGCCAAGCAATGATAGTAAATAATGATTTCCAGAACTTGGAGACAGTGTGAACAATTAAAGAACTGCTCTATATCTATGGATCAATTTACAAAACAAGGTAACAAACCCAGCAATTCAAGCCTGAACTACATGTGTTCTCTTCTATTGGAGCTATTCAGTGTGGTCTAGCAGTTAAAGAGACAGTTTAGCAAACCAAATTGAAGTTCTTAGCATATTCCGAATCTTGATTTTAAGCCATTTACATTCTCTTGACCTAACTTTCCTCAGAGAGCTGTTGTGAGGATTCAGTGCAGGAAGAATATGTTAGGTGGACCCCTCTGTCCTTCTTGATAATAATAAATAAATCTTTCCTAGAATTAGAAAGTATTTGGCACAGCATTCATTGATCTTCTTCTCAAATGCTTAATTGACAGCACTGTAGCAGGCTTACAACAATATACTGCAGAGCTTTTTCTCTGCATGTGTCTCTGCGTGTGCTTCTTAATAAATATATTTGACTACACAATCATGTTGCTAATCTGAGTCAAGTAATAAAAGAAACAATAGGAACAGCATCCAGAACAAACTATCACTTATTCAACTTATCTCACTAAACACTGGACAGCTGAGAATTCCAAGCTAAAATATACAGTGGCTTCATCTTACCAGAAAAAATCGCTTAAATTACTAATTACTCAGTGTATAAATCACACCATGTTCTCTTCAGGCAGAATGAAATCATATTTATATAATCTTTGTTTTATCTCCTCTTTTAGTGCTACTCTTAAAGCCAAACAGCAGTTACATGTAATGAGATGGGTTGTACATTCTATGAAAAGGACATTTTAACAGCAATAGGCTGGCTGGTATCATACTATGGAGAAATTGATTGTTTGTAACTGTTTTGTACCATATTGATACAGATATATTTATATTCAGCAAGTCCCCTGATTATTGCAACGTTTCAATATGCAACAGGTTCAGATTATTTGCTTAACATCTACCTACAATTGCTCAATTATAATTGAGCAATTTGCCTGCCCTAAGAAGGATCAGGTAATACTCATATAACTCATTCTCAGTTAAAGGGAGAACCACTGTTTCACATACTACATTTCAATCGTAGTTAGAAAGATGAAACAGATAAGAAAGAGCTACACCCTGGAAGAGCTTCCCCATTCAGAGCAATTGAGGGAAAATATTCTGACTGTGCACAGGAAATGGGTGTATGCAGTAAAGCATCCCTTTCTCTTCAGGTCAGTAGAGACCTCCACTTTTGCCTCCACAGAAATCACGTTTATATTAGCAGTGCAAACAGAGGGCTCTGGGATTAGAGCAATCCCAATTTTTTGTCCTGTGCTTCATAAATGCCTGGTATTAAAAATTAGTGAGAGGAAAGTTGCATAAGCAGTTGAAAAAGATCAAATGCAAATTACTAGAACTGCTAATCATTTTTCCCCCAGGCCTATCCAATTAGTACAGAGAAAATGAGGCTGCCCATGCATAATGCTAAATCAGGATTGGTTTGCTGAGCGAGCCACAGGGTGGATTCAACATAATGTATTTGTCTGCTTTGATGTAGCACAAGGTATGAATCTAGCCGTTCTATTTTATGACTTAGCATTATGCTGTGGCCTGTTCCACACCAGAGTTAAAACATAGCTCATTGTTATGGATAAACCCATCCACCCTATATGAGCAGAGAAATAGGCTGGCAATAGTCCTGGTTAGATCAGGCCAGAACTTGTATGCCAGTTACAAAAGAGATTTGTTATCAAAGCCCAGAAATTTTGAATTTGCTGCAAAACATGGTTCCTTTCTTGGGATGGTCAGATGTCATAATAAAGCCCAAAGAAAAGCATATTGGGGCCTGACCAACTGCTATCATTTAATGTATTTTTCTATTATAAGTGCTGCAAAACCCAGAAACAGGACTTTTATGGAACCAATACCACTGTTATACCTGCACTTCTTAACTTCATGTTTTTGTTACATACTGTGCTTGTTCTACTCAATCTCACCTAATTAGACCTCTGTTTACTCGAAGTGATTAATAGATGTAGTGTACATACATTATTGGAACAGAAGCAAAAGGTCACCATCCATTTGAGAGCTGCAGTCATCTTAGTACTGCTTGTTGCAACCCCAAAACAAACATCCTGTGTTCTTGGCTAATGCTGGTAATGCCAGGTGAGAAACTATGATATGGTAAAATGCTGCTGTGCCAAAAAAAAAAAAAAAGATAACAGGAAGTCCAAAAAATATCTAAGCCATCAGTTAACAGAGAAAGAGTTTTCATCAATGTCCCATAAGCAATAAAAGGAGATGAGTAAAAGCTAGGGTAGTTGCTCTTTCAGAAGTCATGTTAAAGAACAGAAATTCAGCACCTTAAGGAGAAATTCTGGCTTTCTTTCATAGGAGACAAATAACATTTTTTGCATGTTTAGATTGGAATTCTGAGAGATAAAATTCTGGAAGGCTAATGATTGGAGAATGCTGCATAGGTCTCAAATGCCAGAGTCACTTGAACTATGGATTACAAACTGGGCTTACGACATTTATTACACTATAAAAGTTTCAGATGTACTTTCCTATTCTAACCAGGGAACGTAGCACTTTTGCATTACATCAAAAGTGACACCATTTCACTTTTTTTAAAAAAAAATTTTACAAGTCACATTTTTCTCGACTGTTTCACATTTCATGAAGGGAGAAAAAAATCCAGCACATAGTTTGTAAAAAGCAAGGTATGAAGAACAGCTATTAATGGAAGAAAAGCATGTATAATTTGAATATTTGTAAGGAAATTTATCTTCCCTGCTGCTGCCAGAGGTAATGTGGAAAGCATGCCTTATCCAGAAAGGATGAAGAAAAATATTTAATCCATCCATTAAAGGCATAACATGCCAAGAAGAAGCAGATATCAAGTATCAAAGCGAATGGAAAACTTCTTAAGAAAAGCAGGGACTATATATCAAATTACAATATAGAAAAAATTCATAGCCAATAGCCAGGATAAAATTATAAACAAATATTCCAAATCTAATCTCATAAGCATCTCACAGGCTGTGCCCTATTTTCTGACCCCCATGCCAGGGGATATACCCACATCTTTAAGACCTCATGAATTGTGAGAAATCACACATCATGCTAAAGCAATATAGCACATGAATGAACAGAAGATATTGGGAAGTCTAACTATTTACTATAATAGCCACATTTTTTCGTTGTTCACCCACAAATCAACTTATGTTGATTAGCTAGCAGAGTGTATTCATTTTCTAAATCTGCATCCATGACTATATTTGAAATATCGTTTGACAAATATTAACAAGTTGGATAGTTGACAGTTGAGAGTTAAACTCTTTTTTTAATTAAGGTGATAAACAACTGTCATTAACATGGCATTACCAAATTATCATATTGGGAATATGATTTGTAATGTTGTCATACAGAATGGCAGTGATGCCCCTTGAGCTAATTATGTAGCTGAAACCCTCTTCTCTATTTGAAGTGTAAAAAGTAGTGAGAAGGAGGCAATGACTCATGTCAAGTTATCATCTCTGTGGTTGGCAAAAGTGTCTAATGAAAATGTTTCTTTGAAAGATACCCCAGAAAAAAATTATGCTACTGGAGATAAATCCTGGAATGTTTTGGAAACAATGGAGGGCTTTCTGCTAGCTTCTGTGATATTTGGTTGACATTCTTAATGACAATGTCCTTTTTTATGGAAAGCAAATCTTTAAACGAAAGGACCAATTGTTACATTTGTGGTGCCATTGAGAATATGTATCAGCGAGTAAAAGCACCCTTCTTGCTTTTATGATAAATTCCTTACACATCTGCAGAGCAAGGTCCTAAGGACAATACTGTCCCACCAACAAGGCTGCTAATTCGAATGTCTTTACTGAAGCTACCAATTACAAAAGCAAATACTGTGGTATCAGAACTCCAAAATCAAAGTCTGTGGCCAGGAATTTCCTGTTTTCCATTTGGCCCATCCTGCCTGGTGAAATGCTTAACCCTTTATATCCTCTAGAGAAAGGAAAGAATAAGGGTAAATCAGTTGGAAAGTACAGTAGAGACACTGGAAGAAGAATTAGGACACTTGTAATTCATAAATTCTCAAGACAGACTGAAGAAATTGATTGTGAAATCTTACAGCGGGAAATGCCTAGGTATTGAACAAATGATGAATCAGCATGAATCTCAAAGACGCATTTCTATTAAAGTTCCATGTCCATATATTGAAATAAGTGCAGTCTAACACCACAGTACTCTCTCTGTATCACTCTTTCATGTTTCTTGGATTTTATATGATCTTTGGGCTTTTGAGATTATACTCCTTCATCTTTCGGACTTCTTTTCTGGTCAGAAACATATCTCATTTTTAAAACACATTTTCCATATGTCTTAGTCATGAAGTCTAAAAGGTCATATTCTACAGGATTTCTTTTCCGCTAAAGATCACAAGCTGTCCTCTAAGATAGCAGACGTCATCTGTGGTTCCGCGGACTACCAATTCTACCTTTTAGTTTGACTTGGGTTTGTGGTTTAACCATTTGATCTCATCCGCCATTTCCTGTGTCTGATGAAAATTATTCTTTTTTGATTAAATTCTAGACCAACAGACCTCTCAGTGGTTCAGAGTTATTTTGTGGCTCGGCTACATCTTGCCTGTCCAAATTCTGTTCCCCATAAATTTGGACTTTAATGGTAACTATATTGAAGTATTTTTTTAAAAAAAAAATCCTTAGTCTTTCTATAGTTTGTTTAAGAAGAATAGATTATGGAGTATTGGCAAGAGGCCAGGATAACCAGCTCCTAAAATCTAACAGAGAAGCATTTATACCATACTACTCAGAACCTAATTAAGTAGAAATAGTAAGATGGCAATAGCAACATACAGATTTGATTTAAGTGGATAAATAAAATGTAATCTAAAAAGTACAAGTCAGATATTTCAAGCGTTTTAAAACAAAACGTCTTTTATTGACACAACATTGAATCTGATCTTAAATAAATTACAAAGGAATGCCTTTTATACAGGCAAGAAAATTAAATTTAGATGGACACTGTAAAGCTTTCAGAAGATTTTTTAAAACCCAATTTGTTCTCTCACTTTCTTCAGTGATAATGATCAGCTATGCCCTTTATAAGGAAGTGGCCAACAAACCAGAATTTGAAAAGCAAGCCTCTCAAGTTCTGTGCAAGGTTCCTTGTGTTGGCTGAGATGGGATATTTGCACCATATTCCCAGTTGTGGAAAAAACAAAAGGCATTACAAAAAAGATCACTGAATGAAAAAAAAAAATGAATGGATGGTTGGTTGGAAAATGAATGGTTGGAAAATTTAGAAATTTAGGAGGTTTAGTTGCTCAACCTACAAGTGCTCATTTTAACCCATAGAAAAGGATAGGTACACCTAATTATTGGGAGAGACAGAAAATTTTCTTATCTCACCAGTGGATCTAAGGACACTACAGGAAATCTAAAGGAGCTTAATGGATGAATGGATTAGAAGAAATGAGATAAAGCCTCCAGTTAAAAAAAGACTGTTCCACAACTATTTGTGTTGAGGCAAAACAAAATGTAGGTTTACTCCTAGGACATTTCTCCTGATCTTATGAATATAGATACTGTAGGTTCAGTTCTCCACTTTATATAATCCTGTCAAACCCAAAGGAACTATTGTTGTCCTTAAATAACCCCCTCCATAATCCTTTCTGACCCAGAGAAAGGCATATTACTCGCCTTAATAAAGTAGGATGAAACTGACAAGGTAGTGAGAACTCAGCCCAAGTAATAGCCCAATGAAACACAAATCTAATAAGGGAATTGCAACAAAATAATTAAATAATTAGCAATAGCAATAGCAGTAGCAATAGCACTTAGATGTATATACTGCTTCATAGTGCTTTACAGCACTCTCTAAGTGGTTTACAGAGTCAGCGTATTGCTCCCTACAAACATTGTATCAACCTTGGAAGACTGGAAGGCTGAGTCAACCTTGAACCTGTCAGGATCAAACTCTGGCAGTGAGCAGAGTCAGCCTGCAATACTGCATTCCAACCACTGCAGCACCATGGTTCCTATTCTAAATGGAATTCTATTATAAATGGAGGACGTGTGTCTAATCCCATTAGTGTTCCAATACTCTAACATAGAAAAAATTGGCATTTTCAGTATTGTTGGTGTTTTAGAAAAAGTGTTTGTTCTTAGCAACAAAAAATGACTCTTTACATAGACAAGAAAAATCCTTTCTATGGTCTCAAATTATTATCAGTCAATTAGAACCCTAGAATGTCCTACTCCATAGTTCATAATCTCTATAAAAATTTATTGTTTCCCATTCATTTTCTTTTGTAAACTGGAAAACAATGGTCCCTGTTTTGATAAATCTTCCTCTTCAAGTTGTGCTCAGTTCTCTGACATCCACAACACCTAGAAGGCAGAGAGTGCTAAAGCCTCTTGTCCAGAAGCAAAAACTTTTTGTTTCCGACATAAAGAAATGGTGCCATCTACATATTTCTGGAAAAACTGGAGTGAAGAGCACCTTCACATTTTAGCCCAAACTTAAAAAATCCCGATGATGGTCCTGGATACATTTATGCATGGATTTGTTTAATGGCTCAGAAGCTTGATTGCTGAGAAATACATGGCCAATTCTATGCAGTACCATGCCCATCCCCACAGCCCCAAATGATTCTGGAGACCAGATTGTTTTAAATGAGATTTTCCCTGGCATAAAACAGCTGATTGCCCCCCAACATAGTCATGTGGATATTTGTAATTTGGTCGCAATTGAGAATGAAAGGAAAATCTTGAAATGTGGGTAAGCAAAATATTTATCAAAGGTCTGACATGTTTAGCTTAATGAATAGTCAGTCCTTTCTCTTTTATCACCAATGTTACAGCCAGGATCTGTTGTATAATCATATTCCCAGTATCAAAGATGTTGTCTTCATAGCAAGCTGCAGGAGAAGAGAGAAGCAGGCCTCTGAAACATGAAGATTGGAGGAGTAGAAACAGAAGAATTTAGAAAGTGATGAATGGGAACCGAAATGAAGAGGGCAATGCATCAAAGCAAAGGTTGACAAACAGCAGAAGCTGAAGAAGGCGGCATATAAAAATGACGGAAATAGTTGACTTCAGATTTCCCAACAGAAACACAACTGATTAATTATTATGAAACCTGCATACCATTTTTTTTAACAGAATAGAAATATGTATAAAATTTGGAATGTCTAGATTCTTCCAAGGCGATTCCAAGTGTCAATCCAGTAGACTTAAGAAGTTCACTATTTCCAACAGTTTTTTCTTATTGGGTAACTAATATCATTTAGGAAGTAATTCAAAGTTATTTCCTGCTCAGAAGTAAAACAAGCTAACTCAATATATTTTAATACTTCAAGTAGGTTGTAGCATCCCATATAACTCTTCCAAGGTAGTTCACAATATCATTTAAATAGAAACAGAAGGAAAAAACCATATTCCCATTAAAATTAGTAATTAAATATATAATAAATCATCACATTAAAATAAGCACATTTTTTTAGCCTCTCAAATATCCTCCACAAAACAAAATGTTTCAAAATTTGGATAGTTCCATTTAACAATAGGTAATAGTAGTAGTAGTAGTAGTAATATTTAATCAAACTAGGAAAAAGGTAGTCTTTTTAAAAAAAAATCCTCTGGATAAAATAGAAAGGGATTACCTTTCTATCAGATATAGGAATTTTTAAAAAGTCCATGGAAATTTTGAGTCATCCAGGTCATGGTGTTATCCCAAAAATGCTTTTTCAAAAGGCAACTGGGCTTTGTTTTTCCTTGAAGATATTTTGCTTCTCATCCAGGAAGCTTCTTCAGTTCTGACTGAACGGATTTGTATTCCCTGCAGTCATCTGGCTGATAGCACTCTTTCTGAGAATCATTGAGGCCACTTGGACATTTATCTGTGCCCTCAGGATCACCTTAATAGTGTAAATGAGTGTGGAACCTTCTTGGAACTTCTGAAAGGACTGTGTTGTAAACAGAAGATAGATGGTGTCATATCCCTCCCCCTCTTTGCCTTTTGAAAAAAGACCTTTGAGACAATACTGCTATAAATTCTGTTAGATATAAATTTGGAAATTTTGTTGCCATGCTGGGATTGAATGAAAACTGGGGATGAAACCTGGGTAGTCAGAGTTTCAATCATAACATCAAAGTTGCCATCTTGACTTTCTTTACCACATTCTGTGGACACCCTTGCATTCATCTTTCCCAGGGAGAAAAAAATCCATTTTGAGACCAAATAAAGGTTATATTCAGTTTTTAAACTAAGTTGGCTGACAGACTGTCTTCTACTTTTTTGTACTTTTCCCAAGTCCAATGAGCACACAGCAGTCTTGAAAAGTAGTGTCTTGTCTCCAGCAGTTTCTGGAACACAGGATATTGCTAAGTCATACGGCAGTTGAGTAAATATAAAAAAAACAAGCTATTCTTTTTGAAAGTGATTAAAGCTTCTGGACATTTGCCAAGCTTTTTATAAAGTTTTTTTTTCTCCTGAAAAAGGGGAAAAAAGATCCCACAGTGAATTTTGAGTTTAATTTACAGATTTTTTTTTATGTGACTCCTTCAAGGTAGGCAATGAAATGGAGCAGTCCTATCCTACTCAGTTCATCCCTAATCAAAAGAACTGAAGCAATTTTCAGTTCAGTTGGACTGTAATTTAAGGGAAATTAGAAAACCTACTTTGGGTCTTTCATATCTTCAAGTCTGGTTTAATAGAGATAGCAAGGAAGGAACACAAAACCTGAATCTCATCTCTGAAAAATATTCTTATTGAGACCATCTTTACAAAGACATCTTGAATGTAATGCTGCATCAGAAACAAGGTTTGATAATATGTATTACAGCTGTGAGGCATGTATAGATATAGATACAGTTAACAAATATTCAGATATAGATGCAAGTGTATGGGCATGTGCATATGTGTGTGTTTATAAATATATATATATATATATAATAAGCATGTTCAGTCTTGCTGTGCGCCTCATATCTGCCAGCCAGCCAGAATTCCTAAGAATCGTGAGGAATGATGTCAAGTAAGTGTCCTAACTATGGAAGATGAGAAAGGACATTAAAACTCAGTGAATACTCCCCAATATAGCAGTTTTTTGTGTCATGTCCTTTTACCTCCAGCTATCTATAAGAGCCCAAAGTTACTATCTAGTCCTGAAACCCCCCCCCCCCAAAAATGTGTAAAGGTTAAAAATAAAAGCTAAATGAGGCTGAGGGAAGGGGTGGAGGCCAACAGATTGAGACATGTTTACTTCAGAATTTCCAGTGGATTAAAAACCCTTTTCTCTCTCTTTCCATCTCTGTTTGTTTTGGGGAGAAACAAAAGTAGGTAAGAACAATGCAGCTGAC
The DNA here is from genome assembly GCA_023970755.1 of Azemiops feae. Taxonomy (NCBI): domain Eukaryota; kingdom Metazoa; phylum Chordata; class Lepidosauria; order Squamata; family Viperidae; genus Azemiops; species Azemiops feae. The sequence continues at coordinate 2,943,407 of JALGBA010000136.1, forward strand.
ACATCTAAGATTCCTAATCAAACAAGACATTGTATAAATAAGCCAGTGTTTAAAACATAAACTTTGCCTGATAGTTGATCTCATATTCAACAGCATAGACAGATCTATGCATCTATACATAGATCTATACACAGACATCCACAATCAAAACCAAGGACTTAGAAATGCTTTTCTAGGACCATATGAACAGCAATATCCTAGTTGCTGTTAATAATTGTAATAATTGCTATAATAGTAAGAATATTGGTGACTAAGGTGCTTGAAAAAATTGTACTTTAAAAGCAACTAGTAATAATAATAACTATGATACTTTTAACCAATATAAGAGACTTGGAGGGCAGCTTCTGGCATCTCTCCAATCCATTGAAATCCATGGAATGAGACTGAAAATGTAGAGAAGTACTCTTTCATCATTCCCACATCCTGGGAATTCTTTTGGCACCATTAGAAATAACCCTCAGATGAAGGCAGAGGTCTGAGTTGATAGTACATTATTATTTAACTAGCTAAACAGGCCAATCAAAAGCTATTGATTTTACTTCAAACATGAAGCTGCGTTAACATTTTTTGTTTATTTGGGCATATCTTTCCCTATTTCACCCCTTCCCAAAGCAAGGGGAGAAATGGAAAATACCCATGTTTGTGTTCCAATTTAACTACTTTGTCTAATATAATTCCTACAACAGCCTTCAGCCCATAGAAAAACAAAAGGTCCTTCATGGTCCTCTCACCACCAAAAGCTTACCAGAGCTGATATAATAAACAAGCATGACAATTGGTGTTATCAGGGTAAGCATTCTCCTCCCTCTCCACCCCCATTCTTAATCTGACATCGAAGGTTAAGGTTATAAAATAGATTAAAATGGTGGTTAGAATTTTGGCTTCCTGATTTTTCCAGTCTGACTTCCACAAACTATTAAAACTATATATCAATTGTTCAAGTATTCTGAGCCATATTGGCATCTGGAAGAATAGCTCACATGGAATAATTCCCAATCTTCTTTTTTTTAGTGGAGATTCTGGAAGTCATCCTTGCTTACTAGGAGTATTGGAATTCTAAATTGCTTGAATATAAAGAAAAGATAATGTTCCCCTATTTTCTATTCAAAAACTAAGGATCAATTTAAATCAGTAGTCAAATCTTATCTAAATCTATTTTCACAAGGCATAGCTTCTCAAGATCGATGTGAATAATAGCTTAACTTCACAGAGTTTGCTCCTCAGATTTCTGAATGTTTGCAGAAGACTTCATTTACACTTCTTCATGTCCAATGTTTCTTCAGGCCAATGATACAGCAGAATGAGCAAGTAAAATAAGCAAGACTGATATTTGAGCTCACTGGATGCAGCATAACTCATCCATCTTATATTGGGAGCACCTTTCAAAATAAGAATTACCCATCCCAGCAGCATTTATAAGATTAGCTGTTAACAAAAGATTTTAAAAGATACCTGACAAGAAATTAAGTACATTTTTATAAACCACAACCTCATGAGGATCTCAGAGTCAGCTTGTCATTTACCACCAAACCTGTGAAGTGTTTTTCTCCTGAAATTTGGCGACACAGTTTAAGGACATTTTAAGATCTCTAACTCCTCCTCTCATTCAAATTATGCTCTTATACTTTACAAATGAAACTTCCCCAAAAGACATATCTATTTCAGCCCTAGCCCACCACTACTCAACCAAATGGCTATAAAAAGATTTTACCCACCCTTGCCTTATTTGGCATTTTGAAGTTTCAGTTACCATCTGTCAAAGTGCAAAGCAGAAAGCTACAAAGTGCTAAGCAGTATATGACTTCCTTTCTAAATATTATTAGTCTCAAATTCATAAAGAAGTCCAGAAAAAAAACAGAAGACATCTCCAAAATGCCAAATGATTCTACTTTACACTAATAAAGTATATTAGAGCAACATCTTCTTTTTTTACTCTAAAGTTGAGGATACTTGACTGAACTCAAAAATCTTACAAGAATGTAGGAAGGGTCCAACTTCCAGTTGCTCTTCCAATCAGCTGCCTTGACTTTTCTTTGATATATGCTATTTTAAAAAAATTACTTCATTATGACCATCAGAGTCATTCTGGAGCTGGGATGAAGCACTAGAATATTAAAATTAATTAAACACTTTGTTCCTAACTGAGTTGTGAATCCAGAGTGGTAATGATGTACTGTATATGTAACCTGACAGTATAAATTGCATCCAGTTTTGGTCATCTTACAAAAAAGATGTTGATGTTGAGACATTGGAAAAAGTGCAAAGAAGAGCAACTAAGATGACTAAGATGAACTAAAGACAAAAACATATGAAGAACGGTTGCAGGATTTGGGTTTGGTTAGTCTAGAGAAAAAAAAACACTGAGGGGACATGATAGCAATATGCCAGTATTTGAGAGGTTGCCACAAAGAAGAGGGAGTTAACTAATTTTCCAAAGCACCAGAGGGCAGGTCAAGAAACAATGGATGGAAACTAATCAAGGAGAGAAGCAACCTGAAATTAAGGAGAAACTTCCTGACAGTGAGAACAATTAATCAGTGGACAGCTTGCCATCAGTTGTGGGTGCTTTATCACTGGAGGTTTTTAAGAAGAGACTGGACAGTCACTTGTCTGAAACGGTATAGGGTCTCCTGCTTGAGCAGGGGGTTGGACTAGAAGATCCTTCCAGCTTTATTCTGATTGAAATTGAAATGGTGTTCTGAGTCCACTGAAGCCAATGTCCAGTCAGTCAGTCAGTCAGTCAGTCTTAGCACAGGAGGCAAACATCTAAATTTTATGTTCAGAAGAGCCCTACATTGTAGCCTGTCTTCTCCTCTGGTAATATTACCCTGCCTTAGAATAAATAAGTTCACCCTTTTGTTTTTCTTTTCACATGCCAGCTACTGTAAAGCTAAAAAAAATTGGCTAAGCCAGGCAGCTGCAGGGTATTTGCAACCAAGTAAATGATTACCAAATATGGACAAAGCAACCCACCCCTTTTTAGCAAGGAAGAACTTCAGTCATGGTTGGCTTTGCATGGGGAACATGAAGCAGAACATTTCTATCAAAGAAAGTCAAGGCTTCAGGCCTAGTCCAGAAGCAATTCCAGGCATGCCATTTAACTGCCAGTGGAAGCTGCCAAAATACTGGGTGTTGCTGTTTGTCTATTACCTCTTGCTTGGCAACCTTTGCCCATTATGAAAAAGAAGAGGGTGTAATATGATAAGGTACAGCAAATAGAGAGATCGTATTACCCATTTAAATAATAATGTGCCTTAAATAAACTATGATTTACTTTCATTTAGCACCCTCAGTCTTAAAATCTGATGATTAGGAAGGAATCTTTTAAATAAAATAATCCAATTCTTTGCCCAGTACAGGAATTCTGCCACATAAAAATGAGAATGTTGGTTGGAAATCAAAGTCTGTCTTTGCCCTTTAGTGCTCATGACAGTTTTTGTCAAAGGGGGGGCAAAAGAAGATCAGTAATTCCAGATCAAACTTTTTGAAGGTGCTACATCTGTGGACAGAAAATAATTAATCAATCCACAAATTTCAAGGGGGAACCAATATTTAAAGGATGTGTTTCCATACTCCAGTAACCAACACATCATTATCATCATTTTTAAAGTTAAAAAGCACATCCCCCCCCAAAAAAAAATCACAATGACACAAAGATCAGAGATTATTACAAATAATTCATAAATATAAAAACTGCTAAGACACACCACTTTACTCTGGCATTTGATTTTTTCCCAATGCATTTGTTCCTTGTAATATTTTATTTTGTTGCTTATTTTCTAATATAGTTGCAGTATTTATACAATGCTGACTTCACATGGATTCCCAACAATTGTTCATACCTTTATATTGTTATAACCTGACAATTAGATAAAGAAAAAAATAATATAATTAATAAAATTGAGAGAAAAACCCATTTTCTCTAGGGAGCTTATATATATATATATATATAATGTTTGAATAGCAATTTTAATTGGTACTGAAGAAAATAAAATGCTACATCCTTTAGAAGCACATTCTAAAGTCAGGATGACATCACAGAGAATCATTCTCTTTTGTAGATTAAGAAAATCTTCTGTTATAAGTAGAATACACGCAAAACTATATATAATCATCAGGCATTTCCATCTGGGTTCTTTGAGAATCAGCTCCATAGTTGTTCAGTCTCACATCATAATCATAAAAAAGGCTCATCATAAAAAAAAAAGGCTGATTTATTTCTGTCTCAACAGTGGTTCATTCAAAACTGTAATGAAACTACTCTTTTCTTTTAAAAGCTGCAACACCGAAGAGCTTGTAGGCAATTTCTTTCTTAGGAACTCTTACCTCAGCCCATCTCCTGGATTCAGTTGCCTTAATCAGTCCTTCAAAGAAAAAAATGGCTTAATAGCTCCTTTCTCTGGTCAGATTTTTTTTTATTTATAGGCTTATTATCAGCAAAATGCTTGTAGAATTAATTAAAAGTGTCGATGTGATGAAAATAATTTTTTATGTATCTTTTTGGCATAGAGTGGGGTAGGATATGCGGGGCACAGCAAGTAAATGTTCTATCTCCTTATTTTGAGCATTTTAGGTCAGTGGAAGATAAATAATAGTGAATTGTCTGCATAATGCTTTTGAAAGACTGAGAAGTAAAAAAGGAAGTACCATTAATTCCAGGAACTAAGTATCCAAAATCATTCTATTGAACCAACATTCAGCTTTCCTTTACTGGCCTTCATTTCATCCTTTACTGATATAGCATGGTATGATATAGCTTTGCCTCATCCAGATTACAGAACTGTGGATCCTCACTATACTGAGATAGCTTACCCTAAATTCCTGAATTTCAGTTTATGACTTAATATCACTGCTAAAGAGTAGGTTTCAGCAATCTCAGGCCATGGAACAGGCATCATTTCCAAAGCATGAAATCTCCAAAGATCAAAAGCCAAAGATGAAATAATTTCACTTGACACTGAGGAGTTATCAAATGAAACTGATGAAGTGCAATGATGTTATTATTGGGACTCATTGAAATAAGTATATCAAAGGCCTACGAGAAAAGATCAAAACCTTCTATCGTAAGATTTAAGCTTTGTTTCACTTTTCTTTCTGCAAATTGGGACAATTTAGGAGGGCTCTGAGGATTATACTGACACCTGCCACATCATCAACCTCCATTTACAAGAATGAAGGACAAGACAGAGGGTGTAATTGGAGGATTACATATCACAGAATAATTGCAATCAAACTGCTCACAGTCTTTAAAGGTGATGCCTCCCTATTTTCTGTGATGTCTCTTAAAAGGCCTTCCATTTCTAGACTAAATGGTAAGTTTCTTCCAAATACTGACAATTACTAGAATGTGGACATCATCGGAGCTTAAGAAGCCACTGTTTTGCTTTTGTTTCCTTTTGCTGCCCTGAGCTGTCTTTATGCTTTTTCAGCATTTATGGGTTACCTCTGTCAATACATTGTAAATTCTATGCAGAAACGTTCCAATATTCACAGAACAAATCATCTTGGCATATTAAACAAGGAAGAAGTTATTCAGTTCAATCAAAAAGGAAAATCAAGCAGGAACCTGTATTCTTTCAAAGATATATATCAGTGATGGCGAACCTTTTAGAGACTGAGTGCCCAAACTGCAACCCAAAACCCACGTATGCATCGTCGAGTGCCGGGTGGGTGTGGCCCATTGGCTGGGTGTGGCCAATTGGGTGGGCGTGGCCCATTGGGTGAGCGTGGCCCATTGGGTGGGCATGGTCCATTGGGTGGGCGTGGCTGCAGTGGTAATGGCAGACTGGGTGGGACTAAAAAGTTCAATCAATTCCAATGTTGCAAGATCTTTTTTTTTTCCCGCGAGAAGTTGAAATTGACTGATTGAACCTTTTTTTTTTTTTTGCACACGGTGGGGAAGGCCTAAAGCGAAAAGGTTTTATAAAACCCAGCTGAAGGCCTAGGACTGGGGTGACGGCGCACGTGCCCACAGAGAGGGCTCTGAATGCCGCCTCTGGCACCCGTGCCATAGGTTCGCCACCACTGATATATATTCATGAATATAGTATTACATGTTTATATATTGATGATTATGTAATGCCACTGAGTGAAGTCTTAAAGGCATATGTCCTTTTTTATATACTAAACAAACGTAAGAGTTTTACCATGCAGATTATTCATGGTGAAGAATGCATAAGCCCACACTTCTTTCACCAACAGTGAACTCACTTAACAAACTTTGCAGTTTAATTTTGCTCAACTTCTTTTCACTACAAATGATATTGACTCATTGTTTATAGTAGTTCAAAAGTCCATTCCATTATTCCTAAATGATAATGAAGCCAATATATCCCTCTTTTATGGGAGTCTACTTGACAGGGTAGAAATGTGACAGGGAAGTAATTTTTAGCCAAGTGGATCTTGTATTGGTAGGAAGTCAATGCTTCAATGAAGGATCATATTGCCTTGAAGGCTCATTAATATAGAACCCTTGCTTTTTTCTTTCTATCAAATAAACATTCTGGAGATTTTGCAGCGTAGAGTTAGTGACCTCGCAGTAGTGCTAGGAAACTAAACTGAATAGCACCACAAACTCAGATTAGCAAAATATAATTTTTGTGGGGAACAATGGTCCATCACACTGAATTCTTGCAGGAGAGGTTGTTTCTATAACAGTTAGAATAGGGTTACATCACCCTACAGGTCTCAAAACCTTGGATGAAATTCTCAGTGCCTCTACAAAAGTTTCCACTAAAAGGTATTGTTTAAGGGGTCAAATGGAGAAAGTTATTAAATATTTCATACATTGAAAATATATGTTTAGTGAACATGAAAAATTTAAATTTTATCTTGCTTTCTTTCACTACCTTGGCTCAGCTCTACCTGTTGGAGTATGGATGCCAGCTCTGACCTTCTGCAGAAACTAGTTTTGTGTCCCAAATGTTTGGGGCCTGGGTTTTTGTGACAATAAACACTGACGTACATTCTTTTATGAAATGAATTTATTACCCCCCAAAATTCAGCTCCTCTTTTAAGTGTAGTTTTAAGTCCTTCAGCCTTGAAACTTGTCAGACTATGAACATACAAGGTGGGAAGCCATATGGTCATGGCTGCCCTATTTAGGTGTGTTCATCAAATGGATATTCCATTATAGTGCGACATGTGTAGAACCACTTACTTACTTACTTAGTCTCAGAGAGACAACCTACTTTTTCTGAATCAAGAGCAACACAGCTTTTAAATATTGATGATGATTTTCAGTCATCCAGGTAGAGTTGTCTGAAAGCTTTCCTTAGAGATCCTCAATGAATCGATCTCTGACATCAGTTTTTGGCCTTGATTTCAAGAAGACCTAATCCTAACCCCAACCCTAGTTTCATTTTCATTAACAATCGATTTTCCCATGTATATTGTTATGCTCCATAAACAAGTCAGAAGGAAAGTCCTTTCCTTAGAAAAACTCTAAGAATCTATCGCTGACATTAGTTTTCAGCGTTGACTCCAAGGAGACCTAACCCAAACCCGAACCTTAATCCTAACCCTAGTTTCATTTTCATTAACAAATGGGTTTTCCCATGTATTTTACTGTGGTCCACAAAGAAAACTGAATGAAAATCTGTCACCATTCCATTCCTTAGAGAACCTCTAAGAATCGATCCCTGACATCAGTTATCAGCCTTGATTCCAGGGAGACCTAACCTGAACCCTAATCCTAACCCTAATCCTGACCCTGGTTTCCTAAGCAGTGAAACATTTCAAGCAAACAACAAAAAAAGGAAGTCCAGGTGCCATGACTCAACTTCCAGACACAGCTTTTGAATATGAATACATGTCAACTGAAATCAGAACAATATTTCTTTCCTACAGGAACATCCCCAGGTGAGACAAAAAAAAAAATCAAAGTGGTGGGACTTTGGGACCAAAGATCTGTCCTTTGTAATGTGCATGCATATGTGACACATGTAAAAAAAGGGATGGAACTTTTAAATGTGTGGTTGCATCTAACATCTTGACTTTTGAAGCTTCCCAAAGATGATCTCTTTGTGTTTAATAAACACAGGATTAGTCTCCAGCCGTACACAGCTCTAATAGCTTCCTCTTTCTGTCACATTAAAAAATACAATATGGTAATAACTTTTAATGGTCTCTGGAAGCTGTCCTCCAGCTTATAAGGATGACATATAGCCCTAAGCTGAGCCTAACTTATTTCCACCCTAGCCTAAAACAAGCTGGACATACTGAACTAGCCGTCCAAAGGTCTAAATTCTGAACTTACTCAGAATCCCCAGTTAATTATTCAGTAACACAATGAAGTGCTACAATTGCTCAGTGGGAGAAGTTTCTAACTTCTTGTTGATAGCAACACTGATCAACAGGATATAAACAGCTGTTTGTAGAGCCCTCATTCCCTTTGAACGCGTACTCATTTCAGTGTCTTTTTTATTCACAAAAGATGAATAAATCTATATTCTTTAACATCAGTATAGATCAGGGATCTCAACATATGCTCAGCTTGCAAGATACTAACTGGGCCATCACCTGTCAATTTGGGGATTTGTTAAAAACAGGGGTTGCCAGCAACTGAATATGCAAAGCACAGATGCTGCCACAGAACTGGGCATTATCCCACTTGCATTGCAGCAAGGTCAGTCAGGAAGAGCCACTTTTTGTCACTGGGGTGACAACATTCATGTGGCTTGTGCGTAATTTTAAAGCATCACTGTATCTACCTCTTCTTTTCTCCCCATCTCTCTTCCTCTCTCTTTCTATTTTTCCAAATCAGCTCCAATGAAAAGACGTTGTAATTTTCCAGTACTTTCAAAAATTGAGCTTAAAAAAAGAGAGAGAAAATCTTTTAACTAAATTTTCCATTAGAAATGCATGAAGTAACATTCATGACACATTCTCACTATAAAGAAAGTCAGGACATCAGGGGTGGCATCTATTATGTAACTAAATTATGACTGATTCACCTATTACATCTGAGCTCAGCTGCATTGTAAAATATGTGTTTGTCTTGAGTTGTTAATCAGGCAATATGAATCAAGTTAATTTCCCTAACTTCCTCTCCATCTCTCTCTGTCTTTGCTCATATTAATTTCATTCATATTGAAGTAATTCTGTCATGGAGGCTGCTGGCAGGGGGTGGGTTTAAATTATCATTTTGTTTTGCTGGTTCTGTGGCAGTAAATCTAGATGAGGCAATGAGAGATTGCATTTATGTTCTGAAGTGTCTGATGTATGTCAAAGAAAATTATTTTATCTTTTCCAAATCTCTAAAATAACCAATAGCGCAAGACTAAGAAAAGGTCTCTCTGTCTCATTCAAAAGAGCCCAGCAGTACTATAAGTTTACCAGACTTTAAAAAAAACAAAAACTAAACAAGAAAGAATTACCATATATGTACATCCTATACATACAGGTAGTCCTTGACTTACGACCACAATTGGAACCAGAATTTCTGTTGTTAAAGAAAGCCATTGTTAAGTGAGTTGTGCCTGACTTGTTATTGCCATGGCTGTTAAGCAAATCACTGCAATTGTTAAATGAATCACACGATCATTAAGCATATTTGGTTTCTCTCATTGACTTTGCTTGTTCGAAGCTGGCTAGGGAAGTTGCAGATGGTGATCACATAACCCCAGGATGCTCATAAATATATGCCAGCTTGCCAAATATCTGAATGTTGATCACATGACCATGGGGATGCTGCGATAGTTGCAAGTGTGATATATCAACTTGTAAGCCACTTTTGTCAGTGCCGTTGTAATTTCGAACAGCCACTAAATCTATGGTTGTAAATCGAGAACTACCTGTACATCACCTGTGATGAAATGTGTATTATGTATTTATTTTAACTATTTTTCAGGACTTCTGTAGCTGCCTATCTTATACCTTGACTTTAGGCAGCTCACAACAATCCATTAAAAATTGGTTAAAAACAAAACTACCTCCCCCAGCCCTGGCACCAAACCACTCAGCTCAACCCTAGCCATCCTAACAAATGCTTGGGGGAAAGAGCTAGATCTTCACAGCTCTGCAGAAGGCAAAAAGGGTAGGGATCCCTTTGATCTCAGGTGGGGGGCTGTTCCAAAGGCCATCGAGAAGGCAGGCCTCCAAGATCCTCTCAGGGGACATCATTTAAGGGAGGGGACTTGGAGCATGGCCATCCTATCTAATCTGGGATAATGGCCACATACCTTCAAAGAGATGTGTTTCCACAATTATTAGACTGTGTGGAGTTTTGAAGGAACACTTTAAGTGTATAATATTTTAGAAACACTTCCTGCCTTAAAATAACCCTTGAGTGTAAATTTGCTGGATTGTGGCAGGTTTACTGCTTTGATCTGGAGTGGTTAAAAAAGGTCTTTCGTAAATACACGTAAGTCTTTCTATCAAAGGAAAGTGGCTAAATCAAACAGATCAGTGGTCGGATTCAAATATGTGAACAACCGGTTCTCTGTGTGGATGTTGCTTCCGGAAGTCCATTCTGGGCCTGGGCAACAAAAAAATAGCTATCAGTTCTGCCAAAGTGGTGTGAACCGGCTGAATCCCACCACTGAAACTGATCCATTTCACTGATTCAGTTTGAGGTCTCAAAGCAAAACAGAACTATTCCACACACAATAGTCTGCTCTAATGCAATTTCCATGTAAATATATACCGGAGATTTTTTTAAAATGAGTAAGAATTTGGCTTGGTTCAATTTGTTTTTTACAAGGGGGGATAAAAAAAATTGTAGAACTTTTCATGGAAAAAAAAAAGAACAGTGCCAATAGTGGCAATAGTGCAAATACTTAAATAAGAGACAAGCCTTTCTTGTCAACTAAACATTTATAGTTTTTTGCTGGATAATACTTTTTCTTAAATGAGATAGAAAGACCTTGAAATTATAAAATTATAAATATGGGAGAAGTCAAACCTTTATCTATCCATTTATCCATCTCTATTGTACTTGCTACGGTCCTTCAAAACATCTTGCATTGAGTTAATTCCACTGATTTAATTAGGTTACAAGGTAACAAACACACATTCAGGACAACCTCCAAATCAAGTAACAAAATTCCCCTTCTAGAGGCTACCAAAAATTGCTTCCACACAGTGGTATTTCAAGTTATGTCCTGTGACATCTTAAACTCAAGTTCACATAGTTTAACCTAAATGCACAAAAAAGAAAGAAACTTCATGTTAAAGAGTAATAGCTGTTGAAGGAAAACCTCTAATGCAGGAATCCCCAACTGGTACTGGTCCATGGCCTGTTAGGAACTGGGCTGCACAACTGGAGATGAGTGGCAGGCGAGTGAGTGAAACTTAAACCATCCCTCCTTGATCCATAACCGATCCCTGGTGCCAAAAAGATTGCACTAATGCATTTGAATTCCTAATAGCAGGAATCTGATCTCTTGCTCTGGGTGGATGGCTGAATATGATGAATAAATGTTGCACACAAATTATTCAAATAAAAGAAGTTGCATGCAGACACTAAAAAAGGAGGTCAATGAACATTAGCAATGTTTAATAAGAATTATTAAGTGTTACATTAAATCTAGAACCATTGATGAGTTATTGTTGTTCAATGCAAAATGCCTCAGTGGAATGTATATTGCTTCTGAAATCTAAATTCAGAGACTTAGAAAGTATTCTTTAGTTTGGAGTCTTGGGAATCAATTGCTAAAGATTTCTAGATCTCACTGAACTGCAATTTCCAGTTCCTCTTATCTGTTTGACACTTGTTACAAAGATCTGAGAAATCAAATCATTTCTATCAATGGATCAGAATTGGGGCTCAAACGCCAAGGCAATAGTCTGGTGATGGCCAACAAGGATAGAGGATGTAACACCAGCAGATATGCCAGTCCAGGCTGGTCAATAGGGTTGACTCTAGAACAGGGGTGTCAAACTGCCGGCCCACGGGCCGGACGCATCACGCAGAAGCCGCGCCCACCCCATTGCCGTCAATGGCAAAACTGTCCCAATACGTTGCGAGTTTGATGTGACGTCGCGAGTTTGACATGTCTGCTCTAGAACAAGTAATTTAAAGTAACAAGAACCAAAGTTAATTATCATAGATACAATGGTTAGATCATCATAAAAAAGATAGCTAATTAAAGATCACTAAAAGAACCAGACTGGTACAATAATTAAGATGCTGGATTAGAAACTGGAAGACTGAATTCTAGCCTTCTCTCTCTTAGCTTAGCCTATCTCACAGTGTTGTTGTGGGAGAAATGTATGCCACTGTGACTTGTGCATAATACAGGCTGAACGTAACATTAGAACGTAATCTAATAATTAAATAAAACAGTTTGTACATTTGCTTTATTAGTGAATAGCAACCTGTGTTATTGTGATAAGGACATCTCTAGATCAAGATCCTTCCTGCAGTAGGACTTACTAAATTCCAGCGAGGCCAAAGAATTTATGACTACTTAAATTTGTTACTCAGATATATGCTATTTTAGTTGCTCTCTTATGTTTTATTTAGTGTTTCATTTTACTGAGTTTGATGTACTCATATTGCATATTGCTGATATTTTTTTCCAGTCTCAAGTTTTTGAAAATACAGGGAACAAATATACACACAGGTCCTTAACTCATCTGCAGAAATACATCTGGACTCCTGTATTCTCCCAGCATGGCAGTTGTGTAGCTCAGTGGCACCAAAATGCAAACCAGAAGATAAAAAAACATCCATTTTCCAGTACAGTGAAACCTATTAGACTTCAATATAACATATTTCACCTGGTGCAAACCAAATTTCTGCTGCCATGTTTATCATTTGTACAAGAAGCCATTATGCAAATTATCCAGATTATATCATTTGTGTCCATTTATAACCTCTGTACAGTGACATTTGTATCTTCATGTAATGACATCTTTGTACAAATATTGTAAATTGAAGTGAATGATGCCATTATGTAAATTAAAACAATGATTTACTACCCAGTTCAATGGCACTAATGAAAAACAGACATCCCTCCTCAAATTAATGGAGTGATAGAATGCACAATATGATGTCACAACCCAAATTCCAGCCTTCCATTCTTCATGTGGATTTAAACTCTGAAAGATTAAAGGAAAATCTGAATTGTCAATCCATGAGACCCAGTTTAGGAATAGCAATAGCAATAGCACTTAGATTTATACCCCACTCCATAGTGTTTTACAAAACACTTTCTGAGTGGTTTACAAATGTCAGCATATTGCCCCCTACAATCTGGGTCCCATTTTACCAACCTCAGGCTGTGTCAACTTCCAGCCCTGACAGAATCAATCTCCAGCTGTGGGCAGAGTCAGCCTCTAATACTGCATTCTAACCACTGCACCCGCAGGGATTCTTGGTTTGGTGTAGTGATGAAGGTGGTGGCCTAGAAACCAGGAGATTGAGAGTTCTAGTCCCACTTTAGGCATGAAAGCCAGCTGGGGGAGTCACTTCTCTCTGCCGAACTCAACTCAGAGGTTGTTGTGGAGAAAATGGGAGGAAGAAGGAATATTGGGTATGTTCACCACCTTGAGTTATCTGTAAAGTAGTAAAGACAGGATAAAAAATTAATAAATAAATAAATGTAAATGGGCAAAAAAACACACAATGGTTTTGGAGAAACTGGACCCCAAGAATTTCGGTCCTAACTTTTTACTGGGTAATTTGAGGCGTAAATATTTAGTCGACAGATAAACTTTGTCCCCAACTTGGAATGTTCTTTGGGGAGCCCTCTTTTTATCAGCCTGCTTTTTATAGGTTTCAAAAGTCTTTTTTTTAAAGCAGTTTTCATGTTTCTCCAAACTTCTTCCCATCCCCTCACCCATTGGTTAAGTGTCTGGGAAGCGGTTGGCACCTGGGGGTATTCAGGTATTGGACCGAACTCTTTTCCTGTGGCTACTCTGAAAGGTGTGTAGCCGGTGCTGCTGTGCACAGAATTATTGTACGCCACCTCTGCAAAAGGGAGGAGGTCAGTCCAGTTTGTCTGTTGGTAGGAAATGTAGCATCTGAGATATTGCTCCACCATTTTGTTAGCGGATTCTGCAGCCCCATTGGTGGCCGGATGAAAAGCAGATGATCAGCCTTGAGATGATCCAATTAATGCTAATATGCTAATATTGGATATTATTGCTTTGACAATAAGAAAATCAGTCAGCACTGCCATCATCCAGTTCTCAAACATTGTCTCTCCCCCTCTCCAGGACTTAACATTTTTCCACAAACTATATTTGCCTCTTGCTCTGTGTAGCTGGCTCTCGGCACATTCTGAGATAACACAGATCCAAGCATATCAATGCAGTCAGACCTTTAAAGGAGACTCACACTGTCTTGACCAGATGAAATCTACACTAAGAGTCAGAAGCTGTGACAAAGCACATAAGCAAACCTTAACCAGACCTGACTATTTGAGTATATTTTTAATAGCTTTGTCATGCTACATCCAGGGGGGGGGGATCCTGTTTTAAGACCCATACTGCAGACTTTAAAATAGGTAAAGGAGACCCCTATTTCAAGCCTATCAATGCATCTACAGTAGGCTATTTAAGAAGGTTAAACAACAACTAGTGTATTAAACAATCCATTTACCTCAGCATGCTGTATTATCTGTAGCTAGATATCTATCTAGTTCTAACACACACTCTGCTAGAGACAAGTTCCCTGAGGATGGGCTCCAACACAAGTCCAAAAGCTGGGAGGACTAAATCTCTGGACCTGGTGACCGACCCAGATTGGATCCTGCAGATAAATATATATACAAAATCCTACAAACAAACTATGATGAGGGCAGTCTTCTACCATTGCTCTGTAGCAGATGGCCTTGAAGTTTTGCTGCTTGTGATTCTGGAGTAATAAAGAGCCAATTAGACTAGCTGCTAACGATTGCTGAATTTGCCATAACATCATATTCAGTTGTAGAGTCAGCAAATATCAAAATAACACCTAACATTCTTGCATGGCTTTAATGGTTCACTAGAGCTTCCCTTACAAATGTCTCAGCAAAGCAAACTAATGGCAGGGTAGGGTTTTTTGCAAGGCAATGCTCACTAAGCCAGAGAAACAAGACAGAGATTTGGTTTATTCTTTGCTTATTTTCAAAGTCACGTTTAAAATGCACTTACTTTGGATTACTATATATTGGTGAGAATGCAATGGGAGTTTTAAGGTGATGATGTATTCCTCCCATCTGGGAGTGTCCATTGTGATAGTCCCTGGCTTCAAAATAGCAGCCAAGCAATCAAAGCTCCAACATTTTTGATGGGTGTGGCATGCATGTATAAAAGCTCCCATCTTCACTCACTCACTTGTGCCCACTATTCTGAAGCTGGTGACCATCACTTTTAGTTGCTTCTACTAATATCTGGAGCAATTGGAGAAGCTTGGCTGAGTAAATCATTCCGGTAAGTGCATTTGTTTGGCTGTATTCTATGACAACATGCCATCTACTTCAAGGCCAAACTGAGTGATTTGGGATTGTCTTCACTTCTGCCAACTTGAACTGGAAAGGAAGGAAGGAACAGAATTATCCTGCTCAAAGTGGCTATCAGTTGTGCAACAATAAAAATCCTTCTTTGCTTTACTCCTGAAGAAAGAAGAGTTCACCCTTGATTTAAAGCAGAAAAAGGAGACAATCGACAAAAATACTTGCCATTTCCCCCTCCTCCTGGCCAAGCCAGCATGAACCTTGCAGAAAATCATATTCAATTTCTCCAGTGGGGAAGTGGAACCACAGAATGTTAGAAGAACAGAAGCAAACATATTTGTCATGAAACAACTACACTGCAGATGAACCACAAATAAATCACTTCCACTCCCCAACACTGCTACTATCTTACAGATTGGAGATGATTTCGAACCAGGACAGAAATTAAGAAAGGAGTCACCTATATTTAAGCTTAATGTGATTACTTTTATTTTGGCCCAAAAACAGATTTAGAGCCCTAACCACAGAGAGGGGCTTTTGGTCTAAATTAATGTGGCTTTAGGATCCTGTTCTGCTTTCTGCTTCAGTTGTAGTTATTTTCTGTCCAAGTATGGGAATTTTTTGACAAAAAAAGTGCAAGATCCTAACTGGATGGAAAGCATGTTTCAGAGTCCCTTTCCATCCCCACTCATGCTACAAATCAGAATCAGCTAGGTAAAGCACCATTCACTTAAATATATGACTAGTATAATACATAGTTTGGCCCTTAGTCAGATGCTAAAAATACAAGAGTCAGTAGTAAAGATCAGCGTGGAATTGCAAGAATGCAAATACTTTCTTCTGCTTCTGTTGACCCACATACTCTGTTTCTTTATATGTGATCCAGTTGACACAATATTTCAGTCTCTCTTCAGCGCCTGAGAGAAGAAAACAAGGGCAATATCTAAGCATGATTGTATTCCACCTTCTCTAAGCTTGCAGTTGTTTTTAGACTACATTCCAATCCCCTTGGGAAGATCGGGATAATAGCCCAATATATATATACCTGACTAGCACTTAATATGAGGAACGTTGCCTTAATTATTAAATTAAATTATTAAATTAAAGCATTGCAAACTGTTCTTCAGCCAGATTTCCTAACAACAAAAACCAAAAAAAGCATTTCAACCATTTCCACTCAAAAAATACTGAGAATAAGACAAGAGATTAGGGAAGAAGAAATAATCATGGTATGGTGATTAGCTAAATTGCCCAGATCAGTGTAATCTGAAGTATACATAGTTCTATATTCAAGCTTGCACCGCATTGATTTCCTGTTTTGGCTGGACTTTTCTTTGATGGTCCCTTTCCCTTGTTGTTGTTGTTGTTTTTTGTTGCCTATTTCTCTCCTCTTGTTGCTCCATGTTCTTGAGATCAAAAGCACTTCCATCCAGCTACTGGCCTTTTGTCGTTTACTGTTTGCAGAAGCCTTATGGTGTCAGGTAGATGTCCCAATGCTGACCACCTCATTCTGCATTCCCAGGCTCTAGCTAGTCCATGAGAAACCAGTGCCCTCCCCCCCCACCTCAGAATTTCTTCTTTCTTTGCTAAACTTCCATTTTATGGAAGAGAAAAATATGTACATGTGTCTATGGAGATGGATGGAGCATAATGGTAACAAGGGGCACCTTGTCACATCAGGAGATGGGATAAGGCAGGACTTCTCACCAACCCACCATCTGCCCTGAAATTGCTGAGGACTGGTGCAAAATTGTCATCTTGAGATTTTTTTAAAACCAAGTTTATTAAAATGTTAAACAAGAAAGATAAGAAGAAAAGAGAGAAAGAAAAAAACAAAGCTACCGTGAAAGTGCAAAAGGAAAAAGAGAAAAAAATATATAAACATATTGAAAAATATTTAAGAAATAGTTTCCGATTTTCTTTTCCAGTGGTTATAAATGTATTAACCTCTTACTCTATGGTTATAGTATGATTTTCATTTTTTTTTCTATAAACCATTTTTTTCTAATCATCAAAATCATATATCATGTTCATTTTTTTCTGTTCCACAAAAAAAGCTGATAAAGGGCTTCCACTGAGCACTAAACATAGTCAGTGTCTTTTCTCTGATCAAAGAGATCAATTTGGTCAGTCTTCTTGGGAAACCAAGGTCTTGGCCAGCTTCATAATTCCCTTGACATATGGGAACACAAAAGGCATCATTCTCAGATTTGCACATTTTCCGCAAGTAAAAGGACTCCAAATTTAATCAGGTTCCCCCTCAAACCATTTTCTCTTTTTGGGAAGATGGCTTTTCAGAAACCTCTGTTCATAGGTAGATGGAGGAACTATTATGAGGGGTTAGATAGTAGCAGCTGAGCAAGCTGTACTTTTTCCCATTTCCCTAGTCAGCATTGCCAGTATCAAGAAATTATGACAGACTGATCCCAACTGCACCATATAACCTGTCCTTGCTCCATACCAGATGCTAATAACAAACTTCTTTCCCAAATATGGATCTCTGTGACCAAAATGACACTATCTGTGCATAAAGAAAAAGGGTACTATATTTGCCAGGAGTAAGCATTAAAAAGAGAACACACTCACATGTACACAAAGCCCAATAAAAACTAAACCTATGCAAACATGCCTTTATAATGTGCTGTCTCTACTCCAAGGTATTTGGTGATCATCGAATGTCCTCTAACAGTTGAAAGAGAAAACCTGGAGAATGGGAGAACATGAAAAGGGAGCAGAGTGTCCTGAAAGAGAGCATATATAAACCATAAGCTGTGAAATATGGAGAGTAACACCTAAACAAGCCAGCTTTGCATTACTCATTTTCCCCTAAATGTTCTAGAAAATATAGTTGCAGGGAAACGCCTCTGTAAACAGATGATAACATTAACACCTACCGTTTAACACCTATATTTTGAAATAAAGATAATCTTAGTAAGTACAAGATGTTATGAATTAATGAAAAGATCTGATTTGAATGGCTGGCAATTTGTCATCACAATACCTTCTGAAAGGTGGATATGATGTTTCACACTGATAAAACAAGGTGTTGGTGTGGCCTCCTTGTTGCTGTTCCAAGTAATATTTATTAAACGATAGCACATCTGTTATTACTATTACGTCAACACTGACTACAGTGTCCTAAGCTTTAGAACGCTTGTTTTGGAGGCCACAGTACAATTGAATAAGCCGTAAACATGCAACTTCTTAAACTATTAAATTCAACAGGTAAGCTGAGTTGCATTACGTGGTTCGCTGCATAACTCACTTCAGCTTCAGTATGTCTTGCTTTTACTGAACCAAAAATATATTTTCCTATAAGTCTACTTATAGGAAATAGTCTATTTCTCAGTCATGAAAAAACTAGTTATTAAAACCATTCATTTAAATCATTAATAACACCCAACTTCGAATGCTTATAATATAAGATGCTATTTTAAAACCTTGCCCCACTATGTTAAAACAATATCAAAACTTTTAAAATAGGAGTACTTAGCAAAGTGACTCTCTTTCATGGAAGATAGCTCACAACCAGGGGCCACCAGAATTCCTGTGCCATCTCTATCTTTGGCTCTGTCTCTGTCTTTCTATCTCTATCTCTATCTCTATCTCTATCTCTATCTCTACATATATCTCTCTATCTCTCAATCCTTATCCTTATCCCTATCCCTATATTATCTCTATCATCTCTACTTCTATCATCTCCATCTCTATCTCCATCTTGACCTCAATCTCGACTTCAACCTCTATCTCTGCCTTTACTGCTATCTAACTAACCCTAACTCTAGCTCTAATTGTAATTCAAAGTTTTCTTTTAATTAAAAATAAATAAATAAAAGGAAGTTGAAATACGAGGAAGGACCAGCCTTTAGCATAGTATTTATTTGCAGCAAAACCTTTGGGCCTCACAATGAGTCAGCAGAGATGGAGAGAGCATCTAGTTCATCTTCAAGGAAACAACTAAAATAGTTGACTTGGCTATGCCCACTGAGACAGCTACGTTTTTGAACAAGCAGACCTCTAATGGTAATCATTTTCTGGGTACACCCATCATATCTCAAATTTTCAAATTTGCTTCATTCCAAAGATCTGAACAAGAAAATTGTCTTCCAAAGTTATGTGAACAAGTCCATCCCATTAAGCCATAATGAGGAATGAGTTTGGATATGGTATACTATATAAACACAGCAATTGTATTTTGGTAACTCAGTTTTAGGATTTATGCATTAAGTGAACTTTAATGTGTGTGCCTTAAATTTAATTATAGATTGTTCTCGCTTAATGTCCATTTGTTCAGCAACCATTCAAACAAACAACAGTCCTGAAGAGCTGGTATTTACAAACAGTCCTCAAAGTTATAGCTATCTCAGCATCCATGCAGTCACATGAATGCAATCTAGGTGTTTGGCAACTGGTTTGCAATTATGATGTTGCAGTGTCCCCAGGTCATTTGTTGCCGTTTGCGGTATTCACTCCTGGGTTCTGACAAGCAAGATTAATGGGGAAGCAGGCAGGCGGTTGCAAATGGTGATCACATGACCATAGAATGCCACAACCATGTGGGATTCACCTATCAATAGGAACTGGGATTGCCAGAACTGCCATTGTAAATCAATCTGGTCACATGATGTTGTATCTTATGACCATGTTGCTTAATGACAGAGTTGTCAGTCCCAATTACCATGAATAAATTAAGGCTACCTGTAATTTTGCAATAGTGGCAAATATCTGTAGCTCAGGTGTAGGATGAGGGTGAAAGTTCATCCTCCGAGCTTGTGGGTTGATTTCTGAACGTTTCATTACCAGGCTAGGTAACATCTTCAGTGGAGTTTAGAGAATGTCAATGTCAGTGTTCTGTTTATAAGGGCTTCAGGTGTGGGTCTGTCGAGTGAGGATCTTGTGATGGGTCTTGTCATGGGGATGTTACATCAGGTCAGGGTCATTGTGAGGTGAACTGCTGGTGAGGGGAGGGGAGGCTTGTGTGGGTTGGTTGAGGGTCGGTGCTGTCTCTGGTTGGCTTTGCAGTTGATTTGGATTCTGAAAGGTTCATCGGCTGGTTGTAGGTCAATGTGTATGTTGATGGAATTGCTTGTGGAGTGCCAGGCTTTGATGAACTCACGAGCGTGGTGGGTGGTAGCGTGGCCGATGATTACTATCTGTAATATAATAAGTTTTCTACATTTTAACATTGGAAAGACTGGTCCCCAACATGTTTTCCTCACATTTGATAAGAGAAACTGGACCAAAATATTTAGTCAAGCTGTATAACTGCATAAACGTTAAGGCTGTAAAAAGCTTTAAAAGGATATTTTGCTTCCACCGTGTTTGGACTGAAGCATCCCTTTGAAGTTGTTCATGAAGCAGTATGTCCTTTCCAACTTTCAGAAAATTAAGAAAAATTGCCATGTTGCTCCATTGCATTTTACCCATTTTCCTCCTGTTCCACAATCAGAAAAGGCTTCCATGCCTGCACTGTATAGGAAGAGGCTATTGACCATCATCAAAACTACTTCCAGCTACTGAATTGCAGCTGTAGCCACACAAGTTGGCTTGATGAGATGAACAGTGTGGCACCTGCACCTCAATAAAACAAAGATTCTTGCCTCTGAGCAGCTCATCAAAGTCCACTGCACTCATTTAACTTAGGTCTATAAAGTTTGTAAAGTTAAATTTAGATATAGTGACCATACATCCTTATTACAAAGACTAGTCCTTTATTTCAGAAAGTTGAAAATTTAAATTTATTTATTTATTTTTCAAAAACTCACTTTTGTCCCTTATTTTGGTCATTTAACTTTTATCGTACAAATGATTCCACTTAATGCACAGCCTTTCACATTCCTGGGAAAAATATCAAAATTGGATTATTTTTTTAAAAAGAAATTTACATAGATTGTTTGATCTTACAGTAGATATTTGTTTCTTAGATGAGGTGCTTTTACTTGCTTTTACTCTTGAATTTCCCTTATAAAGCAAAATCATAAATATCAACAGTTAAAAATTTTATCCTTATGAACTCTTTCAGATTTGGCCCTTTTTCAGATTTGCTCTTTTCTTTTTCACCATAACAATAGATAGAAATGCTGCTGATGGTTACTATGGGTAGCAACCTGCCAAAATGTACAATGATATTATCTTAGGGACTCTATTCTTTTTACCTCTGAATATGGTGGGAACCAAAGAATCTGTCACTCTGTGAATGAGATGGGCCGTCCCTGGATTTGATAAATATATCTAAGGAGAAAGAAAGAAAGAAAGAAAGAAAGAAAGAAAGAAAGAAAGAAAGAAAGAAAGAAAGAAAGAAAGAAAGAAAGAAAGAAAGAAAGAAAGAAAGAAAGAAAGAAAGAAAGAAAGAGAGAGAGAGAGAGAGAGAGAGAGAGAGAGAGAGAGAGAGAGAGAGAAAGAAAGAAAGAAAGAAAGAAAGAAAGAAAGAAAGAAAGAAAGAAAGAAAGAAAGAAAGAAAGAAAGAAAATAGATATTTGTAGATGTCCAGTTGCATAGAAATTATGACTGTTCAGTTTCAGATCTCTGCTTGCATAAATTTAATGTCTTAAGATTTCAATTTCTTGTCCACAAATCTGATCATCCTGGGAAAATATACAACAAACTACTGTAGAAGCCATATTTGGAAAATATGGAATATTGAGGGAATGGGGCTTCAGAAGAACAAGGCTGGGAAATGCTTTGTTTGCTGCATGAGGGAATCCGTTATCAGAGTGGTAACAAAAGATTCCCCCAAGCACATCCAAGTAGAAGAGTAATCAAGCAACTGAGTTCCTTGAGTAGAATCTATACCAAATCCAGCCTTTGTTTTCTTAAAATGTTCTAACATTGACACACAAAATACATATTTCTAAAACTGTTGAGTCTGTAGACTCTAAAAAGAATATGATTAGAGAGTTAAAGTCAAAGGTTTCCAGGGAAGTTGTTCTCAGCTTGATCCACAAACTGGTTAAACTGGAATGTGGTGGATTTAAGACAACTTCAAGTTCTTGAACTGAGACATAATATCATGTGTCTGATCATTTGTTTTGTTGAAGATGTTATGCAGTGTTAACCTAACACCTCATTTCTGATGAAAATAATTCCAGCCTTCAGCTCTGCTCCATTTTATAACCCACCATATCATAGCAGTTCTTTCCTTTTAACTGTTGTGTAAATGTCAGAAAAAGACAGAAAAGTGACTATGTCTAAAACTTATGTTAATTTTAAAATTAGATATAACTACTGAAATAAAAATGAAAGACTGTCAAAGTACACAGCTGGTGTTCAGGGCAAAAAAGTTATTCCAGAGGTTCCTGATTTTACAAATTAATTCTGCCTTCCTGGCTGTAATTTCACAACTTCACCATCCTGCTCAAAACAGTCAAAGGAACGAATCTTCCCCATTTTTTCACCTTTTTAGAGAAGGTTGTTGAGAAGAAGGTCCATCTGCAGTTGATGAGAACCCTGGAGGAAGTGGATTATCTAGACTTATTTCAGTTGTATTTCAGGTCAGGATTTAGTATGGAGATAGCTTTGTTTACATATCCAGTTGACCTGTTGTAGACCTGTTGGGTCATGCATCTATCCTTATGTGCCTCAGTCTTTCAGGAGCTTTTGATACCATTGACTACAGTATCCTTCTAAGCCAGTTTTGGGGATTAGAGATAAGGGGCAACATTGTATGGCAGTTGTTCTCCTTCCTTTGTGGACAGTTTCAGTTGGTGTTGATTCAGAGGACACTCCTTAGGCTATCTCCTTTTTGAGGTACCAAAAGGTCTGACTCACTCTCCTCTCTTGTTTTCCTCCATCCGGGTGAGGTCATTTGCCCAGTATGCTGATAATAACTGATCACATCTGTTGACTCCAGGTCAACCAAGTGAGGCTGTCAAGGTCCTCTCCTGGTGCTTGAAAGATGTGCATGTCTGGATGGGGAGGAACTATCTTCAACTTAATCCTACTAAGTAGGAGTAGCTATGAATGTTAGGACCACCTCAATACAGGGATATGCAATCTCTGCCCTTAGATGGAGATGTACTCCTTCAATCAAGAGCAATGTGTGATCTGGAAGTCTTCCTAGACACTTCTGTTTTGCAAGACACTGGTTGCCTGTTTATTCATTATGTAAAGCAATTTTAAGCTATCTTTCCCAATAAAATCTGTTTACGACTGTTGTTAGTAAGTCATAATTTTTTTTAAATCAAGCTAATTCTTTGGAAGCTTCTAATATTACAAACAACTTTCCCCCTCTATTGAGTTATAGTCCTAACCATCCTTCTCGGTTTCAGTAGAAAATTATTGATGAGTAGATTGGATTGGTCGCTCAACAGTGAGATACTGGTGAAGCTGGCACAGCAGCACCTGCACTTTCTGCATCACATGAGAAAAGTACATCTTCCTTTCTCTGTCCTTACCACTTTCTATAGAGGGATGATTGAGTGCATCCTGTCCTATTGCATTACTGTCTGGTTTGGAAGCATTGCAGCTTTGGACAGGAAAGAGTGGTGAGGATGGCAGAAAAGATTATTGGTAGTTCACTTCCTTCTATCCAGGACATAGCATATAAGCGCTGCTTGAGTAGGATCTGCTGTATTGTCAGAGAGACTACACATCCTCTCCATGACCAGTTTTCCTTGTTACCTTCTGGAAGGAGGCTTCATGGTATCTGAAGCAGAATATCTAGATTCAGTCACAGTTTTGTTCCATATAGCATCAACCTTGTGAACTCTCAAGTTTCCTCTTTCCGCTATATATTCAAAATGAACAGTGCTTAATATGTACATATGTGTATATATGCATGCGTGTATGTATATATATGTGTTGATAAAATTCTTACAAGAAAAAAGTGAACACCAGGATAAAAATAAACAAGGCTGTTTAATATAAACAGGCCTGTAGATAAAAGAGCACTTAGCTTTCATCGGCCAAACTGCCGACGTCCTCAGAGTTGGAGTGGGAGGCATTCTGGGAGCTGGCCTATATAGCGTCCTGCCTCTGCGCCCGGCTTCTTGAGCGCGTCATCGGCCCATTGGCTGTAATAGTCCACAATGTGCTGAGTTGGTCTACACCTGGCAGTCTGTCAGTGGCCTTGCTGGTTGCCTTCAGATCCTCCTTCGCTTTCCTTGAGCGCGTACATGTACTCGGGGGGTGGCTGTCCAGCTGCCTTTGCTCCTTATCTCCTTCCCCTCCCATTTTGGAGCGATCTCTCAACCTACAATTAAGATGCCCCGTGAGGCTGTCACCCTCCCCCAAGGCCGCTGTTGTCTCACCCGTAGCTCCCTCGCCCCAACCTTGCGAAGGATGGCCATTCAGGCATTCCTGCTCTCTGTTTCCCCTCCCCTTTTTACTCTTTCCAAGCCGCTTCTGCACGTTCGTTTCAAACGCCCGATCGTAACCCCTTGTTAGTCCATCATCTCCTCCCATGGCAGTCATCGCCGCTTCACCTATAGCCCTATCTCCCCACTCCTGCAGGGAGCTGTCCAATTGTTGTGACTCCTGATCCCCCTCCCCTTTTTTTGCCGGTTCGCTATCCTCTCTGGGGATCACCACCTCCATGTTTGTAATTCCATCCCCCTGCTTTTGCAAAGGGCGGGCTGGCCATCTGCTCCGTGGGTCACCGCGCTGTCTCTCCCACCTTCTGAGGGTCTGGTAAGCCGGTAGGAGGTCTATATGTCGGTTAATAGAGTTCTCATCAGAGAGCCAGGCTTCTTTAAGAAGGCGGCCACCCTTGGTAGTCTCACTATATGTATGTATATAGTATGTGGTATTCAGGACGGTACTCAGGACTATATTGATTGGAAACATGCAGAAGAAGCTTTTATCCTGCAGTGGATAGACAATGGCTAAAATGATGATGATGATGATGATGATCATGATCATGATCATGATATAATATGTGTATATGTCTGTTATGTATGGGTATGGGTATATATGTATACTTTTTTTGAGAGCGGGCAACAGAATTTCATTTTTAATGTGTGCCAATGTGCTCACAGTAGAAAATGACAGTAAAGGTTATTTTATCTTATCTATCTTAATATTACATTTGCTATTCTGTGCTGATCACTATCCTGCCTCTGTTTCTTCTGTTCCTAGTTCCTGCCAGTTGCCTGATTTCTCTCCAAGGTAAATAGGTGACAAAGCCTAATAGATTTTACACACCCTGAGTCTGTCCTTGTTCTGTGTTGAAATAAGGGAAAATGCTACTTCAACAATTGCATAGCAAAGGATTATTTAAGCCTGTTTCATTCATGGGTTGGGGACATGATGAAGGTAACACCATGAAGACCAGCAGAAGACAAAAAAGACATGCCCTCGGCAAGTTTGTGCTGGGGGTAAATGGAACTGGGGACATGCCAAAGAATCAAAGTTCAGTTTTTAACAAGTAATACAGTCAGTATAAAATAAATATGTTAGGTCATATCAGGAAATTGTCAGCATATCCAGTAAAACAATTTTAATAAGTTATTTTTGGACAGCAAAGACTATAGCTTGAAATACTGTATGGGCCTAGTACATAAATGTATTTATCTGTGGTTTTTTTGCTGATTTTTTACATGTATATCTTAGCTATTTCCCTATGGGCCCTTTTTATTTAAGAACAATCTTCTATGGAAAACAAAATAAGTTTCATAAAGTAACGTATGCACATTATAACAACACAAATGCTTTCTTGTGGCTCTTCCAAGTAGAACTAAAAAGTTTCATTGTACTGTACATTTGCTAACGTTTGCTAATGAAAATCCTGGTGTTTCCTATTGTAGTGAAACCAAAGATACTTAGTCCTTTTCATAATAGAAACAAAGGCAGGTTAGTTTTACCCAAAATAAGTTTGTTCATTTAGTTTTAATACTATAACTTTTCTTGCATATAACACAAAGCTATGATTTGTTTTAAAAGTGATTTATTGAACAAACAAGGAACAAACCAGAGGTTTTTTTATCGGCTATTTGTTTGGCAATTCTTAGGACTTGAATTACAACACAATAACCCATGGTTAAATAAGCTAATATTCATAAACAGTGGTTTGTTGCTGAGAAGAGATAACTATTTCTTTGGCTATATTGGCTGCTATGCTAAAGAAAAATAAATCTTATTACATATGGTTTAGTATGTGAACCAGGTTCATATCTGCACACTCCTTCTAACTTTTGCTTGTTATGATTAAAAAAACACTCCTCTTTTGAGCTGTTTGTTTATTCTCTCCTCCTAGCTTCTGCCTTGGGTAAATAAAGTTATAGCTACTTTCTTTTACTTGGTAAAAGGTGGATGACTCGCCCGGTTGCAGAGGCACACACCAAAGAACATAAGTCAAAATTGTTAGACACTTTACAGGACCAGCTGGTCTCCTAAGTTAGCTTCAGTAGGATAAATTCAAAAGGATGCAAAAACTGAAAAGCTTTTTTTTTTTTTTTTTGTAAATTACAGAAAAGCTGGATTTATGCAATGTACTTAACTTGGTTCCTTAACTTGGGTCTCTGCAGTATAGCGAAGTATAAACTAACCAAACATGATGATTGGGACAACATGCTAAGCTATATATATATATTAAATAATAATAATAATCACCACAGTTAAAAGATAAATTCAGGTTTAGCATGTTGTGCAAATGCAGTTACTACATTTTAACAGCTCTGGCTAAAAGTATAGTGTGAACCCAGCTAATAATGGTTTTAGATTTCTTCTACTAGCTAGTAGAACTAGCTAGTAATGGTTTTAGATTGCTTCCCTCCTTTGTGTATCAGTGGCTTCTTTTACTCATGCATGCCAGCCCTGCCAGTGACCAATCTTAAGCAGAGTAAATTCAATTCATGCCTTCAAGAATACTGGGTATTGCAATCAGTTTTTAGAATGCACTACTGCAAAATGGGTGTGATGTCCATCAGCTTAGATAAACATTATAAAGTTTTGGCAAGCTCCCAGAGGATATATCCATTTAATGATAGTGCTAATGAAATGAAAAATACACTTTCCAAAGCAGTAAAGTTCTGATGTTGGAAACAAAGCAGTGAGATGCAGTTGACGTCATCCATGACTTAAATATTCCCAGAAGGCATCTGATCAGGTAACGCTAAATATAAAATGCCATATCAGATATCTAGCATGCTTCAATCAGATCCAATGAGACTATTCTTCTCTTCCTTCAAGCTGAATCAATAACTTGTGTTACAAAGAACACAGGAAGTAAAATATGAAATTCTGTAGAATTCACCAGGGCAAGAATTCTTTAGCTTCTGTATGAATCATTCACTGGAAAACCATAATAGTTCTGATTTCAGATTTCAGAAGCCTTTTACCTAACCAGACATTCTTAGAACAGAATGCTTTTTGCTACAATTAGAAGTGCATACTGTTGAGTGAAAATGAAACCCAAGAGTCTAAGTCTTTCAGAAAATTTCCCCCTCATTTTCCTACCAGTTCTTATTCAATCTGAGGAATAAAAGTATGAGTAGAGATTTCAGAGAATTCTGAATTGGATTGTGCACTAATGTACACCTTTGCACTAGCCATTCCTTTAATGAGAGATACCTGATGTCTGCATAGGCTCTTTTAGGCAGTCATCATCTGGCTACTTCCTGGCTTCAGTAGATTATTGGCAGGGCATAGTCTTCTTCTTTAAACGTCTGTGCCAGAATGACATTTTCTTTGTGGAATACTTGAAGTTCATATTAACTGATTGATTGTATTGTAAGATTCAGGGCATTATTTAGGCATAGTATATATTTTGAACACAACTGTGCTCAATTTGCCTGGATTTAGCATATTGTATAAACCCAGCCATAGAATGCTAAACTACTGCAAGATTTTTTGGCTATTGGAAAAGAGAACATGTTTAGGCATCTTGCAAAATGGCTGCTGATGAAAGGGGAGAACCTGCTTATTCAGAAAATAGTTGCCCTGGGAAAAGCTAATGGTAAGCTTGAATGCTACTTGCCCCTTTCCTGCAGGGCACTCACTTCCATCCTTGTTTACCTTTATTCTTTCTCTGAGCTGCTAGACAGCTTTCCAAACTAAGCTCTGGACTGAATCCCCATTATTGCCCTATTCTAAAAAAGATTAACTTTCCCATTGGATCCCATCGATGTTCTTGGAATCAGATAAGATGCTACAGGCTAGTACTGTGCTTTGCTGCATGGCAGGTTCCCATTTTTTTTAATTAAAATGTATGCTTTTAATACAAAAAGCTCAGGTGGGACAGGAAGCCTGATAGGTGCCAAGAAAAATACCTCCAGGCACCCTACTGGAAACCCCATTCATTCTGTTGTCTTTGCAGAGAGCTGTTCCACTAGGCAAGGATGTGGCTTCATCATTACAGTACAGTAATGCTGAATTACTGCTAATGAATTACAAGAGCAATATAGCTACTGTATCATTATGCTAGAATAATGGTGCATTACTGTTTCGTTTCCGTGCACTCTTCTTATTTAATTATGCCAACCTATTTGTTGGTTCACGTATCACAGTAAACTCTTACTTGTCTAAACACGGTGATAGAATAGGCTGCCATGGGCTGAGTTCTCACCAGATCTTAATCCAAAACCCATAGCAACCCCCAATATTCTATCCACAGATTACAGTGAGTCCCCCCCACACACACACACACTCATCACAACAGCTTGGCATTGGTTTTCCTGACTGTCGTTGATGCTGCCCTTCATTCAGACACGTTTCTCCATTTTGGTTACCTGAGAAAGCACACCCTTCATGTGTTTGAGCAGCACATTTTGATATACAATATTCCTGGGCGTCTGCCAGCTGATCATATGATAGAAAAGTAATCTCTCCAGAGCAGCAAAAACCACCAAAGTTGATTGCTAAGGGCTTTGTATTATTTTTGCCCGTAGGCAGCGATTTCTTGGATGCAGAAAATCTTCTCAATTTTTAGAACACTGAGATCACTTTTTTGGCTCAGGAAACAATGATCAGCCATTGTTTTCACATGCCCATCTTTTCTTTTAAAGGTATGTGGATATTCTCCCACCCCACCCCCCTCTAGGAACGCACTCCTAGATGGACACCCTTCAGCAGCACAAGGTGCCCTCAGAGGGAGATGGGGCTGCTTCCCCAGGCACCTCTCCACAAAGTGGGAGGAAATACTACAGAGAGTCCTCAATTTACATCACAACTGACTTGATCAGAAAATCTGTTGCTAAGCAAGGCGATTGATAAGTGAGTCACATTTTACAAACTTTTTGCCATGGTTGTTAAGTAAATCACTGCAGTTGTTCAGTGAATCTCCTGGTCATTAAGTGAAGCCAGATTGACTTTGCATGTCAGAAACTGGCTAGGAAGGTTACAAATGAACAATGCTGCATAAATATATGGACAACTGCCAAGAGCTGGAGTTTTGATCACTTGATTATGGGGAAGCTGTGAAAATCGTAAGTGTGAGGACGGGTTGTAAGTCACTTTTTCCAGTGCTGTTGTAACTGCTAAATGAATGGCTGTAAGTCGAGGACTATCTGTTTCCCACCCAATTCAACAGGGCATAAATAGCTGTAGAATTTCTCGGTGAAGAAAAATTGTATGTCATCCAGAGTCATTTTTTGTGAGATGGGAGGCCGTATAAATGTGATCAATAGATAAATAATTAAGTTATGAATATGAATTATGCAAACTTGCCATAATATACGATATTAAGCAAGCTACTCTCTCAAAAATAACACCATTCCGATAGTTTAAAACTCTATCTGCAATCTTTACTAATAAAAGTCAAGGAACCCAATGAGAAAATGGAACTAAAATTACATATAAAAATTGAGCTAACAACAACAGCTGCAACCATTAGTTTTAAAACTGACAGTGAAACCACTGAAGTGGCAGATAGTTTGCAACCTTTTAATCCAATGTTTCTCAACTTGAAGTTGTGTGGACTTCCAACTTCCAGAATTCCACAGCAAACACTATTTTAACCATTTTGTCAAGAAAACATTTTAGTTCATGTCCACACTGAAATTCTGTTGGGAAAACAGAGAAAAACAGTTTTCAAAAACTAGAAGAGATTGATATTTAAATTGCCTCCAATGAAGGCTGGGATGAGACAAAGGAAGTTGTGAGGATTAGCCTATTGATTAGGATTAATTTGATTTGCTTCGACTGTGGTGGAACATCTGAAATAAATAATAATAAAGAGCAATATTTCTTAGTATCAGCAGAGAGAGATCCTCCCTTCATTAACTATGAAAATTATAGTCACTATATAGGTAATGTATAATTACTGCTAAATTATTGTGTTTTTCCTGGCAACAGTCCTGTGATTTCAATCAACACAGTACTGTAAGGAGGTCAGGAGGTCAGACTCATGTACAAAGGTCAGTTTTCATCCCTCCCTTATCTTAATACTCTAATTTTAGCAATAGTCTATGGCAGAAGTCCCCAACCTTCTGGGCACCAGGATCAGTTCCATGGAGAGAGGTTTTTTCACGGACCAGAAGGGGCGTGGTTTTGCGTGCTGCCTGCATCCTGAGGATGGGGCTTTGCTTGTTTGCACGGACTGGTTTCTGGCATGCCGCAGACCGGTGCCGGTCCACGGACCAGGGGCTGGGGACTCCTGGTCTATGGTGATGTGGTAGATTTGGCACTGAGAACTCTGATAGAATTTTTCTGTGGCCATTTTCATCAGGGTTACTGTTTTGTAAGGGCAGATTTTGCCTTTCCTTCCTTTCACGTTTTCTAAATAAAATGCCTTCTTCCCCCCATCCTTGCTTGTAATGCTGACGAGGGAGGGCAATCTTTGGGGCCCCTATTAAACAAGTTAGGAACAAATCTGATTTGGTTTCTAATTATTTTAATATCAAATTTATTCTAGTCCTGAGGCTTGCATATCACTTGCTTCGTGATTCTTTGAAAAGATGATGCCAAGTTGTAAACTTTGGATTTTCCTCAGGCACAATATAATGGTAGTAATAATAATCAATTGGTATTATGGTTGGTTGCACAGTTAGCTAGAGGTTTAGACTGAATTTGGCATTTTTCTCCATATATAAAGTGTTTCTCCAGGTTCTGGGATAGGCAGGGTTTGTTGTTTGATGGTGTTAAAGATGTCATCACAGAATATAAATTGTTACATGTAAAGCAGCATTTTGCAACTGACTGATGGTGATTTTGTAGGTAGGTAGGTAGGTAGGTAGGTCGGAAGGAAGGAAGGAAGGAAGGAAGGAAGGAAGGAAGGAAGGAAGGAAGGAAGGAAGGAAGGAAGGAAGGAAGGAAGGAAGGAAGGAAAGATCTTTATCAGCCTGATAACATTCCATCTCTCTTACCGTCAACAAGATAATCTATCTTCTTTTGGATACAAAAAATATGAGTTTATTCTGATTGCTCCAATATGTCTTAGATTCTAGAAAAGGACCTCAGCAGCCATACTACAAGGTATAGCTAGAAATCAAACGGGGGTGGTGGTGTTTGATGCCTTCAAAAGCTGGAGCACTACAGATAGAACATTTTTATGCAAATCAAACTCCATTAACCTCTCAGAACTTACAATGGAATCATGTTGCTCAAATCATGCTCAAGAAAAAGAAAACTTCCATATGGAATCTTGTAGCAAATGGCTTGTTAAACATTTTTCTGTTTGGGAAAAAAATGATTTTTGTTGTGTCAGTTATTTCAAGGACTTAACAGATGGACGGGGCTCAGTGTCATATTGGGCAGCAACATACAGAATAATTGCCTCCCTCCAATTGAGCTCAACATGAACACATCCACTTCATTTTCTTGGCCATTAGCCCAGAAAATAGTGTTTGAGTACACCCTTCAGAGGTTTGGGAATTAAGGATTTATATGAATGCAGCTAGCCTTCTGATGACTATCCTTCATGTTATTGTCTTGGCAACCACATGGAAGTGGTTTGCCTTGCTTTCTTCCAATGTGTTTTTTGACTTCCAAATTTAATCAACAGCCAACTGAAATACTAATTGGGTCTGACCCTGCTTAGGGAAGAAGAAGAAGAAGAAGAAGAAGAAGAAGAAGAAGAAGAAGAAGAAGAAGAAGAAGAAGAAGAAGAAGAAGAAGAAGAAGAAGAAGAAGAAGAAGAAGAAGAAGAAGAAGAAGAAGAAGGAAGAAGAAGAAGAAGAAGAGGAGGAGGAGGAGGAAGAGGAGGAGGAGGAGGAAGAAGGAAGAACAAGAAGGAAGAAGAAGAAGGAAGAAGAAGAAGAAGAAGAAGAAGAAGAAGAAGAAGAAGAAGAAGAAGAAGAAGAAGAAGAAGAAGAAGAAGAAGAAGAAGAAGAGGAGGAGGAGGAGGAAGAGGAGGAGGAGGAGGAAGAAGGAAGAACAAGAAGGAAGAAGAAGAAGGAAGAAGAAGAAGAAGAAGAAGAAGAAGAAGAAGAAGAAGAAGAAGAAGAAGAAGAAGAAGAAGAAGAAGAAGAAGAAGAAGAAGAAGAAGTAGAAGAAGAAGAAGAAGAAGAAGAAGAAGAAGAATTATTGCATGCTGCCTAACTCTCAATAATTCGAGGAGGCTCACAACAATCAAACAAGGAAATTACCATAAAGTCAATAAAACATAAAATAAAAGGGACTCCTTGGTGCTCTCTGAGCTTGGTTGTTTACCTGCAGACATTTCATTATCCTAACTAGGTAACATCTTCAGTATACTTCAGTGCAACCTGAGAGGTAATAAAATGTCTGCAAACAAACAATCAAGCTCAGAGAACACAAATACTCCACAGTTGAACCCTGTGCTACATAGAGTCTCAGGGTGAAGAACCATGTCCTTGGCTTTTCTGAACAACAGAGTCCCATTGCTTAATTAAAGGAGCCCAGAGCAGGACCCAATCAGCTAGGAAGATACTATGAGAGATAGATGGTCCCTCAAGTAAACTTAATAACAACTATTTACACTGGGATTCTTCAAAGAGGATTCTGGGGAAACCTGGGGAGAACTTCACTGGATTCTACAAGGGAAGAAAAAAACCAACCCTTAGTCTGACTTGGTTCTTCCTCTATCCCCGACAGGATGTCACCAGCATTTGTCATCACCTGTGTTCACAAGCTGCCTGTCTCTTGAGTCTCCCCACAGGCACAAGTACACAAATTTCTGCCTGCCCCTGAACTCAGATAAACATTTCTCTAGGCATTAAGCAGGACATGATAGCAGAGGGAGCTAAAAGCAGGGGCGGTTAGAAATCGGTACAAGTTTCTGACTTGCTTAGTAGCACAAGAGCAATTCCAGGAAGTGCCTCCCTCTTCATGTTTCAAGTTGCAGACTGGATTTCTGTACATGCATCTGTGTGTCCCCACGAAGTCTGCTTAATCATCAAGGTGGCATCCAATCCACACCTACTTAGGCATAAGTCCCATTGAGTCGCATCAGAATTGCCTTTAAAGGCTAAGGAACGGCTGAAGAGATTTCAACTAATTTCACATTGCAAGTAACATTATCTCCTATGAATTCCTGGGTAGAGTTTTTAAAGGAATACCTTGAAATTGACAGTCAATACAGGTATTCTTTGATTTAAGGCCACAATTGAGCCCCCAAATTCCAATGCTAAGCAAGACAGTTGTTAAGTGAGTTTTGCCCCCTTTGATGATCTTTCTTGCCACATTTGTTAAGTGAATCATGCAGTCATTAAGTGGAACCTGGCTTCCCCAATTTACTTTGCTTGTCAAAAGCCAGCTGGGAAGGTTACAAAAGGTAATCACATGACCTCGGCATGGTACAACTGTCATAAATACATGCCAGTTGCCAATGGTTGTAAGTGTGAAAAACAGTTCTAAGTCCCTTTTTTTCAGTGTCATCGTAACTTCAAATGGTCACTAAATGAATGGTTGTAAGTTGAGGACTACCTATATCTTGTTGTTTGCAACAACCTATCTTTGTGACAGAACCTTACAGAAGTTAAAAAGCAACCATATACAAGAACGATGATCTATGTTGAGAAGGAGCATCAATTGTTCCAAATATTGAACAATGATCTCAGAAAAAGCAATTACACCCAGTCATTCAACATTAATTTGTTTGGCTAAAGCATTAACTTCCCAAATAATTGTGAAATGCAAGTCTTGTTTTCGTACATAGGAAATGTTAATTTTCGGGTGAGCAATAAATAGTTTATTTTTTGTTTTATTACTAATTTTCCAACATTGGTGCTTTGCCACTCTTGATCAGGAGTTCTGGGAATTTAAAAAAAATAAAATAAGTTCCACGATCTGAAAAAAAATAGTCAACTCCTGATCTGCATTATCTCTATATAAAGGAACTTTCCAGAGCCACTGAAAATAATAATGTGGACAGTTAGCAGAAACAGTCCCAAGAGAGGGCCCTTTGGTTATTCCAGTGTTAACCCTTTCATGTATATAATGGCAGCAGAACAGAGATGGAAGTAGGATACCAGGTGATCTCTCCTCCATTCTGCACCATTAAAGAAGCACTGTGGTGGAGTTAACGGCCCGCAATCCTTGGTTAACAGCAATGAGCACTGCTAGGATTGCCATCACTAAGTAATGTAGCCACATGATATTATGTTTTATGACTGTATTGCATAGTGAGAGAAATTCCCAGTCCCAATTACTGTTGTTAATAGCTGTAGCATATAGGACATTTGAATGCTTCTCTGGAGAGGTAATGACACTTAATGAATTGCATTTAGAGTTGCCCAACTGCATAACATCAGGGACAGCTAATATTTCCCAATCAAGAGCTAGTTTGGTGTATGTGTTAAGATGCAGGATTAGAAACTAGGAAACCATAAATTCTAGGGTGATTTGGGGGCGGTCATTATCTCTCAACTCACCTTACTTCACCTGGTTAATGGAGAGAAAATAGGACGCAGGAGCATTATTTACACTACATTATTCTGTGCAAAGTAAAGGTAGGATATAAATTAAATAATAAAATAAATCTTCATACATAAAGTAAAGTAGCATGTGAGGGGGGGAAAATCCAGCTTATATTTGAAATTTCTTCATTAAGGAACACTAAATTAAATGCTCTTTCTGTAGCCTGAAACAGAGCAGCTAGACTTTAATATTATCCTGTTGCATCTCCTTTATAATCGGGTGTTGCTTTCACGTAGACACAGACAGGATAAAGCTGGCTGAAGTCCACGGCTTTCTGTAATCAGTGCATGATGGAAATGACTATCAAGTTCATATGAGAGTGTCTATATTATTACTACAAATTATTTTAATGTTGCTCCCAGAAAAAAAAAAAAAAAAACCATTGATGCATGAGAAAACAGCACACAGGTTGAAATGAAATAGTAGACATAGGATGATGGATAAAGAATCTCTTCTATTTGGCCATAAAAGCAAGTATGACTTTTAATTAATGAGTAACAAGGGAGAAGTATCTGTAGGCATTTGGTCTATATTCTTAGAACAGTTTAGGGCATATGTCCTGACAAGAGTTTTACTGT
Source organism: Azemiops feae (assembly GCA_023970755.1). NCBI lineage: Eukaryota > Metazoa > Chordata > Lepidosauria > Squamata > Viperidae > Azemiops > Azemiops feae. Next base: position 2,979,120 of record JALGBA010000136.1, read on the forward strand.
GCAATTGTCCAGTCTCACTCAAAGAATTTTATGGGAAGGTCAAGTTGTTGTAGTCTCCCATCTGTAATCCTCCTGTGTTTTCTCATCATTCCATTTGCTTTTTTGCCTTCTTACCATAATAAGGAAGGATAGAAAGGCAGCAGAGCTGCACTATGTCCTTTCACTGACAGGGATGGGAATTCTCTATCTGAAACCACTCTAGATCTATTCTCCAGATATCAAAGCGCTTACTCAAAAATCACCTTCCTTAACTCATCTGTCTGCTCTACTCTCTCTGTCTTCAGCCTCATGTTTGTCTTTAAGAGAAGCTCAGTCTGCATCTCCAGTTGACCACCATGTTATAAATGATGGAATAGGCCAGTAATTCTCAATCTGTGGTCCATGGACCTCGGAGGGGGGGGGGGCATGCAATGTCATCATAGGGGATCCGCAAAGATTTGAAGAAATGTTATGATCTAAATTTTGAGTTAAGACTTTGTGATCCATGGCCACAAAAGGTATTTAAAGGAGGTCCTCAGTGAAGAAAATGTTGAGAACTGGAATAGACTATTTCCAAAAAGACACATTTTAATGTACTGGCTTTCTAAAAGCAGTAGGAATGGATGCTTGTTTTATTTGTTAGTTTCTTTCTGCATTTCCTACAACAAATGGGGCTTATTCCCCAATTCTAGTCCCAATGTAATCACTCCTCTGAGTTTAAGGGCTAAAATTCTCTAAAGGCACTACTGGCCTTGGACCCGATCCCCACCCCACCCCATGGTGAACAACTGGATGAAGCTTTGCCTGGATTCACCCAACATGCTAAATATTAAATGTAGGTTTAACAACACATCACTACTAAGCAACCATATTATAGCTTAATAGGCAAATCATAAGTGCTTGCTGCTTGTTGAGCTATCAACTGCCCACTCCTTTGAAGATGCAAAGGATCTGCAAAATCTAGTAATGAACGTCAAGGAGTTCAAAATAAGACTAAGATTAACGAAGAGGGATAATAATAAGTCTTAGAACTGACAGTGAAGTTATTGAAGTGGTGGATAGCTTCACCTTCTGGGATCAACCGTCAACAGCAGAAGAACAAGCTGTCAAGAAACATGCCACAGACTAGCATTTGGTAGAGCAGCCACGAAGGTCTTGGGAAACATATTCAAATGTGATGATATATCTCTTTATCTACAGAATAATGCCAGCCACAATATTCTCTATGACACTTTATGAAAGTGAATTCTAAATTTTAAAAAAGCAGAACAGGAACAGCATTGATACTTTTGAACTTTGGTGGTGGAGAAAACTTCTCTTCCGAGAATACTGTGGGCAGCCAAGAAAATAAATCAATAGATTATTGAACAGATCAGCCCAGGGTTTTCACAAGAGGGCACAAATTATTCTACTTTAGACACATTATGCGAAGACCTAGCTCTCTGGCTTTAATGTTGGGAAAGGTGGAAGGAAAGAGAAGAAGACAACTAGCAGCAAGGTGAATGGACTCAGTTGAAGTGGCAGTGGGCATAGTCGAGAGACTTGAAAAAACAGGTTAGGAAGAAAATATAGTTGCTAACAGTGGACACTGATGTGATAGCACATAATCAATCACACATTCTTTATGTGTGGTAGTCCTCGACTTACAACAGTTCATTTAGTGATCGTGCAAAGTTACAACAGTACTGAAAAAAAGTGACTTATGATTATTTTTCACACTTAGGACCACTGCAGCATCCCCGTGCTTGCGTGATCAAAATTCAGATCCTTGGCAACTGATTTGTATTTATGACAGTTGCAGTGTCCCGGGATCATGTGACCGTCTCAAGCAAAGCCAATGGGGAAGCCAGATTCACTTAACAACAGTGTCACTAACTTAACTTCACTTAACAACTGTGGCAAGAAAGGCTGTACAATGGAGCAAAACTCACTTAACAAATGTCTCACTTAGCCACAGAAATGTTGGCCTCGATTGTGGTCATAAGTCGAGGACTACCTGTACTTTAATGCAGTTTCTCTCAACCTTGACAACTTCAAGAGGTATGGACTTCAACTCCATGCTGGCTGGGGAATTCTGGGAGTTGAAGTCCACACCTCTTGAAGTTGCCAAAAGTTTAATGCACACACCGCTGCTAGGCATTTTGACCCAGAAAGGAGTTACGGCAGGGGTCTTCAAACTTGGCTCTTTTATGACTTGTGGACTTCAACTCCCAGAATTCCTTAGCCAGGCATGCTGGCTGAGGAATTCTGGGAGTTGAAGTCCACAAGTCATAAAAGGGCCAAGTTTGAAGACCCCTGAGTTACGGTAACTAAAAAGCGAAGAACGAAGCGATCTCTCCTCTACTTCCGCACTCCCAGGCTTGAAGCTCCGGCCTCCTGGGAAACTACGGACTTCCAAGGAACCCACCACTCAGGTCTCATCCCAGCCGCGGCTGCAAAAGCAGGGAGAAAACCCCTTTGGCCCCCAAAAGTTAAGCCCCGCTTTTTTCTATACGCGCCTTAAATACCCGCCTACGATTGCGGACTGGGGTAGCTGCGAGAGGGCCCGGTTGGAGAAGGCTGAGCGAAACGTCACGCGTAGCTAGGACCCCTCTACCCCCAGCCGCACCCCTTCCCGAAGTGACAGACACGCGCAACGCGCGCCCCGCTCGCTGGAAAGCCCTTTTCCGTGCAAAGCGGCTGCCTCCGGACCGCGCCTCTCTCGCTCTCCAGCCGATGGACCAATGAGGAGCGAGGTGGGCGGCGCCAAGCGCGGCTGCCTTGCCGAGAAATTTGTAGGAGCGAAGTTGCAAACGCTCCGAAGGGTGAGTAAGCGCCGCGCTCAGAGAGGCACATGATTGGCGCGGGAAGAGTGGCTGAGTTGGGGCACCCGCTGTCCGCGCGGCATCCTCCGCATCCCCGGGCGATCGCTGGCTCCCCCGATTCCCCAGCTCCTCTCCTATGGGGAGCCTCGAATGAGATGTATCGCTCTGGCTTCTGCTGCCAAAGCCAGCGCGCTGTGATCGGACCCCCGCCGGAGAGGACGGATAAGATAGTCGCGGAGTCTCCGCCGCTGCTGCCTCCAGCAAACCAGAGGAACCGGGCGAAACGGTTTTCGAAAGCCGCGGGCCATCGGGTCCACGAAACTTTCCAATCGGGCTGGCTTCGCGAAGCCCTGGGAAGAAATCTATTTGACCTTGGTCTGCTCGGAGATAGATGTCTTCGCTCGGGAATCTGAAAAACGAAGAAAAACAGCTAGTTTTTCCCGAAGAAGCCCTACTGTGACAAAAACAGGACCGATTTTTAAACTGAAGAATAGAAGGTCAAGCAAGCCCAAGAATCAGGCAGGAAAGCCACCCACAAGTCTCTACCTTCCTGACTTGCAGAATTATTTTGAGGAGTTGGGGCTACTGTCTCCCCATCTTTCTGAAATAAGAATAACTCCCCAACTCGTTTCCACTCTCACTTCTCTTCTCTCTCTGAAATGCAGGGTTTTTTTGTCCCCTTATGTTTGCTGTCATCTTGTTTCCCTTCCTCTCAGAACTGAACTTTAGCACCCTTAACCCTTGTAGTTTATCCACTTCTCCTGCACGCTTCTCTGCTGGGTCTTCTCAGGGTTTGCCATGGCGTTGAACCCCACCATGCTCCCCACTACCAACAGCTCCTCTAATGGGACAGGTGGACTGGCTGAGAACAGCAAACCCCTGACCATCCCCATGGTCATGTTCATTTTCGGAGTCGTGGGGAACCTCATAGCCATTGTGGTTCTTTGCAAGTCCCGGAAGGAGCAGAAGGAGACCACCTTCTACACCCTGGTCTGTGGATTGGCTGTCACCGACCTCTTGGGGACTTGCCTGGTCAGCCCAGTGACTATTGCTACATACCTGAAACACGAATGGCCTGGTGGCCAACCCCTGTGTGAATACAGCAGCTTCATCCTCCTCTTCTTTGGCCTGTCTGGACTCAGCATCATTTGCGCCATGTCCATAGAGAGGTACCTGGCCATCAACCATGCCTACTTCTACAGCCATTATGTGGATAAGAAACTGGCAGCGCTCACTCTTTTTGCAATCTATGTTTCCAACGTCCTCTTCTGTGCCATGCCAAGCATGGGTTTGGGGAAGACAAAGCTCCAGTACCCGTACACCTGGTGCTTCATAGACTGGCAGACAAACATATCCAGCCATGCTGCTTTCTCGTACATGTATGCCGGCTTCAGCTCCTTCCTCATCATGGTCACGGTGGTCTCCAACATCTTGGTGTGCATGGCCCTGATCCGCATGCACAGGCAATTTATGCGGCGCACTTCCCTGGGGACAGACAATGCCACTAGCCGCCTGTCAGACTTTCGCCGGCGCAGGAGCTTCCGGCGCATGGCTGGCGCAGAAATCCAGATGGTCATCTTGCTCATTGCCACTTCTTTGGTCGTAGTGATTTGTTCCATTCCTCTAGTGGTGAGTAATCTGCTTATCCTTTTCTTTCCAATATCATCATTAATTTCCTTTAGGGGAACATTGTGGCTGCAACATAAAGTTTCCTCCTTTGTAAGTTGTCACACATGTAATCTAAAACTTTTTTAACCCAGAAAAAGCAAGGAGCCGAATCTACTTCAGTTTTTTTTTTCTTGACTTGATACTAATGTTTAACATAAAGTACTAATAAATATTTTTGACCTGCTCTTTAGCTATTTACCTGCTCATAGAGCTGAGGAGATCCAAACTCAGCTTCATTATTGCCAATCTTTTAAACAAATTCATTATGGTCAATTTTAGCCTCATGCAGGAAAACAGTTTTAAGTTCCCTAAAATGTCAGGAGCTCTTGCAATATGCAAGCAATCGACACACAGAATAATTGTGGCATATTACTTGATGTTAAAATAGTACACCTTTACTTTCTTCAAAAGTACCATGGTGTTTTCAAGGAGTTATTTTTCAGATGCATAGCTTTGCAGCTTTATATTCATTTTTTTCTACTTCATTAGGTTATTGGATAGACTGAGTGATTAAAAATATAAGTAGCTTTCATGGGATGTTGTAGAAATACAAATTAAAGTGTGGCTTAATGTAGTGCATACTGAAATTGCAGAGACATTTCTGCCAAAATGGATTGTTATGGAATTACTTGCAGTTCAGTGTTCATAGCATTCGCATAAGGTCCCCAGATACACTTAAGCAAACAAATGTTAAAGTAACTTTAATGATTGGAGATATGTATATCAGGCTAAAAGATTTAACAGTTTAATAAAGACTGGTTCCCAAATTTCTTTTTTCCGGAACTTTAAAAACAAATAAAATTAATAGTGTTCTACATCAAGTAAAGCAAGATTTTTCCTCTGATGTTGATAGGGCTATGACAGTTTCATGCAGTTATTTATTGTTGCATGGACAACTTTGATAACTGTTTTGTGCCTGGCTGTAGGCATTGACTTTTTTCCTGTTGACTCTAAGGAAGAGAGAAGGAGTAACAGCAGTTGTGGGATTAGCTAAGATTTGCCCCCTCTTGTAAACTTTCTAATAAAATGCAGCAAGCTCCTTTTTCTTGGCAGGGATATATTAAACAACTGACAGGGCATGCTTGCTATTATCCCTCCCTTTCATTCTGTAAGCTAAGTGGTACTTTGGAGAGGAGCATGGAGAATACAGCTGGGCATGGGAGAGGGGGCTTCTTGTAGGCAAGAGATAATCTAAAATTGCTTCCTAGTAAAAGCAGAGAAACCCATGACCAAGAGAGACTGGGCAAACCACAAGCTTGAGTTATTCAACTAAATGCTATAATTTTACTAGTTAGGCCAGTTTTGCTACATAACTAAAATAATCCAGCTATGCATACCTGGTCTGGGATACCAGTGCATTTTAAAAGTAGTCCAGGTCATGTTCTTCAGTGTGTAACTGTACACTTTTCTATTGGTGTTTCTTACTGAGATTACATTTTGCTCCATGATCTTTGACTTAATAGCACAATGAGTCCTGTTTTAAGTGGTGAAAGTAAACATAAAGGGTGGTCGGTAATTTCCTTACAAAAGGTCTGGTAGCAAATTAAGGATAATTGTTTTCTTGTAGTGCTTGTTATCTTTTCACATGGAAATAGCCCAGATGGGGGGATATGAAAAACAGACCCCTACAATTCAGAATCATCTTGCAAAAATGAGAGTTCATGTGCAGCCTGGTAACGACAAGAGGAAATTGTGCTTAATGAATTGTGCGCTTCTGGTGGGGAAATACTGTAGCTAAAATTGGGCTCACTTCCTCCTTTCACACAAGCGTTTTTGGTTCTAATAATGTAATAATAATTCAGTCATTTTGATATTGTTGCAATATTGAGTTACCTGTTTCTTCCATCTATATTTTCTAAATATCAGTTCCTGCTTGTAAAAGCTAAATGATAGCGAATGGGCAATGGTGGAACCTCCCACACATTTTGACATGATAGCTATTTTTGGATAAACTGCTTATAAAAGCTTTCCTGAATGTAGTAAAATTAGGACTGAGCTACACTACTTGTTTCTGTTTCAACTGTTTGTTTACTTTATGAAAGGACTTAAATTTTCAGTACTATTAAACATGAAGAAACAATTATACAGTATTGTCACATTTATTTACAGTGCAAAGTGGTCAAGTCTACTTATTCCTCAGAAAGGATAAAAATAAGATATCCCTTGAGTTGTGTTCAACTTTGGGTGAATACATAGATATATTCATGCAACTTTTGTTCTTTCTTTTTCTTTCATAATTTATGTGGCTGCCCAACACACCCTTGCAATTATGGCTTGTGATTCTTTGCTTCAGGAACTTTTGTTTTCTAAGCTAGTCTACAGCCCTGGTGGTCTTTCATCCAATTAGTGATTAGATCTATATCTGCTTAGTTTTTTACAAGTTGAGTGAAGGTGCTGCTACTTCCTGCTGTGACACACCCCTGGTGTGGGATCTTTTCAGATTGTGGCTAAGTAATCCTTAAAACGTTATCATAAACCCATTTGCTAGTTTGCTTGGGGCATGCCTGTGGCTTCTGCTTTCCATAATAGATACCTCTAGAAGACTGGATTCATTCCTCTACATTTTTCAATCAGACAGAAAAGAGCAATATTTTCTTCTAATAAGAGAGATAGGTTCTGTTTCATGCCTTTAATATATTCATTAATAGAAGAAGGAGAATCATTTCTCACAAACCTTCTCAGCATTTCATAGAATGCTGGAAAGAAGGTTTGGAGATGACCACAAATGTGTAAGGCAAAGCAACATTTGTGACACCTCTAACTTTCAAAATGTTGTGATTAAGACACCCAAGGGCAGGAATTGGTGGCCAAGTGTCTGATAACTGTATTCACGGATACAAGTAAAGTACAAATCTCTCTGCCTAAAGAAGATGATAATGGATAAGAAAACACTTGTATATTAGTGGTGTTTCGTAGTGAAGGAGATTAAAAAACATTTCATAAAACTTTAAATTAAATGCAGTAAATGCTATGGGAACAGAAAGCTGTATTGGATGGATTTTTTTATTTGTTCCAGTGGGGATCTTATTAAATCCAGCTGAGATCCAAACTGAAATAGAACATAAGAAATTATTGTCCAAACTGTCTATTGGAAACAGTAGTTGGATGCCAAGTGGGGACAAATAGTCCACTTACGTGCTTGCATCCCATTGAATTCACTTAAGTTGATTTTTCAACTGCTGATTATTTATTTTGAATTAAAAGTGTTGTATTCAGTATAATATTTATGTATCAAACAACATGGGTCTACATGCTTTGTCTTTGCAGTCATCCTGTGAAGAAGCTTAGACTAGACTAGAAGAATATGATTTGATCCCCACCTGTCTGTTAAATAAATGAATGGGTATCTCAATGTAGTCTGACTAGTCAGAGCAGGACTCTGGCGAGGATATGAAATTTTGCAGAATTTTTGTATTGAAGGAAAGATGTTGCCTTCAAACACCTGACAAAAATGTTTCAGTAAACAATTTTTTTCAATTGTTTTTTAAAAAAAATAAAAACAAGAGGAATGGAAAACAATGAATGTTATCATTCTCAATGTCTTGCTATTAGAGAGGGTTAATTGACTATGAAAATAGTAAAATGGTAAGTAAACTTAATTTGTGAAACCCTCTGGCACTCATTTTGGAATCTGGTACCCTTTCATTTCCTAATAATCTCAGCAATGAAAGAATCATATAGAAACAAACTCTGCTGGGAAACTTGAAGAAAGTGAAAGGATGGGAAAACACATAGAAAAATAAAATGGGTTATTTCTACTTGTGAATTAAAACTGTCATAGACTCATTGTCAGGGTCCTTGTATGAATCCAACAGATTTCAGAGCTAAATATAGGTTGTTTTCCCCTTACTTTATGCTCACAATAACTGTTGAGGTTGACTCAATGAATTATCTTGCCGAACAGGAATTTGAACCCAGATTATATCAGTACACGCACTTTATTTTGGTATAACACACTGGAGAACTGCAGTGCTGCTCTATGGGATTTTAAGTATAGCAGACCTAACCACCTGCCAGCTACTCATAGACTGGGCTGACTCAGTGAACTAGGCTAAACTAAAATAAATTGGAGAGTTTGTGATTCAACATGTCATGCACCCAGCCAGTGTCTTAAAACGTTATGTAAACCAGTTATGTTATGTTAAAGAAATATTAGTTTATTTATTTAGACATAGTATATTTTGTTAATCTAAATTTCATGTTCTGTTCATTGTTAACATTTAGAATACTGACTGCCAGTGCACATGCGTCTTTGAAATTCCACTGGAGTTTCCCAAGTACAGTACTTTCTCTAGTGAGACATGCTGGGAATCGATGCATGTCAGAAATTATGAACTTCGCTCTGAAAGACATTTTACCCTTATTTTCAAATAAAATTCAGTGTTGGCTGTAGTTATTTGTGGAAAGATCCGATATTTCATTACAGTGAAGATTATAGAAATTGGTGCAGGAACAGAAGTGAACAGGGTCTTCATAATTTCTTCATTTTAAATAGGAAAGCTTTGCATACATACTTCTTTAAAAACACTTCTATACCACCAATTTTAATTTTTCCCCCTTATATTTAATTTAATCCCTACCCCTTTCTCCCTTCTTCCGTGCTGTGAACAATTACCTGCAATGAGTATCACCAATTTCAAATGACTGGGACTGGGGTACATTAACCTGGAGAGTCTTATTTTTATTATTTGAGGCACCATCAAAATTACTAATAGCCAAGACATTCACAGAAGGCAGGTGTGAGTGTGTTCAAAATGATAACATTGGAGACATGATTGAAGCCCAGCCCCCTTTATGTCTCAGGCCCATTAAAAGAGCGGGGACTTTGTGGTGCCTTCTTGATTTTTGTATAAAATTAAAATAGATTGCTCTGTCATCAGAGTATAGGACTATTTTCTCCTTCCCAAGATAGGTTTTTAAATGTACAGAAACTTTTCCTCCTATAAAAAAAAAAATCTGTTGTTTGCATCTTAGTTTAAGATGGCAAAGCCGTAGCAGTACATGTTCTCTTAATATTAGGTAGATTCGAGTCTTTAATGTCCCTGACAAGTGGTAATGGATTGGGGACAAAGGTGTGATGAAAGAGCCTGCTATATCCACTGTGCATGAAAACAAGAAATGTGGTAAAATGAGTAAAATAAAATAGTTCCTAGTTGGCCTTTCAGGGCATGGATCATCCACAAGGTGTACCCCTTTTAGCTGGTTTGTATGCAGAGCCAATGCATATTTCAGAAGCACATGGAGCTGTACAGTTTAGCTGGGAAATTTGTCGGTTAGATTTAGAAACAAGTTTAAAAAGTAAAAAAAAGAAAAAGAAACAGTTCTGGAAAAAGCTGCTTTTATCATTGCCCAGAAATCTGCATAGAGATGTTCATGTGGCCAGCAGAAGTCGTGGTCAGAAGAGCCATTGCCTGAATCACAGCACATCTGGAGGAAGCCAAGTTTGTGATAGTTTACAAGAAGTCCTCAATTTACAACCATTTGTTTTTGCGACGATGGCACTGAAAAACGTGACGTACAACCGTCCTCGTGTGTACCACCATTGCAGCATGCCCATGGTCACATGATCAGAATTCGGGTGCTTGGCAACTGGCATGTATTTATGACAGTTGCAACTTCCCAGGGTCATGTGATTGCCATTTGCAACCTTCCCAGCCAGTTTCCCATCAGCAAAGTCAACGGGGGAAGTCTGATTCATTTAACAACTGCAGTTATTTGCTTAAAAGCAGAAAACGGCAAAAACCAGCAAAATAAGTCATAAAATCGGGCATGACTCTCTTAACTGCCTTGCTTAGCAATGGAAATTCTGATCCCAACTGTGGTCGTAAGTTGAGGACTACCTGTACTAAATAGGCACCAAAATCTTCTGGGCAAAGGTTACTTTGTAAATTGTCTTCCTGCTTAATATTAACCAGCTGGCTATATAAAGTTGTGTATCGGAATGCGATAGAGAGAATTTTATGAGGGTATGTAAAGATTTTGTGGATAGCTCCTCCTTTGTTTGCTGTAGAAGGCAACTACTTTTTTTTTAAAAAAAAAAACATTTTATGGTAAGACATGCTTTAGGCGTGCACTTAGGAGGGAAAAATACTTTTTCCTGGATATCAGCTCATCCGAGTTTGGGGGTTGACTCATGATGTGGCCTGTTTCATAGTACTATTAGTAAGACTTCAAAATATGTATTGGGACCTAGATATGGGAGAGTGTGACCCATGGGCTTGTAGTCAGCACAAAGTTTGTTCTCAATGCACTCTGGGTTGTGCAGACATATGGAAGACCGCCATCATGCTTGGAAGGAATCTCAGGACCTATTTCACACCCAGTTTGGGAGCTCAGGCAATTCAGATGGGGAAAAATGATATTTGAGAAAAGGGTCATCCTCCCCCAGGCTGCATTTCGATAAAAAAAAGTTGCTTTCCTATTTACTGAATAATCAGAAACTGACTCCTGAATACAAACATACCCCGGAATCAAGTTCATCCAACACTGACACTCTTCTTTCCTGAAACTGAGAAGAATTGATTTTGCATGTATTTAGAAGCTGGTGGTTAAGCTGTCATGTTTGGGATTAGATCCTGATTGTTGAAAGCAGGCAGCAGGTAACTTTACAATAGAGGATCGTTCTGTCTTCCTTGGACTAGATAAAAAAAAAAATGGAGAGCTTTGGTTGAAATCATCTGAGAACTTTAACTGGGCAAAGCTGATCTGCTAATGCAGAGGTGGGCAAGCTGAGCTATTATATTTTTACTGAATTAATCTCAAATCTGGGTTCTCACCTGGTTTGCCCATGTCTTTATTCCAGCTCACCTGTTTTCAGGATTACAGCATTGAAAGGCTCAGTTCTTCTGAACTGAATTAGGTGTAGCTTGCAAAACACTCACATAAAGCTTCTATTCAAATCACCTCAGGCAAAAACAGAATCTATGCCAAAGTTAACTGGGCCCACAATAATTGCATATGTATATTTTAAGAGGACAAAGGAGAAGTTTTTAAACCCGCTACTATCCAAACTATTATTATTATTACTTCAATTTATTATTGCATCAGATGTAAAGGATTATGAAAGGCAGAGAAGCTTAGCTAAGGAAGACATAATAAAGGTAATCCTTCTCTTAATGACCACAATTGGAACTGGTACTTCTGTCACTCAGTGAGGCAGTTGTTAAATGAGTTGCACCTGATTTTACAACCTTTTTCACCACGGGTAAGTGAATCACTATGGTCATTAAGTAAATCCAGATTCCCCATTGACTTTGCTTGTAGTAGGCTGGTTGGAAAGGTCTCAAGTGGCGATCATGTCACCTGCACAATGCTGCAACTGTTGTAAATGCCTGCCAGTTGCCAAGCACCTAAATTTTGATCATGGAACTGCCAGGGATGCCTGGCAATTCTAACTGTAAGTACTGGTCGCAAGTCACTTATTTCAGCACCATTGTAACTTCAAGCAGTTACTAAATGAATGGTCGTAAGTTGAGAACTACCTGTGGATTCATTTTTTTAAAAAAAAAAGGTTCAGCATGAAATACTTGCATTAATGTATGTTAATATAAAGTGTAAGATCCAAATATCAATGTGAGAAGACTACGTAACGTGTTCTTTCTTTGGTAACACTTTTCTTTGAATTTTGGAGGAATAAACGATAAGTAGCTTTTAGGGGTAAGTTGTAAAAGTGTGGCAATTCCAACATGGATGAAGCCCAGAAAACTATTTCAAGAATCTAGCATTCTAGTAATACTTCTCAACTGTGGAATTATTGCAAAAATGATGCCTGTTTTTAAAATTCATCATAGGAATTATATATATATATCCATCCCACTTCCTACCCATGGCTGCAACTAGTATTACATTTGATTAAAGTAAAGACTGTTGCAAATAGAGTTTGACTCCTACTCATCATATTGTTGCCAGGCAGTAGAGAAATAGTTGTATTTTTTTCTTCTTCATTTGTTTGACTTCTTATCTTGTCCTGGAATTTCTTGGGTCTCTCCCAATGAAAGTACTAATCAGATCTGATCTCACTTAGTTTTGGGGGGAACTTTCTGGAAAAACTCTGTGACAATTCGTTCCTGTATTATTGCCAAGAAAAATATATGGAGGCATCTATGAAGTCACCAAGCATTGAGCTTGGTTTGAAGGAAGCTATGTTGCAATGTCTGTCAGATTTTGCTCCTGCTATGGATTTCATTTTCTTGCTTTAGGCTGCTGTTTAAGCAGTTCTTCTGGGTGAGTGGGTGGATCCTATTGCCCTCATCTTTACCATTTGTATTGATTAAGTTGCAATTAGATCAACCGAATCTGATGGTAAGAAGGGATTGAGTAGAACTTTGCTTTCTGATGTGGAGATTTGTTTCCCTGAACCACTTCCCAAACTGAAATGCTGTATCTTGTTGGGAAGGATGCTTTTGCTTGATACTGGCTCAGCTTTCTGATAAAAAGAGAAACTTTTGAGTTAGGCATCCCAGTGGCTAGAATTTTTCTCTAGCTGGTTTCTATTGTGATCCATTAAACCAGTAGTTTTTAAACTTGGCAACTTTTAAGATGTGTGGACCACAACTCCCAGAATTCCCTAGCCAACCATGCTGGCTGGAGAATTTTGGGAATTGATGTCCACACAGCTTAATGTTGCCAAAATTGAGAAATATTGAGGTAAACCATTACAATACAATGGGTATTCAGTCAACAGCGGATCCACATTGCTAAAACAGGGCTTTTCAACCTTTTCACCGACTGTACCACTTTTAGGATATGGCAATATTCGAGTACCACCTAGCAAGGCGTCAAAAACGTGATGACCAAAAAAAAACCCTGTTCAAAGTTGCAATTGCACTGAAATGACTTATGACCATTTTTCACACTTATGACCATTGCCCGGGGTCATGTGATTTATATTTGGATACTTGGCAACTGATTCATATTTATGATGGTCACTGTCCCAGGGTCATGTGATCCCCTTTTGCAGCCTTTTGACAAGCAAAGTCAATGGCAGGGCTGCTGGTGGCCAAGTGCTAAGTTCCCTCCCTCCCTCTTTCCCTGCCTCCCTCTTTCTCATGCCCACCTCCTTCTGAAGGAAGGATTTGAACACCCCCCCCCCATATTTTCTCTCTTCCATATATTCATCAAACAAGGAAAAGCCTCCAGAAACAGAAAAGACAAACTGCTGAGTGAACTAGCTTAAAAAGGCACATTCCCCTTTAAGAATTAGCTACTGGCTAGAAAGGAAAGTAAGGAGCCGGCAGCCGGCACTTAAGGAAGAAAAAAAATGTAGTAGTATTGGCTTCCGGCCTGCTTGATTTGATCTCCTCTCCTCTCCCCCCCCCACCCTCCTCCTCCTCCTCTTCCCCTTCAGTGCAGCTAGAGCTGACTCTGCCTCCTCCCAAGGCTGCTGCTTTTTTTTCTCTCTCCCTCTCCCACCCAAACTGCCTCCTTTTATAGGTCTCCACCCCCCTCCTCCTCCTTTCTCATGGGGGAGGGTGAGCCAGAAGTGAGCCTGGGGCCTTTGTCTTGCCCAGCCACTCTGCAGCTCCAGAGGACTCTCACTGTAAGTCCTTGCCTACGCTGGCTCTTTCCCTCCCCCACTACACTTGGCTAGGCAGGGCTGCGTACCACCTGCCACTTGTTAATGTACCACAAGTGGTACGCGTACCACAGGTTGAAAAGCCCTGTGCTAGAAGACCTGTACATCAGAAGGCTTTTAAATGTAATGTACTTATTGTTTGTGTACAAGTGGGATTTAAACCATGAATCAATTTCCCTGGAGTGGCCTTATGAAATGAAGCAGAAATCACTGTATCAGAAATTTCATTAGCGTAGAAAGGAGAAGACGCTATCTATAACATAAGAAATTCAGATCAGCTCTTCTGGCCACAGTATCATCTTCAGAAATAGTGACAGTTGCTTAAGCATGGATCTGAAAGAAACTAAGGACACTATCTTACATTTGGCCCTGTATAAATGTAAAGAAAGCTCCGGAATCCTTTGTTTGGGATCTTTTGTGCTGGCGGTCTTGCTTTCCCCATATTATTTTATCTTGAGACTTGTCAGTTATTTATTAGACAGTACAGTATTTATCACTCATTTAAGTATGATTATGAACTGTTATACGCCAAGGCATTATTATTTGTCTATTTAACTCAAGGAAATGACTTTTTCACATGACTTTTACACATTCCCTGTTAATTATCAAATTATTAATCTATCTATTAAAGATCAGGCAGGTTGATAATCACTCTGAAGAATACAGCTTGTAGGCTTACATAGGACAACTGCAGAACATTTGATAATTCCCAAATTGGGTTAGTTTCACCTTCCATGATTCCTACGTAGTATAGCCATAATTTTCAGCCGGCTTGAACCATGGCAGCTGCACAACATCCCTCAAGATAGGGGGAATCTGCCATAAGGTAAAAAGGATGAATTTCTACTGGTTCTTCCCATATTACCTTTAGCCTTGATCAAATTAGTCTTCCATGTAGTAATGTTAGATTTTCCCAAACACTGAAGCTTCATCTTTGATGAAACCCCAAAGAAAGAAAGAATAGCCCAGGAACCATATAACTTTAAGATAAAATGTAGCTTTTGTAGGGAGAGAGGGAGGAATTTGGTTAATCTTCATTTTAATTTCTTTTATCAATGTGCAACTAGACAGTGCAAATACTCCATTGGATTGGACTGATTTGCAGAATTGGGTGTATCTTCAATTCCTGTTTGTTGGGAATTGCAGGTATGTAGTCTTTGGCAAGCCTCTTAATAGTTCCTTCATTTTCCCCACTGAAAATGTTAATTGCAAAGAATTGCAAAGAAGCGTAGGCGAAGAATTACTTCCCCAGGTCATTGTTTTTGAGATGTCTACCTCTATGGAACATTTCTTGTAGCAACTGGTCTACTGAAGAAGAATTGAGCTTTTGCTGTGAAATTTCTGTGAGGGCTTAAAGGGCCATATTCTATCACAAATGATGGAAAACGTTTTAAAAAATTGTCTCACCATTAACTGGTCTCATTGAAAAGAATGTAGAGATTCCCAGAACACTATTTTGGATTGTCTAACCTAAGCTATAGTAATAAATAGACAAATATATAGATAAATTAATAAAAGTTAATTACTACTTCAGTTGGTACTTTGAATTAGATGAAAGACCTGTACATTCAATTTGCCTATTCTAATCTGTTCAATTAAATTATTTTTGTTTATTTTTGTCACCACTTTTATCCTATATAAAACCAAATGTTGGGTTTGATCCCACGATTCAGAACAAGATTTTATAGTAATCAACTGTCTTGCTTCTTTTTCATGCTTTCTCAAATTAGATAGCAGGAAAGAGAAGAAACTACTAGAAATGTAGTTATTGTGCCATCTAGTGGTTATAAATCTGATTGTTTATATTCAGCCAATTAAATTTCTGGTCAGTTCATTAGCAAAAATATAATTGGACTCAATCAACTCACGTACAAGATCTAAGAGTCATATTTAAAGAACAAGAAATCTTTTAGCAGATAAAGATTAATAAATGTACATTTCAGGTGGTATCAGCCAGTGGTATTATAACTCAATTATTAAAATTCGAAGTGCTGAAATAGCACTCGGTAATATTTGCTTATCCTGAAAGTTGCAGACATGAAAACGAATGAGAAAAGCATGCTGGAAGGATTGTTCTTTATATACAAATGTACTTGGATATATATGTTGATAATATTAATTGCAATTACAATGATTTACAGTTTAATAAAAACCATTGATTATTAGAAGAAATTTTCTTTCTCATTCCTTGCTATGGCCAGGTGCCAGTATCCACATATCCCTATAGGAATGTAAATTCCAGTTCTTTTGATTAGCATAGGCATCCATGATTTAGTATGAAAGCTTACAGCCTTAGTTAAAGCAAATATAATGTACTCCATATTTTCTAATACTTAAAAGATACACAAATATTATTGCTTTGTCCGGTAAGGAAGGTGCATATGGATGATGGCAACCTGTATAATGAGTGGGAGGAAAGCTTGGAAGCCTTTTCTGTGCAGGATTGCTAGTCTAACTCCAATGTCACAACCAGCAGAGTGGAAATCATGCTTTTATTTTCAAGTCTCAACTCAACTAAACTCAACTTTGAAGTCTCAACTCAAGCAACTCCAACTCTCAAGCTTGAGAGGCAGAATGCCTGGTTGCATGGACAGGAATATAAATAACCTTTGCATGCTGTTTTACATGCAGTACATCCAGTAATATTTTAAAGTAAATATAGTTTCTTTGGGGGGGGGGAGTATTTTATTTCCAACATGGCGAAGTACAAAAGGCTGAGAATGGGAGCAGAAAGATCAGCATTTTTACATGTTGTACTTATAGGCAGCTGTGGTAGATATTGCTGTTTGCATAACTTCACCTAGCAAGAGTTTAGATTTGAAACAGAGCTTAATCTGCAGTTTACACAGCAGTCATACTGGATCAGAGGCTGCTGTTTTTGAGTACTCAAGTGCTTATTTTCTCCACTGCTGCAAAGCATTGGACAGTCCTGAAAACTCCATCATTATTCAGTTTTGTGAATTACAAATTAAAAGGGTTCCTGTTTTGGAAAAATAAAAAATAAAAGGAAGGGCAGTTAGGTAGACTCTCCCACTTCTGGTATTTTTGATCTTGGAACTTCCCATTGCCGAAGAAGCCAATCTCTGAAACTTGTAGGCAAGAAATGGAGAAATCCCCTACCGGATCCTCTCCTCTGCAGTCAGCAATTTCCCTCCAGCCTGGGAGATGGAAATGGCATATCTCACAGTCCTTATGTGCCCTTCACAACTGCAACCCAGACTTAGTTGCTAAAGTCCAGCTTATTTCCCAAATGCGCACCCTTGGAATATGATTCAGAAGTCCTTAGAATCTTCCACACAGGACCTCTCTGCCATTCATTAAAGTCACCCAACTTTTTAAGGACTTCTGCAGGAGTTTTGGGCTTGTATGAAATGCAAACTTTCAAACATTTTTCGACATGTGCAGACTCCACTTCATATGCAGTACAGTGAGCAATACTTTCAAGTTGTGTTGTGCTAACAAGCACGTGCTAATTTTTAAAAATTATAGAGGAGTCTGTTAATCTATTTCAGTTAGCAGGCTCACAAATTAGGGCTGGGCAAAGGATTTGAAAGAGCTGCTTTGCAACACACAAGCACGCATACAAATCACGTTTCATTGTATCACTAAAGCAGCCATGTCTTTTGCAAGGCTCAGGTGTCGACGTCTGAGTCTGGCTGTCTGTCAAAGGACACAGGAGAAATGCAACATATCAATGCCACGCAAAATGGGCATTGATGTTTTTTGGGACTTTTCTTTTGTTGTTTTTAATTTAAGTTGTGGGTAGTATCTAATTTCTTTGTTCATGCAACTAAATTCAGCAGGAAATAGTGTTTCTGATATTTGGTAAATTGCTGTTGAATTTGAGTGGAAAGCATTGAGGATCACAAAAAAGAGTTTGGGGCTATTTTCAGCCTCCAGGTTTCTACACAAAAGCATCTAAATTTTAAAAGGTGCCTTTTTTTTCCAAAAAGCAACTGGACTTTGTTTTTACTTGAAGACATTTTGCTTTTCATCCAAAAAGCTTCTTCGGTTCTGAAGAAGTTTCTCGGATGAGAAGCAAAATCTCTTCAAGCAAAAAAACCAAGCCCAGTTGCCTTTTTTGGGGGGGGGGGGAAAGCACCTTTGGGACAACCATGACCTGGATGACTGAGAATCTCCATAGACATCTAAAATTTAAAACTTTTTGCTGAAACAAGAACCAGTTTGGTCCAGTCGCTAAGGCACGGGCTAGAAACAGAGAGACCGTTAGTTGAAGTCCGGCCTTAGGCTTGGACGAATCATTCTCCCTCAGTCCAACTCATCTCACAGGGTTGCTGTTGTGAGGGAAATAGGAGAAGGAAACAGTGTTAGATATTAGCTCTTATTGTTTATAAAATTAATAGACAGAATATAAATAAAATAAATAAACCAATCAACAAGCCACCTATGGAAACGGCTTCACTTTCTATGGACTGCTATCCCATGCATTTCTTAAAACTATTCATGGGATTACAGCCAGCATTTTTGTAATGTATTTTAGCAGGACTTGCCAAAGTGGCAGCAAAGACTGTCAGGAGCATAATTGAGTACTGTGCATCATCATGTTCTTTATTTGGAAAAAAAAAAGTTCATTCCAGGGAAGCTGTCTGTCAAGAAAATAACTTTTAACAAGCTACTACAGGCAAACTTTGGAAGATATTAAAAAAGCAACAACTTTTTCTTGAATGTTCAAGTCTTCCAGCAAAAGCTGTGTTCTAACCTCAGAATCCATAGTTCTAGGCCCATCCTTGAAAGAAAATTTGCCTGTGAGGTAGAAAAATAGCTATAATTTCATTTCCAAACATGTATTTACGGGGGTGGGCTGGCAAGGGGTAGTGGGATTAGAGCTTTTAATGATTGGCTGAATGGCTCACGGGCACATTTTGTGGTTCCTTGCACATCCAACACACTTAATAGCAGATTTGGTTATAGAAGGAACAAAAGAATTCGTTATTAAATGAAAATGAAAACTCTGGAAAACCTCTGAGCTCTAAATTTAGGATTCAGAATACAGTAGGGACAGCAAGTTTTTCAGAAAATAATTCACAAAAGGGTAATTGACCTTTGAGTGTTCTGGTAACTTAGATAAACTGGAAGAGGGGAAAGGTCTTTTATCTCTATTTGAAATCAAGTGGCTGGAAATTTTTTCCCATTCTGAAAATAGCTCCCATCTGACATTGCAGAATGCCATGTACTTTACCCATTCTCCCATCTCCCTTCCTGTTATAACAGTCAGATGCTAAGCCAACTCTTGGCCTTGAACAGTCAGCCTGGCCTTCAGTCATCAAATTATGAATAGAGTTTATTTACACATGTATTCATTCCTTCTCCAGGTACGTGTCTTTGTGAATCAACTGTACCGTCCAGATATAGTAAAAGACATCCAGCAGAACCCAGATTTGCAAGCTATCCGTATAGCTTCGGTGAACCCCATCCTGGATCCATGGGTCTACATTCTGCTGCGCAAGACTGTCTTGAGCAAAGCTATTGAGAAGGTCAAGTGTCTTTTCTGCCGCATAGGTGGGGCTCGCCGGCAGCATTCAGGCAACAACTGCAACTGGGCCGATGGCCACCGGACCTCCTCTGTCACAGCCAGCCATTCACCCTCCTTCATCTCCCGAGAGTTGAGGGAGATCAGTAGCACTTCACAGACTCTGCTATACCCGCTGGAGCCAAGTGAAAGGACGGTCGGTGACCGAATGCTGTTACCAGGAACCAGCAGCTGTCTTGCTCAGTCAGATACTACATCTATAAGGACCTTAAGGAGTTCAAACACCTCAGACTCCTCGCAGGGGCAAGAGTGTGAGAATACCTTTTTGGTGAGTGAACTAAAGCCTAGTGGTAGTAGCACTCCTAAAGGCAGCTCCCTTCAAGTCACTTTTCCCAGTGAAACTCTGGACTTGTCAGAGAAGTGTATATAAGCAGTAGAAAGATGCAAGAGACAATTGGTCCTTAAGCCAAGCAGGGAGGAACTGATACAACAGAACATACCAAATGCCCATCTTTGCCATCCATTCTGTTGACCTAGCTAAGGCATATACCTGAAGCTTATCTGGATTTCCCTATCCTAAGCTTGGGGACAAAATAGCCATTTAGGGCAAGATGGACTTGGAAATGTGCATCAGGCAGCAATCCATGTGAGACATTGAACTAGCCACCATCAGAGTTAAGCATCTTGATTTGCAGCAGTTACATCTCCCTCAATGTTGGTTCCAAGATGCGGCTGCTGGATCTTTCCTGTTATGTGATAAGCACAGGTTTCTGCAGGGATTTATTGCCCTAGAGAATCATCCTCTGCCATCAAACCCTGCCAAAGTAACAAAGGAATGTAATGGTGTCTGAAGCACAGGCTGCTGCTTGTTGCCTTAACTTGCCCTGGGAGATAGGATTGTTTTCACAAAATTTGTGTTGGAAAAAGTCACCAATCTTCTCCATCTGTACATGACTGAAGCATACTTATTCCACTCCATCCTTCCCTCCTGGCTTCATAGTTCAGAGAGATTAATTACAAGATAGTTGCTAACGAAGGAACAAACTGGTCTGGTGGATATGGAACTGATAATCTCTCTTATGGTGTGAAAAAATGTGAATTTTTCTGGTTGATATATTGTGACTGACTGTATTTAAGGAATGTATATTCTTCTCTGTGAGAAGGTTAATTATTAATACAAAGTATAGAAAAAAATAATATGGTCAGCCCCTCCTTTCTTCTTAATGTAAGTCGTTAAATTTTGCATTAGATTTTTCAAATTTGCAGACTCAACAGGCCAGACGAGAGCTGATTGATGAGACCAGAGCCGAGGAATCTGGAATTACATGGGAACACGTTTTGATGCCACTATAGGAATAATAAAAGCTTTATGTTTTTAAAGTGTTTCTCATATTTTCTTAAGTCTTCTTTTGAGTCGAGCTTGACTCTTAGTGATTTCATGGACAGAGCTATGGAGCTGCACATCCTTCAAAAGAAATTTTAAAAATGTGCTGTGAATTTCTCTTCGAAATGCAGTGGTTCCTAGCTAAGCTAATAATGCAGTTCTGTTAACATCTGCTATGTATGGATGCCCCAGTGAGGCATTAGTCAGAAGTACATCCCACAATTAACAATTCTTGCTGATTTAGGCACTTTTCACATGTGTGCAAAATCAAAGTCCAAAACATGCATCCACAGTCAACATCCTCTTTACTTAATTCAAAATGTGTTTGCTCAGAGATATTTCAGAATTTAGTGGAAGAAAGCACCTTAAAAGACCATAATCTTAGGGCTACCTTACGTAGCCTACTGTACAGCCACTGCTCTTTGTGTACGTACGGCAACTGCTAGGTCTATTACGAATGTTAACACATATACAAATGAGCAACACATCAGGCTTTGCATTATCAATGTCCATATAGGAATTGGCAGCTGTACATGGCATTACCATTCTTGTAAACATCCTGTTGAAAGGTTTTTATCATCTTCTGCAGTCCACTCTATTTATATGAAGATATTGTTGCCAAATGCTTACGTGGGCAATATTTTTTCCATTTATCCTTGCTATGGTTACAATTTACATCAGTCTTCTCCAGCCTGTATTAAACTGATCAAGATTTGCAAACAACTAGCTTTGTTGGCTGAGAATTCTGGGGGTCGTATATCCAAGCATTGGGAGGTGGGACTGCTATAGAATAAATGGAGAAATGCAGGAAACCCCAAACATGTTTATTGTGCACACCGATGTGCAAGGTATTCTAGAGATGGTTGTTGGGTTTTTTGAGATTCGGAATGTATGTTGCAATTATCCATTTTCAGTTGTAATGAATTTGGAGCATGAAAAACTACCACACCATTGTTTTTGTGTCCTTTCAGTTATTTCTAACATTTGTTACAGCAAATATTGTAGTTTGCACTAATGCTTTTGGAATAAAGAAAGACTATGTTTTAAAAACCAATTTAAGTGATTTGGGGACTAGAACTGAAAAGAAAAAGCAACTACTATAATGTGGTCTATTTATTAAAAACAATGACAGATAAGATTAAAAAAACGTTAGACATAAAGTTTTTCTCCATTAAAAAAAAGCTCTAAAGCCACTGGAAATTTATGTTTTTGTATGCCATGTTCAAAGGATTAGATTTTTGTGTTCCAGTGTTATCCTGTATTGATGTTCAAGGTCTGGTTTTTGTCAAGGAAAAAGCATCTTCTGTTGCTTATTGTGGTTTTTATGTAAATTGCTTTCCATTGGAATCAGAATTTTGAGCCTGAATTTCAGAGATGGCTTATGAAACTGGCTGTCCTGGCACATACCTCTTTTGGAAATCATAATTAAATGCAGACATGCCCACTGGGTAAAGAAGTCGGTGTGAATCTGTGCCTGCTTACTCATCCTTAACATAACTTCATGGGAAGGCCCTCACATTTTCATAAACCCAACACACACAATTTCTAAACAGTAATTTAGAGGCAGAAAATATAGAATGCTCAGCCCTAAAGATATGGTAACATTCAATCAAAGACTTCTGTGTTTCACCCCATAAATCCTTATGTCCAGAATTGTGTACAGAAATGGGATTCTTCTTGAGTTATATCAATCAAGCTCACTGAATACATCCATTCTAGATTTCATAGATTTACACACAAATTTTGTTCACACAGGAAAAAGTTTGATTACAGCACAGGAATAGTCACCAACAGTTTAGGCATGCCAAACATAACCCAGCACTGGAAATTAAGACATAAAAAAAAATAAACCAGTAAGTTTTGAGTTCTTCATGAAATTATTCAGTAAAGTTACATATTGGGAAGGAAAGCCTGGACATGGGGTTTCATCCTACTGAACAATTTTTATTATTGGACAAAACAGCATTCAAGATGGACAGAAAAAGCCTTCATATGCTCAGAAGAGCTCACTCTATGCTATTTACATTCAACCTGGATTCCAATTCCACAAAGTGCGTCAGTCCATGCCATTGCGCAAAAGTCCCCAGTCTATTTAAAGAAGCATCCTTTTCCAGAAATGGGGCTGAGCTGCCAAGACAGACACACAATCCTGAGGAAAGATACAGCCCCTTTAAAGAGCTATAGAAAGGTTCTTGAACTGCACACCTATCTCCTCACCCACCTGCTCCAAAAATGCCTTTCTTGAATCAGGTCAGAGCTACGGCTGTCTTCTGTAAATGCTGTGGCAGTGATTTCATTTTCTAGGTTTTTTTTTTTGTAGGATGCAGTACAGGTAGTCCTCAACTTACAACCATAATTGAGCCCAAAATTTCTGCTGCTAAGCAAAACAGCTGTTAAGTGAATTTTGCTGTTTTACGACCTCCCTTGCCATAGCTGTTAAGTGAATCACTACAGTTATTAAGTTAGTAACATGGCTGTAAAGCGAATCTGGCTTCCCCATTGACTTTGCTGGTCAGGTCGTGAAAGGTGATCACATGAGCCCAGAACACCGCAATCGGCATAAATAAAGTCAGTTGGCCAAGCCTCTAAATTTTGATCATGTGACTATGGGGGATACTGCAAGAGTCATAGGTGTGAAAAACGGTCAGAAGTCACTTTTTTCACTGCTGTTGTAACTTCGAATGGTCATTAACTGTTGTAAGTCGAGGACTACCTGTACTATGTAGTTGGATACGATTATTTAAAATAAATGGAAATACTGGATGTATATATACATTTGGCTAAAACAGTCTTGAATAAATGGCAGACAAATTTCTTCCATGAGAAAGACTTAAATAGTCTTATGTCCAAGGCTTGATTTGTGTGGCAATTTATAAAAATTACATTTATGAAATGTTTTTCATATGAATCTGGATGAGGATGAGGGCAAGACAGAAAAACTCACGATCTTCAAACACTGCTTCAAATGATCATAACCAACTCTGTAAAATGTACCAATTGTTCCTGCTGGACTAATACTTCCTCTGCTTTAAGAAATTTATTGAAGCCACCAACAAAGCCTCTGGATTAAACCTAGGAAATGCTATGCATAGAACTTATTTGTAAGAACTAGACAGGAATTGCCAGAATTACCATAAGAAGCATAATTATACACATACTTTTCTCCCCACTGAATATTCCAGAAAGGCATCAAACATGGATTAAACAAGACTCTAAAGAAGCAGAACAAACTGTCCCTAAAAAGAATGTTTTTGTGGTTCCCCGCTCTTTGCATTTCTCATCTTGAGTGATGGCTTAGACATATTAATTTATCTACAGCATTTTCATACTGCCCATTCACAGGATTTTAGGTTGAATAGCCATTACACAGGCAAAACTACTAAAAGCTCTGTGATTGTTTCTTTACAGCATGTTATGTTTTATTTTAGGACTGAAATAATTCTTTAAAAGGAATTTCTAAAGTCTGATTGCAACATTATCCTGCAATAGACATGTTTAAAAATGCACAATTTCAATTATATTATTTTAAATTACTGTTCGAAATTGCTTCCACTGCAGTTCATCTTTCTTTTTTTCTTTGATTAAAGATTAGAATCAGTATGGGCTTATTTTTTTTAATTTGTTTTGAAGCAGGGAGATTATGCCCTGGAAATACACAGCTTTTTCTCAACAAGATATAGACTGACTTCATTTAATATCCACTTGTTTACTGACTGTTTGCAATTATGACAGTGCTTAATGAGGGGCATTTACAAGGGGTTGCAGCTGTTGCAGCCCCCCCCCCCCCACGGGCATGTAATTGTAATTCAGGCACTTGGTGACCAGTTTGCAATTATGACATGACAGGATCCCTAAGTCACATGATCACCATTTGTGACCTTAACTGCTTGTTTGCAACAAGCAAACAAACAAGCTGGCAGGAGGTTGCAAATGGTGATCACATGACACAGGATGCTGCGACTGCACCCGACAGCAGCAACTGGGATAGCCAAAACTGCCACCTTAAGTCGGCATGGTCACATGACATTGCGCTTCATGATTGCGTAGCTTAGTGATGGAGTTCCTGATTCCAATTATCATCACTAAATAAGGAATACCTGTATCTTAAACTTCATTAAAATAATCCCTCTTTAAAAGTTCATAGTGGGAAGCATAAAGGCCACCTTATGATTCGAGTGCATGAACATACAGTATTTTATAATTGGATTTGGAAAAACAAGGAGAGTATCTTGTGTTCAAAGCAGCATCTGAGAACTACATCTGAGAGTCTCTACATTAAGATAACAATGACCTTGACTCAAAAGACTATAGACTGAAACATGTTCGGCACATTCCGTACCACAACTGTATAAGCATGTGAAGTTTTTGCCTCATCCCCTGCTTTGCTTTATCACAGTAAGAACAGATGTTAGTGAATTGCTAACAAGCTTACAAAGCCATTCCAGTTTTGTAATTTTTGGCAGTATAAATATATACAGACCCAACACTTCCAGTTCCTATTTTCAAAGCCACTATTTCCAGACATGCTATGTTCTGGTTTTTTTTTCTATATTGAACACCAGGTTTCTACAATGGAGATGCCTTTTGGGAGGAGGATTGTACTTCACCTTCCATGAACCTCACCCATCATCCCCATGAACCATGCTATCTGTGGATTGTGGGACTTGTAAGCTGTGGCATTAGGAAGGCACCAAATTTGCAAAGGTATTGTTCAAAGTAGCATTCAATCTGGGGAAAACAGCAATGAAATTACTGATGTTCAGTTTTCCAAATTCTGCCTCCTCTGGCCCTACAGGACACATTGTCCCTGTGGAATGGGGATCTCCATTGCTCAGTGACTCAAGAAGGGAAAGCAAGTAGAACAACAACAGCAACAGCCACTCCTCAAATTTATGGCTGTTACAGGAAGGGACCATGTGGATTATCGTGCTTTGATAAACACAGAACCATCAGGGAGCGTTGTAGACTCCTCTTGTTCAGTTACAGTCTCAACAGTCCCTGAAGCTGATACAAGCACTACAGTTTTAGAGGTCGAAGTGTTTTTTTCTCTTTCAGCAATGGCAGCACACACAGCCAAGATCTCATCACTTTCAAAGTCATAATCTGGAATTGGCTCCTCCAAAGTTTCGCTCTCAGCCCCCTGTGTTCCTGTCTCAGTTTTGGTTGCTTTTTTCTGTTGTTGTAATTTTTTTGCCCAGGAAAGATCTTCGTTCCACAATTCAGAGTTGAGTGGATAGATATGCAAGGCAATCTGGAAACTTCGAATAGCCTGTAAAAAAAACAAGCATGGAAACACAGCCATTAGCATCAGTACTTTCATGCCTTGAAAGAGTCAAGAGACGTATTATGGAACTGTGTTGAGATCTAATGGGATTATACAGATTCTTCTTATAATACGAAACCTGATATTATTAAATGTGCGGATCTAGTTTGATCCCGTTTGAAACACATACAACATATTCATTGGTGGCTTTGGTAAGTGGTTCAAGTATTGGATTTGAGCTGCGTGTATTAAAATTCAATTCAACACATCCAAGGCGAGCACCGAATGCTATCTTGGACTCCTGGAGGAAAAGTTAGGAAGAAATTTAACATCCAAAGAAATATATTTTAAAAAATTCACATTTATTCATTTTGCAACCTCCAAACTGGGTTGGTCACCGGGGCCAGATATTTAGTCTTTATTCATTTTGTTGTTGTTTAAATTACGTACTTCTTACAAAAATGATTATGTGCTGAAGATGGTACTCAATATTAACTAGTAAGTCATCTCTATACGGGTAGTCCTCAATTTATGACCACAACTGAGCTCAAAATTTCTGTTGCTAAACAAGACATTTGTTAAGTGAATTTTGCCCCATTTTATGATCTTTCTTGCCACAGTTGTTAAGTGAATCACTGCACTTAAGTTAGTAATAGGTTGTTAAGTGAATCTGGCTTCCCCATTGACTTCGCTTATCAGAAGGTTACAAAAGGGGATCACATGACTCTGAGACACTGCAACCAGCATAAGTATGCATCAGTTGTCAAGTGTCCGAATTCTGATCATATGATCATGGGGGGATGCTGCAATGGTCATAAGTGTGAAAAACAGTCATAAGTCACTTTATTTAGTGCCATTGTAACTTCCTACAGTCACTGAGTGAACTGTTGTAAGTCGAGGACTACCTGTAATGCCATATGTGCAGTAATTAGAAATCCATTATTTCCCCCCAATGTTTAAAATATTGGGTGAGTTTGAGGTGCTAATGTCACACTGCATTTGTGAGGAACTACTGGTAAGACTGAGGATGAGAAATAATACTCAGCTGTATTCAGTAAAAAACTGAGCAACTATTATGTTTAATTGTAAAGCTTTTCTTTACAAAAGAAGTTCCGTCACACCCACATATACGTATCACATTAACCCATGGCTTGTTTAACCATGGTTTACAGGCCAAAATAAATTTGCTGAACTGACATAACATACTAAAATATCAGCCACGAGAAACAAGCTTCAGTCCCTGAATTCATACAATTTACTAATATAGATTATAGTAACATGTGAACCTAACCACGCGCACCCATTCTTTTCCGTTTCGGACGACAATTACTAGTTTAAAAAGTGTCTTTACAATGTAAAATGTGCTGTATTGTTTCTAGGATTATTTATTTACTTCTATGGCAGTTGTATATAATTGGATTTGGATTTATTTTAG
Organism: Azemiops feae; assembly: GCA_023970755.1. NCBI lineage: Eukaryota > Metazoa > Chordata > Lepidosauria > Squamata > Viperidae > Azemiops > Azemiops feae. Next base: position 3,006,718 of record JALGBA010000136.1, read on the forward strand.
ACTTTGATATTTCTTTAAAAGTTTTGTGCAACCTGGAAACATTCTGATACATCAAATGTCTAAACATGACAGTCATTTTATTTTAAAGGGCTATTCAAAAATATCAGAAGTATTTATAAAAATATTCTGTTCCTTCTGATCCAGAGGAAAAAATGAGCTAAGACATTTACAGCCTCATCATGGAGTGATGTCTCGATTATTGCAACCTCTGCCCCAAAGGATTGAATTACAGATTAAACTGTTTATCTTGTTTGTTGCCTGCATAAATGTACAAGCAGACCTTAGCAAGCATTTGAAATAATTCCGCTCAATTCTTTGGCGTCCAGCACCCATCAACAGCTGTTAGCATCAATAGACTTCTTAGATTGTGAAGAAATATGAAAATAATTCAGTGTTACAAAATACAAAAGGACTATTTTGATTTTCTTTTTTTAATGGGGTCCCAAAGCATAGATTTATCACTATATAATTGTGACAGCTGAATACTACTTACTTTTATGAATCTGAATTACTAAGCCCCTTTGTTCTAATAGTATATATGGATTATTAGTTGCTTTGGATAAAAAGATAATTCGATAGGTTAAACATAGTCTTCAAGCAATCATGAAACATATAATTAAATCCAGACATATGTAATTAAACCACGGTAACTGGAGTCGCTTAATTCTAAATCCTACAAGAGTCAGGAAAGCTTCCAGATTTCATATTTCAGAACAAAGAACCCTTCTCATTTCAGGGTTTTGAGAGAATGCTGACCATTAAGAAGCACTGAACGGAAATTCTGATTTTCATACACTGTGGCACCAACACACAACCCAAAACTCTAGGACTACAACTGTCACCAAAAATCTAGTCCACAGAGATTTTTGAAAGTTATTTTTTGCTACAATCACATTAAAAATAATGTACATATATGATGGGACAAAGAAATCCATTAATTACACTGAATTTAAATGCAAACAGAAAGGAACTCAAATTACAGTTTTGCCTCAACCAACACTTTTTGGAATGCTTCCCCAATGAGCTGGAGAAAAATGCACATCACTGCGCTTGACAATATAGGTCAGTGATGCGAACCTTTTTGAGACCGAGTGCCCCAAAACCGCCCCCCGCCCCCGCTCCGCCTCCCACCCTGCCTGCTCCGCCCCGCCCGCCCCGCCTGCCCGCACGACCACGCACCGCCTCCATGGCCCACCGCAGATCACCCAGGCAGCCCTGCAGCGCCATGGCAGCCACACCCTCCGCCCACACCATCATCTGCATGCTATGGGGAGCGAGGGCGGAGTCTTGTCCCTGCTGCCCGGCTATGTCCTTGGCTGTGCTGCTCCGTGCAGGCCATGCCCGGGGGCGACTCTCCTCCAGGGGGGCTGCTGGTGAGGAGGGGCCATGGGGGGAGGCAGGGCTGGGGCAATGGCGTGCGTGCCCACCGAGAGGGCTCCGAGTGCTGCCTCTGGTACGCATGCCGTAGGTTTGCCACCACTGGATTAGGTGGTAGAAGATTAAAGTGGATAGAGCCATCAATACATGTGGGCAGAGACAAGGTTTACCTTTTCTTAATCTTTGGTGGTTGTTTTGCAGAAAAAAATATGCTCAACTATTTTAGGGCTTATGTTAGAGTTTCCATATATCTCCTGTTTAACAATGGCAGGAAAGTACCATTCGTTTTAGACAACTAGAGTCAGAAACAGCTCTGAGACCGCAAAAATGGTTAGGAGGATTCCACGCAGTCATGGATAGCCCTGTAGTCTACATCTTTGGGAAAAACTGATCAGAATTACTGGAAATGAGGTGAGGTGCTAATCTGTAAGACAACTTTCTCCAATTTGATGCACATCATTTTGACCAGGGTCAAAATTGTGGAAGTTCAGTTAACCAGATTAGAGAAAGCCGTTCTTTAGAACTGTTGAATTATTGGTAGCTGCAGAAATGGAAAACTATTTCTAGCTTTTCCAGAAATGATTGAACAGAACTTTGGATGTTTTTATTTTCAGTTTCAGGAATCATTATCACCATAAATGGGACAGGCCTAATAAACAGTTCCAGCCCATTATATATACAGAACATGCAGAAAATAGGTTTCCATATAAACTGGCAGTCATCTGCTTACTAGGGAGAAGAAAATAAAAACTGAATATAGCGCCTATACCACAGGTCGGCAACCTGCGGCTCCCAGCCTCCTCTGCCATTTGCAGAGAGAGACAGAGCTTTTCTCTCTCTCTCTGTGTGTATGTGTGTGTAAAAAAGAGAGTAGCCTCACTCTGTTCCAACGAGCTGAAAAGCTTATTGGTTGGCTCCTCTCTTTGCTGCGTCTCTGCAGGAAGCAGGAAGCAGGAAGGGCAGGAGAGAGCTAGCTAGCCCAGCTATGCTGTCTCAGGAATTCTGGGAGTTGAAGTCCATGAGTCATAAAAGAGCTGAGGTTGCCTACCCCTGAGCTAGCCCAATAAGAATGTTTCAGCTTGTTGGAGAGCAGAAGATCAGAGAGAGGAAGAGAGAGGGGGGAGAGAGAAAGAGAGAGAGGGAGAGAAAGAGAGAGAGAGGGGGAGGGAGAGAAAGAGAGAGAGAGGGGGAGGGAGAGAAAGAGAGAGAGAGAGAGGAAAGAGGGAGAGGAAAGACAAAAAGAAAGAGAGAGGGACAGGAAAGAGAGAGAGAGAGAGAGAGGAAAGAGAGAAAGAAAGAGGGAGAGGAAAGAGAAAGAGAGGGAGAAGAAAGAGGGAGAGGAAAGAGAAAGGGAGAGGGAGAGAGGGAGAGAGGAAAGAGACTCTTTTGACATCTAAAATGAAGATAACACTGCATATATCCTTTTTTACATTATATATATATATATATATATATCACATACACAAACCTATAATAAAGGTAAAAAAGGATATATGCAGTGTTATCTTCATTTTAGATATCAAAAGGGTTTTGCGGCTCCCAGTGTTTTGTTTTCGGTGGGAAACGGGTCCAAGTGGCTCTTTGAGTGTTTTGGGTTGCCTACCCCTGGCCTATACACAGTTTCCCTCTGACTCTCATATACACTGTCAATGACAGCCCAAAGTGCTATCAGCTTCGTCTCCATGTTTCTGATGGGTTTTCATGAGCAAAGCTACGACTTATGAGAAAGTACACTTATGAAATATACTCAATTAACTGAGGATATCCCATAGTACAATGGGAAAAATGGTTTTCAAGCTTGGTTCATGTATTGACTCATGGGTTACCAAAGTCCCTTTTTTTTTTCTTTTAGTGTATTGTAAGAACTTGGTGCAATATTTTCTTTTTTTATATAAATATAATTCTTACTGAGGTTTTCTTTACAATGTGGAAAGAAAAGGAAGGATTTTGAACGTTTCTCCTTCCGCAAGAGAATGTAACAAATATTTTCAGATACATAACATTATGTCCTCTTTACCATCTAGGTAATTATCAAAAATAGCCCTCAGCTGTTTGCTGAAACCCGTGTGTTTATGAAAAAATCTTTATCTCAGTCTCACTCGTTATTCATTTTTGGAATTTTAAGTATGCTTGACTTCATATTATTCATCAAAACGTTTGAGAAATCTTTAAAGCCTTTCACAATCTAATATGAAAATATTAATATCAGCAAGAGTTTCTTGTTCAATACCATAAAAAAAAAACCACAGACTTATAGAATACATTTTTGGCTAAACAATGACTGAACATTATTAACAGCTATTTCTTAATTTCAACTGAAAATGAAGCAGAAATGACAAGGTAGCTTTTAGTCCAGGCATTGGAAGTAGAGTTGTATTTTGCCTATTCCTGCTAGCTTGCATTTTCATCATTATGTTTTTATTGATTTTTCTCTCTTTCAGCAATTTGCCAGTTCTCATAGTTCCCTAATGTCAGGGGTATCTGATCACCAGATTCCCACTGCTCAGATACCACCAGTTGTTAAAGCTTGTTTAGTACCTTGCAAAAGAAAGTCTGGCTAACAAAGGCTGACTGCAAGGGATATGTTATTTATCAAAATCTTTCTGACCGACAAAATCCCCCACTCTTCCTTAACAGATCACATTTTGCAAGGGAATTAACATCTGCCTAATATGATGCAATACATGTGATTTAGCTGATGCTGATATTAGCAATGGACCCATGAACATAAGAGAGTCTAAACAACACATTCTAGTCGAAATCGTAACAGAAGTTGCTTAACTAGGTGCTTATGAACTTAATACGGTGTAACTCAGGTTTCAGGACATGCTGCTAAACTTTCGTGAACTCACTGCTAACTATAATGTTGATTTTGCTGATGTCCCTATATTTATTATAGTATAATGATAACGCAGCACAACATAGCAAGCCTGTAGTTCTTCAAATATTACTAGAACTTTGGACTCCTTACTGTGATCTATCTCTCTGACCTAGATGGATGGTTGAGAAGGGACATTCTAGGCTGGAGGAAGGCCTGATTGGGCTAGTGAAGTCCTGGTAGAGGGTCAGAGGTGAAGAAGATTAAGGAAACAGCAGTTGAGCCTAAGGATTGCTACTAGACAAACATATTCTATGAAAAATACCCTGGATATAAAAAAGAGCCTAACATGGTTCTGGCTCTTATAGGCCTTCTGCTGAAGGGATTGTAAAGCCTCCTGTCTGGATTACTGTAATGGGCTGCCCTTGAAGAGCATTCAGAAGCGTCAGCTGGTGAAGAATGCAACTTCAAGGGTAGTAAATGGTGTTGGTTACTCAACATATGTAACACCACTGCTTCATGAGCTGCATTCATGGCTAGATGCAATTCAAGGTACTACTAGCCACCTTTAAAATCCTTCTTAGCTTGGGCTCAGTTACCTTCTCCCAGTCATTTCTACCCCTGCAATCCAGTCTGGCAGGATGGGCATGTCCCATGTCCCATCAGCCAAGGAATGTCAGCTGGTGGGGACCAGGAGCTGTGCCTTTTCTGGGATAGTGCCTGCCCTCTGGAACATTCTTTCAGAGATTAGGATGGCCAAACTCTGCAGACTTTTTGAAAGGCCTTGAAAACCTGGTTATGTGCAGGGTCTGGGATCCCAAGTAGGTGAACCCTGTTTCCTGGTTAATATCTATGAATTATAATATTTCTTGACATACATATACACATACATAACTTTGTTGTTGTATTGTTATTGTAAATTGATTTTTAATTCATTTTGTGACTATTTGCTGCCCAGAGTCACTTGTTTCAAATGGGCGGCCATACAAATTAAATGAATGAGTGAATAGATAAATGAATGCAATCTAGACTGAGGTACTTTATACTCATTTCTCTTGTGCCAGAATAACGGGCTGAATAGATTGTGAAACCTCTCACCCAGGTGTAGCTTTTAAACTCTAGAATGCAAAATCTACTATAGTTGTTGAACACATTTCCTCAATTCACTACCATTATCAAAAATCCTGTCTTCAAAGGTCACATCAATACCTAAAGTTCCTTGCCAAATATAAATACAATGTAGATTTATTAATGCAGCAATACTAGTTACAGGCAATAAGACAGCAATTTTCATTAATGAAAAAACCCTCAACCTATTTCTTCATTTTGGAATGCAAATACACTATTCACATTACCAAAAATTCAAATAACTTCTTATAAACACACTAATAGATTCAACGGACTCTGAACTCACACTGCTGGTTTTCATATCCAGAGATTACATGTCTGATTATATATGAAGACCCCAGTATTCCTACTTGAAAGCATGGGAGTGACAGAAATACTCCATTGCTTCATTTCATATAAAAAAAATTCCCTATTTTAAGGCTTCAGGAGAAAAAGGCATGTTTTCCAAGCAAAACCAGAATGAAACTTTTACAAAAGTTGCAATGAAACTTTTCTCAAGCAAGAGAAATAAGGATACCAGAAGAAAATATTCAGAGGAAATCAGTGTAGAGAAGTTACAAAGAGAGGGGGGGGGAGGGAGGGAGGGAGATACCATGTGAAGGATACTACTAAAGTAATTCAATATATGGTTATTAAACTGTCAGGGTGATTCAGGATATACGTAATTGGGAATAGAGGTAAGAAATCTCCTTTTACAATTAACTGAATTTTTAATTGTTCAAAGTTTGCACTGAAAAGCTTAACCAAACATGTTTGTTTATAATTTCCTCCCTGTTCTGGTCAAAATTAACATTTAAATGTACAAATGCGGAAAGCATAAAGCATTGGTAACTTGGTGATACATTTGTGAAATACTTGATCATTTCTCCACATCAGGTAGTCAAATAGAAAAACTGTCATGAAAGAAATGAAAAGAAAATGTAAGAAATGAATGTGAGAAATCTGCCTTTGCATTTCTCGCAGGAATGTTTGCCACGGGTGAGAGGGTGTATACTTGTACTGTCAGTAAAAAAAAATATGTCTTATGTGTTTCCTTGTATAACTGATCATGAAGCAGAATCCTTTGCAACATTCAGAATGGATGCTTTGGGTGGTCCAGAAATTAAGTTGATGTAGAAGCAATTTCTGGAAGGCAGGAAGTTTGAAAATCGTAATGTTAAATTTAAAAAAAATAGCAACCATTTGGGATGGATTCAAAGTTAATAAATTCCATGATTACAACCAAATTCCTAATATAATTGGGTCACAGTCCAGCTGGAATTCTGCTTGCACAATCTCTTTCGCAATCAAGCTAGGTTAAAAAAAAAGTTCTAGGAAATCCTACAAGACATGAAAATTAAAGTGAGATACCTCAGACTAACTGAAAGGGTGTTTTACCTATCACAAACTTTTATCTAGTCCCTTGAATACACATTATAGATGCAAGAAGGAACAGCTAACAGTAGCTTCCACAGGTCTTTGTATTTGATGAATTGTATTTGATGAATTGCTTCTCAACTGATGAAGAAACAAGATAACAAGGGGGAACATGAGTATCCTTCATGGTATGAAATTAGTAAAGGCAAAGTCCTAGAAAGGAAGCATAGTAGTACAACCTGTAGAAAGTACAGGTAGTCCTCAACTTATGACCACAACTGAGCCCAAAATATCTGTTGCTAAGCGAGACAGTTAAGTGAGTTTTGCCCCATTTTATGAGCTTTCGTGCCACAGTTGTTAAGGGAATCACTGCAGGTGTTAAGTTAGTAACATGGTGTTAAGTGAATTTGGCTTCCCCATTGACTCTGCTTGTTAGAAGATCGCAAAAGGTGATCACATGACCCCAGGACACTACAACCATAAATTGCCAAGCATCTGAAATTTGATCACATGACCAAGGGGATGTTGCAACAGCCGTAAGTGTGAAAAACGGTCATGTCACTTTTTTCAGTGCTGCTATAACTTCAAATACACTAAGTTGAGGATTACCTGTATATAAAATAATTTTCCAGTAGATGGAAACTATAGGTAGATCTTGCTCAACAAATGTATTCAATCAGTCCACTTCTCAAGGTCAACAAACGCAGATCCCAAATAACATTGCAAGATTTCACCTCAGCACCTCTACCAACTCTATCCAACTCTAGCTTCAAGCTCTGACTGAATATCAGTGATTTTATTCTACAATTAATTATTTGCAAATTGATCACAATGGCCAACCAACACTCTTCCAGGATTAGAAACTCATTCCTTAATCAGGATTAGAAACTCTAAACCACACTGGAGCAGGAGACTATGCAAGAGAAATCTTATTATGTGTTCTGTTTGGTCCTGCATTCCAAAATTCAACCAGGTACTCAACCAAGCTACTTCCCAGTCCATTGGGAAAATCATAAATGCACTATGAAAACTAGCTGGTCATATCAGGTACCTGGAAAGGACCGAGCATCAGTCTTTCCTCTCTGTAGAAAGCAGTGGCACAGAAAGCTCCAGATATTAGACTGCTGGCAATATACCCACTTCCAGAACACATTTCACCTGGTTTAAGATAAAAACCAGATCTATTGTATCCGATGTAAGTCAGGTCCACAATGACCTGGAACAAACCCATGACTGTCATTGTGCCTATGAAATAATTAATTACCTCTTATTCTTTACAGCAAGTTGTGTAACTTCCTGAAGCAATGGTTTTTGCACATGTGTGTAATGACTGTCAGAAGTACTACCGAATTCTCTGTTCATCCTTACCAATGTGATTTCTCCTAATCCAAGCTGGGCCCGCCCCAGTGTTTGCCATGCTGCCCAAGAATGGGGATCTCTCTGGACAGCCATCTCTGCTGCCTGCACTGCAGGAAACATTTCATGCAGAGACATCAGAACCTAAAGAGAAAGAGTGGGGGAAAAGAGAAAGACTTAAACCAGCTTCAGACATTGTTTTGTCTTCTTGTATTTATTCAAGTTTAAAAGCTGCCCAACAATTTTGGATGAGTTACAAATAAAAAAAGGGGGAAACATATGAAGAAGAAAATGGCCAACCAGAAGAATATATTCTGTATAACACTGGAGAGATTAATAACAGAATGACCGAAAATTAAAAGGCTAAAAGTTAGTGAGAAAAATTAGGAGACCCTGAGAATATTTTAAGATTCATAAAATTAAAAACTGTCAATTTAAATCTGAATTTTAAAATATATGTAATAGCAATAACACTTAGACTTATATTGTGTGCCATAGTGCTTTATATCACTCTCTGAGCAGTTTACAATGTCAACATACTGGCCCCAACAATCTGGATCCTCATTTTACCAACCTCAGAAGGATGGAAGGCTGAGTCAACCATGAGGCGGTCAGGATGGAACTCCAGGCTGTGGGCAGAGTTAGCCTGCAATACTACATTCTAACCACTGCACCACCACGGCTCCTGATGCTTCACCTTTTTTGCCTCTGTAACACCTAAGCTAATGAAGCAGCCCCATTTTCCTGATACTAAAATTGACTACCATCAATTGAAGTTAGGACGATGCTCAACATGTGATACTTACAACTGGCCCTCAATGTTCCATTTGTCCCAGCACCCAACAGTCACCTGATTGCAAACCGGGCACTTGGCAACTGGCTTGCACTTATAACAGTTGCAACATCCCGCAGTCGCATGATTGCCATTTGTGACCTTCTTTGCCGGCTTCCCACAAGCAAAATTCATGGGGAAGCCAACAGGGAAGGTCACAAATTGCTCTGATAAATTGCTTTCACACCCATAGCTTTTTACACACAAAACCCATCTGCTGTGGCTGCCTGCGCAGCCTCGCACACCCAGCAGCAGCCACCCCCATCCCTGCTGTGCTCATGTTGTGCCAGCCATTCACATACCTTCTCCCACTCTGCAACAGCCATTTTTATTTGCCCATTGATTTGCTTGTGAGCCCCGGGCCTTGTGATTTCTTGCTGCCTTTCCCGTAAATTTTGCTTATTGCAAGCTGGCAGGAAGTTGTTAGGAAGTCCCTACTTAACAATTCATGATCCTTGCTTAACAATGGAAATAGCAAGTGCCAGGACTGCTGTCATTAAAAAATGCAGTCATGTGACATCATACTTTACAACTGCATAGCTTAGCGATGGAAATTCTGGTCCCAACTGCCGTCATAATCCGAGTACTGCCTCTAGTGTCATTGCTGAGAAACCCATGCAGCTAGAAGATGCCTAGGTTGGAGAGTGCAATTCTACTTAACCCTGCTTTAAAATTTATGAAGCAAAACTATACTAACTGCTTTCTATTTAAAAACTGAATTTGTATATTTTTTGGTCAAGAAATGTATCGGTATTGTGCAGTCACTTGTTACAGTATCACAGACAGTACAACAATTCAAGTACCAGCAGGTTATTCTAGGCATTTTATACCTGGCTCTAGAAACACTATTTTTTAGTTTCATTAAAATAGCCAACAAAGCTTAGCTAAATGACTCCAAATGTGTATCAATCTTTGAATTGTATAATATGTTCAGCTTTCAAATTATGACTGTTAGCACCTGGCTGGATCCATTTCCAACTTACTCAAAAGGATATTGATCCATCAGCAGCCAGCATGTTTTAGTTCTATTTTTAAAAAAGGAAGAAGAAAGAAGAAAGAAGAATAGGATGCATAGTCTCCAGCACATAAATTTCATTCTGTTTGTTCTCATCTCATCCAAAAACCAAGTAGAAATATCTGGACACATGCTTGGAATGCTTGATGCTTGCAAAGCATGTGGCTTGGCAGATCTAATCTCTCCTGAGTCATTAATGTGTATTAATTCTTCTCACGTGACGTTGGGAAATGGGAACAAATGGGAACAATTACAGGATGCTGCTGGTTGTAAAAATGCAATGTGGGAAGCTCCTTCCAGTCCTTGTTTGTACATCATCCAGATCAGAACAATAAATTCAAATTGCCCTCCTATGCATTGTGCCCACGATGGAAATTACGAACAGCATCTGTAATAATAAACCCTCTTCTGGTCCTTCACCTTTTGTTGGAGGTCGCTTGCTCCATGACACAGATGCTACTATTGACACAGAGTGTTTTATTTAATCTTTTACACAACAGCTGGTGGATTTAAGGTTGCCCACTGAGAAACAACTCACTTAGTTCACTATTTGACTTTAAAGTAGTACTGTACTAACATTATAGCCCAGGATGAAAAAAAGAGTCATCTCAGGGATATGCAAATATATACATGTATTATTAAAAACTCCCTAACATTATGGCCAACTTAAAGCTTCTATGAGTCATTTATAGAGCACTTATCAAGGCAGGGAGAATCCAAGAGCCTTTTTTAATTTTTACAAAAATATCACACAAATCAGGCATGGTGTGGTTAGAAAGATAGAACAGTCACGTAGAACGCACAGCATGCCTCTTTGGACTGCAGCCATAGCATCATAATTTAAATGCAGACTGGCTTTTGATGTTCCAAAGTAACAACATGGAACAAACACAAAATCACCTTCCTTCTAGTATAGCATTCAGAAGGCTAGTAATGGAAAAGAGGGTGATATATAAATATTTGCATATCCTCCTCGTTCTCAAAGTTCTTTTGCAAATTGTATGGGTTGCATGTCCCTTACAGATAGTCCTTGACTTTCAACCACAACTGAGCCCGATGTTTCCACTGCTAAGCCTGGCAGTTAAGTGAATCACAACCCATTTTACCACCACTTTTAAGCGACTCATGTGATCGTTAAGTAAATCTGGCTTCCCTCGTTGACTCTGCTTGTCCGAAGCTAGCTAGGAAGGTCGCAAATCACATGACCCCGAGGACAGTGCAACTGTCATAAATATATACCAGTTGACACATGCCTAAATTTTGATCGCATGATCATTGGGATGCTGCAATGGTTGTGTGAGAACCGGTCATAAGTCACTTTTGTCAAAGCCATTGTAACTTCCAACGGTTACTAAATGAATGGTCGTAAATCGAGGACTGTCTGTATCGCAGAAAAAAAGAATATTTTCCATTTTCTGGAGGCTGGATTGCAGCAGTGATTCAGTACGGTGCTGGTTTCTCCTTCCTACATCGGCTCTTTTGAAGGGTCCCATCAAGAACCTTTTCATGAAGTACAGAGAACAGATGCCTCAAAGTGTCTATGAGGATTCTCAGTCATCCAGGTCATGGTTGTCCCAAAGGTGCTTTTTCAGGAGGCAATTGGAGTTCGTTTTTCCTTGAAGACGTTTAGCTTCTCATCCAAGAAGCTTCTTCAGTTCTTCAGAAGCTTCTTGGATGAGAAGCGAAATATCTTCAAGGAAAAACAAAGAAAATCCAGTTGCCTCTTGAAAAAGCACCTTTGGAAGATGCCTCAAAACAAATCACCTTCCCACTGTTTTCCTTTAGAAGTAGTACACAGCTCATTCATACCTGGATCCAATGCTATGGATAGGAAGAAAAGGCTGAATTGAGCTAAGACCAGATGTTTTGGCAGTAGTTTCTCCCAGCTTGGTACTTTCTACAGGTTATACGATGTAGTATTTTCCAGAACTTTGCCTTTACTAATTTCAAGCCATGAAGGATACTCAGGTTCCCCCTTGTTATCTTGTTTCTCCATCGGTTGGGAAGCAATTATTTCCATACTTGGAGCCTTCTGCTAATCTATACACATGCCTGTACTGTCTTTGATCAATATTTGAAATAAAATCAATTTAACCTTGTGGCTCTTGCTCTTGGCTCATCTGGATCAAAGAGGCTGGGGACATGTTGTAACCTGCTGGCTTTGGAACTAATAAACGATTGTTTGGATCTTCCGCAGTTGGTACTTTCTGGGTGAGTTTTCCAGTATAGCAACAATACTTCTACTTTCCATTCATTGTGGGAAATTATATGGGCAGATGGCTATGTAAGATGAAGTCCCATACATTTAAAAGACAGAGGGTTGGGATTTAGTGATCCAACAACTAGGCTTTTCCTTACAAAGCTGTGAAGATAATACCTACGAAGACTGTATCTATATGTTTTGAGTGAACTATCCATAGCTGTAAATAGTTTCAGCTTGCCATTTAAGCATATAGTTAGCAGAAAATCTAAATTTGTCTCTGCTGAATGTGTTTAGGACATTCACTTGGAAGATGGGTGAGAAGAAAGACAAGAGTGGAAAACTTCAGAACAATATCGAATAGTAAGAGTATATTTTTGTTTCAGACTAGAATTATTACTGATTTTAGTGGAAAAGATAAAAAAGACACCAAGTTGCATTTGCTACTATTGCAAAGAAATGATCCAAGTATTACCTGTGATTTCATCTCATACAGAGTGGCATCTTCAGGGGTTAACTGAAGTGCTTCTTCCCATTTGTGAATCGCTTCCGGGTACCTGCAAGTTGTTAAGAAGTAATTTATTCTTAATAAATGTATATTTTAAAGCTTGGCACCTTGATCATTGTGCCAAATGAGTTTTTAACTGTGATATATTTGTGCAGAGGTCTCCTAAAACAGTGTTTCTCAACCTTGGCAACAATAAGATGCCTGGATTTCAACTTCGAGAATTCTCCAGCCAGCCATGTTGGCTAGGGAATTCTGGGAGTTGAAGTCCAGACATCTTAAAGTTACTAAGGCTGAGGAACACTGTCCTAAAGACTACATGTTTGCTGCATAAATTCATTAATAGGTGTTTTTTCTCCACTCCCAAACCTATCACAGAAATCTAAACCAACGCTTGCTCTGGTGCTGAAGTATAATCAAATGTTTTTGCAGTATGCCCTGAAGATCTGAAGCCTTAGATGCATATTAGATGTACGATCTATATCATGTATGTGTACAGCCATTCTATGAGCTGTGCTTTTGCTTATCCCAAAGCTTTAGTTTTTCCGAACTTGAAAAAAAATAATTAACAAAGAAATATTCATTTAACATGCAGTTAATCTGAACCTAAGCATTACATGTTCAGAACTGTATTCATGCACCTGTATGATATCTGTCATAAAGAGAAGAGTCCTGAGCAATGAATAGCTCTGAATTCCCTACCCAAAAGATGCAATAGGCAGGATCTGCACGTGGGAAAATATGTTGTCCAGGAAAATAATAATTCAACTAAATTCCCTAGCTTCAAGCCATAACATTAAACAGAAGACTGTTTGATGACTTAGCATTCTTCAAAATTTGGCAACCAGCATATGTTTCTGTAATACTGTAATATCTTTAAATTTTGAAAGCATTCCTCACAACGTTTGGCTGCAGCTATTGTGTAAATCAAATTAATTTATGGTATCATCTTAACATTCTGAGAACATCATTTATTTTAAAAGAAACGTGGCTAATAATAACACACTTCAGTAATAATATTCAGTGTCTTTTGAAATGGGTTTCCTGTTTTTTAAAAAAGTTTATTTTTAATAAGTACTATAATTTGTTTACATTTTTAACTATCTGCTTATCTTACATGAGCTGTTAAATGTATAAATGTGATCTCAGTAATTTTTTAAAATGCAAATACATACTACCCACGAGAAATACTGAACTGTATTTGTTGTAATATCATAGCCATTAACTTTTTTAAAAATAAATAAATAAATAAATCAGTATAGATAATATTTCATCTTTCGTTCAAAGTATCTGAGGGACGAAAAAAAAGAAGTAAGCAAAGTATTAAGCTCAATGGTCGGAAAAACAAAACATTTCTTTGGAGTTAAAGTAACAGTTAAGATTTCTGGAGTTTATTCTGTCAGCAAAACAAAGAAAGTAGGACCATCTTCCCTGGAGAGAAAAACATATTTCTCCATGTGCAAAATATGAACTGCTCAATGAGCCAATTTTTAAAAATTATCAGTGGAAAAACATTTGTGCAAAAATTATCTTTTGCATGTTGATCCGAGGGCGACACCAACAGAAAATCATCAGCTTTCCCCAGTTGTCATCCTCAAATGAGTTTGGACTTGGAAATTGCCAGAATTCTTATCCAGCATGGGTGCTGCTCTCCCATAAATATGGAGGGTGCCAAACTGAGGTAAACTGATCTAGATCCTTAAAATCCAGAAGCAAAGCTCAATCAGTGCAAAGAGAAAGCATAAAATGCTTCCCACTTTTTGCATCCTCTTCAATTTCCTTCCTCCGTTCTCATAATCCTTATTGAGGCAGCCCAGCCTAAGTTGTGGACACAAAGACATGGTCTTCAGGCTGCCAGAACATGTAGGAGTTCTGATTGATGCTGTGTTGCTGCATGTAATGCTGGGAAATCATAGTTTGTTCTCAGTCCTTCTGTACATTTTTCATCTGGGTATTTTGCATTTATGTATGCACTCCAGCAAAGCACTCAAATGGGTGAAGGATCCCTGATGTACATTAAGGTAGGGCACTTAATTTAAAACAGATGCTAGACACTTGGATTATCTTACGTGATTTGAGACAAGTGTTAGTCACAATTATTACAAAACAAATAGTCCTCTTTTCTATTACTCATCAAGCTGAACAGCAGGTCCTTTAAATCGAAAGCCACCATTTATGGAACCTGAAGGACCAGATTAGAACAAATCTTCCTACAGAATGTCTATCTATGTGGTTAGGAGTTGACATTATGACACTATGTAATCATCACCATTTATGGAAATAGCCTGCTTATCTTAAATAAGATTGAGACTGCTGCTTTGCTGGTAACATCAAGGGAAGCGAGGCTTAAACCCTTGAACTTGTTTTGTATAGAAAGCACATGAATTGGCTTTTTCCTTACATAAAAAAGAGCAGAAAAGAATAAAATTTCCTTGTGAATAAGATATAATTACCACCTTTACTAACAAACTAGTCTAGAAAATTAGATGTCTAAAAAGGCTTTAATAGCCAGTTTAATTTTAAAACTTTAAATGTGAACAACTTGTTCATTAAAAATCTGAATGGATAAAGAAGTACTGGATGTGAACAAAGATCAAAATTGCTAGGAAGAGAGTTATGCTACTTCCACCAAAAAGATAGGACCTGCTGTTTCCATATTATCTGCTGTTTACCAATTAGAGTAATTGGTAAATTAATTTTTTCCTTATTGTTCTGGTGTGGTTGTCTTTTATGTTAATCATTCTGCCTTCTTGCAACCTATATCTACTATTTGTTCATACTGAATATGTGCCCTGTGCTTTGTTCTTAAGTCGTTCCATACACACATCCACACCCATATAAAAACTCTAATTGCACTCACCATTTAAAAGACTGCAAATGGCCATTTTCTAAGCCAAGTAATTTTACACAAAATTTTTACATTTCTATCTAAAATTTCTATGTAAAATTACATGGCTTAGAAAATGGCTACTTTAGTCTTTTAAATCAGAATTTTACATTTCTATGTACAATTAATGTTCTATGTAAAATTACATGAGAGTCTAGCTGAGCTGGGCATTTCGTGATCAGATCTTTGCAAGTGCCACTACTCAGCTGTTAGGTTGGTGAAGCCACAGAAGGTCTCCCTTTTGGGGGCAATAATGGCAAACAGCTTGTTGCAAGCTTCTTCTTCACCATCTCAGGAGTATGATTGAATTCTCGCCAGTGTTCAATGTCTGGAGGGCTGATGTATTTGAGTATTGCCATCAAGGCCCAGTGGGAGTCTAAGCTGGTGGTTCTGCGGGAGAACCAACCAGCATCCTAACAGCCTAGACAAGATGCCCAGAGGAGCATAGCCATCTTGCCTTTGTTTTGTCCTTATGTCTGGCAGGGGAAAGCAGTAGAAATCTTACCTTCCTTAAGTCACCATGGAGCTTGTGGATCCCAGAGCAGTTGCAAGAGGCACTTGGCTTGCCATTTTGCCCTGGCACTGGGGTTTTTGATCTCGCTTCCTGACCTTTCAGGCAATTTGCAATGGATTTCCAGACTGCAATCTTCTGTTCAGTTTGGGCCTGGAGGTTGATTTCAGTAGGGTTTTGACAGTGGGATTTAGAGTTTCTCCTTCCCCACACCCCAGTTGGAAGATGGAATGGGGCTTATGCTTATGCTTGGGTGCTGTTTCAGCTCTGTCTTACCTGGCATAAGTGGGGAGATTGTTTGAACTGCTGTAGTGCACTCTACATAGGGCTGCTCCTGAAGAGTATTCGGAAGTTTCAACTGGTGCAAAATACAGCTGCACAGGTAGTAAAGGATGCCTCTTGCACAGCACATGTAATAACAACTACTTTGTGAGCTGCATGATACTTCTTGGCGCAATTCAAGTTGGTTGTCACCTTTAAAGTCCTTCATGGTTTGAGAACAGTTATCCAAAGAACTGACTTTCCCCCAGTTATCTAGTTTGGCAGGAAGGACATGCTCTGGGTATCATTAATGTGCCTTTTCTGCTCTAGCATCTATCCTATGAAACATTCTCTATCTGGAGATGAGGAGGCTGGTCTCGTGTAGGCCCTGAAAACCTGGTTGTGTGGCTCAGCCTGGGGCCCAGAATGCATAAAGAGTGCCACCACCTGGTTGTGCTAGCAGCCACTGATTGTGTTATCTTCCTCAGTTGCTGTGTGTCTTCATTTTTAGATGTATAATGGGAATTGTTTTTAATTCATTTTAAGATTGTCACTGCCCAGACTCACTTGTTGAATATAGATAGCATACAAATCAAATGAATGAATAAATACATTTGAATAAAACTTAAAACTCAGATGACCAATTAAATTACTACTGATATTTAAATTTCCATAACACTTCCATAATAAATCTTGAAACAGTCTCTCAGCTGCCATAAATTATCTTCCTGAGTTATAAAAGCAGAAACTTCCAAGAAATGTATATATTTGGGTATCCTTTTATAACTCCAAGGCAACTGAGTTTTTTCTCTCTCAGATAAAGTTTGCAGAATGTTTGCGACATTTTTCCTTAAGTTAAAATATGCATTCCTAATCTTTCTTTTTTTACATGTTTGTGTAAACTGAAGAAAAAAAGGTATCTTTGGAGATTGCATTTAGGATGTCTGAATTTTATGAGATTATAAATATGTGTGAGTGACCTATTTAGCCCACATTTAAAGAATCAGCCATTTCAAACACTTTAGAAGAAGAAGCCACACAGACACACTATTTCACAAACAAAGCAGTGCAGTAAAAATGCCATGTACACATTAAAATAAAAACAGTATTTTTTAAAAAAAATGTATTTTTATGAAGCCTTCTAAAAAAAACCTTTCCAAGATACTTATAAAAATAAAATCAGAGAGACAACATTTAGCTGACATGCAGACCACCCCCAACCTCCTGTTTAGAGGCTTCTGAAAGCTCCTTCCCTCAAAACTGCACCAGTAATAGACTGGATATTTGAGAAACAACAGGCTGCTTCCTTTCTCCATTTTCATTTCTAAGGGAAAAAAACCCCATGTAATTGTTTCTTTTCAGGAGAAGAGCTTTTCATTAAAGCCATTTTATTGGAAATCAAAAATAAATAAAACCACTCATGAACTCTCACAATGCATCTAAACCTGTTAAGAATGCACCACCAAATACTCCATATGGCATAGTATTCAATAATAATAATAAAGTTGGAAGGGATCTTGGAGGTCATCTAGTCCAACCCCTGCTCAGGCAGGAAACCCTATACTATTTCAGACAAATGGCTGTCCAGTCTCTTCTTAAAAACTTCCAGTGTTGGAGCATCCACAGCTTCTGGAGGTAGGTTGTTCCATTGATTAATTGTTCTAACTATCAGGAAATTTCTCCTTAGTTCTAGGTTGCTTTTCTCTTTGGTTAGTTTCCATCCATTGCTTCTTGTCCTGCCTTCAGGTGCTTTGGAGAATAGCTTGACTCCCTCTTCTTTGTGACAGCCCCTGAGATATTGGAACACTGCTATCATGTCCCCCCTCGTCTTTCTCTTCATTAAACTAGACATACCCAATTCCAGCAACCGTTCCTTATATGTTTTAGCCTCCAGTCCCCTGATCATCTTTGTTGCTCTGATGCTGGTATGAATGAGGGGAGTAGCAGGCTAACTTATTGAGGGACCCAGGATTTCAGAAAACAACTTCAAAAGATTTCTACTGTGTTCATACATCTTAAAGTTGCCAAGTTTGAAAAGATACTGATGTGGAGTTTCAAACCCAGCTGCAATCTGGGGCAATGTCTTTCCTTGGCCCTAATTCCTTCCACACAATAATGGAAGAATGAAACAGGGTTTTGTGGAGCCCTGACTGGTCTTCCCTCCAGTAAGGCAGTTTCTTGAACTCTACTGCGCCACAACTTCCATCATCCCCACCTTGCAGAAAATGCTTACTAGGAATACTTGAAGCTTATCTATGGGGAATAGATGGGGGAAGGTGGACTATAGTCTGAGCACACAAAGTAGCCTGCCAGGATGGGTGACTATAACAAATTTAACTAAAATAACCCACCGATAATGGAAGCTTATAGAAGGCTGAACACCTTGGACTTCCGGTTTGCGTTGCAGTAAGACAGGACGCAGGAAGGCAGGGCTCTGCCTTCCGCGCCCGATTTCGCCCTGCTGGGGGCCCTAAAAAGGCCCTAAAGTCACCTCGAAGAGGCGATGAAAAGGAAGGGTGCCTTGTTGATCACGGAGAGATGGTGGTCTTTCCGTTCGATCCAAGGAAAGCCCTCCAAACCGGCAGGGGAAAGACCAGCTACACTCCTGTGGCTGGCCATTAGCTTCTGGCAACCGAAGAAGAAAAAAGCACTAATTAATACATCGTAAACAGCATATTTGGAACTGGGTGAGAATATTGATCCTTTATTATTTTACAACTGAATTTCCTGGGAAAGGCTCCCAAGAAGCTAAAAACCTCCAAATGTAAACGGAAGTGGTGTTTTAATTTTATGGGGGACAGAAACATACAATATTGAAGTGGAAGTAACATAAAGCTACAGTTTTGATAAATTTGAGAACTGAGATAACAGTTAAGATTTTCTCTTTGAAAAAAAAACATTGAGGCAAAATATAAGAAATCAATCCTTTGTTTTAAGAGTGGAAAATGGACTTTGAATGACATCTAGTGGTGGATTTGTGTATAGCACTATAATTTGCTTCCTGGCTGCTTGGTGATTACTAGCTCAGGAGAACAGCTGGCAATAAAGGAAAATATTTTGGCATACTTATCACCCCGACCTTCTTGGATTATAAATACCTACTGAGCTTGGACTTTTAACTTCAAGAGCTAGTGGGAGAGAAAGAAAAATTTTACTTTGGACTACGCCTGGCTGGGAGAAACTTTTGAGCTGTTTTCAGAGAGGTTGAACACTTTGAACATTGTGGATTACAACCTTGCCTGACTGACAATTTTTGGATACTTGAGACAAAGGATCACTATAAAATATTGATTTCAGGACTGAACCTATAGTTTGGAATCTATTGGATTATAAAGGATACATATAAAGACCAGAAAACCAGAGGAAACTTTGATCTACTCTTACTGAGACTGGTGATACTAGAGGATCTCCAGGAATGATGCCTCAAGAAAAAACAAACACCTTTCAGAAAGAAATATATTCTATGCCACAACTAATTCACCAAACAATTGTTGAATGCAAAGAGGACATAAAAAGAAATAATAATGAGACTAAAAACAATTTAGGCAATATAAATGAGCAAATCTCCAAATTAAATCTACAACTAGAAAGTTCCCAGATAATGACTGCAAAGTATGAACAAATAAACCAGAAATCAGAAGATGAAACAGAGGAAATGGATTTAGAGATGGAAGAGATAAAAGAAGGGAAATATAAATGACTATATACAAACAAAATACTGCAAGACTTAGCTATAACAATGAAAATGCAAAAGACCTTTTACCCCTTAGGTCTGCAAAATATATCTGATGGCAAGGAAGATTTAAAAAAAATGGAATATAGAGCTATTAGGGGAAATATCACAACTTGGGAGACAGGGAATTAAAAGAGAAATGAAGGAAAAAAAGAACTGGGAGTTGTTCAAGGAATATAAATGGATGGAATTCCCCCCAAAAAATACCCTACCTAAATTGTCTTCCTCATGCCAAGGAACTTTTACAAAAATAGAAAGAAAATTCCTGGGCAATCTAATTGCCCAGGCTTGGAAAGCTACTTGGCAAAGAAAGAAAGCGAGAGTCAGATTTAAAAAACAGAAGATTTGACCTTTTAGAGGGGGCATTATATGTTTAAATACTTGTTCGAATAAGATTAAAAGAACGGATGACCCTTAGATATAATTAGACTTTTATAATGAAAGATATGATTTAGAACTAAGATAGCATTTTTTTCTTTTTCTTTTTGATATGGGAAATATGAAGATAAGAGTATTGATATGAATAAAACTTTTAGCTATATAAATTAATTAATATTGAGAAAATCATAACTGACAAAGATATTTCAAATACTGATGGGAAATCAAACCTTAACAAGAGTACGAAAAACAGGGTATTGATTTATGAATTGACATTATTGATTTATGAATTGATATTATTTGTATATTAGCAAAATATGATGAAGATGCTTATATTTAACTCTGTATACATTAGCAGTGCCAAAAATTGTAACTGTGTAATGAGGGGGAAATGGAAAAAATATGAAGACAGGAGGATCAAGGAAAAAATACTGGATTGTGTAGTACTGAACAGATTTATATTAAAGAAGTTAATGTTAAATATTTGAAGCCAGACAACATGTTGTTTGCTAAGCACTAAAGACTGTAAGTCTTAAAAATTAATAAAACTTTTATAAAAAAAAGAAGAAGGTTGAACACCTTTATTTGCAATATTGGCACACACACTAACAATTACTCTGAGTTTATCTGCAGCGTAAAAATCCTCCAGTTGCCGTAAGCACCCATTTCTTTCAATTTTATCTCAGCCACAAACAAGTTCTTACATATCTATCTCATTTCCTGCAGGCTGAATCGTTGAGTATCATTTTGCTAATCAGGTCAATGTGTGGCTACTATGCAATAAGATGTTCTCATTTTAATTTTATCTGAAGAGAGAGCTCAGTCCGATTTTCAAGAGCTTTAAAAAGTGTGCTGGGGGACACTTTTCAAAGATCAGTAATACAAAACTGTCATATCATGCTGAAAAGATTTGTCTCTTACCTCACTATGTACATCCCTCCCTATATAACCAGTAACATTGCAAAAGAATTCTGTTGCCTCTTTGACACAATGGTTGCATTTGTGCTTTTTATTATTCTGTGACTGGAGGAATGGTTTGGGGATCTTCCATGAGAGTTCATTACAACTTCAGCTTTGAACAATTAGAACTGAAATAGCCAAGATCTGTTCACTTATGGCTGATTTACTGAACAATCAAGTTTTCTGAGAGGTAGCTGTTCTTAATTTCAAAAACTTTTAGGCAAATTTGTTGTGGTGGTAGACCATGAGTTATAGGACTACCTTATGCATGAAAGCCAGCTCAGTGCCTTTAGGCCAGTCGTTCAGCCCAGCCCACTTCATAAAATTGTTGTGGTTGGGCAACTAGAAGGCAACAGAATTATATTCTTGGTTTTGAATTGTACAAAATAAAGGCAGGATATAAATGAACCCCAAAACAATTGGAGGACCACTTGAACACCATCAGAATTGAAATAGTCACCATCAGTCAATTACAAAAGGCAGCTTTATTTGGAAGAGCTTACATCCTGCCACAATAGCTGTAACACCATCAAACATCCACATCTACCTAGTCCAGGTTTTTGGGAAGGACTCGATAGGCAGACAAAAATGCCAAATCCAATCTGAACATCTGGCTGACTGCAATGAATCATAACAATAATGATGTACATAAAATCAAAACCCTGATTTTCCTAAGAAATAGTATATTGCAGCCTCTGCCAATCTAACACCAACGTTTTAACAGAGACTTCCTACTAATGACTGTATGGTATGCATTATGTGGATACAGCAATCTAACAGATGTTATACGTTTCCTGCTTCTGCTTTCCTACACTGCTTTGTTCACTGTCAGAAATGGAAGATTCAGGAACAACCTTCCAAAGAACATATGCAGGTAGTCCTCGACTTATGACTACAATTGAGCTCAAAATTTCTGTTGCTGAGTGAGAAACTTGTTAAGTGAGTTTTGCCCCATTTTACGACCTTTCTTGCCACAGTTGTTAAGTGAATCAACGCAGACATTAAGTTAGGGACATGGTTGTTAAGTGAATCTGACTTCCCCATTGACTTTGCTTTTCAGAAGGGACACTGCACCCGTCATAAATATGAGTCAGTTGTGAAACATCTGAATTTTGACCATGTGGCCCTGTAGATGCTGCAACGGTTGTGTGAAAAACGGTCGTAAGTCACTTTTTCCAGTGCCATTGTAACTTTGAAGGGTCACTAAATGAACTGTTGTAAGACAAGGACTACCTATAGTAAGTTTCCGTGGAGTCTTCAGTGATTCCAAAAGAGAAAGGAGACCATTAACCAAGAGAAAGTGTGGCTAGATATTGCAGAGGACTTTCTTAAATAACAGTCTGTGTTTCTTGTAAAGTTAAATGTGGCTACAGCATATGAAGAAGCTGATTGGTGTTTGGTTTGACCCAGAGAAATCTCAGTCCCTGCAATGCCGTCATGAGCAAATATTTATCCTTAAAAGATCCATGCCATATCTTCATCATTTCTGATGTTGATGCACGGCAATATTAAATGCTATAAAACAGCTATTTTATGTCCCCTGAGATTAGGCTCATTAAAAATATCACTTCCTCACATTGTATTGATGCAACAAGTGCCAACGTCCTTGACTGATTAAGCAACCTTTAGCAACTTTCTCCTCAGTCAACATTTGCCACATTTCAAAGTGAAGAATCCCAGAAACAATACAGTGTTATTCAACTCTATCAAGTTCATACAGAGATTAAAAAATGCATTATATTTTGTTAGTCATATAAAGCTTTAGAAAGAAAGTGTACTTCCGAATTTGCATAACTGTATGGCCCTGTCAGCAAAAAGTGTGATTATTTTCTTTATATTGTCACTGGGCCAGACATCAGCTGATTTAAGCAATCCTAGGAGCCTTCTCCCTCATCATAACTTCTTCTTAAATCAGAAAAGCAGTAAAGAAGCAGGAAGCAAAGTAATTAATGGCTTTTAAAACTATCAATATTCTAGAACACAAACTCTGCTTAAGTGCCAATAAGTGACAAGAATGAAGGGAGAAATTATTTTTAAAAGTATGAGAGCAAAGAAGGAAAAATACCCAATGAGCCTGCAAAAGGTTTCCTCTTTTATTGCAAGAGGAAAATGTCCAGTGTGCTTATAAAGCTATTTACCTAAAATATATTGAGGTAGTCCTCAACTTACAACAGTTCGTTTAATGACCAAAGTTACAACAGCACTGAAAAAAGTAACTTAAGACTGTTTTTTACACATACGACCATTGCAGCATCCCCTTGGTTACATGATTTACATTCAGATGCTTGGCAACTGGTTCATATTTATGACGGCTGCAGTGTCCATGGGTCATGTGACCATCTTTTGCGACCTTCTGACAAGCAAAGTCAATGGGGAAGCCAGATTCACTTAACAACCATGTGACTAATTTAACAACTGCAGTGATTCACTTAACAAATAAGAACATATAAGGAACGGTTGCTGGAATTGGGTATGTCTAGTTTAATGAAGAGAAGGACGAGGGGAGACATGATAGCAGTGTTCCAATATCTCAGGGGTTGCCACAAAGAAGAAGGAGTCAAGCTATTCTCCAAAGCACCTGAAGGCAGGACAAGAAGCAACGGATGGAAACTAATCAAGGAGAGAAGCAACCTAGAACTAAGGAGAAATTTCCTGACAGTGAGAACAATTAATCAGTGGAACAACCTGTCTCCAGAAGCTGTGAATGTTCCAACACTGGAAGTTTTTAAGAAGAGACTGGACAGCCATTTTCTGAAACGGTATAGGGTTTCCTGCCTGAGCAGGGGGTTGGACTAGAAGACCTTCAAGGTCCCTTCCAACTTTATTATTGTTGTTATTATTATTATTATAAATAAGAAAAGTCATAAAATGGGACAAAACTCACTTAACAAATTTCTCACTTGGCAAATTCTGGGCTCAATTGTGCTCATAAATCGAGGACTACCTGCATTAGCAAAAAACCCTGCAGAGTTTATTTTCACTTACACTTTCATACATCATTTATATTTACTTTACTACATGCATATTTCCTCCAGGAATTGAAGGCCATATTTAAGATCACTTGATTTTTTTTCCCTATTGCCATACAATACTGACTGAGAGATGATGGCTGAACAAACTCATCTATTGGGTTTCATGGCAGAATGCGAAGCTCAGTTGCTCCATTCCCAACTCAACATTAGCAGGCGATTCTTAAGTTCAGTTTCCTTGCTCTGTCTAGACATAATTCAAACATTTCATTCAACTGAACAAGTCAAGATTTTTGAGAATGTTGGCCCATTGCTCAGCAACAATAAACCTTAGCACTTGCTAAGATAAGATTCATCCATCCATTTCTTTCTTCCAGTAAAAGTAACAGAACTAGGTAGAAACTAATGGATTGGGGGGGGGGGAGAAACTCCTGTTATGTCTGAATCCAGATCCTAGCTTATTGTTCTTCTAATGAATCAGGGAGGAGAAAACCAGCTTCAAACTCAGTTCAATTCATTGCAGTGAAAGACTAGTACAGCTTCAAACTCAAATTCAAGCATAATGGTACATTTCTGTAAGTATGTTTCTCATCAATAAGCCAGAAACTCTACAATGTTGGGTTATTATATCAAAACATAGCTATAATTAATCTTTCACTGGGATACTAATCAAGGTCTGGTTTATACAAGAAACTGACTAAAATAATGAGGTAACAGAATAGATGAAACTGTTTCTGAATATTCCCCATGCTGACAACTCCCTGCAACTAGAGAACTAATACAAAAAGCAATGTGTTCACCTATGTATGACCTGTCTCACCAGTTGCTCATTTTTTATATGTAAAGTACTATTTTCTACTAAATATGGAGACGCATTCAAAAATGGTATTCTTCCAGCTACAATGTTAGATGGTGCAATATATTCAACCCTTTCACAATTCTATCCAGTAATTCTCACCTCATTTTGCTACAGGGGCAGACAGTCTTATTCTTGAATGTCCAGCTTTCATCCACAACACCACAAAACTGAAATGGAAGTTGCTCTATCTGACAGAGGTTGCATAATCAAACTCCTGCAGGAAACATTTCCAAAGTTTGATAAGATGGGCTTTGAAAAATTCTAACTTTGTTAGAATAAGAACATATTTATACACTGATATGAAAAGCATTTAACCAAATAGAAAATTACAAAAATCCTACAAAAAGAACCTCAAAACTAGGCTTACATACCTTCCTAAATGAGGACTGTGTCAAAAAAGTGTGCTTCCAAAGTTGTACAGGTAAGAACTGAAGACATTTCACGGGGCAAGCAAAATGTGAAATGAGCTTTAAAGACTACTCAAAAAAATTCTTTTTAGCATTTCACAGTGATGACTGATCTAAATATTGGGACAATTCTTCTGAAATATGCCATGTCAGCTGTTCTACATAGAATGGTTTAATCAAAGCATTCATCACCTCAAAGGGGACATTTAAAGATGCCATAGCATTTTGGATGCAGCACATTTTAGAATTGCGAGTGAGAAAACATGGTGCCCTTAGTTCAGGGGTAGGCAACCTTGGCTCTTTTATGACTCGTGGACTTTAACTCCCAGAATTCCTGAGCCAGCATAGCTGGCTCAGGAATTCTGGGAGTTGAAGTCCACGAGTCATAAAAGAGCCAAGGTTGCCTACCCCTGCCTTAGTTGGTTCAAGCTCCCAGATTCTGTGTCCTTGGGCATGATGCTGGGGATAAGAGGGGTTACTGGAACATTTGGAATCCAAGCTAGACTGCCCTCCTCCTAATTAGAGAATGCCCTTTTAGGAAGCTCCTTCCAATTGGCTTTCCTGATCCCATTCTTTGAAAAGCCAGCAATTAGAGTGGTTAGTTCAGTTCTTAAGACCTGAAAAGAAGCCAATCACCCATGACATGGCATAATGATTTACTTTTTTTGTTGTTGTTGTTGTAAGAAATGAAGCAGACTCTTATGTGATCTTTGAATCAAGAAGTGCTTGGTCACAAAGCACAGAATAAATTGAATTTTGCTATTGAAAATGTAGAACAACCTTTGGCAGGAGTAATATGATGAATATAAATTGTACACACTTCACAAAAGGAACATATTTCTTAAAAATGCTGCATGAAACTAGGTGCTTCTGCCATCTAGTGGCTAGTTACATTATAATCTTTGGAAGGCTCTAAATTCAGGGTTAATATTCGGCATTTGCACATTACGATTCAACCTTGGGTCGGAGATCACCAGGACAGCTGGAAACTGGAAACTTTAAAAAAAATATCCCAGGAAAAGCCATTGGCAAACCATTTCTATGTTGACAAAGAAATTACGCAGACATATACAATTATCAGATCCAGTAAAATTTAAGAGAATATTTACCTTATTTTATATCAAGCCCTCCAAATAAATACACTTGCACAGAGATCAGATTTGAACAGTCCATTTTTGATAGAAGGCCACTTAATTTAAATCTTATGAGAAGCTTCCAATGTATATATTTAATATTAAAGTATGGAGTATTAAGTGGCTCACAAACAATTATTAGAGTTGTGACTCACCGTGGTTCCTTTGAGGTAGAAGGAAAGTCAAATGTGTCTCATGTAATACGTAAAACAACTCTGACTTTTATATTTAATATGGTAACTAAATCAGTTCAGTTAATTATATTTTCATCTATTTGTTTAAATGTAACTGGCACAGCAAATCAGAACATAAGAGTTTACAAAGCCTCTAATTATAATAAAAGAAAGGGATATCTATAACATGGATGTTCAAACTTTTTGGTTGCCTGGGCTGCACTGAGTGAAGAGGAATTATCTTGAGCTGCATATAAAATATATAATTAATGTATATAAATCATAATGTTAACATTTTACAAATGTGGGGGCGGATTACTAACTGTCCAGAGCTGCATGAAGGTTGGATACACCTGATCCAGAGTGAAACAAGTTCAACCACTTGAACAAGGCCAATGGTGTGGCAAGCCAGTAGTAAAAAAGCAGTATCTGGAAAATCTGAGCTTTTCCATTTCTATAAGAGGCCATCATTAAAACGATACATCAATATAGGTAGTCCATGACTTGCAACAGTTGACCGTTCAAAGTTACAACGGCATTGAAAAAAGTGACTTATGACTATTTTTCACACTTACGACCATTGCAGCATTCCCATGGTCACATGATCAAAATTCAGATGTTTGGCAACTGGTTCATATTTGTGACATTTGCAGTGTCCTGAGGTCAGCTTTTGCAACCTTCTGACAAGCAAAGTCAATGAGGAAGCCAGATTCACATAACAACCATGTTACTAACTTAACAAATGCAATTATTCACTTAACTTAAAAATACTCACCAAAGTTACTACTGAAACTGCACAGTGTTAGTAATGAAAAAGAAAAGACATAATTGTTTCCTAACTATGACTAGGTGATTAAAATGGTAAAACTACAACTTAGTGTTAGAAGACATTGACTAACTTCATACTTGCATTAAACCGTAACACAGGCATGTCAAACTCGCGACGTCACGTGACGTCGCGCGACGTATCGGAGCTTTTTCTCCATTGTCGGCAATGGGGTGGGCACGGTTTTGGGATGATGCGTCCGGCCCGCGGGCCGGCAGTTTGACACCCCTGCCGTAACAGAATTTCTCTCATTTGAATTAGTAAGTTGTATGAATCCTGAACCCTATCACTGTGAAACTATTATGTATGAATCCACCCACTGTGGCTTAATCAACACTTAGATCATTACAACATCAATATAACATTAATATCAACACTGTTTTAAATAAAACAAAGGGTTAACATAAGCAACTATCTAATATGGAACAGGACATACACATCTAGAGGGGAAAAAATCCATACCTTCCATTTTCAGCTAAAATTGCACCTTCATCCTTCAGATGTTTACTTTGGGCTACACAGTCTTCCAGAAGAAGCCCCTTTTTCCTTTTGGCCTCATGAAGCCAATCACCTTCATTATTATCAACCAGGTCCTCTTCATCAGCAGCTTGAGCTTCAAATTGCTGGGATGTTACCTTAGATACTTTCTCACCAATCTTTCTCTTCCATCCAAAGGAAGCCATTCCAGAAAACTGAGAAAGAATGCACATTTAATTATTTGTATAATTTTCATCTATATGTAAACACTCTACTTCAAGTTATCACATCAATTTACATAAGTAATCCGTATTACTGTATTTAACTAATCTAGCCTAAGTAACAAATCCATTTGCTCAAAAAAGTCTTAATTTCTGCTAACAAAATCGGCTTACAATTTATGATTTTGGTATCTACAGGTGTTCAAATGAATTAAAAGCAAAATCACAGATGCTGGCTGGGGAATTCTAGGAGTTGAAGTCCACATATCTTAAAGTTTCAGAAGTTGGCTTAAATCATAAAATGTTAGCCTTTACTTTCATGGATGTTTATATTATTATTTTCAGAGTACTTTTCAGCCAAAGACAAAGTTTAGGTATATGTCAGCTCCTTATTTAAATCCACGAGGATTCAGACAATCAAGATTCAAGGGCCAATTTCAGCATTCCCACCCTTCAGGTTTCCTAAATTTTTAAACACATGAAGAGGTATTAATCTGAAATAATATCTTCCAGTACAGACACAACATTTGCCATTGCTGGAAGCATGATAGGTATTTTGCCTCCGTTGAACTACAACTCGCGGTGGGATTTAAGGGAGTTGTAGTTCCGAAAGTCTTGGGAATACAAGGCAGTCATCAAGGGCTGGGACTGTTTTTCAAATATCTCAATCCACCCTTTATATAATGAAAATAAATGTAAAAAGGTGAAATAAATGTGTTTTCTTTGTAAAATTTAGGAGAGAAAAAGGACAGAATCCAGTGGAAAGAAGGGTAACACGATTACCTGGAAGCCCCCCTCTCCAGCGACGTCTTCCTAGCTTCCGTCGTTTGTAGAATAACTACCAACCGGAAGTGACAAACCCGGAAATAGCGGCGCTCTGCGCAATGTCACAAACTCTATGCTCAACTTCCGCTTTCCTTTTCTTTTTTTTTTGGGAGGGGGGGAAGGTCAGTTCTAGCGTCCAGGGAGAAACAGAGCGGAGGTCGGGGAGCACGATTAAAGGAAAAATACGTTCTGTGTACCGACCGTGAGACCGTTTGTTATGTTGATAAAATTAACAATGGAGGAACTCCAAAGTCAATACAGTCCCACAGCGAACCGAGTCCTGGGATTGCACTGCAGAGCATACTAGTAGGATATGTGATCACGTAACCGACACGGATTGCAACTATTGGCTAGCATCAGAACTTGAACCGTCTCACTCGCTGCGTAGAACGTGTTGTGACTTTGATTTCTTTGCACTGCAGAGATGGGGAACGACTTATTCCTTGTGGACTTCAACTCCCAGAATTCCTAAGCAGCATTGCTGGCTCAGGAATTCTGGGATTTGAAGTCCAGAAGTCATAAAAGGTGCATAGTTCCCCACCCCTGCTTTACTGGGTCAAGATTCCCTCCACCCAATCCTCAGGTTGGAAGAGACAATGTGAAATTTATGGTCCCTTTGCCAATCCGCATTCTTTCTCTATTTTTCATTATCTCCGACAATGACACCGTCCTGATTAGGTGCAAGTTAAATGGTGAATTCCTCTGGCTTTGCTGCCCTCCCTCTTCATGTCACTAGCGGGTGAGGCAGGTGTACCTGTCAAAGAGTTGTTGGAAGAAATGGGCACGTTGAATGCAGAAATCCCTAGACACTGTTAACTGCCTCTCTTTTATCACCCTTTTATAATTCAAAGTTTAAAAACGTTTTTAAAACTTTGAATCATGAAGGAAAATGAGTTACAAGCAGCACTTGAAGGTTTATTTCATCTCTCTTCCCCCCCCCCCCCCGTCTTTAGGCAAGAGGGATGCCTCCTTTGTCTTAAGAATAACCCTTAGAATAGAATAAAACTGGAAGGGATCTTGGAGGTCTTTTAGTCCAGCCCCCTGCTCAAGTAGGAGAACCTATACCATTTCAGATAAGTGACTGTCTAGTAGTCTCTTCTTAAAAACCTCCAGTGATGGGAGCACTCATGATTTCTGAAGGCAAGCTGTTCCACTGGTTAATTGTCCTCACTGTTAAGAAGTTTCTCCTTAAGTTTCAGGTTGCTTCTCTCTTAGATTAGTTTCTAGCCATTGTTTCTTGCCCTGCCCTCTGGTGCTTTGGAGAATAATTTGTCTGACTGGGGAATTATGGGAGTTAAAGTCCACACATCTTAAAGTTACCAAGGTTGGAAACCCGTCTTAAAGCAAGCTTGATACCAAGTAATTTCTTGGGCAAATTTGCATAATTTTCTCGATGGCAGTAAGGAGATAGTTTGTCTTTGTCTTCCTCTAGTATGCTTTTTTTTGTTTTTACTATCAGTCAAAACCATAGCTGTAGGATTTGGGGATGATCTCCCATATAATTATTAATTAAATCCTACTCTGGATCAGACAATACAGCTCCAAACACCACGATGAAACTATTATTTGAGTTGTTTTCCCTTCCATCATTTCTCACCGGACCAGGACTGCGGTGACAACATAGTTTTGTAGTTGTAGACATCCACTTTGGGGGAGGATACAGTAGGTTGCATACTCCACATAAAAACGAGCTGAGTTCGTACTTAAGTTATGGTTTGTTTTAATAATTTTGCTGACTTAACCATATCAGGCTATATTCATGACTTCAGCTTCTCTATCCACAGAGAACAGCTGCCAGAGAAAATTATACCGGGCTTGGTCAGGAATAGGCAATCTGGTCTGTTCCTTCCAGCATCTCACACTATACCCACAAACTACTAGAGCTCCTCTGCACTACGAAGGTGTTTTATGTGTACTTATTTATAGCTTACTCACCAAATCCCCTAAGCCTTGGTGGCTGATTGGCAATGGTAATGATACCATTAATGAAACCCTGACAAATTTCTAGGAAGCCTGGGATTCCTCAGAAACATATCTTGAAAGCATTGTTATCCTTTGCTCTCTGGGGTCAGAGATTAGGCTCTTCAGTTGTTGCTGAGCTATCACTCCCACCAATAACTGGAGGATCAGAAGTTGCTATTAACCCAATGCCGAATATATTTCTCCAACTGTAGTAAACCTCCATCAATGTTAAGAAAGTCCCCAACAATTAAGAAGAACTGACAGAGGTATTAAGGAAGCTAAGAAACTATACCATGAAATTTCAAGGTTTACTTGCATACAGTTTAATGTTTGTTAAAAGTAACAGGTCATATACAGCTATCACAAGCAATTTCATTCAATATTGATCCCCCCAAAAGAGAGAGAGAGAGAGAGAATATGCAATAAAAGTAGGCACATATTGTTTTTGAGAAATGGTGATCATCCATTTCATAAGCAATACAATGGTAAAAACCAATTGGCAAAATTATCTCAAATTTTATACTGATTGAAAAGTTAAAAATGACAAAACATGAAAGTCAGCCTTTGGAAAGATTGCACTAAGATGGATGGGAGTTTTACTTTTTACCAATGTTAAGAATTTACATTGCACAAGTTTTCCACTTCCTACTTCCCCCTCCCCTCATTTTCAGCAATTAATTATGAAGTGTTTGCAATAAAAACAGATCATCTGAAGGGCTTTTCTACTGGAACGAGCCCAAAGGAACAATATTTGAATATGCTGCTTAGTCAAGCTAGAGACTTCTGTTATTTTTCATTTTTAAAACAGGTTCTTTTTCTTCACAGTTCCCATCATGGTCAGTTCTGCAAAGCAGCTCTCGTATTTTATAATCAATGGCCCTGACCTTCCTGTGTCACTAAGAAGTGCCAGCAAATAGGCCTCCACTATAGGACCACACAAGGCCTTAGTTAAAAGGGGGGGGAAAGTAATTTCAACATCAATATTTTACTCTAACTCTAAAAATTGTTACAAAACATTGATTTGATTCATTTTTTTTCTTGAATACATCCAAGATATTCCTCTGCCCAAGTTAACAAAAAAATTAAAAAGGGACATTGAAATGGCTTTTAAAGAAAAATTACAAAATTCTGTATTTAAGAATAGGCAGCTGTACCTTTTTGCTATGTACTTTGGCCCTCATATTCCAAAGAAGTTAAAGCCCGATAATGTGACACACACAAACCCCAACACTCAATAAAAGTTACATACATTAAAAAAAATAAGTTTTATACATGATAACATTTCTTAATGTAGACACTGAATATAAAATCAAGCTGATGAGGCGAGCAGATATCTTCCATTCATTTCAGCTGGATTTGAGCAGAAAACATACCAAACTACAGTTAAATATGCAGACATATTTAAAAATACGGAACCCTTGAAGTCAAAGCAATTTTACTTCGGGTTGCACTTACTTTTGGATCCACTGAAACAGAGAAACATGTCACTTATGGTTTACACACTTATTTTTAGGTATTTTTCCAAATTTAAGATTGTAGCTTGCCAAAAACATTTTTGAACTATGAAGAAAAAAAAGATCATTTATGCCATTTGCCAAGTTCAGTATTAACAATCCATTAAGACAGCATAAATAAAAAACCACAGTAATTGTATAGATGCAGCAGAGCAAGATGTAATAAGTAGTTTTATTTTCTTGTTGCAAAGTAAGAATAGGACTATTACTTGGTCCCCAAGACAACCATCTCTCTTTATATATCACAGCAACACTGGCTACTGACTCCTTTTAAACCCCACACACACATACACACCCCACCACCCTTTCCTTCCCACACACTTTATCTCTTGGAGTACATATTTGTGACTGCGAGTCAAGTTCAGTTATAAAATTACTGTTTAAATTCTGGGAGGTAATAAAGTATGAAACTATAACATAAGACCACCTTAAGTGTTCACCTCTAAAAAGGCCAGCACATGGCAAAAATCCATGGCTACAGTTTTAAGGATCTCCTGACCATAGCACAAATTTTGCAGTCCAATCTCTACTTAATTACAGTATTAAAACAGTGCCTCTCCTGAATTCATGCATTTATAGACTGAACCAGTCTTCTCCGGCACATCTTGAGTTGCTGGTACAAACTCACTAGATACACATTATTGTATTCAAACCCAAGCATCATTTTATCGGCTGTTCTTAAATTCTTTGCTGGCACAATTCAGTTGGGAACCTCTGCTACACATTCTCATGACAGTAGAAGACTTGACTTTACAAGATGAAGCCAAGCTAATGTCTCCTTGATAATGGCTGGTGTATACTTTTTATTATCCCTGCTTAGCATGGAAATTGGAGGCTGGTGATAATTGAAATCATACCGCAAAACATTCCAAAGGCACCACATTAAGCAAGACAAATTAAGAGACCTGTTTTCTGGCATTTGCGCGTCTTATAAGAAGGCTCACACTGCTTTGTCATTGTTTGCTTAAACATGATTTGTTGAATAAGCCACAATTGGCTGGGCACACACATCATAATCCGTGTCTGCTGAATCACAGCCTATTAAATAAGCTACAACTAGCATAGCTTTACAGTGTAATAGCTAAGGTCTCACAACATGCTAAGCCAGGCAGAAGCTGTTATGCCATAGCATGATATATGAACCTTACCCTATTTCTCATTAATAATCACATATTAATGGATTTTTCTTAACCATATGCATATCAAATCACAGTTAAGGATTTGCTTATGTTCTGAAATTTTCACTTAGTGCATTTGCATTACCCCTGACTAAAGTGTTACATCTGTACCAAGCAAAGCCATGGCTAGATCAATTTCAGCATCTTTTCTGTTTTTAAGATGAAAACTCTGACAGCTACCTTATCTTCTCTTATCTTGTCAAGGAACAATATCCCAGGATTCCTATTTCTTCCATACCATTAGCACAACTGATAACAAAACTAGGACCAATTTAGCAAGTCACATAAACTGAAGTTTTCAAGAATTATTACTAAAAGATAAATCCTCTTTTACAGTGGGCAAATAAAAGAGAATTCCTGTCAACAATAAAAAGAAAAAATAACACCTTGGTTTGTTATAGCAGTTGTGGTAGCCAAAAGAAACAGAGAGAAGAGCAAAATAAACTCATAAACACAAGTATCTGGTTAATCATCTCATTTCAATGGGATTTATACATTTGGAATCTTAACTTAAAATGCCAAGAATAATCAAACTGTGCAAATCGTGATTGTTATGTATTCACCAAACAAGAACTGCTGAAACATGATACAGTATTTCTATTTAAACACCATTCTATAATTTTAATTAGTTCAAATTAAGCCTCCTTTAACTCTTTAGTCCAGTAACTCTTTTATCCAATAAAAAAAAAACCCAACTTTTTTTGCAGCAGAGAGGGGGAGATTCTCTCTAGCGGTTTTTCAAGAAGAATATTTAATTTGTGGCAGCTGACTCATTTCTGACCTAACCAGTTAAGTTCTATACATATCAAAACGAAACCAAAGTTATTTCATCTTTCAAAACTTTTAGAAATCTTAATTCGGTATATATAAAAGCAGTATAAAAAAGTGATTATGCAACACAGGCAAAATCCAAATCACTCTTACTAGAAGAGTTGTCTGCTAGAGATCTGTATGCAAGCTATATGAAAACAGGAGCTATATGAAATCCCAGGGCAGGGCAGGACAGGACATGATTCCAACAACTGGATATACCAGTCTGGGCTATCCTATCAGTCATGGAACCATTGGGCTTAGATTCAGGCACAGAATCCATATCCTGTTGTGACTGCAAAAAAACTGCTTCCACGCACCCAACATGGGTCGGAAAACATGCAATCTGGTCAAGCATATTGTATTCTCACAGATCAGTTGTGCTGTGGTGATGGGGGGGAACCCCATATCTCATGGATCCTCCCTAAGGTCACCTGCTTAGATCCATGGTCAGAAGTTGTGCATACGTACTATAAATTCTGATTGCCTTCCAAGGAACAATAAAACACCACTCACCTCACCATTTACAAAGTGCTTCTGAAACTCGTCACATGTAACAGACGTTGGAGAAAACCCATGCAACTTATTTTCAGACCCTGCTTTTCTCTTCATGGAATTAAAATGAACATTGTTATATTTGGTATTATCATTTTCAGGACAAAGTCCGAATTGGTCAAAGCAGGGTACCATATTTTTTTTTGTCTTTTCCACTCAAGTGCACCACTGGCTGTTGGAAACTTGGGGTAAGTGCCAGATGCCTGAAGTGCTGTTTGACAGGGGAACACTTTTGTTGATACAACAGAATACAAGCAAAGACGGTTTGCAAACTTTGCCTTTTGATTTCATAAATGAGCACATGTACTGTAAAGGGAATAAATTATCAGCATACAAAGGTCAAACTCCGTGAAGCCCTAATGATACACAATGTAAAACATACTGTTCTTGTACCTGCACATCATACCAGTAGACTATTTAATCATAATTTGCTTCGGTACATTAAAGATAGCCTTCCCCGACCTGGAAACCTCCAGATGTGCCCTCCCTAATCTGCAGACAGAATGGCAAACACATCTGGAGGACGTCTGGTTTGGGAAGGATGCAGTATGAGGTGTAGACTGCTTCTAAATGCAAGTTCAATTCCTGTGCAAATTGCAATGTGGCTAGTCTTCTCAGTGCCAAAGTTAACTGTAACTTGATTATAATTGGAAGCATTTGACTATGATTTTTTTTTCTTTTTCGGCATGCTTATTGCTGTAAAAAAAAGCCAACCTTATAAATCATTGTGCAAGTATTTTAATAAGATTTGCACACATTTCAAAAAATTCTATTGTGTGACTCCCTGATCTTGGGGTTAATTCGGTTGTAGAAGAGTCAAGTGAAGAGGTCACTGAAGAGGTAAGAGATGCATCAGATGGTTTTGCTGGAACATCACTGTCCGAGTCCTTCTGACCAGATCTATAATTAGTCACAGAGCCTGACCTTTGGGGAGTGGTAGTCCCCGATTTTCCTTCAATAATTTCATCTAGGACAAGGAAAAAGAAAAATGTAAAAGCTAGGACAATTTGAAAAATTAGTAAGTAAGTCAAAAGGTTAAAGTTGCCAGGTTCTATAAATCCAGAATGAACATTTTACCATTATTATTGTTTATAGTTGGTTGCACAGTAAGCCAGGTGTTTAGACTGGATTTGGCAATTTTATCCATCTAGAGAGTGCTTCCCCAGGTTCTGGGATAGGCAGATGTTGTTGTCTGATGGTGTTAAGTGTATCATCCAAGGATGGATGCAATTCCAAGTAAAAGTGCCTTTTGCAACTGACTTATGGGGATTTTGTCAATGCCAATGGTGTTCAAGTGCTGCTTAGATCTTTCGGGATTGTGCCTATTACTATTAACTATTATTAAAATTTATTAGAAAGGTTTTGCTAAATTTAATAAAAGCTCATCTTTTTCCATAAGTGGCCACCCAATTAGAAACCAGGTTGCCCTGGTGTTTGCCATTCCATTGATTCTGAATATCTAGAGTCAGGAAGTATATATGATAGCTGTGTTGAGTTATGATCAGAAGCCTTTGAGACTCCACAAAAAAGCTTATTATTTATACATATCAACATATATAGTGGATGGATGAAATATTTTCCCATGTGGTGCTTTACGGCAGATTCTGACGATCCTATCTGTGCTGACCATGAAGCATATATTGCTGTTGGTTTGCAGATACTGGATGAGTGAGAGAAGCAACATGAGATCCCAGCTACTTTCGGTTTTTATGGATTTTAACTTTTGCAATTAATTTTAAATCTGCAGTGGCATGATCCAGACTAGCACCACCATAAGCACCACAGAAAGCAGACAGTTAATCTTTATTTCCCCATTTATAAATGCTACATAAGAGGCTGCCTCCAAATAACCAATTTCACATACCATCAATGCTACGGAAGTCCAGTAGATAAGTCCTGCTATCCACCTGGTATAATTGCAGGCTCATTTTGGAATATGTGCCTGTTACTGAATTCTTTCTCCGAACGCGCAAGTAGTATGGATTTACAACCTAGGAAACAAAGTAGAAACTTAACAGAAAACATGAAAAGAATCATTACATTGATTGTCAGTATCTCTATTTAAAATCACCATTTGTGTGGAGACAATTTAAGCAATCTCACCTTCCATTCATAATCCAACTGCTTGATTGCCCGACAAACTTCAGCCATTATGTCATTTGGCCGACTCTGACTACGTATTCCTAAATGCCATTTAGCTCTTCTGACCCCCTGATGTTTGGACTTTTGTGGATTTAGCTCATCAAGTGTGTGGCGTGACCTTGGTACTTCAGCGACTAAAAATGGCACTCTTTCAGGGTGAGGTCGGGAAAAATGGTCATCAAGAAAGGAATCTGGTGGGCTTGTAGCTAAGTAGAAGTCTTTCGCTTCATTCATTATTCTTCTGTTATCTATAATGAGGTGATAGGCAACTGCTAAAGGATCCTGATGATTGCGATTATACAAGCAGCTTAGCACTTCCTCCTCTGTACATTCAAACTTATCACAGACTTCTTTTAAGGCTTCATCATCAATCATAGTTGAACTGTAAGAAGGATCTTCAGGAAAGAGGTACTTGGGGAGGTCTTGCTTAAACCATTCGTGTTCCCTAGAGGCAAAGCAAGAACCATTTTAAAAGCTAGCTGTTCAACCATTTAGCCACATTTTACTGACAAAACATGCAAAGTACACAGGAAAAAATATGCTAAAATAGGGTAAAAACATTTCCTCTTCCAATCTATATATGGATTTCATTGAACTTGAAAATAAAGTCCAGTTAGATGCTGTGACTGTAATAATCACCACCAGATTCAAGCATAATATTTTCAGCAATTTTTTTCCTCTTTTTTTTTTTTATAAATCTGAAGATCTTAGCTTCAGATTTCTCACTGATACAAAATAAGTCACCCTTATAATTAAAACAGGCAGTTGGAATAGGTTACAGTACTGCACTTACAATGAAATGTTAAATTTTTCTTTACCCTCTACGGTGTGAATATTCCATATGAATGTTATTTGTAAAAATATTCAGAGCACAATTAAACACAATATAAAAATTAAGTTTTAAAAATCAGCATAGGAGTTTAAAATACTAATAGAAGCTTTTTTTTTAAGAAACAGAGATTTCCTGCAAGTACTGCTTTTAAAGTAAAATTTCACAAAGGTATCAACAAATCAAATGAAATTGGGAATGCGATATAAAATAACAATATGCTTTTTATATTGGTACATGAAGTACCTTTTAAAAACAATTCATAAATTTGGAATGTGTTTGTTTTTATTGAGTTGGGCTATCCCCAAAACACAAGAGATAATAAACCAAAAAGATCTGATTAGGAATAATGAGAATTGTAGAGTAACTGCATCAGGGGAGAGAAAACCAGTTTGTTCAGAGGCAAGGAAAGCCTTCCGGGTTGGGGCCTGGAATGAGTTTCCTGACTTGCTAGCTGGCTGGAAAAGGCCTTCTAGTAGGGTAGTGTCATCAGTGTAAAAAATAGGATGAAAAATCTTCACTCAATTTTTTTTAAACTGGAGGGAGAGTTAAAATTTGGAACAGGACTGCTTTGTCTCCCAGAAATGTCAAATGCCTATTCGCACTTAAACTGCTTCTCCAGAAAACCCCCAAACTGAGTGAAAATTAGGGTGCCAAATTTTCAAACATTTGTGGGGGCCTTGGTGCTCTCTGAGCTTGGTTGTTTTCATTAACAAATTAGGTAACATCATCAGTGTACCAAAGACCCTGTAGTTCAGACATGTCAAACTCGCGACGTTATGTGACGTCACGCGACGTCTCGGCACTGTTTTGCCATTGCCGGCAACGGGGTGGGCGCGGCTTCTGCGTGACACGTCCGGCCTGCAGTTTGACACCCCTGCTGTAGTTAGTTCAACCCTGAGTTACAAATACTCTCTTCTTTCAATTTGAAACATTTTTTACCCCAAAATTTGGCCGTGTGATTCTATGATCTTCTAATCTAGGGGCTACAAGTTTGATGACACACAGTTTGAGCAATGACTATTCCTGTGTTTGGGGAATTCTATAACACAACATTAGTTTATTTTCTTTCTTTCTTTCTTCTTTTCTTTCTTTCTTTTTTATGCCTTATATTCCCTATAAGGTGACTCTGGGCAGCCAGTTCAGATCTTGGCTTAATTTTATATATCATAATTTAAATGAAGACAAATTTAGTTCAATTCATATGCAAAGATAATGTGCACTTAATTCAAATAAAGAAATAGATGCTATCTATTGCAGATCTAATCTTTAGGTAACCTAAAACAAACATGACTTCAGAATGTATTGGACTCAAATTTTGATCCAACTCCGTTTTGATTCAACTCAGCCTAATCACAAAATGGCTTAATATTATACAACAACCAAGCCAATGTGAAGCCAACAATTGAATAAAACTTGCACACCGTTTTAGAATGATAACTGTATCCGTGACAAAACCAGATGCTGTAAGGTACCTTATATCTTTCACTGTAGCTCTCTTCATAGGATCCACCTGTAGCATGTGTTTCAAGAGACTAATTACTGCTGAATTTAAGTACTGAGGCGTATAAAAGATACCATCACATATCTTCTTAAAAAGTGTTGGCACATGATCATCATCAAAGGGAAGAGTTCCACATAATAAAGCATAGAGAATAACACCACTGCTCCAGATATCTACTTCTGGCCCTGCGTATAACCTGTAAAATGGATATCATAATATTTTTTTTCCAAGTAAAAAATACAACATAAGCTACTGTTACACTGGATTATTAGCGTTTTAGCAATGTTTGTGAAAGACTACATAA
This sequence comes from Azemiops feae, assembly GCA_023970755.1. Lineage (NCBI taxonomy): Eukaryota > Metazoa > Chordata > Lepidosauria > Squamata > Viperidae > Azemiops > Azemiops feae. Next base: position 3,046,723 of record JALGBA010000136.1, read on the forward strand.
GCACTAATATTCATGCAGTTAACTCCTGATTTTTAATATAAAATAACAAAACTGGTAAAGTGAGCTAAGTTCTGTAGTCAGAAATATAATGGGCTGATATAAGTCCAACATTGTCTACTGATTTATACATTGGTAGCATGATACAACTTCTCCCCTTCTCTGAGCAGCCTCCTTTCTATCTAATTATGCTTAATCTAGGATTAGTCATTGTGTCTAAAGCAACAGAACCACGCCCTTACGTTTCAGAAAGTAGTTAAATGCAAACTTTGATTACTTTAGCCCTCATTAGCATTATGTAGCGACTAATTTAAGGTAAGAGGAATAGGAAATTTAACGTAAAGCTAAGATGGAATCATTTCCCTCACATGGAGATGATGCCATACAAAACACCATGCCCACTCCTGACTTTATTAGCTGCAGTTAAAGCGTAGATCATATTACACTGAGGAACTGTTGTGAGATTAAAAACAAAGTATGCTCAGGAGTTCCTTGAATGAAGAGTGTAGTTCAAATGCAATTTATATTCAGCAATATAACATACAGTCACAGAATTGCATTGTGTATAAAATAATCTGGGAGCCCTGAAAGCATTTTCAAAGTATCGATAGTCTTTTATCAAATTGCCAAATTAAAATGCCAGAAAGAAAACCTTCTAATCTGGAAAATGTGTTTCTGACAATATACATACATCATGCTATAATTATTCTGAGCCAAAAGGGAAACCAGTCTTGGGACCTTGTCAGACTGCAGGTATTTTTTGCAACTTCAAACAAAAGAAAGGAGTTTTTTGTCTTCTTCTAGGGTCAGGAATTTGTATGTTAAAACATTTTAAATTAATATCGGCAAAAACATATTTTTGAACTTAGACAAGTCAGAAATTTGTTTGCACAGAAGAAGTGCCTTCTTCTGCTTCCTAAGACCCTTTCAAAGATACTTGGCACATTGTGATTTTCCATGAGAGAAAGACAATATATGCAATTATATTAAATATATTAATCATATTAAAACTTATTAACTGTATTCCAATTTTATTATTAAAGTTTAAGTATAATTAAACAAAAAGAGAGTCTAAAGCAGATTCTGGCCCACCATTCAAAAGTTGCCCTCAGCACATAAAATCCTGGGCATCGGTGATTCAACATATAATGTGCACGTCACAGCAACCCTTGACTTCTAGGCTCTTTCCCCTCATCTCCTCCTTGCTGCCTGAATGGTGAGTTTGGAAGCTTTTAATTTGCATTTTTTTATAGTTTGTCATATTGTCCAGAGTAAAAATCATTCTTAAGAATTATAGTTAATAAATGTCTAAACAATCCAAATTCAAATACTATAATCTGGCTTGTTTGAAACACAAGGTCAAGCTAAAATTAAAATTCCAGAAGTCCTTCTGGTATGCAGGAGGACAATAAAAATTTGCCGTATGTTATGTTAAGTCGTGGTTTGATGTGACGTGTGATCACCACAATCACTGTCTTGTGCACAGAAACACTTAAGATGAAATCAAAAGAAGCCATCAAAGCCAGGAATTTCAAATTTCCAAACCTGGAAGTTTCTCAATCTACCTTGCAGCTTTAACACTGAAGAGCAGGGCTTTGATTTTGAGCATACATATATACATTTATCCAAGAAGAGAAACTACCTTCCTGAAATTACTTCGGGAGCAGCGTAGTTAGGAGAACCACAGCTCGTTCTTAAAAATTCTCCATCGGACATCATATTTGAGAGACCTGAAAATGCACAAGAGTTCAAATGAAGACCCACAAAAAAGATTAACAGATATTTAAACTTCTCAGGGACAACAGATCATATCCTATTCAATGATAGCACCACAGGCAGGAATAAAATCAGAATCATGTGTGTAATATTTTTTTAAAAAATGGTTCTCTAAATAGAAATGAATACTGCAAAACTTCTATAAAAATGTGGCAAGAGTTATGAAAGAGACAAAATGCCCTCAAAGGATCAAGTTTTATTCTAAGTAGCTAATATGCAAATGCCAGGTGAGAAAACATGCGAAGAAAATTGCATTACTTTTTTTTAAAAAAATAATCATATTTGTTTTATCAACTTTATTCACAGCTCAAAATTTTTCTTCAAATCAAATATGGCTCCTGGGGAATTTGTGATTATACTGATATAATTTTCTTGGCAACAATAAGGAAATAGTTCAATTATGTCCTTCTAGAATGTTTGTTCAGCTTACAGACCTGTAATTTCCTGGAAGTGTGTCATCTAAGTATAAACCAGGCCAAATTCTGCTTAGATTCTCAAGATCAATAAAGATTTGCTAGATGCCGCTATCTGATAGTACTTAAATAAGATAAACTAACGAAGGATTTAAACCTTACAACAGGAAATTGTGCTTAGTGGAACTTTCATAATTCAAGAGTTAAATATAGCCACCTAGAGTCATGCAGTTGAGATAAGAGTGTGTGTGTGTGTGTGTGTGTGTGTGAGAGAGAGAGAGAGAGAGAGAGAGAGAGAGAGAGAGAGAGAGAGAGAGAGAGAGAGAGAGAGAGAGAGAGAGAGACAGACAGAGATGCTAGGCGACTCGTGGTACTTGAATACCGCCATATCCTAAAAGTGGTACAATCTGTGAAAAGCCCTGCTCTAATGTATCTTTCCAGGTTGCTCAATTTTGTTCCACCTTTATGCCACCTGTCCCATCTACCACTGAAGATTAGTGCAAATGTTACATTTGTCAATATTACTTTTAATATATGGTATTATTTTATAGATATTTTATATCTTTTTAGTTTTATTAATAATTATAGGCTAACGGGTTATTTATTACAGTGTTCTCTGGCCTAAAGGCTATAAATAAAGGTGGTAGATTTTTGGTTGGTTTGGATCAGAAGCAATATGCTCCCTAGTGAATCACTTAACTCTGTTCTACTGGCCTCCCAAAATCTCATTAAGATTTGGGTGCTGACAGCAAAGGGAAGAATGCTCCCCCCCCCTTAAATAAAGGTATCACCCGCTCAATGGAGGGAAAATCTCTATATGTATGAGTCGAGTTAAGAAGAGATCATTCACCAGCTCATAAAGTAACTCTAAATCCATCTGTCTTTCTCTGCTTGTTTGTGACGTGAGGATGTGCATGCTCCTTTCTGATCTGAACATATGCCCCAGGTGCTATTCTGTCACTAAGTCTCTTTTGGCCCCCTGAATCAGTAGCTTAGTTAGAAAATAGAGGACAGGAAATCCTGCTACATTCTCCATCATCCCCCCCTCCCAAAAAAAATATCATGTAACATGTAGCATGTAACTCTACCAAACCAAAGTAAAATATTATTGTTAAAACCAACTAAGATAGGCATAGCTACTACATATGCAATACAAAATCCAGCCATCCATTAGATGGCAACGAAGAAAAGTAGACAAATCCTTGATGCTATCTATTGTCATCCAAGTAGCAATAGAAATAGCACTTCGACTTATATACCGCTTCATAGTGCTTTATAGCCCTAAGTGGCTTACAGAGTCTGCAGATTGCCCCTAACAATCTGGGACCTCATTTTACCAACCTCAGAAGGGTAGAAGGCTGAATCAACCTTGAGCCGCTCAGAATTGAACTCTTGGCAGTGAAGGGTGAGTTAGCCTGCAATACTGCATTCTAACCACTGCGCCACCACAACTATCTGCAGATATAATAACCTGATTTACAGAAAAATAGTGCAGTGCTGATATGTCCTTAGTAATTACTGCCAGGAAAAAAGATATGAAGAAACAATCAGTTTCCTTTGCTACCCTATGTAAATATACAAAATACACTGGAGTGTTCAATGACAATTGCTAGAATATGTTGGGTATTTTTTTTTAAATGCAACATGGCATGGCTTAGGGCCAGGATATCTACAGAGCCATCTTCAACCCATTACATCAGCCCATCCCAGTCAGGCAAGGAAGATGTGTTGTAGACCAGGGGTGTCAAACTGCCGGCCCATGGGCCGGGTGCGTCATGCCAAAACCGCGCCCACTCCATTGCCGGCAATGGAAAAAAAGTCGCGATACGTCATGTGATGTTGCGAGTTTGACACCCCTATTGTAGATCTTTTAAAGAATCATTAAAGAATTCTGACCGGTGGAGTCTAGGAATAGAGTTTTCTCTGCTGTTGCTCCTGCCCTGTGGAATATTCTCCCCGGGTGATGCAAAAAAATATGGCTCTGCAGCCTTATGTGAGAAGCCCAGAGGAGCACGCAGCCATGGGGCGGTTGGCAGGGTGAGAATCTTCCCTTCACCTTTTAACTAATTTTTAACCAGGTTCAAAATCATCCTTGCTTCCTTTTAAATTATATATTTTTTTAAAAAAAATTAATTCTTATATGTCATTTTTATATTTTATTTTACACCGCCCAGAGTCCCTCTCTGAGGGAGATGGGCAGTTAAAAGATGTGAAAAATAAATAAGTGAATGAATGAATGAATGAATAAATAAATAAATATTTATTTATTATGTAGATACAAGACCAATTTGTCACAGTAGTACAAATAAAGTGAGCATATATACAAGGTAAAAAAAACTGAACTTAAAAGCAAGAGTAACAGCTACATTAAACCGCACGGTTCCTAAATCTGCAAAGAAACATTCAATACTAGAAATAAAAGATCGCTCTGTGGAGTTATGGAATTCAACACAGGTATTTGAATCTTAACACTCGACAAACAAGCAAATTATAAAGATACGCTTTAAACAGAACCTACCAAAATCAGCAATCTTGGCATTCATGTGTGCATCAAGTAGTACATTTTCAGGCTTCAAATCTCTATGGACCACCATGTGCCTATGACAATAATCCACACCAGAAAGAATTTGCTGGAACAGACGTCTGCTCTCCTTTTCATCAAGCTAATTATTTGAGGGGGGAAATGTGACAAAAAAAGACAGTACATTTAAAAAAAAAAAAAACCACACATACACCACAAACCGTCTCAGCATTAGTAGCAAAGGAGAATATTTTGCAGCATCACCAGAATCCCCAATGGGACTTTTAAAAGAAAGTGTATGTGGAAGAAAAGGGAAAGAAAAAGAATAAGTAAAATTAGGCAAGAGAAGAAGAAGGGAAAAAGGTTTCTGAGTTTAGCAGTGTTCACAAGGTAAGTAAAAACAGTCAAGATGGCAGCCACAGCTATGATTGAAGCACTTCCCCCTCCTTTAAGCCCTGCTCATATGACACATCTAAAAAATAGGAGGGGCTTCTACCACATAGTTGTGGCCACAGTCCTGAAATTGTTTTTTTTACCATTACTCTATGTATGACTATCTGAGTTAAAAACTGATACTCCATCAACAAAGTTTACAGGACTGGAGGGTGGTGGAATTAATAAATCACAATCAGGAAAATATATGACACTCACTTTGTTGAAAAGGAGTTATGTAAACTGGTTTAAAAATCAACATTAAAACTTAATTGAGTAAGATACTATGGAAACTGTAATGTTACGTAATATGGGAACATATTATTTTCTGATTAAAAATTAATGCAATGTCACAATAATAGAAATATTAATCATTCTATTAATAACAGTGAAGAAATCCAGCCATTCTTCTTCCATTCTGGAATCTCACTGTGTGAGAATTTGCCCCATCTCCACCCCCAAATCCCGAAGGTATTTTTTTCTAACCGTGGCTAATCCCTTAACAACCGTGTTACTAACTTAACGGCAGTGATTCACTTAATAACTGTGGCAAGAAAAGTCGTAAAATAGGGCAAAAATTCACTTAAATGTCTCACTTAGCAACATAAATTTGGGGCTCAATTGTGGTTGTAAATCGACGACTACCTGTATTTTACTGTAAAGTAAAATTGAAAATTGAACAACAAATGCCAAAAAATATGTTACATGGATTACTGCTAAGATGTAAATGAGTAATGATCAGAACTACTGATTGGAATACTTTCCAGAGACATTAAGATCTAGACCATTGATAAGTGTGTATTTGTGTGTGTATGTGTGTGTGTGTATCCATCTCCATGTTTCTTCAGGTAGTCCTCAGGTTATGTTGGCAATCGAGATAGAAAGTTTCATGTTAAGTGATGCACAATGAGTAGCCCAATCACATACATGATCACATTATTATTATTGTTGTTGTTGTTGTTGTTGTTGTTATATCATCATCATCATCATCTCAATTTTTTTGCCACTCAACTTGCTCCTAGTGACTACATCCCTTAGCAATGGCAATCCTAGCAGTCCCTGTTACTGTTGTTAGTAGGTCATTAAGCAAAGACCTCACCTGACAGCTATTTGGGAAGAGGCGCTGAAAGCGGGCTGGCAGGGAAGAGCTATGAGTGGGTGCTATAGAGTATGCATTGGCAGGCAAATGCTGTTGGCAGGGCATTAAAGTCTGCAGTCGGGCATTACGTAGCATGGGTGGGCAGGTGCCATGGGCAAGCATTTATAGAGTGCAGACAGGTGCTACAGAATGCAGGTGATACTGTGGGCAGGCACTATGGAATACAGGATCCCATGTTATCCAATGGCTCCTCTAGAGAAAAAGCAGTAGAAGCCAGAATAATTTGTTATCTCCTGCTGACTTCCCACTGGCTTTGCTTGTGGGATGATGACAAGGAAAGTCACAATCACACGACCACAGGATACTGCAATCATCATAAGTGTGAGCCAATTGCTGAGTACCCAAATCACAATCAAGTGACTGGAGGGATGCTATGATGGCCGCAACATCAAGGACCAGTTTTAAGTCCCCCTTGTTCAGTGCCATTGTAACTCTGAACAGTCACTAAATGAGTGATTGTATCTCAAGGATTACCTGTTTATACATGTGTGTATGTGTGTTTTACTTTAAATTAGCAGTGGCAACTTTTGATACAAATTTGGAGAAAGTAAAATCAATTATGCAAAGCTGGTGGGGCTGTGCCATGCATGTCAGTAGGAGCTGGTTTCAGAGGGATAATTTTATGAAATGACCATCTATAGAAACATTTTAAGGTTTCAGTTCATTTCTTGTGTGTGTCCAAATTCAAAATAATAGAAAACAGTACCACTAATTTATGGCAAGTTCAGAAGAGTGTGTCAGTTTATTGCCTAGGTGTATTGCAAGCAAGCAAGGATTTACTTGTTCATTCCTACAAACTGTGCAACTGGGATTTTGTTCATATTATAGAGAGAAAAGACCAACACCCACATGAACAGATGATGTATCATGAGCACATTTTTTTACAAAGACTCTGGGGGCATAATTGAACCAACTCTGTGTAAGAGAACAATGCAAGGCTTCAAAATGAAAAGCTGACATTTTGGGGAAATTGGACTTCCTTACCTTTCCATTTTTACAGATATAATCAAACAGTTCTCCTCCTGAAACATATTCCATCACCATAAAAATGTCAGACGGTGTGCTGATAACCTGGTATCTGAGAGAAACATTTAATTAATTTGCTAATATATATTCAGTATATGAAATTAAACACGTCTTGAAACACATAGATTAGTAGCCCAATCATATACATGCTCAGCCAGAAGCAAGACTTGAGTTAAAACAGGATTATTCCCTTTGTATCAGCAAAAGCATAGTGCAGAAGAAAAAGTGTTTGTTTTTAAATTCCTTCATGGCTCCTATTAATTAATGGTCACATCACATATGGTAACATTTTTACAGCAATTGCCATAGCAGCCTAACCTTTACCAGGGCTTAAAGCAATTCAGTAAAAACATCTTAGAAAAGGACTCCCATTAGACTTAAACATTCCTCTCCTATTATTACATTTTAACATAAAGCTGATAGCAAGAAGATTCAGTTATGGGGCTTGACACAGAATTTGATCAGTTGACCGTATTTAAAAACCCAATTTCACAAGAAAGGGGGAATCTTTACAAGCCTATTTAAGGTCACTGCATAACTGTATTTATTAGGATAACCAGCAAACAGTAACATATGAAAGACCATGAGTTCAAGTCCCGTCTTAGCCATGAAAACCAGCTGGATGACTTTGGGCTGGTTATTCTCTCTCAGCCCAACCCACCTCAAAGGGTTGTTGTGGTGGAGAAAACAGGAGGAGAATGGTGTGTTGCATATGTTCACTGACTTGAATTATTTGTAAAAATAATAAAGTCAGGATATAAATAAATAAATACAAAATACAAACATATAGCTTATAGACCAGGGGTGTCAAACTGCCAGCCCACGGGCCGGATGCGTCATCCAGAAGCCGCACCCACCCCATTGCCGGCAATGGCAAAACCGTCCCGATACATTGCGTAACGACACGTGACGTTGCGAGTTTGGCATGTCTGTTAATAGACCCATTCCAAAATCTGATTCTCTTCTTCCTTACCTTTTCCACTGATAGTAGATATATGTCTGCTGTCGACTCCCACTAGCTACCCTTCAATAGTTCAATCTTGCTAATCTAAGGACCAAATCCCAGCAAGCCATAATGGGTGAGAAAAACAAAATGACTAGGAGAAGCTTCTGCAATAACTCAACTGCTGCACTACTAAAGACCTTTGTTCTATAACCATAAAGGATAACCTTTCCTTTACTCAGATAACAATCACCGTATTTTTCTCATCAGGCAAAACACAGAGCAACACTGGCTTGAGACTCCTGAGGCAATTATTACATACCATTAAGTCTCTTCTGAGAGCAGGGGCAGTTTGTCATCCCATGTTTTGGTAAAAGGAACCCTATCTCTTATTAGATAAAAATATTTCTTTCGTGCCTTCCTTGTTGCCACCAAATACATCACTTCTCAGGCACTGAGTCACTATTCATTTTCATTACTGGGATGGCTACCAGCAATCCTTTATTTGACACTGAAGTAATCAGTTTCCCAACTCTATCCAAATTATAAACGGTGGTCTACCATTAGTGATTTATACCACAATAAGTAAACACGACTGTACCTGAAAAACAGGCTACATTTGTTTTATCCATTGAACAAGAACACTACTCAGTTTCTCAAGAAACACCCCAAATAAGAGAGCTTATTCTGAAAGAAACTTACAGTTTAATTATATGCGGATGCCGAAAAAGTTTCAGGTTCTGAATCTCTCTACGGATTTTCCCCACAACATCAAGACTCCGAATTTTCTGTCTATTCAAGATCTTCACTGCAACTTTGTGCCCCGTCAGTTCATGTTTGCCAACTACAAGAAAGATAAACAAATATTAACAAATGCACACTGCAATAAGGTCATTGTTTGCTGAACTAGGGGTCGGTGAATAATAAAAAAAATTGGCTGAATTCATACAATATACACGGGCAGAAACTATAATTTATAGATCTCTGTGGTTAGATTCGGACAATAAACTCAAAAAATCTACATTATGATTCTGTAGCAATATTTTATAAAGCATTCAAGATCCCCCAGAAATAAAAGCCTTTCCCAGATACCACTATTTTGTCAAGAAAACAACATGGGCAAACTCATAGTCAACAGAAGTCACAAGAGACTTCATCTTTATCCAGAGAATGTTATTTGGCAGACTTAAGTGAACAGATGTAGGATTCTGAGAGAATATTGTGAACAAGAGTGTACAAAATATACCATTCTAGGAATAGAATATTTCGTATCCACAAACTAAATCCTGTTCTGAAAATCTGCAGGACCATTTCTTTAATGACCAGATCAGCACAATCTGGGGAAAAATGAAAAATTCTGTCTCTAGAACGGTGTATGTTGCACATCTGAACTTGTAAGCAGTCTTTAAAAATGGCTACTAGGAGAGAGACATTAGTTCTTGCTAGGTTGAATGTGTAAATGAGTAAAAAACAATGACCTTGATAGAGATACACCATGTCCGTTACCAAAGCGACAAGGGAAAAACTACTGTATGGCTTAAGCGCAAACCAAGAAGAAAGTGTGTGCAAGTGAATCAGGCAGGCACCTCCCTAATTCACATTTCATTTGGGGGGAGGGAGCACAGGGGAAAAAACAGAGCAGAGTCAGACTTGCAAGAGTGATGTCCAATCAATCCCACCAAAGGACTCAAACTACTTTTATTAACGTTGACTATAGTAACAGAAGTTTTATTCCTTGCCTTGTACTTCCCCCCCCCCAATTCTCAAACTTGGTTTTTGTCTCAGGGCAGTGATGCATTAGGAGACTTGTCATCTGTCCCTTGTCAGGAACAGATCGCTCCTGATAGCCTTAGAGTTCTCTGTGGAGGTTTTGGGCCAGTCTTTTTAGGGAAGGTTCTTGAGAAGATGTGTGGTTTGCAGCTCTTGAAGAAAATAAATTATCGAGACCCTTTTGAGTCAGGTTTCAGGCTGGGTTACAGCATCGAGACAGCATTCTGTAGATAACCTACGGTGCATTTGGAATGGGGTTGGTGTACTAGCCTTCCTTGATCATAATATCCATCTGAACTGAAGAGTAGATGGTATCCATCTGGAGGGATGGGAACAAAGAGCACATTTTTACAATGGTTCTCCTTCCTCTATAATTCCGGGGTAGGGTGGCGACTTTCCCATGGCCTTTATTCTGCAGGAGCCTCAAGACTCCCACAAGTCTCCAAATAGCAATTTAACATCTATATGAAATTGCTGGGTGAGGTAATTTATTGCAAAGGGCTGATAATACTCAAATATGCTTCTGTTTTGAAGGATCCAAGTGATGGGCTAAAGACTGTGTATTGTGGTTGTGAGTGTCTGAATGGGAATAACAGGCCTTGACTCAACCCTAATAGGACTGATAGGCTGTGTGATTTAGGGTTTCCCAAATCTAGAACTATTTCACTGAACACGGATGGTGTAACACTCACCCAGAGTCGGTGCATAATTTGAAAATCTTTCTGGATTCACAACTCCTGCTTGAGAAATAGGTGGGAGCCATAGGCAGAAAGGCCTTTGCACAAATCTATCTTATGTGCTTAATCCTGGACTACCAGGCTCTGCTTGTGGTCAGTCATGCCTTGGTCACTTCTCCATTGGGTTCCTATATCCTGCTCTACACAGGACAGCCCTTGAAAAGCACTAGAAGCTGTAGATGCTCAAGAATTTATAGATTGTACACCTTGGCACATCTGTGTAATGCCACTAGTACATAGCTTCATTGGCTCCCAGTAGGTTTTTGGGTTCAATTCAGAATGCTGTTTGGTGGCATTCTGGTTACTTGTGGGATTGCTTGTGGGTATGCTCCAAGTCCCTTCCATGAAACAGTATCATCTAGTACACGGGTCGGCAACCCGCGGCTCCGGAGCCACATGCGGCTCTTTGAGGGATCACCTGCGGCTCCGGAGCCTCCGCCGCGGGCGGGTGCGCGGGCGGGTGCGCATGCGCGTGCGGGTGCGCATGCACGAACGGGTGCGTGGGCGGGTGCGGCTCCCAGGGTTTTTTTTTTTAGGGAAACGGGTCCGTGCGGCTCGTTGGATATTTCGGCTGGCCGACCCATGATCTAGTAGAATCCAGGAAATATGTCTTCTCTGTTGCTGCACCTTCCCTATGGAACACTCCCCACCTGCCTCTCCTGAGATTCTGATTCTCCCAATTCTGTTGGCTTGTTCTGTGTTCTGAGGCTGTTTTGCAAGTAATGAAATTATTTTATGAAAAAAACACTTCCTGGCAATGTTAGTCTACTGTTAATAGCAGAGGAGAGAAAGCAGCATTGGATTAATTGATAATTCTGTCCTCAAAATCAGAAGTAATCAGATTATCACCACTTGCTCCACCAATTGTGTTAGGAAGAATAGAAAAAAAAACCTTAACAGATAAACTTTCCTTTCATCATTATTCACTTCATTGTGTCCAACCAATCATCTTAGGAGTTCTGAAGGGGGGGTTGGGGGTGATTTCACCTATTTGATACCTCAAGAACTCTGTTTTCTTTTATGGAAATGATGAGTTAATTTTTTCTATTTCTCCCTATTCTCTACTCTTGATAGTCTATTCCAAACTATGAGAGGGTGTTATTTTTCTTTCCCATTACCCTTTCTTTTTGTGCATCCCCATCTTTCTATAATTTATCACAAGCATTTATTATTACGAAAAGAACTTTGCTGCAAGTGTCATTAAAAAAAAATTAATTAAAATACATGTACTTTTAGAAAACAGAATATAAAGCAACAAAAACTGAAAAGTTCCATACCAATTTCTATTGAGTTTAGCAAATTCTATCTCTAAATAGTAATCTAGCTGTATTGTATCATCCTGGTAAAAAGCACTAGTAGGTCAAATGTTGCTATATGCCAAATTATATAAAATATGGTAAAACACTATCCTGCAGAGTTTTTCTGATTTTAAAAACAGCTGCAGTGAACTTCTCATTATTAAAAGTCAGATGCTACTGAGAGTCCATATTGTTTGTAGCTTGACTTCACCTGTTTTGTAGTTGGAATATGTGAATTATCTACAATCATACTATAAGATCCATATTTTGCATACAATAATTTCCTATAAGTCCCACAGGTTGTTTCGTGTGCTTTTGTTTTTACATTCCTATTACGAAAACTTCAAACTGTTTTGCATGAGTATTTTTGGGAACAGAAAAATGTAGAGCTACATAAATTATAAACTGATGCTTTTCCCATTTATTTATAAAACACAATGAAAACTTCTACTCAAAAATCTTCCAGCATTCCCTTTAATCACCAAGCAATTAAGTGTACTGAAGTTTAGTTTCCAACAGAAATTGTCTCTTATAAGAAAGGTATGAAAGCAAAACTGCCATGGAAAACAAGAGAAAAATGCTGTAAATATTGTAGATTATTCTTAATGACAATAACACTTAGAATTATGTATCCATGGGCTTAGAGCCATATTCATATTCAAATACAACAGCTTCAATTTCAAAATGACAGACAAATACAGGTGGTCTTTGATTTACAACAGTTCATTTAGTGACCATTCAAAGTTACAACAGCAGTGAAAAAAGTGACTTATGATCATTTTTCACACTTACGACCATTGCAGCATCCCCATGCTCACCTGATCAAAATTTATGACAGTTGCGGTGTCTTGGGATCATGTGATCATCTTCTGACAAGCAAAGTCAATGAGAAGCCAGATTCACTTTACAACCATGTTACTAACTTAACAACTGCAGTGATTCAGTTAACAAGTGTGGCAAAAAAGGTCGTAAAGTGGGGCAAAACTAACTTAATAACTGTCTCGCTTAGCAACAGAAATTTTGGCTCAAATGTGATCGTAAGTTGAAGACTACTTGTATATATTTACAGTATCTGATCTGCATGCAATAAATATTCCATATTTGATTTGTGTATTCTTTGTTAACGATGTACTATCAATGAATCTATCTATCAGTGGGAAGTTAAAACAAGCAATATAGAAGAATCTCACGTGCCCACATGATTTGTAATATTCTCAGATTGCACACAGATATTTGGAATTGCGATTTCTATAAATAGGTGTGACATGACACAGAAAGAAGAATCAAAACTTCACAGAATACATCTTTGAACTCGGTATTCCAGACTCTAGTGAAGCTCATTGATTTTTAAAAACAAAAAAGAATCCAGTCTCCTACAAGTACAGTAATGCATAAATAGATGTCACTGCCCTTAAACGTATATCTCAGGAACTCATAAAGTGTAAAAATAGGGCTTTCTGTGAAAATAGGAGATTTTCCAGAACAAAGAATATAGCCTGCAAGTTTAGCCTAAAGCTATGTATTTCAACAGATATACCTGTTAGGACAGTCTCCTTGCTGTATTTCTGCAAAGAGAAGAAAGAAAGAAAGAAAGAAAGAAAGAAAGAAAGAAAGAAAGAAAGAAAGAAAGAAAGAAAGAAAGAAAGAAAGAAAGAAAGAAAGAAAGAAAGAAAGAAAGAAAGAAAGAAAGAAAGAAAGAAAGAAGAGAAAGAAAGAAGAGAAGAGGAAGAAAAGGATTAAGGAGGAAGAGGAAAGAAGAAAAGAAGAAAGAAAGAAAGAAGAAAAGAAGAAAGAAAGAAAGAAAGAAAGAAAGAAAGAAAGAAAGAAAGAAAGAAAGAAAGAAAGAAAGAAAGAAAGAAAGAAAGAAAGAAAGAAAGAAAGAAAGAAAGAAAGAAAGAAGGAAGGAAGGAAGGAAGGAAGGAAGGAAGGAAGGAAGGAAGGAAGGAGGAAGGAAGGAAGGAAGGAAGGAAGGAAGGAAGGAAGGAAGGAAGGAAGGAAGGAAGGAAGGAAGGAAGGAAGAAGAAAGAAAGAAAGAAAGAAAGAAAGAAAGAAAGAAAGAAAGAAAGAAAGAAAGAAAGAAAGAAAGAAAGAAAGAAAGAAAGAAAGAAAGAAAGACTCAATTTTTACAGTCTTATCTTATTATTATTGATCAGACCAGGTCATATGTACTTAGTTTTTATATCTGACGTCAGAGATATGAATGACAGGGATTACACCTAAAAACCGTTTTAATTTCTTCTAAAAGGAAGGCTCTTTTCCCAAATAATTCCGTGTTAAAAGGCAAAGGTCACCCTAGAATTTCAGAAAATACAATAAGTTCTTCTGCCTTAATTAAAACAAATACAGTATTATTTTCAGCCTACAAGGCTTGCAGGGCATATGGTCAGGACACGACCATATTACCAGACAAGAAAGAGCTGAAATTTCCATCTGTTTTTCTTCCCCTCTTAGAGCAACAGGTACATCAAGCTTAATATGCCTAGTTTCTTTGTAGATGGTGCATTTTTTTTGTTTTATTTTGAGAAAAACAACAGATTGTCCAATTTCCACATTTTTCAACCAAACTTTCGAGCAGCATGATCAGGTAGGATTCTAGGGCCTGCAAAGACAGAGTTAAGAACTGCATGTTCTACAACCAACAGTGCAAATTATTTCCATTTTAAAATAATACCAAAGGACTGTATACAGCAAGTAGCACAAAGGGGCATAATACACATCAATAATGAATAGATAAGTCTTGGTGTCATTAGTGATTAAAGCTACAGCTTAAATACAAGGAACTACACAATGGAACTACACAATTTCAAGTGAGTATTTTTCTTTCCTAATAAGGAAAGAAAAAAACAAAATTATCTTTCTCTACTCAGGTTGCTATTCGTCAATTGAAATGAAATCCTCCTCTTTTTGCCATTGGCAGTTGCCTCACAGTTTTTCAAAGACGAAGTCATTAAGCTTTATTGCTCCATTTCTCAAAGATTGCAAGAAAAGCCAATCAAGTCTATTTGCAGACTTTAATAACAATAACAATAATAAAAAAAATATTTGGCTGCTAATCAGGCACCTCCAAAAGGGGTGACTCAAAATGCACTGACATTTTGTTCATTTTCTCCATCTCAGCATCTGAATCAAGAAGCTCAAAGCACAGTTCAAGTATTCCTACAACAATTGTGTGGGAAAGTCAAAACAGAGGCAAAAGTCCTTCTCTCATCACGACTTCCAGCAAAACAAGACAAGAAACAAACTCTTACTCACTCTAATCATGTACACTTAACATTTTGGAAAATGTAAATCCACAATGGACAAAGTGATGATGGAAATGCACATGACAATGAATTGGGCATAGCCTAAATGGTCTATTTTTGCCAATTTGGGGGGGGGGGATCTTTGCATTTTAAAAACTCTTTAGCACTTATTGCTATAGTAATCTGGCATTATACCTGCGCCTTAAGATGGTAGAAAACCATGTACTCAATTTCCGACCACCATATTATAAAATTCTGAGAATGCTTTAGGGGCTGCAAAAGAGTGACTTTCAGAATTAGCATAAAGGTTGCCTGTATAAATAGTCCTCAATTTACAACCATTCATTCAGTGACCATTTGAAGTTACCATGGTATGGAATAAAGTAACTTACAACTAGTACTCACATGACTGATTGCACGATCAAAATTCAGATGCTTGGAAACTAGCATGTATTTAATGCACATACCAGCATGTATATAATAGTTGCAGCATCCCGCGTCATGTGATCACCATTTGCAACTTTCCCAGTCAACTTTCAACAAGCAAATCAATGGGAGAAGCCAGATTTGCTTAATGATTGCATGATTCAACAACAGCAGTGATTTGCTTAACAAACATGGCAAAAAAGATCATAAAATTGTCCATGACTCACTTAACAACTGCCTTGCTTTGCAATGGAAATTCTAATCCCAACTGTGGTTATACGTCAGGAATTCCCTATGCTGCTCTTGAAGGATCATCTTGCCCCAAAGAATGAGATTAGAAAATGCTACTTCTCCATAGTTAATATATCATTCTATTTCACTAATAATGTTCATCGATATTTACTGTACTAATAATTCTCTCTCTAGAGCAGGGGTGTCAAACTGCCGGTTGCACGGGCCGGTTGCATCATGCGGAGGCCGCGCCCACCCCAGCTCCGGCAATGCAAAAAAAGTTGCGATACATCGCAATATGTCACGTGACGTGGCAAGTTTGACACCTGTGCTCTAGAGCCACTGGAGTAGCACATGAACAATTTAAATAATAAATAATCCAAAGACATTTTTAGTTTAGGTTGCTTGCCTTGATCTCAAGCTCATCCAGTGACCACTAGGAATACAATGATAAATTTAAAAAAGGAACTATCTTTCCATTCAACAAAAGTTTCCTCTCTGCAGGGCATATTTCTTATCACAGCTGACCAACTGTTTATAAGCATGAATTAACCCCATGTTTACAAATGGACAAACATTACAAGTACAAATGAAGTGGTTCTCAGCAAGCTAAATCTCAATTAAGATGTGCTGAGCCCAGACAGATTTTAGATTTTGCAGACAGAATGACCACTGCCTGTCTTCAGCACATAGTAATTATTTTTAAAGAAGGAAGGAATGTTATATTATTGCACTGGGTTCCCATTATCCTTAACTTGTCACGCCCCACAAAGCACAACAACAAAGCTGAGAATATGTTTAGCCTGGCATATGTCCTGCATGACAAAGGAAAATTTCAACCAAAGTTTAAAAGCTGTGCCGAAGAGCAAAAAGAGAAAACAGCAATGTTAGAGCACAAATATTGTTTTTCACAACAAAGTCTAGGCGGAATCCAAGTTAAGATATACAAAATACAAATTCCAGTCAAGAGTCTTGCTTAAAACTAGATCTTACGCTCTTATGAACAGAAAACATACAGTCCAGTAAACTATAAAAAAAAAACGACACCAAAGGAGCTCTGGCAATCAATCAATCAATCAGATTAGTTAATGAAGAATCTGTGAAGGTCCACATTTTGGTGAACTTTTGACATCTTGCATCTTTGGCCACATTGGTTAGAGTTCCAGGAAGCTGCTGTCCAGCAAAATTTAGAGAGCATCAAGCCACATTCCTTCAATTAATATTATTATCTTTCTCAAGGTGTTTAGTCCACTTAATGTAATACCTTAAGCAGAAATCCACAGAATGTGCCATGTTTACACATAAGAGCTCCCTGTATGTGGAAGAGAGGCTGCTTAGCAAAATTGCAGGCCCCTGTGCTGCCTTTTTGACTTCCCATTGGAGCCTTCTCTCCAGTGTCAGCATGGCAGAGGTGCCAATAAAGCTGCAACCTTAATACAGGTGTATGGAAAGATGGGAGGAGACACGCATGTTGGAGCTCTGCAGCCACTAGCAAACAGAGTACGGCAGCCAAATGAAAGGTATTTTTTCCTTCAGGAGTGGTTGGTCCAAAAGGGAGGAAAAGTATAGCAGCCCAGCAAGAGAAACTATAATGAGAGAGAGAGAGAAAAAGCTCTACATGCTGTCCATCAACAGAAAAAGAAGAAATCTCAGAGAGAAGGAGGGGACTTAAGACAGAGCAAGCTTAAGAAAGCTTGTAATAGTACAGAGGATAATAGATAATTATAAGAGTAATAAAATAACAGTAATTGAATAGTAATAGTATACTGTAATAATCATGGTAATAACACAATATAGAGATAGCAATAGAAAAGAATATAGGAAGCATTCATATATCATGTTTATGTTTCTTTTTACAAAATAAAACATCTCCCCAACCCTTATAGAGAGATATAAAGAAAACATCTGTCCAAGGTTCAGTGCTTTTATGTCTCTCTTGAGTCTGGATCAATCTAAAAAAGGATCTATGACACTATAAATTTAGCAGCAGCAAAGACACACCATAATTGCCATAGTCTGGACAGTATAAAAAGTAATTATCATTTCTCTCAATCTTACTGTAGATAGTGCTACGCAACATTTTCCAAAGCAACTGCATGACACAAACAATGCACTGCCTTGCTTTTTCCTCATATAAATTTCCTTGCCATTTGGAACACCAAATCAAACTTTTAGCAACAAACAAAGGCAATAAAAATATTTACATTTTCCACCACAATAGTTTCTAAGCTTATTTCATAATTTCAAATCTTTTAAGACAGAAAAAAGAAAACTGTCTTAAGGATGTAGGCTCCTGCTTTCATGCATACCTATAATGGGATTTACTCAAATGGAAATATACATTAAATCAGTGTTTTTCAAACTTGGTTTTATAATGTGTGAACATCCCAGAATACATTGGTCACATAATCCACTCCCCAGCAAATTACTGCCACACCAAATATAAAGCAGAAGTAGTGGACCTTCCATCTAGAAGTCAAGCAATCCAATTTACAGGTATGAAGAATCTTTAACATTTTTCAAGAATATAACACATAGAGTCTCATATGAACATGTCAATAAGTTCATGAAAGAAAATATTTATTTCAATAGGCATAATAGCTGTGAATCCCCTTGATTATGTATTGATTTTTTTGTTGTTAGAAGTAAAATTGGGGAAGGGGATGGGATGTTCACCATAGCTGGATTATACTAGGATTAAGATGGGACAAGTCAGGTCCTGGATTATCCAGAGGCTTCAAGTTAATCATTTCTGATTGAGGTAGTTCACCTGGAAATAAGGAAAAAAATTCATTTTGAAGCCGAAAGACTACATTTCTGTTTTCAGAAATGCTGAACCACAAGCTGAGATGAGAGCAAGATTCCACTTGTTTATAAACAAAAATTAAATAAAGTCAGTTCAACACAATATTGAGGCATGGCGTTATATTAATCAAAATCTGTCAAGTACATGCTTGCCCTATGTTTCTTAAGATCTAGGGCCATTCCCAAAGCATTTAAGTATTTATGGAGCTATCTTTAACAAAATCAAGGCTCAACATGAAATATAAAGGTAACTCAAACTGACAGGTTCCTGCAACTTAGAAGAAAACTATTTTCATGACAAGCACTGTGAGAAGGAGCTTATATTACAAAATATACTTCATTCAATGGCAATTCAGTTGTAATTCCCTGAAAAAGATGTATATGTGTATATATAGAGAGAGGAAATAATCAAATGTCTTTTGTCCAAATCCCTATACTATCATTCAAACTTCAAAGCTGCTAATTTCAAAAATCAAAGTGTTCCAGCATGCTGTTAAAAGAGACAAATATAAATGTTTTATACTGATTTAAAGACATTACATACAGTGATTCCTACATATGAAGCTATGGAGGACTTGTCCTGACTTAGTTATCAGTTTTCCCCTTTATGCCAATTCAGCTTTGTTAGCATTAGTCATAGATGCTGGAAAAAAGCATTAGAAGCTGGCACTTTGATCTTGCATCTAGTGATTCATCCAATTCAAAAATCCTGTCTACAACAGCAGTTAAGAATAACAACATATGCCTACAATATTTCTGAGCATTGTCCAGACAGCAACTGCTGGAACAGAGTCAATTACTCAACTAAGATTTTGATTAATCTGGTAGCATAATCTACTTTAAAAAAATATTAGGCAGCTATGTTGCAGATGCTGTTCTTATCCTGCTTTTAAGCAGTTCTGCCAATTAACTGTCTTATTAATAGTACCACAAAGTAATCCGATCAATTAAATCTTATATGCACATACTGGGAACACAAATGGATACCTCTGTTTTAGCTCTGGGAGACTTTCTATTAAAGGAGCACAGAAGAATCAAGCTGTAAGGTTTGACCTTGTTGGCTAAGCTAACTAAAGTGTACAGTATTATAGTAGCTAGCAACCTGACATGCATATAAATCACTTCGAAGTGTTGAATAGGAAAGAAAAGGAGAAAACAGAGAGGAATTCAGATGCTGTACCCATCTTTAGTTTGGTAAGCTTAAAAATTATTTTACAAGGTACTGCAGAATCCATTCCTTACTTTTGACTACTGGCTATCATAAATGCTCTAGTCTATTAGCATTACAATTTATTAGTCTTAGCATTTGGGCCCAAATTAAGCAAAGGCAAGAACTGGTCAATTGTTCTGTTTTGTTCTAATGAGCAGGTGAGTATCTCACGGATTAGAAAACCAGCCAATCCTCAGTCAAAACCCAATTAAAGAACATGGCCATATGCATAAATTGAACTGATTAAAGAGTAAATATATAATTACTTTTTGAGAATTTCAATGCAATTTAGTAATACAAGGAATTTCTATAGGATTGTGTGAAAATTAGAATTGAACTGAAAGCCTAAGAGTCATTTCAAAAGATCACTTTATCTCTTTTTGAAAGAATGACAGCATTTTAATATGCTGTTATACCTTTTCTGCAAAATCAGACTCTTTTCAAAAGGATTTTTCCCACTAGTCTAACTTCCGATAGTGCCTAGAGAATCTGCTGTGAAAGAGCAAATATTGTCAAATATTAGCCATCAAATAATTATGGCAATTTTGCAAAGCTCAAAAGAGTACACAATTTAACCAGCTGCATCTAATAAAGCTTTCTCATACGATCCCTGAGGACAGGAATTTTCCAGAATTATTGATGTTCCAGTAATTCCAAGATTGCTCCTATAATGAAAACAGCCTTGAGGATCTAAATGGTATGCTACTTAGCTTTACAATACAGCCTGACTCCCTGGGGTCAGGCACAAAACATGCATTGTTTTTGTTATGGTTCACCTATACTGCAGCTGAGCAATTCCAGATAGAGCTAATACTTTTAAAGCAACAAATAGTCACCCCTTTCTCCATATGATATTTTGGAGAAGCACAATACCACACATCACACTTACAAGACACAATGGACTAATTAAACCCAAAGAAGAATACAGCCATCTTGAAAATCAAAAGCTGAAAGTTACCAAAATATGAAAGGAACAAGAATATAAATGCTTACAGAATAAAAAGAGAATGAAATTATTACAGTATTCTCCTTCAAAATGTTCCTCTGTCCTTGATTCATAGGCAGAATATATACTAGCATACACACCTTTGTATGTGTATGCTAACTCAGTAAGATCTAAGTCATATTGATGACTTCTTGGACTCTCTCTATCTTAGTGCAACAAGTGAGGAATATGCTCCCAAAGAAGACATGACCACCAATTTCAGAATTTAGAAGAGCAAATTCTTATTTAGTTCATCACATTTTAAGTATAACATTAAACATCTTGGCATTCTTTCAATGATTCCTAACTACATTGTGAAGTTGGATTTATTGTATTATCAATACATATAATTGTAGAAAAGTTACTTTTGTAAATAAAACCTGTCTTATCAAGCATACAAAACCAACATTCCTTGCTGATCCACAGAAATGCCTTTGGATTTGATTACAAGATTTAAAATCTTTGTATCTTTCAATGAAGACCTAACTAACTAACTAAATAACACTTGAGCAAAGTCCCTTTAAGGTTCTGTATCAAGCATTCTGTCCTTTTAGCATGCTTTCAACAGTGATTTCAGATTTATTATTTTGGAAGAAACACAGTTTCTTCCTTCAGCATTTAACACAATTTAAAAATAAAAACTTTGAAGAGAATGAAGTAGAAATGGCATGCACATACATACATACATACATCTTAATGCAACATTTCCAGGCAAACTATTCATTTTTTGAAGAGAATTTGAAAAACTCCTTGAAAGTGTTCCAAGGACAGGCAACTTGATTTCTACCCCAAACACCTTTATTGTTGTTTCTACCTCCTCGTTTTAACTCATTGTTTCCAACAGAGATCTCAGTAAACCGAGTTATGGGGTAGAAGAGAGAACAGCAAGAGGATGCAGCACTGAACTGGTTGAAACTAGATGGGGCAATAATACGGAACTCAGCCCAGCAGGAAGAACAAAATTGGGAGGAGGTTGGTATAACAGCAACAGGGAGAGTCTAAAAGTGGACTTAGATCCCGACGCTACTTTTGCTCCCTCTTCCCTCCTCTAGTCCCGTCCCAAGACGGCCATCCCCAAGGCTGCAAATTGCCTGCACAACAATCCAGCGCATAAGGGAGCAAACTCTGTGCGGCTCCCTTGCGAAAATTAAAATAAAAAAGCAGGCGGGGGGGGTCACCCCTCAACACAGAAAAGACGCTTGCAGTCCTAGGCAGGGAAGCCCTTTGAAAGGTCGCGGTTTCCAGTCAGATTGCAGGAACCCGAGCCGGCCTCGGGGCCACTGGGGTTAAAGCAAAGAAAAAAAAGGGGGTGAAGCCGATCGGGCCGCTTCCTCGGCAGCCATCGGAGGCTCCTTATCGGAGCAGAGTTAAAAGTACCCCAGCCAAAGTGTGTGGTTGGGGGGAGGATGTTCCTGGGCTGCTGGATGTGAAACCCCACCAAGATGATAGACAGACAGATTAGATAAAAGATAGATTAGATGGATGAACTGATCTGGATTGAAGGATGCTCCAGTGCGCTGTAATAATCAGATCACCCCTTTCCTTTCCGCCCTAAAAAAAAAAGGGGGGGAAGGGTTCTTGCAAACCGGGAGGGGGTGGAGGGCAATCCCACGGATACCCTTCCTTAATGCTAAACGACCCTTCCCCCAGGAGAAGATGGGGGGCGCTTCCCTCAAGAACCCCCCCTCCGGGTGAGAAGGATGCAGCCCTGTGCTTCACCTTCACCACCGTCGCCCCTTGAACTGGGGGGGGCGGGGAAGCCGGCCGGCAGTCCGGTCTCCTCGCCACTCCCGCCGCCGCCGCCACCGCCCTCCCGCTTCTCGGCTCTCCCTTTCCAGCGCTCACCCTTGACTTTGCCGAAGGTGCCCACGCCCAGCGTGTCCCCCAGGATGTAGTGCCCGATCTTCACCCGCCCGTGCTCATGTTTCTGTTTATCCGCCGCCGCCATCTTGCGCCGAAAACCGAGCCTGCGCACCAGAGCAGGGCCTGGACGGTCCCCCCTCCCGCTCGTGTAATGTGAAAGGGCGGGCGGGGGAGCCCGACGAGACGAGGAGGGACGCGGTCCCTTAAGCGCCCGCCCGACTCGGAATCGCGGAAGCCCACGCCTAGTCCTAATTACGAGATCATTGTTTTTATTCTGCCTTTGTACAAGGAGGGCACAAAGGTTATTGTTGAGCCAGACGCATTTGGTTCGCAAGCTAAAGCGGAGATGAATTTGGTTAAACACTTGGAAGAGGGGAAACTGTCAGTAAATCCCAGGACTATAGGATAAACTGAAAAATCAAAAATTGACTTATGGCCAAGGATCCAGGAGAAAAGGTGCAACAGGTTAGGAGGCAAATAAAAAGCTCTTTAACAGTTCTTCCATTGAAAAACCAAACCAGACCAAACCCTCACCCATTATTTCAGAACATACAGTGCCAGTTTTCTGTGTACAGTATGTCATTTAGGAATAAGTCTTGGAACAAAATAGAATGCATCCTCCAGCCATTCTCCAGCCCCAAATTACAGTTCAGAATGTAGTATAAATACTTCTCTGCATAGAACTGAATAAATGCAGTTATGTCTGGTTTAATTGCACAGCAGCCATTTGATGCCGGCCACACCATGGAGCTGACATATCCATGATCCCTGTATGAGTTGATACTCATTTCCATCATAACTGAAATATTTGCTTCAATAGCACTCCCTGGGAAAGGGAGAAAGTATCAGACTGGGAAACATAAGAACACTAAAACAGGAAGCTGCTACATCTCATGTCAAACCATTGCCTTATATAGCTTAGTGCAACTTCTCAGCCTAACAAACAACTCTCATAGATCAGAGATAGACTATCTGTAGCCCCAAACCCAAGTTTCAGCTTTCAGAAGCCCTGAAAATTATTGGACTTCAGGAGTAAATTAGAAATTGAAGGGCATGATTTTCCTGCCAGTTTTTCAAGGGAATGTAAACAAAAGTGGGAAGATGTAAAAAAATGTAAGCGGGAAGGCTTAAAATCTCAAATGCACAGATCTGCCCAAAACTCCTGGCCAGGTCCACTGCCTTCCTTTGCTGCTTATTATTTTCAAATGCATCCACTCTTCAAAAAGGTGTTAGATCCTATCTCTTACGATAAACCAGTGGTGGGATTTGGAGCATTCTCCAAATTCTCTATTTTGTATACGGGCAGGCAGCTTGCCCATCTGAGATTAAATGAAGATTTGCTTGAATCACATTTAATTAAAATGAGGATCTGAACTGATCACAGTGAATTAGAGGGCTGAATCTAGCTCTAAGTTTCTAAGACTCTAGGGAGATTCTATTATTTTTTTAGTACTTTGAGATTCTGACAAATAAAATACAATCACCATTATTGATTTTAGGCCACATGGTTTAACTTGGTCTTCATTGCACAATATTGCAACTTGAATATATTATTTGGGAAAGATAGTTAATATATTCTAGGAATGAAGCCACTAGGAGATTAACTTGGAGCCTAGTCATTTAACCTTTGCTTTGGTGGAGATTGTGAACAGAGGCTCAATAGGCTTTGGAAAAATTAAAAATAGGGGGGGGGGATCCTCCTTTGGTTTGCCTGGGATAAGTACAGCATTTTCAACACTGAAACCCCTGTTGCAAATTGACCCCAAATGGTTTGTTTCCTATTAAGCAGTGGCATGCTTTAAGCATGCTGCTCGTCTTCAGATCTGCTAATGTTAGACCAGTTGAGTTTTTCTTTCAAAATGTGTAAATCTACTGTCTTGTACTGAAATAATAAAATGAAAAGTTTGCTCTACTTCTCCTAAGAATTAAGGGGACTATTTCTGTGATGACATTACTAGGAATTTACTGTGAAATCTTCTAGAACAATTCTTGAAATTACTAAGAATTTTAGAATAATATCACCAAGCCATAACCTTGAGTTATTTAAGTTATTTCTAATTATAATAGATGTTTTTCAATGTCCTTCTGATAAGAAACAATAGTTGCCAAACTGAAAGAAGGCATGGCTAGTGTGGCAGGCAAGAAAGTAATTGCATGGCAGAAGATAGAATAGTGGGGCTTGTGAATTGTTTTATTGTAAGGGTGCATTTTAGCTTTATAAATTATAAGACACCTAGTGTCATATGACAGGAGAAAGGGAAAGGGAAAGGAAGAGGAGAGGGAAAGGGTGGAGAAGGGGGGGGGGAAGAGGGAAAAGGCAAAGGAAAGTGTTAGATATTTTAGAAGTTGCATCTTCCTAAAGTGCCAGGAAAAGCTGGCTGAATGTTTGCCTATCTACATAATCTAATCTTATTTTATTTCAATGTTTATTATGGCCAAAATATCCAAATGCCACTGATCTTAAGAGAGTCCAGTCCACTCAGAATTGCTTTAAATTTCAAAGCAAATGAGAAAAACATACAAGTCTAATAAGATAGTTTTTTTTCTGAAAAATGTATTGGGGTTAAGAGATGTGAATGGATGAATTGAGATCTCATAATGTGAGAACCGATAATAGCAATTGGTTGCTGCTAACACTGGAAATTTGCTAATTGACCATTTAAGTGCCCAGGGTCTTTGTTGTCTTTCCAAACATTTATTGCAGCTAGTAAGGCTAATGTTGTTTTGGCCATCATTCAACTTTCTCAGCTCTCAGCTTTACTGTAGCTGACCAGCCAGCCAGAAAGAAATATTAAATGCTGCTCTCTCTCTTGTGCTAATGGAACATTGCACATCTTTCCTGATGGTCTTGTCAGCATAAATGGGAGTTCAGTTCATCTCTGAGAGCTCTGAATATGAACTCAAGGCTGACCATGCACACTCTGGGTCCAATATTATTATTTTTAGATACTGCATGATTAAGGCTACTTTGAGTCTCTCCATATAATAATGAGTTCATCTGTGAAGATGCTGGTCTGAAGCATTTCCTGCTTTTAAGAACTAGATGAAAGCAAGGCAATGAATTCATTTACTCTGTGCCGATCTCTTCTTTGTGGCACTGTATCTCACTCTGTCACCCTGCTTCCACTGTCTATGCATTATATTGCCTGCAGACTGCAACTCTGGTACCATCAAATCTTGGCAATGTGGAAGAGGTCCTTCCTGAGCTTTCCAGACACCTGTGCTAGGCTTCCTCCTTCCTTCCAAAACCTAGAGATCAGTGGTGGGATTGCACTAGCTCAGAGCACTCCAAAAAAGCAAGAGAAGTAGGTGCTTATTATTAAAAGAGTTTTGAATATTTATAAACCGTACTACATATTAGAAGCCAAGTTGGACTTTCTCCAGTCCTACTTTGTCTGCCCCAAAAAGACATTATGGAGAAATACATTTTTAATTTCAATAACTCTTGAGCCCATCTAGTTGAACCTCAGTGGGTTTACTACCCTATAAAGGGCCTACAGTACCATCTCTGCCCTTTTCATCTTATTCTCCAAAAAAAATAAAGCAACTTCAGGTGTCTGGAAGTCTCCCAATTATTGCCTGTGGGCAAATATTTTATATCATATCATGCAGTATTCAAATCATGCCCACTTTGAATCTCAAACCTCCCATATGAATTGAATCAGAGCTAATTTGCACAGATCTATTCTCCACACTGTTTTTTTTTAAAGCTCTCCACTTAGTGACTAAGTCTTTCCCATCACCCAATTGCCATTTTAATAGTATTGAAAGGAAATCAATCTGGGACTTTTCTACTTTACTGCAAAGTGGTACTTTATTGCATGTTTGGCTGGTAGAGCATCAGCACAGAACAACTAACTATTAAACCATAGGAGCTAATCATATTATATAGTCTCTACCATCCCACCGATGGTCTCTATGAACATTCTCATAGCATCCAAAATGCAGCTTTATCTAGGAGAAAGTTACTGATGTCGAACACTATTCAGATAAAGATGAATTCTGCAGAGTTCCTGTATTATGCCAGTATATAGGGATTTTTCTCACTTCAGTTCATATTTGAAATCTAATGCACACTTTTTTGCTTTAATGTTGAAAGACCATCCAGCGCTACTGAATCGCATGCATTCCCTAGGAGTATACTATCAAGTCTGATACTGCTGAACAAGTCCCAGTTATACTCTGAACAGGTAAATGTATGAACCTTTATTAAAGATTATCTTGTGAAGACAATGGCAAAAAGGACTGAATTCTGTTGCCAGCAGTCCTGTTCTGAGAGACTAGGTTAGTTTTGGCAAAGAGAGGCCAGAAGAATTTAGTCGATAATCATTATAAATTTATATTATGCTTGTGCTGGAATTAAGACAAGTTTATATTGTTTATTATACTGTAATGTTTTGCTGCCAATAGGGCTTTACATTTTGTTTTATAAGTGCTGTGCTTAGCTAAATAAAATTTTTATTAGTTATGTTTAAGGATTTAAAGCCCAACTGATTTTGATCACTCATGACAAAGTCTGGATCCAACCATAGGTCAAGTATATACATCAAATTATCAGCTCATTAGAATCCTTCAGGTCTCCAAAGCAATTTTTCCAATACTTGTTACATGTTATATGCTATGAATATATTACAAATATAACACACAATGTATAATAAATATTAGAGTAAGACATGAGTATAGTGGGCCTATAGTACAACCATATCTAGCCTTTTCCTGAACCCACTGGGAAACTCACGTTGCTGGAATGTGTGTATCATTGATAAAGCAAGATCTTGGATGGGAGTGAATTATTGCTGATACCAGGTGGAACATTAGTGGGTGCAAGGAATACAATGGATTGTATTTCTTCATGGAATCATGGAACAGGGAATAAGAATGTTAAGTTCCTGATGTGACCAGGGCAAGATATACCATACACATGAATCCAGAATAAACAAGCTGGGTATAAAGAGAAGACTGGAATGAACCCAGACACCAAACTGCCTGACTCTTGTTGGAACAGGGGACACCCAAAGTCTGCTTCCCAGCCCACTCCAACGCAGCCTGATCACCTGTTTTGAGAGTGTATGTGAGTATTGTGTGAATGTGTAGCCTAGTTAGGCAACAATACTTACAGCAACTTGAGTAGCCTCGTTGGGCATAGATATTTGAATAGCCTTGTTGGGTACTGTATTTGAATAGCCTTGTTGGGCATAGTTATCTAAGTAGCCTTATTGGGTGGTTTCTTGATAGCCTAGTTAGCATAGCTTATTGAAGTAAGCTAAATTTGAAATTAGACAATATAAAAAAGAACTAATTAAGCTTAATTGCACGCTCACCTTGCTTTTTGTCTGAGTAACACAATAAAAGAACTATTGGAAAACTTATTTTGAGTGGCTTGAACTCAATTTTATGACATACTTATACCAACCACTGTTATCAACTGTCTTAACTTTTGAGGTTGTTGAGCAATTTTGAGAACATGGTACAAGTGCTTTTTAAATATTAGTTGGAGACCTTTCCAACTCACAAAAAAGTAAACGGCTAAAAGCATAAGTCCTTGACTTATGATTATAATTGAGCCCAATATTTCCATTGCTAAGTGAGACTGTGAGTTTTGCCCCATTTTATGACCTTTCTTGCCACACGTTGTTAGGTGAATGACTGCAGTTAGTAAGAGTTAAGTGAATCTGGCTTCCCCATGACTTTGCTTATTAGGTCACAAAAGATGGTCACATAATCCTGGGACACTGCAACCATCAAATGCATGCCAGTTGTCAAGCATCCAAATTGTGATTATGTGACCAGAGGTATTGCAACAGTCGTTAAATGTGAAAACCAGTCATAAGTCATTGTAACTTCAGTCACGAAATTAATGGTTGTAAGTCAAGGACATGTAGTTACAAGAAAGCTATTTCCTATTCATCGCCCCTACCCCTCTCAAGGTGTTATTTCCTTTAGTGCTACGTACAGAATGTGGGAAAATCTCGCTCTGCATTTCCGTAGGCCAACACTTTGCGTACCACATGAGAACAGGATTTGAGGAATCAATTTCTCAACTTTGGCAACTTGAAGATGTGTGGACATGCTGGCTGGAGAATTCTGGGAGCTGAAGTCCAGACTTGCCAGGAATGAGAAACACTGCTCTATCTTAAGATGATACTATAGAAATTGTAGTCAAATTGCAGATACTGAAACAAAGAAATCACAGTACAATGGGTCTCCCATTGCTATGGGAGCAGCTCTGACCAGTTCAAGATTTCAATTATAGCTCAAATGGCATTATGTATATGAATAGAGAGACCTAATTATGAACATTCCACTGAATGTTAAAACAAATCTGAATTTTCTATTAGATTTAAGAAATGTGCTTTGTGTATGTGAGGAAAAAACATTCCATATTTTATAGTCAAATTTCAGATTAATAAGGAACAAGATGAATCACCAAATTTGAATAAACTGAACACTGCATAAAGATGACATTTTGTTTTTGTAGAGTAGCCATTTATTTTAAATCAA
This sequence comes from Azemiops feae, assembly GCA_023970755.1. NCBI lineage: Eukaryota > Metazoa > Chordata > Lepidosauria > Squamata > Viperidae > Azemiops > Azemiops feae. The sequence continues at coordinate 3,076,058 of JALGBA010000136.1, forward strand.
CACCTGAGTCCTTAAGATGAGCTGGAAGCCACAACAGCAGCTCTCTTGGGCTTTGGCGCTGTTCCTTCACGGAATCCATTCCTGTATAAGGCAAAGAAGAAACAGGACTTTTTGCATTTAAGCATTTCTATTTATTTGCTTTTTTTTCTTTTTAAAACCAGCTTATCTCAGTTACAAAATGAAATCACTTAGGAAATCATATGTTCAGACTTTGGTTTTAAGAACATCATAGATAAGCTGCTAAAATCCATATAGCAACCTCATTCGCACATCAAAGTAAGCTGAAGTTGTGACTCCCAAATCATTTGGATGAATTATATTACATTTAAGCACAAGGTTAGTCCTTTAAAGCGTTTTAAAGAAATAAATCATTAACCATGATTTGGGGAAACATTTCAAATTTACTCCAAAGAATTTGCCTTAACCTTGTGCGGAATGGCAATCCAATCAAAACGGAGCCTTATTAGTACTTTCCTGATGGGATACCGTCAGGAAAGATAAAACAACCTAAAAGGCAGCAATACAAAACTACTTCAGTACTGCTGCCCAAAAGAATTACACAGATTTATCTGTGAAACCATCAGAAATCAAGCTCCTCTCAACAGAGATTTGATTAAGCTTTTGCAAGGAATAATGACAAAATCTAGGTCAGAGGTAGGCAACCTTGGCTCTTTTATGACTCGTGGACTTCAACTCCCAGAATTCCTGAGCCAGCCATGCTGAGGGGAAAGGGAGAGGTTTCCAAGCTGAGCCATGCTGGCTCAGGAATTCTGGGAGTTGAAGCCCATGAGTCATAAAAGAGCCACGATTGCCTACCCCTGATCTAGGTGGTACTTATGGTAATTGCCTGTTTGCCATTAAAAAAGTCTCAGCATCATATATTTATTCATTTATATGGACACCCACTTCACAGACAAATGAACCTGGGTGGCATATAGCATTTGTAGGAATACGCATGAAACAAATATACAGTGATTCGGAACTCTGGCTGCACTGTTCTGGCCAAACAACTTGATACTTCTGAATTTCAGCCAAGATAAATTTAGAGGGATCTTACCTGAATCTTCGGTAGACTTTTTTTAGATGCCTCATACGGCCAGTGCCAGTAGTATTGCGCCTTTTGGCCTTAGCACTCCAGTTATCTAGGGAGGAAAAAATGGTGGTACACAATTTACACTCCATTTTATTCCACAGTTCCAGTTACACTGCCCCATTGTATTCCCAACAGAAATCCAAGTCTCAGTGTTTCCATCCCTGTACAAGCTTCTATTTCCCACATTCATGTTAACACTTTTTGAGAAGTCTAAGGAGAAAAATAATGAAAATATTTTTGATATAATTTTAGACCAGTAATAACTTGTTGAAAACAATTCCAAATAGAGAAAAATTAAACACAGTAAAATTATGATGAAAACCAATTTGGTCTAGATTAGGAGCAGGGAAGTCTTGAGCTCCACTCATTCTTTAGGCATAAAGGTCAGCAACAGCCATTTCTGCTCAGTTCTAGGAACAAGAAAATGCAAACCATTTCTGCAAATGCTGCCTAGAAAACTGCAGATATGTCCATTTAGTGAGTGTGACTTGAAGGCAATGAAACAGGAGAAATTTAATAGGATATGAAGCATTTTGTTGACACACTGCATTTGGATTAACTTCAATAAATAAAAGCCTGACACAAAAATATCCTACAGCAATACCTAACATCTTGCTAAGAAGCTAGTTGCTATTGCAATATTGTTTAGTGGAAAAGGAGCTTTATAGCAGATGGAAGTATGTAACCAACCTTAGCTGGTTGACAAATGTTACTGATCATGATCCACTAATCATGGATCTGATTAGTACTACAATGGACAAGCATCAGGAAATCCCAGGGACGTAAGCTAACTTTGTGGGGGGAAAATCAATAGCAGCCCACTTTGTCCATCCTTGCCAATGCATAGTACTTCCATGCTGTAAATACTAAAGTTACTCCTGTACTTTGAAAAATGACAATCTTACACTTTCTCTTGCGTTTAGCAGGATATCCACATTTTCCACAGGTGGACTTCTGGAGATGATAGGCCTTGGATCCACATCGCCGACACAAAGTATGTGTCTTATTGCGGCGCTTGCCAAAAGAAGATGTTCCTTTTGTCTGAAACAGACATGGAAATTACTTTACACAAATGATAACATTACCATAACTCTTACCTGTTGGATTATAACATCTGGATGATTCTTAAGACGCTTTGATGCAGCAACAGTAGCTAACAGGAGAAAATGCTTTGCATCAAGTTGGTCCAGCTCAATAGCTAAAAGAACCATGCCTGAAATATATTCACACTTTTACAGGTTCTGTGGAAACTTTAAGCAAACTTCTAGATAGCAAAACCAAAGCAATACCTTATCAAAGTTTATTGAGATGTTTTCTCTCTACATAAAAATCTTTTTGTATGTTTATTTGAAAGGTACAACAAAACTCTTTAGAAATCCATGTCTGTTGACATGGATTAAAGCTTCAATCCTAGGCCTTAGGACAGGGAAGTGACAAGAAGTGCCCGTTTTGCAAGTCTGTTATATGGTGCCTTGGTTTTCTTTTGTACTGGATTATTTTTTTCTTTTTTTTAAATGTTTTTGTAAATTGGCTGTTAACCACACAGCTATCTATGCATTTTAAAATGGGCAGTCATAATTTTTTATAAAGTATGTAGTCTTCAAAAGTCTGTAAACAAATTAATGGAGAATTAGTTGTCAATTGTCACCAATAATTATGGCTATTTACTGCCTTCTATCTCAGGAGCAGAATGTCTTAGAATCTCTCTTCCTGGCTAAGGTAAGGTGATAACCATTATTTCCTAAAATATAACAGCAAAAGTAAAATGAAGATTCCCATCAACCCTAACAGGTTTTGTACTTTTGTTGTCATATTTTAGCTGTTATAGCTGTGTTGATGTAAAGGTAACTCAGAGTTCAATTAACTGAATTTAACAGTAGAGAGATACTATGTATGCTGATTTAAGTCACAGCACATTATTGAAATCCTACCTGACATAGGAAAACATGGTTTACTAATAGCAATGCATTATTTCAGCCATCATATAGTTATGAACAAATTAAATTAGCCAGAAAGGTGAAGCAAAACATTGAAAAGTTTAATAACATTAAAGTTATTCTGGGATCAACCGTAAAGCACTTTTAAACTCAAATACTCACTAAGATACTATATTTATGCTCTTAACTATTACTTAACTCACTGCCTAAGTCCTAGTAAATTATTATCTACATAGGATCCAGTAGCAGGCTATTCTCTATTTAGAACACTTTGCAATATCCCATACTGATCAAGGTTGATGGATAATGTATCCCAAAACATTCAGATCACACATTGGGAGAACTAGCAATAGATCAGGCACAAAACTATGCATGGTGGAAGAAACTGCACGTCTGAACGGCAAAGCAGAAGACATGGGATGAGCAAAAGCTGCAAATCTTCACGTGCCCTTCCCTTATTACTCCTTTCCTTTAGATTTAGAACTAAAGGATTCCTGAATTATCTAACTGCAACGTATCTAGATCCCAGAGCTCAAGCTAACGCCTCTGAATAAGAGATGTGATTGAAACCTGTTAACCCACACAGTATCCCGCCTTCTAAATTCTGCTTAATGAATTGCAGAACCACGCTTCATTCTGGGGAAACTAAAAGAAGTTCCAGTACAACTAAGTAGAGAGGAAAAACTTGAACCCAACCGCGTAGAAAACCTCGTATATTGTTCCTTCCTCTTAAAAGTGAGAACCGCCTGGCTCTTCACCTCATCTCAGCGATACCCAACAAGCCTCTGAAAAGGCACCGTTCTTCTGGCTGAAAATTGTACTTAGGCCTAGATTTGGGACAGAAATCATCCGTTGTCAACCATTGTATGAAACCGGGATCGTGTTGGGAAAATACTCCTTTCTCCAGGCCTGATAAACTCTAGGCACATTTCCCCTCCCGTATCCGGGAACAAAAGTCTCCCAAAGCATTGGATGGAAACCGATCTTCCACCGCACAGCATCAACTCACCATTTTCTTTCAGCCGCCAGAACGAAAAAGAACTAACCCCGCCCCCACTTCCGCAATGTCTTCCACACGCATCCGGTAAAGAGAGAGCACCAACTGAATAAGTCCGCCGAGGCCAAGACGGAAGGAAAAGCGAATGAACATAAGAAGCCAGGCTTTGGGCTAGCTGGGAAATGACGTCCACAGCGCCTTCTGCGCAGGGCGGGACTCAGAGGAGCGACATGTGGTTCCAGGGCGGGAGTCAGAGGAGCGACACGTGCTTCGTTTGAACTTAGCTAGCGCCACCCAGTTACCTAGTTTCGCAGAGGCAAATGAATTATAAATACTGTTTGGGCTGGTTTGTGCAACTGGCTGAAATATAGTTGCATGCTTTGTACCTCGGAGCATCGTACAAATAAAGCCACAAAGCCTCTTCTGATCAGATGCAATTCCAAGAATTAATGTAACCCGAGATAATAATGTCCCTCCAAACTATAATGCTAATTTAATCGAACTATTCTCCAAAGCACCAGAGGGCAGGACAAGAAACAATGGTTGGAAACTGACCAAAGAGAGAAACGACCTGGAATTAAGGAGAAACTTCCTAACAGTGAGGACAATTAACCAGTGGAACAGCTTGCCTTCAGAAATCGTGGGCGCTCCATCACTGGAGGTTTTTTAAGAAGAAACTAGAGTAGACAGTCACTTGTCTGAAATGGTATAGGACAGGTTCTCCTGCTTGAGCAGGGGGGCTGGACTAGATTCCCTTCCAGCTCTTCTATTCTAATTTAATTTAACTTAATATTTAATTTATTTATTAAATTGATTATGTTCCCTGATTCCTATTGGGTGGTTTACAAACTCTTAAAAACATTTGAAAAAAACAACTCAGGAGCAAAGAAAAAGAAAAGGGGGCTGTATATTTACAGATAGAAATTTTAAAATAATAACTAGTTTATTCCCCTAAATTTGCTTCCTGATATTGAAAAAGGGGTGGATGAGTTCAAATTATTTTCAAACAGGTTGTATCAAAGATCATATAAAAATAATTTCAGAAAACCTTTAAATGGTTATGAGAAAGTGAAATAACCCATGTTATTCTATTTCAACAACATGGTATATTGCTCCTATTTCATATTTTAGTCATTAGCTTTAATTATTTACCACAATCATTTGTCACTGTCAACAAAAACACAATCTACCATCCTTTATGTAGTTAATACTGCATTAAATTTTCTGTTTTGATGTGAGTTTGGGACAATGAAAACAGACTGGAATAAGTGAGTGTATATTTTGTTTTATGAATTATTGAGGAGTTGTATATTTTGTTTATGAATTTTGAAGTATTGTTAATGCTTAACAATAATTACTTATATGTAATTATTGTTTATGAATAACATAATGTGACAAGCACACAGATTTGTCACTAGAAGCCAAAAAATCAGAAGGAACCTTTTCCAACTAATAAATGTGTCTAAAGTCATGGATTTTTGTGAATTACTGCTCACTTTATCAGTCACACCAAGTGCCTTGACTGAGGCATATTTCAGTTTGAATTGGGGTGGGGGGAGACACAGGATCATAGGTTGCATGGAAATGCATTACTTATCAAACCAGTTCTGAATAGACTAACATGCTTCTCCTACAATGACCACCAGAGGTCAGTGTATTTACAATCTTGTAAATTCACTGGCACTTAAACCTACACCAGGATTTCTATGATAGCGGAAATCAATGTTTTTAATTATTGTGATGTAAATAAAGTCAGTAGGGGTAATGAAAATATGGAATCTTTCTTTCATAAATCGATTTATGTACAGTCTCCTTTGAGTTGAGCTTGATTCCTAGCAATGGTTCATCATTGCTGCTTTCTTGGATTTTTTTTTCTCCAAAAAGTCAACTGTAGTTCAGAGTCTGGGATTTTGCTGGTGGTCTTCCTTCCAAAAACTAACCAGGGCTGATGTTTAGTTTTCCAGGATGTCCAGGAAATAAATGTTTCCAAGATATCTAAGAAAAAACTTACATGTCTGCGGGTTTTAAACCTTAAGTTAATCTGCTTTACTTATTTGTTGGTTATTTAAACAATGTTAAAATGTATTACAGTATTAAACTTTTTACTAAATTGCTCAAGGGACCTCCACATAAAATGATGGAAATGTTAGCCAACATACCAGACTGGGAAAGGTTGCATTTGAAGATTCTAGCAAAATACATTTCCTTTTATTTCTTAATATAAATATAATGGTTCCCTATTTGTAAACCTTTTCTTAAAAACGAATTAGGTTAGGAAAATGGGAGACCCCCAATCTACTCCTAGATTGTTCCCCAATTCTTTTTATAGTGGAGAAACAACAGTAGGCTTTCCTTTTGTCACAGAGAACAGTCATTCTGTACAGACATTCTGCCCATAGAATTTTCTTTAGTAAGGGGGAAAAGTATCTCTGCAGCTTATTGTAGTTAACAACAATAGTAATAAAATGTACTATAATGTATAGTATAGTACTATAGTACGCATAGTACTAAAATATACTATAAAATATACATGTTTGTGTAATATGCATTAATATACACCAATTTGGAACACATTTACTCTATGAAGATTTAGGTGTATATTTTCTAACTAGTTTTCATTCATTTCACCCACTTTCAGAAACCTACTGCATAATTCAGGAAGCAGACTCAAGATCAAGCTTTATTTAGAACATGGAATCATAGGGAAGGAGATCTTCTAGTCCAAGGCCCTACTCAAGACAGGAGCCTTATATTATCCCAGTCCAATGATTTCCAGCATCTCAACATCTTGGTTTTTTTCATCACCCTTATCCTCTTTCCAGCTTCAAATTCATTTTAAGATACTTTTTTAATGCATTTGGAAAAACACTACATTAAAAAAAATACAGCATTTAACCTCTACAGAAAGGTCTCTATAAATCCTTTGTTTTCTTTGGGTGCCACAAAAAGTTTCTTTTTTGATAAAAAGAATTGATTCCCTTAGCGAAAAAGAAAGAGAAATCTGGTCTACAGAAAAGAAAAAAAAACCCAATGTCATTTGACACATTTGTACAAGGCACATTCCCCCAGGCATGTTCTATTAGTCCCCCAAATGTGATAAATACCTTAAGAGCTTTGAAACCAATTACAGCTAATTAGAAAAAGGCAGATGACATTTGCTAGAAGAAACGAGCCCAGAAGCTCTTGCCGAAAACCAATTTCACAAGCTTAAAATGTAACAAGTCAGCGTTTTATCTCTTCCCAGACATTATTTGATCCTTGCCATCTGCAGAAGTAATAAAGCGAAAAGAGTTGGCATTTGGGAACAAAAAGATAATGAAATGAGAGAGATTAAAGTATGTTTACAGTCAAAGGCATCAAGGGATTGATTATTTCATCAGCAGCAATCTTCAGATCATAAATAGGAAACATTGTAAAATGCAAAAATTAAAATTTATTTTGATGGTTTGATGTTTTTAGAACCCAGGGAAAAAAAATTGAAATTTAAGGAAAAAGACGTCTTACTTGTCGTATCAAAACAGGTGAAAATTAATATGGAAACAACGGATTATTAACAGGAATACACCTTTGAGAAGTAAGAGTTATTGTCAACTTTTAAACAGTGCCTTCTCTTTTATCCCAGTACTAGATGTCTCACATAAGCAGCAAGAAGACATCTAATTATTAATATACAACAATTTCTGAAGTATTTTCTTAATGGTGTTGTATTTTAGTGAACCACATCTGAAAGGAGTTATTTCACTAGGTAAATAAATGAAGAATGAGGTGGTCAAGGCATCCTTTTGCCTCAGCTGTGGTGGTGCACGGATTATAATGCAGTACTGCAGGCTACTTCAGCTGACTGCCGGCTGCCAGCAGTTCAATTCTCACCGGCTCAGCCTTCCATCCTTCTAAGGTCGGTAAAATGAGGATCCAGATTGTTGGGGACAATATGCTGACTCTGTAAACCGCTTAGAGAGGGCTGTGAAGCGGTATGTATGTCTAAATGCTATTGCTATTGCTATCTCCCTTTTGTCATTCAGTTTTACTTTGCTCAGTTCTACATGGAGTATGATGGCTCAGGAGCACGATGGCTCAAGTGGTTGGAACGCTGGGCAGGAGATTAGCAAACTTGCGTTCGAGAGCCGAGAGCTGCTGTGAGGAAGGGTTGAGCTCTCCTCGTTCAATCCAGCTCCTGCCAGGGACATGAAAGGAGCCCCCAACTAGGTGTCCCCAGGACAACAGTGATGTCACCAGCTAATCATTTCAACCCTGGAAGCACCTCAGTGCATCTAACATGAGTGCAAAAAAAAAAAAAAAACCACACCTACATTTCCCAGGGCAAAGATCTGAATACATCATTGCATAAATTATCTTGTGGCCCTGATAGATAATACATTCTCCATATCATTGTCTCTGGCATACTTGTTGTGGATTTAGAGCATTACCTTTCCCCTAATACTTTCCTCCGGGTGGGAGCTACTTCCTCTCTGTATAAAATTCAAGGAGCTGTGTCTTATTTTAAAGTATGCATCACACTCCAGGTGTATACTGTACCTCATCTAGCTTTTTTGTGTTATGTCTGGTTTGTAGCCATGGAAAACTATCTAGAAAGGTTTCTTTGCGAAAGGGGGTGATTTCTTTGGCTATGAAGAATGACTTCTCAAGAAGTCATCATTGGCCTCAGCAACAATGTCTGTCCAGTCTCAAGTTTTTCTTTTTGGGGGAAGATTGTTAAGAAGATAATTGAGCATCAGTGTCAGAGGATTCTAGAAGTAACTGATTATTTGGATCTATTTCATTCCAGTTTCAAGCCAGGGTACAGTACCAAGACAGCATTGGTTGCATTTGTTGATTTTCTTTGGTAGAACTAGGATGGGGTGATACACCTTTGTTCTCTCAATGGCCTTAAATGCTGTTGATCGTAGTACCGTATCATTACGCTATGGAGATTGGGAGTGAAGAGCACAGTAGTACAGTATGTGTTTTTTTCAGATATAATTTTTGCACAGTACTATATCCTCTGTTCTTATAAGCCAGGTTTTTTTTACTTCTAGAGAAGTAGGATATAAATTAAATATGTCACTCCAATATATGCAATTGTAATTACAAAAAAGTTGAAGGACTTAAAAAATAGAAGATGTCAAAACATTTAACTCGACTAATTGAGTTTAGTTAACATAGTTGAACCAGTGTATTTATTACACTACAATACAAAGACAGGAACAGATAGAAAGCTAGACACCACAAGCTAACAATACTTTCTTAAATATTTGAATGATTCCATATATAAAACTTTTATGATCTTTGAGAAATATGTGAAGCTCAATCCCAAGGGATATTCCAAGCCAATCTTGGCATGTGTCTCTTGCTGAAATACTTTTACTTAAACCATAAATAATACAAAAGCAGATGTTTAGTTTATCAAGCAGCTGGCTGCTTTGAATATGTGAGTTATAAATAAATCATAAAGAAATAGATCCAAAATAATCATACAGCCATGTAGTAATAAGGAAAATGTTTAAAGTTATTTAAAGTTAAATAACTTTCTACTTATTTCATATTGATGCTGTATTTACAGTGCAATTCTACCTGTGCGTATTTGGAAGCAAATCTCATGCAGGGGGTTTTCGGTCAGGTAACTAGACAGAGCAATCCCCAGTGAGGTCATGTGAGATACATAATTTTGTCCACAGGGCAAAATATGAGCTGCACATTTCCTCAGCAGAATAGAATTGTGTACGTTTCCCTTGTAATTGGTACAACAGGAGAAAAGAATCCTTTACCAGTTCAGGTTCATCAAGTGGAAGGACCACTTTGTGTAGCTCCATAGCAGTTCCAAAGTTCCAATTTTGATCTTACCCGATGTTAGGAAAACCTAAGTTCTAAAGTGGTCTTACTGTTTTGCTTCTTGCCTCTGTATTTAACGTTTTTAATATATTCTACATTTATGATTTTAATTGTAAGCCTCCCAGAGTCGCTTTTCAGGTGAGATGGGCAGCATATAAATTTGATAAATGAAAAAATAAATTCTGTCCAGCCCCTCAACCTCACTGAGACTCCTCCTAATGTTTCTGTTCAGGCAGGTACAGTAGATACCTCAGCAGAAAGGGCCACTGGACCAGGGAGGGATTAGCCGGAGCCTCTTAACTATATTCAGTTTCCTGTTCTGTTTTAAAGAAAAGATAAAGGTTTCTCTTGTCCAGTCACGTCCCATTCTAGAGGATGGTGCTCATCTCTGTTGCAGCTCCCCAAATCCTTGGACATCAAAATTTGGGAGTAAAATGGTGATTTTCGGGTGTACTTTGTCCCTTCCTCCCTCCCTTCCATTTGCACCTTAGACTGAAAACAAAGATGAAAATACTTGCATTACAAAAATCCACTCACTCCTAACACACACACACACACCACAAATATTGCCTGCTCTTTCCATTTTATATTCAATGTGGCCTTTAAGTCTTTGCCATTATTTTAAAACTGCCATGACTGTAAAGGAAAACTGACGAAGACCTTTTTTTTATAAGGACAATGGGAACAGGGAGTCAAGATCATTCTTTCAAATGATAAATAAAGGCCTTGTTTTCAGATTATATAAAATGTTCCTCCTACTAATTTCATATGATGTAAGTGAGTGACATGTTAACACATAATTCAAGTGCTTCTCAGCCTTCAAAACTTTAAGCTGTGCAGACTTCAACTCCCAGAATATCCCAGCCAGTATGAATGTATTAATAATATTAATTAACTAATAATGAAGTAAAGGAATCTAGATCTGGCCTTAGGAAGTGGGAAGGAATGAGCAAACCATTATGGAGACGGGTGCACTTTCATAAAATATTGCCTACTTTTGAAAAAGAAGGAAGCATGAAAAACTCTAGCTGATTCTTATCAACCCTACCTAGATGTTGTTTGGTATGAAATGGGGAAGCAGAATTTCTAGCAGGCTTTCAAGTTTCTGTTATTGTATGCTATAATAATAAAGAAACTGCCATGACTGTTTCTTGACCTGGCCAAACACAGAGGGCTGACACTGAGATATTGCAGAGCTCTAGTTATCTGTTGCCCCACTGTTTGGTTTATTACTGGCAAAGGACCAACAATTCCTTTCCTGCTGGGGAACTGATTAGCTGACCATGGAGGAATTGCACAAGGTTCTCAGTGGGTGAGGGTGGCAGACGCTTGTGGGCCAAAAGTTGTCCCTCGATGACCTCCGATATGGCAGTAAACATCATTGTTGCAGTTTATATTTTTAGCAACATCTTGTAACCTCTTCATCTTAGTATATCATCTTAGAACTGTGAGAGGGATCTCGGAGTCCTAGTGGACAATCACTTAAATATGAGCCAGCAGTGTGCTGCAGCTGCCAAAAAGGCCCAACACAGTGCTGGGCTGCATTAACAGAGGGATAGAATCAAGATCACGTGAAGTGTTAATACCACTCTACAATGCCTTGGTAAGGCCACACTTGGAATACTGCATCCAGTTTTGGTCACCACGATGTAAAAAAGATGTTGAGACTCTAGAAAGAGTACAGAGAAGAGCAACAAAGATGATTAGGGGACTGGAGGCTAAAGCATATCAGGAACGTTTGCTGGAATTGGGTATGTCTAGTTTAATGAAAAGAAGGACTAGGGATGACATGATAGCAGTATTCCAATATCTCAGGGGTTGCCACAAAGAAGAGGGAGTCAAGCTATTCTCCAAGGCGCCTGAAGTATGGATGGAAACTAGTCAAGGAGAGAAGCAACCTAGAACTAAGAGAAACTTCCTGACAGAACAATTAACCAGTGGAACAACCTGCCTCCAGAAGCGGTGAATGCTCCAACACTGGAAGTTTTTAAGAAGAGACTGGACAGCCATTTGTCCGAAATGGTATAGCGTTTTCTTCCTGAGCAGGGGGTTGGACTCGATGACCTCCAAGGTCCCTTCCAACTTTATTATTATTATTATTATTATTATTATTATTATTATTATTATTATTATTATTATTATTATTGTTGTTGTTGTTGTTGTTGTTATCTTTTATTCTCAGTGTCATATAACATTTCAGAGTGGATTGATTGCTCACTGTAATGGGCTATGAGAATAACCTTGGGAGATTGGAGGAAGAGCTGCAGTCAGGGCAATGCTCAGATAAGAGCTATATCAGCCCACAGGCGGAATGGGAGTGGACAAAGTGTGGGTCTAGCACTTTTGTTTGGTGCCATGGTTAAGGCATCAGGTGAGAAAGCAGGAGACCGTGAGTTCTAGTCCTGCCTTAGCATGAAAGCCAGCTGGTTGACCTTGGGCCAGTCACTTTCTCTCAGCCAACTCACCTTGCAAGGTTGTTTTGTGTGAAAAATAGGAGGAGGAAGGTATATTGATTACTATATGTTCACCATCTTGAGTTATTTGAGTTATTTTTCCTTGGCAAATAGAGAAGAACAATTCATGTGGAATACCAATGATAAAAAAAAGTAATGTTTATAGTTCACTATTCTTTCTTCAGGGCCAATTTCTGTTATTTGGATTTTCTCCTTTTCTCAAGATTTTTAAATGGGATCAAAGTAGCCTACAGTTAATTTGTAAAAGAAATCCTAAGTAACCCATACTACATGGTTGCATGCTGTACAAACATTAATTTTAAAACTCTCAGTCCTCATCCAGTCCATTTTAATGTTTAGTATTCAGAACCTTTTTTCTTTTCATGTCTGTATGATTAACATGAGAAACAAATTTAAGTGAAATCAGCACATGGCTCATTCTAAACTTTAAATTGCCTAAAAAAATCATCTGGCAGATTTATTCATAACATTCAGGATAAAATCGAACTTTGTAGGAGTCCTCAATATAAACGTCATGGGACTGAAGAGGCATTCCCGTGCATAATCTTCTGTTATTGATCAACCATAGGTGAAGAATTAAAATATGTTTCCTCAAGTCCAGAGTCAACTCACCTGCCACATTCAGGATATGTTGGGATGGGAGAAAATATAATTGTCATTGTTGGGAAGAATCTCTATGATAAAAATGAAAATGATGTTTTGTTTCAATCCGAATAACTATGTGAACAACTGATGCACCATTTGAACAATGTCAGAAAAATATATCTCCATTTGTATGCCAAGGGGGAAAAGCAAAGATTTAAATTTGAAGTTCTCCAAGATGCCGAGGAACAAGTAGGATTGGGATTGCCTGATTTGAAGTTGTATTTTGCAAACTGCTGTTGGTTTGGATCAGGGGTGTCAAGCTGCCGGCCCGTGGGCTTGTTTCATCACACCGAAGCTGCGCCCATCCCATTGCCGGCAATGCAAAAAGAGGCGCAATACGTCGCGTCATGTGGCATGGCGAGTTTGACACCCGTGGTTTGGATGAAAAAGTGGGTGCTGCTGAGAAATAAGAGAATGATATAACTAGATTACAATCTGAGGTTTGGATGGCATAGTTTTCTAGGGTAAAATAAAGTTAAGGCTAATGTATCTTTTAACAATCACTATATTAGAAGTGCCATATTGCAAATATGAAATAAATCTAAACTCAGACTGTGCCCAAAAATGCCTTTATGGGTCTCTACACAAGAAACATTTTATAGGAAAGAAAAAGCCGGTAAGGGCAAATGGTTAATCTATTGACAGTTGTTAGAACAAGAACATAGAGAATATAAGACAAAACCAAGAGAGCAACTGGGAGTTTTCAACGGTTTTCATATGCACAATTTAGCGAAAGATATAATAGGATGTTTAGAATTGAGCAGCAGAAGACAGAAGTTGAAGCTGAATTATGTACAAATGATGAATGTGTAACTCCAACTATATGTAAACTCTTGCTGAAATTTGAAACGAAGAACAAGTGAAAGAATAAATGATAAAATAGGCTCAAAGCTTTAGCTATAATATAGTGTTGGAACAGTGGGAAAACGTGGTTGAAGGGATTAACATTCAGACTATGTTATAAATTAAAAGAGAATTTTTATAAAATTATGTACCATTGGTATATGACTCCAGAAAAAAAATTTCTAGAATATATAAAGGTACTTTAAATTTATGTTAGAAATGTGGACAATATGAAGAGTCATTTTATCATGCCCAGTAGACTTGTAAAAAAGCCAGAAAACTTTTGAGTTCTAACACATGCAAAGATACAAAGAATTTTAAAGACTAATATTCAACTGAAACCAGAATTATTTTTTTTGCTGGGACAAAAGGAGAGATAATTTAAAAAGAGCCATGGAAGATTAGTTTTATCTATGATCACTGTTGAGAGATTACTACATGTGCAAAAATGGAAAGATTCCAACATACCCATGAGAGAGGAATGGTTGGTGAAAATGACGGGAACTAGTGGCAAAATTAACTCGTTTGCTTAGAGACAGATCAACAACTAGATTTATTAGTGACTGGAAAAACCTTATGGACTTTTTGTGGAAAAAAATGAATGAATGAATGATTTATAGATTTGATGATTAGAAAGGGTAGATTATGGAGAGAAGGAAGTTACTATGTAACCTTAGAGAGGGCAAAATATAAATATAACTTCCTTATTACTTTTTTCTTTATTTTATTTAACGTATTTGTATACTGCAGCTGCCCTTCTGACATAAAAGTGATTCTTCTTATTTCTTTTTCACTTTCTTATTACATTTCCCTATACTCCTTCTTTAATTCAAAATTTCCGTCTCCATTTGTCTTATTAAATATAATAAATTCTGCTGTGGCTAAGTTATAGCTGAAGTTTGAAAAATATCTATAGTTTCAGAAAAGTAGAAAGTGGATTTCCCTGGGATGGATTTCCTTCTGAAGGAAGGATTCTGAATTTTCTTTTTCTCAAAAACCAATATAGCTTTTTGAAAAATTAATATAATAGATTACTTTCTTTTTTAGCAAGAATCTAAAACTTTGGTGTTTCTTGAGACTTGAGGTGAGGATTCAGTAAATACTATGCAACAAAAAAGACCAATCCTGCCTATATTTCATAAATAGTAAAGAGACCTGGGGATTTAAAGCAGAAAATGCAATTTTACCAACTGGGAAATAAAGATGACAATTGTTTAAATAAGTGACATTGAACTATACTTTCAAATTTCAACTGGCCATAATTGAATAAAAATAATTGCTTTTTTTAGAGAGCTCAGTTTTCATGCAGTGGGTCCTGAATTGAAATCCTGGCACTTTGAACATCTTGCCACTTCTGGTTAAAAGGAAGTGGAGGCAGAAATATTACCAGCCAAGCCTTTTAGTGACTCGTGACCATTCAAAATAAATGGCATAAACTTTGATTAAAGCTACGTAGCTTATTTGGAATGCAAAACTCTGGACCAGCACTAGATGGCTCTCAAGAATCAGCAATCGCCTAGATTTTTGCAGACCCGATCTGTTTGCCTGGCTTTGATAGATTTGACAACAGCTTCCTAAATTCTGTTTTTGTCCAAATATTCTAAATATTTCTCCAGAACTACATTCCAGGCCTTTGCAGGATATGGAACACATTTATAAACTAGATTTGAATACTTTCAGAAATTTGAGAACAGCTTGAAAACAAACTGTTCGTGTCCCCAGAGATTATGAGTTAGTGTTAGCATTCCATAGTGTTGCTTAGAGTCTATCTTATGAAAGAAAAAGCAAAGCAGCCCAGCACGGAATCAGTTTCCAGATAACTGGACTGACAAGTGACCCGCCTAGTTCTGAAGTGCAGTCTGTCTCAAAGGAAGGTTTTCCCTTTCTTAGTTGCTGGGTGGGCAGGGCAGGCTTCCTCTAATCATGAAGGCAAGAAAGTCATTGAGTCAATCTCTATAAATCTATAAAAAACAGACTTTGTTTTGTAAGCAGAAAAGGACAACATGGGCTCACAACTCCAGAAACACAGGGTAAGTTGAGGTGGGAGAGAATGGATAGCAGTAACTGGAATATATCTCTTTTTGTTGTTGTTGTTATTGTTGTTGTTGTTGTTGTTAAGCCACTACAGCAGTATTGTTAGCAAAGCATCTTTCAGCAGAGCTTTTCTTCATTAACATATTGGAAGATTAGGTAAAAAGAGTAGTTCAAATGCACACCCCTTTAGTAATGTCTTCTTCCTTTTCCTCTCTTTTTAGATTCTAACCATTTTGATTCTATTAGAAATTACAGGCTGCTTTCCTGTTTTTTCAAGGTAAGTAGAATTTGTGTTAAAAATAAATCTGAATGTGTCTTAATAAGCAAAAATGGGATGTGCAAAGAAGTGCTTCATCATATACTCAAAAATGAGAGGTGAGCTCCTGTGCTCAGGTTGAAGCTAACCACAGCCTTTTCTAAAACACTTCATTTCATTTCTCCTGGTTTTTTCTTTCTCACCTCCCTCGCTCCACCCCAGTGTGTATATAAGGAAATATACCTAGTTTTCTCCATTTATCTTCGGAACAAAAGTGTGAGCTGGGTTTAGATGAAGGATGCTGCTTGGTCCAAAGTTTCCCAGTAAACTTTGTAATGAATTTGCACTTAAGAAATCATGGTTCTCCAGCACTCCAAAAACTGCACTGGCTGCCTCTTGGTGGGAATTGAGTATTGCTAAATACTGATTGTTGGCTCCATTTCCATCAACACCACTTACTGCCTTAATTCCCAGTTAGAAGGGAGAGATTTTCCCACTACCCAAGAACAGGAGAAGCTAGTTTGTTCAGTTTACAAGTTGAGAATTTATGAAATCAATTTTTCTCAATTGCCAGTTTATTTCATTTTAGCTGGGTGGTGGAGGAAACAACTTTCTTGTTAAAAGTGTGGGAATTTTTCCAAAGTAGCTACTCTGTAATTCCTCTGTTACGATGTTGAATACTTGGGGGTAGTGGGTGGGGAATGGAATCTAAAGCATACAAAATGCTTTAACAGTCCTTTCTCATTTATTTGCACTATGTTATGAAATTATTAAGCTTGCCGTTTCCCACGTGTTTACTGGTGCTAAACAATTGGTTTCAATTTTTAACACTTTTGAGCAGTCTATCTAGAAATAAAGAAGCATTTGGATGTATTTGGGTTGCAATCTCAGAATTCCCTGCTACAGTAGTTTCAGACATGATGGTGAGAATTTGGAGTGGTAGTTTCAACATCAGAAGGACACTAAGTTAGGAATGACAGCTTCAAGGAGCAAGGACCAAATTAGATAAACATGAGTGAGCTGTATTTGGAAAACGGAATGCTTCCATGCAAGATTTTAGTTATCCACTCTCATTCATAAAATTTTATGGAGGTGCAATCATCATTGTATTCTGCTTGTAAGTTTCCTATGTTTTCAGGAATGCAAGGTTAGCTTCTGCTGCAACTCTTTAAAGTAGCTACATTCTTCCTGGGGGAAAAATATGTATGCTTTAAAAAGCTGCAGAAAGGGGAAGTTGTTTCTTTGGAATTACTACTGTTGGATTTAGTAGTCATTTACTTTAATAATCAAATAACCGAACAAATTACTTCCACAAGATATAAAATAATTGTGTGCAAAAAGTATAAAAAAGGGAAGGAAACAAAAAAAGGAAATAAACAGAAACATAAGTAAATGTCTACACATATTAAATAGATATACAATGCATCTCCATTTTGAAAATGTATCATCCAATTTTGTTTACTTCAAGTAATTTTAAAAATAATCCCCTGGATCTAAAAAATATGAGTCACCAGCAATACTAACATAATCTACATTTTAAAATATGATCTTTTTTACTGTCTTTTAAAAAAAAAAAACATTGGCAATCCTTGGCATATTTGATTGTATGTGGTCCTTGGTGCTCTTTGACCCTGGTTAATTTCTTGCAGATGTTTCATTACTACCCTAGAATACATCATCAGTGTTAAGGAAGTGGGTTTTTCTCTCATTATATATACTAGTGATTTGCCCCATCAGTGTTATGGTATGGTCTTGGTGGTTCCCTGATAAGATTGTAGTTTATTGTTAGCTACTTTGTCTCAGTTGGTAGTTCTGTGAATAAGGTATTGTTTACTTCTTGATGGTTGAGTGATAATCTCTGCTTATCTGGATGTTGAATGCTGGGGAGGAGATGTTTTGATCTTTTGTTTCCTTTTTGGCTATTTGACTGTCTCTTTTGAATGGTATGGTATATAGATATACTGTAGATGTAGAAGCCAAATCCAAAAACATTACAGAAATTCTTGGAAGTCTGGTACTCAGACAAATTGGCCATCAACAGGCACCTAGAGATAAGCAACATCTACATAACATTCAAAAGAGACATATATAAATATATAATAATAATAATATTTTTAAAACTTAAAATATATATATGACTATGTATTCGTGGTTGTGTATTTATTACACACAAACACACAAAACATCAGACATTCTTGACTAAGAAATGTTTTCATGTGGGTTAGGAAAAAATAAAGGTAAAGAAAGGTAAAGGTTTCCCCTGTCCAGTTGTGTCCAATTCTAGGGCCGGTGCTCATCTCTGTTTCTTAGCCAGCCTCATCTGAAGACATTTCCTTGGTCATGTGGCCAGCATGACTATACACCAAGGCACTCTTATCTTCCCACCAAAGTGGTACCTATTTATCTAGTCACATTTGCATGCTTTTGAACTGCAGTTCAAAATAATACCCAATACCCAGATTTAAAAAAATAAAATTGCTCTATAAATCACCCTAAAAAAGTTTAAATCACCCTAGTTTAATCCTCATTATACCATTTACATTTCTAAACAATTTGAAGGGGCAAATCAGAAAAAATGAATATCTTTTTGTGTTTCCAGTTCTAAGACTCAAACTGTTGAGGCCACAACAAGATATTAACATAACTAATGATTTTACAGAACTGAACTACTACCAGACTAAGCCTCTATAATAAATGGGAGAGGGAGCCTAAGTGATACACATTTTCTATCTCCAAATTACATTCTGACGGTAGTGAAAAAAAAATTACTGGCTTTTTCCCCTTATTGTCTCAATCATTGATCCAGCACTACATTATGAGGATTTTTTTAGAAAATGAAGATTGTTCCTATATAACAGTGGTGGCGAACCTATGGCACACGTGGGCACACGTGCCATCACCCCAGCCCCGCCTCCTCCCATGGCCCCCTCCTCACCAGCAGCTCCCCAGAGGAGAGTCGCCCCCGGGCGCAGCCCATGTGAAGCAGCGCAGCCAAGGACATGGTAGCCGGGCAGCGGGGACAAGATTGCCCTTGCTCCCCGTCACGTGCAGATCATGCTGCGGGACACGGGCAGAGGGCGCGGCTGCCATGGCGCTGCTGGGCCACTTGGGTGTTCTGTGGCGGGCCGTGTAGGTGGTGGGTGGCCCAGTGGGCAGGGTGGAGTGGGGATGGGGGTGGGGGGCAGGTTTTGGGCACTCGGTCTCTAAAAGGTTCGCCATCACTGCTATATAAATAACCCTGTAAATAGGATGGTTTAACTTAGGGTTTTATTCTTTTTTTATTGTTTTATTTCAAATTATTAGGAATAATTCTATAGCATGGTCACCATATTTATTTGACTAACCTTTTCAGACTTCCAGATCTTAGGTGGGAAATATCTAGAAAATTGTAGTTAAACCTCAAGTAAAAGCTAGAAATAGCTAGTATTAAGACCTACTGGCAACAACTTTTTAATTTTTCAATCAGAAGGTTTTCCCAATTCGGGATTGAATCTAGGACTTTTTCAATGAAAAATCTTATAGTACTCTGTTATTGTGATATATCTCTTCTCTCAATGCTGCAATAAGTGACCATTTTTTTTTCTTTTTCCATATATAACATCCAATAGCATTTATCCAGTCCACTGCAGATGGAATCCATATGGTCCTTGGTCAGAGTGTGATGGCTGTACTAAAACACAGGTATAGTATTATAAACATTTACTGCATATCTAATTGCTTGGAACTTTCTCCAAAATCATGACCTGATTTATATTTCTGGACTCTTAGAAGATTATATAAAGGTAGTCCTTGACTTACGACCACAATTGACCCCAACATTTCTGTTGCTAAGTGAGACATTTGTTAAGTGAGTTTTACCCCATTTTATGACCTTTCTTGCTACAGTTGTTAAGTGACTCACTGCAGTTGTTCAGTTAGTAACACGGTTGTTAAGTGAATCTGGCACCCCATTGACTTTGCTTGTTGGAAGGTCTCATAAGGGGATCATGTGACCCCAGCACACTGCAACCATCATAAATATGAGTCAGTTGCCAAGCATCTGAATTTTGTTCATGTGATCATGAGGATGCTGCAACTGTCATAAGTGTGAAAAATGGTCATAAGTCACTTTTTTCAGTGCCGTCGTAACTTTGAACGGTCACCAAACAAACTATTGTAAGTCAAGGACTACCTGTAAAGGAGATGCTAAACCAGGGCTTAGTGGTACGGTATTGTTTAGCACTTGCGAGTTAAAACTAGTGTTGAAGTTATCATATCAGGGTACTATCCAGAAAGTAAAAAAAAATTGGAAGCTAAGATTGAAATGCCATTGATAATATGCAATGTAAAAAAACTTTTATTTGCTTACAGCTCTACCCTCTATGACCTTACATTTTTTTTTTTAGTATTCCCTTTTGACAAACAATAAGTGCTGGTAATAAGTTGCCTTTGTTAATTGCAACAATATATAGTACTTCTAAGTATAACCAGAAGTCATACTTTAGAGAGTTGTCCAAGGGACATCTTTGTGTTGCCTTAAGTCCAACATTATATTCATTATACTCTATGAGTAAACCATTTTACTCATATTTATGGGGCCGCCACAAAGAAGAGGGGATCAACTTATTTTTCAAAACACCAGAAGGCAAAACAAGAAACAATGGATGGAAACTAATCAAGGAGAGAAGCAACCTGGAATTAAGGAGAAACTTCCTAACCGTGAGGACAATTAACCAGCGGAACAGCTTGCCTTCAGAAGTTGTAGGTGCTTCATCACTGGAATTTTTTTTTAAAAAGACTGGATAGTCTCCTGTCCGAAATGGTATAGGGTCTCCTGTTGAGCAGGGGATTGGACTAGAAGACATCCCAGGTCCCTTCCAGCTCTATTCTGATTGATTTATCTTTTCAACTGATTATTGATACAATACATATACAGTAGATTTTTCCTGAATTTTCTGGTATGTTGTGTTCTTTCAACTTATTTCATTATCCTCTTTTTTTTCTTTTTCATTTTCTCTCTCTTCTTCCCAGTGTCAGGCTTTTAACTAAGGCTCTCTGGATATGTATTTACAGGAGCAAGCTGGAGGTACAGAAATTGAGGTATCCCTCTGCTTGCTGCTCTGGGTATTAAATTACAGACAGAGCTAACATGCAAAATCAGATTCCTTGTCTAGGGCAATTTTTTTTCAACCAGGAAAAAAATTGGTTGTGGAATTCCATAATTTCAAATCCAATCTATCAGACTGTCAAGCAGTAGAAGGCTGGTATAGTTATCATTATTCTGACATGAATTCTCAATAAGAGACTGGTCCCTAATTGTGATGGGTATGTAATTTTACATAGACATATACCACATTCAAAATAGAGACAAGCAAGCTTTTTTTCTACATTTTCTTTTCTCTCTCTCTCAGCAACAGGACTAATACAAACAACAGGGAGGGTTCAGAAAGAATTATTATGTGAAAGAAAGAAAGAAATAATGTGGAAGAAGAAGAAAAAAACGCTTATTCCCAGAACTCACCAACCATCAGCATGTGTCATGATGAATTAGGCCCAAGAAAATGTTGTCACTGAAAACACTCCTTTTCAATCCTAAATTAATGTGTTTTGGTTTAGATTCGCAGGCGAACTGTAGCAGCTTATGGACAGTTTGAAGGAAATCCATGCTCAGGAAATTCATTTGAAACTCGTGCATGTGTTCCCACAAGAGGTTGCCCAACAGAAGAAGGATGTGGTGACCGTTTCAGATGTTCTTCAGGTATACAGCTTCAAGAGTCTAAGTGACTGGCTTATTGTGTCAAGTGCTGGGGAAAATCAGAACATTCAGGCGATTCAGAGGATAAAGATTTATTGCAAACAAGCTCTCTACAAAAATCTGTGCTACTAATGGTCAAGGGAAATGAGCGGGAATTAAGGCATTCAATGTGGGATGGACTTAGATCTCTTGCGGGCATACATGGACTCATGACTTATGACACGTTTGACTCCCTCCCTCGGGCTCAGCCTGGTCATCTCTTAAAGATTGCTCTGTAGTGACAGAAAATGGAAGTAAGTAAGAGACAGTAGAAAAATTATCTAACAGAATTACATTTCAGCTTTGTTTGTCAGATTGTGGTAAAGGGATCATTGAATAAGACCCAGTGCCAAAATACCAGAGCAAGATATCAAACAATACTGCGTTTTTATGAGTCAGTTATCTGTAGCTATACCATGGTGAAATGTAATCATTTCTTGTTGGGCTTCCTTTCTCAGTGCTGGCTGTGGATTTGGGAAGTTGTAGTCTCAACAGAATTAAAGACTATCAGATTAGGAAGAGTTATTTATACATTAACAAAGAGATCAATTTATTCATCAATTCTGGTTTTCCTTATAGATCTTACCTATCACTATTGTCTATTTTTATGGTAATAGGACAATGCATTCGCAAATCATTGATGTGCAATGGAGATCAAGATTGCCTGGAAGGTGGCTCTGATGAAGATAATTGTGAAGAAGTCAAGAAAATATGTGATGAGAAGCCCCCACTTAGATCACCTCCTAGTGTAGAGCTTACAGGAAGAGGGTAATTTGCTTTTGTTGTTCTTCTGACTGAAAAAGTTATACTTTTTACTTACCAATCCCTTGTTGAGGAACTCTGGGCAGCATGTTTAATAATTACTGTATTAATTAATACAATTAATCGTGACCACTTAATTCTTTCAACCAATACTTATTCAGCCTTTCCCTATGCATGATCCTTGGTTTAACAAGGAGTTCTTGGAGATGAAGTACTAGAAGAGACATTTAGAGCACCATTGGAGGAAGACTCAGATCAGATTTGATTGGAATGGTTGGAGCCCCTTTTGATTTTTGACATGTGTTGTTGACCAAATTTGTCCTTTTGTCCCTGTTATATGCTTTTTGGATAGTAAAGTATTGTGGTTTTTTTTAATGTTGTAAGCAATTGGAGTTGAACGGCAGCTAAGTTGAATAAAATAAATAATATATATTTTCCTATGTTGAGAATGAGTAGCATGCTAAAGGCTGAAGTCAAAGCATATCATTTTGCCTAAGCCTGCAGAATCTCTTTGTGGTGCAATTCAAGCCAATTTCCATACTAAGAGCATCAGTTCTTTTTATGTACATCTGCACATCTCTATCCAATATTTACAATTTAGGATTGTTTGTAATAATCCACATTAGTTTCTTTGTTACTACTGTGACTAAAGAGAAATTCCATTCCTTATTTCTTTCCTAAAACAGATACTGTTTTCCCAAGTTGGAATTTCTGGACAATTAGATCATAACATCTCCTCAACCTATGCAACCTTAGTTGAGGGACTGAAGTCGGGTTTTCATGTTATGTCAGGCTATCATGTTAAGGATCATTTAACACATCATTGTGTTTTAATAAAACATTTTAGCTGGTTATTCTGATATTTTATTTATAGAAAGAAAGAAGAACATTTCTGTCTGAATTGAGCCACAATCGCCAACCTGAAGTCAAAAAAGATTTAGGCAGGAAAGTGAATGCTCAGATATGTAAGAGCAGTATGGAAATAGCTCAATAATTGTTCAGTTCACTTAGCAAATTGCATAAACTGAGCAGCCAGACGCACTCATATTTTTGGCATATTTTTGGCAGTGAATTTTTTTTTAGGCCAATCTTGTTCAACCTGGATGCCTACCACTTGCATGTTTTAATTCTCAGAATTCTCTAATAGATTTCAGGGAATTAGTTGACATATTTGGAAGACATCTAGATTGGGGAAAGCAGTTATAGATCCTATAAGAAGGAAGAGAACCAGTAAAAATATCATCTGAAATGCTTGGGCTTTTTATTCTGGATTGTCCCTTTGCTGGATCAATAATGGGGGTCACTTGGCTTTGGTTGTTTGGCATGTGGTGTACACTCAGCTACCGTGGTTTGTAAGACATGATATACAGCATGTTGTATAAACTTAGTTAATTGGGGATTATTCAATAAACCATGGTTAAGCATGTTTTTGCAGAAGCAGAGATATTCATAAATAGCTACTGCTTTTCTCCAGTCTCTTGGCTTGTTGATCTTAGTGGACTGATTGGTACTTCAGCACAAAGGCTAGGATATTATTTCAAAGCCTATAAATTATACGCTTTATGCATTGCTGTGGCCTTGTGGATGGCTTCATTTGAGTAAAAAGATGAGAGGAGATTGGCCATTGTTATGTTAATTTGGGATTAAAATGTAGCTTATCAAAGACAGTTGCCATAGAGATTAAAATGTTTTAGTGTTATAAGATACAGAGAGCAATTCCGTTCCTCTTTGTGTAGCATGCTGTTATATGCTATCAGCTTTGTGGCTTCCAGAACTTCATCATGGCTGTCTTGTTCTGTCCATAGTTTAACTGTAGATGTACCAATGATTAGTTCCAGAGTGCACATTCTAGATCTTGCACTTATAGTTGCATATATAACTTTATTTGCTTGCAGCTTTGATGCCCTTACTGGTGAAATGAGAGGTGTGGTCATTGACACTAAGAGCTTTGGTGGCCAATGTCGGAAGGTCTTCAGCGGTGACCGGAGAGAATATTACCGGCTGAGTGAAAATGTCCTTGCTTATACATTTGAGGTGTGATTAGTTTATTTTCCTTATTGATAATATTTCTAATCTATCCATGACCAGACATTAAAAGATACCATCTGACATCAGAGATGTTGTGTTAGGACTATATGGAGCTGCTATCTACAGCCTGATAAAGAGCTAATCCAACCTCTTCCTACCAGCAGCTACTAACACCTTTAGTAAGAATAGGAGTTTTTTTTCCCCACATAGCTGTTTTTTGTTTTCATTGGTAAAATACTTTTTTAACCCAGCATCTCACCACTTGTATTATTACCATTAGACACCATCTGGGTTGCCCATCTGGCAGCTGTCATAAAAAAAAATAGGAGGAAATTTGCATTTATTGACTGGAGTTAATTTGGTGTTACTCCAATTCAGCAACTTCCAGATGTATTTGAATTAATAGCTCCCAATATTTCCAGACAGGATGCTTCTTCGTTATTTGGCAAGCTTGCTGGGAATTCTAGGAGCACCTGTAGCATTTATATCAGCAGTATTTCATCTTGACAAAAGCTGCGTTATGGAGGCAATCTATATTCATTTCAAGAGCCAGAATGTAACAGTATTGTTTTTAATGAGTCATCAAATTATCTTTTTTTTTCTTTGTACAGGTGAAAATTGAGAATGAATTCAATACTGAATTTTATAACAGTAGCTGGTCCTATATGAAAGAGACAGAGGGTCGCGTTACTGGAAATGATTACCGTTGCTACACACCAGAAGAATATGCAAAAGACCGTTCAGAGGTATGTATTGCTTTGCTTTCTTCCTTCTCTAGTGACAGAAAAGTGAAGCAGACTTATCTTTGGAGGGGAGGGTGTCTTTTAGAGCTTTACATTATCTTCAAAATTACTCAGAACAATCTGAAGTCGGCTCTTGTAGCAAAATACAAGTTCAGCTAATATGTTTAGGCCGAGAACTTTTTCCATTTTGCTGGCAGCAGGACCCATTTTGCATTCAAGAGAGGCTTTAGAAAAGAAATAATCCGCTTCCTTACTAATCAAGTATAACACCTAATGTGAAATTGACTAAACTGCTAGTGAATGCAAAGGGGCATTCTTCATTTTCTAACAAATATCAAAAATATGTTCTGGAAATAGAATGATCTGCAACAGATTTTGGGGCTGCTTCAGTGATTAATAATAACAACAACAACAACAACAACAACAACAACAATAATAATAATAATAATAATAATAATAATAATAATAATAATAATAATAATAATAATAATAATAATAATAATAATAATAATAATAATAATAAAGTTGGAAGGGACCTTGGAGGTCATCAAGTCCAACCCCCTGCTCAGGCAGGTAACCCTATACCATTTCGGACAAATGGCTGTCCAGTTTCTTCTTAAAAACTTCCAGTGATGGTAGGGAGGTGCAGAAAGGAGCGTATCCTTTCATATTCTATTAACAGAAGCTGTATCCAATGATTCTGCTAGAATCAGTCATTCTGTAATAGTATATGGAAGATGGGTTGAAGATATGCTGCCAAGAGAATGGTCAAATAAGATAAGACATAGCCAGAAGCTGGTAGTAAGCAGAGCAAGAGACTCAGAAGGCACCTCCCTAGCTTCTTGGGCTATAAAGGAAATGGCGGGAGATATGTGCTTTCAGTCTTGCATGATTCTATTTAGGAAGCCTTACAATAAAGTAGAATTAGTGTAATCTATCTGGAAGGCTGACATCATGGTCTATCATCATCATCATCATGTTGGCTATTCACATTATGTGAATCTCAAACCATTTTCTAAGAGAACAGCATAAATGCAAAACTGGAAACTATACCTTAAAAAACATAGAAATTACATGCTATTGGATCAAATAATCAAGATTGACTTGAATCAAGAAAGCATGTAGTAAGCTATGTAACTACAAATAATTATCCATTTGTTCATGAAAGACCAGAAGGCCTCCTATATGCCAAATACTTACTCTAATATGTACTCTGTCATAAACAGTGTTCTGGACAGCAAGAAGATGAAGCAACATTTTCCTTTCATTGTCTCACAAATCTCTTAATATCAGGTCATTAATAATTCTAACATTAGAGATTAAGTTCAAGGTATGCATGAAAAAATAAGAACGGTATCAGTTGCTGAGAGCATTTGGACCTGGTCTTTGGGTCTTGATTCTAGAGCAGGAGTTCCCAACTCTCTGTTTGAAACCGGGCCATGGGAGAAATGGGCAAGCGCGCAGCTGTGAAGCTCCACTTGTGCGAGCAGAGGGCACTGGCTCTCGCACACAAAGTTGCACTCGCGCGAATGGAGCTTCAAGCGCCAGTGCAAGCACGAGAATGGAGGGCGTGCGCACACACCATTCTCTCAAATGGAGCTGTTCGCAGGCGCCTGCCACTCACACGCCCCTCCCTTGCTGGGCCAGGCCACCAAGTTAGAAAGGTTGGGGACTGCTATTGGGAGAGGAGAGGAGAGGAGAGGAGAGGTTAGGTTCATTTTGAACCACTGATAGGCTGAGGTGAGTATTATATGACTAACCTGAGACAAATGCAGATATTTGCCTGTAAACTTCAAAGTTCTATGTACAAGACCCTGTTTGTATATTACTGAATAGCATAGCAGGCTCCAATAATTGAATTTTGAAGAGTGCAGGTTGACATTGTGACCCGAGTATGGTGCGTGCAGTGTACCATACAGCTCACATGTCCATCCTCTTTGTATGCTTGTGAAAAGAGCTGCCTGATTTGTGTCTTATCTTTCCAGAGTAACTATCTTATGGTGATTGAAAATTCAGTGGAAGTTGCACAGTTCCTCAATAATCAACCCACATTTTTAAACCTTGCGGAGTCCTTCTGGCAAGAGCTTTCTAGACTGCCCTCCTTCTATGAGTATAATGCATATCACCGACTAATTGAACTTTATGGAACACACTTCCTGCATTCTGGATCTTTGGGAGGATATTACAAAGCCATTTTTCATGTCTCTAAGAATAAAGCTAGCTCAAGAGGTAACATTTACTGTACTCATTTGCCAACACCAAGGATTTATGAGTGAAATGTCTTCTATTTTTGCATGTGGTTTTGGATTCTTACTGGTTTGGTTCAGGCTTCTTTTACAAGTCAAGGAGAAACGCGGTCATTTTATGTCTTGGAGTTCACTATTTTTATTGGGGTAGGGTGAGGTGGGAAGAGCTTTTGTAGGTGGTTACACGTATTAGTATAGTTTTGAAACTCTCTGTATTTATGTTCTACTGCACAGCTCTGTGCCAGTATCAATATTTCATGTTTTACAGCAGCTTCTACCTTCCTAATAAATTAGAGCAAAGTAGGCAGAGAAAAATAACCAATTATGATGAAAACTAAAAGCCACAGCCTGAATGCACGCAGTTCTGTATTTAAAATCATGGCATTGTACAACTAAGTGAGTTTGCTTTCGGTACAATATAGGGGGGTCTTTTCTTAAGTTTCTGCAGCTGCTTCCTGCAGCTACAACATGTTTCTGGAAAAGTTATGGTTGCTTTAAAGATTTGCCATGAGGTTGCTACATTCATGCCCTGTTGTGCTTTAAAACACTTCTGAGAACCAAATCAAAAAAATTGCACAATTGTGTTTTAACCCAATGCCTAAATCATGCCATATACTAGATCCATTGTTTCTGCGATTTCAAAGAGAGAAAAATAATCATTTTTAAAGTATATCTCTGTGCATAGGTTACAGACGTCAAAAACTTCCTATCCACTTTGGCCCTGAGACATTGACTTTTTTAAAATTGAAATTCCAGTTTGTTAAACCTTGTCTTCATAGGATCATCTATTTCAGCTATAAATAATGTTATGTGAATCTCCAGAATGTTATATGGTCATGAAGACAGAGTCATTTCTGGAGTGGTCTTCAGTATGAAATTTCTTGCTAGTTTCATTTAGCAAATGTAAGCATTATGAATATTAAGGCATTTCTTAAACCCATTTTTTGTCCTTAACAAAAGTTCATGGCATTACAGGTAGTCCTCAACTTACAACAGTTCGTTTAGTGACCTTTCAAAGTTACAACGGCACTGAACAAAATGACTTACAATCATTTTTCACACTTATGACTTTTATAGCATCCCCATGATTATGTGATCAAAATTCAGATGCTTGGAAATTGGTTCATATTTATGACCGTTTCTGTGTCCAAGGGTCATGTGATCCCCTTTTGCAACCTTTCGACAAGCAAAATCAAAGGGGAAGCCAGATTCACTTAACAATCATGTTACTAACTTGTCAACTGCAGTGATTTACTTAACAACTGTGGCAAGAAAGGTCGTAAAATGGGGCAAAACTCACTTAACAAATGTCTCACTTAGCAACAGAATTTTTGGGCTCAGTTATGGTCATATGTCAAGGACTGCCTGTATTTGGTTTATTAGAGTTCCTTTTCCATCCATGGATTGCTTTTATGAATTCCTGAATTACATAAATTCTATTTGTTATAAAGATAATTTTTTAAAACCGGTGGGTTGCCATTGGTTTTGGCAGAAAAGTAAAATCTTTTAATTCCTAAAGTAAGCATATTTGCTCTGTTTAAACAATAGGGTTATCTTGGGGCCTATAACTCTGCAAGAGCTACCCATCAATCTGCAAAATGAGTGCACTAATCCACTTTAGTACAATGAAACCTATCTGATATTTGTTTGTTTCATTAGGGTTCAGTCTAACAGATATGCACAAATGCACTACTTCTGGGTACAATTATTGGATTGTGAAGAAGAAAAAAGTAGAATGCGAAACCCTCAATGAAGTCTTGAAGCAATCTTCAGGTAAGGGACTACAGGTATATTCCCAAGAAAATATGAGAATGTTCACTGTCAGCATTCCATGTTGTTAAAGGACTTTGAATAATAGGATAATTCTAGAAATACTAAACTCCTATATTATTGGAATAGGACAGTGATGGCGAACCTTTTAGAGAACGAGTGCCCAAACTGCAATCCAAAACCCACTTATTTATCGCCGGGTGCCAGGTGGGCATGGCCCACTAGGTGGGCATGGCTCTGGTGGTCATGGCAGGCTGGGTGGGTGTAGCCAAGGTGGGCATGGTCACCTCAATGTTGCTCATGGGGAGGGATGCCTGTGGGGGCCGGGCAAGGTTGGGGGAGATCCAGGGGATCTCTGGCAGGTGAGGTGGTGGGCAGGAGGCTCATCCTGCAGGGTGAGGCGAGGCAGGGTGGGGGTACCATTGCCGTGGGGCAAGGCGAGGCAGAGGCCGGGGCGGCTGCTGCCTGACACCATCAGCCCCCACACACAGAGGCCAGTGAGCGCATGGGGGCTGACGGTGTCCGTCAGCAGCCACAGCCTGCCCGCCCCTCGACTGGCGCACTCTGGGGCTCCACAGCCCGCCACCAGCAGTTCAGAGAAGTGCCCACAGAGAGGGCTCTGAGTGCCGCCTCTGGCACGCGTGCCATAGGTTCGCCACCACTGGAATAGGACATTTCTGCTCATTTCTTTCGATGTACAAATGCTGTGAGACAATAAGAATCATTTTCTCTGCAAAATAGCCATCTAGAAAGTCACAGCCGTCCACTGCTGGTCTTCCAGTCCATTGTACCCTAAAAGAGGCTGGGATTCTGTGTTTAAAATAAGGATGTAGTTCTTTTAAGCTCTGTATTTTTATTAAATATAAACTTCTTAAGAGCACTCATGATTTACCATGATCCTTTTGATGGGCTCATATTGTTGGGCAATATAAGTTGTTCAACTTTAAAATGCTCTATCTGTCTGCCTATCCTTCTAGGAGTCCGCAACGATCAGATTAGAGCTGACCCATATGTAGAGGGAGGGGATCCTGGAACTGTGGCTGGCTTAAGTTTCATAGACGTGAACAATCCAGTGGCAAATACCGAACGGTATTCCCGCTGGGCTCATTCAGTGTCTCTTTTTCCTAGAGTTATTAAAAAAAAGGTAAGACTTTGATTGCTTAGATTTGGCACAGCCTTTTGCATAATCAAAAGCCCAGCATTTTCATACATAAAGATAATTAATGGGATCTTGCTTCTGGTTACCCCATATTAGTATATATTGTAGGCCAATTCCAAATAAGCTGCATTTAGGGTTATCTCAGTGTGTGATCACACTATATCTATATGAATATTTTTATTCACATGACTGCTAAATACATAAGGGTCCATGGAACTTGTTTAATATTTTCATTTACTTCATTAGGCCTACCATATTGGCTGTATGCATCCTGATCACTGCTAGATGGCAGCAGAGTGTTTTGTATCTGCTACTATCTAGTGGTAATTTAGATTTTTGCAGCCTAAATATGTTAGCCCTGTATTTCACATTGTTTCTCAACCTCAGCAACTTTAAGATGTATGGACTTTAACTCCTGAGGTTGAGTAAGGCTGTCATGAATCTACACCAGGTGTACTGGGAGTTAGTATGAGGTGCCATCTTGTATAAAGGGACAGGCATCCTTCTTTCAAGAGCTTTATAAAAGATGATTCAAATCTTGCAAGATTATCAGATCTTGTTAGATTTCAGGATCTAAGGTTTTAGTAGCATACAATCTCACACCAGATTTTAGCATTTTTTAAAAAGATAATCATATGGGGGCATGTGATTGCTTTTTATGGGAATTGCTGATGTTCTAAATCTTTGTCAACCTTGGCAACTTTAAGATGCGTGGACTTCTGGGAATTGAAGTCTATGCATTTTAAAGTTGCCAAGGCTGAGAAAGACTGCTCTGAAGTCTCGGGTTAGGGTTAGGGTTAGGATTAGGGTTGTGAATTCCTGACCCACATAATCTCTCTCCCTAACTATGGCCACCCGATATATATCACCCCAGGATTCTGTTTTGGAGCATCAGCAGCTTTAAGCTGATTTCATTCCTTCCTATTTCAAATAAAAATAAAATGTTTGCTTTGCTTTCCTATATTTTGGTTCCTTAAAATTGCCGTTGACAATAAAAGCAGCTTGCTGTTAACTTTGCTAAACAGAAGAGTAACCAAGTGAAAGCAAAGTGCTTGTGACCATTTTGCATTTGTCAGCAAATTAGTTAAAATATTTTAATTAGTCTAAGTGTCCGGTTGTTTTTACCTTCTGGGCCAGCAGAAATTATACTAAGTTAGATATAAACTATGCAAAAATGTACATTGATTTGTACTGAGCATAGCTAGAAGACCTGTTTTAAATGCATGTCAGCCATGAACCCACAGAGGCAAATTCTCTTGTATTTGAATACCAAACAGCAAGCAGTATCATGGATTACTGATTAATTATAAGTCTCTAAATAACTGTAACTCTTCCCTCCACCCCCTTCTACAAATTATATTTTTGGTGTCAAAACGCTGCTGTTTTTTGTCCCTGAAGCATTTGCCTGAATCCTGTTTTACTTTATTTTATGTTATATTATGCAAAGCAGTTGTTCTGTTTTTCATTATTCAGAAATGTTAAACAGATGGTATCTTGCAAGGCAAATGTAATTTCAATTCTTAAAAGGTTTGATTTGCATCAGAATTACTTTAACTGTGACTTTTATTTTTCTACTTTCTTTTTTTCACTTTTGATATTACTGGTGTGAGGTTTTTTTTGTTTTGTTTTTTTAACTTACCTTAGAAATGTATCCGCCAGCCCTGCACTGGAAAAATGGGTACATTTATAGAATAGAAATCTACTTTTAAAGTACTGTGGAACCATAGAAGGGACTTGGGCTGCTGTTAAAAAGTCATAGTTACTGTTAAAAACTTTGGGGTAGGAAATCAATTTGCAGTGAGGTAACTACATAAATTAAGTGTATATATAGCAATATCTATCTCTGTCTAACAATTTTTCAATATAGCAAAATTATACAATAGAAACAAAAAAAGAAAGAGAAAGGAAATTGATGGGCTTCTGGCAGCATATTCATTTAATGAATTTAATAATAAAGTTATTATTATTAAATTTTAAAAAGAGAAAATACACAGTTATGCCTTTCATCCGTCTTTCTATCATGTAACCGTCATGCTAATCTGTTCCCCATCCTCGTCATGTCTCCATAATCCCCAAATCCCAAGATCAAATCAGTCTTGGCAAAAGGAGGGGTTACCAGGGATGAAACATTGACGCAGTGGGCATGAGTTTTGGCAAGCTCTTTGAGACAATGGGTGATGGGGGGGGCTGGTATATTGTGGTCCATGGGATTGTGAAATATTGGAGATATATATATATATATATATACTGTATATATATTCCTTTTGATGTTAATGCAAATATGAAGTGTTACAGGCAGTGCTTATTGTTCTGTATAGACTTAGTTTAGAATTGAAGTTAATGTATGCCAGATGTATCTTGACAGAAAGTGGAATTCTTAACTGTGTGCCTTCTATATAGCTGGCACCCCTCTATGAGTTGGTGAAGGAAGTACCATGTGCCTCGGTCAAAAAACTGTACCTGAAAAAAGCAGTTGAAGACTATTTGAGTGAGAATGACCCCTGCAAGTGCAAGCCATGTCAGAATGGTGGTCAGCCAGCTGTGGAAGGAACTCAGTGCTTGTGTTTTTGCAAACCATATACCTTTGGAGCAGCTTGTGAACTGGGAACTCTTGTACAAGATCAGCCAGGTAAGTATTTCTTCATTCATAGAAGTCAGGGATTTAATGTAGTCTGGACAATGTGTAACACTCAGTCTTCTCCACGCTTGATTCTTTATTAGCATCTATTGTATGGTATCAAGTTCTGCTATTGTATTTATGAAAAGCAAATGAGCAATCTTGAAACCACATTCTACAAGGAGAAGTTGAAACAAATGTGTATTTAATCCAGCAGAAGTTGAAACAAGTGTTCCCGGTTGTTACAAAGGATGGATTTAATACCAGTTGGTGGACATTTCATTAAAGTTGATTTTGGCTATGTACCAGTTACAGAATAACAGAGTTGCAAGGGACCTTAGAGGTCTTCTAGTCCAACCCCCTGCTCAGGCAGGAAATCCTATGCCATTTCAGACAAATGGTTGTCCAATCTCTTCTTAAAAAATTCCAGTGTTGGAGCATTCACAACTTCTGGAGGCAAGTTGTTCCACTGATTAATTGTTCTAACTGTCAGGGCAATTAGAACAATCAATCAGTGGAACAACTTGCTTCCAGAATAAGGAAGAACAGACTTTTTCTCCTCTCTCTTAAAGAAGCACAAGGTCTGAAAGTTATTTATATACATTCCTCAAGTACTTAGAGGTAATTGAATCCCAATTGCAAAAGGAGGAAGCTTGGCAGAAAACAAAAGGAGTGAGTTAACAGTATATTTTCAAAGGAAAAAAACAACAACGGGAGGGCCTTCACAGGATTAATGTGCTTCCTCCTTCATTAGTTGGAGATGCTAGAAAGTACTGATAGAGGTTCTAGATCAGACATCTCAAACACAAGGCCCGGGGGCCGGATGCGGCCCGCAACGTTTCATGTGGCCCGCGAAGCCATCCTGAAAACAGTGAGGGAATGGCCCCCGCTGCCTTGGCCCCGGCCCAGGCCGCCCGGAAGCCAATATACAATTTTGTGGTGGCCATCTATGCTGAAACGCATTCAGTCTTAGCTCCACAAGGCCGTCTGGAAACAGCAAGGGACCGCCCCCCGCCCCCTGGGCACGCGCTGGGGAGGTGTCACCCTTTGTGAGGAATGAAGAAATGCACCATCGCCTGGAAGTGGCCAGTAAATGGCCCTCGCCGACTTCACATATCCGGCTTGATGGGCTCCGGGGGAGGGGTTTCAGCAGGCTCTTCCAGTGGCCCATGCCTTGGCGCTTGCCCTGGTCCCGCCCCCTTCTGCCAGAGACCCTCAGATCTGTCCCACTCCTGCTCAGGCCCCCACAGGCACCCTTGACGCAAACGATGTAGAGCTGGCCATGCCCACGCAGTAGGCCACACCCACTCCAGCCACGCCCACCCAATAGGCCGTGCCCACCCTAGCCACACCTACCCGGCCCCCTGAGGGCAACCGCAATGCTGATGCGGCCCTCAATGAAATTGAGTTTGACACCCCTGTTCTAGGTCAAGAAAAGACCAAGTCAGGTTCAATAAAAGATGAAAACAAAGCATTTCAGAAAAAGAAGAGGAAAAAAGGAGCATTCATTGTAAAAAAAAACCTACACTGAAGACTTGGGTTCTGAAGATATTAAATGAAAAACTGATGGACTTGCATCAGGGGTGTTCTGTCTTATATCTGATATTGCAGTTTCAGACCTGAACATGGGGTTATATTACAATTTTACAATGGGTGAACTTTTCTTTCACATTACAGGAGTCATTAATGGAGGCTGGAGCTGTTGGTCTTCTTGGAGCCCATGTACTAATGGAAGGAAGTCCAGAAGTCGGAGTTGTAATAATCCTTCCCCAAGGGGTGGTGGAAGATCTTGCATTGGTGAAAGCTTTCAAAACCCTCAGTGTGAGGATGAAGAGTTGCAATATTTTCGGTAGGAATACTACTGATAATCAATTTAAGATCAACATACAAAAGTATTTTTAACATTGATGCACACTCTCACACACAAGGCTATTCAGCATCAAACATATTCAAATTATTATCAATTGCAGAGAGGATTATATATGTATAATGTTGATGTTGAATAATCTTGCGAAATAGTGTCTTCAATTAGAGCCTTCTCTGCCATAGTCCCCTCATTCTGGGACATTTTACTCCCAGGGGCTAGATGGGCCCCCACTTTTCTGGCCATTGGAAGGAGAGTTAAGACCTGGCTCTGTCAATTGTCATGGGGGACCTAAGAGGGATATGCAACCCTGGCGGTGGTTGGTGACATGAGGCTGCTCCCTCTGTTTCTGCAACTTTGTAATAGCTAAATTTTTAACATTGTTTTTGTTTGAACTCTTTTTGTTTATGCTTTTATATTACAGTACATTTTTTTATTGTAAACCAACCCAGAGTCACTTAAGTGAGATGGGAAGTGTAGAAATGCAATAAATGAGGGAGAGGGACAGACAGACAGACAGACAGACAGACAGACAGACAGACAGACAGACAGACAGACAGACAGACAGACAGACAGACAGACAGACAGACAGACAGACAGACAGACAGACAGACAGACAGACAGACAGACAGACAGACAGACAGACAGACAGACAGACAGACAGACAGACAGACAGACAGACAGACAGACAGACAGACAGAAGCAAAGCATTTTGAAATGAAAGGTGACAAATATATTGAAGGATATTTGGAAAATTTGAATCTATCATGTTTTGCTTTATAGAACAATAGAGCCACACTGCTTTGATACTTCTGGAACTGTCAGAGAATCCTGCCCATCACCGCCTCACCTGGAAAATGGATATGTTCAAGTAGGTAAAACATAAAAGAATGTTATTTGTATTCCAAATTTGTGTGCAGATCCAGAGCTGTAACTTAGACTATTATCTTATGCTGACTTATTCAGAAAAAAGCCCCATATCTGGTGTTCTTTGATGCATTGGCATGGTAACACTCTGATTTTCCTGTTAGCATGACTCTGGTAGTTCAACCCCTTTGGAAGGACACTTGAATAAGACAGCTAGAACAGAAGACCACAATTCTTTGACATACTACATTCCACTCACTGAAGTATTTTCTCTCTTCACTTTTTTCTGTCCCACTTTTTGGAAGATACGCAAGACGTTCTGACTTCTTAACTACTTTCACCAAAGGTGCAGAGACTATTCTACTGCTAGAGGGTTTTTTGCAGTTTTATTACTGTTCTGCAGAAACACAAGTACTTAATTCCAACTGTTACTGATATTTCAAAAATGCATAAACCAAAGAAAAAGAAACTACTGTTGTATTGTTTGATATATTCTGTAGGAATATTCTGCATATAAAGATTTGTTTGTTTGTTTGATTCAATGATTGTCAAGGTTGTTGGTTTTTCCTAGGATGCTGATTCATTCTATCCTGTGGGGAAAAGCATCCATTATGCTTGCAACACTGGATACGTAATTGTAGGAGACCCAGTTGCTACCTGTGCTGAAGGCTTGAAATGGACCATTGGAGAAATCAGCTGCCAGAGTATGTATAAGAATAGCAGAGTATTGCTGGAGCAGACCAAAAGTCTGTTTAATCCTGTATCTGTTCCCATTATGGTCAAATAGATAACGTTAGGACGACTGTAAGTAAGATATAAATATAATATCACTATTTGGATGGTATTCCCTAAAGATTGGTATTGGGAGGGATAAGCCCTTTCAACTGGAAGAAACAATGTTTGTTGATATCCATTAGGACAGTGTTTCTCAACCTCCCCAACCTCAGTTCCCATAATTTCCCAGACAGAGTTGAAATTCATACATCTTACAAACTATTGCAATTGAGAAACACTGCATTAGGGTATTGACTTCACTGGATTTTCTCACCAACTTGTCAGTTATTGATAGGAAAGGAAATTGCCTCGATCCAGAGTTTTAAATATATACTAGGTAAAGAAGTACTTCTTTTTATCTTTCTCCAATTTCCCATCATTAGCATTAACTTTAGAGCCAATTTGGTGTAATAAGTACCGTGTTTCCCCGAAAGTAAACCCTACTCCAAAAGTAAGCCCCAGCTGATTTTTGGGGTGGGTGGGGGTAGGAGTGGGCCTAATATAAGCCCTACCCAAAAGTATGCCCTAGCATGGGGCGGGGCAAGTCGGCCCAGATCTTCCATGCGACCACTGGAGCACCCCCCTTATTGCCAGCCTGCCGGCGGCCGCTGGCAAAGGGCTCTGGCAGGCCGGCAGCGGGGGGCACTCTGGCGGTCACTCAGAAGATCTGAGCCAACTCGCCCTGCGCCAGGCAGGAGCAGCCCAGCAGGGCAGCCCAGAGCAGCATGGCCAGGAGGACAAAGAGCCCTGCGAGGCCCGAAGAGCACCAGGTTCGGCCCTTAGCCCAGCGCCTGCAGCACCGAGTAGGCGTGCAGGCTGGCACTCAGCAGCCCAAAGGCAGAGGTGTGGGCAGTGTGGTTTCACCAGCAGCCGCTGGCGAAGGACCCTGGCAGGCTGGCAGCGGGGCAGCACTCCGAATCTGGGCCGACTTGCCCTGCGCCAGGCTTAGCGCCCTTTCCGTCACCGCCCACCACGGCCACACCGGTACCGTACCTGGTCCGCCACCATTCTCGTCGCCACGTTGCTTCTCCACCCCATGCATAGGCCTCACCCCACCCCTGCGCGCTCACGGCCTACTGGTACCGGCAAAAAGTAAGCCCTCCCCAAAAGTAAAACCTTACTTCAGAGCCCAAAAGAAAATAAAACCAGGTCTTTCAGGGAAACACGCTAAATATTCCTGATTAGAAACCAGGAGATTGTGAATACTAGTCCTGCCCTAAGCCCAAAGTCAACTGGATTGTTTTAGCCCAGTTCATCTCTCTCAGCCTAGGAAGGAAGCAGTGGAAAACTAGAAGTCAAGACTGATTCAGACACAAAGATACATGTGTGCGTGTGCACACACACACACACATACACAACAATAATATTTTGAAGAAGGAAGAAAGTAAAATTCTCATTGAGAGTGAGATGAGCAGTAATAGAATAGAATAGAATAGAATAGAATAGAATAGAATAGAATAGAATAGAATAGAATAGAATAGAATAGAATAGAATAGAATAGAATAGAATAGAATAGAATAGAATAGAATACCAATAAAGAAGAATATTTGTAGCTCAGGGTTGAAATGAGAGGTCCTTTGTATTCTCTGAGCTTGGTTATTTTCTTACAGACATGCTATTGATGATGTTTCCTAGGAGGGTAAATGAAATCTCTGCAAGAAAACAGTCAAGCTCAGAGAGCACCAAGGGTCCCTAAAATAATAAAATAAATAAAACAAAACAAAATAAAATACAGATTCTCATATAAGAAGGGCATGCCCTAGGAAGGGAAGATTTTTGTTAAGTGGAGGCCTTAATAGTTGTCTAAACATTGACATTCCCAAACAATTGACATTCATAATAATTCTCTCCTTTCTGTTTTTGGTCTTTTTCCTCCCCTTCCTGCTAATATCATATTAGCATTCTTCTATTTTCTCTCTGTGTGGTTGTCCTCAGTAATTCTTTTTTCTTCTCTGTGACAAGTTTCTTCCTACCTCTGTTCTAAAGAAGGGGAAAAGGTGGGTAATACGTATTGTTTCCCCACATTTATCATTTTATTTCACTCCACAGAAATAATTATACATAATCAAAATAATTCTGAAAACAACTGCCACCTTTTTCTTTATGCTTCACCATTTTAAAGATTTCTTATTATAAAACTAAATTTTCCATGTACTAAAACATCTATAAAAATATATACTATTATGCATTATTTTATCATAGGATATATCCATAATATTTATCCTTTTTTTGTTGTTCTTATGTGCAGATGTAAATGATTTCCCTTTAAATTGCACATTACACAAAAGCTTTGTTTTGTGTTCATCATGCACCATAATCATGTACCAGGATTGTTTCTCTCTCAATAAATCTTTTTTTTAATCTCTTTTAAAAAATCTAGTTACTCAAATATTGTATACTTCAAACAAAAGAAGAATTTGATATTCTGTCCTTATTCATATTTCCCCAATGTGGTCACCTTTCAGATATGAGGACTTTATCCTCCAGAATTCTTAGCAATCAATGTGTTGGGTAAGGAATTTTGGGAATCAGCATATCTGGAAGGTGCTAAAATGAAGAAGGGGCACCTAACCTGGGAATCTCTAAATCAGGGGTGGGGAACCATGGTCCTTTTATGACTTGTGGACTTCAACTCCCAGAATTCCTGAGCCAGGAATTCCAAGTCATAAAAGGGCCTTGGTTCCCCATCCCTGCTCTAAATCTATTGGAAAACTTTTATTAAGCCTATTCAGAGAATAATGGAAATTATAGTCCAATGTGATTGGAAAATTTCAGAAGATCATTTGAATCTCTTCACATGTGTGGATAAGATATAGCCAGGTTTTAGTTCTGCAGTATTAGTCCTCAGTTTACAGGTCAGGATCTAATCTGGGTCGACATTATTTATCACCCACATTATAAAAGAATAAAAGTCATGTGGAGAAAAACAGAAAATAGGGGGAAAATTAGAGAAAAGGAAAAAAAACAGGAAAAAACAGATGTGCAGTACATACAATTTATACAACACACTCATATCACTTCTATTATTTTCTGATTCAGTTTTAAGATGCAGCTGAAAAAGGTAAGGGCTACTGTCTTCAACAGGAAAATAGAAAATATTTGTGTCTTTGCCTCTTTCTTTTTTCTTAGAAACAGCTTGTCTTTTACCAAGGTTTGAAGGGGGACTGAGAGGAAATCCACTGAAGCCTTCCTATCAGATTGGAGAGAAAATTCTCCTGTCCTGCCCAAATGACATGCAGCTAGTAGGATCATCTCTTCTTCTATGTGAACCTAGTCTGAAATGGTCTCCTGACCTTGTTCAAATCCACTGCCAAAAACAAGGTACGTTTCAGTTCTAAATAGTTAAAAAAAAAATAGCACCAATTTGGTAGATGCTATCACCACCACCATCATCATCTATGCCTCTTAAGATGGTTAGCTATCTTTAGAGGTGGTAGAGACACAAATATTGTTCTTAATCCAGTTGCTGATCCAGCAAACTGTTATACATGAAACGAAGGGAGCTTTTTGTCTCTGGTAGCAAAATGTCTTAAGCCAGCCCTGATCCAAACACTGCCTGTCCTAAGTGTAGTATGTATACTTTATATTCCTAAAAATTAATAAATGAAGTTTATATCAATGAACTTCTCTTCAAGGTCAAGTGTGTACCCTCCATTTTTTTGTTTGAGTGCAATAATTGTATTCCATGAAACGATTGCTTCTAATGAGCCAATTTGCAGTAAAAAAATTTCTTTTAATCCCTATTTTACTTCTAATGATAGGAAGCTGGGTTTCAGAAGGCTGAAAGGGGGCCCTAAAAATATAAGAGTTATTTTGTATGTTATATGTATGTGTATAAAACAACAGCATAGCCTAAAATGCAAATATTAAAATTGGATAGGCATTGATGGCAGTGGATGGTGGAACATAATTTTTGTTTTAATCATGATTAAAGAGGAATAGTTTAAACCAGGGGTGTCCAACCTTGACAATTTTAAGACTTGTAGATTTCAACTGCCAAAATTTCCCAGCCAGTCTGGGGAATTCTGGCAGTTAAAGTCCACATGTCTTAAAGTTGCCAAAGTTGGACACCCCTGGTTTAAACCTTCCTATTATTTCAGTAGCCATAGAGAACATTTAATGAAGTGATTATAAGCACAGTTGTTATGTAGTTGGACTCTCAATAGCCATAAAACTGCCCCAGTTCTAAAGTTAAGCCCTAATTTTGTCATTAAAGTATCATATCCCTTATTCACAATTGGTCCATGTATCCTCCCCTGATGAAACTCCTGAGGCTGTGCTGGGGGAGTTTGCTTTGGCTTCCCATTTTCTCCTAGTGATTCTATGTTTCTTCTTACATTTCAGTTGTTCCTCCAGTTACACGTCCAACAGTGATTCAGTGCCAACCATGGGAGAGAGTTTATCAGGCTCAGTGTGTTTGTAAGTTGCCAAACGAATGCAGGTGAGTGGATTTAACAGATACGCCATTTCTGTTAAATTAAAATTTTAAATGTGTGAGTCTTGGATGAATTAAAAAGCTTTGGAGCTTCATTTGCAAAAAAACTAACTTATCTTCATAGTTGGATAGAACTGCTTGAGGAGTTACCTTGAAGTTCGGAGGAGGAGTGGATGGTTTGGAGATGTTTGAATAGACTGTGCACTGATTTGGCTAGAATTAAAAGACCCTATGGTTTTTCCATGAGGACAAGGATATTTACTGTGAATGTGGCACTATTCAAACAACAACTATTCAAACAACTACAGTGCCCGAGCAACATGCACACAGATGACTTGCTGACATAACCTTGCCATTAACATGGCCTGGCATTGAGCTATAAAATTATGTTTTATTAAAGTTTTTAATATTTTAAATTTAAATCAATAATTTCCCCCTTCTAATTCCTGCGTTTTTGACACAAGATGAGATGAGCTTGCTTTGAGGAAATTATTGCTATTTACCCTTCCTCTCCTGCCAAAACAGTGAATGTGAAGTGCTTATGGGGAGAGGTGGGGTTTTAGGAGAAGTAGAGCTTCACCCACTGTCATCATCTAGATCCAGGCTATATCCTGGAAGGCAATCCTGTCCTTAGATAGTTGACAGTTTCCAGCCCCAGGCTACATCTGGACTTGCCCTTGAATTCCACCATAAAGTCGGAAAATGTATAGAGATTGAGAACATCATACTAGTCAATGAATGTATGCAGCTTATTTATATTAAAGACAATTCACATGATTAAGCTCCATTTGTGTAATACTGTCCTCTTTTGACATATTAAGAATTGCAATTTGGCAGCAATCTTTCAAGGACTTCATGCAGCCTCGAGGATTCAGACAGTGTGTACCTGCTGTTAAAAGTCAGAAGAGTGTTGTGGGTGATTTGCTGGAGTTATTTTTTTTTTCTCTTTCCAGCTCTTCTCTTGATGTCTGTGCTACTGACCCCAAAACTCAGAGGAGCATATGGCTAACCATTTGCAAGCTACATGCCCTTGAATGTAGGGGTAGGCAATACACTTTAGTGGGCGAGGAAAATTGCAAATCCCGTACTCTACCCGAGCGAAGTTGTGATTCCTGTCAATTGTGGGAGGATTGTGATGGTAAGAGATTTTCCCTTACTTACAAAAGCTAGAGACTGTAAATTTGGATCTGTCTCTGATAAAGAGTCAGGGTGATTATTGCCCCTCCCCCCACCGATTTCATTCAGGTTGACCCTAGAGGGATTTTTTTGTCCCTTCAGATTTTCTAAAAAATGTTCTCACATTTCCCATTTTAGCAATAGTAATAGCAATAGCACTTATATATCGCTTCATAGTGCTTTATAGCCCTCTCTAAGCAGTTTACAGAGTCAGTATATTGCCCCCAATAATGTGGGTCCTCATTTTACTGACCTCGGAAGGATGGAAGGCTGAGTCAACCTTGAGCCGGTGAGAATAGAACTGCCAAACTGCTGGCAGCCGGCAGTCAGCAGAAGTAGCCTGCAGTACTGCATTCTAACCACTGCGCCACCACAGCTCAATTATGCCCTTCAAAGTACTCAGAGGGAAAATTAAGGGTTATTATCAAGGCAAAGAGCAGAGGAAGGAATTAGGGCCAAGCAATAGCTTATAAAACCCAGTTTGATCTAGTGATTAAAATATTGAGCTACAAATCAGGAGACTTTGAATTCTAGTCCTGCCTTAGGCACAAAGCTAGTTGGTGATGTTAAGCTGGTCAGTCTCTCAGTCCTAAAAAACAAATAATGGCAAATCACTGCTGAAATCTTCCCATGAAAACTTGACATGAATTTGTCCAGGCAGTCACCAGAATTCAACCACACATGTACACACACTGACTGTTATCTGTTATCTGTTGCTGCTTCTTGTTTTATCCTGGAAGTGAGGTATCTGCAGGGAGTCATCAGAAAAATCAAACTGGTAGCTACGACAGTGTGATCAAACATCTGTTTTTTATGTGTGTTGCATATATATAAACACATGACACACATAAAAAATAACGAGCTTTGATCACATCATCCTGGCCACCAGCTTAACTTTTTCTGACCATACTCTGTGGTTACCCTTGCCTGGGAGAAAACTCTAGACCTTTGGTAAAACTCTCAATACATCTTTCAACCCATAAACATATTAATTTGGCCTTTTTTTTAAACTAACACTCTCAGTTCAACAATTGGTTAGGTTGGTTTGTGTATTGCAGATCTGATTTTCTGTTTTCATTACATTAACCTCCTACTTTGCAACTGTTCATTATTTAGAGTCCACCAACACGTGCACATGC
Organism: Azemiops feae; assembly: GCA_023970755.1. Taxonomy (NCBI): domain Eukaryota; kingdom Metazoa; phylum Chordata; class Lepidosauria; order Squamata; family Viperidae; genus Azemiops; species Azemiops feae. Next base: position 3,119,519 of record JALGBA010000136.1, read on the forward strand.
AGAGAAGCTGGACAATGCAGTGAAACTGGAACAAGCATTTGTGTCAGTGTGAATGGAAGTCCTGACCAACAGACTATGACTGAATGCGAGGCCGGCATCCTTAGATGCAGTGGAGAGAATGTCAGTGTAATTAGCATAAGACCTTGTCTTACACAACAAACTTCCCAATAATTAATGTCATTGGTAATAGAACTGGGTGGACAATGTGATTAACATTGAAGAGGCAGAAAAATAGAGACAGTGCTATTGAAATTTGCAAAATATCTCTTTCTGTTAAATAATACATGACAAAAAAGGTTTGCAAATATTTTATTGATGTATGTTCTCTTTCCAAATAAAAGTTGGAAAATAATCAGCCCACTCAATTTTATATGGATTTTATCCATATTGCAGGAACATCCCCAAATTTAGAGCAGCCCAGTAGGAAAAATATACTCAACATTTTCTGATCAGGAATCACTTTTGGCCTCACTGATAGGCTAAAGGCCACATTCCAAAAAATAATAGCTGAGAAAAAGACCTTAAAACTAATTAAGTTTTATTTTGTTTGCAAATTAACTGCTGTTAATGTATTTACTTTTAGTTATACAGTATTTTTAATAATTTCCACTTCTATAGACCTGGGAATTTAAGTTGAGTACTTCTGCACTAAGGGATAAAGGAAATTTTGACTAGCTAACAACAACTGTAATGATGTTAGCATTTGGCAGGCTAACAGTTGTGTATAGTAGCGGTCTGCATTCTGCCTGGCAGATGGTTCTGGACACCTGACGTAACCCACATCTCTTTCACCTTGTCTTACTAAAACAAAGAGAGAGATGTTGGGGTTGTAGATCTCTTTAACAATCCTGAAATATTCTGCTTCTGGACTTTTTGCTTGAAATTGAAATCACTTTGATTGTAGGTTTTAATGATTAGAATGATTTTGTTGTTATAGAAATGGCTTGAAATGTTGAGAAATGTGAGGCTAAAGGTTGAGTTGTAATTCTTTATTTTTTTGTACTCTACTGCACTGAACGAAGTTAGAAGTTGCACCTGGTTTTTTTTGTTACTTTCTCTTTGCACCTCTCTCTTAACTTTCTAACTTTTCTTTTTGTAGCTTTATCTTACAATAAACTTTGATAAAATTTTTGAACAGACAATCCTGAAATATTCAAGGAAGTTGACTTTTCATGTCAATAAATCATGTTTTAAAAATTGTGGCAGTGTGATTTCTATTCACAGACCTTACCTTTATTGATCTGTGAACAAGCTCAAAAGAATTTCAGCAAGTTTGGAGTTCAGCAAACATGAAACTCGATAGTGATAGAGTAACAACAATTGGTGTACAGCTTAGGGATAAGGGATCATCAATCCATGTGCTAAAAAGAGCAATCAGACTTGTGGACTTCAACTCCCAGAATTCCTCAGCCAGCCCTGGGAGTTGAAGTCCACAAGTCTTAAAGTTGCCAAGTTTGAAGACCCCTGCAATAGAGGATTGAAATGGCTGGCAGTCTTCCAATCATGTGCTATATGCTCTCTCTCTCTCTCTCTCTCTCTCTCTCTCTCTCTCTCTCTCTCTCTCTCTCTCTCTCTCTCATGACTTGAATGCAAGAGAGATAAAATTTTGAGAGTTCAGAACTGAACCTTATCATCCTGAATTTGAGGGCCATGAGAGACCTTCTAGTGACCCAATGATGTACCAGATGAGGCATGGCCACTCTGTCCAACCCATTTCTTTTGCTCTGGAAAGGTAGGGTTAGAGATGAGAATGGGGGACCTCTTTCTGAGAGGCAAATTACCCCCATTTCTACTCTTAATACAATCCCTCCCCCATAGCAGAAGCAGCTTTAAACCATGTTGCTAAATTTTGGTGGAAAAAAATAACCTCTGGCTGAAAGGGTCAACATATCTCTGAAGCAGAGAATATTCTGGAAGCTCCCTTTTTTTGTATAAAAACTTCATCTGTATTCTCAGACAACAGAAATACCTTCCCCTGAAACATGGAAGTTTTGACACTACATAAAGGGGTAGGGCTGTCTGTAATGTTTCCTCTTCTTCCCCCATTTATTCCATGATTTCCTTGATTTTTCTGAAAAAGAAGTGGGTAGAACACACCAGCAGAAATTAGAGTTAAGTATTGCATAGTCCTGCCCTTTATGCCCTTTCAAAGCTCTCAGGAATTCAGACAAATAACAGAACAAAGGCAAGTCTAGCTTAAACTTTGGAAGTACTGTATATATAATACATCCACTTCTTTAATGGCTCAGGGCTCAAGATGCCTGAATACTGTAGAGTGATCATACAAAGATGATCTATTATACCGTTACTTCCAGACTAATGTATTTTGCTCCTATTACGTCTGTCCATATTGTCTGTTGGATTATATAAGGCACATTTGTTAGACCTTCATTTCTGAGTTTAGTTTGATATACAGCAACCTTCTGTATTTTTCTATCATAAGTCCTTTTTAATATCTCAGCAAGAGACAGAATGCCTAGCTTTATGGCTACAGTTCTAAGCATATTCATTGTTGAGATAATTTGTCAGTAAAAACTAAGTCTATTATTGGGCTTTCAAGTTAATCCATAACTCAGAGCTTGGTCATTAATCAACAGGTTTGGCACTTTTCCTTCACTTGGATTGTTTATCAGCTCATCCTCTGGGAAAGTCTACTGGGCACAATGATAAATCCAGGGCACTCACCTTCACTTTTGCCAAGGGAACAAAGTACAGACGATATTTTGCCAACTAATGCTACAGAAAACATAATGGGATCAGTAATATTCAAGACTGGTGTAAAAATTCCAGGATGAATATGTATCCACCTGTTCAATTATTTATTTAGTACAATTATTTCCTACCTTTCCGCCAGCTACTCAAACCAATGTTTATAAGTGTAATGGTACATGGGAATGACCTTGGGAGACAGGAAGAAGAGCCACAGCCTATGCAAAAGGTATCTCAGCCCACAGAAAGAAAAGGGGTATGGGAAGCATCTCAGAAGAGACCCTCCCTAGTTTTCTGGAAAATCAAAATAAAAGAGGGGAGACTTGCAGGATTCTGTTACTGTAACCTTACAATAAAGATAGTGTTAGTACTCATGGTTTATGCTTTTGGTCTGGACTATCTCAAAGAGCTGACAATTGCACCCTCATATGCATTTTCTCCACAAGAACAGCCCTATGAAACAGATTGGAACAAAGTCACTCAATATATTTCCATAACTGTAGGGTAACATGAACTTTGGTCGCCAGAATCCTAGATTAACACTTTAAACTTTATAGCATATTAGATCTCTTTATGTAAGGAGGAAAAGCTGCTGACTTTCTTACTGAGGAGGCATTCAACTATATCCAAAAGGGTTGAAATCAATTCCTGAACCTAATTTCCTATTTAGTGACAGCATTTTTGCTTTATTCAATCTAATTTTAGCTTTGTTTTCTCCCATCAAGTCTGTAATGGAATGTAAGAATTTTTAAAGGATGTCTATTATTTCCTTGGAGCTTGATGATAAAGAACAGTACAGATAAATTCTGTCTACACTGATACTGTATATCACTTCAAAACTCTGAATGATTTTCCTCAGCAATTTCATCTAGAGGTTGAATAGCTTGAAAGAGAAGATGAAACTCTATAGGATAATAGGAACAGTAGTAGTCCCCTTCCGGATGTAGAAGGTATAACCACTGAAAGGTTGTACCAGAAAGTGCTAAATAAATCAAACAAATAGATCAAACAGATTCTTAACCAACCTAGCTGACAACTTTATCACCCAAAAGGTAGAGGAGGGAACTAGAAGTAAAGTTATACTGGACCTAATCTTTACTAATCGAGAAGAAGTGATAGAGGGAGTTGAAGTTGCCAGAACCTTGGGTGAAGCTGAAATTCAGTATAATGCAAACGCAAACAATAGAAAATAATCCAGTCTTAAACTTCAAAAGAGCTGATTTTAACAAACTCAAAAGAACCTAGGAAAGATTCCATGGATGAAAATCCTAAAGAGGAAAACAACTCAAGAAGCATGGGAAACTCTGAGGAGTATGATCATAGGGGCCCAGTCTAGCGCAATACCACTGAAAAAGAGAAACAAGAAATTCAAGAGGAAACCAGCATGGCTACACAAAGCTCTCTCTGACAAACTGAAAGACAAAAAGGACAAGTACAAAAAATGGAAAGAGGGACACATAACTAAGGCTGATTATCAGCAGACAGCCAGAACATGCAAAGATGAAGTCACGAAAGCAAAGGCTCAGAATGAACGAAGACTTGAACAGAAATCAAGGACGATAAAAAAAAATTTTTTCAACATATTAATAACAAAAAGGAAACTATAGGTCCACTAAAGAGAGAAGAGGCAAGGAAGTAACAGGCAACAGGGAAAAAGCAGAACTGCTTAACTCATTCTTTGCATCAGTCTTCACACAAAAAGAAATTATAGCCCAACATACAAAAAAAAAAACTACTGCAAAAGACAAACTAGAAACAAAAATTAAAATAACCAAGAAAATGGTAAGAGAACACCTATCCAACTTTGATGAATATAAATCACCGGGACCCGAAAGATTACATCCCAGAGTTCTGAAGGAACTGGCAGATGTTATCTCAGAACCATTGCACCATATCTTCCTTAAATTCTGGAGCACCGGGGAAGTACCTGAGGATTGGAAAAGGGCTGATGTGGTCCCCATCTTCAAGAAAGGGGGGGGAAACAGACCCAGGAAACTACAGACCAATAAGTCTAACATCAATACCTGGGAAGATCTTGGAAAAGATAATCAAAAAACAGATCTGCAAACAACTAGAAACAAACAAAGTTATAACCAGTAGCCAGCACGGGTTTGAGAAAAACAGATCATGCCAAACCAATCTTATTTCATTCTTTGATAAAGTGACTAAATTAGTAGACCAGCGAAACGCTGTGGACATAGTATACTTAGACTTCAGTAAGGCATTTGACAAAGTAAACCACAACCTGATGCTTAGTAAGCTAGAAAAAAGTGGGATAGACAGTAACACCATCAGATGGATCTGTAGCTGGCTGACAAACCGTACTCAGCGAGTAGTCCTCAATGGTACTACATCCACATGGAGAGAAGTAAGCAGTGGGGTACCACAAGGCTCCATCTTAGGCCCAGTACTCTTCAATGTCTTCATTAATCACTTAGATGAGGGAATAGAAGGGGAACTCATCAAATTTGCAGGTAACACCAAACTGGCAGGAATAGCCAACACCCCAGAAGACAAGCTCAGGATCCAAAAAGATCTTGACAAACGTGAACAATGGGCCCTATCCAACAAAATGAGTTTTAATGTGGAGAAAAGCAAAGTTTTACTTTTAGGCAGGAAAAATCAAAGGTTTAAGTACAGATTAGGTGAGACCTGGCTCAAAAACAGCAACTGTGAGAGGGACCTTGGAGTCCTAGTGGACAATCACTTGACTATGAGCCAGCAGTGTGCAGCAGCAGCCAAAAATGCTAATACAATCCTGGGTTGTATAAACAGAGGCATAGAATCAAGATCACATGAAGTATTAGTACCGCTTTATAAACCCCTAGTGAGACCACACCTGGAATACTGCAACCAATTTTGGTCACCATACTACAAAAATGATGTTGAGACCTTGGAAAAAGTTCAGAGAAGAGCAACTAAAATTATCAAAGGCCTGGAGACTAAAACATATGAAGAACAGCTGCAGGGCTTGGATTTGGCTAGTCTTAAAAAAAAGAAGAAATAGGAGTGACATGATAGTAGTATTCCAGTATTTGAGGGGCTGCCACAAAGAAGAGGGTGTCAAACTATTCTCCAAAGCACCAGAGGGCAAGACAAGAAACAACGGTTGGAAACTGATCAAAAAGAGAAGCAACCTGGAATTGAGAAACTTTCTAACAGTGAGGACAATTAACCAGTGGAACAGCTTGCCTTCAGAAATCGTAGGCGCTCCATCACTGGAGGTTTTCAAGAAGAGACTAGACAGTCACTTGTCTGAAATGGTATAGGTTCTCCTGCTTGAGCAGGGGGCTGACTAGAAGACCTCCAAGGTCATATTCTATTCTATTCTATTCTATTCTATTCTATTCTATTCTATTCTATTCTATTCTATTCTATTCTATTCTATTCTATTCTATTCTATTCTATTCTATTCTATTCTATCATGGTCATTGCCAAAGACTGCAGTCACCACCAATTCTACTACTATTTCCTCTAATATATGGGATGATGAAAACTCCCAAGAGAAGTAAGTTTCCCTGCTGATAAGGTCAAGGCTCTCCCAGAGGCTGCTACTGCTTCCTTCTTACTTTTCTTTCTCTTCAAAAGACTCACCCTATTCCTGCTTGCAGTTATTTCTGCTGCTGGGAAAAAGAGACTTCTAGACAGAGGCCACAGTTTGCTGATCATAAAGTACTACCCTTCCACCCCAATAACTGCTAAGTCCTGCTGTTAGTTCCAAAAACTCAGGTGAAGCCTCACAAAGGCTACATCAATCCAAACCACCCAGGTCAGCAGATAACTTTGTAAACCTGAAAGAATGAAGAGGGAAACGAACACTAAAATTAGGTGTATAGCTTTTTTTTTAAAAGCATGTATTTTTAAGGCTGGTACTCGTGTGAAAGAAAATAAAGAACCTTTCTTTAGGAAATAACATGATGGTAGAAAAGGCTGAATTATCTAAATCAGTCTATAGGTAAAGGACTGTAGCTTGTGCACTCCATTAAAGAGAAAGGGTGAGTCAGGAAGAAGCCGAATAGTACAGATCAGGGTCAAAAAAAGAAAGGAAATTCAACTGAGGCAGAAGGGATAAAAGCCCTACAAATATCAGTCAAACCTAGTGTTTCTCAACCTTTCTTTTTAAGTAATATTTTTTTGTTAAAGTTTAAAAATAGTAAGATAAGAAATGAATGCAAATTAAGAAAAATTTTAAAAATAAAAATGAGAGAGAAAAAGGGAGGAGGGATACAGAGAAAAAAGGGGAAAAAAGAAATATAAAAAATTACTTCCCCCTTCGTCATGACAATTCCAAACAATTTTAGCAGCTTGTCACCTCCTCTAATATTTAAATTCATGAAGTCCACACATCTTAAAGCTGATAAGGTTGAGAAACACCGGTCTAACCAAAAGGAGGCACCTTATATGCAGGTAATTGCCAAGTCTCCCAGCAAAACACCTCTATGTCAATTGTTCCAAGTGATCAGTGAGTTTATAGATATAGAAAACTAGTGCATGCAGAATTGAATTCCACCAATCCCTTCTTCCTTCAGATGAACAGGTGAGATTCTATCTCCCAAGACCCAACGATAACCTGCCATTGCAAAGCTCCAAGTCTTTTCATTCTATACTGCAACTCACCCATGCTAGCTTTCCCATGACTGTTACTGGTATTCTGATTGCCCTAGCCTAGCCAATTACATTCCCTCTGTTAGAATGCACAGAGGACAAAAGTTAGGATTTTGTGTAGTAAAATCAGATGACTCTTTGATGTCAATTGGGCAAATAAGGAGAGGGAGTTTATTATTTGGAGATTCGATGGCGCCAGGAGGAGAGTTGGGTTTGGTTGAATATCCCTAAAATAGAATGGAATACTTGGAACACTTGCACCTGAAATCACCACATTTTGGGTTGTATCCAAAACAAAACAACCTTGCTTAAGTTTTTAAATGAACCAAATCAGCCAAAATGTTTTTATTTGTGGGGTCTTTGGTGCTCTCTGCGCTTGGTTGTTTTCTTTTCATACTTTTGTTTTGTGCATGGGACACTTGGGCTGGCTATTCCTTGCTCGAAATGATTCATACCAATATTGTTGCACTTCCTGTTTAGTAACAAAAATGCAGAGCTGCCTGTACTTTTAGATCACCACTTCCACTTGAATAATGCATACCCTTGATTTTATTTTCTACTGAATTTACTGGATCTATATGGCTGTCGTATCCCATCAGGGAACTGACTAATTCACTCTCAAAAGCACATGATATTTACTTTCACCAACTCTTATGCAATTTTCCTCCCAAATAAATTTTCTTCTAGCTGTTTTTATTGATTGATATCACAGATTTCTTTTAAAGGCAAATACAGCTTCTCTGTACAATAGAGTCCATTATAAACCAAGGGTGCACTTTCAATTTTATTTCTGTAATGCTGCCACACTCCCCTTACAAGGAAGGGAAACCAAACTGGGGAGGTGTTTTTTATTTTTTTTGAAGATGTTAAGAAACAGATTGAAAGTGACTAGTAGAGATTAAGATCCGGTTCACTGGTAATTGGCTCGTGCAATTAACTAGAGACCAAATTGGTCCAGAAATACAGATGGGAGGAAGAGATTCAAGGGACTGGATGTGGAAAAAATAAGTTAGTTCTCTTCAAAAGGGATATAAATGTGCAGAACCAAAGGAATGATAATAAAAATCTGTATACTATATGTCCACAGAGAGAAAATTGGACTTAACAAATGCATACAGGTGGTGGGAATTTAATTTTTATTATTTATTTAAATTTTTATGCCCCTACAAGGTGACTCTGGGTTCCTTACAAGTTATAAAACAAATAAAAATAGTTCCAATATTAAAAAATTAAAATGACACAGGTTAACATATTATTAAGAACTGTACTAAAACCGCAAGTAAGAGAACTAAGAGATGGATGGATGGGCAAGGGATGAGATCTTCTTACCCTGTCAGCCACCTCCAGCAGTGAGTGTGCCCCTGGGGGCTCCAGGCCCACCAGCAAAGCCAGGTTTTACTACTCTTTCAGAAGGCCAAAAGTGAGGAGAAAGTTCTTAGAGCGGAAAAGGCTCTTGTCCTTGAACCCGGATCCACAGCAGGCCTTTTCTGCTGGCACGAGTGGGGTGGGCTTGTTGGGCTTTTTGAAAGTGCACTCAATTGGTCACCAAAATTATGGCCTTTTATTTCTCCCTTTTTCTCTTGCAGTTAAGAGAAATGCCTTGTGCTTACATGATACGAATAGTACATATGTTGCTGTATATTGTGTACCTACTCACAACTAGGAAATCTGTCACCACAGAGCCTCACACAATAGTGCTTCTAGCATAAATTTTCTCTTGGGCCTTATTATTATTATTATTGTTGTTGTTGTTGTTGTTGTTGTTATTGTTGTTGTTGTTGTTGTTATTATTATTATTATTATTATTATTATTATTATTATTATTATTATTATTATTATTATTATTATTATTATTATTATTATTATTATTATTAATAAAGTTGGAAGGAACCTTGGAGGTCATCTAGTCCAACCCCCTGCTCAGGCAGGAAACCCTATACCATTTCAGACAAATGGCTGTCCAGTCTCTTCTTAAAAACTTCCAGTGTTGGAGCATTCACCACTGTCAGGAAGTTTCTCCTTAGTTCTAGGTTGCTTCTCTCCTTGATTAGTTTCCATCCATTGCTTCTTGTCCTGCTTTCAGGCGCCTTGGAAAATAGCTCCACTCGCTCTTCTTTGTGGCAGCCCCTGAGATATTGGAACAGTGCTATCATGTCCCCCCTCATCCTTCTCTTCATTAAACTAGACATACCCAATTCCAGCAACTGTTCTAAAGCTATATGCTTTAGCCTCCAGTCCCCGAATCATCTTTGTTGCTCTTCTCTGTACTCTTTCTAGAGTCTCAACGTCTTTTTTACATCGTGGTGACCAAAACTGGATGCAGTATTCCAAGTGTGGCCTTACCAAGGCATTGTAAAGTGGTATTAATACTTCACGTGATCTTGATTCTATCCCTCTGTTAATGCAGCCTAGCACTGTGTTGGCCTTTTTGGCAGCTGCAGCACACTGCTGGCTCATATTTAAGTGATTGTCCACTAGGACTCCGAGGTCCCTCTCACAGTTACTGCTATTGAGCAAGGTACCCCCTATACTATACCTGTACATTTGGTTTTTCTTGCCTAAATGTAGAATCTTGCTTTTTTCACCATTGGATTTCATTTTGTTAGATAGTGCCCAGTGTTCAAGTCTGTCCAGATCCTCCTGTATCTTAAGCCTGTCTTCTGGAGTGTTGGCTATTCCTGCCAGCTTGGTGTCGTCTGCAAACTTGATGATTTCCCCATCTATCCCGTCATCCAAATCGTTGATGAAGATGTTGAAGAGCACTGGGCCCAGAACAGAGCCCTGGGGCACCCCACTTCCTATAGATCAGGGTTCTCAAACATGGCAACTTTAATGTAATGGCTGGCTGAGGAATTCTGTGAGTTGAAATCCACAAGTCTTAAAGTTGCCAAGTTTGGAGACCCCTGTTATAGATTTATCCAACCTGCCACTAATTCTGGATGCCGCTATCTCCAGCCATCATAGCCAATGATAACATGATAACACAAACTGTGGATTTTTATTTACTAGATGATTTCAAATTATCAGTACATTTGAGGAACCCAAATTCAGCATACAAGGAATAACATGACCCATTACTATTATTAAAAGAAAAAAAATACACTTACTACTGTATTAATCTCATGACTTCACAATTTTAGGCACATTAGAAGTATCATCTTGCCAAAAGCCAGCCAATTTCTCAAATATACAGTTCTTTTTTCTGTGTTTTGCTCCCACTTCAGTAATTCCAATCTTACTCATTTCTAACATATGTGGTACAAAGCATTTCAAGTTATTGGGCTACTATAACTGCAGCATTAGGAAGAGGATATGGCCCTTATTCTTACCTGCTTTTGGAGTGAAATATCTCATGTACAGCTTATATGGAAATAGCAAATCTCTAAGATACAAGATTTTTAAGGAGCCTAGTTTGACTTTGAGATATTTCGTGATGTCCATGCCCATCCTTATATACTATCTGTGCCTAGGTTAGCTCTCATAGTAGCTATATTATGAATGTGCCCACTTGTTCTCAAAACTCCCAAGGTGCTGAGATTCATTAATTTTATGTAGATTCAATTGAAACAAATAAACAAAATTCAGTTCTTATACCAACATTTTAATTCAATGAATTTATTTTGAACAGTGATTGAAATAGGACTGAATACATCAGATATCTGTTTGCCATCTCATTTTATGACACACATTTCCCAGGATGCAACAGCATTGCCTTCACGTTGGCACATTTCATTGCTCCAAGTACACAGAAGGTTGATCTCCTCCTTTGGTTTCTAGACCCGTATTGAATGCAATAGACCTCTTCTTCACCCTTTGGACACTGATTTGGAAGCAGGCAGGTACAATGCAATCTTTCTTCTGTAAATAGATAAAAATGTGGGATCAGCTCATCATTTAGTTTTACAGGTAGTCCTCAACATACAACAGTTCGTTCAGTCGCCATTCAAAGTTACAATGACACTGAAAAAAGTGACTTTGACCATTTTTCACACTTACGACCATTGCAGCATCCGCTCAATCATATAATCAAAATTCAGACCCTTGGCAACTGATTCATATTTATGACGGTTGCAGTGTCTGGGATCATGTGGTCAGCTTTTGCAACCTTCTGACAAGCAAAATCAATGGGGAAGTCAGATTCACTTAACAACCGTGTTACTAACTTAACAACTATAGTGATTCACTAACCAACTGTGGCAAGAAATGTTATAAAATGGGGCAAAATTCACTTAACATCTGTCTCATTTAGCAACAGAAATGTTGAGTTTAGTTATGGTCATACATTGTGGACTACCTGTACTTTAGTATTTTGTGTGAGTGTCTGTGTGTGTGTGTTTGTGTTTTCATTTGATATGCACCTATATCTAAATGCTGTACAAGAAGACCTACTTATTTTGCAGCAATCATCATAAGACTGAAATAAATTTTCTTAACAAGAATCGATTCTTGATCTATAATGACCACTTTTTTGTCATTGGTTTATAAAACTACCCTTGTAATAGACGTTGCTCAGGGTTTTGGGTTTTTCTTCCAAATTATAAGCCAACTATTCCGATAAGGTTTTGAAGCCAAGATCCACATTTAGTTTTTCAGGAGTGGCAAAAGAGGTCCTCAGCAGATGGATGATGAGTATGTAGAGCTATATCATACAATTTAGATAAGATTGGCATTTTTAGTGTGTATGTGTTTTTGTTCAGAGTGATGAAGATGTGCTAGAACTGGGGAGTTTTAATTTTATTTCATCAACAACTACCTCTACACCTTCTTACTAGATGTTTTAAATTAAGGCTTAAAATTGCAATTTCTTTGTTTCCCTGTCTTAATGGAAGGCGAAACAACCCTACCAACCATTCTTTAAGGGCAGATATAAAATAGATTCTGTGTCTAAATAGTCAGGTTTAAAGCAAGAGCAAAGGAGGTAGAAATTTTAACTTTAACCAGACAAGGCATATTTTAACCAGACAAGCCAAAGCTTTTTGTCTGTAGGAATCTCTGCCAAGGCAATTTACAGGAAAGCTCACAATTACTATCATCCTACCGCACAGTGAAAAACAAGTTGCATAACAAACAGGGATCTGGGCAGTCATTTTCAGGAATATTTCACAACCACACATTTTTTTTAATCTTTTCCAAAGAAAGCGCAATAAATAAAGGACACATCTAAGGGGATTGTTTGTTACTATGCTTTTAAGAAGCCTCGGAGGACAATAACATAATTCCACCCATTTTTTCCTACTCCTCACTAAAGCTTTTTGGAGTTAAAGTGTGTTGATTCTCCCATAAATATGCAGAGGGCTGCACTCAACGGTCTTCAGCAAATGTCTTTCATTGGCTGTCATGTGACCACCAAAATCCTAAATAAGTCATCAAAGTACTCTTTATTCCAGACCTGTATTGTGTTACAGCAATACTCAGAAGTGCCTTTTTCAAAAATAGATCTGTCAACTGCATCATTATATAGAAAGATCAAGCTTTCTCTCATTCATCATCTCATCAACTTCAGGACTGCATGAAATTTAAAAGAATATGACCCTACTGTGATGCATTAACAGGTCCCCAACAAAGACAACCTAAAACTGATACTTTATTCAGAACACTGTTTTAATATTTTGTCAATTCACTAGGTGAAAGGAAGAAACTGTACTGTACTGTACAAGGCCTATCACACGGAAGCTGTAGAATGCAGCTTCCAAGATCTACAAGGGGGCATCGCATTGTATCAATAAAAGTTGACTTATATGAACAATGAGTATTTATATATCTCCATAACCAGAATTATGTAGAGATTTTTTATGCATTAACTTTTTAAAATATTTATAAAACCAACTTTACAAATCAAAGATTGAAGTGTTCAGGAGACCTACCTGAACATCTTTCCCAGTCATAGCATACATCATATCCACACGGCTCTTTTTTCCTGCTGTTTGCTGAAAGATTTGCTCTCTCAATAGCCCAGGTCAACCTGGTGTCATCACTGCAAGGTCCATTATGGATGAAATGGACTTGTTCATCATTCCTGCACTTTTCAGCCAGAAAATGACAGCTAGGATTTGTAACAGTTTGTTCAGATTGTACATCCAATACACAGATACCTTCTGAGCCGGTGCTGGAAAACCAGGAAATACAAATAATATATTTGGAGACAATAAAATGCCATTGGCTAGCCTTACTTCCATATTTCTACAATATAATTCATTGCCTGAATAGTCAATATTCAAATATTTTATTGGCCAATGCATCAATGATTTCCAATATTCAAGAGTTTAGCACATTGTGTAACTAAGCCTGTACTAATCACCAAGCTTCAATTTGTCTCTCCTGAACAATATCTTTGATGTTGATTTTGACACTGTTAACTGGCTCATTAAAAATAAATTAGCATTTCACCCACTGTATTGTCCCAATAGGCAAAGCTATAAACTCTATATCAGAATAGGTAGACCCTTGGAATGTTGGGACAATAGTTAACTTTTATAGGACCCTTCATCTTCCTTCACCAGCAACCACTGTGTTTTAAGGAGGCAAAAAACATAAATTGTCTGAACTACAATATGTTTTTGAACCTGGGAGTATTAAAATCAATTTAATGTTTTAGTTTCCTTGATTTATAACAGTAATAATGTTCCTGTGAACCAGCTGATTTCATTTCTTTACAATGTGCTTAAGTAGTTTTTATAATTCTTCTCCCCTGAATACCACCCAGACATTAACAAGGCCTTAACTTATGGGCAATTTAAAAACCATCTGTACAAAGGCCAATTACTACCAGGAGAAAACCAGGCCACAGAACAGTATTTTGAGTTTTATCCAAAAGAGTACTGGCAATCTCTGCTGTGGAAATGCATTCAGCTGGAGTTTTTGTTTTGTTTACTTGTACTGTGTAACACTTTCTAGGTTAAAATGTGTATAATTTAAGTTTTTCCTTGCAAGACTTTATTCTGAAATTCTTGTAAAACATTTAGTAGCTCAGAGATTTGCAGAGTGCAGGTGAATTGAAAAATTACCAAAATAGTTTTTTCCCCTCCCTCAGTCCTCTCCCTGAATGCCTTGCAAATGCTTCAATAGGACAGCTTATCTCTTTTCACCAATCCAGATATATTCATTGGGACATAATGGCCTTTAGAACAAGGTGACGTCCTGACATAGTTCCTCTATTTTATTATTGGTCTTCAGGAAGTACTGAATTTCACCTAACCTTTGCAAACATTTCAGAAATCACTGAGCCAAATTATTTAGTTCAGCTGTAACTGTTGAGGTTCAGCACAAATGGTAACTTAATGAGTATGGGCCATCAGCTATATATACAGTCCCCAGAGATCTAATAAATCTAATTTTGCTCTCCATCTGTACCTACAAAAACAGGGATGCTTTCTTGCTGAAGAAAAATCAGCTGCCAGCAAAAATAAGAGGGCTGCCAAACTATAGGCAGATTATAAAATCTGAAATCTGGTTATTTACAATATTTTGCACCTATACTTACTTGCAGTTCTCTTCTGGGGATATGCAGACACAATGAGAATCCACCTCTTTTTTCCCAAGACTGCAATTGTCTTTGACATGACGTGGCTCACCTAAGAGAAAGAGGGAAAGAGTCAGATTTCAAATCAGTTGACAAGCAGGTTGTGAGTTTTAACATCCTAGTATAATCTGAAAAAGAAGTAAAATTTAGATATTTCAACTGGGATCATGTTCAGTCAAGAAAGAACTGTTTATGATGCTTTGAACAGAATACCATACTCAATACACAACCCAAGACACATGTTAATTAGACATGGAAGGCTAGAATTATACACTCCTCAAAAATCTGCTTCAGTCTACTATCCATCTAGGCCTAGAACTTTGGGAGACCACCTCTATTTATTTTCTAAGAACTGTTCATCAGACTGTGTAGGGATCCTCAAAATTTTGCTTCATTTTCTTATCAACACTGGAAGGCACTTTACAGCTTTGTCACTTTTTAGAGATATTTTCTTTAAAGTAACATGCTCCGGATTACTTGGAAGAAATTGGCATAGGACTTACTATGAGGCACCCAACCTTCTAAAACACTGCCATGCTTACAATAAGAGTAGGCTCTCTTTTGCAGAGATGTATCTCCCCTTCCACTATTTTTAGACTGAATGTCATTCATGGCAATCACATGGTCATTCCAAAAAGTGTCAGAAAGCAGAAACTTCTCTACAAAGAGTGCAGTTCTGCTGTAGGCATGCCAGACCTTTTCAAGGTTTAGAGGAATTCTTGAAGTCATTTTGTTCATTTTGAGAAAAAAATACAATACCAACTAAACATAAGATAAGATAACCTTTATTGTCATTTTTATATTGTGGGCACAATGGCACACATCAAAAATGAAATTTAGTTGCCCGCTCTCAAAGTGAAACACATACATGACACACACCTAAACATACTATGTACAACATATATATAGACCCACATCCCTACATATACATAGCAAATAAATATTAAATACTGTCCATCTTGAATATATGATGGAAGGAGGAAGCTTGAGAGTTCGCAAGGTTAATGCTGTATGGAATGAAACTATGGCTGAATCTGGATGTTCTGCTACGGATACCATGAAGCCTCCTCCCAGAAGGTAACAAGGAAAACAGGTCGTGAAGAGGATGTGTAGTGTCCCAGATAATCTTATGGACCCTGCTCAAGCATTGCTTATGATTAAGGTTCATCTCACCAAGAAACCTTCTGCTGCCACCTGCTCAAATTTATGTAAAAAAAAATCATATCCCCAATAGAAATCATTAATTCCCTACAGATAGTAGAATAGGCTGTCGGGTGGCAGTCTGCATTCAGGTTACTAGAGGATAAGATACAGTCTCTGGAAAATAAAGGATTGGCTGTACATCTAGCAGAATTAAAGGACAAAGCACTTCTGAGCACATGCTTCAAATCAGGCTTTCAGTAGCAAGACTGAGTTCACACTCCTTTTGCACAATTTTCCATTCTTATGACTGCTTTGTTTAGATAGACTAAGTAAGACCTCATTGCAGATTTACCCCAAATTATAGGTTTATTAGTAATTCTCAAAGTACATTCTATCTTACTTGATGTACAAATACTCCCATCACTAAATCTTCAACACAGAATAGCAACCAAAAAAGAAAAGAAAATAACACTAATGAACAATCTACAGCAAACATGAAACGTACTTTTCCTGCAATCAAGTGAGCTCAGAATATCAGGGATCCAGGACATTTGGTCCCCACATTTGTAAGTCCCTGGGCCTGTAAGACTGTAACCTCTAGGACAGCTCAGATGGATCGTGTCCCCAACGTCATACTGAATTTTAAATGGGGTCACATGGACAGCATCGGAAACTGATGGTCTGTCACAAGCCAACCCTGGAGTTTAAGGGAAAAAAAGTTATGATTTACCTATTTTTATGTAACAAAACATGATCGAGCAATATACTCAAATATATAGTCTATATGCAATATAAAAGTACAACATAAGCATACAAATCAAGCGTTAGAATAAAACTAGGATTTTTAAAATCTCCTTATATTAGGACCAAAGATCTAAAAAGCACTCAAATATGGTCTAAAACTAACCAGAAATATTTAGAGAAATTAAAGAGATTTTAAATAGTAAACTGTCCTTAATAGTCACATATTACTTTTTTTCCCCTCCCCCCCCCCCACCCTGAATATGTCAGCTGAAGCTAGCTAGGAAGTTATTCCTGGGGAATTCTGGGAGTTGAAGTCCACACATCTTAAAATTGAGATTGAGAAACGCTGCTTTAGCACAATCCTTCCCTACATGCAAAACAGCCAGAAACTTGATTTTGCTTTTTCTGGATGCTGAGAGAAACCAGAGGCCTATTTAAATCCATATGTTTTCCTGATGAAACATGAACAGCCACCAACATATGAATGCTTTCTATTTTTCTTCATTTTACAGGAAAGATGAGATTGCAAATAATTATAGTAATACAATTATTAATTATATTTAACTTTATCTTTCATGTAAGAATTACATATTTTTAACTTTTCCCTAAGGAGCTCAGACCTGCATATGTTTTCATACAATCTTATATGATTGATTAAAGTTAAATTAAGTCATTTTAATTCATGAGTAGGAATTTGAACCAAAGTCTTTCTGGTCAAATAAAGATGTCCTGGCCACTGCATTAAGTTGGCTCATTCTGAGGGTAACATGTAGCTGTTTCCTAAACAACAATAGGATTATTAGGAGTAAAACTGGACTGATACATGCCATCTTCTTTTTGGAGTAAAATACAACTTTTTTCTATTCTTTTATTGGGGCATACCAAGTGTTGAACTGCCTCTCAAAGAAAATGAGGATATCTACACATTAAAATGCTTAATATTAGACTGAACAAAGTATTTTAGTCTGCACTGCATGCTGATGGATAACACTATATCAAGCCATTTGGATTGGGAAGTTGAAACTGAGGTCTGGATCAATATTTAGTTATCGTTAGAGTAAATTTGTGGAAAAAAGTGGCCCTTTTTTCAGAATTCCATTTGACCTCAATGAGTTTAAAGATCCAAACTTATGTTTTCTCATTTCTCCCTTGAAGCGATATATTATTAATCATAAGGCATTTTTTTATTTCTTTTTATCCAATGTATTCTGTTTCTTACATTGGCACTCAACGTTCTGTTGTTGTGCCCATGTTTTGTCTGGCAGGCAACGAAAGAATGGGTATCCTGAGCGAAAATAGCCACTGAAACAAAGCACTTCTGCTTGTTCTCCAACATCATAGCATGTTTTTTCATTCTACAAAGTAAAAGTTTAGTGCAATAAGTGGAATATTCATTACATGAATTAGACATTTTAGACTTTGAAAGCGGGACTGATACAATACTACAATAATTTGAGTTCTCATGGTAGCAACAAAAGTATCACGAATTAAAGAAGTTATAAAATAAACAACAAAAGAGGGTAGGGCTAAAGAGAATGTTCTTCAAAAAAAAAAGGAAACCAATTTAGAATAATGGCAGCAGGTTTTTAAAAATACTCCTGCGATTAAGGAAAAAGAAGTTAATATGCAGCTGAACATTTGGTTGTGCGTGTCAAAATGGATAACTTTATGAGTGTGCCAAGAGATCAGGGATGTAATGGGAAGCTTAAGATTTATTAAAAATATTCAATATGTAAGTATGAATCACTAAAACTCCTGCCCAGATTTATAGTAGCTTTTATTTTTAAGACAAATTTTCTTTATAACCAAAGGAGGATGCAAGACTTTGGCCTATCGAAGCCAAATGGGAATTGTATACTCTCATTTGTTCCCAATAGAATTTGAGGCAAAATTCTTTTACATCTTTAATAGGAGATATTTTGAAATAATCTCATTTTAAATTCAATTTTGGATGGCAACCACAATTGCTCCCCTTTATAATAATCACGTGAATCTTTTTCAAGTGGTCTTGTAAATATATGGCCATTCACATAAACCTAGGTGTCTATAAATCCATCTATTTACTGGAATTAATTTTTCAGACCTGTCGATCAATTCCTTAATATCTGTGTTTGTTAGAGATTTACAATATCTCTGGAACAGAAGTATGAACAGTACATTCATCTTTTCCAATATAACACTCTCCAGAAATATTAGGAATCAACTCCTCAAATTCCTCTCTGAGAATTCTGACATTACATTCCCAACACATGTAAGGGGTTGAATTGTGATAGGATCTCACAAATTGCTTTCTTGGAGCACCTTATCTCAAGAGCCTAAAAAGGCACTTTAGCATTAGTGCTATTTGGTGAAAGATTGGGGTCCACTTAGACAAGTGTCAGAGTTTTCTCTAGTCCATTAAATGCTGCTAACCCTGATGAATCCATTTTCTGGTGCTTCTGGAGTGAAACATCCTGTGTCACATTTAGGTTTTATCCGTCCTTCTTCAGTATAGTCATCATCATTTACACAAGTAGCACCCCTGTAATTGTAACATTGTCCATTTAGGAATTCATTAAAAAGAAAACCATAAAGCAAAAAGTCATAGATAATCAGTGGATTGCAAACAATCTGATAGGTCAGTGGTGGCAAACCTATGGCACGGGTGCCAGAGGTGGCACTCAGAGCCCTCTCTGTGGGCACGTGCGCCGTCGCCCCAATCCTAGGCCTTCAGATGGGTTTTATAAAACCTTTTCGCTTTAGGCCTCCACCGCCATGTGCAAAAAAAAAAAAAAAGGTTCAAATCAGTCAATTTCAACTTCTCGCGGGAAAAAAAAAGATCTTGCAAAGTTGGAATTGATTGATTGAACTTTTTAGTCCCACCCAGTCTGCCATTACCACCGCAGCCACGCCCACCCAATGGGCCACGCCCACCCAATTGGCCACACCCACCCAATGGGCCACACCCACCCGGCACCCGACGATGCATAAGTGGGTTTTGGGTTGCAGTTTGGGCACTCAGTGTCTAAAAGGTTCACCATCACTGTGATAGGCCAAAGACAAATATCCAATTCTGTTACATTCATTTTACATTTGGCATCCCCCAATATCTAGGAGGGATATTTATAGCTTTCTGATTTGCTCTGCCTACTTCTTTCAGATTTAAAGGGTCCTTGGAAAATGGCTTCCTCAATTTCAAAATGCTGGGAACAAAATTCCTTAGGCTGCATCCACTTGAGGGATCTGAAAGGGGACATTTAACTTACTTTAGCAATCACCTTTTCAGGTGTTAAGGGGGACTATCATACTTTATATCCTTTATGCTCTTTTAAAGATTCACTTTCTATGCAATGAGATTTTGGACTTCCTCATCTCACAAAGACATCTGGAAGGCCACATATTTCTTCCCTTCCTTTCTTGAATAATACACAGTTGGGTCCTGAGATCATTACCCATAGGCATGCAAAAGGGAAACCAAAGGTTAAAACATGCATCAAAATGGAGGAGACCTGCACTGATATCAAGATGCACATTCTGTTACTTTAACAAAATCTTGGCGGGTGAGAATCCCCCTAGTATTTTATAATAGTACATATCTTACTGGCTTTTAAACATTGAGATAAAACACCGTTCCTCATCTTCAGCGTCGTCTTTACAAGGTTTTCCTCCATTCATGGGTTCAGGATTGTTGCACAGCCGAGTTCTTTGCCTCTTAAAAGATGCGTCACAAGCACTCCATGCTGACCAGCAACTCCAGTAGCCGTCTACTGCAACTGGAGTGCAAAACAACATAATCCTTTTGTAGCCTTGGCCATACAGTCTTGATATGAGCAAAAGAGTCTATCCATATTTCAGCTTTCTCCATCTTGATGCCCCAGTTTCTTGAATCTCAACTGCTACTACCGCCTAGCCTGCATCAGTAATTTGGACTGCAATACCTACAGTGTGCAATGTGATGGAATTCCAACACAGTAGTCAATGTGGTGTTAATATGCATCATGCAAAGAACATATCTCTAATTTTCAAATGCATTCTATCTACTTTTAACCTAACTACTATTATACTGTGTGTCTGATTTGCTGATTGGTTTTTAAAAATGTAATTTTATATTGACTTTTAAATTTTGTGCAGCATTCTGTTCTGATCTTATTTTAGTTTTCTAAGAAATGAATTTATTTCCTATGATATTTCTAACGATTTTCCCCAATTTGAGAAAGACAAAGATGGAAAAAGTCAAATTCAGAAATCAAGTATATGTTCTATTACTCATGGCAGAGTTATAAACATCTTAAACCATTTTCTATGTAAACAGGTTAGGTACGTTACTAAAGAAAAGACTCCAAAACTTGATTCTCAATTGTTCATGTATGCCCTCATGTTGTTTTCTTTACAATAGTAAAGAAATTGTTTCCAGTTGCCTTTTTCTGGAATGTTTTTTTCAACTTCCTATTGTAAACTACAGCTATGTTATCTCCAGTGATGAAAGAAAAGAAAGAGAGAGAAAGAGAAAGAGAGAACAAAAGTCCCTAAGGTTTGTTCAATAATGTTACCAAGCCACTAGAAATCCACTGTATAGTCAGAAGGCTGAATTGGACCTGATCCTTTAAAGCTTGTCCACCCATCAATTATATCTGTTGTATCTTTTCAGCATGGAAATGAATTTATATGCCTTTTCTCAATGATGTAAAACTGCTATGTAAGCTATAATAACATTTTACGACATATAACAACATATAATATTTTGCCCATATTTTTACTTGTAGGACAAGAGTAGGGTAGAGAATGGTTTTGCTCATTTTAGTTTTTGCCCAAAATTTTAGTTTTTGCCTAAAATTAAATTTGACCTCAGGACTTTCTAGCTCTTTTAGCTACCTTATTTATACCATAGCAAAAACTGAAACTTCAATGGAAGGGCACCATTATTTTTGTGCAAATCTTGTTACCGTCATGGGAATTGTATAATAAAATAAGATGGAGCTGTTATACAAATACCTGATCTATAGTCAGGGGCTCGCAGCTCACAGTTGCTTCCATATGTTCCAGACTTACATACACAGAGGCATCCAGTTTCAGATAAAACTGGCTGAGCATTATTGGGGCACGGGGCACAGTGGCAGGGATCATATTTTCTCATATATTCAGAAAAGGCCTTCCTGAGATTAAAACGTTTTGTTGCAGAGCATGGGAAGTTCTTCACCAAGTCCACAATGGGGGAAACCTAAGAAAAAAAGAATTGTATTTAATTTCTCAAAAGTTGTCCCAGCAGACTTCTTAAACCAAAGAAATATTAGTTTGGGCCTTCTATCTGGGAATGATTGCCTTCCGCAGTCTTAAAAGCATAATATCAGGAGAGGCATGGAGTTCAGTTATTACCACCTCCGTAAATAAAATAAGAGAGGATATCACAAGATCTGACCATTTTAAATATTGTAGCATTCATTCAAAATATGCAACATTCTCTCTTTTTTTCTTCTTCTGTTCACGGGAGTTTGGCCTTTGCAGTAGGACATTTCTGTTTTCCTCTTGTCTTTTATCACTTACCTCAAAATCAATCACAGTTGGATTGGTTTTGGCTGATTCCAGCCAGTTATTAAAGATCTCATGTCCTGGCAAAGAGCCTTTTCTTTCCCAGGCTAGAGCTGCAACATACTGTGCCTGCCCACCCTTAACCAGAGAAATAGACCGTTCAGATGACTTCAACATGGAACCTAAAATGGATGAATTACACAGAACAGTTATATATTTAACTGCATGGATGTGGTGGATTCACTGGCTGAAGGAGCGGGGGGGGGGGGCTCCAAGGGGAGTAAAGAGACATTCCAGCTTGGAGTTGGTGGGGGGTGGGGGGAGAAACATCTGAGATCTGTATCTACCATTTCCCAAGAAGAGCCAAACTAGCAAGATTCTTGTATTATAGATGGTCAGCAATAAAGCATTTATTTGGGACTACTGACAGAGTGGTTCTCGTTGCTTACACTGGAGAATGGATCTTTATTAGGAGCCACTAAATCTGGGGAATGAGAAGAACCTAACATATAGGACAATATAATGGTGTGTGTGTGCGTTTGTCTGTCAGTGTGTTGTATATTTTATGGGGTAAAACAAGTGCCTTAAACTTCTAAAACCCATATTGGATTGGATTGATTGATTGATTGATTGATTGAAAATGTTGTTTACCTTCATGGCGTTCTGTAAGCTTATTTTGGCTGCAATATCCATAATGTTCAGTTGACCTAACGAAGAAAACATATTTCTGTGTCTCTATATTTACACAGTTTTGCACTTGTTCTGTTGTTAAACCTAGGTATAATTCAATAGTAAAAACAGAAAATAAAATTTCTCAAATTATCCAAGTTGTCAAGCATTATAGTACACAATTTTTAAAAATGACATTACCTGGCCAAACTACAATTTTTTTACCTTCAAATTGCAAGGTACACAGGGTTATCTGAGAAAGGAGAGGGGGTAATAAAAAGTCAAGATGGTATCTATGACTGTGTAATTGCAGCCCTACCTTATTTTTAATGTGCATTAGAGATAAGGGTTTGATTGCATCATTCTGGCCACCATCTTGACTTTTTTGTTCTATGTACAGACCCCTGAAAGAAATTTTTAGATTTTTTTTTTCAGTGTAAATGATTTTTAAAAGCTTTTTATTTGTACGCTAAAAATTTAGGGGATTTTATATCTAGGTGATTCCTATCCCTTTTTTCACCCTCCAATTGCCACATGGACAGATTAAATTGAAATTTTTGATTTAGTTTTCTTAAACAGGCTTGGGAAAGGCAACACCTGGGAACCTTTCTCAGTAGGAGCTCCAAATTTCATTAACAAAGAGAAGAATCCAAGTTCGGTATCACAAAATATCCTGCACTAAAACAGAATTCAATAACAAGTCACAACTGATTGGGATGAACCCAATAGCATTGTATTTGGCTAAAAAGAAGAATTTAAAATAGAATAGAATACTTTATTTGGTCAAGTGTGATTAGAACACAAGGAATTTGTCTCTGGTGCAAAAAACCTCTCAATATACATTTGAAGCAACAGAGTAATAATAATCATAATAATGATACCAAAAAGAGGGGGTAGTAGAGAAGATAAGAAGGTTAATAATACTACAGTCATGCAACATGGGTAGATAGGTCTATGACAATTCACCACAGCCAACTTGCTGTGGTCAACTTGCTGCAAGACAACTCATTGCCATGGGACAACTTGCTGCGGGACAAAAGTTACACTCATATCAAAGAAATGATGAAATAGAATCACTAAAGAAAGGATGCAAAAGGAAGGGCCGAATGAAATGTGAATGACATATTTTTTTATTTATTTTAAATAATTAAATTGAATTGCTAAATTGTCCCATCGCGAGTTGTCCTGTGGCAAGTAGGCTGTGGCGAGTTGGCTGTGATAAATTGGCCACAGCGAGTTGACTGCTCTGAGTTGTCCCATTCTGTGGGTAAATATACTTAGACATAAGGCAATACTGTGAGGACTAGGTGTCCAGCAGAGTGATGGCACGAGGGGAAAAACTGTCCCTGTGTCTAGTTGTTTTGGCATGCAATGCCCTATAGTGGCATCCTGAGGGAAGAAGTTGAAACAGTTTATGTCCAGGATGTGAAGGGTCTGTAGATATTTTCTGCCCTCCTTTGGACCCATGCAATATACAGGTCTTCTATGGAAGGCAGGCTGGTTGCAGTTATTTTTTTCTGCAGTTCTAAACTAACCATTGGAGTCTGTACCTGTCCTGTTTAGTTGCTGTATCAAACAGACAGTTATAGAAGTACAGATGACAGACTCAATAATTCCGCTGTAGAACTGTATCAACATCTCCTGAGGTAGTCTGAAGTTCCTAAGTCAACGCAGGAAGAACCATGTTAGGTTCAATGAGAATATATTAACGGTAGCAAATCTTTTCCTTCTAATCTTTCCGGTTTTTCTTTTGAAAAGTTGTATTCCACTTAGATAAAATATGGTGGTATCCTGAATACAGGTAGTCCTTGACTTATGATATTCATTCAACAACCATTCAGAGTTACATTGCTGCTGAAAAATATATATACATTTTCTTTTTATATATTTTCTTCTATAACCTTTCTGGGCTAGCAAGAAGTAGAAGCAAGAAAGCAAAGATGCAAGCAAGAAGTGGGTGAAGATCTGCAGCATACCTGGAAGCTCTACCCCAGACTAGCCTTGAAGCATGGAACAAATGAGCTTGCTTTGGCTGGCTGGCTTTTTTTCTGGCTGTGTACCAATGGGCTTTTTGGCATGAAGGGCCAGGGCAAGCACATTTTGTCAGCAGTGAGAGTAAGAAGATGGCACAGATCAGCTGGGATAGTGGAGCACACAATGGTAGGGATCTTGGCGTGCAGGGTAGCAAGGACAACTGTAGTTCGGGCTGGACCAATGTGACTGCAGATTCCCAGGGTGCAGAAAGCAGCCCCAGAGCTGGATGAGCTACTAGCCATTCTGCAAGGTAGGCTGTAGTAGAGCAGTGAAAGGGCAGCAATGGGAGAGGGAGTTAGGCAGGTGGGAGAAGTTGGAGCAGTCCCTTACCTTACTGAAGTTGGGTGAGTGGGACTAAGCCCAGAATGGCTTTCATTGGGGGAGGATATTTGCTTAACCCCGCCTCCCCAATTTTCAGTTAATGACCACATCAGGTAGTACCAGGATTACCTTCATAAATCAGTATGGTCATGTTATGACTTCCTTTACAATTGCACTGATTTACAATGGCACTCCTGGTCCAATTGTGGTTGTAAGTCAAAGATTACCTGTAGACTGCTGCTGAAAATGCTCATACTGGTAGAAAATAAAAGAAGTTATTTTTGATGCTTTCACAGAATCACAGAATCCTAGAGCTGGAAGGGACCTTGGAGATCTTTTAGTTCAACACCCTGGTCAAGGCAGGAGTCCTTATATTATCTGAGACAAGTGGTTGTCCAATCTTTTATTGAACACATCCAGCAATGGAGCATCCACAACTCTGTGGGATAAGCTGCTCCATTGATTAATCATTCCTACCATCAGGAAATTCCTCTTTATTTCTAGGTTGAATCTCCATTTCGTAGCCTTCCTACAGTCCTAATGGCTATCTCCCACATTATTCTGGAAGCTTCAAAAGGCATCAAGAACAGCAGAGGAAAGGCGGTCAATGGAGATCCTATAATTTAAACCACATTATGGCAACTCTATGGGGCTCCTCCCTTCTCCTGGCACTCCTTGGGCTGAGCATGTGATTGCAGGGCATTCCAGAAAGCATTTGGAAAGTAAATACAATCCCCCTCCAGCTCCGTCTCTACTACAGGAAAACAACACTCTTCTTTTCTCCTTGGATTCATCCAAGAGAATCCATGATTTTTCCCCCCATATTGAATCCATGTTAAATTGTTACCCAACACCATGGAGAAATTCTTGTGGAGGGTGTTCAATTATTTCTTATTTATATTTTTTATTCTCAGTATTTTATAATAGCACTAGCCATAAGATAATATGTAGAATTCTTTATTTCTGTTGTTTTGCTTGGTTTTGCTTGTTGGATTAATTACCCTTGAGAGACCCATCCTCCCTACTTAAACTCTTGATTTCTAAGCAAATCACCAGAAACAAAGATGTAGATACTTTATACTGTATCTTCAGCACCCACATCATAAGGACCCACATACCTGAATTTTTTATTTCTTCCTCACTAAACTGGTACAGAAGGTCATATTTGCCTCCCAATAAACCAGATGTGTAATAATGTGTCCCAAAGTCATCAAAAATCCGGCTGTATAGGGCATAGTTGTACTCCAGAGGCAGGTTGTTGAGAGACTTTAAGAACACCTCAGAGAGCTGCAGATCTTGCTCCTTCATCGTGAAATTTGAAACTGCAAACACCTTATGGATCCTAATATAATTGGAAGACTTGGGAAACATAACAAAATAGATACGGAATGTTATTGTCTCTCATGCTTTCTTTTTGTCCATGACCTTTTAGGTTTTTAAGCCTTGTATGCAACTCAAAGCAACCTGAATGAGAGGGGTGGCCATATATGTTATATAAATAAATTACATAAATAAATACAGGTAGTCCTTGACCCACTGTTCAAAGTTACAACAGCACTGAAAAAATTGATTTAGGACCATTTTTCACACTTACGACCTTTGTAGCATCTCCATAATAATGTGATCAAAATTCAGATGCTTGGCAACTGACTCATACTTATGACCGTTGCTGGGTCCCAATGTCGTGTGATCACCTTTTGCGACCTTTTGACAAGCAAAATCAATGGGGAAGCCAGATTCACTTAACAACCATGTTACTAACTTATCAAGTTCAATGAGGTTATAAAATGGGGCAAAACTCACTTAACAAATGTCTCACTTAACAACAGAAATTTTGGGCTCAATTGTGATCATAAGTTGAGGACTACCTGTTCAGGTAGCTGCTAAAGAGATTAGTTGTTCTATAGTCTGGACACCTGACAAGAATCTCATCTAAGAAGAGGCCCACTGTGGATCCATTTCTGTTCATCTCTCTTCTCTCTTCTGGTTCCATTTTAAGTAATGATGCAGATGGGGTCCAAGAGAAAGAAAATAGACAGTATCGCTCCAGGCAAGGAGTTTCCAAAAACCTAGAGACAAACCTGCACTCTCCTCTCTGTTTCGAGACACATGTAAGCAATGGAACTGGTAATATGAGGAAAACTGAGAATGGGGATCAAGGGATGACATTTACAGATTTCTGTTGGACCATTGCCCAGCAGAATTCTAGCACTGTGTCCACATTATAAGAGAAAAGTGAATGAGAAACCTATGGCTTGCCAGGTGTTGCTGAACCAGCACTTCAAAGAAACCAAATGAGCATGGCTGATGCCGAGAGTTAAGAGTAAATACATTGAGAAGCCTGAATAATTGGTGATGAATACACCAATGGAAGACTTGAAATACCAGGTTAGGGCTGGATTATCATGGAGAAAATCTATCTCTGTGGTCATTAGGAATCAAAAATGACTTGATAGCAAACAATCAATCAGATAAACATAATTGGCTATTGTAAGTAATTTCACAATAGGAAGGACCAAGTTGTGCACACCTTCATTAAATGGGACCTTAAATTTTAAGCAAAATAATGATGTTTGCTTACAAACAAATGTCTCTCTTGGAGGAAACTTCCACTGGTGCTGGCTACATTTTTTAAAAAGAAAGGCAGTTAAATCAGCTGAAACTGCAATAGGGAACTAAATCAACATTAAGAGGTCTTTGCTGAAATTTTGACGATGAAATTGTCAAAAGGCTTGTCCAGAATATTCATTTTAATTCTCTTGCAGGCAATGGTACCTGCTGAGGGGGCTGGGGTTTCCAGATGGTAGATCGAGCATTGCATTCCTCTGTCTGCTTATATTGCAATTCTCTGTCTGCCATCTTGTCAATTTTGGCCCCACCACCAAATGCCACTACTGCCAAGTGATTATAGCAGAACATCATAGTAGCAATAAAAGTCTATATAACAGTGGTCCCCAACCTTTATAGCTTGGTGGCCTGGTGGGGGAGGTAGAGAGGGAACCGGTCTGCCGCTCATGCAAGTTGAGATGCACGTGTGGGTGCCAGCCTGTGGCTCCTGCAAGTCAAGCTGTGCTCGTCTGTGCACTGGCCAGCCACTTGCACGGTCTGGTTCTGAACAGGCTGTGGCCCGGTAGTGGGCCACGGCCCAGGGTTTGGGGACCCCTGCTACACAAGTTGTCTTCAATTAATAACTGCCTCATTTATCATCATTTAAAATTACAACAGTGAGGGAAAATGTCCAGTCCTCACATTTATAATACGTCTTTAAAGGAAAGGAAAGCTTTGAAATAATACCATAAGCACAGTTGTGGTTTCACTTAGCTTTGTTTAAAAACTGAGCTGCCAATCCCAATTGTGATCTCTAAATGAGGACTGCCTGTAATATAGAAGAGCTTACTTCCAAGAATACAGATTCTTACCATTTTTTGGGATGCTTTAATGGCTTGCTTGAACTGATAAGATGATGTTGATGTTGTGGTTGTTATTGACCCCCAAAAATAGGGGATTCCAGAAGTACCTCTCCCAACACTCCAAGAAGATGAGGTTTGACTATGAGAACGGGTCAAGGGTGTTAAGCTGGTATAGGACTGTGTTATTACATTATCTTCTTGAGTTTTCACCTATGAACAGAGATTTGTATAATTACAGATGTGTTCTTGGAAGGGAGGCAGGAGAATTAAAAGCCATCAAAAATAAAATTTTTAGCTTTTGTAAAAAATAATTGTTTGGGAAAAATAATATTTTAAAAAACATGTATATGCAAAAGTGTCTAGAGTTTCATATATGAACGCTGGTATAGACTTCGAGATTGGGCCAAGAGTTCAGAAGTCCCTGCATTAAGAAATCCCATTGGGATCCCATTTGCTTCAGCAACAAGCACATTTGAAACTTGGGTGTTCAAAGTGCGAATATGGGCGGGGGAGCAGCAAACAACGAACCACTTGTCATGGTTGCAAAATCTGTCTCATTTGAACATGCATCACAACATTGCAATTAAGCATGTAGGCGTGAAGGTTGAGTCATGAAGTTCAGACAAAATCGTGTTGGCCTGGCTATTTTCTCTATGGCTCCATCTCATCACCCGCAGACTGAAATACTAGTGATATTCCCATCAGCTTAGTTTCACTAAACACCTGATTGATCTGCTCAATGTTAAATAAAGTTTCTTTTTTACTGCTTTAATACAACAAAAATGAACATTCCCATTAGCTCAGACAGGAGAGGCATGTTATAGATCCAGCCTACCAAGGAATGTTATTTGACAGGACCCAAAGGGAGAGCCTTCTTTGTTCTTTGGGACATCATCCCTCCCATAGTTAGACTGGCCCCCATCCTGGTCTTCTGGAAGGCTCTTAAGACATCTTCCAGTTCTTAGGTGGTTAACTAAATGGAGATAAAAACCTAGGAGAAAAGTTGATGAGTATACACTGAAATTGTTCAATGGCTAATATAGCACCCGGTCTTATTAAAACTTTTTTAATCACCTCAAAAGTGACATTATAGAGGTTAGCAGGTAAACGATATCTAGTTCTTTGGTTTTCACTTTTCAGCAGAACACAGCTACCATTGTTGAATGAATTATCAAGGACTTCTCCACGGGTTTCTCCAGCCAGGATATGATACCTAGAACATCATTGTAATAAAAGAAAGATGATCAGAACAATGATAAGCACTTCTGATTTCTCATCTGGGTTACTGCAATGTGCTCTACATGGGACTGCCCTTGAAATGCATTCCAAAACTTCAACTGGTGCAGAATGTGGTGACGTGGGTAATAAGTGGTGCAGTTATGAGGCACATATAACACCAAAACTCCATGAGCTGCCTTGATTGTCACTGTTCTTTTTGGTGCAATTGAAGGTGCTGGTTTTCACCTTTAAAGCTCTTCATGTTTTTGGATTGGTTACCTGAGGAACTTTCTTTCCTCAGTTGTTTTTATCCAGCTGATCCAGGCAGGCAGGTTGGGTATGCTCCGGGTCCCATCAGCCAAAGAATGGTTATTGGCAGGACCTAGTAGATGTGCCTTTTCTGTTCTAGTATCCACCTTGTGGAACAGTATGAGCCTGATTTGATGGCCTTTTGTAAGGCCCTAAAAATGTAGTTCTGTGCCTGGCCCTGGACCTCTGAGTGTTTGTACAGCCACTGCTTCTTGGTTGTATTACTGATTTGAGTTTGATATTTCTCAGCTATTTTGTACTTTAATTTTTGTAATGTTTACAATTGTTTTTATTTTATTTTAATTCAGTTCACCACCTAGAGTCAATAGTTGAGAGAGGCAGCCATATCAATTGGATGGATAAACAAACAAACAAACAAACAAACAAATAAGCCCATATGAGCTCTTAAGACAGCTCCCATAGTGGGCACCAGGCTACATATCCTATCAAATTTTACAAAGTACATTTTAATTTATTAAAATGAATAGAAAGCAGGTATTCCAGTATCTACATTTATATGGACCCTACAAAGTTCAGACTGGCATGGAAGAGAACATTCTGGAAAACTAATCTTTGTGATTGGCCACACCTGCCATGGCAACAATCTTGTGAATAAGCAACTTTGTTATTCTATTTTGTGAGCATGCCAGCCAACTAAAATTATGGAATTTTCAAATACACTGCACAGGTTCATGGCAGATTTGAAATTACATTAAATGGCCCCAAAGACTATTTCACTCCTAAATAAGACAAAAGGATTATATAGTTGGTGTTTATGGGAGTTCACCAGGGGTCTCCAGGGAGGGGTTGAGAGAGTCAAGATGATGGCTGCAAAAAAGCAACCAATGCCCCACACCCTTTTGATGTGCATCAGTCATTGTCACAACCACAATCTTGACTTCTGGATTCTTCTAGTGGTACCATAATTTTCTATGGGTTTCTTTGTCGTTACCACCTTACTGATGATGCAGGCAAGACTTCACTTATTCAGGGAATCCATCACTCCATAATATGCTCTTAGCCCTCTAAATAAGAACACCACCATCTAGCAATATTGTTATACAGTTATATAAGGATGAACATGTTAGGCTGAGACAGTTTTTTGCTAGCTCAAGGACTACTAGATGTCATTGTTCAATAATGGAGAAGAGCTCTTCATGTATATTACCCGAGGCCCATGAGTTGCACCCTGGGTACGCTTTCAACTTTTGACCTGCAGACAGGCTTTATTTTCCGACAATTTTGTTCATCTGAATTGTCTCCACAGTCATTTTCTCCATTACATTCTAGTTTCCTGGCAATACAGCGTCCTGTTTTGGAAAAATCATGGTGGCTTTGTCAGTTTTAGACACAGAATCTAACACTGACTCTATGGCATTGCTCCGAGTAGACAGGTATCCTGAGTTCCCCACCTTACTCTTAAGGTAGCATTCCCTTAGCTGGGTCAGGGGACCATAAATGGCAGCAAAGATACAGAAAACATTGGCTTTTTGGTGCTGTCTAGTGAATGACACAGATTTTGGAACTCAGATGTGGCAGTCATAACTCAAGATCTCCCCAAAACTGGAATTCAAAAAACTGCTGGCTTTGAAAAACAGGTAAAGGGGAGCATGAAAACATTATTAGGAAATACTACTGCCCTGGTTAATTGGGAAATGAGCCAATTGCTGTAGTGGTCAGGACACCAGGCTAGAGGATTATGAATGAAAGTTGGCTGGGTAACTTTGGGCCAGCTGGTCTCTCCCAGCTCAACTACATAGGGTTGTTATTGGGGGGGGAGAAGGAGGAAGGAATTTTAGACTTGTTTATTGCCTTAAATAATAATAAAGTTGAGATAAAAAAGTCTAAATCTAAATGAGCACAGAAAGGACAAGATGGCAAATGAGTCATTCGGTTTACTTGGGGAAAACATCATTGTAACTGCTTTTGATAACACCTAAGTGGAATTTTATATTGACAAGTCATGAGGTTGGAACCATACTGTTATTAGTTTCATGTTCAGAATTTAAAGAATGATTAACAGGATACCTTTGTTTTAACAGACTAATACAGGGAAAGTCATGCCCATTAAATAATAATTCCCATTAAAAATGAATGGGACGCTATGCTTATTTTATTCATTTTACCTATTTTAGGCTTGCGTGAAATGGGAATGGAATTTTGCATATATTATGAATATATATTTTATGCAAGGTATATATTTTCATATTTTTTTAATGTGTCTTAAATCAGCTAACCAAAACCTGTTAAATCCAGCAGAGTCAAGATGGCGGCGACCACAACAACACAATCTCCTCAATAGGTAAAAGGGGATGGAGTTTCAACTGCCTGGTTCAGACCACCATTTTGATTTTTTTTTACTTTTTTTTTAAACTTTTTACTTCCTCCCCTCAGGCTCCCTTGGTTAAATTGAATGTTTATTGTAGTTGACCATAAAGATAATAAAACAGGGATTACCGTTATCACAGTGAAACTTATTTTCACAGTTCACTTCCTCTATGTTGCATAATTTTTCTGGAAAACAGGGCCGGTCATCCACCAGCTGCCCACAAGAGGCCTGACCTCCAAACTGAGATGGTTGTTCAAGAGACCTGATGCGGAACTAAAAGGCGAAATCCATGTATGGGGAAAAAATAAAACAAATTTTCTTAATGTGGGTTTCATAGTTGCATACCTCATCTAAAATTTCAGCTGCAGAGAGACTTTTTTTTTTGTTAGCGGTTCATACAAAGCTAGAACCTGGTACTTGATGCAGGAAATAGAACTAGGACTTGGGGTTCCATGTACCTTTTCTTTTTTTAAAAAAAATCTATTGTCCCTCTGCATCCATATTTCAGAATGCCTGAAACATTTTCTGCATCATGCATGTGAAAATAGAGGCAATTGCATTGTTTCTCATATATCATGGTCAAATTACCTGTTTTTTAACACATGGGTCACATTCTGACCACTCTTCCCAGTCACCGAGTTGGCAATTGATGGGACATGCTTGCTGGCTACAAGGCCGAGATTCAGCCCATTGGCACAGTTGTTCACAAAAATTCTTATTATAATAATCATTTTGGACTTTTGCCCTGCAAAATGAAGATATTGTACATTTATTCTGAATCGTATGCCAAGAAGATGAGGATGGGGAGATACACTTTTATTTCTATGAGCTACTTATGTCTATGCTGCAGACATATACTCCATCTGGTCATTCTGTTATTTATGCATTTAGCAAGCATCACAAAGGTTAGCTACGGATTTGGCAGGCATGGCAAATAGCCACATATTACATATAAAGCTCATTTTTGTGAGGACGGATCCCAAACCAGAGAGGAATCTTATCACATGAAGAGCTTCATGCTATCCATTCCTACTGCTCTCTCAAGAGCAAGAGAGGCACAAAAGTGAGTGGAAGATCTCAAACCAAGACCCTATACCGTCTCAGACAAATGACTGTCCAATCTCCACTGATGGAGTAGCCACAACTTCTAGAGGCAACCTTTCCACTGATTAATTTCCTGTTCTGTTAGGAATTTTTTCCTTATTTCTAGATTGGTTCTCTTGATTAATTTCCATCCATTGCTTCTTGTCCTCCTTTAGGTGCTTTAGAGAAAAGTTTGACACACACACACCCTTTGCCCCTTAGATATTGGAACACTTTTCAATATCTTCCAACACTTCCTCCCTCTTCCCTTCGTTATCATTGAAAACTAGAACATTTATATGCTTGTCTATAATATCCTTAGAATACATGTTTAAGTATCTTCTTAATCAAGTGGAAATTATAGCTCCTCTTTCAGGGAAAAGAAATCTTCTTGTTCTTGTACCAACCTGGTTCGGCTTTGTGTCCCAAAATTGCACGTTTTTGAACATCTGGACCAAGGACTCCATGGATAATGATCGCAGAAACATCCAAACCCTTTTTCAACTACAAAGCTCAGAAGGATAACACATATGAAGATGTTTCTCTCCATGGCTAAAAAATATCAAGCTACAAAGGATGGCTACTTAGAAATATATGATGTATTACATGATAATAGTTTACAACAACATATATAGATCCCAGACCAATTACGTTTCACATTATGGATTTTGGAAATAATTTTATACCATAAAAGATCTGGACTTCATTTCTATAATAATAATATGTTTATTATTAATTATCATATTTGTATGGCCACCATCTAATAAAGAGTGACTCTGGGCAGCGGTCAATACTTAATTAAAAAGAAAAACAATAAGCACATATGAAAACAATCATGAAAAATGGTAAAAACTATTAAAGAGCAAATGAAACAGGAGAGGGTGAAGTTAACTGCAGTAAGGGAACAATTTATTAAAATGATATTTTTATTACATGACTGGAAAATGACTTACAGAATATCTAATTTCCCAACCTTGGCAGCTTTAAGACATGTGGATTTCAACTCCCAGAATTCTGCAACCAGCATGGCTGACTGGAGAATTCCAGAAGTTGATGTTCATACATCTTAAACTGCACAAATGAGTAATCTTATCTTTCTGATTTTGGACAGATCATGTCACTTTCACTATCTCAAAGAATCCAGTTTGCTCTAGTGTTTAAGGTACTGACCTAGAAACTAGGAGACTGGAGCTCTAGTCGTGCCTTAACCAAAAAAGTTAGTCAAGTGACTTTGGGCCAGTCATTTTCTCTCAGCCCAACCCACCTTACAGGGTTTTGTTGTGGAAAAATAGGAGGACGGAGGAATATTAACTACATTCTCTTCTTTGAGGGACTTATAAAAGTAATAAAGGTGAGATAAAAGTCTAATAAACAAATACAACCAACAGAATGGATGCCTGAATGAGAAATGAAAGTAGAATAGCAGGGAAAGGGCACTGTGGAAAGAAATGTAAATAGCAAAAAGTTCAGAATGTCTCATAGTCAAGACTGTTCATTGCTTAAACCTGAAAGAGAAGATTTCACAGAGCAACATTTAATTGTAGATCCTACAGAAGTGTCCATGTCATGAAAGGTCAAAATGACATCTGCAATAGTGCAGTCAAAGCTGTGCCCAGTTTTTATGTGTGCTTATTGTAATTGTCATCTTGACTTTTTCTCCCTGCAAACATCCCTGAGTTGTTGGTTACAAATCATACCTGGAATCAAAATTAAATTCATGAGTACAAGATGTGGTTCAAAGTCCTAACTTTGATTATCTTAAGCCTCTCTCAACCTGACAGGATCACATAAGCCAGAGTTACATACATTATCTCTGTGTTCAGTTCCATCCCAACTTCCTTAAAGTCTCCCACCAATGGGTCAACAGACAAGACTACATCTGTGGCAGACTGTATATACATGCCAGCCACCTTTTATACTGCTACCATAAGGACACAGCTTGGGTGTGAGAACTAGCTTTGAAGCATCTCAGACAGAAACTGGCCCAGCCTCCTCTGGAAAATAACTAGAAAAGAAGATTCCACAATATTCCCAAGCTCATGCCATTGTAAAATTGCATGGACTGTTCTCACAAAAATAAACTGAGCTGTTTAGGTAGAACAATCAGATAATCCAATTACCCACAGAATGGTAAAAAAATAAATGAAGTCTTTTTTGCAACTGGGTAAATCTTGACACCCATGTTTCCTAATATCCAGTCTACAGCTGGGCATCCCAAACATGGCAAAATGCCCCAGTTAATGTGTAAATGGGACAGAGAGTAATGTTGCAAAAGATACTGAAAGATATGGGATAATATTTAAATACAGAAGTAAAACACGGCATTCGGTGACCAATCATAGAATCATAAAATGGTAGTTTCAATGTATTTGGAAGGAAATTGAGGACCTTCTTGAGTGCAGCAAATGACATCTGCAGATGACCATTCAGCAGCTGACTGGTTATCCTTAAATATCTCTGATAAAGAAGATCCCGCTACTGTCTGAGACTTCCAAGTTGTTTCAATGTTTCGCCTATTGTTTTGTTGAAATCTGCATCTCTGCATTTTTTATGCTTTAATTTTGCGTCCTGGCACAATTAAAAAACAATACTGTCTTATCTACTGTGTGATAGCTTTCAAATATTGGAACATAACAATCCTCTTATCTGTTCAAGATTTCATGCCCGGGTTAAATACTATATATCCAAAACTTTCAATCATTTCTTGTAGGGCTTGATTCCAGCTTTCATTCTGATATCCCTCCTCTGGACATCTTCCAGTCTGTCAATATTTGTCTTAAATGATATGACAGGATGATAAATGGAGGTGAAATATGTGCTCTTATTGAGAAATACCTATGTTTATATAATTTTTAAAAATAAAAAGCTTGTGTTTACCCAGCTGCATATATACTTTAGAAAGCATCCAGTTCTACCATTCCATGAATAACTGGATTAGTTAATTGTACTAGAATGTACACCTTTCATAGAATAATACATTTATAGTTGATGTTCTGTCTTCACTATACATTACCCTGTGTGTAGCTCGACATGCATCTAAACCCTCCTATCCTTCAATAAGTCAAGGCCATAAACGTAAATCTTGATACTTTATTAAAAAAAACAGGTTGAGGTAAAACAGCAATGCTGTGTATGGGATATAGATTTTGTCTTCAGAAGAATATGTGTCACAGACTAAGGTGGATTCTTCTAGATGTTTCTGTTACCTCATAACATTACAAAATGGAGTTTAGCTTCTCAGAGAATATGGGTACTCAGTAGGATCAAAATGCTACCAAAACCAACATTTTAAGCAATGAAAGATTTGACCACCAAATGGAGCTCAAAACACTTTGAAGAACAACAACAGCAATAAAAATACACAAATTATATGCTGGAGGCATGACAGCTGAAATTAAAAGTATAGCTCCATTCATGGGAGCTCTAGTCAGAGCCAAAATGGGTAGCACTTAGCCATTCATAATTTTAAAAGGCATAATTGTTACACTGAATTATAGCCATTACTAATAAAATCTGCAATGAATTGTTGCATCCTGAGTTTTGAAACAAAGGCACTCCTTTTGTAGATTGCAACCATTTCATTCACCACCACCAAGTATCACTTCTTTTGATGGGACAAAAAAGATATGTACATACACATTATCCACAGACATATATTTGTAAATCTCAGGTTTTTTTTTTCAGGCATGCTAATATCATGTTCTTCTCTTTTCTACTGGCACTCACTACCAAAGCATACTATTACAGGAAGTCCTTACTTACCAACCATTCATTTAGTGACCAGTCAGAGCTACAATGGTGCTACAAAAAGTGAGTTACAACCAGTCCTCGCAGTTAGTACCATTGCAACATCCCTGCAGTAACATGATCATGATTCAGGCACTTGGAAGCTATCTTGCTTTTACAATACCCCAATCATCTAATCTTCATTTGCAACCTTTCCAGCTAGTTTCTGACAAGCAAAATCCATGGAGAAGCCAGCAGGAGATTGCAAATCACAGAGCGTAATGACTTGCTAAACAACTGAAGGTGATTCTCTAAGCATGGCAATCAGGTGATATTTCACTTAACAGCCACCTGAGACTTGCTGGTCTCAGTTAGGGTTGTTGAGCAAGGATTACCTGTACAGTAAATGACAGTTAAATAGAATCTCTTCCTTCAAGAGCCAGCAATTCAAATGCTGGGATAAAAAAACAACAAAAAGATTAGGATTACACCACACTTAGAAGCACCCTAGAAATACATCAAAGGTCGCTATTAGATTGCTACACACCTAGAGACAAAAAGATGGGCTGATCCAGGAAAGCAATTCTTTAAAAAAATAGAAATACAGTACAAAATAGCCCCATATAATAATTAATCATTGTAAAAGAATTGAGACTTACCCTATTGGATTAAAAAATATTCATGGGAAGCCTAGCTGATAATATAGCAATGGAAATAATACTGCAGGCATAGATCACTTACATTCCAATAAAACCTGCCACTCTTAATAAGTACCAATGATTATTTTAAAGAGATGAGTCATAAAAACAAGAAAAGTGGTTGGCTGTTTGCAGCAGCCATTTATTTGTATTAGTTAAGTGTTAACAGAACAGAAAGTTGGAAAACTTAAGCCAAGTCAGTTCCAAGGTTACAGTGCACTGATGCTGAGCAATTATTATAGATGCAATAATCTTTTTGTTCAGAATAAAGTCTACGGATTGTCCTGTGCATTGTATAAGAGTTAAGTAACAACTCAGTTATAATCTTTTTTGAAAACAGAGTTTGGTTGCAATTGTGTATGTGCTTAGCAGAGAATAAATTTCACTGAGGTCAGTGATTTCAGAGATTTGTGTCTTATTAAAATATTATTTCCCAACATGATATTTAAGGACTTCCCTCAAATTAGACATTAGGATAATTCAAGCCAGACAAAGCTTGTAGTTTTCAGATACATCAGTACTACAACTACCAATAATTCTAGTTAGCAACTTAATAGTGTTCAATTGAGAAGTATCAAGAAATTAGCAGCCACAGCACTGGGCTACCTACCCTAATATTATCTGTACTGATGTTGGGGTTGGTAAGGAATTCTGGGACTTGCTTTTTCTATGCATCTGGAGGGCACGTAGTTGGGAAAAAACTATTTTATGTCAGTGGTTCTTGGCTTGTCAAGGTCTTCCCACCTCTGCTTTCAGATTTTTTTTAAAATGAAAATGGTAGATTGAAAGGATTGATCTTATTTTGGAATGCAGATGACATCCAGATGCCACTATCACATTGTAGTTGGTCTAAGCAAACTATTTGTTTTTGATCCGTTTGGCTTTCTGGTCACAGAATGGTGGGGTGAAGGCAAAACCAGGAAGGAAGCAGAGAATTGTTTTTTGCTTTTTTTAGTGCATTGGAATAGCTGGCAAGGAGGAGCTTTAAAGAGAAACATAAAGCAGTGCAAAAATGGTCGTCAGAATGGACAGAAGAAGCAGCGGCCGTATTGAAGGGACAGCTGCTATTTAGGATCCAGCTTAGAGAGCTCATATTATTGGAATGGACACTGGACACTTACTCCTGACATTTGCAATTGGGAACTGAATTCCATCAAAAGAAAGGAGCCCAGAAGGTGGCTGTGACAGTGGAATCAGAGCTCCGCCAACTTTTTGTATGCAGTGCACTTGATCCATGCTCAGTTCTTCAGTTGGAGAAAAGAGGAATTGTCATGAACTTCAGATATGTGTTGATGACATGAATAAGAAAGGCTGGAATGAGAAGCTTGGATGCTGGAATTAAAGCAATTTTAATGATAATCTTTATAATTAAAGGCCAGAGCGCAAAAAAAAAAAACATTCGTGCTGTGGCTGGTCCATGAGTGGGAAACTGACATCTGTTAGTTTGGACAGCTCCCTTCATGTAAAATTACAATGTCTGTATTGGAGCACTTCAATGCTCCCAGCATGCAGAGGTTTGCTGTTATCTTTCTTGTCCTTATTTGGACGCAGGAAATGGGGTCCCCACCACGCGGGCATTGGTTAGGCAGCAAGCAGACACATTTAGCAAGCGGCTCTGTAAGGGAAAAAAATGGCTTTTAGTTCTAGTCAGATGATATTCAAACCATCAATGCAACATTTACATTATAGTAAAAATAATACTGGTCTGTTTAATATGGGGGGGGGGAGTCATGTGACTGCCATTTGCAGCCTTTCCAGCCGGCTTCTAACAAACAAAATCAATGGGGGAAACCCATTCACTTAATGACCATACAATTCACTTAACAACTGCATTGATTCGCTAACCAACCATGGCAAAAAAGGTCATAAAATCAGGTGTGATTCTACTTAACAACTGCCTTGTTTAGCAACAAAGATTCTGGTCCCAATTGTGGTTGTAAATGGAGGACTACTTGTACATACAGCTTGCTGCTGGGGGTCATATCAAAAGTTTTAGGCTAGATTTAATCATTTCATTCTCTGACTCCCACCTTTAACTAGCAATCATAAGGCTGTAGAAAACAAGGAAAAGGTTCCTCTTCCCTAGATCTGATAAGGTAGACCACTCAATAATGGGAAATAGCCAGGCAGTGGATGTTCAGTGGTGGACAGTTGTAGTAATTCTTCTATGATCCTTCTCTTTTGCTAAGAACTGTGGTGATGCTTGTCTTTTGCTAATTGGGAGAGGTGGGGAGAATCTTACTGTCTTTTCAGGGATTTCAGGGGTTATACTATGAGGAAGACTCCCTCCCCCCTTATTAATTAAAAAGACCGAGAAGAAAATGCCCACTACATCTGAGCCCCAAAGGTGTTTTTTTCACGAGGCAACTGGACTGGATGAGTTTACTCAATGAGTCCAGTTGCCTCGTGAAAAGGCACCTTTGGGACAACCATGACCTGGATGACTGAGAATCTCCATACACACTACATCTGAGATACAAAGCAGTGTTTGCTCTGCCTCCCCGGATCCCCTTGCTTTTCTCTTTGGTCTGGCAAAGGATGCCACCCACACCACAAGGCCTGAACTAAAATTCTACCTGAGTGGGATAACTTTGTGGGAGCATTTTTCTTGCCCCAGGCAGCAAATGTTGTAGGCCTGGCTCTGAATTGCCTGTCTAAACAAAAGTCTCCTTGTCTGGTGGTGATGAAGCTACTGTGTTCAGTTCAGTATCTCCTAAAGATGCAGGCAACTGGACTCATGAAAAAAGCATCTTTGGGACAACTATGACCTGGATGACTGAGAATCTACATAGACAGTTCAGCATCTCAGAAGCAAATATGTAGAATACTGGCTTGTAAGGAATTTTAACCCAATTCCTGCAACCGTTCTTCATATGTTTTAGTTTCCAGGTCTTTAATAAGAGCAACTAAGATGATTAAAGTCCTAGAGACTAAAACATATGAAGAACGGTTGCAGGAATTGTTTATGGCTAGTCTAGAGAAAAGAAGGACTAAGGGTGACATGATAGCAATATTCCAGTATTTGAGGGGCTGCCACAAAGAAGAGGGGGTTAATTATTTTCCAAAGAACCAGAGGGCAGGACAAGAAATGATGGATGGAAACTAATCAAGCAGAAAAGCAACCTGGAAATAAGGAGAAACTTCCTAACAGTGGAACAGCTTGCCTCCAGAAGTTGGGGGATGCTCCATCAGTGGAGGTTTTAAGAAGAGATTGGACAGTCACTTGTCTGAAATGGAATGGTGTCTCCTGCTTGAACAGGGGGTTGGACTAGAAGACCTCCAAGGTCAATTATTATAGAACCTACCAGTTCTATAATTGATTAAGGGAGGCAATTCTCTTACCAATAAAATCCCCTCCAGGTCTCTGTTGACATAGAGCCATCACCTCACCTTTTTTCTGGCAGGAGCTTACTACCTAACGCGCTGGCCAACAAACATTTCATAATCACTCTTGAAAAAACATAGCTCTTTTTTCTCTTTTTGCAGAATAACATTCAACCCTATAATCCCACGGGAACTTTGTTTTTAATATGCACATAGGTACAAACTATAACCTCTTTTTTAATCAAAGTCTAACACACACACCCAAAAAATCCTATTAAGTTCTTCAGTTGTAGCAGTTTGTACAGGATGATTGTTTTGTGGGAAAGAAAGAAAGGGGATTTCCAAGGATGCTTGTAAGAATTAGAAAAATGATCCCTTTTTGGCTGCAGACGAGCCTGAAAACCTTATGGTCTGATCTGCAGAACATTGTGTCTGCTGCTTGGGAATGTTAGAAATGAAAATTATTCATAGCCTATAACCCTGCCTGCCGGGTCATTAACCTTTCTTCTTCCTTGAAAGGACAGTGCATTTTTCAGTATATCCAAAGTCTCAAGTTGAGGTTTCTTGCACAAATTCTTATTAATATGGGTTTTTCCCCCCATCTTAATTTGCAGTTTCATTCCATTTCCCGTTCAGGGTTGGGGTAAAATTCTTTGGGGAGAAAGGAATCTAAAGTGTTATACACAGTGTTTCTTAAAGATATTTCCCTGCCAATGAGAAAAAAACCTCCACTTGCCTCCAAGCACTTTGGTCTCAAAAGGTAAACTGGAATATTTAGTTTGCAAAGTTTGCTCTGCTTTGTGGCTAAGCCAGAAATCAATTGGTTTAGCTACCAAATCTAGACAATGGTGTAAGAATCCAATACTGATCCAGGAGTAATATTGGGAGTGGGGAAAGTATCATGATGGAGAGACAGAATGAAGGAGGAGGAATCATTTCTCCTTTGGGTCTCTTCCAAATTTCTTACCCTTTCAAACCAGCCTTTGACCTAACTTGCCACCCCTTTCAGTAAAATATTGTGTTTTCTTTTAAACTGTGATTCCTTTGTTCAGTATCCTGATAGGATATTGCATTGTGTTTATTGCGTTTGCTCATTTATCTTGTTAAATTGCGGTTCTAACCTTGTTTGTAACTGGGAAATGCTAGAAGAGAAAGAGAAGGAATATTTTGATTTCACCACAGTCAATGGGAGGACCAAGCTTTGAATTTCGATCAGGATTTGACCCCAGATTGAATCT
Organism: Azemiops feae; assembly: GCA_023970755.1. Taxonomy (NCBI): domain Eukaryota; kingdom Metazoa; phylum Chordata; class Lepidosauria; order Squamata; family Viperidae; genus Azemiops; species Azemiops feae. Next base: position 3,162,103 of record JALGBA010000136.1, read on the forward strand.
GGCCATCTCTAAATCATGCCAGATCAAATCAGATCACTTACTGAAATTATTCTGAGACCTAAATTGGTGCCTAACCATATCAATTGCCTCTAATCTTTCATAAATGTGGTCCAGGAACAATAACAAGTTAGTGCATCCATGCATAGTTGCATACCTGAGCACTGCTCCCAGTCATAACATGTGTCATAGCCACAAGATTCTCTCTTTATGCTGTCCGTAGCAATTCTGAGCCTTTCCTTAGCCCAACTCACATCGGTCCCAGTCCGGCAGGGGCCAGAATGCAAGAAATGGAATAACTGCTGATCCAAGCATTTTTCAGCCAAATATGGACAGCTGGGCTTTGTAAGTGCTTGTTCAGAAGTGGCATCCAGTACACAGACATCTTCAGAATAGTGTCTGCCAAATGACCAAAACACAAAGCCAAAGTAAACAAAAGCAATCCCATGATTATTTGTTAAGAGCGGGATGAAGCAAACAATTAATAAAGAAGCATTTTTCATTATTGTTTATAACATTTGGAACATCTGTTTGGGAAGTTAGCTGGAGCTGGTTAGCCAAGTTTTTTTTTAAAAAAAAATATCTGGAGTGATTATCACTATTCATATCCGATGGACATTAACAGAATTTTCCAAATTCTGTTTAGAGAAGAAATTTTTTAAAAGGTGGTAAAACAAAAGGTATAAAATAGGTTAGCAACAACATATTCACAAGTGAACTCCAATCTCTTTCTTTATTTTACTTACACATTCCAATCCTAGCCGTATCACCAAATATCAGGGCATGTTGACATTTTGCAAGATGTTGTGTAACAATATGAAAGTTCTCAGGAGGGTGGAGGGGATGTGATTATGGCATTTCATGAGATGAGAGAGCTTGGAGGAGACAGAGGAAGCCTGAGAACATACTATATGGGGAAAAATTGATCAACCCCCATCAAAGGGAATACATGAAATATCTGGATCCTGCCCATGTGAATCAAGTGTGGAGTGTGGAGTCTTCCTAAGCAAAGGACAGACACAAGTAGATAATGGGCAGGGTTGGGCTAAAGAATTTAGTGACCGTTGTAGGAAGACAGAGAAAGAAATATTTTGGGGGATATTAAAAAAAAGCAGAATACATTTCCCCAAAGGAATAATAGAAAATCTTAGGCAGAACCACCACCACCCCAGTCTCTCTGCCCCAAGCAGAAACCAGCTCTGTAGAAATGCAGATTTGATAATCCTTTCAGAAAGACTGGAGCCAGGAAGCTTGGAGCTGATGGGATTAGAAAGACAAAGATCCCTAGAACCAACAACCCCTCACCCAAAAAAATTCCAACACAGGACATAGCCAGCAACCACAGCCCCAGGGAAGCATTATGACCTTTAGGACATAATAGGATTAACCCACCACCATCAGAATACCAGAAGGACATACTGAACCTCAGGTCAAAGTTCATGCCACAGGAACAGGAACAACTCCAAACACAAAAGCCCAAGAAAGTATAAAAACCCACCACACCCAGCTCCATGTGGTTCAGTCACCCCAGAAACATGCTGCTGTCACTGAAGTTTATGGCAACTAAATAAACAAGAACCTTCTTTCTAAAGCAGTCTCCATTTTGTTTATTCCCAGCTTGGACTGGACCCTGATGAAGAAGTTTCTTTTTACACCATGGTCTAGCGAACAGATTTCCTGAGGTTTCCATGGCAACTGTGGCTGGCATCTTCAGACACAAAGATACTGAGCAATATATTATTGACCAATCACAAATCAGAACATTTGGCTATAAAGACAGGAGCCCAACGAACTTCTGAAGATGTCAATCACAGTTGTTGGTGAAATGTCAGGAAATATGTTGTCTAGATCATGGTCACAAAACTCTGAAGCCCAACACAGTTCAACAGATACTGGCTGTGAAAGCCGACACCAGTATGCAAATGGATAGTTTTATACAATGTTAAAGTTCTCTGTAGGAAAGAGCTTCCTCTTAACTAAGATCCATTAAGAAAAACTTGAGGGACGTATCTTGGGGTTGGATACAAGTTGAAGTAAGCATTTTTCTTAAGGTGATACAAGTCTCAACATGTAGCATGGCGAAACCCTTTTCTCTGTATAATTTACCTGCAGTCTTCGCTGGGATTCATACATACACATTGGGAGTCAACTTGCTTCTCTCCTGGTTTGCAGTTGCTTTGAGAACTTAGATAATCATCTGTAAGAGGATAAGGAATGCCAAAAAATGAAGCATAAATACATAGGAATACTATTAGATATACTATATAAAAGCTTGATAGATAGAAATTTTCAGGATTGATGTTAAACTACAATGTACAATTGTTTGCAGCCAAAGCTCATATTTAGTTTTGAATAGCATCCATGGGTCCCATTTCCCAAAGTAGGTGTGGACAGAGCAAAAATGAAGCACAATTTAAAATAAAAAACTGAATTCAGATTAAATTTGCTAGATACAATTGTTCTGGAATTGAAAGTTCTTCTGTATTGACACCTGTACTGACACCCCAAAATGCTCTAATAACCCCATTTCTGACCAGTAAAGCAGGATTCACCAATCAATATAAGCAATTTCTCCTTTCCAGTCTCAGCGCTGAAATAAGGTAGCCAAGTTTTGCATGGTGGGATGTAAAATCAAGATAATAAAGGGCATCTGAGCCTTCCTGAGTATAGATAGCCAGAAATGTCTCAGGCTTATTAAGTGCTGGTTACTTTTTTAACTTCTTAAAGGTATTTATGTTTTGGTGTATACATACCACACCAGCTATTATACTCTATCTTTTCAGGTTTCACAGGAGTTTGTAAGAGCAGTTTATTCCCCTCAAATCTCTTTTGTATAATTGCATTACTTTATCTATCAACATTTCTTTGTATTTTATGCTATTATTTTAAAGTATATACTATGTGGATTGCTAACTTTATTTTCTTTTGTCACACATGAACATCCTGAGCAAGCATCCTAACATTCTCTGTGTCAAGTCTCGAAAAATGCCTATGCTGTGTCAACCATTCTTGCTTCTTAGCTTGCCTACAGACTCAGGGGGGAAGGGAAAAGAAAAATGGAATGCAGTCTTCAGATATCGACTGCCAGCTGTGAGAACCAAGGTCATTCAAAAAATTTTTACTCAGAACTAAAGACATTCTCTCATAATAATTCTCTGACTTATAATTGGATAATGTGACCTGCACTAATAAGGGGAGGGAAGTTTCTCTACTTTAATATAGCAATTTAGGCACAAAATAACCAGAGCTGGCTTTCCTTTCATCTGTGCTGAAATGATGTGCTCAATAAAGTTTTGCATTAGAGATTACATCGTCTCAGCTATGCTTACTTCATTGGGTTCATCAGTCGGAACCTTGACACTCTGTTTGTAATATTCCCACATTCTTTGTATGTATTGCTCCTAATTCCCTTGATACTGTCAATTCAATTTTAAATATTTCATATCAATTTTCTTAATGAACACAAAGTGTTTCATTTCATTCACTCCGGACAGTTCCTGTATATTTCATAATTTTCTCCTCTTGTCAAGCAAAATATTACATAGTGTCAGCAATTGGGCGAGAAGTTCTGAGGGACACAGCTATCATTTTTTTTTGAGAGAGAATGGATTCTACACACAATTCTGAGAGTTCGGATTTGTTGCTTTCCTGACCATGCAGGTATGTATGAATCTAACAGTAAAAATAAATCGCAACAGGTAGAATCATGAAGTGATTTTGGTTATCTTGAAAATCAAGTAAGGTTGGAGCTGATTCATATTTTTGTGGTAGATTACCCAGACATGCTAGGGACATAGGCTAGATTTGGGGGGGGGGAATAAAAAGCCTGGAATAAGACAATGTTTTGTACTGTTGACAAGAAAACACCTTGGCTGTATCTCCATTTTTATAATATAACTATTAACAGTAAAGCCCTCCTAGACTTTGGTGCTTCTTCATTTTGTTTTATTTGAGAGCACCCAGTTTCATCATTTTACTTCTCTTATTGTATTTTAATCCCATTTTTCCTTCAAGGCATTCATATGTAACATCACCCCTCCCCCCTTCATGATATGCTCATTCAACAGTCCTGAAAGGAAGATTAGACTGAGTGGCATGCCTGAGTGAGGATTTGAACCCATTGCTCCAAACCCCATATTGAGCAGGTGAATCTCCATGCCACATGAACTATTCACTTACCTTTCTCACAGGTAAGCAGTCTCACTACAGCAGGATGCCAGGATGGGCCACTTACACAAGTGTATCCTGATTGGCCAGTTAACCTAAAGGTTGGTGCACAACTAAGGCGGATTGTTTCCCCAATCTTATATTCATTTTTAAAGGGTAAAATGGAGACAACATCTGAGGCTGCTGGTCTGCGACATGCAGATACTGAGGAAAGAAGGAATGGAGGGAGGTAAATGAGATTAACATGTTAGGAGAGAAAGAGATGCAAATTAAATATAAAATTCAAATATTTTGTAAAGGCTTTATATCAAAAAAATGTAAACAATTAACAATTTAAAAATCCAGTTTGAAAAGTGAAACATTAATTCGCTGGTTATATTCACATAGTACATTTACTTATTGTTAGTTTAATCGAGATTACCCAGTTAAACTAGTTTTCTGAGTTTGAATTGAACCCTGAACTAATCACAAGGCCTGGACTATGAACTGGTTGGCTAGCTTTGGATTAAGTTAGTTTTTTTCAACTTTAGGAACTCAAAGATCTGTGGACCTCACCTCACAGAATTTCTCAGCTAGCATGATTAGCTGGGAAGTTCTGGAAGTTGAAGTCCACATATCTTAAAATTGTCAAGGTTGAGAAACACTGGATTGAGCTATTGAAAAAGTATACCCCTGCCCTCCCTATTAGGAATTCAGGTAATGCAAGAAGGCAATCAGGCCTTTCCTTAAAGCAGAAATGTGGAGGCAACCATGTTCTCTCAAAGGCTGCTCATTGCAGCTCTCAGTTCATCATCATATCCATGTGCCTACAGAGATGACATTTCTGCTAGGATTTCCAAGGGAAACAAAGTGGGCTGCTTGCTTATATGCAGAAATGACCAAGGAAAGCCAATGAAGCAGATGTAACAAGCCTTAAATATCTCAAGGAGGGATGTACTGTTTGCAACATCTCATTGAACATAACATCCTTTGAATACTTGGCTCTCTTAGGAATAGAAGTTCTGTTCATAAAATTAGGAACATAAGAAGCTGTGTACCAAAGTCAATATGTTAGTCCACTTATCCTTAATTATTGACAATGACTGGTGACAACTCTCGTGGAATAAAACTATAGTCCTTCTGGAGATGCCAGAACTAAACTTGGGACTTCCTGCATACAAAGCAGATCTTTGAATTATAGCCCCTTCCAATGGACATACTAAGTCAAACAATGATCTATCTATGACAATACTGTTGAAAATTAATACCAATGATGTGCCAAGATTTCAAGACAACTTTTCCCCTCCCTTTCCACAGTTCTACTTCAAGAGTAGCCAAGTTCTCCAAAATCTGGACTTTCTGTACTCAGCTGAGCTTCAACATTTTGCATGTGATTATGGGGCTGATATACTGTATCCTCTTCTTATTTAATTTTCTCAGATTAGTAGTTTAAGTCTCAAGTCTCTTAATGGCTCTTACATTGGCATTCAACAGAACGTTGCAACCAAGTTTGATCTGGCTGGCAGCTAAAGAATGGATATCCAGTAAGAGTGTATCCATTGAAGCACACAACTTCAGCATTTTCCCCAACGTTATAATGGTTCTTCTCATTCTGAAATTAACCAGAGGAAACTCTTCATATACTTGTTATGGAATAAAAAAAGCACCTTATTATCATTCAAATCCAGGTTTTTCATGCAACTTTGTTTGAGGAGTTCCTCCATTCAAAATTATTTAGGCAAACTTTATTGTACCCATTAGCAGAAGTTCTCTCAGAATTATAAAAATCCGTAGATTTTTTTTTCATTGTTTTATATCCACAACAACTCTCAAATTCAGTAAGGCTGCATGAATGAATAGCTGGAATAAGTCTAGTCCGATGAGTTTTGTGACTGAATTTGGATTTGAAATAGGGTCTCCCTGACCTTAGTTTCTTAATAAATTATTACTTAAGTTACAATGAATCTTAATACTATCTTGTGCTTTTTCTTAAAACAGCACAAATGGCTGTGAATTATAGCATTGTAGCTGCCAAAGACTCCAGCAAGGCCATTTTATATCAAATGCCTGGCTGTGAAAGATATACCGGCTTAAACACGATAGTTCTATTTAGGAATTCATTTCATTCATTTAACAAATTTATATGAACTCCTATCTAGCCAGTGGAACTTTGGGTGGTAAACATAAAATCAAATGGTCTTCACAGGCAGCCCATATATAATGTATTGCAATAGTTCTATTGGGAAATTACTAATGCATATATGACGATGAACAGTTCTTCCTGATCTAGGAATAGTGTAGGATGCATTTGTGGAAAGGTACTCCTCAATATCACACTATTTTGTGATGACCTTGACATGATTCTTTTCATGAGTCCAGGAAGACCCCCAGATTGCATACCAGTTCTTCCAGGGGATGTGTTTAAGACTTAATCCCTTGCTAGCACATTTGCTTAATCCTTTGCTTTTTTAAAATAAGTATCTGTGATCCAAGAAGGATAAGAAAAAAAAACAAATCTGAGAACGGGGATGTACACGGGGGGGGGGGATAAGAGTCAAAATCAACAAGATGGTGGATGTTGCATAACCTGCCCTTTCTGCCTTTCTGTAGGTGTATTGACACTGCATGCATGCTCAAAAGGGATGAATTTGCATCGCAATGCTCCATCTGCCATCTTGCTGATTTTAACACATTCACCTATCACAGATGTTGCTGGCTTAGAAGTTCTAAAACACCTACCCTGATAAATCCATGTTCTGGTGGATCTGGTTTGAGGCATCCTGATTCAGGCCTCTCAACTGCAATGTCCCCCTCCCTTGTCGCTTCGTCATCATTTACACATACAGCTCCTCTAAAAGAAAAGAACCATGGAATGGGAAATCACTAGACAGCCATCTGTTCAGATTCTGGAGGAGAGGGGGAAATCATAGTTTATGCTAGAAACATGTGAAGAACCATGTTTAGTTATAGGATTTCTACTTAAAGAGACTGGGTAACTGGTGATATGAAAACTCTTGAGACCAGTACCATAAGTAACCATACCAGGCATTGCCTGAAGCCAAAGACAGGGTGGCCTCCATTCTACACTCAGTTTAGCTTCAGCACTGGCAGTTGGACACAGTATTGCAGTGCATTTTAAGGCAGTGGGATGGTTTAGGGAGCACTGAGTTGTCTGTATGGCATGCGTAGCTGGGTCTCCAATATAGGAAGAATCCCCTGATTCTGCCTGGAATGTTATGGCTGAGTATTTCTATGCCAATTAAACTCAAAGGTATAACTTATCTTGGTGTTGTGGGAAGTGGAATTAAAGGCCAACCTAAAACAGAGGATGGAGGAACTATTTGGACCCATTGTGCCAGCATCACTTCACCATTAACTGCTGATATGGTGCAAATTATAGTGCTAAATGACAATGAGAAATGAGTGGAGAAATTAGAGAAAGGCGTGGACAAAAGACTGAGAAAGCAGCCCACTCAGCCTTTTATGCTTCTGCAATATAGCCCCCACATACTTGTCCCAGAACTCCTAACCAGAAAAAAAGGCAAAAAAGACTCCTGTGAATCATTGCTCTTAAATTAGCGCTCTATGTATTTATATGGGATTTTTCAAAATCAGCCACAGGATCTCTTGAACAATTTAACTTTGCATGACACTTTAGCCAAAGTAACAGTGAATTCTGCTGGGAGACATGGTGCTAATCCCATTTTGGGATCTAAATGGTTATCAAGAAATTCTGCACACCACAGGATCCTCGCAGTAAACAGAGAGTAGTCTTTTACATAATTACCCTGACTGTTCTGTCTCAGAAGACAGAGAAGGAAAGAACAAATAAATCAATAAAAGGAACAGAGTGGTCAAAACTCTCAATCCGCCCTAAAATTGATATGTGCCAAGAGATTTTGGTATCTTCTTCAAAAGTGCTCAAAGTAGGAGGAAGCAACATGTAGTTTCCATATGAACTGCACTCCCATAAGTGCTAATCAGCATGGCTATAATAAAAAATGCTGGGTTCCTGTGATCACTGGAGGGTAACAGGTTGACTCTTCTGGCTTGGAAGCTCATCAAAGATTTCTAGAGTTGCTGCAAGGCTTTTTCCTTTGAGCTTGTAATGAGAATGGGAACTGAGTTCATAGATAGTTTTTGATGGCTTTTCTTTTTATCTTCCTTTAATTGTTGTCACCAGTGAAGCAAAAGAACTGATTGGCAGTGATTAAGTACAAGTCTTTTCTCAGATTTATCTGAAATTACAAAGGATTGAATCCAAGATGTTGCATATGCAAAGAAAGAGCTACAGCTTTTTTCTAAACTCTGTGACTTACCTGTCAACAAATATGGAAAAATAGCATGCTTCCTCTTCCTCTTGTTCGCCTTCACATGGCTTCCCTCCATTTTGAGGGGACGGGTTGTTACAGCTCCGGCTCCTCCGCCTCTTATGGGAACCATCACAGGGACTCCATGAACCCCAGCAATTCCAATTACCATCCACCGCAACTGGAATACATGAAAAGGTTTCACAAAACATCTGGATTAAGAGTCTTCTCACAATACCTAGGAATTGGCGGTCCCAAAACAAGATTAGGTTTGGAGATCTTCCATTAGACATAGATAACAGTGCAGATGGTTTTCTGAAAAATGAGCTAGAGAAATAGAGGAAGAGACAGTCTGCTTTAGATGAAGTAGTCCATTAACCTGACAAAATGACCTGGGAACAGCCCCATTCATACTGTAGTTAATTGTGACTTTCAGTGATGTAACTTTAAAGTCAGAGGTTAAAGTATAATTGTGCTTATAATTGCTGTGAAGAATATCAGAAAATCCTGCTTTGTATTTATTTTCTTCTTTTTGTATTTTTCTTCAGTTTTTTTCTTTCTTGCACTTTTTGGTTCTCTCTTTGCTTTCTTTTTCTCTTCTTCACTTTATAATACAAAAAATAATTTGTATTATTTTGTATTAGTTTTTATCTTTTTTAAAGTTTTAATAAAATTTCATTATTAATAATACGGCTTTAGAAAATGACTTGTCAGACCAATGTATTTGCTAACTAACATGGAATTGTATCTCAGATTGGCCTGGCCCTCTGAAAATCCTCTCGGCCCTATCTAGCTGTTGGTTAACATGGATTAGCCAGTGGTCCGACCAGCCCCTTTGAGAACTCCATAGGTACAATCAACCCCTTGGGTACAAAGGACTTTGTTAGACCATGGGTAGGTGTGCCAATCTGAAAACTCTATTGGTCCAAGGCAAACACAAATCTCCTCATGCGTATAGACTGATGGAAACAGATAGTCACAAATCTTCATTCTTTGATCATTCACCCATCGCCACTTCTACCTGCTGCTTTGTTCAGAGTTACATTTGTTTAACTTCTCTTGCATTTCCCAGCATGTTGAATGTCTTTTTATTTGCGCTCTGTTACATTCCAATATTCTTCCTTGTCTCAATGTTAGCCACAGCCCTTGTCTTGCATTTGCCCAGGGGCTAAAATGAGCAAAGTTGTGATGTTTCAAGCAAAGCACTTTGAAGGGGCTTCAAGAGCAACATTGCTCCCAGCTTCTAAGGAACAAAGTAAAGCATCTCCCCTACACGGAGCAGAAGACACCACTGAGGGAGCGAGAGAGACGCAAGGCATTTTGATAAAGTGGATCATATCATCACTGCACTGCAGACAGCCACCAACTGGGCTATCTCAGCCAAGGGCAAAATATAAATATGACGCTAAAACCTGCTCTCTGGATTCCTGAAAGTTTTCTTCCCCCCAAAAGAGGTTTCTTTTTTTTCTATCTCCTTTTTACACACTTAGAATTCTTCTCTGTGTCCTGTTCTTGGTGCTCTTTTTTGAGAGGTAAAGGAAGATGCCCTCTTTCCTATTAATATTTCTCTGTGTGTGTGGAGCAGGAGTTGCATTCTCTGAAAAGGTTAAAAAAATCAAGATGGCAGCTGTAACTATGAGATCAAAGCCTAAGCCACCATCTTGATTCTTTTAGCAATGTTCTTACTACATTTTCTCCCATACTTCCTGATCTGGAAAACAAAACCCTTTATTTAAGAGGTTTTCTCATGAGATCTTTTTTTGGAGCTTTAGTTAATGTAGAGAACCAGAGAAGTAGCAGACAATGAAGGGAAGATTATATAGTGAAAATAAAGCATTTGTACATTAACCCATCCCAAGCCACTTTGTTAATTAAGATAGGAATAAACATCCTGCCCCAGTCATGAACATTTTATCAACATCTCTTTTTCTGGAGATCACACACATGATTGGACTGTATTTTTTTTTTAAATAAACAAATATATAAAGAATTGTTTCTCTTTTATTTGGGGGGTAGGGGATGACACGCCAACAGAGTCAAGTCAAATATTTTCTGAATTTTTGACACACCAAGCCCAACAAATTCACCATCAAAAGCTTAAGATGACAATTCTAATAACTGGGAAGTAGCAAGAAGACACCTACTGTACCTATAGTTGGTACTAACGTGATTTCCAAATTAAATAAAATTATTTTTCTTAAGAAACCTAAATTCTTCTGAGATCACCCAAACTTACAAGATTTTCAGTGGTAAAGCCAAAATAATACAAATATGTTTATCTCCTGAGGATTGGGCCATTTAAAAAAACTTTATTTAACATTATTAATTTAATCTTTATATTTATTTTCATTTTGATACCCACAAAATGTGTATGGAGCACCAGTCACCCCTGGATACTGGTTGGGAACCCTTCTTCTAGGTTTTTCTAACTGCTTTTCATGATACACAGCTGATACACATCTGCCCACATGCATGGGGAGGGAAGCACAAAAAGGCTAGATGGTGTTCACAGTCGTACCATTGAAATCCTGACCTTTTTCTAAATTGTTGACATTGTACATGTACATTGTACAATGGGGTAAGGCTTCAGTGGCACTGCTTGAACCACCAACTTTCCTTTCAAAACTTTCCCTGAAGATATTGGTACATTGGTGAGGAGAAGCAGATGGAGAAGGAAGATCCTTCTGCCCCCAAAGTTGTTCTTTTGGCTCAGCAATTTGTATAATTTTTCTTTGATGCTTTTTTAGCATTTTGATGGTCAAGAAGTAGAGGAAAGGTTGCTACACCATCCCCAAATCAAGAGGAAATCTGCGGTACTTGTTTATTCCTTCCTTCCTTCCTTCCCATTATCAACTATTCCTCTTTTTCATCTTTAGCTCCTTTCTTATAAATGATAGTTTCTCTCGAGCTGCATTTACCCATTGATCCTGGTTTTTCCTGGCCTGTTTATTGCCACCCAGAAATAGCCGAATATTTCAGAGGCATAAGCAACCTGATGCCTTCCAGATGCTGTAGGCTACAATTTTTGTCAGTTTCAGCCTATATGTCCAATGGTATTGCCAGCCCATGGAGTAAGAAACCTCCATATGGCATCATCCAACTTAGTGCTGCAATTAGATATTGCTCAATAATATGCTTTCTATTCCATTTAAGGTACAGTCCTGGTTTTGATGTGAGATAATAAACCCCTTCTCAGTCAAATGAAATTATGGTCAAAGGATTGTATTTACCCATCTTGATATATTGCCATTACTATAGTCTCTGTGGATGAGGAGATTCCATTTTAGGGCAGTTCTTCTCACCCACATTTAAAAGAGGAAGGAAGGAAGGAAGGAAGGAAGGAAGGAAGGAAGGAAGGAAGGAAGGAAGGAAGGAAGGAAGGAAGGAAGGAAGGAAGGAAGGAAGGAAGGAAGGGAGGGAGGGAGGGAGGGAGGGAGGGAGGAAATATGATAAATAGTTGAAGAAAAGGGGATTTAACTACTTAATGCAAGGGGGGGAACGCATACACTGAAGCAGCTTAATGCTTTGCCAAACTGTTCATTCCCTGTTGAAGAAAAGGAGGGCTTGTTCTCTTTAGCTCACTTGAAAGAAAATAGTTCCAGCCTATTTATTCCTAATTATCTCCACTCAGTTTCATCCTTGCTAACTTTACCCAGGGCTAATATATGAGCAGGAAGAATTCTAAGGAAAGGGAGAGGGGGAACAGATTTGCCAAAAGTTGAAACAGCCTGGATTAACCTAAAACATGTTTTATATCAAAATCTAGAAGATTAGGAAAGCTCTATGTAATGAAATACTTGTATTCTTACTCTAAACTCACATACCTGAATGGTAATCTGGTGCCCGTGTTTCACAGTTATCGCCATAGGTCCCAGCCTGGCACACACACAAGCACTCTGTTCCAGACAGCACTGCCTTGCCATTGTTGGGGCATGGAGCACACTGGCATGGGTCAAATTGTGCTGCATACTCAGCAAGAGCTCTTCTGAGATTGGTACGCTTAGTTGCTGCACAGGGGATGTTCTTCACCAGCTCCAGAATGGAAGTCAGCTAATAAACAGAAGAGGTGGACACCAACAGAGCTATGAACACTCCACTCTACCACAATTTTGCTCCGCAAGCATCTGATAACAGGCAAAATCTGAACAATTTGGGGGGGGGGAGGAAGGGAAGGGACTCTTGCATGATGACATCATACTCCAATTCTGTGACATATACTTGGGTTGGACCTCATCATGCAAATATCTAAATGAGGCATTTGTGCAATGACATCATCGCACAGGAGTCATTTTGTCATCATTGCCATTTGCTGCAGAAATCACTGTGGTTCCTCCTTATTTTTACAAGAACTTAGTTCTAATGATTGTGAAAAGTCAATATGGTTGCATTCCCTTGTTAGAACATTGTTTTTTCTCACCAACAACTTTTGAAGTGGGTGCCCTTCAGATAGTCTAGAGATTGCTTAGCTATCGTTCAAAGTTACAACAGACTCCTCAAAAGGGACTTATGACCTGATTTTGAAGTTCCATTTATTAGATATTCAAATGTTTAAAAATGACAGAAATAACTTCTTGGTTCAATATCTAATGCTAACATTTCCTACCTATATATTAGAATGCCCAGTTTCTGTTTCATTTATATCATATCACAGAAGTTAACAAGCTTTTTAAGTTCTGGGCATTCTTTAGCTTGGAATCATCTGACTATAACAGACTCCTCAAAACGGACTTACGACCTGGTTTTGAAGTTCCAATCTTACCCGCAGTCATGTGACTGCATTTACAGCCATTTGCAGTGCCCTGTGTCATATGATCACAATTTACAGTGGTTTTGTCAAAAACCAGTATTTACTTTGGATTTCCAGCAAAAAAAACAGCCCATAGCAAACAATGGCTTTGCTTAACAACTGCAGCATTCACTTAATGACCACGATGTTTGCTTACACAGCTAATGACTACCCACAAAGATGGTCATAAAATCACGATGAGCACATGGTTATCAACTTTACAACCATCACAACTTACAATTTGCAATGTCAAGCTCAGTTATAGTTGTAACTCCAGGACTATCTATAGAACTGTACCTGGATAGCAGGACAAACAATTATTGATAATAGAAACTATGTTCCAAAACTTTTGGAAAGCATTATGTTGAAGAAGACTCCCCTATGGCCTTAACTGCTTGAATGTTTCATTCATCCCGCCAGTGAATATTGCTTGTGGTTTTGATCAGGGAGTCATAACAAAACAAAACTGTATTTTTTATGTGCTTTCCATAGAACATTGAACAAAGGCCGATGTTAGCAAACCTCAGAGGTTCTTTAATCTTGTTTCTGCATTTCTTCCCTTTCTCTTTAATCAACCCTATGCAGTTGATGCCCTTTCCTTATTCTGGATTCCAGCCATTAGGGATTGTTTTACTTCCGTTATGCTTAATATCAAAGTGAGTCTCAGAATGTGATGCTCTTTAGACCAGTGTTTCTCAACCTTGGCAACTTGAAGATGTGTGGACTTCAACTCCTAGAATTGCCCAGTCAAAAAATAAAGCTTCCTCTAGCCTGGACTTTGGAACATAATCCAGTTGACGTGAAGACAGATAACTGGCATTCCTCTTGCCAAGGTCAAAGATTTAGTTGACCATTTGGTAAAAGGAAACAACCATATTTGACTATATTTCACACATGACATAGTTGACTATGCTGGGTGGACATTCTGGGAGCTTTAGTCCAACACATCTGTAAGAGGTGTCAGATTGGTGCCAGCTTGGATAAGCCACAAATCAGCTTTGCACCATTGACCTTTGTGCAGGAAATAGGAGTGGCAGTGTCTGAAAATAAGCCTGCTACTACTTGAAATGAAAGAAAAATTAGAGTTGAATGATTTGTTTCAGCCACAAATTCCATTTTTATTTTATTTTTGTTAAAAAACCTACCATCCACAGATAATCAGAAATGCATAAGATGTAGAAATTTTGGCACAACCTCCAACAGTATTATGTCCAGCAGGCACATAGATTACAAGATACATTACTTCTAAACATATTGTGGCTCTATTAGATTTTCAAATTAAAAGATTTGTCAGAAATAACTTCCTGGTTCAATGTCTAATGCTAACATTTCCTTTCAATATATTTGCATGTCCAGCTTTCTATTTCACTGAGACTATATCATATCACAGAAGTTGGCAAGCTTTTTAAGTTCTGGGCATTCCCCACCTTGCAATCACCTGCAATGTTGATTAATTATTTAACCTCATGAAATCAGGGTTGTCTTGATTTCTAAAGTATGGTATTTGTGTCTTTGTTTAAATGAGGAATGAACTTGATGGGGAGGAGAACAATAAATCCCTTGGCTGTTGATCCATGTCGCAGCAGAAAAACACATAGCAACCAAAGGTTGTAATGCAACGAATCTATTTATGTTTTCTTCCCGTGTATTTCTCTTTGCTTCCCCAACAGCAATTGGAAAGGAAATTTAATTTTATATATACTGACAGTGGGGAAGGCTGCCCAGAAGCTTTAAATGTCTCATTATTTCGGTATTGTAACGCTTTATGGAACATTATGCTTGAAATTCCTCATTCTCCTATTTCCTTTCCATCCATTCCCTCTTTTCTATTATGTCTGTTAAACAGCAGGCCTGTGTCCAGGGAACTGCATTTTCCCCCAAACTTTTTAAAGTTACTTGAAATTTGTAGTCATTTTCCTACACTTTTTATCTTCAGAGGTAGGAGCCAACCACTATCAGCTATGATCTCAGACAGAAGTGTCAAGGAATGGAGGGGAAACCACAGCTGCTGGAAATGCAGAAATATGTAGGAGAAAAAACTCTGAGGTCTCCATTAATGCTGAGCAAGTTCAATTAATGCTCCTTGGCTGTTCTGGTAGGGGGGGGGGAAGGCTGGATGGGGAAATGCAATGGGAGATCTTGAATAGCAAAACTCTACCAGGCTATTTATTACAGGTAGTCCTCGAGTTATGAGCGGTTGCTTAGCACCCATTTGAAATTACCACCAACCCAAAAAAGGGGACTTATGAACCAGTTCTGAGGCTCCAACAGTTGGGCCCTTCCACCATATGACTGATCTTTGGGCACTCAGCAGCACTGCAGCATTTATGGCCATTTGTCCCAGAGTCACGTAACTGTGTTTTATAACAATTTTGCCAAAATTGTTTGGTTTTCGGCAAAACTGTGCCTATTGCGAATCATTGGTTAGTTTAATGGCAGTGGAGTTCACTTAACGACTGCTGCAAAAAAGCAGATTTATTTTCAGACACCGGCAATCCTATTTCCTGCACAAAGGCCAATGGTACAAAGCTCATTTGTGGCTTAGCCAGTGGTGGGATTCAGCCGGTTCGCATCACTTCGGCAGAACCAGTAGCTAATTTTTTGTTGCCCAGGCCCAGAATGGACTTCTGGAAGCGGCATCCACGCAGAGAACCAGTTGTTCACATATTTGAATCCCACCACTGGACTAAGCCTTTTATCACCATCAAGACATATGGTCATAATGGGCAGGCTCCATTCCGGTCGTATGTCAAGGACTACCCACACTGTTATTGCAATCTGATTAGTAATATCTTGCTTTGTATTCCTGATATTCACAGGTGGCTGACAAATGCTTTTCCTGTTGCCATTTTTCTTAAGAAGATTCAAGGCTTCCGTTCAGAAACAAATGGAAGGCTACCCTCAGAGATGGTTTGATTTCTGCTTTCCTACCTCAAAGGACGATGTTACCTAGTTTGGGTAACGAAATGTCTGCAAGAAAAGAGAGCACCAAGGGCCCCATATTTCAACCCTGAGCTACAAATATTCTCCTTTATCTTTACCTCAAAGTCAATCACAGCTGGATTGTCCTTCATTGATTCCAGCCAATTGGTAAAGATGGTGTGCTCAGGAAAAGCTCCCTTTCTTTCCCAGGCAAGAGCTGCAGCAAATTGGGATCTTCCACCTCTGGTGAAGGATACGGACTTCTCTGAGGATTGTAGAAATGAACCTGGGAGACAGATTTAAGGCCCGTGATTGGCGCAACAACATAAGCAAGTAGGTTCATAGCAACCATCAGAAGTCAAAACAGAAAATATTTTGTCAAAGACACTCTTGGAAACCAGAAGGAAATAAAGTAAACCATCTTCACCTAACAATGTCCTTTGCTACATTTTTTTGAGTGGATTTATCCATTGTGCACCAAAAAAGTCAGGATTTATTATGCTATCGAGCTTCTTCAACAACCATACAAAGGCTATAAAACAAGAGCTTTGGCTGCACTAAGGGCTATTAATAAAGCTGTATGTATTCAACATCCTCCTTTGCAGAATTTAACAGATGCCCCCCCCCCAGATAAACATCCTTCCCTCCCTTTTCATAACACGTTTCTAGCCCTCAAGCATTTTGAAAGAATCTTGTAGAATTTCTGAAAACTGAAGCAGAGTATGGGTACTAGAAGCTGGGGAACCAGTTTCTATCTTTAGGAAATCAAATGTTTTGGACTCCCATAGGAATTCGCTGAAATTTACATAATGTTTGCATATCATGGAATAGAACCTTTTCATTTTACATTATTTACATTTTGCTTCTGAACTTCCTTCGTTTGATATCTCAGAAACAAATATAGATTAAAAAAAGTCAAGATGTGCAATGCACATGTAAAACAGGCAGATCCTTGAATGCACCACTGTGGCCACTATCAACTTCCTTTTTAACCCTAACTTTTGGACATCCCTTCCAGCTATTTGCCCTTTTTGAAATTATTCTCTTTATTACATACCAAAGATGCATCTTTCTTTTGACTATCTATAGATTTGATGGGCTTGTAGCTAGCAACATTTGGGCTGGTCTCTTTTAATTCTCAAAACAGAAGAAGTCCTAGTCCTCTATGCTCTGCAAGTAGTCCTTGACTTTCATCCATTACTTTAGTGGTTCAAAGTTATACCAGCACTGGAAAATTATGAGTGGTCCTCACACTTATGACTTTTGCAGCATCCCCATGGTCATTTGATCAAAATTCAGGTGCTTGGCAACTGGCATATATGTACAATGGTTGCAGCATCCCAAGATCATGTGATTGTCATTTGTGACCTTCCCAGTTGACTTCCAACAAGCAAAGGTAATGGGGGGAAGCTGGATTTACCTAATGACCATGTGATTCACTTAACAACTGCAGTGATTCACTTAACAATCATGGCAAAAAGAGAGTAAAATTGGATATGACTCATTTAAAAACCACCTAGCTTAGCAATGGAAATTCTGGTCTCAACTGTGATTGTAAGTCAAGGACTACTTATATTTAGGAGCCGTGCTGGCGCAGTGGTTACAGGCTGACTCTGCCCACTGCCAGGAGTTCGATCCTCATCAGCTCAGCCTTCCATTTAGGACTCAAATTGTTGGGGGCAATATGCTGACTCTGTAAACTGCTTATAGAGTGCTGTAAAGCACTGTGAAGCGGTATATAAATGCTATTGCTATTGCTATTTTTAGATCTCTCCTCCTGAAAGATAACAGAAAAATTAAAGGAGACACACGAGTGTTTGAGTAAATCCTAACAGTATTAACATTCTTATAATTCGTCATTGGAAGCTCTTGGAGTGAAATTGTAACACTATGTTCCCAAAGGGTCATGTTTTTCCTTGATAATCACCTTCATGACGGGCAACCATTCTGTTGCTTGTACAGCTTGTTCTCACTTTCCTCCTTTTAAAACCAAAGGTACGCTTGGTTGTTTCTGTCCGGATGCATTCTTGTGATGCTGCCTGTGTTAAACCTTAAGAAATGAAAATTATTTCCAATTTTTTTTTTTTGGCATTTACAAAATAAGTATTCACGCTTGTTTCCTTCTTCTCCCCCTCTGAAACCACAGTTTTATCTAAATTATATGCATTTGACATATAAGGAAGTGAGACTGAAAATTTTAAATTAAAATGAGTTTACAATAGGAAGACCCAAAGGACATATTCTTCTTAATTATATCTGTACATGCAGCTTTTTCTTAATTTGAGGCTGCTTTACTTTTTTTGGTTTGGTTGGATATTATTGTTCCGATTTCTCACTTCTTATATAAGTTTTCTAAGCAACTTTTAATAGAATTGTTATTTTGGGTTTAATTAGTTGTTTGTAAATTGTTGCAAATGGTGCGTACTCATTTTAATGAATTTTACTCTTACACCGGGTATATTTTTAATGATGAAAAAGCAGGATGCATTTTATTCTTAGCAGTACATTAATAAGAAGCTTCTTGTGCCATTTGCTGTTCATCTGGATGCAGTGATTATTTTAATATAGTAAAAGACAATAAAATAACCAAGAAATGGTTTATTTCCGCTCATCAGTTGGGTTTAAGTTGCTCTCTACGACTGGAGTATTTCTCTGCCACAGTAGGATCACTCTGTGAAGCAGTCATGTAAATCTGCCTTTTAAAATGGTCTTTCTCACAGCAACACAGATGTTATCAATAACATAGCTCAGGGTTGAATGATGGGTCCTTGGTGCTCTCTGAACTTGGTTGTTTTCTTGCAGATGTTTTATTACCCAACTAGGTAACATCACCACTGATGATATTACTTAGTGTGGGTAACGAAATGTCTGCAAGAAAACAAGCAAACTCAGACCCCTCACAGATGTTATCATTTTATATGCCTTCCATTTTTCTAAGTATTCCCTTCTCCCAACCTGTGTTTTTCAGACTTTGGTAGAAATATATCTTTGATTCCCTTCTCTTTTAATCATCTGAGAATAACAGAGTTGGAAGGGACCTTAGAGGTCTTCTAGTCCAACCCCCTGCTTCCTAAAAAAAAGCCATGGAAAGAAAAGGATGAATTACAGTGCTGCACAGTGAAATGGTAAGGCAATTTTTCCTTTCCCAATATAGTTACTGGCCCAGTAATGGGCCCCATCTTCTTTTGCTAAGGACCATATACCTGAATTTCTCAGCTCTTCAGCGCTGTACTGATAAAGAAGGTCATATCTGCCTCCCAGTGATCCAGAGGCATAGTAATGGGTCCCAAAATCGTCAAATATCCGGCTGTAAAGGGGATAGTTGTACTCCAGGGGCAAGCTGTTAAGCGCCTCTAAGAACACCTTAGACAGCTGCAAGTCTGATCCCTTCATTGTGAAGTTGGATACCGCTAGGACTTTATGGATCCTAATAAAGTTGGACTCCTAAAAATGAAGATGAGAAAATGTGGATGTGACTCCAGTTGATAATTAAAATGTCTTTTCCCTAGACCCATGATATGCAATGATTAGTAATGATTATGGTTCTGTTGAACCAAAATTGAAATCTGTCAGTCAGCTTTTAAAGCCAACAAAATAAATAGCCAGGGCCACATTTTTTTTTAAAAAAATAAGTTTTTTAATGAGAAACTTTAAGTCAGCAATTTGTACTTAGGTAGCACATAGTCCTGGATCCATTTCTGTGGCTCCTGAATGCATGCACACATGCACATGCGCATCCAAATACCCAAACACATGCACACACTATGTCTGGGGAAATACAATACATGTCTTTTATTTGATCAGTTAAGTTCTAAAACAGATACATCAGAATGGCATCATGGGCTATCATGTTTTAAGCTATCCTGAAACTCTCCAGAAACCCAAAAAGAGAAGTGAACCTATTAGCTATGTTTCCACTTGTGGCACCACTGCTATACAGCTCGAAGCCTTTTAGTATGAAATAAATAAATAAATAAAATGCCACTCCAAACTAGAGAAAAATTACCAGCTCCCTTTTAAGTTCTCTGCTTCATTTAATGGTAGAGTGTAATATTTTTTTAATCCTAAAGATTTAAATAATATGTGTACAAGATTTAAATAATATTTGTACGTGGATATTCAGCCCTCCCATATAACTTTCATAGGTTTTTATTAACAAGTATTCAATTTGCAATTCTTCTGCATGAAATATGGATGTTGTTATTGTTGTTAATAATCTTTGCAGTAATAAAATCAGTTTTTATAACTGGAAACAATATTAGAAATCATGCTCACGTTTGCCTTCCTTGGAAAAATGAATACAGACTTTGAATGAAACAAATGCCATTAAGCATATTTGTTTAAAATAACATCCTGGAATGTAATATGTATATGCTTTTAGCCACTGAGGGTTCATGTTGCATTTGCACATATATAAATATTAAGACAAAAGCAGAAATGCTGCTCCATGTCCAGCCTGGATAGACTATATTAGAAGGAAGGTGGAAGTTATAACAAAAGGGTTCTATCAAGTCCCTTATTTTCAAATGAGGCACCTGTATGCAGGTAGTCCTCAACTTATTAAGCCCAACATTTCTGTTGCTAAGCAAGACAATTGTTAAGTGAATTTTGCCCCATTTTACGATCTTACTTGCCAAGACAACTATCTATGGAATCATAAACCTGAGGACTACCTATACCTTGCTTCACAAAAGGCACTACTCCTGACTTGGATAAGTTCTTCTTGGATAATTATTTTACTGCACTTTTCCAGCAAATACACGGGGGAGTCACTTCTGGACACACATCTACCTACTCATATCCTGATTGCAGGGCAGTGGTGCTTTCAGAAGGTATGCATCTTTAAATTTTACGACTGTCGTATTTTTGAAATGGATGTACTGCAAGATGATTGGTCTCTAGTTGGCATTGGTAATCACTATATAAAAGGAGTTCTGTCTTATTTGGCTACAAATCCAAAGATGTCATGTATTTGAGAAGCCAGATGTCACCAACTATGAAACAGAAATGTTTCTCATTTTGAACTAGTTTAATTTCATTTTTAAAACAGAAATGAATAACCTGGATAGGAAAAATAATAGCTCTGTTGTCCCACCACGCCAACTGAATTGAACAGCCTTTTCTTGAAATTTAAAATAATCGGCATTGACATTTCAGGCACGCAATAACATTTGCCACTCACATACAAAGCAAAAGGCAATTCAATACAGAAATGTTTTCTATATGAGCAGGCTAATGAACCACTGACTTTTCCTGGTCTCTCACTTATCGGCTTATATAGATGGAGTCGAAAGCTAGAATGAAAACAGCAATACCTTTTTCTTTGAAGCTTGTATTGCTTCCTTGAAGGAGGAAGAGGATGTGATGTGAACTTTTGTCTTCTTGGAGAACAGGAATGGGATTCCAGATCGACTTTTGCCAGAACCAGAGAAAGAATCTATCTGAGAAGTATGGGTTTCAAAGGGAATTAAGTCATTGTAAAATTCTGAAACCACTTCATCTTCTTCATTCACTACCTATGGAGAGATATAATTACAGAAACTTGGTTTGACAAAGGACTGAATCTTACTTCTTAAAGGGCAGTGACCGGAGTGGATACCCAGTCCCCATAGCTGGAATTCCCACAACTGCATTTTTTTTAAGTGTCTTCTGCAGAGAAATTTAGCTTTGGTCTTAAGGAAGAGGTGAGAAATGTAGAATGGTTAGAATATAGAATAACAGAGTGGAAGGCACCTTGGAGGTCATTGTGGAAGTCACTGCCCTGCTCGAACAGGAGACCCTATACTATTTCAGACAAATAACTGTCCAGTCTCTTCTTGAAAGGCTGCAATGATGGGTTACCCCCAGCATCTGAAGGCAAGCCATTCGGATGTTGAAGGTTGCTCAACTCTGAAAAAGTATGAAGAGTGAGGAGATACAGAACAGCTCCATCTTGACCTTGTCCTTGAAAAGAACAGTGGTGGTTTTTGACAGACCACAACAATAAATTAATAGTGAATATAAATGTCAGTTTCTTGATCTGGCCTATTTCAAAGAGCTGACACTTTTCATTACCTGCTCGCCTGCACACTGCTCAAGCCGAGGTTGAGCCTGGCATGTCTGTAACCTCCTTTCTCTAGTTCCATTTTCTCTCCCTCCTTGTGGACATGTTAAGAACAAGCAGAGTTTCCATCCACAGCCACTGTGTTGACTCTTTTGACCAGGTCCTGCAGACACTCCTAGCACTCATTGTAAAGCATTTGTGCATATAAATATAACTTGTTGGTGAGTAAAGCCCATGCTTACAGCTAACATGCTTAATATCTTTTGATAGTTACCTGAAAGAAAACAGACTCTAAGTTTTCAGGAAGACGATATGTTTTCCTCAAGTCATTGGTCTTGACAAGTCTGCAGGTGCCTCCATTGAAAGAATTACGGAGAACTTCACCTCGATGCATACCTGCCAGAATATGATATCTAAGGGAAAGCAATAGGAATTTTGCATCCAGTCACACAAAGCAACCTGGACCAGTTCCTTAATTATTCATAGTAAGGGAGGGGATTCTATTCAAGCTGGTGTTTTTCTGAAGAATAAATAAAGCCACATGCTTACATGGTAACAGAGCAAACAGGCCACAAGCTGATTCATTAAATTCATCAATAACTTAAATGATTGCTGGTGACCTCCAGATACTTGATTACAATTCCTATCGTATCTAACCATAGTTGCCCTATTGTCTGATGGGAGCTGTATCTAAAATACTTGGAGGGCATCAAGTTTGATAAAGTTAGACTAGATTCCCTTTTTTCCATGTTCGTATCTGTCACAAGTTCTTTTCTAAATGTTTATCTGCAGTCTTTCTTTCTCTCTTCTTCTCTTCTCAGATAACTGCTTCTAAATGAAATTGAGCATTTTAATGTATAACTATAGAACAGGTGGTAATGTTTGGAGCCATGTATGGATATGGAGGAAGCCTGGATGGTTTGCAAGGTCAGAAAAGCATCGAACAGTATAACAAATGGTCTTTATATAAACTAGTGTTAGATGTGTTTTCTTTTCCTTTTCATAGCTTATGCCTTTGATTCCTTTGAATTATTGCTTCTTATTCCTCTTCCCCCTTGAGCACGTTAAACTTGACTTACCCAAGGCCCATTAAGTTCCCACCAGGAATGCTCTCGTGTTTTCTAGTGCACACGGGTCTCACACGTGGACAGTTCCTTTCATCTGAATTGTCCTCACAGTCATTTTCTCCATTGCACTTTAACTTCTGGCTAATGCAACGACCTTTTGTGAAGAAGAAGAAGAAGAAGAAGAAGAAGAAGAAGAAGAAGAAGAAGAAGAAGAAGAAGAAGAAGAAGAAGAAGAAGAAGAAGAAGAAGAAGAAGAAGAAGAAGAAGAAGAAGAAGAAGAAGGAGAAAAGAAGAAGAAGAAGAAGAAGAAGAAGAAAAGAAGAAGAAGAAGAAAAGAAGAAGAAGAAGAAGAAGAGAGAGAGGAGAGGAGGAGAGGAGGAGGAGGAGGAAGAGGAGAGAGGAGGAAGAGGAATAGGAAGAGGAGGAGGAGGAGGAGGAGGAGGAGGAGGAGGAAGAGGAGTTAGAAGCCATAAAGGAAAGCAGACAAATGACTCTATAAGGAATGAATACTTCCATGAAGGCTTACATTATTATGCAGGAAAGAAATATTCTGCATATGTAGCCTTGAGCCAGTAAAATTGGGATAACTCCACAACTATCATTGAAAATATACAGGATGCTTGTGGGGGGAGGGGAGGGAACCATAGAAACACATCATACTTTAAGGGAGGAGACCAAAAAATTGACAAGAGTGTCAAAGAATAAGAAATTGCCCTCAGCTATGGCCAATAGAAGTTCCTTCCCTACTGAAAGCTTCTCCACATCTGGAGGGGTTCCTGCCACTTCCAGATCCCAGCCTGAGGTAGCTATGCCCAAGGACTCTGGCTTAGCAGCATATGTAGAGATACAGTGTCTTCCATGGCACCAAAGTCAATACATGACGTTAATGTACTAAGCAACATTTTAAAATTGCAGAGATGGTTTTGGATAGATGATCATCCAATGGTATTGTTCTTACTATCAATTATTAATTATTGTTGTTGTTACTATTTACACTTAGTCTATAAGATATTTCTGAATTTGATACTTTTACGATATTACAATAAATGTGCTGTTCCAAATACCGAGACTTTTTGTAATTGATGAGTTGAGATTCTCTCCATTCCCGTGGAATTGTGCCTTAAATACTTTTCCAGATCTTTTGATACGTCCCAATCCATACCAATTGGCACACTATTACTTTCATTTTCACCATTCACTCCAGCTATATTTGAAGATCTTTATATTTCTCTATTTTTTTCTAGTTCTTTCCATTGAACCTTCTGTCCCCAGCAACTGCTGTTTATAAATTATAATTCTTAGTCCAATGAATCAATATGGTCACTATTTCCAAATAATCTGAATAATCTTATTACATCCACATACCAAATGTTCAACAGTCTTCTCCTGTTCTTTGCATAACCAGCATTTACTGTCTTGCAAAGTTTTCTGTTTCGGTTTTTATTACCTTTGTTCATCACAATTGTTCTTGAACTGCTAAAATAAGGTCTTTCATTTTCATGAATGTGTCTTTTAAAAAAACTACACTTTTATTGTCTTTTTTAAAAGCATATTATTTGTATTTATACTATTTGTATTTTTAATGCATCAAAATCATAAAAAGGAAGATACTATCAAGTTACCATTTTCACAATGGAATTTGTTGCCACAGTTTATTTCCTCCATGTTGCAAAGTTTTGTGGGAAAACACGGTCGCGACTCCACCAAAGGTTCATTGCATGGTTGACCTTTAAACTGAGCTAGTTGGTTAAAGGATCTAGTACGAAACTGAAAAACAGAAGGATAATAAATAAGTGAGCAGAGATCATTTTATCCAGGTACTTTTAGAGAAGGGAATGAAGTAATTGGCACCACCAAACCCGCCTTGGCTGACCTCAAAATAATAAATAAATCATAACAGGATTGGACTTGATTAGTACTTGGATAAAAGGTCATGGGGGCACTTTACCTGGTTAAGGAGCTTAACCATCCCGTCTCTCATGGAGACCAAAATGTTAGTCCACACGATGATGATTTGGAAAGGTGAATAAACCCTTGAGATGGGTACTTCTCAAATAGATACTGGGTTTATTTCCCTCTTCCTTTCCAAACCCATCTGCAAAATCTGAGTATTTTATGTAAAAATAAATCATTTGCTGTACTGAACTGGGTTATGGGGACAACCAGTGTTATTGACATTTTGGGGATGAGAATGAAATAGTTCCTGGATTTGTAACTGCAGCCATTTAATTCCTAAGACAATGGGAAGAGAAGGACTAGGGGTGACATGATAGCAGTGTTCCAATATCTCAGGGGCTGCCACAAAGAAGAGGGAGTCAAGCTATTCTCCAAAGCGCCTGAAGGCAGGACAAGAAGCAACGGATGGAAACTAATCAAGGAGAGAAGCAACCTAGAACAATTAACCAGTGGAACAACCTGGCTCCAGAAGCGGTGAATGCTCCAACACTGGAAGTTTTTAAGAAGAGACTGGACAGCCATTTGTCTGAAATGGTATAGGGTTTCCTGCCTGAGCAGGGGGTTGGATTAGATGATCTCCAAGGTCCCTTCCAACTTTAATAATAATTAAATAATAATAATAATAATAATAATAATAATAATAATAATAATAATAATAATAATAATAATAATAATAATAATAATAATAATAATAATAATAATAATAATAATAATAATAATAATAATAATAATAACAACAACAACAACAACAACAACAACAACAACAACAACAACGGACTGGACCAAGCAGCATCTGTTCATCTGTTGGATCTACCACTGTTAGCTTTGGAGAATCTGGTGGTTAAGCTTAATTTTTATACTATGTTCTTATTTATGAAATTAACAGTCACCTTCAAGTGTATATTGTTACCTGAATCTAAATAAAGAGTAATGGGAACAACACCCCTTTGAGATTTCTTTAATTGTCTGAGGAGGCCCCTTCAGTGTTTTGGGAGCTCTTGGGAGAGGGACCTGAAAAACATTCCTGACACTGTGAGGAATGTGACACTCTTGAAATGAGGTGGGCATTTGCTTATCAAGTGGCCAATAGATCCAAAGGCCAACTCCTGGTCAACAAACGCTGAAACTATCTTTATTGGGGTTGGACATAAAAAAGAATCTTGCAAGCCCGATTGTGCTGTACTTCCTTCTTCTCCTCCTTCTTATACTCTGGTAAATTCGGGAGGCATCTGCCTGAGCTGCTTTCAAATGTTATCTCGCTCTTCTGAACTTAAAATAATACTGAGCCCCTTTTGCCTAAGCAATGATTCCTGCATATCTCCTTCAAGATCAACTTCCTTACTCTCTACATCTATATTTTTTCCAACTTACATTTTACTTACTTGTTTTTTAACACATGGATCACATTCTGACCAGGGGCCAAAGTCTCCAAGCTGGCAGTTGATTGGACACGTCTGCTGGTTACAGGCTCTGGATTCCTGGGTGGTGCAAATTTGTGCACAGAAGTTTTTTCGGTAATAATCATCCACTTTGATTTGCCTAGAATTCCAAAAAAGCATTGTTGTGACCAGAAGAATCTGTTAAACCAAGGAAACTAAAATCCATGGAATCCATGCTGAAAAGGACAAAGCATGGCTACAGTTTAGGGTGCAGTTAGATGATCCAGAACATCAAGACACATATTTAATATTTACTAGATGCAAATAGTAAAGAGCTTCAGTTTGACAAGATTCTGGCTATAGATGTGGAACAATAAATAACTGAACTTTGAAGAACCACCACATATGTTTTTGGTTTGGGGACCTGACAACAGGCTTCTCCTTGGATGTGTTATATTGCAATACCCATCATTCCCAACTGAGATAAATAGCTTTGATCCAACATATGTAGACTTCTGAGAAAATTTCTTTGGGCAGTTATGTCAAGGATTCAGGATTAGCATGGTCTATGTGAATGGATATTTCTTAAAGCTTTGATCCAACTTTTGAAGGCAAGCAAGTAGGGAAAAGTCAGAGGCCTTTTATATCCTTTTAAGATGATTGAATGATAATAATGTATCAGTTCTGTGATCACCATGATATTTTCTACTTACCTATACCTATTTTGAGTCCCATAATTGCAGGTCCTTGAACAGCCAGACCAGGGAGTCCATGGATAATGGTCACAGAAGCACCCCTCACTATTCTCAATTGCAGCCAGCAGCAAGATTAGGAACAGCCAATTATATGCTTTGTTCATGACTACCAGCCTGAAGAAGTCAATGAAGCCTACAGTACAGACAAACAAAGTGCAGTTAGAACAGTTTGATATCTCTTTTAATACTGTGGCAGCTGAAAAACTAATGTGCTGCAACGTGCATTGCAAGGAGCAATTTAAAGCTGCATCCAGCTGTGATAACTGTGAAATCATAGTAAAACTGCTGACTCATTGAGCACAAGCATCAGGACAACCCCAAGGACCACCAAAGGTAAAAGTGCAGCAAAGGAGTTATCAAAGCACTCTAATTTCTGAAAGGGAACCATCAGAGGGGGACTTTAGTATTCCAGGTTCTCATTTAAATTCAACCAGGCAACCTGTACCCCATTTCAGAGATATTTCTTTACATACACAGAGAAATAGAATGACCATATATGGGCAAAAACACATATGGGAATGGGAGTGTCTTCTAAATTCATGCTGGCTTTCCCATTGAGTTGTGGGAAACTAAAAGCGAGCATCAGAAATTTTCCTTCCTTCCTTCCTTCCTTCCTTCCTTCCTTCCTTCCTTCCTTCCTTCCTTCCTTCCTTCTTTATTTTGCTTGTTAGAAGTTTGCATGGAGCAAGTCAGTGGGGAATCCAGCAGGAGACTGCAAGTACAAGGCAATCAGGCAGGTAAGTGGCTGCTACTGGATGGGGGAAGGAGCAAGGGGATGCATGTCAAGAATGTTATATGGGGTGCATGAGATTGCCATGTGTATTGGGAAGGGTGTATGGGTGCATGCTAGGAATGCTACATGGGTTGGGGAGAGCATGCAGGTGAGTGGCAAAGGTCAAGAAGGGTGCACAAAGTGTTGTGTGGGTAGGGTAGGGTAGGGTATTCAGGGAGACCATGTGGTTCAAGAAGAGTGAGTGAGGGTCACAGGTGTGTGTAAGAGATGCTGCATCAGTCAAATAGGCTGATTTTTCATCCTGGCTACTTTTAGCACCTCTTCAGAAGCCAGATACAGTTCCTAAGCATTCAGAGTGTTAAAGGGAAGACTTGCTTCTGCAAATCCCAATAAGAAGTGGCAGGAAACAGCAATTAATCATAGATAAGACTTAGCTGAGCAAGGCAAGTTTCCAAATTGAGCAGTCCAAAGTCAAGCCAAAGATTTACGATGCCAGGTCAAGGGAGAATGAGGTTGTTGTTAGTCAACAAGCCAGGGTTGTAAATAACTAGATTCCAAGTGCCACAACGGGCAAGCCAGATTCTACTGTTGCTTCTAGCAAGAGGCCAATAGTTCCTGTGGGAACTTAAATGCACTCTCTATGGAAGGTTCACAGCTGTGAATCTTGCTAGTGAGTTCAGCATCTTGCTGCTTGATCATGAGTCACACACTTCGGAGATGTGCAGAGATCCCAGGAGGAATTGCTGGTGGGGTGGGCAAGTGAGTACCTGGAGCAACTGCACTGCAACTGAGTCAGACCCTGAGAGTATGATAGGCCCATGAGGGGAGGGGGACAGTATGGGTTAAGAAGAATGCATGAGGGTTGCATGTGAGCATGAGAGGTATGGAAGAGTGGGTTGGGTTGGGAAGAGTGCCTGAGGGTGCATGGGGGCACACAAGAGGTGTCTCGCTGGTCAGGGAAGGAATGCAGGACTGTAGTAGAGATCAGAAGGGTACAAAAGAGTTCCTTCCTCTCTGTTTCTCCCTCCCATTCTTCATTTGTTTCTTCTTTACCCCTTCTTTACCCCTTCCCTTCTCTTTCCACTAGGCAGGTAAGTGAGTTCTGCTGGGTGGACGGGGAAAGGAGAGAGGGATTGTGAGACTGGCTGGGAAACTTCACAGAATATTGAACATGAAGATCACATGAACACAACAGCATACAGCAATACAGAAGCAGCCAGTAGCACTGAAGCAGCCACAAAGTTCCCAAATTTTATTCCCTCGGGAGTCATAGTTCCTGGATTTTGGACACATTCTCTAAATTAACCTATTTGAAGTACCTTGGTTAAAAAATTGTTGCCGTGTGATATAGCATTTCACACAGTTAAAGGACATGACAATGAAAGTTTTAGTAGAATATATATTTATCCTTTCGCCATGTCAATTTTGTCTTCTTCTTTTTTTTGACATATCCATGTATTACATTCACTTTTGCCTAATAGACCCATTTTCTTGCAAGCAAATTTGCCCAGTATAAAGCATGTTTGCAAGTTATATTTATTAATATAAGCATGCTTGTATGCATTTTATATTACTATGTGCAATTTCACATTTCTCTTTTTACTGGAGAATGACATTACCACAATGGAAGGAGTACGGTCTTTGAAAAATGATATTTCTGTTTGCACAGATTGGATCTGAAGAGCTGAACAAGTAGCTGCTCAATAGATAAAGGCTGTTCCTGCTCCACATCTTCTTAACCATTGAGAGGGTAAATATTGGAAACACTTTCATGAACTGGGATAGACAGGAAAGTAAATGCAGATAGTAGGAGGGACGATGGGTCATATGCTACAAGGCAGAACTGATTGACAGGCCTATTGTTCTATTCCAGAGGTCCCCAACCTTTTGGGCACCAGGGACTGGTTCCATGGAGAGAGGTTTTTCCGCAGACCGGAGGGGGCGTGGTTTTGTGCGCTGCCTTCATCCCGTGGATGGGGCTTTGCTTGTTTGTGCGGCCCGGTTGCTGGCCTGGTACTAGTCCACAGAACGGGGGTTGGGGACCCCTGTTCTATTCCATAGCTTTAATATAATAATTTATTATAGAAACAAATTGATACCCATCTGCATATCTAATGATTTCTTATTTCTTTTTAGTACTTAGGATATCTGAACAAATAGGATGCTGACAAAAACCTCTCCCTTCGTCTATTTTTTATATCAGAGAAGTCCTGAAGGGGTAGAAGAAGGAAGGGGGGGGAGGAGAGGGCAAGATTTGTGGCTGACAGCTCTTGGTTGCAATCACACATATTAATTTTACTGGAATGCATTAATAAGATAAGATAAGATAACCTTTATTGTCATTTTTTTTACTGTGGGCACAATGACACTAAATGAAATTTAGTTGCCTGCTCTCAAAGTGAACACATACATGACACACACCTAATATACTATATACAACATATGTATAGACCCACACCCCTACATATACATAACAAATAAATATTAAACACTGTCCATCTTGAAAATATAATGGAAGGAGGAAGCTTGAGAGTTCACAAGGTTAATGCTTTATGGAATGAAACTATGACTGAATCTGGATGTTCTGCTACGGATACCACGAAGCCTCCTCCCAGAAGGTAACAAGGAAAACAGGTCATGAAGAGGATGTGTAGTGTCCCAGACAATCTTGCGGACTCTGCTTAAGCAACACTTCTGTGCTATGTCCTGGATGGGAGGGAGGGAACTGCCAATGATTTTTTCAACCATCCTCACCACTCTCTGCACCACCTTCCTGTCTGAAGCAGTGATGCTTCCAAACCAGACTGTGATGCTGTATGACAGGATACTCTCGATCGTCCCCCTGTAGAAAGTGGTAAGGATAGAAGGAAGATGTGCTTTTCTCATGCAATGCAGAGAATGCAGGCACTGCTGTGCCCGCTTCACCAGTGTCTCACTGTTGAGTGACCAAGCCAGCCTACTCGTTAGCTGCACAGCCAGGAATTAGATGCTGGTAACCATCTCCACAGATGAATCATTAATGCACAGAGAAGTGTGGCTGTGCCTCTTTTTCTGAAATCAATGATTTCTTTGGTTTTTCCAGTATTTAAAACTAGGCTATTTTCCTTACACCAGTTCACCAACCCCTCAACCTCCTTGCAGTAAGTGCCCTCATTGTCATCATGAATAAGGCCCACTACTGTTGTATCATCTGGAACTTCACAATAATCAAATAACTTTTGACCGTGTGATGCAGAAGAGATGTATTGCAGGAGTTTTCCAGCTTCCATTTCCTTTATTAGGAGCAGAAAGAACATTGGTGAAGCTTGTGGGAGCTGAAGAGAAGGTGAAGGATGAGGCAGTTGCTGCAGTAGAAAGTTCAGTGATCAAAGTTTTCTGCTTCTGCTAATGTGCGTTTCGCTTCCATCATGAACCACTGTTTTGTGCGGTTTTTGTGACTGGTACCGATTGTGAAGACAACAATAACAACAAAAATAATACAAAGTACAAACTATTTTTCCCTTGACATACATTCATATAACAGGATTCCTGCCTGGGGATATATCTGCAATTTATACCATTTTCATACCAAATGTAGAAAGAAAAGAAAAACAAGTGTGAGAAAGCAACCTGCTTCTACCATTTCAGAATTTCTAGACAGGCCCAGCATGTGAATTTTCTTAAAATGTTTCAGATATCTGTCAGCTTCTATAAAATATGTTATTATTTTTAATTCTTTCCCCCCCAAAATATTAGGGAATATGAACCTGTTGAAAAGTTACAACCCTTTTGTTTGTGACAAATCCCCCTGTATATTTATTTATTATAAACATCAAACAGAGATTAAATGCCAGATAATTTATTTAACAAAATGAAACAAAGGTTTATTTAAGAATAATTATTTACAGACTTGGAATAATATAATGATATATATCTTAAAATGAAAAAAGGTAAAATTGTCTGGGTTAGGAAGAACTGTAAAGGTAATAATTAACTTTTTGGAAAGCTTAATTTCTTATTTAAAATTATTCCAATAATTATTGAACAGAAGACACTAAATGAATTGCAGATCCAAATAACCAACTTTAGATGACTTTAAAAGAAGGCCAAGAATCAAAGTTAAGATTTTACAAGACTTGATAGAACATGATTGGCAGGCTGTTGTTATTGGCTGCTGGCAATTCAGGTTATTGTTTTATTTATTGTTCATTGGATTACACAATAGATGGTATCACTTTATGGACTGATTGCTTGCATAAATACTTTTGGTTTGATACCAACAGGAAAAAAAATCCCCTAAACTGGTCAGACTTCATTCCTTTTTAAGAAACCATCACTCCTTCAAATACACCCATTAAAAAGAAGAAAGCATTATTATTATGAATTGCTTTCCAGTATCTTCATTGTGGAGAAAAATCAGATTTAAAGCATCATAACAGCTAAACAATTTCCAGAGGTCAAATGTGCCATACTTCTAAGCATGTACATGTCTGTGAGACATGTACACAGTAGTGGGAGTCAATTATGTGAACAACCGGTTCTCTGTGTGGATGCCACTTCCGGAAGTCCATTCTGGGCCTGGGAAACAAAAAATTAGCTACCGGTTCTACCGAACTGGTGCGAACTGGCTGAATACCACCACTGCATGTACACGAGAAAAAGAGAGACAGAGAGAGACAGAGACAGAGGAAGGGATGGAGGGAGGAGGCAGAGGGAAAGAGAGAGGGAGTTGTACTAGTTACATGAGAATTACAATTTATCTCAGTTCTTTCTCAGCTTTCAAATCAGTATGCCACGTCTGTCAAAGGCTAATCTGTCTTATCAAATACATTCTTGGTGTTTAGATGATATGCTTTTTTAGAAGAAACATAATAAATGCCAGAGATGTTTTTAATAATTCTAACTGTATAGATGAATGTATTAAAACTTACCTTTTCTATTTGGATAGAAGCACAGCCTGGATATAATAATTCACCAAAGACAGCTACTTGAAAAAGATTCGGTACTAGCTAAGAGTAGTGTTGACCTGCAAATGATGGCGCAACTCAAAGGTTTTGTTTGCAATCAATTAAATTGTAACTAAGCATGTAATCCGGTAGTAGAAGTATGTCCAACTGAAATCAATCTTCAGGTATCTGGAAGGAAGTGCTTCATTTTTCAGCATTCTGGCCACCCATTTTTGAAAAAAAAAAAGTAGTAATAGCTATCTACAAAGCTTCTTATAGTTGCTACAGTGAAGCCATAGAATCATCATGTTGCCTTCTACTAACTACTAACCATTTAAGCATAGAGACCCTCAGGATAAAATAATTTTAATGTTATAACTTCACTAGAACAGGAAAATGTCAACTGCACCCCATTAGTTACAATGTTCATTATTAGATAAATGTACAATCAATGAAATAAATTTCTCGGTACAACTTTTTCCCAAGCACTTATATTTGTACACCATTTTTATGCTGAGGACTATAAGAGACAAGAGATATCATAAGCATCATGATCTCATTTATTCAGTGAGTTGTTATGCAAAGGACATCATTGTTGCTTCAACCAAAGCTGGGATTCAAGCAGTGAAACAGTAGGATAGCCTGCCTCCTGGAGTCTTGAGTGCCCCATCATTGGAGATTTTCAAGCAAAAGTTGGACAGCCATTTATCTGGGATGGTACAAAGATTTCTGCCCTGGGCAGGGAACTGTGCTAGAAGATTGCCTATGAATCTATGATGATGGCACCAAGAATGATTTTAAAAATAAAACCTCTTTTTGCTGGCTCCCGATACAGATTATTCTAGACAAAAAAACATGCAATGAAAGGAAGACTAATGTCAAGGGCCAGGGAAATCAGGAGATCCAGGCAGTTCAAATGGGTATAAAGATTTGTTGCAAGCTTACGTTCTCTACAAGAATCTGAACTACTACCGTGTTTCCCCGAAAATAAGACCCGGTATTATATTATTTTAGCCTCCAAAAGAGGCATTAGGTCTTATTTTCAGGGGATGTCTTATATTTTTCGTGACACCTGCCTTACCTCGTGGTGGCGGCACCAACAGCCCCATCCAGCAGGAGCCCATGTGGCTGATGGCCCACTTCTTCTGTGGCCACTCACGGCAGGAGGCTGCGTGGCACATTGGCCACTGCTGCTACAATGAGGCAAGGCAGGTGGGGGGAGGGGTGGAGGTGCCCCATGCGCCCCGCACCCACTTACTTCAGGGCCCCCCCCAAACTGCATAAGCACAGGAATAAGAGTCACAGGAATTCAAAGTCGGCTGGACTTAGATCTCTAGGCACAAAAGGACTCATGACTGATGATGCATTTGACCCCTTCCTCAGACTCGGCCTGATCATCTCCTACAACTAATTCACTAATATCAATTCATGACTAATTGATGTCTTAGTTTACTGATGCTTATGAATCTCAGATGTTCTGGGGTTACATACATATATATGGTGCTGGTGCGGTGGTTAGAATGCAGTCCTGCAGGCTATTTTTACTGACTGTCGGCTGCCAGTAGTTCGGCAGTTCAATTCTCACCGGCTCATGGTTGACTCAGCCTTCCATCCTTCCGAGGTTGGTAAAATGAGGACCCAGATTGTTGGGGCAATATGCTGACTCTGTAAAACTGCTTAGAGAGGGCTGTAAAGCACTGTGAAGCGGTATATAAGTCTAAGTGCTATTGCTATTATTTCATACATAGAAAGTGAAAATGTTAATGTTTCCTGTAACAAAGAATGTGAAAAAATATTACATAGATTGCTCCTTAATCATATTTCCATTATTTGGTCTTCATTATGCCTTCTCAGTACATAAAATGTGAGTGCTTCTAAAGCTGAGCAATTTGTATTATGGGATTCTGTTCCTTGGCTTCTACTTCAACTCTCTTTCTTGAAAAGCTTGTACAACTTTCAGCATTATTTGAAAACCTTGGCATCTCTATGAGCAGTGCTGTGAAAAACTATTCTTCTAGATTCATATCCAAAACTAACTAGGTGGAAGTTCTGAGTTACTTTCATTGCTTTTATGTAAATATTTAAAAGATATTCTATTCTTATAGACTGATTTGTAAAATGAAATGTCTCAATAAAGCATTAATAAAAATAAGAAATTTGGAGTCTCCATTGAAAAAACATGTTACTACTGATATCTAAATATTCACTGCTCTGCAGTTAATACATGTTCTCAGTATGACTTTAATTGCATTTCAACAGTAGGAACAAATACATTCCAGACAGCAGCTTAGACATTTTAATGATTTTTAAATATTACAGACATTTAGAGATTTGTTAGGTTTAGTCAGCAGAATTCCCAGTTCATTTAAGGAGGAGGAGGAAAATTCCAAGTGCTTTTCTAAGAATTCAATATCCTCACTTAGGATCTAATTGAAGAGGGAGTGGGAATAATTCTAAATTAATTATATAGATTATGGGTAGTTTCATAGACTCATACAATCATGATATTTGAACACACTATTTATGCCTTTCAGATGCAATCATCTGTTTCATGAAGGAATCTAAATCAGGGGTCCTTAGTGCTCTCTGAGCTTGGTTGTTTTCTGCCAGATGTTTCATTACTCAAACTAGGTAACATCATCAGTGCTAGTCTAGTCTAACACTAGCACTGGTGATGTTACCTAGTTCGGGTAATGAAATGTCTGCAAGAAAACAACCAAGATCAGAGAGCACTAAGGGTCCCTCATTTCAATCCTGAGCCATAAATATTCTCCTTTACTGGAATCTAAATTAATCAATAGCTGTCCATTCACTGCTTAAAACATCCAGTAACTGTGAGATCATCACTTGCTTATGTAATTGGCTCCTCTGTCAAACTTTTTCCTGATGGAGTAAGTTTTCCTAATGTTCAGGAGAGGGGAATCCCTCTTTTTGCCACTCATGACTATTATTATGTGTCCTATATTCTGGGACAATGAGCTTTTCGATTGCTACATTCTTTCAGGTGTTAAGTGCTATCACTTCCCAATTCCCAATTCCTCCTTGTTTCCTTTTAAGGTTGAACATATTCAGTTCTTCGGTCTCTTCACACAAGATTTACTTTCCATGTTCCTGATGTGATCTCTTACACTTTGTTTACATTCTTCTTAAAAACCGAGTTTTCACAACATGCTAGATAAATATGCTTTCCACCTCTTCTCAACCTTCACCCCCTCTGCCCTAATCCTAATAAATAGTTTAATGGGTTTTAATAATGGCTGTTACTGTGGCAACCTGCTATAGCAACTAAGCAAAAGCCAAGATTTTATATTCAGAGAGAAAAAAAACTTTGCTTATGTGATTTCAGGGTTACTTGAGTACCTTAGTATTTTTCTCTGCTTTTCCTTGACATCAGTTTAATGCAATAGAGGAGGAGGAGGAGGAGGAGGAGGAGGAGGAGGAGGGGAGGAGGAGGAGGAGGAGGAGGAGGAGGAGGAATCTATGATCTCTAAAGATTGTTCTGAAGATCTGTTGGACTAGGGAAAATCATATACGTTGCATGGAGTTCTTGGCAGAATTTGGCTGAAATAAAATATATTATAGTAGGACTATTAACATTGAGTTGAACTCATTTGTTTTTAAAGACAAAATCTCAATCCACAGAAAACTATACTATCGGGGAAGTTGCTGAATTCCAACTCACAATATGTCATTAATGATAAATAGCTATTAATGATGTTGTAATTCAGCAACATCTGGAGATCCATAACTGTGTATCCATAGTTCAGATAAATCTTACCATTAAAGTTCTTTTCCTAAAGCTATTTATAGACATCTTCTTCAGCCTTGAATCATCCATATATCCTAAAATTTCCATTTAGTTTGTTTGGTGTGTGGCAAGATAGCTATTTCTCTGAATATCTTTAGAGGCATCTAATTCCATTCAAAAATTCAAACTGACTTTCTAGTTCAAAAACCAATTAAATTTAGAGATGCAATCATATTATTCTAACTGAATATGTACCAAATACATATCAGATATCAATATTATGTATTATTTCATTTATAGCAGAGGTGGGCAGTCTGCAATCCTGGACTCTAAACCCAGGATTTTTATCAACATCGTGCTGTTGAATTTCATTTAGCATTTTATTTAAATTTCATTCTCTCTATTTAGACAACACTGGCTCTATTCATAAGTCTGAGGCAGCTCTACCCATTCTGCATGTTGCCCTCTCCACTGAGTAGAGACACCTGTTCACTTGTCTCTGACTGAGGCATTGTGATGACTGGATGCTAGAAATGTCGAACAAAATATGGTGATGAAGGGTACATATTCTTTATTTTGCAAAGGGCTGCAGGAACTGAGGAGAGATTTAAGAGGTGTATATGGAAGGAAAGATCAAAGGAAAATTTGGAGTCCACTTGTCAGAAAAACGGTTTGGTAATATATATTTAGTTCCAGGGAAGACAAGAAGTCCTTGTTTAAGCATTCAAAAGTGACTCTGCTTTTACACACCTTCCCCATGTCCCTCAGACTCATGTTACTTCGGATGTATATTTAAAAATGGAGTAGAAAAAATAATCATATCAGGAAGGGAGCAAAACAAATATTTGAGTAGATCGGGTTTGCTTCAGTTTTGAAGGAAGTTTTTTTCTGTTTTACTATCTTAAAATTATTATTTTTAAAAATGATAAAAGACAAAATTTCTTCAGTTTTGAAGAACGTTCTTTTCTATTTTACTATCTTAAAATTATTTTTTAAAAAACTGATAAAAAATCAAATAAAATGTTGTCCATATTGTTGTAAACTGTTGAGTGAAATTTTCTTCCAGAGAAAGATATTTTAAGTAATGATGATCACACGTTTGTCTCTACTAGTCTAGAAACAACAAGAAAAATGTCCCCAGGAAAGGGTTCCTAAACTTGATCCCAAGTTGTTACAATTTACCAAATTTATTTTTATTAGCTCTACATATGTAGCATTGTAAAGACGATTAGGGCTACCATATCTGTCTTGCAAAAATATGAGTAGCAGCACGGACATATAGAACATATTACTGTTTATGGCTGTGTAGAGGTTATCCAGATTTTTTGCAGTACAAATCTGATACAGGCAGTCATTGGCTTGTACTCGGACTGGAATTTCGGTTGCTAAGCAATGTGGTTGTTAATCAAGCCGTCCTGTGACTTACCCAATTTTACAACCATTTTATTGTGGTTGCTAACAAATCACCCAGTTGTTACATGAATCACACAACGGTTAAGCAAATCTGACATCCCCAATTGACCTTGTTTGTTGGAAGCTGTTGGGAAGATTGAAAACG
This sequence comes from Azemiops feae, assembly GCA_023970755.1. NCBI lineage: Eukaryota > Metazoa > Chordata > Lepidosauria > Squamata > Viperidae > Azemiops > Azemiops feae. The sequence goes on from JALGBA010000136.1 coordinate 3,200,428, forward strand.
GTGATCACATGATCACAAGATCTGTAACCATTAGAGCCAGGTGCCAAGTGTCTAAATTGTGATTACACGATCACAGGGATGGTGAGACAGTTGTAACTGTGAGGACCAGGTTGTAGGTCACTTTTTCTGAGGCCATTCTAACTTCTAACCATTGTTAAACAAACAGTCATAAGTCAAGAACTATCTGTAGATTAATGTTTCAGGTTGCTTATCTACAGAAAAGCCTATGATTTGGAACAGAAGTTAAAAGATCAAGGACAGTAAATACACTGACAGTCAGTGCCTGATGTCATTGAGGCCTGTGCTATATTTAAAATTCAGCAATTTTTAAATATGTAAAAATGATCAATCACACAGAAAACTATCTATTAATATATCTGGAATGATATCATTTTCATGCAAAATTTATATTCGTTATTTAAAGAAAGCTTTGCCACTAGGGAGCGCCAGCATACTAATTATTGGGAAAGCTATTTTTTCCTGACAAAGGAAAAGGAAAAAAAAAGTTGAGTTGTTTCTAACGAACTTTCAGGATGGCACAGGCAAGCATCTCAATTATCTTCAAATTAGATTAACATATTATTGATTTTAGTAATGAAATTAGTGAAATATTTCATTAACTAATAAATAATAGCAGAATGGAGTTTTGCATTAATTTTAATTGTATTGATTAAATGACTGTATTTTTATTGTGTCAATTAAGTTTTGCATTACATTTAATGGAAAACCAATATGAGGTGTATATTTTTAATGACTTGCTGCCATCTCTTTGAATGGGTTTCTGGAGTTCAGATCTGACAGAGCCAAAAAGCAAAAGCTGTAAACAAACTATGGAATGATTTGATGCATCCTTTTATGATTGCAATACATGAAATAGGTCTGTTTATTTACATATTTGCTGGGCAGAAAGGAGGGAAGAGGAAAAAAACCCAGGTCTTGTGGTGCCTTCATCTGGAGATGGGCACCTGGAAATACAGCAGGTGTTATCTGTGCCTGGCATGGAACTGAGCTGGAGATAAAATCCAGAGTATATTTCTTTGCCAGGCTGCTCTTAAAGACACAAGAACAGAGCCAGAGAACAAAACAACACCAAAATGCTTGTCTGAGAAAACATTAGTGAGGATTTTTTTAAAAAAAAAACTTGTAATAACTTTGTAGACCTTTTCAATATGGTACAACCAGATCAGAGAAGGGATTGTAGCTCAGTGGTAGAACATGAGGGCATGCTGAAGTCACAAGATTTGTTTTACATTTATAGTCCAGCCAACATGCACTTGGCTGGACAATATGGCCTTCTAACTAATCTCCAACTCTTCTATGACACTGCTTGCTTTTAAGATGGTATCCAGGGATTATGCTAATGTATTGATGGGCTATCTGTCAAAACAAAGTAAGATTATGGCATACACTTGAAAGGAGACCAGGAAGCCTGTAATTGGGGAGTTTGTCTGGCAAGAACAAAGAATACTTAGTCACAGGGAATATGCACATGTAAGGCTGAGCGCCAAAGAATTGAGGCCTTTGAACTATGGTGCTGGAGAAGACTCCTGCGAGTCCCTTGGACTGCAAGGCATTCAAACCGGTCAGTCCTAGAAGAAATCAACCCCCACTGCTCTTTAGAAGGCCAGATCCTGAAGTTGAAACTCAAGTACTTTGGCCACCTAATGAGAAGGAAGGACTCACTGGAGAAGAGCCTGATGCTGGGAAAGATGGAGGGCAATAGAAGAAGGGGACGACAGAGAATGAGGTGGCTGGATGGAGTCACTGAAGCAGTAGGCGTGAGCTTAAATGGACTCCAGAAGATGGTAGAGGACAGAAAGACTTGGAGGAACATTGTCCATGGGGTCGTATGGGTCGGACACGACTTCGCAACTAACAACAACAACAACAACAACAACAACAAAGCTTGTAACAATTCTGTGTGGTCAAAAAGCTGATAAAAGTAACAAAAGACTTAGGCATCTTGCAAGCTCAGCTAGAAGCTAGGAATAGGGATGGAGCAAATAGTATGTGTATTAGATAACTCCTGAAGCATTCATTAGCCAAGGCTTTGGAATAGGGACAGCTAGAGACCAATAGAATAATTGTTAGATTATTATTGAAATGTTTATTAGATGATATTTCTTATATATCCTGCCTTCTGCTTTAGAGAAAATGTATAAAGGTTTTTTTATTCTGTGGTTCTTGGTTCCTTGGCATTTTGGCCAGGATCCCTTTTCTTGGAGCACTTCAATAAAAGACAACAAAACCTGCACCTCGTGTCTGGTGTTCTTCATCGGCCTCAGCACCAGGCTCAGACCCGAATTGGGGACAACAGTATCATGCTAAGATATGTTAACATGACTGGTTTTGGCCTGCCCATAAGGTTCCAAGCAATGTTTTACGGATTATTGTGATTATCAGTTTGGGCATCATAGACTAAAACAAACTGTGGTCTACCTGGATCATTGAATCCAGCTAGTGGCTCAGTGCAGCAAGTTAATAAAAGAGGCCTTGACCTCAGACTGAGGAAAAAGTACCAGGATGAGATAGCACAAGTTCCTTAATTCAATCGCTTCCAAATGGTTGATTACTACTCCCGTAGTCCCAAAATATTGTATATAGTGTCTTGGAATACTATATTTGAAGTCCATCATATTTGGAGGATCTGGACAAGGAAAGAATGAGCTAGATAAATAAAGAATTTAGCCTGGCATTTTAATCACATTGCCAATGGGTGTTCTCTAATAAGGTTGGAGATGGACTAGCTAGAACTTGAGATGCAGAATTCAGCATGTGAAAATGTCATGGCATGAGGACAAGTCACAACCACCTTGCATGCAAATACTCTGAGGGGAAATAACAATAGTGGTTAGTAACAAAGTGGAAGACAGTTTAGAGCAGTACCATTCCAAAACATAAGAAATGTCAGGAAAAAAGCTGTTCCCAGAGCAAGGGTTATTTCAAATGTGCAGGGACATTTTTGAGTCTGTAGCAAACTATGCTTACTGTATATGTTATTTCTCTTCTTGAAAGAACTCAAAGGGTGAACATAACTAAATTCCCATTTAGGAATGGCCAGGAATGTCTGCATGTGGGGTGGGGGTGGGGCAAAATGCCAAGATGGCTGACATGACTGTGGCTTTTGCTTTGCCACATCAGGGTGGGCTACTCATGAATCTTGGCATGCAAGTATAGACAACACACAGGTTCTCCTCGGGATGAGTCCGCCCAGGGCGTGTTCTGAGCGACCCTTTTATTTAGAAGGCATATGGTAATACAGGCAACAAGTCTGGTAACTTATTATTGATTATATTCAGCATAATGTTATCATGTGCTATTGTTATTGGTTAAAACCTTTTCCAAGCATATATCCTATTATGGTCATGTTTTTCTCTTCTCCCATCTTGTCATTTCCTCATTGCCAGCTTAAGGTTTACTTAGTCAGCAGCTTAAGGTTTACTTAGTCAGCAGGGTTTTATCTACTGCGTTACTTCTTTGTCCTAGGTTCCTGGTTCACAGGCCGGCCACTGGCCTAGTCCTGCCATAGGAGCCTGAACCTGCTTCCAACATCTCCTCTGTTTTTATTTATTTTTCATTGTCAGGAAGATTATATAGCGGAAGCTTTTCAGCCAGTAAAACAGTGTCTTTTTTCAAAGATCGATCTCTGAGGCCATGACTTTGTTTCCAAATTTTGACCATACAAGATTTCAACAACGCAAATAATGCAGGCACACATTGAATACAACAGCACAAGGCAACAAGCAAGGCAACAATTGCAAATATTACGATAAGTACTTTTCTTATCCATGTTCCATTAGGTAGCCAGGACGTCAACATAGACCAAATATCTTCTCCACTCTCATTACTTAAAGGATTCTCAGCTATCATTTGTTCCTTTAATATTTTACTGTTCCATTGGGGTTAGTCCCGTTACGAGTCATTTGGGAAGTAATCTGTATGACTTTATTACAAAAAGGATAAACCCCTAATTTGATGCTGTTTGTACTATCACCTGGTTTGTATTCAAAACAAATCTCTGCCGTTTCCTGCAACCTATGACCAATCGCTAGAACCATCCCTTTCTTGTTTGATAATTGTTTAATGGGCTGTGTGGTGTTGTCATAGGTTAGCCAGCTGGTGTTAATCAAAGGGACTGTTTGCACCATCAAACCTTGTTTTCCTTGTAGTGGGATGTGCATACACATCCAGCAGTTTGTCTTGTTCATTGCCACAGCCAGTTGACCAATGTCTTTTATGTAGGTGTTATCTTGCCATGCTCCCTGCTCAGGAATTCCTTGATTCAGATCCATCTTATACATCAGGGCTTTCATTATCAGTGTCAGTCCTAGACCCAGGCACATCACTCGTTTTGCCATGGTATGGTTTCACCAGTTAACCCAAGTTGTTAACGTCAGATGGGGAAAGGTCCTCTGCTTTTGTTTTGGAATGATAGGGACGGATGTGGCGACCAGGGACCCACAAAGTCTCACCGTTGGTTTGGATGGCGGCATAACCTCGTCCCCAGGTAATGAGTTCAGCAGGGCCTTTCCAGGTGGGGTCAGGAAGTCGTTTGAAGTACACCAGTGGTTTGGAAGTTGCTGCAGCAGGAGAAGCAGAGAAGTGACGAGTTGCAGCGGATGATGGAGGAGTGCCCGTCAGGTTCAGGAAGTTAATGGTGTATAAACACAGGTTAAGCCTGTGTTGCAAAGCTGGGAGGCTAGGGGGAGTTTTCCCCTGTGTCTGATTATATTTTTCCAGCGCATGTTTTAACGTCTGGTTGGCACGCTCAACCAGAGCTTGACCCTGGGAGTTGTAAGGTATTCCAAATTTGTGAACAATTGACCACTGATTACAAAAGGCAGCAAAAGCTGCTCCTGTGTAAGCAGGACCATTGTCTGTTTTAAGTTCTTTTGGGCATCCCAGCGTTGCAAATGAACGAATACAATGATTAATGACATGCTTAGTGGCTTCACCCCGTTGAGGGGTTGCAATGATGAAGCCAGAGAAGGTGTCTATGGAAACATGAAGATATTTCCATGGGGCAAATGGGGCATATTGTGTAACATCCATTTGCCAGATTTCTTGTTTATAACAAAAACTGGAACAGAATAAGATTGCAACATTTTATGCCCTAAATAAAGATAAAGTGTAACTGTATCTTTTCCAAGGCAAATTGCAATCCATAGATACTTGAATCATTTTGTATTTCAAAAAGCCAATTAGATTGTATTTTTGGGGTTCCAATTTAATCAAATTCCATTCAGATGAAACAAATGTCCATTAAATAGGGAAAACATTTACAAATCTAAGCAAAACAATTCAGAGTCATTTCTTTTGGTTGATGGACATATATGTCTAACAAAAAAATTTAAAACTCAAAAATTTGCAAAAGAATTGCCCAACAATTACTGTCTCCTCTTTCGAGTAAAAAAAATTGCAAGCTGAAACTGCAAGAGTGGGCATTAAATTTCACATCCACCCCCCTTCCTCAACCCAGACTTCTAGGCAGAGGAAGAAGGGAGAGAAAAAAAAAATAGGTAAAACGAACAACTGCCCCCCTCCCTCTGTCTGCTTTTCCTTCGCTCTTAAAGCAATACAGCCAGCGAAAAACGAAAGAGTCAGGAGGGGGGGGGAAAGAAAAAGAAATTTTACAAAAATCTCACCACTAAAAAAATTCATATGCATTTTCTATAAATTCTTTCACAAATCTTCCATAAAACTTTTCTCATGGAAACTCTTGCTATTGCGTTCCCATGTTACAACAATAAAAACTACAGTTTTACTGTTCCTTTCACAGCGTGGGATGGGTGGAGGGGTGAGGGCTAACACACACACATATACACCAGCAAATTAACTCATTCACTTCCATTCTATTTGCTTACACCATTTCACATACAAATATTTCAAGCAAACTTTTTATTTTTAATTAAGGCCTTTCTGTTTGTTGTTATCAAAGAGGGTTTTGACCCTTTTCCAAGTCTTGGAAATAACGCAGAACAACACAGACAGACATATATACACAAATACCATTAAAACAACATTTATTTAGACATATGGCTTGTCCTGCAAGAAGCGAGAAAAATCATGAGATGATTCCAACCAAACATGTGGTTTTTATAGGGCCCTTTAACCATCTCCTATTTTTCTCACCATTCCAAGTCCAAGCTTAACGTTCTAAGAGTTAAACATATATAAAACAAAACACACATCAACACAAAGCACCACCAGACATTGTCTGACAGGGTTAAACTTAACAGCCACTTGAAGTTTTAAAGCAGCCCAATTGTTCCTCTAAAGAAGAGCTGAAGGTCCAACTGGAGATGATTTAGGAATGACAATTTTTATCTGATCGTAACCAGGCAGGGGTTAGTAACATATTGAATAAAACTTGCCAATCAGCCAAAAGCATTTCTCTAGTAGCAGAGAAAGAGAGTTAATTTTAAGGTGCCTTTTTCGGGGTAAGAAGGACATTGTTGCCAAATGTACAATAAAAGAGAGACTAAATCTTTCTTTTCAAACGAGGAAGTGTTCTTCCACCGTTTGAGGAAATTTTGATAGATGATTCGGTTAGCTTTCCCAATTCCTTCAGGTGGGCCACCTGTTGTTGGGAAAACTTTCCGCCCATACTCACGAGAATCCAGCCGTGTTTCAGACGGGACGAGTTGCGCGCAGCCTCCTTCAGGCGAATGAGTAAGGACGGTCCGAGACGATCACGTCGGGGTCACCAGAATGTGGCTTTTGCTTTGCCACATCAGGGTGGGCTACTCATGAATCTTGGCATGCAAGTATAGACAACACACAGGTTCTCCTCGGGATGAGTCCGCCCAGGGCGTGTTCTGAGCGACCCTTTTATTTAGAAGGCATATGGTAATACAGGCAACAAGTCTGGTAACTTATTATTGATTATATTCAGCATAATGTTATCATGTGCTATTGTTATTGGTTAAAACCTTTTCCAAGCATATATCCTATTATGGTCATGTTTTTCTCTTCTCCCATCTTGTCATTTCCTCATTGCCAGCTTAAGGTTTACTTAGTCAGCAGCTTAAGGTTTACTTAGTCAGCAGCTTAAGGTTTACTTAGTCAGCAGGGTTTTATCTACTGCGTTACTTCTTTGTCCTAGGTTCCTGGTTCACAGGCCGGCCACTGGCCTAGTCCTGCCATAGGAGCCTGAACCTGCTTCCAACACATGACCATGATAATAGCTTCTCCCATTTTATGTACATGCAGTGTTGAAGCATATACAAAGAATTGGGCTTTGATCATGCAGTTATGTCCACCAGTGTGGCTTTTTGACCACTCCTTCCCAATGCCCCTGTGACTGGTATTAACTGAACAGACATTGTTTCCTTGGCTGATATTGTACTCTCTTATCAACTTTTTTTTAATTTTAATGTATGTTTGCATCATCCTTCCAAAGATAGAGCCAGTGTAGCATCAAATTGCTGGACTGAATACTGGACTGAAGCCAGGAAGATTCACTCTCTGCCACTAAAGTTCGTTGGGTGACTTTGATTGGTCACTTTCTTTCAAACCAACCTACCTCACAGTGAGAAAACAATGAGCAGGGAGTCCCGGACACCCGGCCTCAATCTCCTGGTACCTATGAAAAATGGGATATAAATTGAACAAAGTCATAAATAAAACAATCCCCACACCCAACCTGTTCAGGTTATAGATATATTAAACAGAGAAGCCTAATTCACTAAGAAGTAACCACATCTTGCTGGAAAAAGTAATGGTTCTTTGAACAGAATGCTTTCACTTTGTTTTACTTTGTTTTATTTGACTTTGGCTTAATTTAGCATGCCTGCTTAGTCATTTGTAAGTTGCAGTTTATATTTCAATGTTCTGTATGAACCCAGCCCATTGTTGTTAATAGAACAAACCCTCAAAGGCTGTTTCTTATGCCAACAAATTGACTGCCCAGTCAGTTTATGCACACTTTTGATGTTCAGATATTCAACAGCTTTTTAACCTTTTCCTTTAAGAAAGAGAAAGCATTACTGTGTCTAAGGTGTTTCAAACAACAATGGAGGTGTGTAAGGGGGCTCCCTCTCTTTGATAATCTGAACAGGCCTTTCAGAGCAGCATAAAAGAAACAGTGTGCTGTTAACAGGATCAGGAAGCATCAAGCCACGACAGCATCTGGAGCACTGGAGGCAACATAGCCCCATGTAATTACATTAATTGCATATAATTGCTTTCAGAGACCCACACATGCTGCTTTGAAGGTAGGCATTATCAAAAGAGGTTTAGGAAGTAACTTAAACAAGCACATAAATCTCATTATAATATGATAGCCTTACTTAATGGGCCCAGGAAATATTAGGAGCTGTTGATACCGCATTTTCTAACCATCAAGAGTTTTTTTGATTGCAGCTATATAGAAGCTTAATAAATACTTAAAACATAAAATTGGAGGGACCAAAACCTGATTGGGGCTATGGAGGAGTTTGGAGTTTCTGTAAAACACAATCCATAGTCTAAGGTAGGACTAGAACTCACAGTTTCCTAGTTCTTTGCTTGGTGCTTTAATCACTATACTAGACTGGCTCCCATATGTACTGCATATATAAAGATACCATCATATAGAACACTAATGCATGTTAGAGGTGACATGCACAATGTTTTGGATGACATGCCAGCATTTACCAACACCCAACAAAAACTATTCTCAAAAACACACCCCATTCTCATGCAATTTTAGAACCATCAGAAGTTCTCCATCACAAGTATAGAGGCTTGCCAGTCCAGCCACTGAGATTTTTTGAGCCTCCCCCACATCTGAGTTTTAAATGGGTCAGAGCCTCTTAGCTTTTGAATTGATGAGATATAGTGTCATCTGCCGAGGGAGTCTAGGGGGGGAGTAAATGATGAAAGCGGCACCATGTCGTTGCAAGGCAAACCCCACCCTTTCGTACAATAGTAAAAAAGAGGCGATGCTGTGCAATACTGCTTTCATCATTTTGATGGAAGTGGACATCGCTGGTGAGATGTTGTTAGCAGCTGGATATATTTGTCGACCCCAAAACTTCAATTTTTTTTTTCTTCTGCCTTCTGAAATGAGGATGCGGCTGTAATCATATCACTCTCAGTGTAACACACATTTTGTATGATCAGAAAGGGCAAACACCTATAGCTCCATTTCTTGCTTTTGTTTAGTTCAATATGAGTGGATGAAGACCTCTGCACTTTGAAGAGAAAGAAGGTTAATTCTTCTCCCAGTCGTTTTTTATTAAAATTCTCATTCTCTTTCTACGTACGCACTAACATGTAACCAGAGGCTTTGAAAAAAAAAAAAATCTGCAGGTGCCAATGAAGTTCTTTAAATGAAAACACAAATCCTGCGTGGAAGATTATTTTTTCAAAGGGGCTATGAGGAAAAATCAGTTTTTCCCTATATTGTGTGTAGAGTAGCCGAGCTGCATTGCGCCTCTGCACAGTCACACTAAAATAAATAAAACATGTAAGCTATTTGCACATCAGTAATAGGTTGTAATACTTGAAAAAAGGATATAGTTTTGATAGGTATAGGAATTTGGAAGGGATGAATATAGGATATGCTCCTGTACAGTAATTTAATCCGTTTCCATAACATCAGCGTTTCCCTGGTAACACCACATTCCCAACTGAAGTTCTTTGGGACATTAAATATTTCTTAGGCATTTTTTTCCCATTAATACATTCCCTTGTAAAAAGATACCATGCTACTTTTCTTATACTAAAGAATCCCTTTGAATTCCAATTAAGAGCTGATTCTGGAAGTAAGGCTTAGACCTTGAGGGATAACACCGTTCATGTTTAGCCTTAAGGCACAGAATGGTAAAATGGCCATGTTTTATATAAAACATAGCTGTCTGGCCAACTACATGCCAGTTTTTAGTGGAATAGGGCATAGCTCAGTCCCATGGCAGACAGAAATCCAAATCCAAGCAGGTGGAGTTTGAAAAAATGCAACTCTCAAACCCGATAATCCCAGTTATTTTTGCATACCATTATGATGGTATCAGACAAATAACATTAATTATTTCATCTATATCAGACACATCATGCTACTGATGCAAGTGACAATTTGTGTCATTGGTACAATGATGATATTCCCCCAGATAATTTGTTGGTCTTTATTTTGCATTTAATTGTTCATAGTTGCCCCATGTAAAATTTGATCCACCAAAATAACACGATTTTTATAATCAAAAAGCAAAACGTATTCTTGTAGAGTTGCATGAGTAAGCAACCTGTGGCATCTTTGCTCAAGCCCAGTCTTGCTTGTGCAATCCTTTAGTTTCCAAAACCGTGAAGTACAGAGTATGCAGTGTACCGTAAGCATCTGTTTTCATGGCATATTTTTGCATGTGCAAAAATTCAAAGACACTTTGGAAAAAATAGAATGCAGTACAGTATGTCAGCTTTTCTCATAATTTTAGTCTCAAGCAATGCCCATATTCTGAACATCAGACGACCACAATTCTGGAAGGCAATCACCAGCATATAGACTCAGCTTGGGGCTCAGGGGATTCCAATGCCCTGAATTATTAAATACTGCTAAATTATTGCTTAGGACTGTTGAGAGTAGGATCCTACTGCATTCAGAGGATAACAGAATAAAATATTCTGGTGTAGATGGTACTAAGCTACATGGAACAATGTTATGGTTCCATATAAAGCCTCGGCTTTATAAATCTGGTTTGCTGCTTGTTGTTCTATGTCACAGAAACAGAACTGGTAAAATGCGATTTGGAAATTATAGATTGTTAAATTAAGGCCGTGATCTTTATGGCCATGATAGGTCACAATCTCTCCTGCCACCAGGTTTCACCACCAGGTTTCTAAAATTTCAGGGGCTTATGGAAGGAAAGCTTCAATTGCTGAACTAGAGGAACAGTACAACTCACATCATATTAGAGCATTAGCAGAAGAAAGTGGAAGAGATTTCTGCTACCAAATTGCCAAGCAGAATGAATTTGAGACCCTATCTATATGCTCCATTAAAAGGCCTTAAACCTTTAATTTTCTTCCTCTATCATTGTTGCTGGGAATTCTTGTTCCTTATTAAAATCCCCCCACAGAAAAACTCTTGGGCTGTTATGGCTGGCAGTTCTTTCAAGACTGCCTTGATTATTTATCAATCACATCACTGAGTCTCAGAATGAGAAAAGAATTGTTGGCATTTCTTGCTTCTCTCCTGTGACATTTTGCTTAGTTATGATGGCAAAATAATGTGTAGTCTTTTGTATGATCAGTTTTATAGTGAGAAGCAAGGCATGGGAAATGATAATGCTTCAGTACACTGGACATTAAAAAGTATTCCAATTTCAGAATGGGGAATTAATAGACAGGATACGGGGCTTGATAAAATATTATTAGGCTCGGAGAAAAAACAAATAAAACAAATATATAAATATATGTTAGAATATAAATTATTTGAAGAACAAGTTAAAGAAACGATGGTTACCTGGGCAATAGATTTGGGGCACGCTATAAACCTGGACCAATGGCAGCAAATCTGGGAACGTAATTGCAAAATTACATTGGCAACAACTTATAAGAAAAATCTCTATAAGATGCTTTTTAGATGGCACCTGCCACCGGCTAGGCTCGCAAAAATGTATAGTGGCTACTCACCACTTTGTTGGAAGTGTAAAAGGGAAAAGGGTACTTTTTTCATGTTTGTTGGGCTTGCAAAGAGGTACAGGTTTATTGGCAGAGGGTTTGGAATTGGATAACAGAAATGACGGGTCAAAAAACTCAATATAAACCAGAGATGCTACTACTTGGCATATTAGAAAAAAATATAAACAAAGATGATATATACCTAATTATTCATGTGATAACGGCGGCAAGAATTCTGTTTGCCCAAAATTGAAAAGCAACTGAAGTGCCTAGTGGAGATGCATTAATAAGGAAAATTTTGTATTGCGCAGAATTGGATAAGATGACTAAAGAATTAAAAAATCAGGAGGAAACAGAATACTATTTAAGCTGGAATAAATTTTACAAATGGAAGGAAAAAAAAGAAGGAAGGTCATTAGAAGGGATGTAAATAGAGGAAGAATATCTGAAATGTATAAAGTATATGTATAATACGGAATGTCTAGTCAAAGATGTATGTTAAAGATGATACACTATGTTCAATGTTTTTTAATCTTTTTTTTTCTTTTTTTGTATTCAATAAAAATTAGTTTAATAATAATAAAAAAAAGTATTCCAATTTCAGCATTGTACTTATATTCCTAGCCCAAGACAAAAGATGGACCAGTTTTATTGGATACCTTTTATTTTCTGGGCTGCTTAAAAAAATACACTCACAAGTTGTCAGCAATATTTGAAGCTGTTTTAAGCAAGAAGCTGATTATAGCGTGCAGTTTCTTCAAGGTGATTTGTAAAACTGGAATAGTTACAAGTGCACATTTAGCTGCAACTACTTCATTAAACTAACTTTGCAATATCTCTCTCTCTCTCTCTCTCTCTCTCTCTCTCTCTCTCTCTCTCTCTCTCTCTCTCTCTCTCTCTCTCTCAACAAATCTTTCCAATTTCTTTCTCTCTTGCTTTTAATAAAGCATGTGTGTGACATATATGGGTAGAAATAATAAGGAATGGAAAGAGGCTTTGCAAAGGATAAAATTCAAGTGATTCTTTTGTTTCATTTTTGTTGTAAGATCATCAAGTAGGGAATGTCATATCACCAGGTTAGGAATGAAGCAAGACCACGAAGAGAGTTCAGAATATATTGAACCTCAGTTGTTCTTTGAATATTTTTTTTGAGGTCTCAGCTGACCACAGAGTGGAATGGAATAATTGTTGTCCTGTTGAGAATTGACCTGTTAGTGAAATGTAAAGTTTCCATATACAGTAGTTAAGATTATTCCTGATGACCTTAGGGACATGTTGAGGTTTTCTGGTCAATAGTAATGAAGTGATTTGCTGTTGCTTTGTTCCAGGAACTTTTTTAAAAAAATTCTAACTAGGTTCAATTCTCTCTGGTTTCTCAAGATCAGCTAATGGCAGCTAAGTTCTGCATCTACTTGAACTACCAAGTCTTGGAACATCTTGTGATGAGCACTCTTAACAATATTTTGTTTGCCATAGTCTAGATTTCTTTGTGCCACTGTCCACTTTAAAACTAAAGAAAATATACTAAATTGCATATTTTTCTTTGTCATTTAAGGAGGCTATTTTCTTTATGCTTTAACATATTGCTACTGATGTTGCTGGCAGTGCCAACTCCAGAACAGCTGCACTTATTTATTTAGGTGTATGTATTTTATAAGGCCACCACCCAACTGATAATAATTTGTGACTCTGGATGGCATAAATTAATACAAATAAAAAAGCAATTAAAATTAAACTGAAAAAAAACAATCCCACACATCCTTGAGGCTGGGTATTACAAATAGTTCTCAACTTATGACCACAATAATGTCTGGAAAATTCATTATGGTGTGTTTGTTAACTGTGACTTGTGACTTCCCTCACTGGCTTCCTAGTTGACTTTGTTTGTTGGAAGCCAACTGTGAAGGTCACAAATGGCGATCATGTGATGTAGGAAACTGCAACCGTCGTAAAAATGTGGCAGTTGCCAAGAGCTTGAATCATGATCACATAATGTGAATCATGATCACATTACCATGAGAATAATGTGGCGGTCACAAGTCATAAGTCACTTTTTTCAGTGCCATCATAATTTTGAACAGTCACTAAACAAGTGGTTGTAAGTAGAGGTCTACTTGTACCAGCACTCATTTTTATAGCAGAACAGGCTCAAATACCATTCTGTCCCCAGGCATGGGGAAAAAACCCAGGAGCGCTGGTGGCACAGCGGTTAGAATGCAGTATTTCAGGATAATTCTGCCTATAGTCTGGAGTTCGATCCTCACTGGCTCAAGGTTGACTCAGCTTTTTATCCTTCTGAGATTGGTAAAATGAGGACTCAGATTGTTGGGGGCAATATGTTGACATTGTAAACTGCTCAGAGAATGCTGAAAAGCACTATGGAGCAGTATATAAGTCTAACTGCTATTGCTATTGCTATAATTCCTGACAGAAACCTTATACTTCTTAACCATTTTATTAAGAATGGACTGCAGCAAATTAAATTGTTGCCCTTTGCTGCCAGTATTCTATTGAACAGCATAATATTTACCCCAAATTTGTTTGATTTACAGTTGCTGCATCATAGATTTTGATAATTAAAAGTGCATAATCTTGTAATATTTTTTTCATATGTGATAGTACAAACCCTTCCAAAATGCTCAGTCATAATTCCAATCAAAGCAAGTAAATTTTGCAAGTAGAAATGTCCTCAATAACTGAATTTGATTCTGAGCTCTACATTGGTTGATATCAGATGTGCTGAGTACTTCAATGTTATATTTATCAGTTGGATATTTTATTTTACTACATACTATTCCTGATATCTCAGAGGGAGGGTATAATTAGAAATACAAAATCAGTAGTTTGTGCAATATGTTATCTGTCTAAAATTACTCATGGCTTCTGACCGAAAGCACTGGTCATTGGATTTTAAAAGAAAAAACATCTTTCCAGCTTGGAGAAATCTATGATTCTAGTATACTTTGATCCAGCACTAAAACGTACAGAACTGAAATAATCATGCAGCTATGTCTGATTGATTGATCATCTGAACAAGACATGATTGCTAGCAAATGTAGGGCAGAAAGAAGAAATTAAGAACTAATCTTTAACCCTGCCATGGCAAGAAGATTAGAATCCTCTGCAATAGAATTATATAATTATTGACAAAATTCTCAACAATTGCCTTCCTATGGGTGAATCATCACTGATTCTGTTGGGTGTGAACTGACATTTATTTCATTCCTTTGTTGGTCAATACAGGGCCTAAAATTCACTTTGTGTAGTGGGCTGCCTTAGCGGAGAATAGATTTTGACCTCAGCATTTGTCTCTCTTCAAACTGAAGTATTACAATCATTATAGATTGCTCCTGTATATAAAGATAGAGAAGCAATCATACCCTTAAAGCACTACTCCATTCCTTTCTCCAATTATTTTCATTTTATTCACTTTCAACTTGGTTAGAGCACCATTACCATTGTTTCCACTGCAATGGAATCAGCTGTTTCCCATTAAGGTTATACAGTTCAAAAAGAGTTTTTCCTCCTCCTATCTGTATGATTGTTTAAATTGTTCATTCGGTTGACAAACCTGAGTTTTCCTGAAGCCTGTAGAAGTTCATCCTCTCTTACATCTGTGGGATTCCTTCTGCGTGAAGGGTTCTACCCCCAAAGCAGAAGAAAGTGAATTCCAAAGTGGATGTTGATCCCATTCTTAGTGTACCTATTTTTCATCCTGTAAAATGCTACATGACTTTTCAGACATTCTAAAACCTTTGCCAAGCCCTACAAAGAGAGGGACTGTTTCACTGGAGATAGGTTGGGATTGCAGCATTCAGAAATCAGTGTTTACTTCAGGTTTCAGGCAAAAAAAGCCCATTAGCTAAAATGGGTTTACTTAGCGATCACCAAGTTCATTTAATGATGGCAATCACTTATCAACTACTACAGAAAAGATTGTAAAGTTGATCATGGTCACATGGTGATCTGCTTAACAACCAGCACGACTTACAACCATAATTCTGGGCTCAATTACAGTTGTAAGTTGAGCACTACTTGTACTTACAAGAATGTTTTATGCTTTGACAGGATATAGAAGGGAAACAGATTTTATTGGATGAAACAGAGACTGGTTGTATGTGGATTCGGAGTTTTAAAAAATGTTGTATTACAAAAGTGATATGGAAAAAGATGCCAAATGCCCTCTGAACATGGACTTAAAAATACAAGAGTATAAGAGAGATATTGGGAAAGATGCCAAAATGGATTTACAGTAGAAATAAAACTAGCTGATGTTTTAGTAATTAAAGGGGGCATCCAAATAATAAATTAGAAGAATTGAAAAGCCTTCATATCTCAGATTTACAAAAGGAATGTGTGAAACCAAGGAAACTGTTTCTGAGAGGGGACAAAGAGAAAACTAATGAGAAATCAACTGGTGGGACATTATTTGATGGGATTAAAGATCAAGCTTTTTAAAAGTAAGCAGGTTTATAAAGTGAACTTATTCAATCAGGATTAAAATATATATGTTGTGGTTTCTGGTAGCTATTAATCAGATTTATTTTTGACTGAAAGATGAGGGTTCAAGGAGCTGTTCATAAGTGTTTGCTTTATTTCTTAGAGAAAGTGATAAATTGGATTACAAAATGGACTTTTTTATTAAGATACATTTGTCACTATTTCTGGTAGCTCTTAATAGACTTTTGCTGATTGGGACTGAATGATGAGTTCTTACAGTTTGATTATTGATAAAGGATGAGATATTGGGAAGACGTTTTTTTAAGTGAAATACTAGACAAAGTGTTAAGGTACTGACATTGTTTATACAATGTCTCTTTGGAGTGAGAGAGTTATCTTTTATACATCTACTTTTTCTTCTTTTTTCTTTTTTTATTTGTTTGCACTTTTTTCTTATTTTGTATTAATCTTTTATCTTTGTATTTGTAAACTGTAATAAAATTACTGTAAAAAAAAAAAACCCAGACAAACAATCAAGCAAAAAACAATATCCTAATCAAAGAACTACTAAGGCCAAAACCCCACCCCTACCAACCTTGGCAGGGCAAGGTATTGTATACAAACAGGGAGCAAATTCCACACGCTCTAGCACTGAAGATAGTTGGGTAAGTATAGAATGTCCGGTGGGCTTCTCATGAAGGCCGCGAATGAACGACACGACACAAGGACTTCTCGGGATGAGAGCCTAGAGCATGTCTGGGATGAGTCGCCCAGAGCTGACTTCGGAACTCTCTTTTATTGTGTTTAGGGCAAAATGGGTGGTTACAGAAGGCAAGCAAAGGCGGTTACATATTAGCATATAAGTACGTGACAGTGAGCACATTTTACAAGCCGTTGTGACTGGGAGGAGTTTTCAATGGGGTGATTACTCATGTTTCTTCTTTGTTCCTTCTTCCATCCACGTGGTACAGCCGGATGGCAGCCTACACGTGGGCTATAAGGACATTATTCCCACAGGTAAGCAAACAACTACCGGTAACCTCAGAGAGTACCAAAGACTCCAACCTACAAAATAGGTTCCGTGGCAGAGGGCCTGCTCTATGTACTTTCCTGGATTAATTCACAGTAGCGATAGAATGAGAGGAAAAATGTGTTTCAGGAGACTATAGTATACTCAGAATGGTGTTTGGGCTTTGGATAAGGCAGCTTCCTGTCTAACATCTGAATTTGCCTTTTCTATTTACTCCAGATATAAATAGCAAAACACCGGTGCTGAGAATTAAGAGCTTAAACATTACTTCAAATCTTCACCTAGCTGGGCATGGATGAAGTGTGACAATGATCAATTTCTGCCCTAATACCCAGAGCTAGAAAACCAGATTTTAATTAATTTAGTCACAGCTGAATATTGTTTCAGAGGGCACATTGGTATGCAGCACCATCAACCTTCCTGTGATAAGGAAGAGGAGGTAGCTGTGTCATTTTATTCCCTTGCCATCACCTCTTGTCACCCCAGCTAATTTGCATTCAGATTGCTTGACTCAATGCCATAATGAAATTGTCACATTTTGTAACGTATAGAGGAGCTATTTTTTGAAGCATAGTCTGAAATGATAAATTCAGGAAGGCAACCAAGAGAGTAAAACCCGTGCCTTTGACAAAAGCAAATAATGGAAACAATTCAATTACATTTTCCACAATGACCTATAAAGTTCAGCAGGCTTCTATGTGTGTTTCAGATCGTGGGAAATGTATGTGTAGGAGAGCATTCTCAAATTGGTTGGAGAGTTTTCTTTCTCTCTTGCTTCCAAATATTTTTGTTTAATGATTGCAGAGTTTTCTACATGATTGAATTTCAATCTTTCAGTTCCACCAGTAAGGCTATGTGAATTCTATGGTGCCTGCCATTAATTTGTGCATGTATATAGGCATCAAAGGCTATGTGTATATGTAGAAATGATTCATCCGTGACATTTGCACTGTACTGCCCAATGACATCTATGAACAAAAAGAATATGGATTATGAAATACTTCTATAGTTATTATGTTTCTTAAAGAGGAGGACAGCAAGATTGACAATGAAACATGAACATCACGATGTGCGCCTATAAATGAACACAAAAGCCCCGTGTACTCTGAGAATGAAGAAGAAACTCAGGATGAAGTGTCATCAACTCCATTCATGGTCTTCAAGCACCTATTTTTTAAAATGCCCTTTGTAGCTTTAGTCTTTTTGGTGATGAAGCACCTCTAACGCCTTGACAAAAAGCAGCAGAGCAATGCAGTCTATACATAAATAATGAAATAATAATTTTTAAAAACCCTTCTGGCCAGTTTTCCTCAGTTTCAGTTTCATATATGCTCCAAATTACTAATTTAAATATTTAATATTTATTTAAAGCAATATTTCCTGCTATCAGAGAATGCACTTCAGACAATATTGTCTGTTAATATTTTATATTTTCTAACATCTTCAGTCTTTTGCAGGAGAGTCATCTTTTATGGATTACTATGGAGTCATGTCCTCTTCATGTAGCAACAGATAATGCAAATTGTCTTCTGCATTATAATATCCCAAATCCAGAGAGGCAGCTCATTGTTACTTACAAGGGAGGCTATTTCATAAAATCATTAAAAAAAATCTTCATCTCAAATCTGCAAATTGTTCAATGCGGTGTACTAAATAATGAAAAAGGTGTCTGAGTTTGATGGCAAGTAAAGTATGAGGGGTCCTTGGTGCTCTCTGAGCTTGCTTTGTTTTCTTGCAGACGTTTCGTTACCTAAACTAGGTAACATAATAAGTGCTAGTGTCTTGCTTCCAAATATTTTTGTTTAATGATTTCAGAGTTTTCTACATGGTTGAATTTCAATCTTTCACTTCCACCAGTAACGTTATGTGAACTAGCACTGATGATGTTACCTAGTTTGGGTAATGAAACGTCTGGAAGAAAACAATCAAACTCAGAGAGCATAAAGTACTCCTGATGTCAACCCTGAACTACAAATATTCTCCTTTACAAGTCAATGTCAATAGCATAAAGGCTGCTCCTTAATAGGTATCTCCATTGGCCATTGTTTCTTGATTCAAAGGAGCCACAATTACAGAGGCAGGCCAACATTAACAGAGACATGGGTAGTCCTTGCTGCATGACCATTCAAAATTACAGCAATGCTGAACAAAGAGACTTACGACCCTGTGCCTGAGGTTATGACCATTTCAGTTTCCTGTGGTCATTTGATGAAAATTCAGGTGCTTGGCAGTCTGCCCACACTTACGACTGCAGGGGCACTGCACCTCCCACCACCTGCCTATCTGTCCCTCCCATCTCAGCCACCCACCCAGCCCACCTGTGTCCCACACCCTTGGAGTCCTCAGCTGGTTAAAGGGTCCACCAGTGCTTATAAAGCTCCCCACTTACCTTTGCAATTTTTCTGGAGCTGCTGACAGGTGTCCCCAGTTGATGTGAGGCAGGCTCACCTCGTGCCATTCTCCAAGTGAGTGCCTCCTTCTGCAAAATGTTTGTGAAAAAGAAGCACACTCTTGTGGGATTTTGGAAATCTCATTCTCCAAATTGTACAATTGGGAGAATCCTAGGCCAGAGAATGCCAAGATTGCGTTTAGGACTGCTTCGCTGAGATTCTGATCCCAATTGTGGTTATAAGTTGAGGACTCCCTGTATGAGAATTTTGGTCTGAACAATTATAATAGCAGAGGAAAGTACTAGATTTCTGTCCAATATGCATTCACCGTTGAGATCTATCAGAGGATTAAGGAGATGCATCTGTTGAATGTCTATCCTTCCTCAGGTGAAAATTGACCTGAAAAAAGCAGGGTAACTGTGGCTGCCTGCACCAACTTGGAGCCATGTGAGACTGAGCAAAAACATCACAATTTATGCGTCACAGAATATAAGAATAGAACAGATACTATTTCCTTGAAGTGTAACTAAAACCTGAAAATATTTTTAAACTCTTATATTAAATTGATATAAAATTGAATGGGATTCAGTTAGATAATCCTCTGTTTGAAGGGCTGCCTAGATCAGATGAGAAGCCATTGGAAGATTAGCAAGATCTCTTCAAGGGAAGAGGCTATTGTAAGTGTAGCTCAGAAGATCTGAACTGGCTTCTGCTTGAAGAACTGGAAACAGTGCTGAGAGAGTAAAGCAAAGCAAAGCAGAATAGCAGAATAACAGAGTTGGAAGGGACCTTGGAGGTCTTCTGGTTCAACCCTCTGCTCAGACAGGAAACCCTACACCATTTCAGACAAATGGTTGTCCAATCTCTTCTTAAAAACTTCCAGTGTTGGAGCATTCACAACTTCTGGAGGCAAGTTGCTCATTAATTGTCAGGAAATTTCTTCTTAGTTCTAGGTTACTTCTCTCCTTGATTAGTTTCCATCTATTGCTTCTTGCCCTGCCTTCAGGTGCTTTGGACAATAGCTTGGCCCCCTCTTTTTTGAGGCAGATGTTGTGCTATCATGTCACCCTTAGTCCTTCTTTTCACTAGACTAGACATACCCAATTCCAGCAACCATTCTTCATATGTTTTAGCCTCCAGACCAAAGCAAACCAATATAGGCAGTTGGCTATTAGAAGGAAGAGGCTTCCTTACTCTGAGCAGTGCTGTGTGTGCTGAAATATTCATCACAGCAAAGCATCTCCAGGATGCTTTGCATAGTTCTAATTAACCTGCAGGCACATCACAGATCCTCTGATCACAGCCATCCCCTGCCTGGTGAAGCAGCAGAATACATTTTATTTGAGTTAGAATAATTACTTCTACATTTGCATCTCTTAAAACAGCCAATGCCATTTGAATGAAATTGATAATCTAATGTACTCCATTTCAGTCAAAAGCCTTACCTGTCTTTCGTTTGATTTCTTATGGTCTTCCAACTACCCATTCCATTTAAGCAAAGGCCATAAAAAGGTATCAACAAATTAAAATATAGAAAAATAAAACGTTTTATTTTAGAATCATGCTGCATCAACACATTAACCAAATAATCAAACCAAAAATACGGTTACCAGGGCTTTATTTGACATTTCACGGAATACAAAGAAACATTTGGTCTTTTTTTTTTACATTACATACATTTTTTAATAAAAATTCACATTTGCTATACAGAACTGTAGACGATTTGTTTATTTTCTTTATGCAATATTTATTAAAATACCTACATTTGAAAAGAAAAAAAAAACCTTTGGTACACATTGCAATTTTAGCCAAGTTAACATATTCACAATTTCCATCCAAATAAAATTAAGTCACTGTAATACATTAGCAAAAGAAGGGAGTTGTTAGAGAAGGCTTTCCATTTTTCTGAAGAAACACGGAGGACATCAAAACTCACAATAGGTAGCTAGGGCAATGTAAGAATGAATCTTGGCCTGTGAAACAATCCGTCACTTTTGTGATTTTCTATTCTTAGAAAAGAAATACAACTCTACTCTAGCTCCAATTAACTGGGATCAAGTCCCACTGAAAGCATCAGAAGACATTCAACTTCTATGTTCCATTAATTTTAATGGAACACATATCCTGATAACACGCGTTCATTACAGAGACCAAGTCTTGATGGAACTTACTTACAAAATACTTGTACCCGAAATAGGAAATATTGTAGTTTAAGCAATATGGAAAGTGATGGCGAATTGAGAGAAAGATACATTAAGCCACACCACAAATAGTACTGCAGCTCCTTTCAGAGAAGTGATTGGCAACCTTTGAGAAGCCCGAGGGTGTGCTTGACATTTCTTGATGGATAATAATTAGTGGGCAGTGGGCAGACCTAGGATACAGAATGCTAAGCATATTTTCTTGTATTTTCCTGGAGCTTGTTAATTATAGCCAATCTAACTCAAATGGAGTAAGTCATTGTCATGGTATACTTTGTTAGGCCAATACAAGCCATATTTGTGACAATTGGGAAGAAGGTGACTACTTATCCCATATTTGGATTGCAGGTAGCCCAAAATTTCTGTTGCTAAGCAAGATAGTTGTTAAGTGATTTTTGCCTTACCACCTTTCTTGCCACAGTTGTTAAGCAAATCCTTGCAGTTGTTAAATTAATAACATGACTGTTAAGTGAATCTAGCTTCCCCATTGATATTAGCGGAAATCACATGACTCCGGGACACTGCAACCATCATACTGTAAATAAGAGGCAGTTGCCAAGTGTCTGAAATTTTGATCACGTGACCATGGGGATGCTGCAATGGTCATATCTGTGAAAAACGTTCATAAGTCACTTTTTTCAGTGCTGTTTTAACTTTGAACAGTCACTAAATGAATTCTTGTAAGTCAAGGACTACCTGTACACCACTGGATGACCAGTGAGTAGCAGCAAAGAAGAAACTTTTTATGAATCTCTCTGTCCCCATCTGGGGGTCTAGCTTATTGCAGCCCAGATTTGCTAGCTTATGCAATGTATAGGACAGGGCTTTTCAACCAGTGCTACGGGTACCACCTGTGGTACATTGGCACCTGACAGGTGGTATGCGACCATCCTAGAAAAGTGGTAGCGGGGGAGGGGAATGAGCTGAACCGGTGGCAGCACCACACAAGCCTGAGTGGAAGCGCCAGGATCAGTGCCGCTTTCCAGCTGATCAGCGCTTCTTCGGGGCTGTCAGGGCTCAGTGGAAGTGCCAGGATCAGCACCAGGCTCCAGCTGGAGCTCGGCGCTGATCCTGGTGCTTCCACTGAGCCCTGACAGCCCCGAAGAAGCGCCGATCAGCTGGAATGTTGCAGCATCTCCAGGGTCTTGTGATTTATACACAGATGCTTGGCAACTGATTCATATTTATGATGGTCACAGTGTCCCAGGGTCATGTGAAGTGACCAAAACCTGCTGCAACCACCCAGCAGACGGGGGGAATGAAAACCAAACACCCCCCACCCCATCCCCGCTGCCAATCCTCAACAGAAATACTCAAACAATGAAAACCTTGGACAGGAGGAAGAGTGCCACCGGGCGCTGTCTTGCTAGGCTGTGGCTTGGGCACTTTTTTCAGTGCCATTGTAACTTCGAACAGTCACTAAGCGAACTGTTGTAAGTCGAGGACTACCTGCACTTTATCACTTTTTTCCTTTTTTTTTTTTTTTGGGGGTCATCAAGTTTTTGACACCTTGCTAGGCGACTGGTGGTACTCGGATGTTGCCATGTCCTAAAAGTGGTTCAATGGGTGAAAAGGTTGAAAAGCCCTGGTATAGGACACCTCACTGCATACTGCATAACTTGTCCATATGCTGCTCCCAAACTATCGGTATGGAACAGAGTCCCTTGGAGTTTCAGCACACAGTCTTTCTGCCTTTGCCTTTACAATGTAAGTAATTATTTTTACTCTTTTCCCCGAGAACTTGCCTTTAAATAATTACCTCCTTGAGTGCTTTGGGAGCAGAAAGATTGGACAGAAAAAGCATAAAATAAATGATTAATCCAAGAAAAGTTTACATTTATATGTGTCAGTTTTAGGTTTTTGCTGATGTTTGACACATATATGGGCTCATATTTACATGCCTAATTTTTTTTATAAAGGGCTAGAGAATTCTTTGTATTTGAATATGGTTTTAGAGCATGATCTAATGGAAGTTTATTTTAGTACCACAGGGTATGGTCCATGACTTAGTTCCAGGTAACAAAGTGAAGGACTGCAACCTTAATCTGTCAGTAAAATACTGGAATTTGCTGAAAAGGTATCAGTAAATAATGAATGAAGGGGAAATCATTTGTATGTAGTGCTTCAGTTGATCATTGCTAAAGGTAGGGAAAATGAGAGGGGAGGCATATTAATTTAATAAATTAATAAAATAAATAAAATAAAATTTTCCTAAATCTGCTTACCCCATTCTGAATGGGCTTTCAGTCACACAAGACAGAAGCTGTGGACAAATTTCTATTCCCATTTGTGAAAAGTGGCTGATCAGTATTATTTTGAAACCAATGTATTAAAGCTATGTATCAATTAATGAATATGTTAATTTTCATTGGTTTAGTTTAGTGCAATCAGTTCTGAACATTCAAAAAAAATCTCTCAAACCACAGAACAAAGAATGTTTTGGTTTGGCTTTTTTTTAAAAAAAAAACTTTTACAATTGATATCCCACCTTTCCTTATAAATATAAAATTCAGGTTTGGAGAGTAATAAGGCTAAAATTTACTGGTGGTTATATTAATAGATTTGAGTTTTAAACATTACAGAACTTATCCATCTTCCTTCTGGGACCTGAACTCAGGTTTCATGCTGGAACACAGACAGATGATGAATTTCAAATTGGGTGACAAATATATAATTTCATTTCCCAAGAAATTAATTCTTTCCCCATTTTCAGATGTGAGATTCGTGGTTATTGTTCTGCATTTATTTTCTTTCAAAATACCACAGTCATTTTAATGTTTATGATTTTAAAAAATGCATATTAAGGACAACAGTCAAAGCTTGCAGCTATGAACCAGAGAACCGTATGAAGGGTTTCATTTTTATTTTTATAGGAGCTCACTAGATTTTGGTCCATATACATTAATCTTCAACCATACATGAAGCTTCGAGATTTCACAAAATCTTAAATAGATGCAACTTTGAAGAAACACAACCAGCTTTTTCATTTAGAATTAAGTTGCTAATTCTCATAAATTGTATAATGCGCACAACCCACACCCCTGCACACATACACCCAAACATACACAGGGAAACTTACAGGAACACTGGCACAGTTTCAGAATTATGGAGAGGAGAATCACCAAAGTTTCAACAAATATGTCATTAATACATTTTACACTGTATACAGCATTTTTCTTAAAAGAACCTTGTGATTAAGTAAACAGATACAGTTCAGAACAGTGTAAACACAGAGGCTACTGAAGAATTATAGCACACAGATTGTATAATATACTATTAGCTTTTGCTTCACTGTAATGAAAGAAACATCTAAGAAAGTTATCATTTGAGCTATTACAATTACACAAAGCACACTTTATAGATGGCTGTGCTTGTGTCTCCAGGTGCCCTCTTTGAAATTAAACACCCTGTGAAGAACAGGTCACCTTCAGAAACATTCAGTCTAAAGCTTCCCAACCAGAAAGCTTCTTTTTAATTTTTTTGCTTTTTTACATTCCAGTAAGGGAGACGGTGCTTTGAACTAGTTAAAATCACACTGGATTGAAATAAATGTAAAAACAGAAACACAAAGACAGAAAAATATTCATCCTAAACCATGGAATAACAGAGTTGGAAGGCCATCAAACCCAATCTTTCTGATCAGTGCAGGAGTAAAAATGAAAATGAAGGGGATCCCACCACTTCTCTGGGTAGCTTGTTCCACTGTGAACATCTTTGCCCCTTAACTTTAAATAGGAATCTGTCTTCTCAATGATTAAAATCCATTATTCTATGTTATGCCCTCTAGGGCAGGGGTCTCCAACCCCCAGTCCATGGACCAGTACCGAGCTGCGGCATGCCAGCAACCGGTCCGCACAAACAAGGAAAGCTCCACCTGCGGGATGCAGGCAGCACATAAAACCACGCCCCCTCCGGTCTGCAGAAAAACCTCTCTCCACGTAACCGTCCCTGGTGCCCAAAAGGTTGGGGACCTCTGCTCTAGGGTGACAGAGAACAGTTCTTGGCCTTATGTGATAGCCTTAGTAACTGAAAAATGCTATCATACCTCTTCTCAAGGCTACCCATTCCAAGTTCTTTCACCTCACAGGAATAAGATTGTAGACCTCTTATCATCCTTATTGTCCTTATTTGAATTTGTTCTGCTTTGCTCTTCCTAAGGTGCAGTATGCAGATCTGGTTGCAGTATTTAAGGTGAGGTCTAATTAATAAAGTCAATGATTACTCATGCCATTGATAAGCTATACTATTCTGAGTGAAGCCTAAAATTGAGTTTGCCTCTTTTTAACCACATTGTGCTGCTGTTTGAATGCATAGTCATATTTATAATTGAAATCTTTTTCTCAAGTTCTACTTTAAACTATGTATCCTCATTCTATACTTATATAGGTGATTTCTGTTTCCACTCATTGGGCTACTTCCAGTAATATTAACAACAATTCTATATGTAGATGTAGAGTCCTTGTTCATATTGAAAGAGATCTCTACCGTAGTGATGTGCACAACTCTGCCAACCACAAAGAATGGACAGCTGTTTAAATTTGCATGCCTTTTTAGCTGGAACATAAACATGTCTATGGAATTCCTTGATCCAAGGAGCTAGAAATTAGCTGACTCCCTTCTTTACATAAAATACTGGTACTGGACACAGGACTGCAATACAGTTCCCAAGATGCCATAGCATCCGCTGGACTTTGAGCTCACAAGTTATTCCTAAAAAATCTCATAAGAGTTTGGGTAACATGTATCAAGAGTTGTGTGTCAAATCTCATAAAACTTTGGCAATCTCACATGATCTCACTGAAATGTTGTGAGAGCATAGTGATTGGCGGGGGGAGGGAAGGACCGTGGCAAAAGGTTGTGCAATAATGCCATCATCATTTAAAAAAAAAAAAGTAGTTAACCCTGGTAAAGAACGTAGAACAATCTTGGTGGAAACTGTTCTGTGGAAGAGGTGGCAATTTGGTGGTGGTGGGGAGATGCCAATTGGGCAGGATTTTAGAACACTCACGGGCAGGCTATGGATGGTTTGTCTGGGGAAGAGCCCCTCAATCTTTCTGAAATTGCCTTTCAATTTATTTTAGAGCTGTGTCTTCCTGCCTCCAAATATCCAGGGACTGCAGGAACATGTAAGTGTCTCAATTTCCTCAGCCTTTATGTACCATAACAGTATAGACAATACTGGCCCAATAAGCAGAATTATCTCTTCATGTCTTGCATATAATAGTCTCTTCTGGCCACTAGAGGTGACTTAAAGGAAAGCTTTGTAGAAACCATTAAATTTGTTAGAAGCTTATCAAAGATTTATCTGGAAGTGGAGAGAATGAACAATGTACTATGACCTCTTTACTAATGCTCTTGATTTTTGCACTGTTTGGTCCACAGGAAATTCTATGCCTAGAACAGGGAAGGCAACTAGTATTCTTCCAAATATTGCACTCACCATCCTTAACCAGTCATTGGTAAGAAATAAAGCAGCAGTTTCTGGAAAGAGCCAGGTTGCCTACTACTGATCTAGAATAAGATTTCTATTCAGACATTAAAGAGACACCATTGTTCTTATGACAAATTTTGGAATTTTTAAAAGATCATTCAGAGATGATAGCCACATTTATAATTCTTATTTCTTGAATCCATTGCATAGGATTTTGCTTTAGGACAAGCAAGATGGAACAAATAATAGCGATAGTCAAAGAGCAATGGGGCAAGTTGAGGAAATACAAATGAAATCATCATATGCTGGAGCAGAAAATTTGATAACTCCAAGACCCAGGGCTGTGTGGAGTTTTTGAAAGCCCTTAGGGGATGCCCCCAGATTTCTAACAGCTTTTACAAGATTAATAATTTTTAAAGTGCCCAAGGGAGATGGGTTTAATGCATGAATCAAGTGTGTTCATTTTCTGTTAATTTGATTTACATTTTAATAAAAATCACCATTAGCTTTTATTTTAGGCCTAATTTAGGCCTAATTTGTAAGAGGCAGGCCCTCCCTCTCCTGGAAAAACTGCATAAAGTGCACTGACATTGTATGAGTGTCCTGCTGTGGAAAGACTCAAATGCCAAATCACTTGAATTGGAGAACAGCAGAATTTTTAAAGTATTATTGCAAAAGTTCCCCATTAAAATTGTGTAGCCTTGCTTTATCCCACTGTGTTCATCAGATGTTTTGTCTCTCACTGATTACTTCCACCAATGAACAAAATGGGCCTTAACTCTTTTTAATGAAGGCCAATATATCCATCTGTCATCATTTCCATACTATTTTAGATCTCGCTAATAGGAAAGTAATTATTAGTTACATGTAAATATATATTAATTAATGTTCCTCGCTCTTTTTCTACCTGTAGTTCAGTAACATCAATAAAACAAGGAAATATATTTGGTTATATCTGCAGGAGCTGTTCTTTGTTTTTAAAGCTTGAATCAATAACTACAAGGGATGCCAATCTGACATCTGAATGATTCCAGTAAATCTAAGATATACTGTACTATAGCTATACACCCACACATAAACACATATACACCCACACTATACAATCTTCTTTTATGACTATTCAACATTAACTCCTTGCAGTGACCTTGACTATAGGCTGTATTCTAGAGATCTAAGTACCCATCTGTGAAAGAATATGTGAAGGTACTAGAGTCATGTCAACTGCAACATTGACAATTTGAGCAGCCCTTCCCCAAATCCACTTCATATCCAGAAGAGAACTGTGGAGAAGGAACATTGTATAAATTTTGACACTGGCATCTGTTTCATAAGGTTTGGTACATGGAATACCAGGCAACACCATGTGATTTGTTTAGTCTTTTTGACACTCTTCAGGAGAAGGTAGCTAATGTTATTCTGGGATTCAAACTTTCTATGGGAATGGGACTCATAGACTTTTGCACTTTAGATGACTATACATGGCATTAGCTTTAATGTCAGAAGGGAATAATGTTGTAAGATTCCTCAAATTAGAGTCCTTCAGATGTGAATTTCCATCTTCCCTTATCATGGATCATCTAAAGCAGAGTTCCCCAACCTTTTGGGGTTGGCAGGAGCGGGGGAAAGGGGGGAAAGAAGGGATGAGTTTGTGTGGGGGTGAACGCATGCATGCATGTGTACGAGCACCCATTGCTTGCGTAAATGGGGCCACGAACGCCCGTGATGCTCGGGCGAGTGGGGCTGCAAATGCCCGTGATGCTTGTGGTGATGCTCGCGTGAGTAGGCCTGTGCGCATGCGCACACACATGTGCACCGGCCAACCACTCATGTGGCCCAGTGGCCAATAGGCCACAGCCCAGTAGTAGGCCATGGCCCACAGGTTGGGGACTCCTGGTCTAAAGGTAACCCAAACTAATAACATGCCCTCAGCAAGGACATTCAAATGTTATTCTTCAAAGGGAAGAATGGTACTGATTTGCTCTCAGCTGTGTGCATACATTTACAAAAGTAGTTCTGCCAGGTTGTCTAATACCTCTTTCCAAACAAACTAATCAGATATTCCTGGAGAAATTAAAGCTATGTTTTGAAGACCCTTTGCCACTCGGTCCGATTGTAAGATTTGGTCAAAAATGAATTTGCTCCTTAAAAATGAAATATTTATATTTATTTAATTCAAATAAGGACTTTACTTTTAAAAAGAAAATTGACAAACCAGGAAAAAAAATCTTCCTGAATTTGGCATTGCAGACTTCTTACATTAACCATTTCAAGCAAGGATCAATGTCTAAATTAAGGTCCTTGATTCATCAGTTTTGTCTAAGTAAAATATGTTGGGTATAGAGACTGAATGATATAGTTTAGCCACCCAGATGATTACAAGTATTTATTGGAATGATTATTTCCTACATTCATAATATTTTATCTCATTAATGGGAGCTATTCTGGGAGCAGGTCAAAAGTGACTTCAAAGAATTCTTAACCTATGTTAAGATTTAAATCAGAATAAAGAGGAAGGAAAGGGAAACATCCATTCCTTGGGCAAAAGAGGTTAATGGGACACTAAACAATTACTGTTAGCAAGTTAATCATGATTGTCATCATCAGCAACTTCATCAACATAATTCTTGCTAGGTGGAAATTATAAAGCCCCAGATTAAGGAAAGTTGTAGTAAATAGAATGAAGAATTGCATGAGGAGAAACAGAAGAAGAAAAATCAAAAGCTGAAATATTCTGGAAATATTCTGATCATAACATCCTGGAGAGTGGGAAGTTATAAGAGGGAAAGAAATGTGGATGTTGATATTAGATGGTAGGGCTTGATATTGGTGATTTGACACAGCAGTTGCCACAAAGAAGAGGGAGTCAACCTATTTCCCAAGGCACCTGAAGGCAAGACAAGAAGCAATGGATGGAAACTAATCAAGGAGAGAAACAACCTAGAACTAAGGAGAAATTTCCTAACTACTTAGAACAATTAATCAGTGGAACAACTTGCCTTCAGAAGTTGTGGGTGCTCCATCTCTGGAGGTTTTTAAGAAGATATTGGACAACCATTTGTCTGAAATGTTGTAGGGTCTCCTGCTTAAGGAGACATGAGCAGGAGATTGGACTAGAAGACCTCCAAGGTCCCTTCCAATTCTATTATTCTGTTCTGTCAAGATGTGTGGACTTCAGCTCCCAGAATTCCCCAGCCAACATGGGCAGTTGAAGTCCACACACCTTAAAGTTGCTGAGCTTAAGAAACATTCCTCTATAACAGACATGTCAAACTCGCGATGTCATGTGACATCGCGCGACGTATCTGAACTTTTCCCCTATTGCTGGCAATCGGGTGGGCACGGTTTTGTCGTGATGCATCTGGCCCGCGGGCCGGCAGTTTGACATTCCTGCTCTATAACATTCTGGAGTCTTCTCCAGTCATAGCAACTGAGTTTGTGTTGGGGAACTATTATTTATATAAAAGGTAAAGAGACTGCAGGTTATTCATGCCTAATTAACATCTTTCACTATTTCATCTCTTAGCATTTGAATATTCCCTTATGAGGCAAGTGAGTGGAAGAATTTTCTATTGTAATGTACTACAGGTTGTTTTTGAGATAGATTTCTTCATTAGTGTTCTTTCACTCAGACAATGAAAAATTAGTTTCGTATTAT
This sequence comes from Azemiops feae, assembly GCA_023970755.1. Taxonomy (NCBI): domain Eukaryota; kingdom Metazoa; phylum Chordata; class Lepidosauria; order Squamata; family Viperidae; genus Azemiops; species Azemiops feae. The sequence goes on from JALGBA010000136.1 coordinate 3,231,173, forward strand.
TATGCTCACTGAACTATTCTGCTTATGCTCTTGAAGAGATATACTTTTCTATTTTTTGCTTAGAACAAGCTGGGAAAGTATTTTTCTCTGAGTGTTAAATAGAAATGGATGCTGCTTTTATGTATTATCAAAATCCATACTTGGGGTATAAATACTGAGTTCTAAGAAAAAAATAGTTGAGTAGATTTGGACCTAGTCAAGCTGAGAGATGATCCAGTGAAATCAATGTGACATATCAGTTCATGATTTCAATGAATCTCTGTAAGCATGGCTAAATATAGATCCAACCTTATATTATTCTCTGTATCCTGACAGTCTTACAAATACAAGAGAATATATGCAGCTTAGGATAGAACTGTGGTGTCCTTGGTGCTTTATGAGCTTGGTTGTTTGCTTGCAAACATTTTATTACCAAACTAGGTAACATCATCAGTGTTAGTGAATGTGGGGTTTGTTCCCTGTTTATATACAGAGCTTATGCTGCCAGTGTTAATGGGTGGTGGTTGTTTTCTCCTTGGTAGGATATTAGGATATTGTTTTGTGATTATTTGTTTGGTGATAATCCCTGCTTATCTGGATACTGGTTGCTGGAGGGATGTCTGGTCTTTGTATTACTTTCATAGCTTTTTTATTATCTCTTTTGAATGCTGTGTAAATATGGTTTATCTCCATGTGACTCTTGGTGGCTGACCCATAATAACTAATAATAATTCAGTTTAATAACTAAACTAGATATATTTAAATATAATTCAAAAGGGTAAATATGCAGTAAAAGGGAAAAATAGGCCCCTCGTCTAATGCTAATGCCATTCTATAGTGTCACTCTAATGCCACTATCCAATGCTTTCTAATCCTTTTTAGAAATAATCAGTGTCAGACTGTCCACCAGGTGCAAGAAGACAAAGTTAGATTAACAATGTAATGTTCCTTTTGAAAAAAATGAAAAAAATATTCAAAGTGTTCTGAATTTCCAGAAAATGTACACACAGTAGACAGTGGAACCAAAACAACTTGTTAAGTTGGGATTAGTCTTTAATGTTGATGGCCTATCCCTTCCACTTGAGTAGAACCAAGCTGATGCCACCAATTAATTCAACATTAATTAATGGAGTACACTGGCAGATGCTACACCTTGATATGATAGTACACAATTCTCATCCATTAGCAAAATTCCTAACATTAATGGGAATTTATTGCAAATAGGACAGTAAATGGCTGCCAGTTATGAATTAAGCTTAGCAATGATCATACGTATGGCCAAAAGCACATTGGTTGCTGGCAGAATATATATTAATGGCTTTCTGAATTATGATAACTTAAATAATCAATCCTGACTGGGTTTCAAGAAATACAGTTGCATCAATGTCAGGAAATTATTACAACTTATAAAAATGTCTCCTTTTTGCGTATTCTGTCCAATTTCTCGACACTTTCAAAAGAAAATGATAATGTTCAGCATGTGCTTGCAAAATCTGTGGTTACAAGATTACAACCTAACACAACTGGAAAAAAAAGTTCAACTGTGGCGCATGTTGGACATATTACATTACTATCAGGTTGTATCAGCTTCACCTTCATCCAAGCTGTAGTTGAGTTTTATGACTGTGCTGATAAAGTCTCCAAGTTCTACAAAGTCTGCGGTGACAATGTTGATACCACTTTCCCCTGGTGTCTGAGCCTGGACCCACTGCATCATGGCGGGGAGAGCTCTGGAAAGAAAACAAGTAATCATTATTATCAAGCAAAGCAAAGTCCTGGATTCTATAACAAACAAACAAAAACATTAGCTGCTAACCATTTCCATCGCTTCCATTCTCATCTTTTAATTCTGCTAAATCATGAATTGGGTATGTCTAGTCTAATGAAAAGAAGGACGAGGGGTGACATGATAGCAGTGTTCCAATATCTCAGGAGCTGCCACAAAGAAGAGGGAATCAACCTATTCTCCAAAGCACCAGAAGGCAAGACAAGAAACAATGGATGGAAACTAATCAAGGAGAGAAACAACCTAGAACAGGGGTGTCAAACTCGCAACGTCACGTGGCGTGTCACGACGTATCGTGGCTTTTTTGCCATGGCTGGCAATGGGGTGGGCGTGGTTTCGCTATGATGCATCTGGCCCGTGGTCCGGCAGTTTGACACAGTGAGAACAACTAACCAGTGGAATGGCTTGCCTTCAAAAGTTGTGGGTGCTCCATCATTGGATGCTTTTAAGATGAGACTGGACAGCCACTTGTCTGGAATGTTGTAGGGTCTCTTGTTTGAGCAGGGAGTTGGACTATAAGACCTTCAAGGTCCTTTCCAACTCTACTATTCTGTTATGAAGCTAACACCAACTTTCATTAATATTCAAATAAAATGAAATTAATTTTCAGCACAAATACAGCTACTTTCAAACATGTCTACAGTGGACAAAATTGAACACAAAACACATTCAGAAAAATGTATTAAGAACCCAGAATTTTTATAGGCTTGCATTTAAGCATAACTGCAATTTGATGTTGACATAAGTTAAGATTAGAAATATGAGGAAATGGGTTTTGTTTAATCTTAAAGGCAAAGAAAAGAAGAATGAATGAAGTATGTCTTGGCTTGTTGTCCACTAGTCATGAATTAAGTGAATCATCTTTTGGGCTGGATTACTTAGCAAGCTGCAGGAAATCTAAAACAGAGCCAAAAGGTTGCACCTTGGTTGTGCTGGAGGATGATGGAGACAAAACCACACTGGAGTTCCCAAGTATACTTTTCCGAGAACTTTGGAGCATGGCACAAATATGCAAATCTTCCTTCTCACACTCAATAAGCCTTTTGTATACTTTATATACAAAATTCTTATAATTGGCCCAAAATAAAATAATAATGATAATAGTAATTGAGTCAACAGATATAGTAGAAAAGTTAAAGCAAAAAATCCATCTTTCACTGCATAAAAATGAATTACATTGCATGCCTAATATCTTCTTCATTTAACACTGCCCTCAAGAGAAAGTTCACAGAAAAGAATATAATGTAATAAAAAAAAATCAGGCTAAAAGCAAGAGTCCATAAATTCTGGTCTCGCCTTAGCCATGAAAGCCAGCTGAGTGATCTTGGGCCAATCACTCTCAGTCCCACCCACCTCAGTCCATCCCCACCTCACAGGATTGTTGTTGTGGGGAAAATAGCAGAAGGAAGGAAGGTATGTTGAATATGTTCCCAGACTTGAGTTACAGTATTTGTAAAAACAATAAAGATGGGATACAAACAATAAATAAATGTCTTTCTTATATAGCAGATCATAAGGAAATACTCCCTGTAATGATCTCAGTGAAAGAAGAAGCCAGATTTGGTATTTTCCCCTGGGGGGGAAGGTGCCTTTTCGGTGACAAAAGAACAGTTGCTTATCCTTCCTTATAATTTCCAGTCTCTGCATGCCTCAATCCGTGTAATGGCCTTTATTAAGTATTTCAGTCAGGAAAACAGAGACCATGCTGTGTAGCAGCTACCCGCATGGTTGAATGCTCTAGCTATATTCTAAACCCTAAAATTCACAAATATCTTCTGGTTTCCAGATATAAATTAAATAAAGGGGGTGTGAGATGTTGTTGATATGCTTGGCTAATCATGTTTTTCTGAACAAAGAGACCAGATCATAAAGATTAGATATTTAGATACTTAGATACTACTTACTTACAGGTAGCCCTCCACTTACAACAGGTTGTTTAGTGACCATTCAAAATTACAATGGCACTGAAAAAAATGACTTATGACAGTTTTTCATATTTACAACCATTGCAGCATCTCCATGGTCACGTGATCAAAATTTCAGATACTTCTCAACTGACCCACATTTATGACCATTGGAATGTCCCAGAGTCATGTGATCCCCTTTTTGTGACCTTCCGACAAGCAAAGTCAATGGGGAAGCCAGATTCACTTAACAATTGTGTTACTAATTTAACAACTGCAGTGATTCACTTTAACAACTGTCGCAAGGAAGATCATAAAATGGGGCAAAATTTACTTAACAACAGTTTCACTTAGCAACAGAAATGTTGGGCTCAGTTGTGGTCGTAAGTTGAGGACTACCTGTATTACCCCAAAAGTAGAAAGAGTTGTGATAAAGAAGTGGGGATAAAAATCCAAGAGGTTGGACTTGAGTTCGAGTCGCTCTTAATAGTCTGATTGGATCACAGAGAGGGAAGAGGAAGTATAAACATTTGAAAACAGTTGAGAGCCGAAAGATTTTCTATATCAGATATGGTGCAAGTCCTAACTCCTAATTCCTAATCAGCTTCTCTGTACTCAATCCTATAGTGGACTTCCAGTTTTAGTTATAATTAAAACATTTATTCCATCTCAAGAAATTAAACTGCACCATCTGATTGAACGTGCTTCCAAATTTTATCCAGCAATTGTAAACTGTTGAATTATAGATAAGCCCTTCTGGACAATAAATCTCCTAGTTGCAGGGTGCTAATCTGGGAAAAGTGGATTTGCCAACAAGTCCATCCATTTGTTTATTTCCAATTATGTATGTATGTTCGTTAAAAAAGGTTTTCATGCTGCCAATGCAAAAACAGGATTTTGTGACCAGGGAGCTGTAGAAAAGTGAAAAGAGGAGAGCCATTCTAGCTGCTCTAGTATAAGGACAGCTCCTCAAGTTTCGTGCTTCATTAAACAGTTTCCATTTCAGTTGGTCCTGGTGAGAACTCAAACCGGTCTCGTCCCATCCAGTCCCATCCTATCTCATCCCATTTACAGTCGAAAGGTCCCAAAGCCTGGAGTAAATTATTCAGCTTGAAGAACTAGTGCCTAAAACAGCCTTTCCCTTCCCTTCCCTTCCCTTCCCTTCCCTTCCCTTCCCTTCCCTTCCCTCCTTCCCTTCCCTCCTTCCCTTCCCTTCCCTCTTCACTCATTTTCTTTATGTCTGATACCTTTAAATTGGAAGGTAGCAGGCAGGGACTGCCTAGTTTTAATCATTGCATGAAAGCTATTTTTGAACACCTCTAAACTGAGAAGTAGAGTGAGGTCCATTCCCTCAATACAACCTCATGGACATTAGCCTTTCTGGTCATAGAAATGATTCATCACAGCTTTTTTCTGGGACATCTTTTTGACTTCCCTTGCTTCAATTTTTGAGATTTGTTGGATCATTTAAGTGTCGCTATGTAGTTAAACAAAAGACTGAGATAAGAAGTGCCTTTTAGGAAGTATTTATTGGAGTTATATCATGCCTTTTCTTCCCAAGCTTAAGACAGCTTATATGGGCAGGTCAGTTTGGTTTGTTTTATCCCCATAATAATAGCACAGGGACTATGCTGGGCCAGGCACTCTTCTTTGACCAAAGTCACCACATAACTTTCCGAGCTCATCTGGCAGGACCTAGAAAGTGTGTGTTTTCTGTTGTAGTATCTGCCCTCTGGAGCACCAGGCCCCCTGAGAACTGCCTGACCCTGAACCTCTTCAATACCAGGCCCCTGGGATCCAGCTAGCCGCTGATTTTGCTTTCTCAAAAAGCCTTAAAAACACACTTGTTTTCCTGGGGTGAGGAGGTTAATGGGGCTCCTGAGATGGAGATTATATGTAATAATTGTTGTCCTTGACTATGTATGTGTGAGTGTATGTGTGTGTGTGTGCTAAGTTTTAATTTTCTGTTAGCCACCCAGAGTTGCTGTTGTGAGATGAATAGCCATATAAACCGGCGTTTCTGAACTTCAGCAACTGAAAAACCTGTCAACTTCAACTCCCAGAATTTCACAGAACAGAATAACAGAGCTGGGAGGGACCTTGGGGTTCAGAAATTCTGCCGGAAACTGATAGATAGAAATAAATAAATTATTATATCTGGCTGCCTCTCTGAATCTTATATTACTTTCGGTGTACAGCTAAGTACAAATCTAGGAAAATTAAGAAGAAAAATATGACCTTCCTCCTTCCCCAAAAGATAGGCCAATAAAGCATGGCTTTTAATGATAACACAAGATTTATAAAAAAGTATGCATTTTAAATTTCCTTTTCTACATATAACATACTGAGTCCTTATTATAACATCTTCTCTTGCGAGACTCACGGCCATAAAATGTAATTTAATCAAAAGTTTACCATTGTCTTCTATACAATGTTACAGCTTGCAATAATGGCAAAGATCTGTAGTTCGGGTGTAGGATGAGGGTGAGGGTTTATTCTCTGAGCTTGTGGGTTGGTTCCTGAACGTTTCGTTAGCAGGCTAGGTAACATCTTCAGCAAAGCTTAGGGGATGTCAGTGTCGGTGTTCTGTTTATAAGGGCTTCAGGTGCGAGTGTGTCAAGTGAGGGTCTTGTGATGGGTCAGGTGTGAATCATCAGTGACAGGCTTCTGATGGGTCTTGTGATGGGGAGGTTACATCCGGTCAGGGTCATCGGGAGATGAGCTGCTGGTGGGGGGAGGAGAGGCTTGCGTGGGTTGACTGAGGGTCGGTGCTGTCTCTGGTTGGCTGTGTGGTTGATTTGGATTCTAAGGGGTTCATAGGCTGGTTGTAGGTCAATGTGTCTGTTGATGGTAATGAAACATTCGGAAACCAACCCACAAGCTCAAAGAACGAACTTTCACCCTCAATGTTACAGCTCTGTACCCTTTTTTTACACTATGTCATCAGTGCAGAAATATATGGAACTTGGATTTTGGTCCCTTCTTATGTCTGTTTGCATTCATTTTGCCAGTATCTCTCTTTATCTCTCATTTTAAAAAAAAAAAAACCTGGAATATTTTTTGCTTTTAAAGCAACTTGTTTGGTAGAAAATAATTTTCTCTCTTCCTTTATTTCTGAAGCAAACCTTCCCGCCTGCTTTTATTTCAGCCCTCCAGAGAGAGATGTGGCAATTATATTCACTGTCAGATCTTTTCTGACTTTTCTTTTAAAAAGCTTGTAGGAAGCTGCCTTGTACTGCTTAGACAACTGCTACATCTTGCTCAGCACAAGCCACGACGACTGCCAGGAGATCTTTAGAAATTGCAAAGCATTTATTTAGAGCAGAAATTAATCCAAGGGACTTCTATAAAGGTTTTCTACCACTGCATCACTGTAATTGATAGATTTACTCCAGATCTATCTTTACTTCCACACCTTTATTCATTTATTCGCAGGTGTGCCTGTGGAGACTGCTTGCTGAGTGTCCCTCCTCCAGGTGAAGTGCTATGAAAAGAGATTCAAAGGCAAGCATTTTCTGTAGAGCTCCCATCCTGTGCAATGCCTTTCAACCAGACCTAAGTTCTACACCCTCACTCCAAGTACAGGTAGTCCTCAATTAACATGGCAACTGGGACTGGAATTAGCACTGCTAAGCAGTACAGTTGTAAAGCACAGCATCACATGACTCTGCAGCTTAGCAATGGCAATTCCAGCAGTGCTGGTTGCCTTCAGTATGCAAGGACCTGACATGACCCCAAAGTCTGACTTCCTGCCAGCTTCCCCACTGACTTTGCTTTCACATTGGAAATTGTGATCAGGTGGCTGCAGGGACACTGCAACAACTGGAATTCTAAAGACTGATTGTAACTACTACTTGTTCAGCACCATCATAAGTCTGAAAGATTGCTGAACAAGTGATTATTAACCTGTATTCAGGAAACTTTTTAAAACAAGCATTTGGGGACTAGAAGTAAGAACCCATCTCCCAAGATGCCCCTGAATTCAGATGACTGACTGCTGAGTTTCTCTCATAGTGTGACTGGAGGTTCTTTAATAGTTGGGTGGCATAATCTGTCTTTAAAGACAACAGTTATTTCCCAGAAACATTGATGGTGGAGGCTTTTTCACCTCTTTTACAATGTACAGATGTACAGTATTTACAGGAATTAATAGAGAAAAACCAAAAGTATTTAGCAGTGTTTCCAAACTTTCCAATTTGTATCTATTTCTACTTATCTCCTAGGGCAGGGGTGTCAAACTGCCGCCCGCGGGCTGGTTGCATCATGCGGAGGCCACGCCCACCCCAGCTCCGACAATGCAAAAAAAGTCACGATCATGTGACGTGGCGAGTTTGACACCCGTGCCCTAGGCTTATTTACTAGCCACTCCCTGCTCCATTGCTTAGTCACCAAGTTCCCCTTCTCCTCCTCCTTCTCCTTCAGTGTTTCACTAGTAGAGAAGGCTAGGAAAAGAATTGGCTGGGCTACTTTGAAGTCTCCTCAAAGCTTTTCATCCTAGGATTTTGGACTTTGTCAGCTATGCCTCTATATTGACATTGCTGGGAACTGGATCTTCTTCCAGGTCTTCCAGTCTGGGGCTCCTCCAAGATCTTCAGGCAGTGCTTGGCAGGCAGCTGCCTCCCTCTGTCTTTGGTTTGCACCCAATGACCAATTAGATTCAAGCAAGATGTTTTCAGAATGGACACTTCAAATGTAGGTTGGTATGCAGCTGCCTTTTTCTCCCAGCCAGGTGACTTTGAAGCAGCATCCTGTGACTGAGTATTCACTCCTCTTCTTCCAGAGAAGTCTCCAATGAACATCTTCACACTCTTCTCTCTCTGGGGCCAGGAAATGGTAACTGCCCAGGCCAGTGGTCGGATGTCTGTCCCTAAACACCAACTTCTCCTACATTCTCTTCAAAGGCTCTCTATTTGTTTTGATATCTCAAGCAACGTAGATGTAGGAGATGACCAGGCTGAGCCAGAGGGAGGGGTCAAATGCATCATCAGTCCCTTCATGCCCACAAGAGATCTAAGACCAGCCCACTTTGTATTCTGTTGACTCTTATTTACTGCCAATTTGCTTTGACCATTAGTAGTTCTGATTCTTGTAGAGAGCATTAGAATATAAACCTATATTCATTTGAACTGCCTGGACTTCTGCTTTCCTGCGCTTGGCTCAAACATGGTAATGTGTTTCCCCCCAATATGCTGTCAGACTTAAACCTCTAAATAGAAACGATCCTTGGTATGATTTTATTAGAAGACAAGTGTATTGCAGTCACTGACAACCCCCCCCTGCCCATGATCAATCAGATGTTTTCAGAATGGACACTTCAAATGTAGGTTAGTATGCAGCTGCCTTTTTCTCCCAACCAGGTGACCTTGAGGCAGCATCTTGGGGAGATACAGATATTACTTTTGCTTTCCCACAAGTATTCCCCCTCCCATCCACCCTCTCCAGAGTTCATGGCAGACTGTCACTGCATGGTAATGAAGCACACAAGCAAGCATAAGCTGATGGCAGCTATCTCTCTGTGTCTCTCTCTCCCCTGCAGTATTATCTCCAGCAACCGAGAAGTTCCCTCCTCAGGCTCAAGATCCCCAACTAGGTTGGCCAATGAGAATATTGCCCATCTGTCCCACAAGAGTCCTGGCTAGCAGCCAGGGCAGCTTATCTGCCACCAAGAGAGTAGAGGTTGCATCTCAAGACCATACCTGAGCTTCCCCTCCCCATTTTCTTTTCTCACCTTCTGCTGACACACACCAGTACATCAGCCAGCCTGGCAATAAAATACATACACCATAAGATGTCATAGGATATTATGAATTCTGACATTATGGTTATATTTAGGTTAATTGTATTAATAATTAATACTGGTTTTGCAATCTTTTTGTTCATTTTGATTATTTGAATTTTTCCAATATAAAATCAATCTATGTGGTTGCTAGGAGTCAACAATGACTTGATGGTACACAATCTTCAATCAATGTTTTCTTGCACACTTCCTCAAGTTGCACCATCTAATTGACACAGAAACATTTGTAATAAAATAAAAATATTCAGAAGCTCATAAAGTTCAAAGACTTCTTCGAAAAAAATCTGTAGGAGGGAAAATAATTGAATTGCATCCTTTTTTAAAATTACATTTTCTCAGAAGAATATATATTTGTCTGTTCTTGCTATTCTTGGTTACATTCTCATTTAATGGGACAGATCATTTTTCCTCAGTGCCCTCCACAACTGAGCTCCAGCCTTCAAATGAGCTAGAATACAAATCAGTATAATACCTAACATTGAAGCCAACAGCTCTGCTGTTTGGTGATGATGGGAACTGGAGCTTAGCACCCTGCTGAGGAGAGCTATTCTGCATTTTTGGTATTGGCTTTCTGCCTCTCCTGGAAGGCATGATGATGAATAGCTAAAGGTGCTTGCTTTTGACATTTTTTTTTTAAATTGATTTGATTAACATTCTGTCACTCCATCAGACCAGGATGAGTCAAACACAAAGCCTGCTGCTGCTTCAACAATATTCAATATCCCTTCAATGAAAGAAATGCTCATCATATGCTTTGCTTTGGGTTCTTTTTTTAAAATGTTAATGAGGTTAGCATTCCAATTACTTTAGTCCCAAGAATTGAACGGTCCTGGATTCTCTAGAGTCTTTGAACTTGAAATTGCTCAGTGTTATTGTTTCAAAAAGATTCCCCAAGGATGTTGAGACACAGAGTATGTCAGTATTTTGAAAGGTTGCAGCATAACACTTGGCCTTTAACAGTGCTAACACAGTCTTGATCCTTGACATTTTCTTCTCTATGTCTCACACAGAGATAAGAACTGACACATGAACTCCTGTCTTATTTAAATATCTCATCTTACCATATAGTTGGCCAATGGGCTGGGGATCAAACTTTCTACAAAAGCATGAAAGCTTTCCAACTATGGCATCTCTAAGAGCTGAGTCCCATAACCGTCTGCTGGGCTTCAGCGTGCCTTATCTAGCTTTCTTCTCCCAGCAGGACTTAACCATGGGAGGATTTTCACTGCTATGTGGGCACTGCACTGCACATCTGGACTTGGCTCCATCTCTAATCTCCATAGGTAACCTTGGATTATTTTGAATTGACAGTGTGCATGGAGGTAACTTCCTGGTATCTGAGGAAGGGAAATATTCCATAACTTATATGGATAAGTATTCCATAACTTATCCAATGGTCAAATTGATCATTGCTGGGTGGTAGACAAATTGCACACTACGCCAACAATTTGGAAGAGAACTCTGGTTATTTTTTTATGAATGACAATGAAAATCATAGTAACCGAATGTTTAATTTCTGAACAAAGGAAAAATTATAAAGATAAAGGTAACATTTCACTTTCAAATTTAATGTTAAACAATATGAGAATTTATTTATTTATGAGTGTTCTCCTATTTATTTCTTTTTTCAAATCAATTTAAAAGAAACCTTTGATTACCTTGGAATTCATTGTCCACAGAACTAGGGAAAAGAGCAAGTTTATTTCTTCCAAATAAACAGGATGCCAGTCACCTGCTTTGTTTTTCTGTTAAGTAAAGGAGGTAGATGGATGGATACCGGAACTGTTCTGAGACGTGGGCAAATGCGTTAGCCATTGTCCAGATAGATTCAACTCCACGGACTGGTTTTAAACAAAATATTTATTGATCAGGAATTCTAAGCAGTAACTCATGTTTGCTGTAGATATATCTGTCAAATGTTCATATTTTGTCCAATCACGTAGGTAAAAAGAGTATAATTCTGTCCATATCAGCAGAGCAAGCATGAGGCCATCAGCAGAGCATGCTTAGGCTCGATTAAACGAAGACTTTTACAACCTTGCCGTTTAGCCAGGAAGTCCTGTAATAAACATTGAAGTCCCTCCCAATGGCTAATTAAGACATAGAACTGACCAACAACTAAACTACATTTCCCAGAGGCCATCTCTTAAGGAGACAGCATTTAACCCCTTAAATGCTAATTGCTCTAACAGCACACTTCTCAATTCCTAAGCTAGCTATATACTGGACCAGATGGCTATACACTGGGCCAGCACAAGAACAGATGAAAGCTAAATATTCTGAAAAGAAAACTTTTTGAAGGAGTCTGAGCTGTAGATCTTCCCCTTTGGGGTACAGATCTTGCAATACTCTGTGTTACACGTTAGCACAGAAAAAACATTAGTTTTTGCATGAAGCCCAAAATGTACCAATGGTTGAACGAAATAGGAAAGCGGCCTAGTCATCAAGAGCTGTTGTATTTCCTGGATATTTGGCTGCAAAGACCTTCCTTACGTGCTGTCAAGCAGCCTCAAAGGACATCAAGTAAGGGTGAGCTTATTGAAATCTTTTCCTCTCTTTGAGAGTCATAACCTTCTTAACTGACCAGAAAAATCCTGTTCTATCTTTCAAGGATAGAGAAGGAAAGCACTAAAGCCCTTGAAGGAACATTCTGAATTCTGCCAAGTGTGAAAAAACCTATCAGTGCCAGGCCCACCAGGCAATCACACATTTATCAGTGAGGAGTATAGGTGTCCTAGCACTTCCTCTAATTGGCTGGTTTGAATGAATTAGTCTCTGCTCCAGTAGAAATGCCGTAAGAAAAGCTTCTTTGCTGCCTGTTTGTATTTAACCACATAAGAGGAGAGGATTTCATAAGGACCAGCTGGGATCATTTGCTGCTAGAGCCCATCGGGATTGGAAGATGATTTGGAGATGCGTTTTTTGGATCTTACTCAAGAGGCAACATGGCAGCCATTTTTGAAAACAGATGCAGTTGCTTTAAGGAGCTAAGTTATTAAAGTTATTGCAACTGTTAAAGTTGCTGCTCTTTTTTTCAGATTTGAGCAGAAGCTTGAAAAAAGATGGGCTGCTTAAAGAACAGCAGGGAAAAGTTGTACTTAATTTGGACGTGAGACTTTTTTTTCAAATTATTTTTGAACCCTGCATAGCCTTACTGATTCCATGAATGAGACACAGTAATGAGTGGCAAGGATTCTGTTTCTTGTACTTATTTTGACCAAGATTGGTATCGTAGATAGTATCATAGAGGAGGAGGAGGAGGAGGAGGTGGATTATCATTCTGTTGCTTTGCATGTACACTGAGAGCTTCCACACTGGAGACAAATTTCTTGTGTGTCTAATCACACTTGGCCAAATAAAGTATTCAATTCTATTCAATCAGACCCCTGGAACAGGACTGTGTTTGTAATGGAATACTGATTTCGTACCATCTGATCTGTGTTGGGTTACCTATGGAGACAACTATGGTTATATTAGCAATATTACAAACTTGAATTGCAATCCTAAGGAATTATAGTTGTAGAACATATGCTATGAGAACTTTTATTATCTCAGGGCTCCACATGAAATGTAGCCACCCATTCTGTTTCTATCAGTTTTTGTTTTTTGTTATCTTTTTAACACTTTCTTCCCTCTCTCCAAACCTGTTGTGGGAGGGAGGGAGGAACTATTACTGAACTTGAACAGATGACTTGGAAAAGATTTTTAAATTATATGGTGATTGCAAGTTTCTCAGTTTCAGGCTGGAGAAAATGGGGTAATACAAAATATCAGTCTTTAATCAGTGCTGTCCAGGAAATGTTCTTGTATTTTTTCCTACTGGTTCATTTCTTTTTTAATTTGTTGAATTAAATTATTTCAAAGGCAAAGAGAATTTTGGACCCAGATGTTGTAGATTGTTGTTGTGCTAGTTCAGTGGCAAGCTGAACAAGGAGCATGTGTAACTGATTCATCCTTCATTGGCCAATACTCTCTAGTTTCCTCTGCTTCCATTAAAGCCAAAAAAGTAGATTCTATGAGTGAATGCCTTCCATTAGGTTCTTGAGTCTAAATTCCCATCATTAAATCCTATCATAGTTGCACAATAAAGTATAGGCTTTTAAATCAAGAGCTAAGATCATGGCTGGAGGTAATTCAGCTCTGATCTACCTTTCTGTATATAGCATTCATTTTACATATGCTTTACTTACACAATGTCATAATACAAGCAGAGCACTTTCTATACTCTGAGAATTAGTAATGCATTGAAATATCCCTATGTGGTTGAATGCATTCCATTTGACAGAATATTTAATGAATAACTGAGCCTATGAGATAAAGTAATAGGGTTAACCATGCAGCAGTGAAATGGAGTGCTCTTGTGAAAATTCAGGAAACCAAAATTCGATAGTTAGCTCAGGGACCAATGCAACATGTGTCACTGAGCAATGGAAAGATTCATAAAGGAGCAATAGATGAAAAATGAGGAATCGTATTTTGCACAATTACATTAGCCCCAGATGGAGTTTTCATTCCATCACCACTGCAGTAACTGATTCTTAACTATACTTGAACTTGTTGCTACTTCTCTCTCTCTCTCTCTCTCTCTCTCTCTCTCTCTCTCTCTCTCTCTCTCTGTCTATCTCTCTCTCTCTGTGTGTCTATCTCTCATTCTCTCTCTCTTTAGTCTATACGGGGATTGTGGTTACTGATGTCTAGCATATTTTTATGAAGAAAAACTAATCCACTTATTCTTGTTATAGAGCTACACATGGACAGGCCACTGTTCCAACCATGTTAATAGGACAAGCAGAAAATAATTCAACCAAACTTTTATAAACATGCATGTGTAAGATCATGCATGCCTCTAGTTTCGCTGACCTGGTTAATTTTCAGGAAGACCTACAATACATTTCAGATCTTTAATGCCTTGCAGTATATTTTTTTTAATCTATGTCGCAATTCAGATTTTACTGTGAGTCATGATTTTGCTTAATTATGTTAGGTATCCTATATCACTGCACTTTCATGAAAATTGCCTTTAGAGACCCCCTCCATTCATAGCATTTTTTATTTAATATGTTCTCATTCTAAGGGTTTTTTTCCATTAAAATATGAGTAATCTTACATATCAAATCACATGGACTCAGAAACAGATACATTAGCATGACATGCTTCTGACGCCATGCAACTAAGTCACATCAAATTAGACAATTGACTTAATCTCTGAAAATTCCAAGCTAATGCCCAACCAAAGAGGTGATGGATCTCAAGTTTGTTGAGACCATCCTCTGATTTCAGTTGCTCCTTGCAAATCAAGAGGTTTTTGGCCTCTCATATGCCTGCAAGATCACAATAAGGGAACTCTCCTGTACCTGTATTAGACACTTTCAGGTGTTTCACTTGCCACAATGCAAGATCTAGTGTGACTGCTAAATCTTCCATCATACATTGTAGGAATGCTATTGAGAGACTTTGCAATGCAAAAACTGCAGCAGTTCTCTCTTATTGCCAACCATCATGTAGTCCTTAAAGGTAGTCCTCAACTTACAACCACAATTGGGACAGAATTTGCATTGGGAAGCAAGGTGGTTGTGAAGTGAGTCACACCCGATTTCCAATCTCTTGTTGATTGGAAATATTTAAGCACCACTGGACAACATATCTCAGCTGCAGGCTGCATTGCATCTCCTGTACAGAACCAAGAGTTAGTTTGACCTCCAGTCTCAAATAATTCTATAATTTTATATAATTAAGAAGTGCCCTTTTCTCTAATGCTTGCTCCCTTATTTTGAAGGTATATCCACTCTGAATCTGGACACAAGCAATAATACAACTGGAAATACAGCATTTCCTTGCTATTCAGAGCAAGTCTGAAAGATGCACTTGGCTTGATGACTAACTAGCTAGACATGGAAATATTTCCTGGTTCTTCTCAGAACTGGGCCTTGTACTTCATATCTTAGTTCCATTGGGCAAATGAAAACTATAGGAATTTCCAAGAAGCAATATTTATCTGTTTGTTTGTTTATGGCAGGGACTCTGGCCACCATACAAGGACTAAAATAGGAACCACAAAAAAAAATATCTCTTTCATTTAACCCTGCTCTGAGTAAAACAACAACAACAACAGAGCACTGTATGGTCTTTTTTTAAAAGCTGCCTTTGATTTTCAATAAGACAATTGAGTTTCCCACAAAATTATGAAAAAATGAGTCTAGGTACCTGAATAAACAGGATTCTGCAGTTTCCCTCTTTAGGGTTCAAAGCTAGCAATGGTGCAGCTACACCCTGACTTAAAATCTAGAAACCTTCCTCCCCTCCCCAAAAAAAACAACCCACGGACAAGTGGCATGTAATGAGGGTATCAACAATCCCTTATTGAACTCCCAAGCTGATTTGACCATGCTGAGAACCTCACTGAACTGTGTAACATCCTTTATATCAGGGGTCTTCAAACTTGGCAACTTTAAGACTTGTGGACTTCAACTCCCAGAATTCCTCAGCCAGCCCTGGCTGGCTGAGGAATTCTGGGAGTTGAAGTCCACAAGTCTTAAAGTTGCCAAGTTTGAAGACCCCTGCTTTATATTATTCTTAAATACACTTTACAGTTAATAGATGTTTATTACATAATTCTTACTTTAATATATGGTGGGTACAGGAAACGTTCATTTTTATTTAGTGAAATAATTAAATTGGTATGTTTTATTTGTTAAAATAATCTCTTCCCAAATAATATATGGGGTTATCATCCAAGAGGAAGCATTCCAATAAGACCATTAAGTCTTAGGATCTAAAATTACCTAGCTTTATGATGGCCATTTCAACTTGTATTATCGTTTCTGAATGGCAAAAATGAGCTGTTTTAAATCTCTCTTGCTTGACAATATGAGGGATTAAAACAGATTTGGGATGCCTTTGTATATGAACCCCGTACACTAGAGCTATCTGCTCAGAACTGCAAAACACCAAATGACCATTAGATGACAGTAGAAACTAGTTTGACTGTGTCTTTTCTGCTATCTAGTGTTCACTCAGATTTCTTCAGTTCCATTTGGTAATCTTAACCTACAAAACAAAATAAAGTGCTGATACTGATTACTATTCTGTAAGTTCAATGACGGCAAAAAGAAGAGAAAACACTAAGATGTAATCTAAAGATAGTTGAAATTCTAGACACAGGTCTTCAGAAAGACTGTAAAATATTCTCCCACAAGATTTTGCTGAAATAAAAGTTAGTTTTTTCAAAGCAAATGTTGATTAGTGATTAATCGGTTAGTGAAAATAAGTACAACTCCCACCATTACCTCCACAGGAAATCCCATACAGGTAGTCCTTGACTTATGACAAGAATTGAGCGCAAAATTTCTGTTGTTAAAGTGAGAGATTTGTTAAGTGAGTTTTGCCCCATTTTATTATCTTTCTTGCCACAGTTATTAAGTGAATCACTGCAGTCGATAAGTTAGTAACCCGGTTGTTAAGTGAACCTGGCTTCCCCATTGACTTTGCTTGTCAAAAGGTTGCTAAAGCTGATCACATGACTTTGGGACACAGCAACGGTCATAAGTATGAACCAGTTCCCAAGCATCTGAATTTTGATCACATGATCATGGGGATTCTACTATGGAAAATGGTCATAAGTCACTCTTTTCAGTGCTGTTGTAACTTTGAACAGTCACTAAAGGAACTGTTGTAAGTTGAGGACTATCTGTATTAAAGTTCCACTGTGAACTTATGTTTAGTGATTTCCAGTTTATGTTGCTTTGGATAGTTAATGCTTTATACTATACATTACTGTAATTACTTTAAGGCATGGAAGGCAAGGCTCTGTCTTGGATTAAGCTCTGAGGCTTGGTAAACAAAAGAATTGACCTGGCAGACCTCCAAGGCTCTAAATTGCTCTTCCCAATCAGTTTTGTTTCACTCTTTAAACCCACTTTATCAAGCAACAGTATATTCTGCATGTCAGTTGCTTAGCTACCAGAACTCTTGCTTCAACAACTCTACAATTTTTAAATCTCACCAAGGGTCAAAGTCTATTGAATGACCCTTCCATCATTTTAAACCCATCCATTGGTATACATGTTCATTCTTCTACCAGGTCAATCAAGAAGACTGGAGAAGAGCATGTTACAATAGAGGGTCTATATATTTCAGTCCAAGCATCAAGATGTCTGTCTGTCTGTCTGTATTGACAAGATTATCACTGTCGTTGTCTTGTCCAATACAATAAAGACAATAAAATACAGATAGTCCTCAACTTACAACAGTTTGTTTAGTGACCGTTCGAAGTTATAACGACACAGAAAAAAGTGACTTATGACCATTGTTCACACTCATGACCGTTGCAGCATCCCTGTGGTCACTTATTCAAAATTCAGACGCTTGGCAACTGACTCATATTTATGACCGTTGCAGTGTCCCAGAGTCATGTGATCACCCGTTGCGATCTTCTGACAATCAAGGTCAATGGAGAAGCCAGGTTCACTTGACAAATGTGTTACTAACTTAACAACTGCAGTGATTCACTTAACACTGTGGCAAGAAAAGTTGTAACATGGGAGAAAACTCACTTAACCACTTTCTCACGTAGCAACAGAATCTTTGGGCTCAACTGTGGGTTGTAACTAGAGGACTACCTCTAACAAAATTGTCAGCTCTTGAAAAAACAACAAAAACCAATCAGAACAATAAGGAAGTTATTGGATTGCACGCTGCTGCTTGAAATAAAAAAGTTTACAGTTTCCTTCCATGGGGAAAAAAAAATTAAACAGTGCTTTGGTTTCATTTGAATGGGTTTAGCCTCTCAAAACCTCAATGAGACCTTACCATTTTTTTTTCATTGGAAGAAAAAAATGAGACCAGAACAGCCAGTTCTGGAGATATCATATCAGCCACTCTGTATGTGAGACACGAATGCAATGAAGCAAAGCTGAAAGATTATTTTAATACTGTAATATGCCTGCTGTATATTTGTGGTTGATATTCTCTCTGTAGTAGCATCGAATCTAGTGTGTGTGTGTGTGTGTGTGTGTGTGTAATGGAAAGTCTGCACAGATAAGAGACTTATGATAAATAGATGCCTACTGTGCTAGCTTTCTGGCTTTATAAGAATTGGCATTAATTGGCTTGCCTATCCTTTGCTATTATTAAAGCAGTATGTAAAATTAAGATGCCCTAAATATATGCAAGTCATTTCCTGAGTATGATATAATTATAGCCAACCAATTCATGAGATATCTTTAAATTAGTCAATTTCTGGCCTTAACCAGAAGCCTTGTTCAAATTGAAGTCCACACACTCTTAAGTGGGCAATGGGTTACAGCACCACCTGGCTACATATCACTGTATTCTTTTGAATTCCATTCTTCTGCTTATCAGTCTCATGGAAATGTGGATTTTTCAATGTTTTCTTGTAATGTACAGTGCCAGAAATCCCATTTCTGTGATAAACACTGTACATAAGCCAGCAAGATAATGATAAGATTCATATATGTTTTTATTTTTATTTTTTTGTAGATAGTGTATGCTCATTATAGTTTATAGCATCACAGAATCATGGGACTGAAAGGGACCCTCGAGGTCTTCTAATCCAAACCCCCTGCCCATGACAGGATCCCTTGTACCATCCCCGACAAATAGTTGTCCAATCTTTTCTTGGAAACCTCCAACAATGGAGTGCCCACAATTCTAAGAGGCAAGCTCTTCCATTTATTAATCATTCTCACTGTCAAGAAATTCCTCATTTCCAGGTTGAATCTCTGAGCAGCTTCCACCTGTTGGTTCTTGTCCTGCCTTCAGGTGCTTTGTAGAATAAACCAACACCCTCTTCCCTGTGACAGCCCATCAAGTATTGGAATACTGCTATGAATTCAGCCAGCTGCATCCTATGCAACAAATTATGCTTAAGCAAGCCATGGTTTAATGCATTGCATTGTTTCAATACAGTTATCTCAAAAGAGACTTAAAGGTCTCTTTTTGCTTCAAAAGGCAACTGGACTGTTTTTTCCTTGAGGAACAAGAAGAAAACATTTCACTTCTCCTCCAAGAAACTTCATCAGTTCTGATGGCCGGAGGAATGGAAGCTGATACTGCATGCTGGGGAGATGGAAGGATAAGTAGAGAGATGGAAAGATACGATAGGAAGAATAGGAAGGGGGGAAAAGCACCTTCGAGACAACTATGACCTGGATAACTGAGAATCTCCACAGAGTTTCAATACAGTTATTTCTAACACTTTAGATTAAGATCTTTATGCAGGCAACTCTCAAGTATTCCATCTTTGGGTAAGATCATCAATAATGCCCTTGTCTTAGGGCTCCAGTTGCACTTGAATGAAATTGACTATCCAGTTCAAAGTATAAGGATCATATGATGCCTCTACTGAAACATTTGCACTGGCTAACAGCTTTCCAGACATAATTCAGGATGCTAGTGTTGTTCTTTTAAGCCCCAAATGGCCTGACTATGTAAAATAATGTGTCTCCCACTGTGAACTTCTTTGATGATGCAGATCAGCAGCAGCAGCAACATTTAGAACAGGGGTGTCAAACTGCCGGCCCTGGGCCAGATGCGTCACACCAAAACCGCGCCCACCCTATTGCCGGCAAAGGGAAAAAAGTCACGATACGTCACGACATGTCACGTGACGACACACCCGTGATTTAGAAGGTGAGCATCCAGCCAGAAGCTTGGGAAAGGGTCTTCTCCTGGGTGGCTTTCAGGCCATGAAATGCTTTGCCCAGAAAATTATGCTTGGCTACCATTCTCCAATAATTACAAAAATGGCAAAAGAAAAAAAGAACCTTCAAATGCTTATATTTATTTTTATAAATACTTATATTTATACTTCAGATCATTACTGGATGTTTTTAAGAAGAGACTGGACAGCCACTTGTCTGAAATGGTATAGTGTCTGCTACTTGAGGAGGGGGTTTGACTAGAAGACCTCCAAGGTCCCTTCCAGCTCTATTCTGATTGACTTAATCCCTCTCCACTTTGCCAAGCTTTTGACTGTTAATTGATTTGAAGTTTACTTAGTTTAATTCTGATTTACCTTGCGTTGATTTTACTGTTATGCTTTATGTTTTGCATTAATTGTTATAGGTCACCTTGATAGCTTGATAAGCTGAAAGGCAGAGTACACATTAATGAAATTTCATTCATTTCAAACAATTAGCAGAAGCCTTTCTTAGGCCTTCGATGGTTTTAAATAATTAGTAGATGCCTTTCTTATTATTTTTTCCCCTACTCCACAAATAATTTATTATTTCTTGAAATAATTCTGTACTAAGCTTTTATATAAAACTATACAAGTCATAATTAGCTCAAGGATCGAAAATCTACATGTATCAGATCCTCCTAACCAATCATTTTAGAAATGAGTTTTCTTGCCTGAAATGTTTATGTTTTTGCTAATATTTCAAAAGACATTGGACAAGAACACTGAGGTCTTGTGAAATTCTACATGTTGTGAGATTTGACCTGTTTTTTAAGAACTATATTCTTATTTTTGAATCCTGGCTTCCCCATTGGGAGAGGTGGTTTCATGGAAGGCAAAGCACCTTAGAGTATTGCATTACCAAATTAGTTAAGACTGTGATTTCTCCATATTTGTTATGGAAATTAAGAAAGGGAAGGTAAAATGCAGGTATCTGACTCAAACTGGCCAGGCATTTTTTGTCAACAGTGAGGTATATAACACAGGTAGTCCTCGAGGGTCCATGACAATTTGCCACAGCCAACTCGTCACGGCCAACTTGCCACAGCCAACTTGCTGCGGGACCCCTCACCATGGCCAACTTGTCACAGGACAATTTGTTGCAGGACAAAAGTTACACTAATATCAAAGAAATGGTGGAATAGAATCATTAATAAAGAATGCAAAAGGAGGGACAGAATGAAATGTGAATGGCAAAACTTAAAATATTTTTTTATTTATTTTAAATAGTTAAATAGAGTTATTAAATTGTCCCTCCCTGAGTTGCCCCACGGTGAGTTGGCTGCGGCAAGTTGGCTGTGGCGAGTTGTCCCACTCCCAGTCTTTGACTTACAACCATTCATTTAGTAACCATTCAAAGATATATAAATGATTTATGACCAGTTTGCATGTTTACAACTGTTGCAGCATCCCTATGTCACGTGATCAATATTCAGGCACTTGGCAATGGGCATGCATTTAGGATGGCTGCACTGACCCAGGGTCATGTGATCACCATTTGCAATCTTCCTTGTTGCGTTCTGACAAGCAAAGTCAATGGGGGAAGCCAAATTTGCTTAACAACCACACAACTACAGTGATTCGCTTAACAACCATGGCAAAAAAGAAAACAAATGGGGTGTGACTCACTTAACAATTGCCTTGCTTAGCAACAGAAAGGTTGGCCTCACTTTTGGTCAAAAGTTGAGGCGTATCTGTATTAAGCCAGTTTACCTTTGGGGACTTGGAGAAAGGAAGATTTGGAGGAAACTCCTCCTGTTTGTGCGTGACAACTGATATTTTTGATATCACTCTTCCTTCAAATTAGGAGATCCTTGAGACTGGTACCAATAACAGAACCCGGAAGTGAACATTATCGGTCCAGAGGAGATACAGTGTATTGGCCATTGAGCTGTATTATAGAGGAGTATGCTGAAAATTCACTTCATTTTATCTTGATTACAGTGATGTTCCTCCATTGTACATTTGCTGTGGTACTCAAAGGGGTGGGAGGTGGGAGAAGAGCACACCCATTTTTCTTCTAGCAAGAAAAGATGAACTGTGCCTTCCTAATTCCAACTGCATTACAGAAACAGGATTCTGGCAGGTGGGACCGTGCTTGTGCGTCAACACACAGCAGCATCGCACGAGGCTTTGTTATGGGCTTATGCTGCCTGACTATGGAGAAAGCTATCTGCAAAGATCTCAAGATTGGCTGCCTGTATTTCTGCTCTCCGGTAGAACAGCAGGTTACCTAATTCAAATTAATGCAATATTAATGCATTTACGGACAATGAAAACTACTCAAGATAAATACAGTCCCTATTAGAATAACTGCCCACTTAAAGAAACTGGTGTATTTTTATCACATCTATGGAAATTAATGATTTCCTACATTAAGACTAACCTCCTGTGCCCATTTACCTGCAAGTATCTCCAGTTATTCTATTCTATTCTATCTATCTATCTATCTATCTATCTATCTATCTATCTATCTATCTATCTATCTATCTATCTATCTATCTATCTATCTATCTATCTATCTATCTATCTATCTATCATCTATCTATCTATCTATCTATCTATCTATCTATCTATCTATCTACCTACCTACCTACTTACTTACTTACTTACTTACTTACTTACTTACTTACTTACTTACTTACATATATGGCTACTCATAGTAATTGTGTGGGTCTATCAATACATAAAAACGTATTAACAATGCGAAAATAAAAAGAGTAACTTGTCTCTACCCAAAAAAGATCAACAATTAAATACACATAATGGAGTATGAAAGATATGGTGCACTACAATGTGATCTTAATGCAATTGTTAAATCTGCATAGATTTGCACATACAAAAGAGCATCCTTTTAAAATGGGGAGGACATACCACTTACATGTAGTATATTACATTTTATAAAACTTGTTAGTATTGTAGCAGCTATCATATCAGAAAAGGTGTGTTTTTCAATAAGCTGAAGCAGTAAACAAAAACAGCAGGTAAAGAATGGAAAGAAAGAGAGGCAGTTTGGTCCAGTGATTAAGGTTCTGGCCTAGAAACCAGGAGACTAGTTATTCTAGTCCCATTTTAGGCATGAAAGGCAGTTGGGTGACCTTGGGCCAGTCACTGTCTCTCCCTTAGCCCAACTCACCTCACAGGGCTGTTGTTGTGGGAAAAATAGGAGGAACATTATGTATGTTCGCTGCCTTGAGTTACTTATAAATAATAAAGATGGAATAAAAATCTAATAAATAGATAGTAGGCATAAAAAGAATGCTCTAAAAGAGTGACTTTCTTCCACTCCTGTGACTATCCTCCACCCTAACATTTTTCTGTATCTGAAGACTTAATACAGTAGGAAGAATCTAGAAAGTAGCTACCAGAATTGGGTCAAAACCAGTCTACAATTGCAATGAACCTTGTTCTGCAGAGGCATCCAATTCTAAATTTCATTCAAGAGAAGGTTTCTAGGGAAGTCCTTTGTTGATCAGATGGGGATTTCATATTTCAAGATTGCCTGGGGTGAGCAGACCTTTTTCCCCCTAGTTCATGTGTTTTAGAAACAATTTTAATTTATGAGATTTAGATATACAGGCAAGAGCCTGTTAAGTGTAGTGGTTAAGGCTGGAAACCAGGAGACCTAGTCGGGTCTTAGGCACTAAGCCAGCTGGGTGACCTTCAGCTAGTCATTTTCTCTCAGCAATAGGAAGGAAGCAATGGCAAATTACTTCTGAAAAACTTGCCAAGAAAACTGCAGGGACTTGTCCAGCCAGTCTCTGAGAACTGAGGACACAGTTGAACAGAAGGGGGAGAAAAAGATATAGAAGCAATCTGCCTTCATCCACTTGCATAATGGCAACTTCAGTAGATTATTATTTAGTAAAAGAAAACAGTTCACTATTGGACAGTTGATCAGTTTGTTTTATTACTAAGATTTCTATGCCATGAATGTAGCGAATTTTAGGTTCCGAGTTAATTTTCTGGTTAGTGAGGACTATTAGGCAAGACTTCCAAATCTTTCCAAAGAACCGACACATTGAAGTCTGTGTGATTTTAAGCACAATGGCTGTGTTTTAAGAATGAGAATGTGTTAGTTCACCTATGAGGCCAATTTACATATAATGCTAAGCCATATGTAATTAATGATTGTGAACTCTTATATTACGACTTAACATTATCTGGGAACCTGACCATTATGGCTTATTCAACAAAGCATGAATAAACAAATCTTGGCTTAGTGTTATGTGCTGTCAGCAATAGTTATGAAGTTCATAGTTCCTCATACAACTTTCCTGTCACGCATCCTTTTTCTTAGTGAACTGATCTAAATTCCACAAAAACCTAGTATCATTTCAAAAAATAAATGTAAAAAACTAGAGTACATATAGTAATAAGGACTGAGCGATATTATTAATTGTATTTGGTAAGCACACATGTACTAAGAAGCAGACACTTGATATAACAATTACTACTGAACAGATCAAAAGTTTTCTGATGATTCATGTACAACCACAGGACTGCCAAGCTGTATTAAAATGAGTATAAGAACCATTGTTTTCCTCAAGGAATTTTGAAAGCTATATTTCTCTCTTATGGACCAGCATAATAACAGAAATCTTAGTATCTTCACTATTCTAAATTTGCAAGACTCCATATTTCCTCATGTAGAAAGAATCCATGACTGAGGTGATATGACCTCTGCTTCTATTGCAATTGATCATCTTAATTCTCCTCCATAAAGTGGAATTTTCTTAAGCCTCTGAGAAACAGAAATTATCTACCCAGTTTCTACCAATCCAACTCTAATCACAACTTTGTAAATGTAAATACTTTTTACTCAGTTTACTAAAACTTGATATTGTCTAACTATACAGATGACAGAAAATTTAAATGTAAATGGTCATAATTAATATTCTGGCAGATTGCAATGGCAAACATATATAACATTCATACACATTCAGTGTGGTCTGGGGATACGCAATCATGGTGTTGTTAGTTATGCAATATCCAATTCAGAACAGAACAGAAAAACAGAGTTGGAAGGGGCCAGAGTTGGAAGGGAGGTCTTCTAATCCAACCCGCTGCTCAGGCAGGAACAGCCTATACCACTTCAGACAAATGGTTATCCAATCTCTTCCTTTCTCTTATTTACTCTGAAGGATCATGGAATTTGGCTAAAGATAGAGGATCCTTCCTTCATCTTTCCTTTCCAAATTTATTTTTCCGTCAAGGAAAAAGAAGGTGAGTCAACTATTTAGTGGAACCATTAAAGGCATCCTTGGAACAAATTAAGAGCATAGGAAAGAAGAAGGAAAAAATTAAGGGAGACAGAAGGTGAGAATTCCCACCAATGGAAACCAATTCTGCATACATTTCCAGAAGAAATGTGCAAAGTCTTTTTCCAATGTTTCCTCTGGAACAGAAGTTGAGCCATTAATTAGCTGGTTCAACTTCCCAAGCCCCATAGCATCACAGTCATCACTTTCAGTTGGTGGCAGCTTGCATAGGGCATGGTCCTAATACTTCCTTTGAGATATAACATGGAAATGATAAGAACTTGGCAATGTGTTCCTTCTTCTACCCATTGTTAATAGATTCAAAGTTGGAAGGGACTTAAGTATTGTTCTTGTCTTAAGATGAGTTCAGGATTTCTGTGTGAATATTTTAACATTTTTGCAATTATTCATAATAGTTACGGGGAAAAGGTTCTCTGCCTTTACTAATAGGAACTAACAGAAGTAAAAGACAAACTGCCATCAATCTGAGACTATCTCAGTATTTGGGCAGGTACTCACTTTTCTGTGATTGTTTCTCTAAGACCACTAGTGACCCCCTTGACCACAGTGCTAGCCTTTGGAGTCAACACCACCTGAGATATAAAAAAAGGCCCCTTCTTCCTTCGGTCAATGATTGATGCCTGGAGAAACTGGATCAATTTTTCTGGATCTGTGGTGTTTGCCCAAGGAGCTGGCATCATTTGTCCTGGCCATAGAAATGGGACCTCTAAAGCCACTGGACTGTGATAAAACACCAAAACTTGATAATCCTTCTCCCACAGGTACTGGAGACAGACTTCATGGGCAAAGATGGGTGGGCACATTTTACTCCCAAAAGTGTCTCTGAGCATTTGAACCAGTTTTTCATGGTGGCATTTCTGCATCCCGTAGAAATGGTTGAAGTCCAACAAGACCACTTCTTTAAGATGGTCAGTGAGAAAGGCACTGATCTCCTCCAGGCCTTCATTGACTTTGGCACTGAATAAACCATGAGCAAAGTAGAGTTCATTATCAGGGTCTCTAGGCTTTGTGGAAATCCGAAGGTCAAAATACCGTATCCCTGCTCCAAGCTGGCTTGTAAAATTCATTGTCTGTGTTGCAAGCCATTTCCTCATCAGCTTTTTAGCCACAGTTCCAAACACAGAGACAAAATTCTGGACAGTTTCTGGCTGCTCAGGTCCCACTGGAGAGGCCTCATCAATATAGAAGCTAAATGAATCATGAGACCCTAAAGATAATACAAAAGAATAGTTTGAAACAAAATCAGCAAGATTTAAACACCCATAAGTGATATCATGCATGTACTCATCAAGATCGCCTAACTATTCCATGAAAATATGCTGAAATTCAAATAACAGTGCAATTTACTTAACTGTTTCATATTCAGGTAGATTTGTGGGAAATTCTGTAATTCGTACAATTAATAAAAGAAATAAAAACAACATTTGTGATTAAATGAAGATAAATATGAATATTTTAGAAGCAATTTTAATGTACGTAAGAGTATTTTCTTTGATTATATCAGACATGAATGGATGTGTAATATACATATAAGATGCTAGTAGGAGAATGTAATATAATAATTTAGATTATTATGTTCTGACCTGATCTGGATTCAAAATTTCTGCCAGCTATGACACTTATTAAGTCATATCGAATCAATCTCTCCCTCTCCCTCTCCCTCTCTCTCCCTCCCCCTCTCCCTCTCCCTCTCCCTCTCCCTCTCCCTACTTCTATACCATCTTGAACTCTTAGAAATGCATGCAATGAAGTAAGGAATAAACAAATCATTGAGGTAGATTACTTTGCACATATGAAAATTTTTCAGAATAAAGAATAATACTTATACAGAAGATTGACTAGATAGAAAAATATCTGAATTGATTTCTTAGCTACAATACTATTGCATGTCCTTAAGTAACATCTGTGCAGAAATTCTCCTGAGTTCTGGCACCGAATATGACTCAGCACTAACAATTGTTTGGTTTTCATCCATAAATCTTAGGTGAGAATGACTAGCTGTTGTTTGATACATTAGTTATACAGGGAATATAGGGGACTGATATTCCTCAGTGTGAAAGAGGAACACAAATGATACACCGAAGTGCATAAACCCAGCACCTGTTTAAAAGGAATTAGTTTTAAATGTCTGAGGCAACAAGTAGTTGTTCACTGGAACATTTGAGCAGCACATGACTTTACTGAAATCCTAAATTAGTGCTGCAGGTGAACAGAAGGAATATACTGCTGTTACCTCAGTCTCACAGAATGAGATCTATGAATAGTGTATAATGTTGCTACTATGCTGCGATTTATTATCTACTTTTCTACTCTGTTGTTCAGAATGAAGTAAATACCTGATAAATCTATCAAATCTGTACCATGCACAACATCTTAAGAGCACACAATGACTATAAAGTTGGAGAGGGACATTAACCACCAAGTATGGTGGCTGGAAACGCTTAGAATTAGAGCTCAACACATTTAAATGTTAGCAGCTTGGCAAAGGCAACTGTATAACTATCATTTATGAAAACATACACCCATGGTGTATTAGCAGTAGATATACTAGTACACTATTTGAATGTGGAAAAATAAAATATCTCAATATCTTGGCAAAGTTAGATCCTCTCCTGTTTTTGAAGGAGAGTTATGCTAAAGAATGAGGGAGATGTAGAACTATACACCTACTCTGAAGAAAGTAAAAATTGCTCAAATTGAAGATTCAGCCAGTCTTTTCTGGGGACATCATCATGATCTCTTTCCTGTCTTTCTGCTTCTTTTCCTCCTCTTTGGTTATACAAAAGAGCATCTGTTTGCTAGTACACCTCAAACCGAAGGAAATAGAAGAATGAGCAGCTTTTGGGGACTTAAATAACAAGGAAGGCATACTCTATTTAACTGCAGTATTTTTTCTTGGGGGGGGAGAGAGAGGAAGGAAGGGGAATCACTGGAACATCATTTCAAGCCTTGCACTGAACCTGGCTGTTTGAATCTTGTTCCACGGTGGTCCTGAGCCCTTGTGAATTAGTCTTGATTGCAGCCAAGGTTTATCAGAGACCTCTGAGACACAATGTAGAATATGATACCGGGCAAACAAAGACCTTAACCTCAAGGGAAAATAAATGTGGATCACTGGCAGCAAATGAAATTTCGGTTCTCGTTTCTCCCAAGCCCCCCCCCCCAAAAAAGACAGATATTTTTATTATGCCAGATTTCCATTTCAGTATCTCTCATCCCTGTGCTCATGGCTCTATGCTTCATTTACTTCTATGTCAGGGAAGCTTCCATCCTTACTTCAATGTAAGTGCCCCGAGAGCTGAGAATAAGATCAAGAATAGACATCGCACTTCTAACAATAAAAAAGATTATGTGTTTTCCTCCTAAGGATTGCATTAAGAGTAGAGATGTGAACTTTATAACTCATTCTAGGCTGGGGGAACATTATCTAAATTAGGTAACCACTGAGCAGATAAGAAGCAAGACAAGCAGCATTGCTGAGCAATGGGGGGCAGGATCAGTAGGACCCCCATATCTGGGTTTAGCTTCCTATAGTTTCTTGGGGGAAGGCATTTCCCTTCCTCTTGCTTAGATGTCCAGGCGGTAAGAGTCAGTATTCCAGCATGTGCTCAGCTCACACTTGTGGAGTGCATTATTAAGTGTTTTTGTGAAGTCCAGGTTGCCATTCCTTTCTCTTTCTATGTACCCATCCTGCCACATCACACTAAAGGCCAAGCATGGAGGGAATCATTCTTTACAGAGTGCCGGGGTGAATGTGAAAGATGCTAAATGGCTACTCTCATCTATTTAGATCTTGTAGAACAAATAACAACTGGTTAGCAAAGACTAGACCAAACCAGACAAACATCCATGCTATGTCACCAAACCTGAACTCCCAGCACCCTTCATCACTGGACTTACTGACTAAGGCTGCTAGGAGTTGCCTTCTTTCTCCATGAAAGCAACCTTTCTTGGTAGAAAGGTCTAAATACCTTTCCTCTGTTGAGGGTATCTAGCAGCAAACGCAATCCTTGGACTGAAGAAAAGGTTGAATGACATTCTCTTAGAACTGGGCAAGGCCTTATCTGGGATTCTGAACACACACACACATATACACACAAACATTGCTTTCCACATCAAAAGCCTATTTTCTGATCCATGCTAGTCTGAAAACCACTTGAAATAATTTATGTCATCCAATTATTTTCAACAAATAACAGCAAAAGGAAATAGAACAGAGAACAGGGTATCTCTTTCCAACTATTATTGCAGTTCATTTTATCCAGTTATATGCAACCCATTCAACCTGGTTATATTCTATTTTACTCCACAAGAGCAAGCATTCCAAATATTGGGTATTGACAATATTTATAGGCCATATCAATTCTAAAGGCCTTTGGGCTAGAACAACAAAGCAAACTGTAAATACAAAAGTCAGTAGAAAAGAATTAAAAAACTATAATCATAGGTGACCAAATCAAGCAGAAGCTGAAAGCATACTGGAATAATTGTGCTTTAACCCTGTGAAGGACAATCCATGGAATGGAGGCCATTATTGAGAAGCCTTGTTGCCTCATCTACTTCCCATGAACTACACAAGAGGGGCCACCCAGCAGACTTTTGTTAGATGACTAGACAAGCAGATTCAATTCTGGCAAAGCATTGCCTGATGTATTCTGATGCTGTACTGTATTCTGGTGCTGTATAGAACAGGGGTCCTCAAACTTGGCCCTTTTATGACTTGTGGACTTCAACTCCCAGAATTCCTCAGCCAGCATGCCTGGCTGAGGAATTCTGGGAATTGAAGTCCACAAGTCATAAAAGGGCCAAGTTTGAGGACCCCTGGTATAGAGCATTAAAAGTAATGACCAGGTCTCAGATTAAATGAGAAAAAGCACACAAAATAATTCATGCCATTAATAGAAATTTGATACTCAAATTTCTTAATAGTCTAATTCAAGCAATTGGAAAATACCCATGGTGTTATTATGTGTTGGCTGTGCAGTCCACAACTCCTTCATTCCCAGATCTTTCCATATGGGGGAAGTCTGGATGGGGTTCTATTCATATTCTTTTAATTGTAATAAGACCTCTTTGCACCCCAGGGATCCAGTTAGTTGCATATTCTCCATAATGCGTGAGTAGATTAACACAAATATCTATACAAAATAGAGAACTGCTACTCAAACAACAACTGATGGATAATTGTTATCACAGGACAAACTTGACAACTTTAAGAGTTGTGGACTTCAACTCCCAGAATTCCTCAGCCAGTCATACTGACTAGGGAATTCTGGGAGTCAAAGGCCATAAGTCTTAAAGTTGCCAAGTTTGGAGAGCCCTGCCATAAAGAAAGTAAAAGAATTCTTAAAGTTAAAAGAAATCAGAAAGCAAGATAATAAGGAGTAAAGTGGCTGGGACTAGGAAACAGAACTTCATTTCTAGAGAGGAGTAAGCAATTTGTAGTATTTCAAGTGTTGTTGCATTATAACTCCCAGGATCCCTCACCACTCCCCATAATCCTTATGAGTGCTGGGAGGTATACAGTAAATCAGCAACAGCTAATGTTAAAACTCCTTAAAGAATCTGGGATATATACCACCGAGCCTAAGGAGAAAATGGTCACAGAGGATGAGAAGGAAAGGAAAGAGAAAGGTGCAAAGTCAAGGAAGCAGAGAATTGTAAGGACAAGACCACAAATTTCTGAAGATTATTAGAGGAACCAGAGTAGCAAGACAGAGGCTAGGCTGGAAACAACCCATAATGGGAATATCCTGATGTAAAGTATCAGAAGAAAAATACACTGTAAAGTATTTTTTCTCTCCTAAACATCTTGGATTTAGGTAAGATTTCTCTAAATCAGTGTCTTTCAAACTTGGCAACTTTAAGATGTATGGACTTTAACTCCCAGAATTCCCCAGCTTGAAAAACACTGTTTTAAATGAATGCTCTGCTGATTCTTCCAAGCATAAACTAAGGGAAGACGATAAAAGGAAGAAAAAACAATGGTATCTAATCTTGTTTCTGTGAACAGTAATGACCTTATTCAACAAATCAAGTATTCTAGTCTCTCTTGAAGAAAGTAATAAATATGGAATCCTATCATGTAGAACTCCTTGATCACACTGATTCAGAAGATTTCACGTTCATGTCTGACATATAGGACCAAATGTACCTTTGCAATAAATTCATTAACAAAACAATCCCATTTACTGCAACTTATTTTTATTTTTTTCAGTTGCTTTGTCCTCTTTTAAATGATTCATAAGGATATATTCAAGACAAGACTTTTAATGGTGCAAATGGCATTTAAATTGAATCAGCTATCAGTCAAATGGAAGCATTTATTTAGATGTGTCTATTTGCTCAGCATAAAATGTTTGCACTGCATCATCAAAACAAAAATAAATCAATGGTTAAAAGCTCATTATTTCTCCCAAATCACATATAAGAAAGAGCAGTGATCTACAGCTAAGCAGTTAATCTGTTTGGAGCTGCCACTGTTGAACTGTGGGGGTTTTAAAAAACTCATTCTTCAAATAAAGAATGGAAGATCTTGAAAAAATATCTTTGATGGAAGTCATCCTTCCAGGACACATTAATTTGCACTTCCAGGTAGAGATGAGAGATAAATTTATAAGCATCTATTCTCCTATGTGTTGGAAAGAAGATTAAACCAGAATTTCATTTCACTTTGGCAAAATTTGTTGTCGCCTTTGATCCATTGTTCTCACTGGAATCCTGGATGTCTCCAATAGCTAAAACTGGCTACTCCAACTTATTTTCCAAGCAAA
This sequence comes from Azemiops feae, assembly GCA_023970755.1. Taxonomy (NCBI): domain Eukaryota; kingdom Metazoa; phylum Chordata; class Lepidosauria; order Squamata; family Viperidae; genus Azemiops; species Azemiops feae. The sequence goes on from JALGBA010000136.1 coordinate 3,263,393, forward strand.
CATGTTATTTATATCTTGCATCTAAACTTGTCCAGTGTGTTCTATGGTGTGGAGTCTTCAGCTGGTGCCGAATGTCACAGTTAACATGCTGGCTAAACTCAATTATCCTAAATCTGGATTAGCAAAACATATTGTTGTTTTCCATTGGATAAGACCATGGCTAGATTCCCACAACATGCTGAAACTCTAAGTAGCCAGCCCTATTTTAGCCAAGATTGAGGTTTTGTACAGACACAAGTTTCTCACCTACTACTTTCCTAGAGTTGGTACATAAGTATAAACTATACTCAAGGTTAGAAAAAAATATCCAAATCCAGGGCTCCAAAGAGATTTGTAGCCTTTCCCTGGAACTTGTCTCATTAGACTTTGAAAATGTTGTAAGTGTTCCAGTAGAAGAAATTATATGTAGTTCAAGTTCGAACTGTTGGGTTCTTGGTGCTCTCTGGACCTGGTTATTTTCTTGCAGATGTTTCAATAAAATGTTATTTAGCCTGGTAATGAAATGCTTGCAAGAAACAACTAAGCTCAGACAGCATCAAGAGACCAGCTGTAAATGTTATTAAGGAATGGATTTAAGAATGGATTTCTAAAAGGTTATGAGTCTGGTCCTTCAAAATAACTTTTCCATGTCCATTAATTACTCAAACATTATAATACTGATGCATCACAGACTTTTATATCAGCCTAGTTCAGTGCTTTGCCTTTGGGTACTATTGTCATATAGCCATCAAAATGTTCCTGACTCATATATTTGTTCCATTGCCCCTTTTATAGGGATTGTTATGCTTTACTTGTACTACCCATTCTACAAGTTAATTCAAGGAGAAAGCTAACTTCTGCTTCATCCTTTGACTGCTGATGGAAGATTATATGAAATGTTAAAGAACATGGCCAGATATATTAGTTCTTAATACAAAAATGTGACTGTGTATGCATATACACATACATTTGGGAATATATATGTACAGATATTTTATGCTGGTCAGCTAAGTGTCGTACATTTTTATTTGCTACATATTAAAAGTAACTGCAGAATAAATTATTCTACTAATTATTTTTAAGTTTCTCCAATAAAACATTCTTCCTGTTTTATAATGTTGAATGATATACAAACAAAATTGAATTATGCCCATGTCTGTTAAGAGACTGAGCTATATCAGCTTAGACCAGGGGTAGGCAACCTTGGCTCTTTTATGACTCGTGGACTTCAACTCCCAGAATTCCTGAGCCAGCTGTGCTGTGCTGGCTCAGGAATTCTGGGAGTTGAAGTCCACGAGTCATAAAAGAGCCAAGGTTGCCTACTCCTGGCTTAGACAGACATGGATGCTAATGGATATGGGAAGGTGGTTTTTTTTTTCTTTTTTAAAACTGGAAATCCCTATCTTCCAATAACATGGGGTAACAGGACATTCAAAATAAGTAGAGCAAAGAAGTGTAGCGAGAAGCAAAGCGTCTCCCTCAAGGAAAAAAACAGTCCAGTTGCCATTTGAAAAAGCACCTTTGAGACTACAACCAAGATTTGGGGAAAGACAAGTTGTGCACAAAACTGAACAAACATACTGCTTTAGATGATCCAAAATTCACTGTATAGTATGTACTATCCAGCCCAAGCCCAGAGATGACACTGCAAAATCCAATCAAGTTCAATCCTTTACTTGCTTACACCTAATGAACGGAATCTTAGCCACACTTGTCCTTCCAACCTACTAGATATATCCTGAGAGAGTCTAAGATAGTGATGGCGAACCTTTTAGAGGCCGAGTGCCCAAACCACAACCCCAAACCCACTTATTTATTGCAAAGTGCCCGGGCATTGTGGTGCCCTTGGGGTGTGGCCCACTGGGTGGGCATGGCTGTGATTGTCACGGCAGACTGGGTGGGTATGGCTGGGGTGGGCACAGCCACCTCGATGCTGCTCATGGGGAGGATGCCTGTGGGGGCCGGGCAGGGTTGGGGGAGATCCAGGGGGGTCTCTGGCGGGTGGGGCGGTGGGCAGAAGGCCCAGCATAGATGGGGGAGGCATGCAATCTTAGCTGGACTGGGGTGCCATGGCACCGATGGGGATCCGGCTTTCCCTGCTCAGGGTGGCCTTTGGCTTGCTGGGTGTGGGCATGCTCTACCACCTCTACTCGAGCTCACTAGCTGGCCGCTTCACCTCCTTTGTGCTGGGTGCGGCTGCCGCCCCAGATGGCAGCGGCAGCCTAATGGACCTGCGCAAGCTGCTGGCAGCGGCAGCACGCATGCCCACAGAGAGGGCTCCGAGTGCCACCACTGGTCTAAGATATGGCTACTCTGAACCTCTACCCCCACCCCGACCCCATTCTGCTTGGGACTGTTCAGTCTCTTAATCTGGATTCTCTTTGGGAAAGCTCCATGTCACCCAAAGCCTCCCCCTCTGCTCCTAAACTTGAACCTTATTCTTCAAAGAACCAGTTACTTTGGCAATGGTTTGACACACTAATTTAAAAGACCAGCCCAATCATTTCGTGTGTTTTTAAAACTACTGCTGAAAGTTTGATCTTTGGCTTGAGGATATTTGCTGGAGGGAATCTTGCCTAAATAAAATTACAGGCTCTTGGCTCACATTCTAGCCTGCCAGAGATTGCCCATGCCTTTCTAAACTTTTTAACACCCACCCTGAAGACACTGCTAGGCCTAGGGACATTAACAGAACTTGAGTGACCTGCAACTTGCTCTTACTAACTTTCAATTTTCTTTTTGCAATAATACTGAGCCTTTTTAGCCTCTTTGATAAAAAAAAATAAATGAAAATTCTATATCGTTCTACCAGTCTTAATAGCCTTTAATTAAGTTAATAAACGTAATATTTTCTAATTAAAAAGCAACAAATGTATGAGGTATTATTTATCTGTCAATATAATTATATAATAATAGATTTTGGCAGTGGTGATAGAAGGAAAAAAGTCTTTGCAGAACAGTGCTCATGTTACACAACTAATTTTAAAAAATGGTCTTTATGATAATTACTGGAGCTCATCCCTAAAGGAGGCCTTCTGGTCCTCTGGCTTCTTTCTTTTTCCTTTTCCTATTTTCTTCCGTACAATCTGTACTGTTCTTCCAAAAAATAAGGCAGATTTGGATGTATATTTTTAGACTGTCTGCAGAATTTGTATGTCACTTTCCTCTGACTTTTGTGTGATAGATTGTGTTAAAATTGGAAAACATTTCATAGCCAGTACGGATGTTCTAAATTGAGAAGAATCTGAACCCCTTTCCTGAGATCTTTTGTCTAAAGCATTTGTTTTGTTATAATAGTGTCTCAAGATGTTATTGCCAGATTTGGTCTTTCTTCTGGCATTCCTAGGCCAGGAAGCAAATCTGCCTTGCAAATGTGAAGGGAGGGGAGGCTTTATGGAGATTAAAGAAGATGTACTTGATGGAAATATGTAGGAACCATTACCTAGGGTGAAGGTAGGTAGCAATGAGCTGTAAGGAAGAGGAGGAGGAGAGGAAGAAGAGTTACAGTGGGCAAGATTTATTTCAGTCCCACTAGGTAGACCAGACCAGGAAATCAATTGCCCAGGAAGGCTAAAACTACCTTTTTTGAGAATGGCTATAACAACAGAATTTGATTATGTTGCATCTTCTCCCTCTTAGAGTTCAGTGAGTTACGGACGCATCGGCCTAAGCTGCTTTCAAACATAATCTTGTTTTGTTTCAGCCCCTTTGCCTAGGCAGCAATTCCTCTACATCTCTGTCAAGAGTATCTTCTTCTTTCTTCTCTGTCAAGAATGAGGTACTCGGTCTTATACAAATTTTGCTTGGCTTCAACTCAATCTTCCCCAAGAAAATAAGCATCACATGTTTTGTAATGCTTATCTGTAATGTTTTGTTCCAATATGAAACTGGAACAATAGGGAAAGTAAGCATCCCATAAGGATGTAGGAACTTTCTTTTAATTCTGAGCAGTTTTTTTTTTCCATTATGGAAATAAACCAGGACTTGAAACAAACATTAAGAAATAAAGACTTCCCAGCATGATCATTTGTAGAGCACCAGATTAGCCAAAGCTGCCAGATATCTTCCATAACCTCACTCTTCCTGTTATAAATAGGCCTATTCTTATTTGGATAATGGACAATGAAAACCTTGCTTCAATAAATTGGGAAGCTATACTTGATGCCCACACTCCATACAATATATTGAAGCAATTAAAACTGTGATAACAAAGATCAGTGGCTTCACCCCACTCCCATTCCCAATTGCCAAAGGCTCTATTGTTCACCAAATGCTGCAATAATCTGTGCCTCATCTGATCTAAAAAATCTTCTTCTTCTTCTTCTTCTTCTTCTTCTTCTTCTTCTTCTTCTTCTTCTTCTTCTTCTTCTTCTTCTTCTTCTTCTTCTTCTTCTTCTTCTTCTTCTTCTTCTTCTTCTTCTTCTTCTTCTTCTTCTTCTTCTTCTTCTTCTTCTCTTCTTCTTCTCTCCTCCTCCTCCTCCTCCTCCTCCTCCTCCTCCTCCTCCTCCTCCTCCTCCTCTTCTTAAAAACTTCCAGTGTTGTTGGAGCATTCGCAACTTCTGGAGGCAAGTTGTTCCACTGATTAATTGTTCTAATAGTCAGGAGATTTCTTCTTAGTTCTAGGTTGCTTCTTTCTTTGATTAGTTTCCATCCATTGCTTCTTGTCCTGCCTTTGGGTGCTTTGGAAAATAGCTTGATTCCCTCTTCTTTGTGGCAATCCCTTCAAGTCCAGTACATGTATGGAAATTTCCAAAATGAGATTCCAACACAGAAACTCACAGCCAAAATAGGCAGAAACAATTCCACCAGAACATGATGAAATATACGGAAAGTGGATGTTGTGTGCCCTTATCTTCCCCTCTAAAGTAGAGTTACCCAGACTCCATTCTTCTTAGGGATCTGAATCTTTGCACTGTGAGTATGCAGTCTGGACGAGTTAGGCTAAATGGAAAAAGATAATCATATTTGCCTTGCAGATGAAGAATGGAAGCAAGAACCACTTGTAAATTACTTGGTAGCTGAATTTGGCCAGGCAGAATAGAGAAAAACAATGCTCTAATCAAATCACTCTCGCCTAGCCATATAAAATGCTGAGATGCTAAGTCCAGGCAAGGGAACAGTCAGTTTCCACACTAACTGTTTGAAAACAGATAAAGCAGCATCCCAGGGCTGGCATTTTTTAAATCATCTTTCCTCAATGCCCTTTGCCCAGCAAGAGCTTTCAACCTGCCATGATTTGCAGTCTGTTCCTCCTGTGGGTCTCAAAAGTGCCAGGACGTCAGCCCTGAGCATAAATTTGCCCTTTATGATCCTAGTGATTGCCTAGCGGCAGTTGCCATTTCCCTCCTGTTGTTTTTCATGATTGCAAGACAAATCCTTAGGAGGTTCTTTTGCTTTTCCAGTCTCAGTACATTTAGCACTTTGTTCTTAATTCTTTCCACATTTCAACTGAGTTCACACTTAGCACTAAACCATGATCTGCTGACCCAACAGCTAAACCAAAAGACCAGAAGAATCAGCCTTAATTTTACTGATCAACCAACCTTACAAACTCTGAAGATCTATAATAAAACAGTAACTAAAAGCATTAATAATACCCTCTCAAAGTTTAGCCCAGATAAACCTGCATCTCTTAAGGAAAGGAAAAGATACCTATTGTTCTGTTCGCAACACAGACATGAAGACGAGGCAGTTGGTGCAAAAGATGTTCTTTATTGTGTACATGCACTGAACAGAAGCAAAGGAGATAATGGCAACATGCCCTTATATACTTCCCCTGCAAGGGGAGGCTCAACCAATGAATGCAAGCCATTCTCCCGCCTCGCACATGCGCACGAGGCTGGAGACAGCCTGTCTGGGTCCCGGGCAGACATATGGGCTGCCCGGGTCTATACAACCGGTCCCGGGCAAACACGTGGTCTGCCCGGGTCTCTGCAGTTGTCCTGCAGGTTGCCTGCACCTTGCTGATTGACTCCGCAAGGCCCAGGACACAACACCTATATATTCTAGGTATGGAACCTAATTGATCTGGCACATTTCTTTCAACTGTGAGAAAAATCTTATCACATAGGCTGTTCTGCCCTCTCCACAGCAAAAGAATTCACAGGGAAAAACCAAGAAGGCTGGGTTTTGTAGTCCTATTGCAGCATCTGACATCAGAAGGATTGCCTTGACCATATTTCATGATGGGATTGCCCTGAAGATTTTGTAAAAAAAAGCCAGGGATGGCTGAGACAGCTTGAGACTAAGGTCTTAAACCATCCTCTACTCCACTAATTTTGGCACCTGGTCAAAGAATGCAATAAGATTATTTTAAAAATAATCAAATTCAAAGACAAGAAAAGAATGAGGCAAATTTGTGAATACTACAGTTGCAATGCAGGTCAGAAGTTTTATTTTGAATTGCATTCAGAATGATTCCCAATATTTCGCCAACATGGTTCTCTTCCCTTCTCTCCTCCATACAATACACAAATTCTGAAATATGCAATTTAATGAGAATTCTATGGTAGCTACTCTTACCCAGATATGTAATTCTCACCCAGACATATAATTCTCTCCCAGACATGTAATTCTCAGGGCTTCCTTAGAATAACTATTAAAACAATTTATATCCACAGTAGAGGTGC